>CM042905.1:18795000-21195000 GCA_023653625.1 Triadica sebifera | reverse complement strand
GATATGATTCTTAGATTTCCATTTTTCAAATCAGGGATTAGCTATAGGATAGATGACATGTCATTGATGAGGTTACGATACCATAGGAATACATGATATATGGTTTATATGTTACAAAGACAATGTGGCTGAAGCTTGGAGAGCATCACTAATGTTGTTACATTTACTAAGTCAAAGTGGCTGAAGCTGGGAGTGTCATTGACTTGAGGGACTTAGACGAGCACACTCACAGATAGTAGGTAGGGTGACTGAAGCCCAGAGATCACCTTTATTTCATAATCTGTATCTGGGTATTCTAGGTTTAAAGTATTGGACAAGAAAATAATAATGAAATGGTAAGCTTTGGGTAAGAACAAACGAAAAAGGATATGGTAATTTGGGAATACAAGAATGGTTGATATACATGTATAAAAAAGATATATGATAAAAAGATATATGAATTGGTTATAGATATGGCTATGAAATAGTTGTGATATATGAAATATGTCAATACATAGATGTATAAAATGATTGTAGATATACACTGGTATTGCTATGAGTTTTAATATATTATGTATGTAAGCGAACACAATTATAAAATGTAAAGATCGCAGTTAATATGTCTTATTCATGATCACTAGGTAAAAGGCTATGAACATAGTAAATGATATGAGCTTAATAATCGTATGACATGATATCATTGTATCTAAAATTTTTATGTACATATGTATTACTAAAATTTTAGTAGCTTAACATGTACATATTTCCTACACGTAGGTTTTGGAGCATAGTTGAAAGTAAGAGTTGACGTGAAGAGTAGCAGACTCATATAGAGATTAGTCAAAGCAAACCTACTGTTGGGGTTAGTGATTCATACATGATATTTAGTTTTGTTCATTTTGTTCATATGTCATGGAATATGAGATATATTTTTAATTATATAAATTTTGTAAATAGTGTGCTAGTGAAAACCCGAATATAGTTTTTGCTTTATGGATAATGTTGATATATCCAATAAATGGTATAAGATATTTGAGTGTAAGATATATGTTGTAAAGTGAATGTTTACGTTTAAAACAACTTTTTTTTTATGAAAGGGGTATTAATTGACCTTATATTTTTAATTTGAAATGAAAATTTTTAATTTAATCAATTTTTCATATAAAAATTCTGTAGCGTTATCTCATGTAGTCTAGGATAGTTCTGATTGCCTCGGATGGCATTACAAATTTTTTGTGCCATTAAGGATGTCATGGAGGTTATAGAAATTTAAAAGGGTAGTGAATTAAAGTTTCCAGAGAATGCAGTTTTTAGAAGTTAACTTAATGGAAAATGTTTGTTGAATATGGGTGGGTGTTGTGATAGAATAAGAAGGTAAGAGAGATGAAATATTATTGATAACAAATATGAAGGAAGAAGAAGACATGGCCATTGTAGGAAAAAGCTCTCATACCAACTCAAATATCGAAAGAGAGAGAGAGTTGTTTAGCTTTTTTTTTTTTAATTATTATTTGAAGTATATCTGTACAAGTATTTGAATAGTATATAAATTACAGGATACAAAATATTGTTGAGCTTTACTAGGTAGGATAATGATACGGGTATAAATTTATCTTTTAAATAAAGGGTTGTTAGGATACCAAATTTGATGATAAGCACTAACAATATGTTAATAAATTGCTTTTCTCATATAATTTTCTATATATTAATAAAAGAATTCACAATTTAATCATCCAAAATTTTTTTCCTTAAGATAAATCAAATAAGAAAAGAAAATATAAAATGTTAACCTCGTTTTAGTTTTTAACTCCAAAAGTAAATTCCATTTTCTAAGGTCAAATTGGTCAAGTAGCAAGGTATTTGACTCTGAGGGTTTACGTGTCATTCTGTTTTACCTGCACTTTTTAAAACGATGAAAGGGAATTAGAATTAGCAAATTACTAATATGACCTCGATATTCGAGTACTCACGACAAGCTGAGAATTTTTTTTAAAACAAAAAAATAATAATAATAATTCAGACAATATGCGGAATTGAATCGATGTAATCTTATTTTATATTAATTTACGAACAAGCATGCAATACAGTACAGTAGTTTTAGTATTATTAATTTAGGAACAAGCATCAAGCATGTAATTTACGAAAATATTTATTTTATTCTTTTTAATTTAAAAATTATTACACGTGAAAACAAAACAAACAATATAAATTAATGTCACGGGTTATACAGATCGTCCTCTGAAATTTTCTGATATATCCTTTCCAAATCTGTCTAAAACGAGACAGTTCAAATCTCCAAATTCCTCTATTGTCCATTACAATAAAAAAATCAGACAACTAGCTATAATCCAAACAGATGAAATTGTCTTCAATCAGACATGTGTAGAATAAATTATTATTTAATAAATAGGTACGTATATATGAATCTTCTTTATCTATATAAACAATATATTTTATCCACTCTCAATTATATATGCATAGCCTGATCTGATATTTTTACGAACTTTAATTTAATTAAGAATCTTCCTGATTGGATTTTAAAAATTCTTGAAGATTTCAATGTTTGGAAGTCAATTTGTGATCTGGGTATCCATAAATCACTCTTGCCATCAAAGATTTTCTTATGAGATGTACCGACTTATTATTTATTTGTTAATTAATTAATTTTTATAAATCATACAACTTAATTAAAGTGCATTCATATTAATAGAGATTGCCTCCATTCACCTAAATTTAGTGAACAGTCAATATCAAATAATTAATCAAAATACCAAATAATTAAGCAAGATGCTGACTTTTAATATCCTAACCAATTATGCAATGACATTTCATCTTTTGCAGTAATTAATTACAAGGTTTTTGAAGTTTGAGATAATATGTTTCTAATTCGAACTCTATGTATGAAATATTTTTAAAATTTGGAAAAAAGTATTTTGTTCTATATATGAACCTTTTTGACACAAATCTATTCATTTATGAAGCTCATACACTATTTTCAATAGAGCTATAAATAAGTCAAGCTGAATTAAATATTGGTGAGCTCGAACTCGGTTTGTTTAAGTTTATCATAAACTCGAATTCGATTAAAACTTTTATACTTGAGCTTGATCTGGGCTTGTTTTAAAATTATTAAGCTCGAGCGTGTGGCTCAAGCTTGGTTCATAAAAAGCTTGTTTATTATATTTAACGAATTTAACTCGAGTTTGACTTATTAATTAATAAAGATAAAAACTGGAATTCAGCTCGTTAACTAATAATGATAAAGACTCAAGTTCGATAATAAATTATAATATAAAAATGAGTTTTAAACGAACATGTTCATTTACAAATATATTTTCATTTAAAAATATGTATGTGAACTTTTAAATGAACATATTCGTTGTTTGGGAACTTTTGAAAGAACACGTTTGCGAGCTTTTAAATGAACAAGTTCATGAGTTTTTAAATGAATATATTCACGAGCTTATAAATGAACATGTTTATGAGCTAACAAACTAAACTATATTAAGTTCGAGTTTGAGCTCAGTTCTTTAAAGATAATAAATGATATCGAACAAGCTTTTTTCCGAACTGAAATTCGAATAACTAGTGAGTGGTTTGGTTTATCTACAACCATAATTTTCAATTCTACAAAATTCATGTGGTAGCTAAAGATGATCCCCTCATATATCTCTAAGGTGTGACATTACTTATTGGATTGGGAAAACCATGGAAAATGTGAAAGGCATTGGCATTGAGTATGAAAGTCACTTGTATAGCCTTCAAAATTCTAGTGCTTTTTTTTTCTCATTTCTGTTAATAAGAGAAATTTATTTTTTGGCAAATTACATTTCTTGAAGAGTTTTAAACTTAGAATCAATAAGAAATATCCACTAATAATAGACACAATGTTTTATAGGTTGAGACAATGAGAAGCTATAGTGATTCTAATTGGGTGGTTAATACTTATTATTTGGCTTGAAGATGATTAAGAGAATAGCAAGATGTTTATGATGATGAGTCAAAAAAGACTATTAGTGACAAAGAATGTGATTCACCTAACAAGTTTGAGGATGTTGTTAGGACTAGAAAGTCTATTATTTGAGCAAGCAGATAATGAATCATTTAATGAAGAATCCATAAAGATTTTTGGAGTTTGATAGAAGTATTTAAGAAAAAATATATAGTAGAAATCGTGTTACTTAAGAACATCACCACACCCTTGATATTCAAAGTTGTAGAAAAAAGCCATATTTGATGTAGTGTTCTCTGTCGATCACTGAATGACTCACAATGCTTGAGGAACAAGAAACAAATCCTAATATAATGTATGTACCATGGTCTTAAATATCAGTGTCACGTAATATATCGGTATTAGAATCAGTGTAACGGTAATAGTTTGAATCATATCGTCTACCAGCACTATGAATTTTAAAAAATAACTAGCAAAATCATTCAAATAAAAAAATGAAGAATGAAATTTAATATATAATTTATTAAGCTAATAAACATTTAAATAAATCTTATTTTTATTTAAAAAATATAAATTACAAAATATTTTCATAATAGTAGCATAATAAAATATTATTGAGTTAAACAACTTTATTAGAAAATAATGTTTTGATTTTTTTGATAAGCAAACACATATTTTATTGAATATGAGGAAAAAAACTACCTTTTTCAAAAAGAGAAATATGATGGAAAAATCCTTCCCTATAACTAAACAATATGAAGCAAGACTAAAAATTACATTTATAAAAATATATATACTATAGAATTAAATAATCACTACAAGAAATAGTGTCGTAGATGATAATTAATATTTTTTTCAGATAAAAAAATGTCAAACGATGAACTTGCTCCATCGAATATATTGACTTCATAATTTTGAGGAGTGTTGTTAATTTCAATATCATTTATTGTAAAAAAATTTTATATGGGATATGATTTACCGCAATGATCATGTGGATATCTATAATAAGACTGGAAAACAAATGAATCAATATAATAGGCATGAGTGATTTCAGTCATGATAGGTTTTTTTATCATGCTTCCCTTTCATGACCGCGTCACATAGTGGTTGTAAAATCAATGAAATCGCAGGGAGTAACATGATCACGATGGAAATTGTGACACATTTTTTGTGACTATGCTTTACTTTAGTGGCCGCAAGGTAAGATGACTTAAGAAAAAGTGAGGTTTACAAGAAAAAGTGCAGCCATAATAAGGTGTCGCAAAAAGAGACATCGCGACCACAACAGATAAAGTGTAACCCCGACTTTTGGTTGCCATAAAACAATTGTATTTTATGTTTAATTGGAATAAGTCTTCATAAATATAACTTAACAACTTGGAGCACGAAACTAGTGAAATTATGATACATGTTTGGGTTATTGGTGATGAATTATTGTACATTTGAGATAAAGCAATGAAAAGGTATGAAATGAAGTATGCATATAAAGTAAGCATCTAACTCGTTACAAAGCTTGTTTAAATATGCAACAAAAGTTATATATATACATGAGGATTATGATGTTGTTATGTGATTGCATAAGAAGAAGTGTTCAAACAATGTGAATATCCGGCTGATCTTAAAATTTACATGGAAATATGAGATCAATGTTGATAAAATGTATGACATGAATCTAGTTAATATAAGCCCATAACCCCTAGCCAAGGACTATAGTGAAATAGATGACATGCCATTAAGGGATTAGAAAGTATTACATATATGTGTATCATGAATAAAACTTTGGCACCTTAGCCTACAATCGGATATTACTTAGGTTGAGATAAGCCATTATTATGAAAGAGAGATCTTTGATCATAACCTATGTGGCTAACTATTCTAGTCTACGATTATACATCATTATTTTAGCTTGCGATTAGCCACCCCGTTATCCTTTAGATAGTCCGGTAGCGTGTTGTCGGCAATTGATAAAAAAATATGTTAAGTTGATTATAATGTTATAATCAAAGTAGTATGTGTCATGTGCTATTAACATAAACATGAGATGATGATACTTGCTCAAGTGATATCATTAAATGAGATTTTATATTAAGTTGCAAATGTAACACCCCCTTACCCACCTACGTCACAGTCAGGTAAGGTGATGTCACCGACTGCCTGTATAAATATATATATATATATATATATATATATATATATATATATATATATATATATATATATATATATATATATATATCATCCTATATTCACATCCCATATATGCATAAAAAAAATTAAAATTTTAATTTACATATTTATTTGTACACATATAGTCCATATGACCATAACTGGTTATAAATATATACAGACTGTTTATATGCATATATATAAGTGGTTACAAAAAGGAACCAACCCTGTCCGGATGGTTACCACTGCTGTTCTGCTCCATTTGTGGGACTCACTAGACTAGCGGTACACTCAGATAACTCACCGCTCTAAACCCTCGTCCTGATACCTGCACGAGAGAAAAATAAACTCCCGCGCTGAGTTTAAAACTTAGTGGTGCAATGATGTATAATAATAATCATCATTTTAAATGACTATATATATATATAACTAAAAATCATTGAATTTTTTTTTCATAAAATAATACATTTAACAATAATTATACTTGTATAAATAAACTGGCATAACCATTTTCAATAAATAGAAGTTACAGTAAAATTATTTTTTTTCATATAATTTTGTTCATATGTCAAATTATAAGCACGTACATAAAACGCAACATTACATCTATTTATTAAAATAAAATTTTTATAAGCCCATATATTAAGACGTCGTAGACCCAATCATAGGGAAACACGGGGTACTGTCAATCGACGGAAAAGTTAAGGTCCAATAAATTCACAGGACCAGGGTCAAATCATAACCCCTCAGCTCATCTAAGATAACCACAGGATCAGTCTCGATCCGAGATAACCACAGAATCAGAATATATATTTATATAACATGTTTGGTCCAAGATAATCACAGGACCGGGGTTAAATCATAACCCCACAGCTAATCCAAGATAACCACAGGATCAGTCAATACCTCTCATGACCAAGATAATCACAGGCCATGGAGTTGCTACCCTATTTGCATACCAACAAATCCCTGAGCCAAGTTTAGGCTAATAACGTGAGCCAAAATACAATAACTTTCATAAAATAAATAATTAAAACTTACATATATAGATTACACAAAACTATTCTCAAACTCATTTATTTCTATTTCATATATTATAAAATTAAATTCATTTATAAATGATCATTATTATAAATAATTGCACAAACCTAATTTATCGTCTTGTTGCGTCTACAGGCTCATTTCCTTTACCCGATGTCGGCACTTGTGTCGAATGTGTGTCTAATAAAATTATATTTACTGTCAAACATTTAACAGTAATATACTATTCCAAATGGAAAAAATCTATTTATTTCCAAATTGTACCCAACGTTGCTCACGTTAATTTATGAGTATAAATTTTAAAATTCCTGAAATACACTAACTTATTATTTAATTTACTCATTTATTCATTATCTTTATTTATTTAAATTTTCATTTAGCTCAATAATTAACTCAATTATTTAATTTCTTTTTCTAACTCACACTTTTCATTTAATTCACTAATTGGATTAGTTCTTTATTACTAACTCAGAATTTTATCAAAATTTCATTTTATATGTTTTGGTCCAATTTTATTTATTTATTTTACCATTAGAATTTTTATGTTTTAATTTTATTTATTCTTTTATTTTACCTTACCTTTAATTAAGTGATCTATGGTTTTAGTTAACATAATTTTATTTTTCATTAAATTTATTGACCTTCATATGACCTTAATTGACTTAACTTTAGTTTATTAATTTAATAAATTTAGTTAATTTATTTGTTAACTTAATTAACACTAATCACTTCATTAACATAAATCACTAACAAATCACCATTATTACATATTTTAATTAAGTTATCTGATTTAACCATATCTTGGTTAGCTAACTAAACTTTATCTTACCATTACCTTATGGTTCTCGACCAAAATATCCAAAGCAACTCAAACCCTCAACAACCCATAATACACTAATATTTTTAACTCAAGTAAAACCTCATAAAATGGTAACAATGGAAATAAACTTACATAAGAACACAAGGAAATATAAATAGAGAGCTTAGGCTATCGGGTACAAGAAAATAAAAATACAATCAAGGTGTAAAATTTTCACCTACAAATAACCTCCTTCAACCCGAGGCTACCTTGATCTCCAACATGCAAGACCTTCAAAATTTCAAGCTACCTTCAGCAGAGCCCTAAGTCTCCTCTTCTTCCACTTGTTGCTTCGGTTAGACTTATTTATCACCACCCATATGATATTCTTCTTATACTATGATATTATGATTTAACTAAACTTAGGTTTTTTAGAACTTTGTTAAAGAATATGGAAGAAGGGAGGGAAGGTATGGCTCGGTTTTGGAAGAAGAAAAAAAAAGGAAGATGAAAGAAAATGATGGAAAAAAGAAAGAATAAGAAAAGAAACAGATGTAAGAAAAAAGAAAAAGAGAGCTAATATGGCCAACCAAGCAAACCCAATTTGATATATTTAAACTATATAAAATTGAATTATGGAGGTGATGTGATTGATGGATTTCACATCATCTTCCACTTCTTCTTTATATGGCCTAACTTGACTTTTTTTTATTTATTAGTTAATAGGGAACATCTACATGACATTAATATTATTTTTTTTAATGGAGATATGACTCATCTCTTCTTTTCATGGCCTTAAGGCAAAATTCCACTTGCTCTTTTTTTTATTATTATTATATTATTATTATTTTAATTCATTTTCTCCTAAAGTGTTAAATCCATTAATTCCAAGCCCGAAATAAATAATTTTTCAATAATTAATTATACCATTATTTATGAATTAATTTTCTCTACATTTCGGTATGTTCAGTTTTAAAACCGGAGTACCGGAGCAAAAATTGTATTTTTTCGGATATTTTTACGGTACCGCAAGTTAAATTTTATCTATTTAATTTGCTGCCCTAAACAATTGAGTTTTGACACCAAATTGTACCTGGGAGTCCACCTTAATATTCTTTACGTCTCGGTATGTTCCGTTTATGATTTTATGACAGTGCAAAAATCGCATATTTTACAGTCCCGACATCATTTTCGTCGAGTTTCGTGAAAATTTCAGTGTTGCTTGATTAAAATAAAATATCTTATTTATTCTCGGTCCTAATTTAGACTTCAGTCATATCGACTCAATTTCGACCCCGCACGCACACGATTTCTGATAAAACCGGGGCGTCCGATCGCGAAACACCTGTGTCGACCATGGCCTAAATTGATGGACGTGACTATTCTCTCCCCCTTAAAATATTTTTTCCACAAAATCATACCTGTTTGGTCATCATAGAAAAGTTGTGGATATTGGCTCCGCATGATTTTCTCGCTTTCCCTCGTTGCTTCCTCGACGGTGTGACTACGCCAAAGGATTTTCACTAGAGGTACCTGTTTGTTCCCGAGTTGCTTCACTTCTCTTGCCAGTATGGCTACTGGTTCTTCTTCATATGTTAAATCTGGTTGTACCTCTATACTTTCCACAGTAATGACATGAGATGGATCAGACCTATACCTCATGAGCATAGATACGTGAAACACGTTATGAATTCTATCCAATTCTGGAGGCAAGGCTAATCTATATGCCACTGGTCCCACTCGTTCCAATACTTCATAAGGGCCTATGAACCTGGGACTCAGCTTGCCCTTTTTGCCAAAACGGAGCACTTTCTTCCAAGGGGACACCTTCAAAAACACATTGTCACCTACTGCAAACTCTATATCTCTTTGCTTCAAGTCTGCATAGGGTTTTTATCTGTCACTAGTTGCCTTAAGCCTGTCCCTAATGATTCTGACCTTTTCCTCAGTCTGTTGGATCAACTCTGGTCCTACCATCTTCCGTTCATTGAGTTCTATCGAACAAATTAGAGTTCGACATTTCCGTCCATATAGAGCTTCATAGGGAGCCATATCGATACTACTCTGATGACTGTTATTATAAGCAAACTCCATCAAAGGAAAGTATTTGTCTCAGCTACCTTCAAACTCTATCACACAGCTTCGTAGCATGTCTTCTAGTAGCTGGATCACCCTCTCTGATTGACCATCCGTTTGGAGATGAAAAGTTGTGCTAAAATTGAGTCGAGTGCCTAATGCTTCCTGAAAGCTCTTCCAAAACTAAGAGGTGAATCTGGGGTCTCTATCGGAAATGATAGACACTGGCACACCATGGAGTCGAACTATCTCCTGCACATATAATTCTGCTAACTTGCTCAAAGAATAGTTCATCCATATAGGTAGAAAATGTGCTGATTTGGTCAATCTATCCATAATTACCCATACAGCATCATGTTTACTCTGAGTCAGTGGTAAGCTGGTTAAAAAGTCCATTGTGACTCTTTCCCACTTCCATTATGGTATAGAGATAGGTTGTAACAGTCCTGAAGGTAATTGATGTTCTGCTTTCACCTGCTGACAAGTCAAACATCTAGTAGTAAATTCAGTGATGTCTTTCTTCATACCAGGCCACCAATAACATACTTTCAAATCTTGGTACATCTTATTATTACCTGGGTGGATAGAATAAACTGATTTGTAGGCCTCCTTTAATACTTCATGCTTCAGTTCTACCTTATCAGGTACACACAATCTGCTTTTAAAATACACACTGCCATTAGATTCTACAGAATAATCAAGTCTATCTCCCTTATGTACAACCGTAATTATTTCACACAGTTTGGGGTCCTGCCTTTGAGCTTCTTTAATTTTTTGAAGCAAAGTAGGTTGAATCCGCAATTCTGCTAAGGTCTTTCGACTCAATGCATCGGCCACTGCATTTGCCTTTCCTGGGTGATAGTCTATCACACAATCATAATCTTTAATCAATTCTAACTACCGTCTTTGTCTGAGTTTAAGCTCTCTCTGTGAAGGTAAATACTTTAAACTTTTGTGGTCTGTATAAATATAACTTTTCTCTCCATACAGATGGTGTCGCCAAATCTTTAAAGCAAACACAATAGCTGCCAATTTCAGATCATGCGTGGGATAATTCAACTCATGGGGCTTTAGTTGTCTAGAGGCATATGTTATCACTTTGCCTTCTTACGTCAGTACACAGCCTAAACCATTTCGTGAAGCATCATTGTATACCACAAAGTCCTTCCCTGAAATGGGTTGCATCAGAACTGGTGCCTCTGTCAACAAAGCCTTCAAGTGGTCAAAACTATCTTGACATTTTTCTGACCACTCAAACTTAACATCTTTTCAAAGCAATCGTGTTATGGGTGCAACTATAGAAGAAAATCCCTTCACAAACCTTCTGTAATAGCCTGCTAATCCCAGAAAACTTCTAACCTCTGTCACATTCTGAGGTGACTTCCAATCCTGAATAGCTTCTATCTTACTAGGATCAACTCTTATACCTTCAGCTGATACAACATGACCCAAAAAGCCCACTTCTTGTAGCCAAAATTCACATTTTGACAATTTGGCATACAATTGTTTTTCTCTAAGAATCTGAAGCACAATTCTCAAGTGATGATCATGCTTATGTCGTGTCCTGGAGTAGACTAGAATATCATCAATGAAGACTACCATAAACTGGTGGGTATGGTCTGAATATCTTGTTCATCATGTCCATGAAAGCTGCTGGCGCATTTGTCAAGCCAAATGGCATAACCAAGAACTCATAATGGCCGTAACGAGTCCTAAAAGCCGTTTTAAATACATCACTCTCCTTAATCTTCAGTTGATGGTATCCTGTCCTAAGATCAATTTTAGAAAATACCCCTATATCCTTCAACTGATCAAATAAATCATCGATTCTGGGTAAGGGGTACCTATTCTTTATTGTCATTGTATTCAGCTGCCTGTAATCTATGCACAGTCGTAGGGTTCCATCTTTCTTCTTCACAAACAATACTGGTGCACCCCAAGGGGATACACTAGGTCGGATGAATCCCTTGTCAAGTAATTCTTGCAACTGAACTTTCAATTCTTTTAGCTCGATTGGAGCCATTCTGTAAGGAGTAATAGATATAGAAGCTGTGCCAGGTAACAGATCTATTGCAAACTCTACTTCCCGATCTGGTGGTAAATCCGGCAAGTCCTCAGGAAACATATCTGGAAATTTACATACCACAGGGATATCCTGAAGTTTCGAACTCTCCCTTTTCGTATTCACCACATGTGTCAGATACGCCTCACACCCTTTTCTGATTAGTCGTTGTGCTTTCATAGCAGAAATTACATTAGTTGATAATCTCTGTCTATCATCATGTATTTCCATGTCATCACGTCCTGGCCTTCTAAAGACTACCTTTCTGCCCTGGCAATCCACCAATGCATCGTGTCAAGCCAACCAGTCCATGCCCAAAATGACATCATATTCACGGAAGGGGAGTTCAATAAGATCCGCTGGGAATTGCTCACTCATAATCACTAGAGGCAATTGTATATACACTCTGTTCACTTTTACACTATAGCCTAGAGGATTTGTTACCATTATATCATATCCCAATGTCTCTATCTGTATTTTACCCTCATTCGGTGGTGTTGTGCAAATATAAGAATGTGTAGACCCGGGATCAATTAGAGCATATAAATTTGAGCCAAAGAGAGAAAATTTACCTACTATGACGTCTGGAGTATCTAGCTCTTCTCTAGCTCTCATAGCATATGCCCTGGCTGGCGCTGCTCTGCTACTCCCAGCTCGATTTACTGTCTCTGTGGTAATCTGATTCGGCCCTATACGGCCCCCTCTGAATTGTCCCCAACCTCTGCCTCTAGCTGGTGCAGATCTCTGAGTCAATACTGGACTCGTCCCGACTGACTCTGTACCCTGACTACGAAATGGATAATCCTTCCTCATATGCCCTGCCGCTCCACACTGGTAGCAGACTCTAGATTCCATCCAGCACTCTCCAGTATGATACTTACCACAGTACTGACATAAGGGATATGTGGTAAATCTGACTCCTATTGCAGTTGGAGCACTAACATGTGAGGGCGTCGAGCCTCCGGGTTGACCTCATCTATTAAAAGCACTCTGCCCCTGAGTTCCAGTCTAAAATCTACCTCTGAAAGATCTATCCTTCTTACCCAATGAGAATCCTGTGGCTGGTGGGAAAAAGGGTCTCTTGCCATGGCTCTGAGCCGCTGTCTTTCTTTCATCTGCATCAGCTTTTTCTACACTTTCTGCAGCTCTCACCAACCTGGTGAAATTCTCAATCCGAGATGCAGCTATTCTACCTCGAATATATGCCCTGAGTCCTCTCTCAAATCGTCGACACAAGTCAATCTCATCTTTAATAATCCCTTCTGCATATTTGCTAAGTCGACTATACTCTTTCTCATATTCACCCACTGTCATGTTATTTTGCCTCAGGTCTAAAAAATATTGCTCCTTCAGATCTAAATACTCTCTGGGAATATATTTCTCTTTAAATTCCATTAAGAAAAAGTCCCATGTGGGAGGAACTGGGGTCTGAGGCCTTCTTTTTATTGTCCTCCACCAATCCTGTGCCCCTTCCTGTAACAAAGACACTACATATCTATACTTCTGCTCTATGGTGCAATTCATATCCTCAAACACTCGCTCAGTCCTGTCAAGCCAATATTCTCCTGTCATAGCATCATCCTCTTTATGCCCAAAAAAATAAGTGGCTCCCAATTTGCGGAGTTTGTCAAACCTTAACTCTGTAATAGTAGGCCTGGTTGTTCTTTGTAGAATCTCTGCCATATCCTCAAGCAATCTCGCTCTATCTTGCCCTGCAGGTGAGACCTGTCTATCTTGTTTGATGGATGATGTACTACCCCTAGCTACCTGTTGTTGTGAGAGACGATATGAAGAATCTGTACTAAACATCTCATTTAAATCAGGAATCTCGTCCCTTGCTCGCGGTATTCTCAACGTTCGTTCACTCTAAAATTTAAAATAGTGGCCCATATTAGAAAGCAACAGCAGTAATAACTTAAGCATATAAAACATTTTCTTAATTCTATCCCACTTCTGTCCTAAAACCACCTAAACTTTGCTCTGATACCACTAATTGTAACACCCCTTTACTCACCTACGTCACAGTCAGGTAAGGTGATGTCATCGACTGCCTGTATAAATAAATTTGTATATATATATATATATATATATATCATCATATATTCACATCCCATATATGCATAAAAAAAATTAAAATTTTAATTTACATATTTATTTTTACACATATAGTCCATATGACCACAACTGGTTATAAATATATATAGACTATTTATATGCATATATATAAGTGGTTACAAAAAGGAACCAACCCTGACCGGATGGCTACCACTGCTGCTCTGCTCCATTTGTGGGACTCACTGGACTAGCGGCACACTCAGATAACTCACCGCTCTAAACCCTCATCTTGTATAAATAAACTGGCATAAACCATTTTAAATAAATATAAGTAACAGTAAAATTATTATTATTATTTTAATATAATTTTGTTCATATGCCAAATTGTAAGCACGTACATAAAACGCAACATTACATCTATTTATTAAAATAAAATTTTTATAAGCCCATATATTAAGACGCCGTAGACCCAATCATAGGAAAACACGGGGTACCGTCAATCGACGGAAAAGTTAAGGTCCAAGAAATTCACAGGACCGGGGTCAAATCATAACCCCTCAGCTGATCTAAGATAACCACAATATTAGTCTTGATCCAAGATAACCACAGGATCGGAATATATATTTATATAACATGTTTGGTCCAAGATAATCACAGGACCGGGGTTAAATCATAACCCCACAGCTAATCCAAGATAACCACAAAATCAATCAATACCTCTCATGACCAAGATAACCACAAGCCATGGAGTTGCTACCCTATTGGCATGCCAACAAATCCCTGAGTCAAGTCTAGGCTAATACGTGGGCCAAAATACAATAACTTTCATAAAATAAATAATTAAAACTTACATATATATATATTACACAAAACTATTCTCAAACTCATTTATTTCTATTTCATATATTATAAAATTAAATTCATTTATAAATTATCATTATTATAAATAATTGCACAAACCTAATTTATCGCCTTGTCGCGTCTGCAGGCTCCTTTTCTTTACCCGATGTCGCCACTTGTGTCGAATGTGCGCCTAATAAAATTATATTTATTGTCAAACAGTTAACAGTAATATACTATTCCAAATAGTGAAAATCTATTTATTTCCAAATTGTACCCAACGTTGCTCACGTTAATTTATGAGTATAAATTTTAAAATTCCTGAAATACACTAACTTATTATTTAATTTACTCATTTATTCATTATCTTTATTTATTTAAATCTTCATTTAGCTCAATAATTAACTCAATTATTTAATTTCTTTGTCTAACTCACACTTTTCATTTAATTCACTAATTGGATTAGTTCTTTATTACTAACTCATAATTTTATCTAAATTTCATTTTATATGTTGTGGCCCAGTTTTATTTATTTTTTTTACCATTAGAATTTTTATGTTTTAATTTTATTTATTCTTTTATTTTACCTTACCCTTAATTAAGTGATCTATGGTTTTAATTAACATAATTTTTTTTTCATTAAATTTATTGACCTTCATATGACCTTAATTGACTTAACTTTAGTTTATTAATTTAATAAATTTAGTTAATTTATTTGTTAACTTAATTAACACTAATCACTTCATTAACATAAATCACCAACAAATCACCATTATTACATATTTTAATTAAGTTATCTGATTTAACCATATCTTGGTTAGCTAACTAAACTTTATCTTACCATTACCTTATGGTTCTCGGCCAAAATATCCAAAGCAACTCAAACCCTCAACAACCCATAATATACCAATATTTTTACCTCAAGTAAAACCTCCTAAAATGGTAACAATGGAAATAAACTTACATAAGAACACAAGGAAATATAAATAGAGAGCTTAGGCTATCGGGTACAAGAAAATAAAAATACAATCAAGGTGTAAAATTTTTACCTACAAATAACCTCATTCAACCCGAGACTACCTTGATCTCCAACATGCAAGACCTTCAAAAGTTCAAGCTACCTTCGGCAGAGCCCTAAGTCTCCTCTTCTTCCACTTGTTGCTTCGGTTAGACTTATTTATCACCACTCATAAGATATTCTTCTTATACTATGATATTATGATTTAACTAAACTTAGGTTTTTGAGAACTTTGTTGAAGAATATGGAAGAAGGGAGGGAAGGTATGGCTCGGTTTTGGAAGAAAAAAAAAAAGGAAGATGAAAGAAAGTGATGAAAGAAAGAAAGAATAAGAAAAGAAAGAGATGGAAGAAAGAAGAAAAAAAGAGCTAATATGGCCAACCAAGCAAACCCAATTTGATATATTTAAACTATATAAAATTGAATTATGGAGGTGATGTGATTGATGGATTTCCCATCATCTCCCACTTCTTCTTTTTATGGCCGAACTTGAATTTTTTTTTATTAGTTAATGGGGAACATCTACATGATATTAATATTATTATATATTTTTTTTAATGGAGAGATGACTATCTCTTCTTTTCATGGCCTTATGGCCGAATTCCACTTCCTCTTTTTTATTATTATTATTATTATTATTATTATTATTATTATTATTATTATTATTATTATTATTATTATTATTATTATTATTATTATTATTATTTTAATTCATTTTCTCCAAAAGTGTTAAATCTATTAATTTCAAGCCCGAAATAAATAATTTTTCAACAATTAATTATACCATTATTTATGAATTAATTTTCTCTACATTTCGGTACGTTCGGTTTCAAAATCGGAGTACCGGAGCAAAAATTGCATTTTTTCGGGTATTTTTACGGTACCGCAAGTTAAATTTTATCTATTTAATTTGGTGCCCTAAAAAATTGAGTTTTGACACTAAATTTTACCTGGGAGTCCGCCTTAATATTCTTTATGTCTCGGTATGCTCCGTTTACGATTTTATGACAGTGCAAAAATCGCATATTTTACAGTCTCGACATCATTTTCGTCGATTTTCGTAAAAATTTCAGCGTTACGTGATTAAAATAAAATCTCTCATTTATTTTCGGTCACAATTTAGACTTCGGTCATATCGACTCAATTCCGACCCCGCACGCGCACGATTTCCGATAAAACCGGCGCGTCCGATCGCGAAACACCCGTGTCGACCATGGCCTAAATTGATGGACGTGACAGCAAATGTTGAATATGAGATGATTATATTCCTGAAGCCTTAAGGTCTAAAAAGGGTAACAAGTATGTATGTATATAAAATGATGATTGTGCCATGATTGAATCTTGGAATATATTGTTGTTATATATGTATATCTAAATGCATGTATATGAGCTATTGTTTGATTGCACGTATGTTTATATATATATATATATATATATATATATATATATATATATATATATATATATATATGTGTGTGTGTGTGTGTGTGTGTGTATTTGTCATTGTATACCAATAAGTGAAATACTTGAGTATTATGAGTTTATTGTCTCATACATTGGCTGAAACAATATAGATGATCCAGCTTTGACAGAGAAAATGAAGTCTGCTGAAAAGTCTATAGGACAAATCTATCTCATTTAGGTTGCTGAAATTAAAATATGACACTTATTTTTGTTCATGTCATATTGGAAAATGGTATAGATACATTTTACACACAAATGTAATTTATGAATTAAACTCATTTTGTATTGTTAAAGGCCAGTTAAGGCCTAAACCACATATTTTTGTACAAACATGGGAAGTCTATTTACAAACCATTAATCCTTATCTTTTAGTTTTCAAATCTCTGGTTTTTTTGGCATGAAGTAAAATATTTATGAGTAACCGTAAAAAGTTTTATATATTGGTATGTAATTTATTAGATGTAAGTCTTTTAGCATATCATAATGGTAAAGTGAGAAAGCCTTGTCAGATTAGTATGTTAAAATTTTACAAAGATATTTCTCAAGACAATAAATGAGCTTCGATTTTCTATAAATTCATATTTTAAAGTTTTAAATTTCTTTATCATGATCATAATAAGCATAGTGCCCTAAGTGTAATAGTGTATATTCTTGCTATATGAAGGTGTCACAAAAATTCATAAAAAAATATAAAAATCATATTCGATACAAGTTAGTATGAAATTGACTATAATATATTACCCACTATATTATTATCTTATTAGTTATTATAATATTATATATGTATTAGCATAATGTTATTAATACCATACATAATCATAATATTCTTTATAATTATATTATTATTTATTATTTATGTTTAATTATAAACTTATAACATCAGAAATTATAATTATAGAACAACTAACTATTAGAATGACAATTAGTTATGCATAGTTAATATATAAAGTATATTTTAAACTATTTCTAATGTTATTCGTATTATTAAATTACTAAAATTATATGCATATATACTTATATTTATAAGTTTAAATGTAATGACATACACCTTTTTGTACATGAAATTCAACTTAACTATTAAAATATTTAGTGCAAGATACTTATTTTTCGTAATAAATATCGATGCCGTATATTTATAAATTATAAGTCTATTTAAAAATATTTACATCTCATAAATTATAAATTATATTCCCTCTATCCCACAAAAATACACTTATTTTTCTTTTTTATTTGTCTTAAATTAGACATTTTTTTTGACAATATGGTTAATTTTATCTTAATATATTTTTTTCATTTTAGTGCAAAATACTTATTTTTCGTAATAAATATCGATGCCGTATATTTATAAATTATAAGTCTATTTAAAAATATTTACATCTCATAAATTATAAATTATATTCCCTCTATCCCACAAAAATACACTTATTTTTCTTTTTTATTTGTCTTAAATTAGACTTTTTTTTTGACAATATGGTTAATTTTATCTTAATATCTTTTTTGAAAAAAATAATCTAGTCAGGTGTACGTTGAGTTATGATGTTTTTAGGTGGACTTTTTCGGATTTTAAGTCATATTTTTTAGGATTTCTCTTAATTGAATTCATTTCAAATTTAGATTGAATAAAAAATTACCAGCTCTTAAAACAAAAAGAAAGAACCAAATTACCAAAAATTATAAGATACATTCTGTGCAAGTATTTTTCTTCTTTTCCAAAAGGGAAAAAGTGATCATTAGCAATTTAGTAATAACTTTTCCAATGTTACATATAAATATAAGGCATAAGAACTAAAAAGTAAAAGCTAGCTAGCTAGGTCTTAATCTTACACACTTAATTTGCTTTATCTCACGAGAAAAGACAGATTGAAAATATTCCTGCATGCATGAAGGCTCAAAGTGGAAAAAGAAGAAAAGAATCATCAATATTATTATCATTATCATTATCATTATCATTATCATTATCATTATTATATGAAAATAAAATAATAAAGAAATACTTTATGAAAAAGAAGAGTTATCTATCTTTGCTTTTAAGAAGCAGAGTAAGCGTTACTGAATATAAGAGAAGACATAATAACCAGTAGTGAAACACAGACCTTCTCTAAAAGCTCTTTTGGGTATTTGGTAAAGATTTATTTATTTATTTATTATTGTATCAGTTTCTTTCCCTCTCTACTTTCTCTCTCTAAATCTGCAAAACTTTCATTGTTGTTATACTCTATAGGATACTAGTGGGTCCATTTCAAAAGCTAATATATATTTATCTCTGCACATTCACCTAGGCTACGTAATTCTTGCTTAATATTGGACCCACATTCTTTTTTTTCTTTTCTGTAAATATTTATTATTTTATTTTTATTAATGGGCAGAATCAACGGAGATTTTCATTCTCCAATATATTCTTGGACAAGTTTATGTTATACATACATATGCACTTAAAAATTCAAGAGAAATTTAGATTAACTCTTCGTTAGTAAATTGTTAAATTATTAACAAAGGATGCAGCATTTTGAATTCTTTATTGAAACAACTTAAAACCAGTAGTATGTTAAATTAATCATTTATTGGTTACTAACGTTGCCGACCTAGATATGCAAGTGTTTTTTGTAAATTGCAATGAATGTTTATGGGATTTTGGAGATTGTTAATTAGCACTAATTAATTACATATTAATGTGTCACGTGGTGATGCTACTATCTCACATGGTCTCCTCGAATCTAGCCATCATCATCAACCTTAACTTTAACTCTTATCCAATAAAAAATCACAAAAAAATCACAACTAAAAAAAGTAAAATTAAAAAATATATAACAAAGGATTCATCGACAGCAACCCTTGCCGGGAGAGATCCCATATATATATATATATATATATATATATATATATATATATATATATATATATATATATATATATATATAAAGTGATAAAAATATATTATTAAAAATAAAATAATTCCAAAATTATTAATATTAATAGTAGAACAAAATTATCATGGCTAATTTAAATTGTTATATTGGATTTCATTTGAATCGCCTCTATCTATCCTTACGAGAAGAACTCTTGTTTCAAATCTTGGTTCAAAACGGAGATATCATCCTAATGTGCCTCGGAAATTTTGTCCTGTGTATAAAAATTTATAATTACCGATAAATTAACTCTGCCTTAAGCCAATTCATGCCCACTTAAAAATATTACACCCATCACCATTCTAACTCCTTTTTTTATTATTTTTTATTATTTTTTTGCATTAATTCCTTTCTTGCAACACACATATCTCTCTTTCCGAACAAAAAGATCCCATCCTTAGGATATTTTCCGCATTTTTCTTTTGACATCCAAACAATTATCATCACGTCAATAATTGCTTTACAGTTAAAAGCAGGGAAACGTGGCAGGCTGTCATTCGGCTCTCTTTTTTCACTAACATGCCCACTGTAACCCCAGCATTCCAAGTGCCCTTTTGCTTTCTTTTATTCCTAATTTGTACATTTTTCCTTTCTTTTATTCCTAATTTGTACATTTTTCCTTTTTACCCCTTTTATTTTGTGTGTGTTTCTTCCAGTTAATTTGTGCCCCTCTTTTAACACTGTTTTCAACATGTGATTCCAAATATAATACCTGGCCATAAAGTAAAAACACTTCTCCTTTTATTGATTTATGCAAATTGTATTTTCTTCTTATAACCTTGTTTCTCATTTATTTTGCCCCCTAAACATTTCCTTTGCACTTTGAAAACATAGTATGAGGGATTTTCACAGGACATGAACACAAGTAGATTATCCTTTCTAATCCTTCTAAAATGAAAATGTGTCAATTCTTCTAAGTTTAATATATGTCAGTTTCATAAATTTAGTGGAATTCTTTTATAATTTTCTTGTAAATTTTAATGTAAAATTAATATACTTGTTATTTCTTGTATTCATATCTTCGAAAAGAAAAAAAAAAGTGGATGTAAGAGAAAAACATACATACTAATTTTATAGTAAATTTCAAAGAGAAGTACTAGCTAAATTCTCTTTCTTTTTTTTAATAATTTGAATTACATGAATCCCATTACATTAAAAATAGAGTTATATGTAAATCACAAACTATAGAAAGGTAAAAGAAAAAATAACACATAAAAAGTCATTGGCATTTCTCAATATTGAAAAAATATTTACAAATGAATTCCACTAAATTTATGAATTTATTTATGCCAGACATAGCCTTAGAAATATTATATATATATATATATATATTGAATAAACTTTGTAAATGATGCCATATGCAGTGAGTTCTATAACAAATAAAACTCAAATATTCATATCTTAGAAATGTTATTACAGACAAGATGTACTTCCGCAAGATATTTTTTTATATGCCATCAACAAATAGACAACAATATTTTCCTCCAAGTACATAATCTTAGATATTAAAACATGATTTTGAATCACATTTATTGTAACATCACACCTCTTATGCATTTAAGTATAACCTATCCCTGTATCAAATAGTCACATACTGCATACTGAAAAGGAAAAATACCCTGTTAACAATAGTAGTAAAATTTTTTTTTTTTCATATCATATCCTGTAAAATCAACTAACGACTTTACAAGTCTTATATCCTGTAAAATTACTAAATGACTTTTCAAGTCAACATTAAAACCACAATACGATATATCACATATATCAAAATATAAACTTTACACATAAGTATTTCCGAGTTGATTTCATTTATACATATTTAGACTCATTCCAAAGTGACTATACATATTCAAGCATATAAGTCCAAAATACAGATGACATATTTTTATGCTTGTGTGGAATGCAAGGAGAGAGAGTGATGAGGCTCGGCCAATGACCTGTGCTCCATGTCTTCTATACACTACTCAAAATGAGCTATCACTTTTCTTTACCTGAAAAATGACGCAAATTGATGAGTTGCGGCTCAGTGAGAATAATCATCCACTGAGCTCTAAAGTACCAAACAACTCATAGTAATAAATCACAAATCCAATATATATCAGGTATTCTATTCCATTCATCAGTATCATATAAGTATCAATAAAGTTGAAACATATAATCATTACTCTTTATGTATGCAAATGCTTTGCTTATTTCATTTTGTTGTGACCAAGTTAAACAGACATTGCCCCGGGTATCCATGTGAACATTTGCCATGTGAACATTTGCATTTGCAATTGTATTTGCATTTGCTAGCTAGCTTGATCATTTGTTTCATTTGCACATTTGTTGGGCCATAGGCCTCTTCTTTTGCTTTGCAATATTGATTAACTAGTCACAACGCCTTTTAAGTCCATATGCATATGCATTTGTACTAAGCATTTATGAACCATTGCATCTTATCACATATAACATACATATACCACATATATGCCTCATATGCCACGCATATACCTTGTATATACTATACATATACCATGTATATATATCACATATGTCAAACATATACCTCAAATATACCACAAGTATACCATTTATACGTATCACAAACGCCACATATTGCCCATCATCATATTATCAAGGACAATCATGACAATCATATATCAAACCACAAACGTCACATATTGTCCATCATCATATTATCAAGGACAATCATGACAATCATATGTCAAACCACAAACGTCACATATTGTCCATCATCATATTATCAAGTACAATCATGACAATCATATGTCAAACCACAAACGTCACAAATTATCCATCAACATATTATCAAGGACAAATTATGACAATCATATGAATCACATAGCAAGCAACATTCATTTGCACTAAGAATTCAATCGATAATTAGACTCACCGTTCTCCTTTGATCTCGACTCTTACTTATTGTCTATCTGCTCCTTGTGGGTCTCCAATATGTTGTGAGCCTAACATGAAAATATAATGGATTAACTCATGATTAGGGAGACTTAATGCGGCTTAAACAAATTAATATGCATAATGCATATACATAGCTAGGCTTTTTCCTATGGGGCAGTGTGACCTTATGGGACTGTTAAGCCTATAACTTTTCCTATAGTTGACCAATTAATCTGATTCTTGTTCCTAATTCAAAATAACACATAATCATGAAACATATTAAAATATCAGACCAATTGGATCATTGTACAATTTTTGGTGGAATTTCTAAGAGTGTTCTGTTTCCTGCCCTGTTTCTGCCCTTTGGCAGTTTCAGGGTACCAATTTGGGTAGTCCATATCTTACAATATGTAAATCAGATTATAATGAAACTTGGCATAAATTTATATGGGTTCAAATGGAACATTTTTCATGTTCACAACTTTTACCAATTATGCCTCTAAGGTCTTCAAATTATAAGCAACATTTCACTGGTCCAGAACAGAATTGGCTTCCGGACCAGTATGACTTCTAAAGGCCATAACTTACTCTATACATAACATTTTAAGCTGAAATTAGTACCAAAATTTATCTAAGACATATACCTATAACTTTCATGTTTTGATAAGTTACATAATCTAGCTCTAAGGAGCTCAAATTAGACAAAAAAGTTTCTGGAACTGCCTAGGGCACTCAATAGGCAGTTCAAACCATGGAACAGTCATGGTTCCATTTACCATAACTCACAATTTACAAGACATATGAACCTGAAATTTGGTATACAGATACATAACACATATATCTACAACTTTTATGTTTTGAGATACTTCAAATAATGGCTTTAACATATTCGAAATCAAGTAACACAGTAGCTAACTTGGTTAGGGTTTACACCCTGACCAGTTTCAGTACGAAGAGCATATCTAATTCTATAAACCAAATCACGAAACACCGTTTACATATTCATAAATATAAGACATAAAGGAACAACTTTTGTGTTTTATACTTGTCCAGAATCAATTTAGATGTTCATCAAAATCGGGTTGCAAAACAGTGCCTATTAATGAACCCTAAACACCAAAATCAAGCTTAACACAAGAATAAATGTTTACTCACCTATAATCACTCTTGGCTAATCTTGTTCCTGCAATTTTTGGAGTGAAAGAAGGAAGAAATGGTGGCTGAAACTTGAAAAGAAATGGAAGGAATGAAGCAAAGAAGAAGAAGAAGAAGAAGATGAGGAAGGGAAGTGATAAGGTGGCTGCCTAATAAGTTAAAAGCCACCACCCACCACCTTATCTTCCTTTTCTTTGTTTTATCCGTCCCCTTTTTCCTTCTTTATTTATTTATTTATTTATTTATTTATTTATTTATTTTTCTGACTTTTATTTTTTTTATTTTATTTTTTTATTATTATTATACAAATCAACATAATATGCAATTTAATCTCAATCTAGTCATTTTGCTTACTTTAATTTAGTCACCTTATTTCATTCATTTTTTTTAATACTTTTTATCCTCATTTAGATTATAAATACACATGTGTGACTCAATATAATTGCAATGTACTAGGACACGTAGCTAGTGAGTGTCATAAACTTGATCCTACGAAAATACGTATGAAATGCATGTGTTCAATTGAATTATATTCAAATGCATATGTCAAAATAAAATGCATGTGATAATGCATATGTGGGAAGTCGAGGATGTTACATTTATAGATTAAAAAAAAAGTAAAATCTTTTTTGCTAGTCGATCACTAATTAATAAATGAATTACCAATGAAGACTTTTCTTTGAATCTGGTGGTTGAGAATGTGAATCTTGGCGTAATATCCATTCACATAAAATTCCAAAAAGCTTAATATTTATTTTTCTTGGTTTTAGGGATTGTTCTTCCAATATAATGTTTTTCACGCTTTTATGTGAGACAGGACGGACAGTACTTTGATTTTAAATAGTGAAAAGACATAACAATTTCATTAATTACAGAAAGATTAATTTATGAATTTCTAAAGATTCATACCCATTAGCAGAAATTGGGCTGGCGGGTCAATAGCTTTCTTCTCAACTTTTTTACTGTGCGACCTTCTTTTCTTTATTTAGGACCACGCTTTATATCTTTTCATTCTATTCCTAATTTGAAATAACTCATTTGACCCTTTACATTTATTTATTTTTTAGAGTTTAGTCAAATGCCGCTATTATAAAATTACTTTTACACGAAATCCATTTCACAACAATCAAAATTTTAATTAACATAACTAGTTCCTACACTTTATATAACCAATTTCCTACAATCAAAAATTAATCCAGGCTGTATAAGAAAATATTTCATAATTGTGTATAAAAATAATTTTATAACAGCAGTCTAACGATGTTAATTTGATTAAAAAAAGAAATCTTAAAAAAAAGAGATAAAATAGAAATAAAATAATAATACAAGTAAAAATCCATAAGCTTAGTAAAGGAAATACGAAAAGTACTAGCCTAATTATGAATTTTCCATTTTTAATGAGAAATTTTGGGTGCATAAGATTAGGATCTTCTCAAGTTCACTCAAACATTACAGTTCATGTTAGGGTGATATGAGTCATTCATCCATAAATAAATGGTTGAAATTAAATCTTATTAAATAACTTAATTATCTCTAGATTTAATATCAATAATTCATTTAGAATAAATGATTAAGATCACCCTAACATGTGATCATTCCTTTTCCACCTTTTATAAGATTTAATATCAATCATTTGTTTACCACTTTCTATATACATGTGAAAGCATACAAGATCTTTGTTGGTGATTCCTACATCATGAAATAGCATGTCATATATCTTACCATATCACCATGTTTCTCATCTTATGTCAACAAATTGCTATACCAATGATACCAAAATACCTTGAATCAACATGTCAAAATCATCATGTACTTCAAACATAAATAAAACCATTCACCATCAGATCATACAAAACTTTACCATATTTATTACCTTTAACAAGTTGTCCACATTACTCTAAATTGGACAAAATTGGATATGAATAAATCCACAACTCTCCCCCGAGCCTCTCAAGATACCTTTCTGAATATCTTAGAACACATGTTTGAGATAAAAGAAGCCCTCAAGTCACCTACGATAAAGAAGTATGTGCACATTTCCACCAAGGTAGCTCACTTGAGCTTGTAACTCTTGTCCATTATGACTAACCTAGGTCATCCGGTAACATTTTTCCATTAATGACATGTTATCTATTCTAACTCTAGTTCTAGCTAGAGTATTTGGGTACAACCATATTTACCAATCCATCAAAATTTTGTTGTGCATTAACCATATTTATACCATATATCCATGATTATATTGTACCATATCCATTACTATACTATATAAGTTCATGTTTAATCCGTATTAAATAATATTAGATAAAATTGATTTTACTATCATTAGAGTCAACCTTGATTTGTACACTATGAAATCATAATACCATTACATGCTCACCTGAGCTTTGTAATGTATACGAATTATCTACTTATACATATACCAATACATGTTTATCATGTTGTAATATAATCCATAACAATTTATGCATCTCAACCCATAAAATCATATCATGTATTCCTATTATCGATACATTTAACATGCATTATGTCATTATAGTACTTATACTATAATATAGTATTAACAAGGACCATGACATCTCATGTCTGAAACCATATCATGCATCAACCATAATTTCCATATATCATAAGTTAACCATTATCATTTTTTATATACGTTTTCATACCATATTATGATAAAAACTACAAAGGTATTCCACCTTGAATTGAATCAAACCTTGATTCATTCATCAAATATATAAAAATTCAATATCAAACAAATTCAAGCCTGTGAACAACCTTTCATAGGTAGTTTACTTGTGAACATGTTGTGATCCAACTCGTGAATCATATCTAGATTTCACAGCCATGAACTCAGCTATGAAGCTATCCATAAATGTATCCTCTTATCTAACAATCACAACATGACATTCATGTTCATGAACTACTAGTTCATGACCATAATTTTGGAAAAGTTTTCAAAAAAACACATAAATTATAACACCATTTGATATAATAAAAAATAATCTCAATTATACCAAAAGATGCTACGATGCACATGAGTTAAAAAATGTCATAATTTAAAAATTTCATGCACCATGACCATGATAACTTAAATAAAATAAAACATCATTAAAAGCTTGATAGAAAAATATTAAATACATAAATCCAATGGGCAGCACTAGCCCAATATTTATACAAAATGAGTAGTTATAAAACTATATATCTCTGAAATACAGCATGTAAAACTATAACTACCTAATCCACAAAATAATAAAAAAATATAACTGTGTATCACCCACCCTAAGTGTATATCCTCCTTTGTCGATCCTCCTCTAAGCTCCAAACTTACGCATGAAAAGTCCATACACTAAGCAACTCGTGCCTAGTAGTACACAACAACATGCAAGCATACTACATGAAAAATATATAATATGTATGATATACTCACTGAGCTACTATAACAACTTATCTCGAAGTCCGCACATGCACTAGCTTGCATACTACATGATATACCATAAGAATCTCATATATATAATGCACACTATGAATATGGTATATCAAATAATCATCCAGTATCATTCAAGTGTATACCACACTTAAACAATTAATTATCTTACCTTTACCCATCTTACTCATACTAGACTAAAATGGATACGAGCACTCCACAGCTCCCACTAGAGCCAACATATAACCTACCAAGGAAGCTCTCATTGCTTAACTCTAGGCATTCAAATATAACCCACTTAAGAAGTTCTCATTGCTTGCCTCTGGGCTTTCAAATATAACCTACCAAGGAAGATCTCATTGTTTACTTTTGGGCCTTCAAATATAACTCACCAAGGAAGCTCTCATTGCTTACCTTTGGACCTTGAAATGTCTCAATAAAAATCAACCGAAGAGAAATGAGAGCATAGAATAGCTACGAGAGAAGCCCACATGATTAGGCCTATGAACAACCCATTTCTTTTCAAAATATCTCAATCATGACTAATATATGTCACCCGATACCGATCTCCCCCTTAATGGAATACCATCTATCTTAGCTCTAGTCCTAGTCCGAGTATTAGGTTTACAATTTCACAATATGTACCATAAATATTTCCATATTATCCATTTTCCATATTTTACAAATATACCATGATTCACACAATAATTTTCACAACACGTATTTTCGTATCATGCTATAAGCATACAATCAAGTGCTATCACCTCACAACGATTCAATCTTGATTCACATGCAAACATACAAGTTTTTCAATATAAATAGTATTTCTTCCATGAACAACCTTTTATGGACACGAATAAATCCTTCATTGGGAGTTTACTTGTAAACTAAATTGTGATCTAGCGACAGACTTCACGACTGTGATCATCTCTTCACAGTTGTGAATCTAAGCCATGAATCAACCTATGATAGAGCCTGTTTCATCAATAACCATCAACACGACCTTCATGCCTGTGAACAACTAGTTCACGACTGTGAAGCTGGAAGATTTCTAGAAAACTGAACATCTAAACTTCATGCCATTTTCATATGCAATATTCTCTACAGTTGACCAATGTTAGCCACCCTATCAACATTCTAGCATGCATTTTAACCATGGACTACAACCATATACTCCCTACCATCAATATTAACCAGAATTACTCATCAAATATATCAATCTAACTATGATCATAAAAATTTTCATCTTGCATATCAACCCCACATTTTATCATTTATCTATTCACTGATAATTTACATCATGTATTAAAAGAAAATAACACATAAACATAAAATAATTGTTTTAAGTGTTGTTATATACAAACCTTACACCTACAATGGAGTAAGCCAAGACTTTAGCCTTTCAAGCTTGTCCTCACCCTTGAGATGAACTACCAACTTTACCTCCAGATCGTAGCAAGAAGGAAAATATTTTCTTAGCTTATGAAACCTGACTAAGACCCAAAAATCTTCAAAATGAGCTCACACACACAAGCTCATAACTCTCATCTCAGTTCAATCTCTCACTTTACCCTCATAAAAACTTAACGCTCAAAGCTTTAACAATGGCAGAAATCATTTCTAATGGTAAATGAGATGTTAATATGGCATGCTATGTCAGTTATAGAGGTATGGAAGAGGATTTAAAGGAATAGTAGGAAGGAAAATGTGACTATCTCACATGCTCTGTCTACCCAGGCTTCACAACTATGACTCGACTTTCACGAGCATGAACCTCTCCTTCATGGTCGTGAAGAACCCTATCACATTTGGTATTAAAAACCCAATATTCATGGTTGTGACACCCATTATCACAGAAATGAAACAACAAATTTTAGCAACTCTCAAACTTCCAAAACTTCATTTAACCCCTAACTCTCACTAACTAAGAACATAACTTATAGGCCCTAATTACGGGTGTTATGTTACTTTCCCTCTTAGGATATTTTGTCCTTGAAATTACATGTCATGATGTCTCAAAACAACTGAGGGTATTGTGCCTTCATCACTTTCTCATTTTCCTAAGTTGCGTCTTCAATGTTATGACTCCATAAAACTTTCACTAGTGGAACTCACTTGTTCCCGAGCTCTTTCACTTCACGAGGTAAGATATCGACTGGTTCTTCTTCATAAGTCAAGTATGATCTCAACTCTGTGCTCTCAACTGTGATGATATGAGAAGGATCTAATTGATACCCTTTCAACATGGATACATGAAAGACATTGTGTATCCTACTCAACTTTGGTGGCAAGGTGAGTCTGTACATAACTAGTCTGATCCTCTCCATAATCTCATAAGGTCCAATGAACCTAGGGCTTAACTTGCCATTTTTTTCCAAATATGAGAACATTCTTCCATGAAGATACCTTGAGAAATACCTTGTCCCCCACTAAGTACTCTACATCCTTTCTCTTGAAGTCCGCATAGGATTTTTATCTATCGAAAGCTACTTTTATTCAATCTCTAATGATCTTCACTTTTTCTTTTGTCTCTTGTATTAAGTTTGGCCCTACTAAATTTCTCTTACTAAGCTCTGCCCAACACAACAGTGTTTGGCACTTTTATAAAGTGTCTCATACAAAGCCATCTGAATACTGGATTGATAACTATTGTTGTAGGCAAACTCCATTAACGGTAGATATCTATCCTAACTTCCTTCAAACTCCATCACACAACACTCATTATGTCTTCCAAGATCTGAATAACTCTCTCCAACTAACCATTTGTTTAAAGATGGAAAATCATGCTGAAGTTGAGCTTGGTACCCAAAACTCATTGTAGACTACCCTAAAACTGAGATATGACCTGCGGATCTCGATTCAAAATGATAGAGACTAGAACTCTATGACAACATTAGAGCTTCTATCAAAAGACTCTTAAGCTGATAAAAACTATTCTGGCACATGTTTGTCCATTCGAATTTGACATACTTCCACAACAACCTAGTCAACGAAGAAGCAATGATAGAAAATCCCTTAATGAAATTTTTATAGTATTTAGCTAAGCCGAGAAAACTCCTAATTTTGGTCACATTCCATGGGGGTTTCCAATCCAAAATCATCTTGACCTTGCCTGGACCCACTATAATCCCGTCGGCTGATATCACATGCCCGAGAAAAACAATCTCATTTAGCCAAAACTCACACTTAGTGAGCTTACCATAGAGCTTCTGCTTCCTAACAGTCTGCAAAATTATTCTCAAATGCTTCTTATGCTCATTTTTGTTTCTCGAATACACCAAGATGTCTTCTATAAACACCATGACAAATTGATCCAGAAATGGTATGAAGATCCTGTTCATTAGATCTATACTGGTGCACCCTAGGGAGATATACTCGGTCTGATGAAACTTTTGTCCAGCAGTTCTTGTAATGAATTTCTAATGGATCTAGACAATATGGTGTTGCTGATATAAGAGCAGTACTCAAAGTAAGTTCAATTGAGAAATCTATCTCTCTTTCTGGAGGTAGCCCTGGTAACTCATCTAGAAACACATCTAGGAACTCTTCCACTGTCGGAATATCCCTAAGATTTAGGCTCTCCCTCCTACTATCAATCACATGAGCCAAATAGGTCTCATACCTTTTTTTGATCATCTTCTCTGCTTTCATCATGGAGATGATATTCATCTGCTGTGAGGATATCTCCCTCTAAACAACCGCTATCTCATATTTTGATGTTCTCAATTCAATTGTTTTCATTTTCCAGTCTACTACTGCACCCTACCGAGAGAGCCAATCCATACCTAGGATAACATCATACTCATGAAAGGGCAACTCAATCATTTGTTGTGAACTCATTCCTTTGAACCATAATCAGACAATTTTTATACACCCAATTTACCACTGTGTTATGCCTCAAAGAGCTAGTCACTTTTATCTCATAATCTAATCTCTCTGTTAACATGTTATATTGCTAAGCTATATGGGTACATATATGTTGCCTAGACAATGAACCAAGAAGGGGGTTGAATTGGTTAGCAACTAAAAAATTGCTTAACTTAAAAGTGTAGAATAAATTAAATAGAGTAAGGAAGGAGATATATCACACACAAGATTTATAGAGGTTTGGATATTAACAAACCCTACTCCTCTCTCCAATCTCAATTGGGTGTTTCACTAACACTCTAAGTGTTAAAATGGAGTTTTTCAAGCTCACTGCCAACTATGGTGTTTCTCTCAGTGGTTAACATCTAACCTAGAAATTCCCTTGTGTTTTTCAATGGCTCACATAAAAACCAATTCCTTGTGTTTTATGGCTCACACAATAAACCCTTACAAGTGTTTCACTCTTAACCCGAAATAGCCAAACTCACTTTTGAGTAATTGGTTACAATGAAAAAACTAAATAACCTACTATGCTCAGAAATAATGAGCAATTAGGATTTCACAATGAATAGAGGTTTGTTGAGAATAATTAATTGATGCACAAGGCTACAACAAGATTAAAGATGTAAAGTAATTGTAGTTCCACTACTCTAGGATTCATAAATGACTTGCATTTATACTCACTCTATGAATTATAGTTGTTTGGGTGCATTTAATGCTAAAATAGCCGTTAAACCAACTCTTAGCTTTGTGCCTAACATGTTTCTCTGTTCTCATTCACATGTGTGACTATATGTGTCACTGTAGTGAATGTTCTTCCAAGCCGTGGTCCAAGTGGTGACTCTGGCCTTGAAGCTCTCTGGAAGAATTTGGCATGTTTGGTCACAGGCGTGACTATCTTTCACGGGCGTGACTACTTGATCATTCACGGTTGGTTTGATCTTACATGGCTGTGAACTTTGAATGTTGGAGAGTTGGCACTAAGCTATATTTATGGGCATGACATTAGTAGCCACGGGCATGACGTTGCTATTTCTTTGATTTTTTTTTATCTTCAAAAGATGTCTTTCAATCTTGCTTCAGGTTCTTAATCATAGTATATCTTGTTTAACACATTTAGAGCACAAACATGTTAAATATGTTATTACTATTTTATTTGTTATTATCAAAATGACAGAAATACCCCTCAAGGTTCAACAATATATAAGAGTGCATGGATCCTAAATCTATCATAGCAATTAAAATTAAGTTAAAGAGAAAAAATGTAACAACAACCACGTCCGATGCACTCAGATCCTCTCTGGCCTTTATAGCATAGGCCGTTGTTGGTGTTCTACTAGGTCCTCGCCTATTGAATTTGTCTAATATAGCCAGTCTAGATCCACTTTTGCCTGAATTGGCATGTCCCTATCCCCTGGCAACACTTGTCCGCCTGTTGTGAGATCATATGAAACCCGATCTCAACTCTTAGACCGTCCTCAAATCGGCAACACTCATCCGCCTCATCCCTAATGATAGTGGTCGCATACTTACTCAATCGGATAAACTCTCTCTCATATACAGTCACTGTCATGTTTCCCTATTGTAAGATTAGAAACTCTCATTTTTTTCTTATCTATATTTGTGCTTGGCACATACTGTTTCTTGGTCTCAATGGAAAATAAATCCAAGGTAATTGACTCTAGAATTTACGGCTTTTGCAAAACCGATTTCCTCCAATCATAGGCATGCTCCTAGAGAAGTTAAACAACATATCTAGCCTTATGCTCTTTGGTGCAATCTAGCTCTTCGAAGACCCTTTCAGTCAATTCCACCCAAAATTCAACAGCTATTAAATCATCCTCAATATTTCCTATGAAGTTTGTATCTCCATACTTCCACAGTCTATCAATATGAGCCCTACGTCTCGGTGGTGACTGAAGAGGTGTAGGGGTGACAGCGGTGGAGGAGTGGCAGTGGCATAACATGTACTAATAAATGTGGCAAAGAAATAAGATTTCACATTAGAAGATCCTGTGTCTGATCCGCCTGATCAGCCATCGGCTGTTGTAAAGGAGGTGCGCCAACCGGCCTTTGCACACTAGCTTGGCTCGACTGATTCTGAGCTTCCATATTCGGAGGACTATTACTTTCGATTGCATCATGTGGTTCGATCTCCATACTCACTTTTTAGCCTACACATTGATAAAGAATATCCAACATTAGTGTCATACAGGATAACACTCGCACACATGATATACCCATCCCACCTAGGTTCAAAACCGCCTAAACCTAGGCTATGATACAACTAAATGTAACACCCTTTGATATAATTAAGAATAATCCCAATTATACCAAAAGATGCTACGATGCACCATGGCCATGATGACTTAAATAAAATAAAATATCATGAAAAACTTGATAGAAAAACATTAAATACATAAATCCAACAGGCAGAACTAGCCCAATGTTTATACAAAATGAGAAATAAAACTACATGTCTCTAAAATACATGTAAAACTATAACTACCCAAATCCACAAAACAATCAAAATGTACAACTGTGTATCACCCATCCTAAGTGTATATCCAAGGCTTTGATCACTGGACGTCATCTTCTATTGATCCTCCTTTAAGCTCCAAACCTGCACATGAGAACCCCATATGTTAAGCAACTTGTGTCTAGAGGTACATAACAATATGCAAGCACTTCACATGAAAATTATTTAATATGCATGATATACTCACCGAGATACTATAACAACGTACCTCGAAGTCCGTATATGCTCTAACTTGCATACTACATGACATACCAAAAGAATCTCATATATATAATGCACACTATGAACCTAGTATATCAAATAATCATCCAGTATCATACATAAAGCAATTAATTATCTTACCTTTTGCCCACCTTACTCATAACTAGACTAAAATAGATATGGGTACCCTACGACTATTGCTAGAGCTAGCATATATCCCACCGAAGAAGCTCTCATTGCTTACCGCTGGGCTTTCAAATATAACCCATCGAGGAAGCCTCATTACTTACCTCTAGGCTTTCAAATATAATCCACCGAGGAAGCTCTCATTGCTTACCTATGGGCCTTTAAATGTCTCAACATAAATCAACCAAAGAGAAATGAGAGCACAAAATAGCTACGAGGGAAGCCCACCTGGCTAGGCCCCAAGCCTTCAAAACAACTTGTTACTCTTTAAAATATCTCAATCGTGACCAATATATGTCACCTGGTACTGATCTCCCCCCTTAATGGCATGCCATCTATCCTAGCTCTAGTCCTAGTTAGAGTATTGGACTTACAATTTCACAACACATACCACATATGTTTCCATATTTTCCATTTCCAAATTTTTATGAATATACCATGATTCCCACAATCATTTCCACAACATGTATTTCCATATCATGCTATAAGAATACAATTGAGGCCTACCACCTCACAATGAATCAATCTTGATTTACATGCAAACATACAAGTTTTTCAATATAAACAGCTTCACGCATGTGAACAACCTTTTACTACCGTGAATAAATACTTCACTGGTAGTTTGCCTATGAACTAAATCATGATTCAGCGACAAACATCATAGCTGTGATCACCTATTCACGGGCATGAATCTAAGCTGTGAATCAACAACCATTAACGCAACCTTCATGCCCATGAACAACTAGTTCATGGCTGTGAAGCTGGAAGATTTCTAGAAAACTGAACATCTTAACTTCATGCCATTCTCACATGCAATATTCTCTATGCTTGACCAATGTCAGCCACTTTATCAATATTCCAACATGCATTTTAACCATTTACCACAACGATATACTCCTTAGGTATCAATACTAACCAGAATTACTCATCAAACATTTTAATATAACAATGTTCATAAAAATTTCCATCATGCAAATCAACCCCATATTTTATCATTTAACTCACTGATCATTTACATAATGTATTTAATGCAAATGGCACATACATAAAATAATTGCTTTAAGTGTTGTTATGTACAAATCTTACACCTAGAATGGAGTGAGCCAAAACTTTAGCCCTTCAAGCTTGTCCTCTCCCTTGAGATGAACTTCCAACTCTACTTCTAGATTCTAGCAAGAAGGAAAAACATTTCCTTAGCTTCTGGAACCCGACTAAGACCCAGAAATCTTTAAAATTGAGCTCTCATACACTTTCTCATAACTCTCCTCTCACTTCTCTCTCTCACTTTACCCTCAAAAAACTTAACCCTCAAAGCTTTAACAATGGTGGAAATCATTTATGATGGTAAAGGAGATGTTAATGTGGCATGTTAGGTCAATTATAGGGGTATGGGAGAAAATTTAAAGGAATGGCAAGAAGAAAAATGTGACTACCTCATATGCTCTGCCTGCTTAGGCTTCACGGCTGTTGCCCAGACAATGAACTAAAAAGGGGGTTGAATTGGTTATGAAATAAAAAATTTCTTAACTTTAAATGCAGAATAAAATTAAATAGAGTAGGGAAAGAGAGATATCACACAAAAGATTTATAGAGGTTCGAGTATTAATAAACCCTACTCCTCTCTCCAATCTCAATTGGGTGTTTTACTAACACACTAAGTGTTACAATAGAGTTTTACAAGCTCACTCCCAACTATGGTGTTTCTCTCAATGACTAACACCTAACCCAGAAATTTCCTTGTGTTTTAATGGCTCACACAATAAACCAATTTCTTGTGTTTTATGGCTCATATAATAACCCTTACAAGTGTTTCAATCTTAACCCATTATACCCAAACTCACTTGAGTAATTATTTACAATGAAAACACTCACCAACCTATAATGCTAATAAATTATGAGCAATTAGGTTTTTATAAAGAATAAAAGTTTTGTTGAAAATAATTAATGCACAAGGCTACAACAAGATTAAAGATTCAAAGTAAATGTTATTCTTCTTATTAGGATTCATAAATGACTTGCATTTATACTTCCTCTGTGAATTATAACCATTTGGGTGCATTTAATATGAAAATAGCCGTTGAACCAACTCTTAACTTTGCACTTGACATATTTCTCTATCCTTATTCACAGGCATGAATATATGTGTCATGGTCATGAATGTTCTTCTAAGTCGTGATCCAAGTGGTGGCTCTGGCTGTGAAGCTCTCTGGAAGAATTTGAAGTGTTTGATCATGGGCGTGAATTTATACTTTCATGGGCATGAATATTCTTCCAAGCCGTGGTCCAAGTGGTGACTCTAGCCATGAAGCTCTCTAGAAGAATTGAAGTGTTTTCTCATAGGCGTGACTATTTTCACGGGTGTGACTGATTTGATCATTCATGGTTGGTATGATCCTTCATGGCCATGAACTTTGAATGGTGGAAAGTTGGCGCTAAGCTATATTTGTGGGTGTGACATAAGTTGTCACAGGCATGAGTTTGCTATTTCTTCTGATTTTGATCTTCAAAAGTTGTCTTTCATTCTTGCATCATATTCTATTCAAGATATATCCTGTTCAACATACTTGAACACAAGCATTGTTAAATACATTATTGCTATTTTATTTGTTAGTATCAAAATGACAAAAATACCTCTCAAGGTTCAACAATCTCCCCCTTTTTGATGGTGGCAAATAATCTAGCAATATGTGCTTTTGAAAAGTCTCCCCCTCAAAAGATGCTTAAGACAAAATAATAGAGTGCAAGAATTGAAAGACGTATAATAAGGTTCTTTGCTAACTAGTTAGCTATATGCAAGGTATATCCTAAGTATATCAAAGTTATTTGCTAACTAGTTAGGTATATGTAAGGTATATGTGAGGTTTATCAAAGTTATTTACTAACTAGTTAGGTATATGCAAGGAATATGTGAGGTATATGTTATACATATTATTAGAAAAAAATTTACATATTCATTCCATGCATTGCATAATAACATATATCTACTAACCATACATTTGCATATATTGCTAGGTTCTCCCTCTTTTGTCATCAACAAAACGAACCATAAAAATGAATTGATAATAAGATAATTGTATTAAAAGAAGGAGAAGGATTACAAAGTTTCAAAAAACATAACTATGACTCTAATTAGGCTTCGAGCCTGATAGACCATCCTAAGGCATGCTACCTCTGCCTCGAGGCTATCCATACGAGATTCCGTGAAGTCTTTGAGGTTTTCCAACCTCTCATGGATGGAAGCTTGCATTAAGTCAAAGCGAGGTGCTAAAAGATCAGCAACCTGCTGTGCCAAGCTAGGTGTGGTAGAAGCCAATGATTGACCAACCTCTTGCTTAACCTCTCGTGTCGCTGTTTCAACTCGGGCTCATTTTTGTTGCTGATACCTTAGATGCCAGCTTTGAAATCAACAGTGTCCAGGTCTTCCCAATCAATTTCACTAGTTGGAGTGGTGAAATGGTAATAGACATTATTTTCATAAATAATGCAGACAGCTGGTCCCATCTTTATGAAGGACTCAACATCTAGTCGGTCTCGTGGATGTGCTGGAATAAGATTAAAATTTTGCCCATCAAGATTTAGATACCCTAGCTCAATGGCAAGGTGAGTCACATACCAACTAATCAAAATATCTCCCGGTGGCTTTGTTGCAATTGAAAGAAGGTGATTTGCAAACCATCGAGACAGAGCTATGGATAAACCTTTTCATGCATTTCCAATAAGAAGAGCTCCGATTTTCTGATTGTTGCATTGCTATCTCCTCTAGCAAATATATTATAGGTAATAAACCTATGTAAATATTTATGCACAGGGGACCGAAGATGTGTACTATTGGTCTTCTTCGCATCCTAGCTACATTCCAACCCAAAATGAGTCCAAAACGGATTGGCATAGAATTCCACTTCGTTCTCATTGAGAATGCCATCTAAGGGAAGCTTGCAAATAGTGCCAAACACTGCTGCTGAATGAGTGTTCTGATGTTACAAAATTGGAATTTTACAGTTCTGATGGGAGAGACTTGCAATGTGCTAAGGAACTAGAGAGTTGGTTCCCTTAGCGTTGGCCGATGAATGTCTATAAAATCTTTAAGACAAAAAGCTTGCAATTATTCTATCATGTTTGTCTCAAGACTTAGAGTCTTGACAACATTCCATTCAAATGAATGAGACGAGAGTAGGGTTTTTTCTTTAGAACGACATATCTTGGATGGCAATGCTCCAGAATGATGTTGAGAAGATAGTCCGTATGGCATCTCAGAGCATGGGATTTCTTCTTTGTGCCTTTAGATAAGCTGGGTTTCATTGTGATAATTTGGGAACAGGGATTGGAGATATGATTTTCGGACCAAGGATTTGAGAACAAACTTAGAGATGTTGAGATTCTTCAAAGACAAAGTGGTTTGAAAGAATTTATAGATGGAAATGAATATGAGGAGGCCAGAATTTGTGAGAAATATTGAATGAGAGATTTAAATGAGAGAATTTTTAAAGTTGGAAACTAGAGAAATGGCAGAAATTTAGTTTTATAATCAATAGATTCACGACAGTGAATGGTCCATTACGGGCTTGAATAGTCTTGGTCATGGTTTGTTGAAGAGGCACTCTAGCCGTGATAAAGGATACAAATCGATTCATGGTTGTGACATTAAATTTTCATGGGCGTTACTTATGAATTTTACGGTGGTGACAAAAGAAGTCATGGTCGTGAAGAGCAATTTTCACTACTTCTAACCGTGAGGCAATGCGTGAAACAAAGCGTGAACAGTTTTGTAATTATTTTCTATCAATGTTCACGGTCATGAATAAGTGTCACGGGCGTGAATCAGGATTTTCACGGGAGTGATGAAAAGAGTCATGGGCATGAAACATAGTCTTCATAACCTCCAACCGTGAAGGATGTCGTGAGCAAAGCATGAAAACTACTGGAGCTTTTTGCGATTAGGATCACGACCGTGAATATATGTCACAGGCGTGAATTACCTTAAATCTTCAATTAATAAAACTAAGTCTAAAATAAGACTAAAAGATTTCTAAGATGCTTTTATGCCTTAGATCATATATTCCCATCATGTTAACCACTTCATACCTTAAAAATTAGTCAATTAAAGAGCATCATATGAAGGAAATTAACATTCAAGTTTGACAATTGACAATCATACTTAAGATAAGGTTGATCGATCAAGCATACCAAGCTCTCTTCTTATGAAGCAAAATCTTTCTTCATTAAGAGATTTGGTGAAAATATCTGCCAATTGATTGTTTGTATCGATAAATTATAATACAACATCTCCATATTGAACATGATCTCTAAGAAAATGATGTCTTATGTCAATATGCTTACTTCTAGAATGTTGAATAAGATTCTTAGATAGGTTTATGACACTTGTATTGTCACATTTGATGGGTATATGTCCAAAATATGACCATAATCCTTAAGTTGTTGTCTCATCCATAGGATTTGAGTGCAACAACATCCTGCTGCCACTTATTCTACTTCGGCAGTAAAAAGGGCAACCGAGGTTGTTTCTTGCTAAACTAAGAGACTAAGCATTCACTAATAAAGTGACAAGAGCCTGAAGTACTTTTTCTATCCAATAGACTGTTGGCATAATTTGCATTTGAATATCCTATGATATGAAAGGATAAATTTCTAGGATACCATAAGCCTAGATGCAATGTGCCATGTAAATATTATAAGATTCTTTATACAACATTCAAATGTGATTCTTTAGGACAAGATTGAAATCTAGCACATAAGCATACACTGTATAATATATCGGGCCTAGAGGCAGTAAGATATAAAAGTGATCCGATCATACCTCTGTAGAGCTTTAAATAAATGCTCTTACCCTTTTCATCTTTGTCCAATTTTGTTGATGAGCTTATTAGAGTCTTGGCATTTTTACATCCTTCCATTCCAAATTTCTTGATTAAATCTTTGGCGTACTTGGATTGGTTGATGAATATGCCATCATTGCTTTTGTTTTATTTGTAGACCAAGGAAGAACTTAAGCTCACCCATCATGCCCATTTCAAATTCCTTAGTCATACACTTAGTAAATTATTGGCAAAACAATTCATTAGTAGACTGAAATATGATGTCATCAAAATAATTTTGAACAATTAGAATATTATGCTTATGCTTTTTAATAAATAAAGTTGTGTCAACATTTCCTTTTGAAAAATTATTTTCTAAAAGGAAAGAACTTAGTATTTCATACCAAGCTCTTGGAGCTTGTTTCAAACCATACAAAACTTTTGAAAGTTTAAAAACATGATTAGACAAATTATGGCTTTCAAACCCCGGGGGTTGTTTTACATAAACATCCTCCTCTATAAAACCATTTAAGAAAACACTTTGACATCCATTTGAAAGAGTTTAAAATTCATATGGCTTCTAATCTAGCTATCGAAGCATAGGTCTCATCATAATCTATACCTTATTCTTGATTATAACCCTTTGCAACTAACCTAGCCTGATTCCTAGTTATTGAATCTTGTTCATCTAGTTTATTTCTAAATACCCATTTACTACCAATGATTTGATGTTTTTTGGGTCTAGGAACTAAGGTCCATACCTTACTTTTCTCAAATTGGTTGAGTTCCTCTTGCATAGAAATCACCCTACTTTCATCATTAAGAGCCTCATCAATATCTTTAGGCTCAATTTGAGACACAAAGGCAAGGTTAGAATCTACGTTTGAAATGAGATCTAGTACTTACACCTTTAGTAGGATTTGAAGGAGGACTTGTGTTGTTTTCGTCTTTGGCAAGGTTCACATGTCTTATTCTTTTCAAATTTGACTTTTGGTAGTCCACTTACTAGCTCTCCTTTGCTAAGGCTTTGAATTAAATCCATGCTCGCATGACCAAGCCTTCTATGCCATAGCCAAGATTCATCACTAGTAGTCATAAGACACTTAGAGGAAAGGTTAAATATTTTGTGTAAGTCTATTATGTAAGTATTGACATCTCTATTTCCTTTGAATATCTCTTGGCCACTAAAGAAGGTTACAAGACATTCATTTGAGGTAAAGATTACTTGGTTTCCCTTATCACATAATTAACTCACACTTAACAAATTATATTTCAAACCATCAACAAGTAAAACATCTTCAATGAAAGTAGTATTATTAATACCAATAGAGCCAATGCCAATTACCTTACCCTTAGCATTGTTCCCAATTGTTACCTTACCACCATCAATACTTTTAATGTCATTGAATTGTTCTTTGTTTTCGGTCATATGCCTTGTGTTGGGTTTTGAAGAATGAATCATATTCATAAATGCAGCGAAAAATAAATTTTTTCAAAACCCAAAACAAAAGATCATACTTTTACCATTAAAACTAATTTATATAAATGTAAATGTTAAAAATTATACATAGTAATTTTTATTTGTTCTTCAAATCTTTACTTTGTTGGGTTGTAGCAAACCATAACAATCCATACTAGGATGTCTCTAATGACAATCCACACGAAGAATGAAGAAGAAACTATCAAGAGAAAACGATTTGAACAAATTCAAAGCGCTAGCTTTGAAAGTGTTTTTGAGAGAATTTTTGTTGTCTTAAAAATATTTTTTTTCACAAACAATATTTTCATGTCTATTTTCTGCCATTTGATGTCTTTTCAATTTGAATCAAATTCAAAAATAAGATGAAAAGACAAAAATGGAGAAAATGGCCATTAATGAATAGTAATTGGCCATAATTGGCCTAATTATGGCAATTTACAGCCATTGGCCAACGGATGGAAGCTGCAGGCGCGCTGGGCAGCCCAGCTGGCCCACAAGGCTGGCCAGCAGCCTGCCTAGCCCGCCCCGCGCGGGCCCGCGACACTCCCAAACGATTTTTTCGTGCGATCTCATTGCGATCCATCCTAAAATAATTCTCTCATATTTTGGATCATATCCAAGACCATTTTACTCATTCTCCATATCTTCAATGCGTGTGACCTATTAGGTTCCCGGTTATGTTGGCCACTTAAATTAACAATTAATTTAAGCAGGTCATGAGCGGTATCTAGCAACACATCATGACCCCCAATTGACCGGAAAGTTAGTGGTTTGACTACGAACCTTTCATAGACAATTTATGTGCAATTATCCCTTTCACTAATCTATACCCTACTTGGTTCAGAGTATGGACATGTGTCAACTCCCACTAGACTGACTACATCACGTCTAGTCCAAGTAATGTTAGTTCTTGTCCTTGAGGCTCATTACTCTATTAGATATGTCATTGAAGACTATCTTTATGACATTTCCACTCCGGCCAGAGATTCCTGAGAGGTATACACTCCTTCTATCAAGAATGGTGAATCCTTTGTTGGTTACCCAATTACCTTCGAATACCTCAAGCTGTATCCAATCACCACCCTATGAGCTACCTCTCTGAGGCAACAAAGAATAGTGTCAAAATACAAAATCAATATTCATGATATCCTTGAGTACCTCAAGTCTAAGGATACTTGCACCATTACTATGATGTGACTATCATTGACATTTGAATAGATTATCCATATGATTGTCTCATAGTTGGTCATCCAATGTACTTAGCTACACTTAGCAAGCATCCACAAGTTAACTCCAAACATCTCATGTTTATAGATTATGAGATCTACTACTCGATCCAATCAAGGAGTGTAACATGTGCTAGTATGTCTGGATTAATAATGTCTCGTCTTATTAATCCTATGACTATGGATAATTTTAATACTAACATAATTACACATGATAAGAATCTCAATATCATGATCTCATCATGATTTCCTTCATGTTATGTTATGTATCAAGGACTTCATTAATTGATTTAAGATCACTTATCAATTCATATATGAAATGAACATCAAATTAATGAAAAAGCCTTTTATTAATCAAATAAATTTGTACAATAAGTGCTAAAGGTGATTGCCTTTAGAGCACTCCTCTAACACCTTGAGCATCCACTATCCACAAGCTAAGCATTATCTTTTGTAGTGGACTTGAGGCATACCTATAAAATCACAATTTAGGTGTGGTTTTTAGGTACCCAAATGAACTTGGGTCCTTAGGGTTTAGCATATGAAGGTTCCCATTGTGCCTTTATTATCCAACAATGTTTGTTGATGTGACCAAAATTCATACAATAATTACATTGCTTAGTTCTAAACATAGTTTTTGGTTTTACCATGCTTTTAGGTCTCATTATCCTTTTAGATGAAGTTTGTGAGCAGTGACATGCACATGCATGATGAATAGGTGTTTTCCTAGGTGCATACCTCTTATACATGAAGGCATGATTGACCTTTTGAGGTCTCCCTCTTAAGCTATACGACCCTTAACCATTCTTCTTATAAATATGGGGTTTAGTGTGTGTTATGCTCTTACCCCTTGGGTCTATTACTTGTATTATGGAGATTTGAGGTGCACTAGATTTAGCAAAAGTGGTCTTGTGAGATGAAGATGATGTTCCATTAAATCCTAGACCATGTGGTCTTTGGGACACTATGAGAGTATCTAAACTCTCTTTGCCTTTATGAAATCTTGAAATAGAGATTCTAAGTTCCTCAACTTCATTTTTCAAAACATTATTTTCTTTAAGCAAGGATTTAGTTGAGGGTCTAGAGGAGTACTCATCTAATGATTTTTGAAGAGTTTCATTAGAACTTTTAAGATCTAGATTTTCCTTTTGTAAAACTTCCACTTTGTTTTTCCAATTTAAAATATTATTTTTATAAGTATTGAATTTACATCTATATTTTTCTAATTCTTGGTTCAATACTTCTGTTAAACTCTGCTCATCATCATCATCATCTTCACTATCACTATTATTATCACTGCTATCATTATTAATTGAGTATGAGTAAGAAGGGCCTACCTCATCCATGAAGTGATTCTCTAAAGCCATGAAGCATAGTTGACCTCTTCACCTTCATTGTCATCTTTTTCACTTGAAGAACTTTTGTCATCCCATGTGGCTTTATGACCTTTCTCCCCATTATCTTTTTGACATCTTTTCTTGTGTTTCTTGAGCTTTAGACATTCTGGTTTGATATGTGCTTTCTTCCCACACTCATAACATTTTACATCCTCTTTATTTCTTTGAGAGTCATTTGAGGAGTGTTTGAGATTTTGTGTTTGCAGTTTCGAGAGTTGCCAATTCTCTTTTCAATTATTCTTTTTAATCTTCTTGAGAGCATGACAATGTCCTCATTTGCATCATCACTATTTTCTTCATCATCTTCAACTTCTTGAGATTTTGAAGTAGAGGCTTTAAGTGCTAGAGGCTTTCTTTTTTTTGGTTCGGCTTCAAGTTCTCTATCTCTCTTTATTGCCATTTCATGTGTTAGAAGTTTGCAAATAAGTACATCGGTAGGCATGACGTTCATGTCTTCATTGGCTTCTTCTATACCCGCAACTTTTGAACCATAGTCTTTAAGATGAAGGCTTCTCAGAATTTTATTGTTTACATCTTCCAAGCTCAAGTGCTTTCCAAGCTTTCTCATGCCATTTATGATGGCTAGAAGATGGTTCGTCATATCAGTGATAGATTCATTAGCTTTCATCTTGAAGAGTTCATATTCTAAAGTGAGAAGTTGAATCTTCTTAGATTTAACTTGCTTGGTTCCTTCATGATAATTCTCTAATGTCTTCCACATACTATATGCGGTAGGGCTATGTCAGATTCTGCCACATTCTTTAATGGATAGAGAGCTTGCGAGGATTGCCATTGCCTTTTTGTTTTTGAAGTTTGCTCTACGTTGAGGCTCTATCCAATCATCTCTTGAAAGAACTTCTTCTTCACCATCAACTCCTCTCCTGGTTGGTGGTATCCATTCTTTCCAAACACTATGCCAAACATCAATTCCCTCACTCTTAACCCAGAAATACCCAAAACTCACTTGAGTAAATGATTACAGAGAGAAACACTTACAAATCTAATTTGCTCAATAAATGATGAACAAAAAGATATTTACAGAGAATAAATATCAAATGCATAAAATGGCTTACAATAAGGTGTTGATTCAAAATATTTGCAATTCTCTTGTTCTTTTGTTCTCCTTGTTCACTCTCTTGTTCTGGATGCATAAATGACTTGCATTTATACTTCCATAGCAAATTATAGCCATTAGAATGCATTTATTATGAAACTAGCCGTTGCACTAACCCAAATAATTGCGTCAGACATTTTTCTATTTCATCGTTCACGATCGTGACTATTCTTCCAAGTCATGACTGAAGTAGCAACCTTGGTCGTGAAGCATTCTGGAAGGTTTTGAAATACTTGTTCACGGGCGTGACAACCTTCTAAGCCGTGGTCCAAGTGGTGACTTTGGTCGTGAAGCTCTCTGGAAGAATTTGTCATGTCTATTCACAGGCGTGACTGAAATGCTCATTCATGGTTGCTATCTTCCTTCATGGCCGTGAACTTTGAATGTTGGTTTGTTGGCGCTAGGCTTCATCATGGGCATGACACATAGGGTCACAGGCGTGAACATGCTACTTCTTCAATTTTATCTTTTGAAGATTAATCTTCCATTCTCCATTCTTGCTATCATATTCCATACCCTGTTCAATAGACTTAGAAAACAAGAATGTTAAATACAATATTTCTATTTTATTTGTTAGCATTAAAATGATGAAAATATCCCTCAAGGTTCTACAATCTCCCCATTTTTGTTGGTGACAAATAATATAGCAATATGTACTTTTGAGAAGTCTCCTCCTGAAAAGATGCTTAGGATAAAAAATGCTGAAGTGCAAGAATTGTAGAGAATGATGAAGTGTAGAATCAAAATATACTTTTTAGTTTTAAGTATATACAAGTTATATGCAAAGTATATCAAATGTATACCAAAATTTTCTTTAAAGCATGAAGTATATGCAAGGTATATTTCGAGTATTTCGAGTGCATATTCATTTACGTAACTTGCATCAAGGTATATGCAAAGTATACTTAAAATATATTCTAAGGTGTATAAAGCTCATATACTTGCATATTTATTTTGAATCAAAATTTAAGTATTGCACTTAACTTAAAACTTAACTTTAAACAATATATTGCTAGTTTCTCCATTTTGATTCAAAATTAAGTATTGCTTGCACTTAACTCAAGATATTGCTAGTTTCTCCCCCTTTTGTCATCAACAAAAAGAATATCAATAAAGATAAACCATAATGGAAAAAAAAAGAAAATATATTAATTATGAAAGAGAAGTACAAACACAGAAGTAATTAAAAATCAGAAAGGAAATTAAAATTTCCTACAAACAAACAAGCATCCTATCCCTAAGACGAGCAACTTTTGCCTTAAGGCTGTCCATCCGAGACTCCATAAAGTCTTTGAGGTTCTCCAACCTCTTATCCATTGAAGCCTACAGCTGCTCAAATTGTGGTGCCAAGAGGTCAACCACTTGCTGAGCCAAATTTGGTGTGGAAGCCAAGGATTATCCGATGTCTTGCTCAACCGCTAGAGGTGCCTCCTCAACTCGACCCCTTTTCCTCTGCTGGATTCCTTGAAGGTCAGCTTTGAAGTCCTTTGAGTCATTGTCTTCCCATATGATTTCACTAGCAGTGTCGATGAAGTGGTAGTAGATGTTGTTCTCATAGACAATTCAAATAGTCGTTCCCATCTTGATGAAGGACTCAATGTCCAGTCGGTCTAGAGGATGCCCTGGAATAAGGGTGTAGTGATGTGCATCCAGCTTCAAATATCCCAGCTTCAAGGCAATATAGGTCGCATACCCACCAATCAGTATGTCTCTAGAGGGCTTGGTGGCAATTGACAGGAGATGGTTTGCAAACCATGGAGAGAATGCCACTGTGAGGCCTCTTCGGGCCATCTCCAGGAGAAAAAGCTTAGACTTCTGAATTGTGCCATTGCTATCTCCTCGAGCAAAGATGCTATAGGTCAGAAAATAATGCAGATACTTATGCACTAGGGACCGAAGATGAGTGCTCTTCATCTTTTTAACATCCCAGCTGCAATCCAACCCGAAGTGAGTCTATGCCTGAGTAGCATAGAACTCCACTTCACTGTCGTTTTGGATGCCATTTGAGGGAAGATTGAATAAATTGTTGAATTCTGTGGCAGAGAGGGTGTTAGGATTCTTGCATAATTGAAACTGCACCATGCCTGTAGGTGATACTTGCAGAGTGCTCAAAAACTCCAAGGTAAATGTTAACAAATTCCTTCAAATGATAGGCCTGGAGTTGCTCTGTCATCACTGTCTCGAGCCCGAGAGTACTAATTGTTTGCCACTCAAATGATCTTGAGGAAATAAGTGGCCTTTTCTTGAGCACAAAGTACTTATGATGGCAATGCTCTGGAATGATGTTCATAAGGTAATCCGTGTACCTTCTAGAAGCATGAGATTTCTTCCTAGTACCTTTTGATGAACCGGTTTCCATCTTGATTGGAAGAATGAAACTTTTGAAGTGAGGAAAAGTTTGACAGAAATGTGAGGAAACCCTAAGGAAATATGATTTATGATGATGGAAGAGGTTTAGGAAGGTATTTATAGATGAAATATGTGGCTAGGGGGTCGGAATCTTTAATATGACATTCAAAGTATGTAAATGAGAGCATTTGGGAGAAGTTGTAGAGTTGAAATGTGAAAAATAACCGGCAGAAACGTTATATAGTCGACCTCTACATAGGCGTAAAAAACATAGTCACAAGCGTGAACTGTCGTGTTCACGGTTTGCTAAAAGGGTGCTATACCAGTGAAGAAAGGCGTGAAATTGATCACGATCATGACATTTGAAGGTCACGGTCGTGAATGATGAACTTTCATGGTGGTGAAAAATTAGTCACGGGCGTGAAGTGTTGAATTTCATTACTCATGACCATGAAACAAAGCGTAACACAAAACATGAACGTTTTTGTAAGTTTTTGGTAAAAAAGTTCACGGTCGTGAAAAAGCATCACGGGCGTAAACGAAGGGTTTCACGGGGGTGAATGAAATCGTGAAAATAGTCTTCACTACTTTAAGTCGTGAATCATGTCGTGAATCAAGTCGTGAAAGCTACTGGTTCTTTTGGCGACTTAGTTCACGGTCGTGAACATATGTCACGGGTGTGAATTGCCTAAAATTCTCATCAAATAAAATTAAGTCTAAAAACAAGACTAAAGCATTTTTGTGAAGATTATATCCCTTATAACATAGATTTCCATCAAATTAACTACCTTATATCTAGTAAAACAAGATTATCAATTAAGGTTTGGCAATTTGGCAATTATAAAGTTAATCCATCAATCATACCAAGCTCTCTTCTTATGAACTTAAATATTTCATCATTTAGAGACTTAGTGAATATATCTACCAATTGATTTTTTGTGCTTATAAATTCCAATGCAACATCTCCATATTGAACATGATCTCTAATGTCAATATGCTTACTTCTAAAATGTTGAATGGGATTCTTAGAGAGATTTATTGCACTTGTATTGTCACATCTAATAGGTATATGGTTCATACTATGACCATAATCCTTAAGTTGTTGTCTCATCCAAAGGATTTGTGTACAACAACATCTTACTACTACATACTCTGCTTCAGCAATAGAAAGAGTAACTGAAACTTGTTTCTTGCTAAACCAAGAAACTAAGTACTCTCCAATAAAGTGACAAGTACCTAAAGTACTTTTTCTATCTAAAAGACTACCAACTTAATCGGCATCTGAATATCCTACAATGTAAAAGGATGAATTTCTAAGATACCACAAACCTAGATGCAATGAGCCATGCAAATATCGTAGAATCCTTTTTACTGCATTTAAATGAGACTCTTTTGGACATGATTGAAATCGTGCACATAAGCAAACACTATACAATATGTCGGGTCTAGAAGCAGTAAGATATAAAAGTGATCCAATCATACCTCTATAGAGATTTTCATTAATGCTCCTACCCTTTTCATCCTTGTCCAATTTTGTTGATGTCCTCATTAAAGTCTTAGCATTCTTGCATCCTTCCATTCCAAATTTCTTAAATAATTCTTTGGCATATTTGGATTGGTTGATGAATATGCTCTCATTGCCTTATTTTATTTGTAGACCAAGGAAATATTTAAGCTCACCTATCATGCTCATTTCGAATTCCCTAGTTATCCACTTAGCAAATTCTTGACAAAACAATTCATTAGTAGACCCAAATATGATATCATCAATATATATTTGAACAATTAGAATATCATGCTTATGCTTTTTAATGAATAATGTAGTGTCAAAATTCCCCTTTGTAAAGTTAATTTCTAAAAGAAAAGAACTTAGTCTTTCATACCAAGCTCTTGGGGCTTGTTTCAAACCATATAAGGCTTTTGAAAGTTTAAAAACATGATTAGGCAAATCATAATTTTCAAAACCTGGTGGTTGTTCTACATAAACTTCTTCTTCTATATAACCATTTAAAAAGGCACTTTTTACATCCATTTGAAAGAGTTTGAAATTCATGTGGCATACATATGCTAAAAGTATTCTTATGGCTTCTAATCTTGCTACATGAGAAAAGGTCTCATCATAATATATTCCTTCTTCCTGATTATATCCTTTTGCAACTAATCTAGCCTTATTCCTAGTTATTGAACCTTGTTCATCCAGTTTATTTCTAAATACCCATTTGCTACCTATAATTTGATGATCCTTAGTTCTAGGTACTAAGGTCTATACCTTACTTCTCTCAAATTGGTTAAGTTCCTCTTGCATTGCAATCACCCAACTTTCATCATTAAGAGCCTTATCAACATTTTTAGGCTCAATTTGAGAAATAAAAGCAAGGTCAGAGGCTAAATGTTTGAAATGAGATCTAGTACTTAGTCCCCTTGAAGGATCACCAATGATTTGCTCCTTGGGGTGATCTTTTGTCAATCTCCATTTCTTTGGGAGTTCTTGCCTGTTTTCCTCTTGAGCTTGAGGTAGAGAATAATCTTGATGTGGATCTTCTTGATCATTTTCTTCTTTTCCATTTTCAAGATCAAGTCTTTCCATATTACCTACAACATCATCAAGAGCACTACCATTCACAAGATCAAGTCTGCTAGATTCATTAAAAACAACATGCATAGATTCTTCAACAGTTAATGACCTTTTATTAAATACTCTATATGCTTTGCTAGTTGTAAAGTATCCTAAGAAGATACCTTCATCAGATTTTGAGGCAAATTTTCCAAGGTTGTCCTTGGTATTCAATATGAAGCACTTACATCCAAACACTCTAAAGTATGATATCAAGGGCTTTCTTCCATTTCATAGCTCAAATGAGGTTTTGTTTAAAAAAGGTCTTTTGAAAACCCAATTTGAAATATAACAAGCAGTATTTGTTGCTTTTGCCCAAAAGTAAGTTGGTAAACCATACTCATTGAGCATTGTTCTAGCCATTTCAATTAAAGTCGATTTTTCCTTTTAAATACCCCATTTTGTTGAGGTGTCCTAGGAGATGAAAAATTCTGCGAAATGCCATGTTCAAGACAAAAAATTTCAAAGTTTTCATTTTCAAATTCTTTTCCATGGTCACTTCTTATTTTTGAAATACAATAACCTTTTTCATTTTGAATTCTTTTAGCAAAATTTTTGAAATTTTTAAAAGCATCACTCTTTTGAGCTAAGAAAATTACCCATGTAAATCTAAAGTAATCATCTACGATGATAAAGGCATAATGTTTACCTCCTAAGCTTGCAATTCTAGTAGGTCCAAATAAATCTAAATGCAGGAGTTGTAGAGGTTTTGAGATACTTATTATGTTTTTGGCTTTGAAGGATGACTTGTGTTGCTTCCCTCTTTGACAAGGTTCAAATGTCTTGTCTTTTTCAAATTTAACTTTTGGCAGTCCCTTTACTAGTTCTCCTGTGCTGAAGCTTTGAATTAAGTCTATATTCGCATGACCAAGCCTTCTATGCCACAACCACGATTTATCACTAGTAGACACAAGACACTTAGAGGAATGGTTAGATATTTCGTGTAAGTCTATTATGTAAGTGTTGACATCTCTATTTCCTTTAAATATCTCTTGACCATCGATAGAGGTCACAAGACATTTATTGAAAGTAAAGGTTACTTTGTTTCGTTTATCACATAATTGACTAACACTCAACAAGTTATGTTTCAAGCCATCAACAAGTAAGACATCTTTAATAAATGTGGTACCATTAATACCAATAGAACCAATGCCAATTACCTTACCCTTAGCATTATTTCCAAAGGTAACTTTACCTCAATCAATACTTTTGATTTCATTGAAGAGTTCTTTATGTAACGTCACACCTTATGCATTTAAGTATAACCTATTTCTGTATAAAATAATCACATACTGCATGTTGGAAATAAAAAATACCCTGATAACAGTGGTAGTAATTTTTTTTTCATATCATATCCTGTAAAATCAACTAATGACTTTACAAGTCTGATATCCTATAATATCACTCAATGACTTCTCAAGTCAACATTAAAAACCACAATACGATATATCACATATATCAAAACATAAACTTTATACATAAGTATTTTCGAGTTGATTTCATTTATACATTTTTAGACTCATTCCAAAATGGCTATACATATTCAAGTACGTAAAATACAAAACACATATGACATATTTTCATGCTTGTGTGGAATGTAAGGAGAGAGAATGATGAGGCTCGGCCAGTGACCTGTGCTCCATGTTTTTATACGCTACTCAAAATGAGCTATCACTTTTCTTTACCTGAAAAATGATGCTAATTGATGAGTTGCGGCTCAGTGAGAATAACCATCCAATGAGCTCTAATGTACCAAACAACTCATAGTAATAAATCACAATTCCAATATATACCATGTATTCCATTCCATTCATCAGTATCCTATAAGTATCAATAAAGTTGAAACATATAATCATTACTCTTTATGTATGCAAATGCTTTGCTTATTTCATTTTGTTGTGACCAAGTTAAACAGACATTGCCTCGGGTTTTCATGTGAATATTTGCCATGTGAACATTTGCATTTGCATTTGCTAGCTAGCTTGATCATTTGTTTCATTTGCACATTTGTTGGGCCATAGGCCTCTTCTTTTGCTTTACAATATCGATTAACTAGTCACAATGCCTTTTTAGCCCATATGCATATGCACTTGTATTTAAGCATTCATCAACCATTGCATCTTTATCATATACAACATACATATATTCCATATATACCCCATATGTCAAGCATATATCTTGCATATGCTATACATATACCATGTATATATATCACATTTGTCAAACATATACCTCAAATATACCACAAGTATACCATTTATATGTACCACAATGTCACAAATTATCCATCATTACATTATCAAGGACCAATCATGACAATCACATGAATCACATAGCAAGCAACATTCATTTGCACTAAAGAATTCAATCAATAATTAGACTAACCGTTCTCCTTTGATTCCGACCCCTAACTTATTGTCTATCTGCTTTTTGTGGGTCACCAATATGTTGCGAGCCTAATATGAAAACATAATCAATTAACTCATGATTAGAGAGACTTAATGTGACTTAAACAAATTAATATGCATTGTTCATGTCAATAGTTAAGATTTTTCCTATGAGGCAGTGTGACCTTATGGGACTGGTTAGCCTATACCTTTTTCTATAATTGCCCAATTAGTCTAATTATTGTTCCTAATTACAAATAACATATATTTATATAACATATTAAAATTTCAGACAAATTGGAGCATTGTACAATATTTGGTGGAATTTCTAAGAGTGTTCTATTTTCTGCCTTGTTTTCTACCTTTAGGCAGTTTCAGCGTAATTATTTGGGTTCATCATAACTTATAATCTATAAGTCCTATTTTAATGAAACATTACAGAAACTTATATGGGTTCATATGGAACATGTTTCATGTTTACAACTTTTACCAATTATGTCTCTAAGATCTTCTAATTATACCAAATATTTTACTAGTCCAAAATATAATTGACTTCCGGACCAGTATGGCTTCTAAAGGCCATAACTTAGTCTATACATATTCAATGAAGTTTCCATTAGTACCCATATTTATCTAAGAAATATACCTATAACTCTCATGTTTTTGATAATTTACAGAATCTAGCTCTAACAATCTTAAATGAGCCAAACAAATTACTTTATCTTCCCAGGGCACTCAGTAGGTAGTTCAAACCATGGAACAGTCATGGTTCCATTCACCATAACTCACAATTTACAAGGCCTATGAACTTTCAATTTGGTAGACAGATAAAAACACATATATCTACAACTTGTATGTTTTGAGAGACTTCAAATAAGGGCTTTAACATATTCGAAATCAAACCACATAGTAGCTAACTTGGTTAGGATTTACACCCTAACCAGTTTCAGTACGAAGAGAATATCGTTCCCTATACATAACATCTTGAAAAAATGTTTACATATCCATAAATCTAAGATATAAAGGAACAACCTTTGTGTTTTACACATTTCCAAAATCAATTTCTATTAACATCAAAATTGGGTTGCAATGCAGTGCCTAATATTGAACCTAAGCAACTCAAATCAACCCTATAGCAATAAGAATTGATTACTTACCAAGAACAACCTTGAAAGGGATAAATTAGCTTCAAAAACTAGGTGAAAAAAAGGAAGAATTGAAGTATGAAATGGAGGAAATTGAAGAAGAAGTCAGGCTGGAGAAGAAGGCAGAAATGGGAAGATATAGCTAACTTTTGGTTTTTGTCCTTTTTATCTTTTTCTCATCTATTTTCTCATCTCTTTTCTCACCTCTCTTCTCCTTTCTCTTCTCTTCTCTTCTATTTCTCTTTTATGTCATTTTCATTTTATTTTGTCTATATTATTATTATTATTTACATAGATTTATAATTCCACTAATTCACACAATGATACAGCTTAATCATTTGACCCGATTTACTAAATTAGCAATGTAAATGTTCACTAATCATAATCTAATCATTTTTCTTACTTTAATTTAGTCACCTTATTCAATTCATTTATAATACTTTGTTATCCTTATTTAGGTTATAAGGATACACGTGTGACTCGATATAATTGCCAAATACTAGGACACATAACTAGTGCGTGCCATGAACTTGTTCCTACGAAAATACGTATGAAATGTACGTGTTCAATTGAATTTTATGCAAGATGCTTATGTTCGATGAAACGCATGTGGGGAAGGTCAAGGATGTTACACTTTATCTCCTGTCATATGCCTTGAGCATCCACTGTCTACTAGCCAAGCATTTTTGTTTATTGTGGACTTGAGGCATACCTATAGAATCACAATTCAAGTATAATTTTTAGGTACCCAAATGAGCTTGGGTCCTTGGGGGTTAGCACATAAAGGTTCCAATGAGCCTTCCTTATCCAGCAATATTTATTTATATGACCAATTTTCATATAATAATTACACTGTTTAGGTCTAAAATTGATTTTTGGTCTTACAATGTATTTGAATGCCATATTTCTATTAGACTGAGTTTGAGAACAATGGCATGCACAATCATGATTAATTTGTACTTTTCTAGATGCATGCTTCTTATACATAAAGGCATGATTAGTCTTTTGAGGTTTCTTTTTTAGACTTACCAATCCTTGATTATTCCTTTTATGTATAAAGGCATGATTAATGTACTTATTCTTTGGTGCTGTTCCAGCAAGTGTGGAGATGTGAGGTTCACTTGACTTAACAAAAATTGTTTTGTGAGAAGATGATGATGTGTCCCTAAATCCTAGACCATGTCTAATTAAAAGTGGTCTTTGAGACACAATGAGAGTATCTAAACTCTCTTTTCCTTTGTGAAATTTTGAAATGGAATTTCTAAGTTCCTCAACTTCATTTTTTAAAGTATTATTCTCTTTAAGCAAGGAATTAGTTGAGGGTCTTGATGAGTATTCATCTAATGACTTTTGAAAAGATTCATTAGATGATTTAAGCTTAAGGTTCTCCTTTTCTGAAGCATCCATTTTGATTTTTAAATTAGATATGTTATTCTTATAAGTACTGAATTTACTCCTATATTGTTCTAATTCTAGATTCAATTCTTCTATTAGGCTTTGTTCATCATCATCATCATCATCACTATTACTATCATTCTCACTACTATCATTATTGAAAAAGTATGAGTGTAGTGATCTTACTTTATCTGAGACGTGATCCTCTATAGCCATGAAGCATAGGTTGACCTCTTCACTTTCATTGTCATCTTTTGCACTTGAAGAACTTTCGTCATCCCATGTGGCTTTGTGGCCTTCATGATAGTTTTCCAATGTTTTCCACATGCTATATGTAGTTGAACAGTGTTGTATCCTGCCATATTCTTCAATAGATAATGAGCTTGAGAGAATTGTCATTGCCTTCATGTTTTTAAAATTTGCCCTTCTTTGAGGGTCTGTCCAATCATCTCTTGACAGGATTTCTTCTTCACCATCAACTCCTCTTCTAGTTGGTGGTATTCATTTTTTCCGAATACTATTCGAGACTTCAGTTCCTTCATTATTCAGATATGTCTCCATCTGAAACTTCCAATGAGCATAATTTGCTCCATCGAAGTAAGGCTTGAGACTTTGGAATCCTTCACTGGCCATATCTTGATCTTTGCTAGTGCTGTTTAGGCTTTGATGCTAGACTTGGCTCTGATACCAATTGTTGCCCAGATATTGAGCCAAAAAGGGGGGGTTGAATTGGATATTAAAAATTTACCTTTGAAGTGCAGAATGAAAAGTTAAGTTTAGGAGGGATAGAGAAATTTGACACAAGGATTTTTATAGAGGTTCGGGTGTTAACAAACCCTACTCCTCTCCTCAATCTCGATTGGGAGTTTCACTAACACACTAAGTGTTACAATGGAATTTTACAAGCTCACTCCCAACTATGTTGTTTCTAACAATGGCTCACACCTAACCCAGAAATCCCTTGTGTTTTGATGGCTCACACAATAACCAATTCCTTGTGTTTTATAGGCTCACACAAACAACCTTTATCTTATGTTTTACAGGCTCACACAAACAACCTTTCTTTGTGTTTTATAGGCTCAAACAAATAACCTTTCTTTGTGTTTTAGAGGCTCACAAAACTAATCCTTACAAGTGTTCTACTCTTAACGCAAAAATACCCAAAACTCACTTGAGTAAATGATTATAGAGAGAAACACTTACAAATCTAATTTGCTCAATAAATGATGAGCAAAAAGATTTTTACAGAGAATAAATATCAAATGCACAAAATGGCTTACAACAAGGTTTTGATTCAAAATATTTGCAATTATCTTGTTCTTTTGTTTTCCTTGTTCACTCTCTTGTTCTGGATGCATAAATGACTTGCATTTATACTTCCATAGCAAATTATAGCCATTAGAATGCATTTATTATGAAAATAGCCATTACACCAACCCTAATAATTGCGCCTGACATTTTTCTCTTTCATCGTTCATGGTCGTGACTCTATGTGTCACGGTCATAACTGTTCTTCCAAGTCGTGACTTAAATAGTGACCTTGGTCGTGAAGCATTCTGGAAGGTTTTGAAATACTTGTTCACGGGTGTGACATTATATCTTCACGGGCGTGACAACGTTCCAAGCCGTGGTCCAAGTGGTGACTTTGGTCGTGAATCTCTCTAGAAGAATTTGTCAAGTCTTTTCACGGGTGTGACTTAAATGCTCATTCACGGTTGCTATCTTCCTTCATGGCTGTGAACTTTGAATGTTGGTTTATTGGCGCTAAACTTCATCACGGGCATGACACATAGGGTCACGGGCGTGAACATGCTACTTCTTTAATTTTATCTTTTAGAGATTAATCTTCCATTCTCCATTCTTGCTATCATATTCTATACCCTATTCAATAGACTTAGAAAACAAGAATGTTAAATACAATATTGTTATTTTATTTGTCATCATCAAAATGACAGAAATACCCCTCAAGGTTCAACAACATGGATGCGATGTACAACACATCATTCATTCCTCTAAAACACATTTTACGCTTGTAAATGTGCTTGGACCAAATTTTCTTTTTCCTTTTTTAGATACAATCTAAAGCCCATTTCAAATCTCCTTCATTCCTTTTATGCGTGTGACCCATTAGATTATCGACTTTATCGGCAACTCAAATCATCATATGATTTTGAGCAAATCATGAGTGGTATCTAGCAACACATCATGGTCCTCAATTGATCATGAGTGGTCAAATTGTAAACCTTTCCATAGATAAAGACTATGCAATTCGTTATTTCACCATACTATACCTCCTCTAGCTCAACGCATGAACTGTGTCAACTCCCACTAGACTGACTACATAACATCTAGTCCAAATGATATTAGTTCTCGTTTATAAGACTCATTACTCTATTAGACATGTCCTTGAAGACCTTTTTAAATAGTTGTCAACCTCGGCTAATAATTTTTGAGTAATGATCTCTATAAGAGACCATAGATATACTCTTCTACTTCAGGAGTGGTGAATCCTTTATTGACTACTCAGCTACCTTCGAATACCTTATACTATACCCAATCACCACCCTATGAGTAACCTCTGAGAGGCAATAAGGAATGGAGTCAAAGTATATGTTTTATTATCCAAGATAACCTTGAAAGTCTCAAGTATAATAATGCTTGTATCATTGTTGTGATGAAACTATGATTGACATTGAATAGACCTTCATGTGATTGTCTCATAACATGTCATCAAATGTCTACTCTAATAAGCATTTATATGTTAACTCTAAGCATCTCATGACTTCAGCTAATGAAAATTGAAAAGCCCGATAATTAGGCCACGGTCGCGGTTAACCGAAATTCGGCATGCCGAATCGATTGGGTCTAAATTCGGATATGAAAGAAATAAATTAAAATAATAGTAAGATGGGAGAAAAATATTTTGGATATTATTAATTGAGAATTTTGAAATTTAGAATTAAAATTGGGAAAAAAATAATATTTCGCTGAACGAAATTAGATATTGCAGTGTTTTTGGCACAAAAATTATAAGAAGACATAAAAATGGAATGTTCTTTATCTAAGGAAAGGAATATTCTTTTAATTAAGATAAAGTAAGAGTGATTTAAATTAATGGACCAATGGGAAGCAAGATTAACAACTAATCCTAACCACCCACCTAATCCAAGTATAAAAAGTCAAATTTCCATTTTTTTATCATTCTTCTACTTTTTCATCTTGACCAAACTCATTTCTCTCCCTTTTCTTCTTCTTTGGCCGTGACTCTCCTCCTCCCTTAATTTTCTTCATTTTTTTCTTCAATTAAAGCTAAGATTAGATGGAAAAAAAGAGGATTAAGACAAGATCATGAAGAAAGTGAAGTAAAGTGAGCAAAACCAAGGAAGATGAAGGAAGAAAGGAAAAGAAAAAGAGAGAAAGAAAATTTTAGCCATTTGGAAGATCATCAAAGGTGAGTTTAAATATTCCATCTCCTTACTTTCTTCTTCTCTTTTCTTTGAGTTTGGGGTTAGTTGCCATTATAGTTGCCATTATGGTAATGGTGATTAAGGGCAGATTAGTGTGATTAGTATAAAATTTATTGTTATGGCAAAGAAGTGAACAACCTTTGAACCAAAAACCAAAGGGGAAGCAAGGGCAAGGAAAAGGCTATCTAAAACGAATAGAAAAGTGAAGATAAGTAGAACTTTGAGGTATGTACATTTGGCAAATATTCAATGTATAAAAATGTTGATTTTAATTTTGTGATGTGTATGAAATTCTGGATATTTGATTGAGAAATTAATTGGTGATGAAATGATGCCACGAATATGAAAATAAAAACTAGAATATGAGGTTGATGCATGAAAATGGAAAGTTTATGATTTAATTGATGTGCTAGAAAATTCGTCTTATGAACAGTGTCTAGTGTTTTGATCATAACTTGAGTTATGAAAATTATTTCTCAGTGATTCTTCTTGGGTTGGAAATTTAAGACATAGGTCTTGAACGTTTATTCAGACCATTAGACCTGAATATGCGTGTAATTAGGTGAAAAATGGACTCAAAGTTGAACTAGAAATCTGTGTAGAAAAAACAAATACTGGGCAGATTGCAGTGAGCATAGATTAGAAAAAAATCATAACTTTTGATATAAAATTCTTTTTAATATGATTCCAGTTTTATATTAAACATAAGACATGTATCTAAATATTTTAAGTTGATCACTTGTTCTAATTCCATCTAAAAATGGATTAAAAAGACAGAGAAAAATAAGGCATAATTCTGTCCAGTAAAATACTAGGCAGATTGCAGTGAACGTAGCTTAGGAAAAACTTATAAATTTTACTACAAAATTCGTTTTAATGTGATTCTAGTTGGAAATTAAAGATAAGACATGTACCTATATTTTGTTAGTTGATCACATATCCAGATTCTGTCTAACAATAGATGAAAAATTCAGAGCATCATAGGACAGCTGGAAGAAATGTGTTGATTATGAATTTATGTGACATAAAATGTATTAATTGAATTTTTATTATAATTATAATGATTGAATGAGCTAGTATGAGGTTGTAAAATATTTAATGAGAATTATTTCATTTATATGAAGTTTATATTAATGTTCCCTACATAATTTATATAAATATTAATAAAGGTAACAAATGTAATTTAAGCCCTATAACATCTAGTCGAGAACTAGAAATTAGGATAAGTTGACATGCCAATAAAAGGGTAGAAATGTAGGCACTAAAAATAATAGTGCTGAGATTTAATTTAAGTAGGCACTAAGAAATAGTGTTGAGTTGAAATTACGTAGGCAATAAGAAATAGTGTTGAGTTCAAAATTACGTAGTCACCAAAAAGGTGCTGAGTTGTTATTGGAAATGTAGGCGAGTTATAAAATAATTATGTAGGTGCCGAGTATACTGCCGGAGAGCAGAAACCCTGTATCCAGTGTTTAGTTCCGGTCTAAGATGTCATGGGCTATTAAATAATTAACAGAAAAAAATATAAATTATGAAATTGATATTGTGAAATTTATATCTTGAATTGTTAAGAAGTTTTAAGCATGCTTAATGAATGAAATGTCATAATTGATGAATTAAATATTTTTGCAAGAAGAAAATGGTTTTATTATTCAATGAATATTTGATATGCTTAATAAATTAATTGTAGTTTCAAAAATTTTGTTTTAGAATTATTTATGTAATTATTAGATAGTTGCCAAACGTATCACTAAGCTAGAAGCTTAACGCATGTGTTTCACACGCAGATAAATAGAAGTAGCTATTCCGATAGGGTGACCGAAGAAGAGGAAATCCCCAAGATTAGATTGCAGCAGTCTAGTTGTTTTTGTATGTTTTGCAAATTATGTTGTAAAAATTAAATTCTAAGAATATTTTTTTATGTAAATTTGTGGCATGTAGGATTTATAAGGAATGAATTTTGTAATTTTATAAATCTAGTATTATTTCTAAATATTATGGTTTAATTACATGAGTTCTTTTAAATCAAACTATTTCCATCACTAGTTATATATTTAAATGAAAAAAATAGTAATAAATATTTCGCTAATAATAAACTCGAAAAAAAAAATTATTACAATGATTTGAATATCGGTTGAAAAAAAAAGAGCTTATTAGCACTTCCATATCCTATTAACGTTTAGTAGGGTAAGGGAGCGCTACAAAAATAGTTGTTTGACCTAGTCAAGGAGTTAACATATTCTTGTCTATTTAGATTAACAAAGTTCCATCTTGTTAATCCCATGACTAGGGAAAATTTAGGTATAAATACAATTGCGCATGATAACAATCTCACTATTATGACCAAATCACGATTTCCTTCATGTTGTATTATATATGAAGGATTTCATTAAACGGTTTAAAATATAAATCAAATTCATATATGAATAAACAACAATGTAATGAAAATGCCTTTTTATTAATAATAAATTAGTATATCAAGTGCATAATGTGATTGCCTTTAGGGCACCTATCTAACAATCTCCCATTTGCACTAAAGCCTATCGCCTTTCTGCATTATACCATAGGCAAGTACATGACTATCTTATTTCTTTTGGGGAAGTGTCTTAGTGAAATGATCAACTATATTCTGATCAGTAGGAACTTTCTATATCTTTACATCATATATACTCATGATTTCCAAATTTGAATGGTAACGTCTAAGTACATGTTTGGATCTTGGACGAGATTGTGGTTCTTTTGCTTGTAAAATGACTCCATTGTTATCACAATACAAGGGTATAGGATCAACAATACTAGAAACCACTTCTAGCTCTTTGATGAATTTCCTCATCCAAACTATTTTCTTAGCTACTAGAAGCTACAATGTACTCTGTTGAGTTTTGAAGAATGAATCACATTCATAAATGCAGAGAAAAAAATATAATTTTCAAAACCCAAAACAAAATATCATACTTGTGCCATTAAAACTAATTTATGTAAATATAGAGGTTATAAATTATACTTTGTAATTTCTTATTTGTTATTCAAATTTTCACTTTGTTGGGTTTTAGCAAATCATAACAATCCACACTAGGATGTCTCTAATGATAATCCACGTGAAGAATGAAGAAGAAACTATCAAAAGAAATGATTAGAACAAATTCAAAGTGCTAGCTCTGAAAGTGTTCTTGAGAGAATTTTATTGTGTCTTAAAAATATTTGTTTTACAAAAAAATATTCTCATGTCTATTTTTTGCCATTTGATGTCTTTTCTATTTGAATCAAATTCAAAGAAAGGGATCAACAGTCAAAAATGGAGAAAAGGGAACTGAATGAATAGTGAATGTGCTTAATGGCCACAATTGGCCTAATTAAGGCCAAATTAACCCGTTGGCCAACAGGAGGCACCAGCGCGCGAGTTGGGTAGCCCAGCTGACCCGTTAAGTAGGCCAGCAGCCTGTCTAGCCCGTGCAGGCCTGTGACCATCTAGAACAATTTTTTCCTGTGCGATCTAATCGCAATCCATCCCGAAATAAATCTCTCATATTTTGGATCCCATCCAAGACCATTTTACTCATTCTCTATATCTTCAATGCATGTGACCCATTAGGTTCCCGATTATGTTGGCCACTTAAATTAACAATTAATTTAAGCAAGTCATGAGCGGTATCTAGCAACATATCATGACCTTCAATTGACCAGAAAGTTAGTGGTTTGACTATGAAGCTTTCCATAGACAATCTCTATGCAATTATTCATTTCACCATTCTATACCCCACTTGGTTCAGAGTATGGACATGTGTCAACTCCCATTAGACTGACTGTATCACATCTAGTGCAAGTAATGTTAGTTCTTGTCTTTGAGGCTCATTACTCTATTAGATATGTCATTGAAGACTATCTTTATGACATTTCCACTCCAGCTAGAGATTCCCGAGTAATGAGCACGACAAGAGGCCATAGGTATACACTCATTCTATCAAGAGTGGTGAATCCTTTGTTGGTTACCCAATTATTTTCGAATACCTCAAGTTGTATTCAATCACCACCCTATGAGCAACATCCCGGAGGCAACAAGGAATAGTATCAAAATACATAATCAGTATCCAAGAAAACCTTGAGTACCTCAAGTCTAAGGATACTTGCACCATTGCTATGATGAGACTATCATTGACATTTGAATAGATTATCCATATGATTGTCTTATAGCTGATCATCTAATGTACTTAACAACACTTAGCAAACATCCACATGTTAACTCTAAACATCTCATGTTTACAGATTATGAGATCTACTACTCAATCCAATCAAGGAGTGTAACATGTGATAGTTTGTCCGGCTTAAGAATGTCTCATCTCATTAATCCTATGACTAGGGATAATTTTAATACTAACATAATTACACATGATAAGAATCTCAATATCATAATCTCATCATGATTTCCTTCATACTATGTTATGTATTAAGTGTTGGGTTTTGAAGAATGAATCATATTCATAAACGCAGCTAAAAATAAAATTTTTCAAAACCCAAAACAAAAGATCATACTTGTATCATTAAAACTAATTTATATAAATGTAAATGTTAAAAAGTATACCTTGTAATTTTTATTTGTTCTTCAAATCTTCACTTTGTTGGGTTGTAGCAAACCACAACAATCTACACTAGGATATCTCTAATGATAATCCATGCGAAGAATGAATAAGAAACTATCAAGAGAAATGGTTTGAACAAATTCAAAGTGCTAGTTTTGAAAGTGTTCTTGAGAGAATTTTTGTTGTCTTAAAATATTTTTTTATTTACAAAAAATATTTTCATGTCTATTTTCTACCATTTGATGTCTTTTCTATTTGAATCAAATTCAAAAATTAGATGAAAAGTCAAAAAAGGAGAAAATGGAAACTAATGAATAGTCAGTGGCATTAGGCCAAAAACAGTCGTTGGCCAACTGATGGGAAGTTGCAGTTGCGCTGGGCTGCCCCCCACAAGGCTGGTAGCAGCCTGCCTAGCCCATATGGGCCTGTGACACTCCTGAACGATGTTTTCGTGCGATCTCATCGCGATCCATCCTAAAATAATTCTCTCATATTTTTTATCATATCCAAAACCATTTTACTCATTATCCATATCTTCCATGCGTGTGACCCATTAGGATTCCCGATTATGTTGGCCACTTAAATTAACAATTAATTTAGGCAGGTCATGAGCGATATGTAGCAACACATCATGACCTCCAATTTACCGGAAAGTCAGTGGTTTGACTAAGAACCTTTCATAGACAATTCCTGTGCAATTATTCCTTTCACCAATCTATACCCCATTTGGTTCAAAGTATGGACATGTGTCAACTCCCACTAGACTGACTACATCATATCTAGTCCAAGTAATGTCAGTTCTTGTCCTTAAGGCTTATTACTCTATTAGATATGTCATTGAAGACTATCTTTATAACATTTCCACTCCGGTCAGAGATTCCTGAGTAATGATCACGACAAGAGGCCAAGGGTATACACTCCTTCTATCAAGAGTGACAAATCCTTTATTGGTTACCCAATTACCTTCGAGTACCTCATGCTGTATCCAATCACCGCCCTATAAGCTACCTCTCTGGACCAACAAGGAATAGTGTCAAAATACAGAATCAATATTTAAGATATCCTTGAGTACCTCAAGTCTAAGGATACTTGCACTATTGCTATGATGCGACTATCATTGACATTTGAATAGATTATCCATATGATTGTCTCATAGTTGGTTATCCAATGTACTTAGCTACACTTAGCAAGCATCCACAGGTTAACTCTAAACATCTCATGTTTATAGATTATGAGATCTACTACTCGATCCAATCAATAGATTATCCATATGATGCTTTTGGATATCCCGCAAATAAACATCGATCAAACTTAGCTTCTAGCTTATCTGATTTTGTCCGCTTTACATAACCAGGACAACCCCAAATTCTCATGTAAGAAATTGTGGGCTTTTTGTTATACCATATCTCATATGGAGTAACATCAACTGACTTTGAAGAAACTCCATTTAATATATAAATGGCGGTCTCTAGTGCATAATCCCAAAAGGATTTAATGAGTTCCACAAAACTCATCATAGCCCTTACCATGTCTAACAAGGTTCGATTTCTCCTTTTAGCCACACCATTGTGTTATGGCGTGTAAGGTGGAGTCCATTGAGATAAAATCACATTATCCCTAAGATAATCTAGAACCTTTTGGCTCAAGTATTCAGCTCATCGATTTGATCGAAGTGTTTTAATATTTTTGCCAAGTTGTTTCTCTACTTTATTTCTGAATTCTTTGAACTTTTCAAAAGCTTCATATTTGTATCTCATACGATACACGTACCCATATCGTAAGTAGTCATCGATAAAAGTAATAAAGTAGATGAAACCACCTCTAGCGTGTGTAGACATTTGACCACATACATTTGAATGTATTAAGTCTAAAAGTCCATTAGTACATTCACAATTTCCCTTAAAGGGTAATTTAGTCATCTTGCCTAATAAGCAAGATTTACATGTGTCTTATGATTCCTAATCAAATGACCCTAAACTACCACTCTTGTGTCCCTTAGACATGCTTTTCTCACTTATATGACCAAGGTGAAAATGCTATAAGTAAGATGATTTCAACATATCTTGTTTTTTCCTTTTATTATCATTGATGTTTAAAATTGGATTTGACATATCTAATATGTATATTCCATTTCATAATGAACCACTAGCATAAAGAATTCCATTCAACATAATAGAACAACAAATGTTACTAAAAGCTAAATGGAATCCATCTTTATTTAGAGTTGAAACAGAAATAATGTTTTTAGTCAAAACAGGTACATAATAGCAATTATCCAAATTTAAGATAAGCCCACTAGGGAGGGTCAATACATAAATTCTTATAGCTAATGCAGCAACCCTTGCTCCATTTCCAATGCATAAGTCTGACTCTCCCTTATTGAGTTGCCTACTGTTCATTAGGCTTGCATATGTGTGAGCCACAACCGGTATCTAATACCCATATATTATTATCAGAAACAAAATTAATTTCAATGACGAAAACAATTGAAGTAGATGGGGAATCATATGCCTTCTTCTTCAAGGACTCCGAGTAAGCCTTACAGTTTCTCTTCCAATGGCCATTTTTGTCGCAATAGAAGCATGTTCCCTTTGGAGCAATCTTCTTGGCCATGCCTCCCTTAGGCTTCTTCTTCTTCATAAGGTTCTTCTTTTTAGTTACTGAAGAGTCCACTAGCATTACAACCTTAGTGTCCTTCTTAACAGATGACTCAACTATTTTGAGCAAGTTAATAAACTCAGGAATAGTGGTAGAGATTTGGTTCATCCTATAGTTAAGTACAAAATGTGAATAACTATCAAACAAACCGATTAGAATTAAGTCAATACTTAATTCATGGTCCATCATAAATCCCAAGATGGCCAACCTCTCAATATAGCCATTCATCTTTAATGTATATTGCACTGGAGATGTCTCATCATCCATCTTAGTGCGGAAGAGCAACCTCGAAGTTTTGAACCTTTCGGATCGCGCTTGCTCATCAAAAAGCTCTTTTATATGGTATACTATGGAATTAACATCCATAGCCTCATGTTGCTTTTGCAACTCAGCTGACATAGTTGTAGACATAATGCAACTTGCCATCTCATTATCATCAAGATGCTTTTTATATGCCTTTTGAACATCTTTAGAAGCATTAGCAACAGGGGGATTAGAAAGTACATCATTTAGGACATAGCCAATCTTTTCGGATTTGAGAACTATTCTCAAATTCATTGGCCAATCCAAAATATTAGGCCCAATCAACTTATTTGATTCCATTAGTGATCACAAATTCACACTTGTCATGATGATGATTCTAGCAATCTAGATGTAAAATAGAACAGTAAAGATAGAACATGTTAGAATGTGCATAAATTGCATGTTTATTAGTTCTTTAATAAATCGCATTATGACTCCCACTATTTTATTGCAAATCCATAGCCCTCACTATGAACACGAGAGAACTTACATGGTAGTTCTCCTAGTGGGTCAATATCTAACTAGCTAAGAATAACCTTGAGGCAACTCAACAAGCTATCCTTAGTTTGGTTGGTAGGTATCTAATTCATACCAATTGCATTATTCATGCAACTATCGAATCTTGTGCTATCAATTTATTGATGTGTACTCATACATTGGGCTACCAACTCTTCATATTTGTACATCTCATGTATACAAACCCAACTTCACCTCTAATACTCATTAACCTTGGTGCAAATCCAACTAGTTAATAATATTGGTTAAGTCTAACCCATTAATTGTGAAATTTAATTTCAATGGTTTGAACATATTCTTATAGAGTGAGCTTGAGGCAACTCAACAAACTTAACTCTAGAAGAACTCTGGTACTCTCCATATTAATGGAAGGCGTAAGACTTAATTATTTATTTAGCGATGGATTTCTTTGCTAAGTCTCATCAAATTATTATTTCATGCTTTTATATATCATACATTCATCACATGGATATATAAAGATAGTTACATTAACTATATGACATGATTATGGACATACTAAAATCAATCTCTTGAGCCAAAAAGAAATTGACTAGGTCTTACCTAGGTATATGCATGAATTTATAACCCAAAATAGAAATCAAATTCATATTTCTAAGTCTTATTGTTTATGGTACCACCTCCTTTGCTTATTGCTCCTTTGTATCTCCATTATATCCTAATCTTATGTAATCTAATTACATATTTCAAAGTATAGAAAACCTCAATTTACATTTGAGGGGAGTAAGATAAGAAGAGAAATACATAAGAAAGAAATAGAGGTAGGGACATGCAAACCCTATTTACCATAAACACAACAATTCCTTGCATGCTCAATCACATTGGATCTAAGTCCAAAATCATCCATCATATCTTTTCATACACCCCTAACATGTATTTTCTAATGCATAAAATAAAAAAATGACAATTTTGGATTTCAATTTATAAATCGATTCAATGCTTGAATCAAAATTACCTACTTATATTCATTCAGTTAATTTTATTTTGTATGTCATTTTAAAGTGAAATTTAATATTTAATCAAATTAAATTAAATTCCATATTTCCAGAATTAATTCAAAATTAATTCTTCTTAAAATCACAATATTATGATGTTAAAATTAAACAATTTAATTTATACTAGAATTACAATTGCTCAACTTAAATTAATTCAAAATTAATTTCCAAAACTTCTAAAAAGTTCCATAAATTCATATCATCATTCTAATCATCTTTAGGTCAACTAAAATTCATCAAAATATTTTTGGTATAAGCCAAAATTACTAAGACAAACGAACCAACATATTTAGATGCTCAGAACGACTCATTCGACATCCATAATTGTTTTTTAAAATTTTAAATGCATGCAAAATAATTTTTGCACACATCTAACTTCAAAATAACATATTTTAATCATATAAAAAATATTTCAAGGTGCTGAAATAAAATAAACACATACAAAAAAATTAAACAAAACAACCCCACCAGGTATACTAAAACAGTTCTATTTATGTGTTTGTTTGAAAAATTAATTAAGATAATTTTTAATTAATTATTAGATACTTTCAATGGCATAGACACGTTCTCAATATGTCTAAATATTGTTTTCATTATCAAATTACAAAACAAATATAAGCAATTTTAGGCATTTTTAAAATAAATCTGAAATTAATTATTTGAATCACATTCAAATCATTTTTTTAATCAAAATAATCATTCTTAGTCATCCTATGATCATATTAGAGAAAGAAAAATGTGTAAAAAATATTTTGCAAATTAATTTCAATTTTTCAAAATCTATTAATCCAAAATCATTAAAAACATGCAATCCCATTGTACTTTCAATTAAAATTAATTTTAATGGACAAAAGGGGGCTCTAATACCACTATTGGATTTTGAAGAATGAATCACATTCATAAATACAGTGGAAAAATAAAATTTTTAAAATCCAAAAAAAATCATACTTGTTCCATTAAAACTAATTTATATAAATATAGATGTTAGAAATTATACCTTGTAATTTCTTAGTTGTTATTCAAATCTTCACTTTGTTGTGTTGTAGCAAACCACAACAATCCACATTAGCATGTATCTAATGATAATCCACGTGAAGAATGAAGAAGAAACTATCAAAAGAAATAGTTTGAACAAATTCAAAGTGCTAGCTTTAAAAGTGTTCTTGAGAGAAATTTATTGTCTTAAAAATATTTTTTTTACATGTCTATTTTTTGTCATTTTATGTCTTTTCTATTTGAATTAAATTCAAAAAAAAGATGAAAAGTCAAAAATGGAGAAAATGGATATGAAAGAATAGTAAATGTGCTTAATGTCCATAATTGGCCTAATTAAGGCCAAATTCACCTGTTGGCCAATCGAAAAGGCACATGCACGCACGCTGGGCCTGTTGCTGGCTGTTGCTAGGTAAGTCAGCAGTCTGCCTAGCCCGTGCGATCTCATCGTGATGCATCCCAAAATAATTCTCTGATATTTTGGATCTCATCCAATACCATTTTACTCATTCTCCATATCTTCAATGTGTGTGACTCATTAGATTTCCAGTTATATTGATCGCTTAAATTAACAATTAATTTAAGCAAGTTATAACCGGTATCTAGCAATATATCATGACCCCCAATTGACCGAAAAATCAGTGGTTTGACTACGAACCTTTCCATACACAATTTCCATGCAATTATTCCTTTCACCATTTTATACCCCACTTGGTTCAGAGTATGGACACACTCCCATTAGACTTACTAAGTCACGTCTAGTCCAAGTAATGCTAGTTATTGTCCTTGAGGCTCATTACTCTATTAGATATGTCATTGAAGACTATCTTTATGATATTTCCACTTCGACCAGAGATTCCCGAATAATGACCACGATAAGAGGCCCATAGGTATACAGTCCTTCTATCAAAAGTGGTGAATCCTTTGTTAGTTACCCAATTACCTTCGAATACCTCAACTTGTGTCCAATCACCACCCAATGAGCAACCTCCTTGAGGCAACAAGGAATAGTGTCAAAATATATAATCAGTATCCAAGATATCCTCGAGTATCTCAAGTCTAAAGATACTTGCACCATTGCTATGATGAGATTATCATTGACATTTGATTGTCTCGTAGCTGGTCATCCAATATACTTAGCTACACTTAGCAAGCATTCACATGTTAACTCTAAACATCTCATGTTTACAGATTATGAGATCTACTACTCGATCAATCAATGAGTGTAACATATGTTAGTCTGTTTGGATTAACAATATCCCATCTCATTAATCCTATGACTAGTAATAATTTTGATGCTAACATAATTACACATGATAAGAATCTCAATATCATGATCTCATCATAATTTCCTTCATGCTATGTTATGTATCAATGACTTCATTAATTGATTTAAGATCATTATAAATTCATATATCAAATGAACATCAAATTAATGAAAAAGCCTTTTATTAATCAAATAAATTTGTATAATAAGTGCTAAAGGTGATTGCCTTTAGAGCACTCCTTTTACATACTCTACTTTAATTGTTGAATCTGTAGTTGTCTCCTATTTGGAACTCTTCCAATTGACAGCACCACTATTTGACATGAAAAATAGCCTATAACACCCCCTCACTAATCTGTACCTCTGCCAGGTTAGGTGATGTCCTTGAGTAACTAACTGTTGTATCTGCACAGGACTTACTGACACATAATGCTCATGACATTAATACATTCTATGAAATGAGGGCATACATATGTTATAACCAACAAATATTTGTATTACTAACAAAATATATGTCCAAATATAGCTTGAATTGATATTTATCCTTGATATCTATATAATGTATGCAATTCTTATCTTATGTACATAACATGAAACTAAAAGTAAACCAACCCTACTGGGTGGCCATCTATGCTGCTGCTACATTCTTCTAGTGGGATCCACTAGATCTACAACTCTCACCGTCTGCCTTGTCATCAAATGTCTTTCGTCCTCTACCTGCGTGAGAAGACAGCTCCACATTGAGGTAACATTTAGTAGTGCAAACTGTAATATCCGCTAACTTAGGCCTCGAGTTGTAAGTGTCGAGAAGTTGACGTGTTCGACTGATCAGAGTCTAAATTTGGATTTTTATCAAAATTGATTAAGTAATGGCTAAATTAAATGATAAATGCCTAAATAAGTGATATTAAAGTTTAAAGAAGTTGATTTACCGTAAAAGACTAAATTGCAAAATTTGATAAGTTTTGGGGTCAAATTGCAAATTTCCAAAAATTAGAGGATTAATAAGATTAATTGCTAATCAACATATTACTTTTGGGCACATTTTGATAAGTTTGGCCAGCCATGACACTAAAGGAAGAAGGATTAATAATGATTAAGTGTAAAATTGGGAGAAAATGGTCAAATGGTGGGTCCCACATGAAGACATTTTGGGTACCCTATTTAAGGCTTTCATTTCTTCTTCTTCTTCTCTTCATTTTCTGCCTCCTTCTCTATTTTCTCTACCAGTCACGCCAACCACAACTTTTCCTCCATAGCTCACCTTGATTCTAGAGAGAGAAAGGAAGGGAAGAGAAGGGAAAGAGCAAGACAAGGTGATTTTCATAGCTATAACTCTTAAGGAAGCTGGAAAGAACAAGAAAGAGGAAGAAAAATCAAGTTTGGTAGAGAGAGAAAATCTCCAAAGTGGTGATTTAGTGAAGAAAAATGTAAGGTAAGAAGCATCTATTCTTCTTCTTCATCTTTTCTTAAAGGAAGTTCGAATTTTGAACTCATCTAAGACTTATATGGAAACAGAGAGAAACTAGGGTTTTGAAAGAGAGAAAGAGAGTTAGGGTCTTGAGAAAATCATATGGAAATAATGATTTATGATGTTGTAGGAGTTCCAAATGACAAGGAACAAGCTCTAAGGAGCAAAGGAAAAGAGAAAGCTACCTAGAAGAGTGAAGGAGAAAGATTAATGTTTGTGCATAACTTAAGGCAATAGCCTATTTTTGTTTGATATAATGCATGCTGAACATGATGTTAGATAAATACATTTCAAAAATGATGATGATTATGGTATGAAACCATAGGATTAGACATGTGTGAATGAGATTCTTGTGTGACTTTGAATTAATGATGCATGTTAGACAATCTTGTATGATCAAGGCATGTACATATATTGGAAAGTAATAAGTTGAGTAAAGAGCCTTAGAAATGCATGAAATAGAATTTGGTATGATTTGGATGATGTTAGAATGAATGAAATATGAATATGCAGACTTCCTACTGAAAAGTCACGAGTGTGACTATTGAGTCACGGGTGTGAACTTGAGGGTTCACGGTTGTGACTGATTATGTCACGGTTGTGAATTTCTAGGTGGAAATGGTACTATTCATTCTAGAAGTGTTCACGGGTTGGAATCACGGAAGTGAACTTATTCACAGAAGTGAATAAGTAATCATGACCGTGAATGCTTTTGGGCGATTCATTCTAGTAGCATTCACGGCTTAGGATTATGGGCGTGAACTAATTCACGAGCGTGAAATTAGTAATCACGGTCGTGAATGCTCTGTATTTGTGATTATGAATGTGGTTATCAAATGAAGAATTCAGGTAAGTGAATGAAAGTCATTGTCTATCCAGTCAAATAAGAATGATATAAATATAGATATATGTCTATATGTATTGATGTGAGAATGTGATATGTTGTGATATAGAAAAATGAATTGATGTAGAAAAATGAATTGTCATGGATGATCTATGAAATCTAATGCAGATGATAAATGTGAGAATATTGATGAATCTAGTAAATGAATGAAAAGATATATGATTATGACTATATGTTTGTAAAACAAGAAAATTGAGATGTTGATAAATATGAGAATAATGATTGATGTGAAAATATAAAGAAGCTCATTACTCTACTTGCGGACTAGAATCAAGATAGATGACATGTCATTAAGGGGGCGAACGGTACCGTACTATACCTCAACCAATGTGGCTAAAGCTTGTGTGAGTGCCATTGGTCTGGGATGCTCAGTCAGTGTGGCTAAAGCTTGTGTGAGCGCTACTGACTTGAGAAAGCTCCGATGAGCACATATAAATGAGGATAAGGTGTCTTAAGCTTGTGTGAGCGGCCTTGATCTTGTTATTCATCTATGATGAAATTATAGTCAATCAATGTGGCATAAGCTTGTGTGAGCACCATTGATTTGAGAAGCTCTTATGAGCCAAATAGTGGACAGGGGTGGCATAAGCTTGTGTGCTCCTGATCCATAACCCGTAACCAGTCAGTCCAAAATTTAGAGTGATGTGGGCAAGATAATGAGGATATGTCGGAAAAATAAGAAAATGAAATGATAAAGAGATTTACAAAATAATTTGCCATTAAAGATAAATGAAAATAACATTGTCTATATGAGCATGACATTTATACTTGTATGAAATAGGAAATTGTTGATAGTCATGCATGCAAACATTTTAATGCACAAAATGATATTTGTTAATGCTTCTTGCATGATATAGTATATTGCCTTATTTATATGCACCACTAAGCTTAGAGCTTAACATGGAGTTTAATTTCCAAGCAGATATAGAAAGGTAGCTGAAGATGCTAGATAAAGCAAGTGGTGATCCCATTCAAGTAAAACAGCCGAATCTTGAGAAAGTGGGTTACAAGTTTTGAAACTTTTGTATTTGGCTTTTATATTAAAGAAATGTTTGAGTTTGTAAAACCTACTTTTAAAATTTGTTAAGAATTACTCTGATGTTAAAAATTACTATTTTATGTAAATAAATTGCACTCTGATTTTTGTTTATATCCATATATACATGCATAAAAAAAATATAGCGATTAGAAGAAGTATGAGAAAGACAAGCCGCAGCGCTCCCTCATCCGAGCACCATCTTCGGGTGAGGAGGTGCTACACAAACTTTACAATAATAGACTAATAATGTTTAAGTATAGTTTACATACTAGATTCTAACATACCATTTATATATTTATCAATAATTATATAAGCATTCTAGCATGCATTTTCTAATATTCATAAAATACATATATAAAAATTACACTTTTGAATACCAAAATGTGAAACGTAAAACACATTGAACATGCCTCTAAAAAGGTTGCAGACAAAAACAACATACCTTAAAACATATATTTACTCATGACATAGTTGCATAACAAACATATAACACACAACACATTAAAGCTTACCATAAAGCCCATAATTTACCAGTTAGAGCAAACATTAGGGAGATATGAGGGGTAACCCAATCTGAAAGTCGGCAGAAAAAAAAAGGTGCCTATCAGAAGTGATGTTGAACATCCAAATATCAGAGCCACGACTTAAGAGTCGGCCTACTGTTAGAAAAGTGCTCTAAAGAAAATCACCTTTAGCACTAATCATATAAATTTATTTGATTAAAAGGCATTTTTGTTAATTTGGTGTTCATTTGATATATGAGTTGATAGTGATCCTAATTCAATTAATTAAATCCTTGATACATAGCATACTATGAAGAAACTCTTGATGAGATCATGATATTAAGATTCTTATCATGTATAATTTAATATCTAAATTATCCCTAGTCATAAGAATTATGAGATGAGACATTGTTAATCTGGACAGACTAGTACATGTTATACTCTTTGATTGGATCGAGTAGTAAATCTCATAATTTGAAAGTATGAGATATTTAGAGTTAACATGTGGATGCTTGCTAAGTGTAGCTAAGTACATTGGATGACCTACTATGAGGCAATCATATGGATAATCTATTCAAATGTCAATGACAGTCTCGTTATATCAATGGTGCAAGTATCCTTAGACTTGAGGTACTTAAGGATATCTTGGATATTGATTCTGTATTTTGATACTATTCCTTGTTACCTCAAGAAGGTTGCTTATAGTGTAGTGATTGGGTACAACTTGAAGTATTCCAATGTACTTGGGTAACCAACAAATGATTCACCACTCCTAATACAAGGAGTGTATACCCATGGCCTCTTGTCAGGGTCATTACTCGGGAATCTCTGGCCAAAGTGAAAATGTCATAAAAATAGTCTTCAATGACATATCTGACAGAGTAATGAGCCTCAACGACAATAACTAATATTACTTGGGCTAGATATGACGTAGTAAGTTTAGTGGAAAGGATGGTGAAATGATAGAATGGTGAAAGGATTAATTGCCTGGAAATTGTATATGGAAAGATTCGTAGTCAAACCACTGACTTTTCGGTCAATTGGAGGTCATGATGTATTGCTAGATACCTCATGACTTGCTTAAATTAATTATTAATTTAAGTGGCCAAAATAACTGGAAATCTAATGGGTCACACGTTTTGGAAATGTGGAAAATAAGTAAAATGGTCTTGGATATGCCCTAACAATATGAGAGAATTATTTTGGGTCGGATCACAATGAGATCATGGGGAAAATTACTTGAAAGGAGTCACGGGCCTGTGCAGGCACGCTGCAGTGCATGCAGCTCGCGCACACGACAAACAACTTATTGCTACCCGTTAGGCCAATAATGGCCTTAATTAGGCCATTTCATTTTTAAATGGCCATTTTCTTCTCTTTTGATATTTGATCTACCTCTCTTGATTTCATTCAAATAAAAAGACATCAAAAGACAGAAAAGAGAACAAAAAAATAATTCTTGGTGGAAAATAACTTTTGAGACAAGATAATTCTCTCAAAAACATTTTAATAGCTAGCACTTTGAATTTTGTTCAAAATGTTTGTTTTTTTATGTTTCTTCTTTATATTTTTGCATGGATTAATATTAGAGACATCCTAGTGTGAATTGTTGTAGTTTGTTACAATCCAATAAAGTGAAAGTTTGAATAACAAATCAAGAGATTTATAAGCTATAATTTCTAATGTCTATGTTTTGATAAATTAGTTTTAATAATACAAACAAGATATTTGTTTTGGATTTTGAATTTTTTAATTTTTCACTGCGTTATTTTATAAGATTCGTCTTCAAAACCTAACACCTACGACTTAAGAGTTGACATAATCATAATTAGAGTCATGATTTAAGAGTCGGACAATCCATAATAGAATCAAAATATCCCAACCGAAGCTGTATGTGTCAAACATATCGAAATATCCCTATTAGCATGCCAACAAGTCTACCCTACTCTAATCCAATCATAATTATAGGCTAATGCATACATAGTTATACAAAGACCATTTAGGACTTATAAACATATCAAATATGAAATACCACTTGTTGCCCTTTTTGCCAAACTTGCATTGTCGATCATATCTTACTATATTTTACATATTGGAATAAAACCTACATATAACACAAATAGATATATATCATAGTCTTTACACACTAGCAAAAGCAACACATAACATACATTTTATTATATGGTGAACCTATAGTTCAGACAGACATATGCATCTATCTGGTAGATATATCGACAAATCTTCCACATAACAAAGTTATATATAACATATTCATTTAATAGTCTCACAATTCCATACCCCATAAATATATTGACAAATGTAACAACAAACATATCAAAGTTATTTGACCAAATTGTACAACGTAACAGATATTACAGATATAACAGGCAATTGTATAATGTAGCAGACATTATTGATATAAATTCATATCTAACATACACATAGCAAATTCAAGTATAGGGGATGTACTTCACACACATATATATCAATTTATAACAAATATATACCACATATACTAACCATATACTACTTATATACTGAACATATACTCCCTTTATAACACATATATACCATGTCATTCTAAACTAAAATTTTATATATATTATAAAACCCTCACACATACTATAAATCTATATAGCAACCTAAGCCTAACAAGCATGGTAACCATTCAGCAAACATAGCAGAAATGTATTACAAACATACAAGTATTTTATTACACAACAGATTCATTTCAGACGAACACATACACATGTATTATTTTCGTATGATTTAATTATTGTCTTATTAATAATTTAGCTTTATTAGTTATTTTCATAAAATTTGCACAAACTTGTATTGCACTCTACAATCTTTAGCCCAATCTCTAGTGTCTACACATAAGAGATCTCTAAGTGCCAACATGCCTAATATAAATTTATCAAATAATTAGCTAACATGACCTCACTTGTTTAAAACATGACTTGAACTAATCTTGTTTTACAAGTCGATTAATTATCACACATTCGCCCGTTAGATATTTTTTCTCATTTATATTCTTCTAAGCTCTTACAAACTTAAACGTGGATCTTGTGAATTTCATCGTGCTATCCATTTATTCACCATTCTCTAACTAGGTGTTTAGAGCGGTCGCCAATTCTTAAGTCGTTTTAATCGGTCCCTAAAATTTTTTTTTGAACTTCTTCACGAGTTCTATCTGTTCTTAACTTTCCCTCTTCTCTTTTTATTTTATCTATATTAAATTCTAGCTAAATTTTGAGTCTATCCTTAGGTCTTTATAGTGCTGCAATCAAATATTCTCAATCTCATGTCCTCACATATTTACTTAGAAGGCTCATTACTTGATCATCAAATTGCTTAAATTTCTTTAGCAGGTTATTCAACTAATTCTCATGTTCTCTAATGTTCACGGTTTGTATAGGTTTTCCGGTAATTCTTAATTGCTCATTGTTGGTCCCTTCTCCTTTAGCACTATTCGATTTCACATAAAATCTGAAATTCACAATTTATTCCTCTTTCTGTTTTGGTCAAAGAATGGTCCTTGCTTATCTTCGTTAATATTAATTTTAACTAAGTTAACTTAAATAATTCTTTTAACTTCATTAGACTTAATTCTCAATTTCAAATTTTATTTTCTCTCGGCCATAGAACCTCACTTAACGTCAATTTTCAATTAATTCAATTTTTTAAACTCTTAATTAATCCATTAACTCAACTTAATTTTTTGCCTAATTAGCTCTTGTCCTTGGAAAGCAATTCTCCTTTTCAAGCCACGGGTTTTAAAGACAATTCATCTCAAATTCTAGTTAACCACGCTCAACACCACTATCACGACACCAACTCTCCTTGTATGTCATGATTAACATATCCCAACAGAATCCCTTTCCTAGCTTCAAACATCACACAAAAAAGAAAGCAAAAAAGGAAAATTAGGCTTTGATCAATTTTGAAGCAAGAAAAAAATAAATGGTTTGAGAGGAGATAAGGAAAAAGGCTTCGATCAAGGAATTGAACTCACCATTGGCTCAGCTCACCAATAACCCGTAGCCACATCCCTTTGTTTTGACACTCCTTCACGGTTCTTTGTTGTCTAACTTCACATGCAAGGGCTGTCCTATCTAGTCCAAGTCGTAAGCTCCCACCTGGAACAACATATTGCCTAACACCAAACCATGGCCGACCCAAATGAACATCTCTCCTTCCAAATTTTGTCTCAGATATGCTTAAAAAAATGAGACTAAATAATTCTCTTCAAGCTTTCATGGTTTTATCTTTAGAATTGACAAGGGATATTATCATTTTTAAGTGCTTAAGGGATGGGAAAAGCATGAAATTGAAGGAGATGAGGATAAAGTGGTTTGGTTTTGTAAGGACAATGGAATGGAAAAAAAGAAATAAACGAAAAGATAAGTTGACCGAATGAAGAATGTGACCAATTTCATTTTTTTAAAAAGATTTATATGCGTGAATCCCTTTTGTGCCACATTTTCTAACTTTAACATATGCTTAACTTGCATGAGGACACATAGCATACTTGCACATAGGATTTAGATTTAATTAAAATTAATTAACTTAATTAATTATGGCTTACTTAATTATCCTTCAAATATCAAATTTGATCCTTAAACATTTGTCTTTTCAAAATAATTTACACTATAATTTTAATTTCTTCAATTTCGATTCTTTAACAAATCAATCTTATGCAATTAAATACACCAATATTCGTAAAATAATTTATTCTATGTATTGGTGTTTTTGGTTATGCAATTCGTGTACCAGAACAAAAATCTCGTTTTTATGGTATTCCAATGAAACCGAACCCTATATTTTATTTATTCAATTTTGGGACATAAATGCTGGAGTTTTGACATATATTTACACTATCAAACTTGTCTTAATATATCGTACATCTCGATACTCAGTTCATGAATCAATAACGGAGATGAAATCGTAAAATTTTAGGTTTAGTCCTTATTCTTCGATTTTCGTGTAAAATTCCTTGTTACATATTCGTAATTAATTTTCTCACTTGTATACAATCCAAATTTAAGTACCAAATGTATCGCCTCCATTTCAATCATAAACATGCTAGGTTTTCGATTGGTGGCATTTGGTAGTGAAACTTATGTGTGTGTCAAGTTTTAAACTAGTTGGTGTTACATAGTATGACTGGGATTTGGAGTCATCCTTGTCATATTGGAAGCTGACATTTGTTTACCCACTAACCTTAAGATCACTATTTCCACTAACCAAGAATGCATCTTTAGTTCTTCTCAAATACTTAAGGATGTTCTTGGCAACCACCTAATGCCCCTCAATGGGATTAGACTGATATCTACTCATGACACTCAGGGCATATGATACATCGCTTATAGTACATAACATAAAATATATGATAGATCCAATAGCTGAAGCATATGGAATCCTACTCATGTGCATCCATTCATCCAGTGTCTTTGGACACATGGATTTAGAGAGGGTGATCCCATGAGTCATAGGAATAAATTCTCTCTCAGACTATTCCATGTTAAACCTCTTTACCATCTTATCTAAGTATGTAGATTGAGAAAGAACAAGCAACATTTTAGATCTATATCTATGATCTTAATCCTCAGTATATAGGTCACTTCTCCAAGGTTTTTCATAAAGAAATTCTTAAAAAGCCAAATTTTGACTGATTGAAGAACTAGGACATCATTTCCTATAAGAAGTATATCATCTACATATAATACTAGGAATACGACTACACTCCCACTAATCTGGTAAACACTAGGTTCATCCATATTTTGCGAGAAACCAAATTATTTGATTGTCTCATCAAATCGGATGTTCCAACTCTTGGATGCTTGCTTTAATCTATAAATGGATGTTTGCAATTTTCATACCTTTTTACCATCATTGGTTGTGAAACCCTCAGGTTGTGTCATGTACAAATCCTCGATTAGATTCCTATAAAGGAAAGTAATTTTCACATTCATTTTCCAAATCTCATATTCATAATTCGCAGTAATGGCTAGGAGTAGGATTTAAGCATAGAAATTGAAGAAAAGGTTTCATCACAGTCAACACCTTATCTCTGATGATATCTTTTATCTTCTAGCCTAGCTTTATAGGTAACTATATTACCTTTTATATTGGTCTTCTTTTTGAAGACCCATTTGCACCCAATGGGTTATATCCCTTCAGATGGGTCAACCAAAATTCATACTTCATTTTCATACATGGAATCCATCTTTGATTGTATGACTTTTAACCATCTATCAAATTCTAAACCATTCAGAACTTATTCATAGGTAGTAACATCATTCTATTCACTTATGAGAAAACTATATCTCACAGGAATAACGTGTATCCTACTTGATCTATAAAGTTCATGTGTTTTTGAAGGAGTAGTTGTTACTTCATATATATGAGTAACAGATTTGGGTTTTGTCAATTGATCAACATCTATTTTGAGCATCTGAACATCATCAAGTTCAATCTTGTTCCCACTATCTTCTTTTAGAAGAATCTTTTTCTCTAAAAAGACAACATTTTTTGAAACAAATATCTTTTGTTTTGAAGGGTGGTAGAATTGATATCCAAATGACTCATTTGGATATCCCATAAACAGACATTTATCAGACTTAGCTTATAACTTATTTGACATTGTCCACTTCACATGAGCTGGACAACCTCATACTTTCATATGTGGAAGAATAGGTTTTTTAGTAATTCTATATTTCATATGGAGTAATATCAACCGACTCAGAAGAGACTCTATTTAATATATAAACAACAATCTCTAGTGCATGACCCTAAAAGGACTTAGATAGTTCTACAAAGCTCATCATTGATCTCATCATATCTAATAAGGTTTGGTTTTTCTTTTAAGCTGCACCATTGTGTAATGGCATGTAAAAAGGAGTCTATTGAGATAAAATCTCATTATCTCTAAGATAATCTTGAAACTCTTGACTTAAGTATTATCCACCTCAATTTGGTCTAAGTATTTTAATACTTTTGCTAAGTTGTTTCTCAACTTCATTTCTAAATTTTTTGAACTTTACAAAAGCTTCAGATTTGTATCTTATCATATGCAAGTACCCAAATCATGAATAATCATTAGTGAAGGTAATGAAGTAGATAAAACCACTTATGGTCTACACTGATATTAGGCCATATATGTTGGGTTTTGAAGAATAAATCATATTCATAAATGCAACGGAAAAATAAAATTTTCAAAACCCGAAACAAAATATCATACTTGTGCCATTAAAACTAATTTATATAAATATAAAGATTAAAAATTATACTTTGTAATTTCTTATTTATTCTTCAAATTTTCACATTGTTAGGTTGTAGCAAACCACAAAAATCCACACTAGGATATCTCTAATGATAATTCACTCGAAGAATGAAGAATAAACTATCAAGAGAAATGGTTTGAACAAATTCAAAGTGCTAGCTTTGAAAGTGTTCTTGAGAGAATTTTGTTGTCTTAAAAATATTTTTTTCACAAAAAAAATATTTTCATGTATATTTTCTGCCATTTTGTATCTTTTTTTTAATCAAATTCAAAGAAAAGATGAAAAGTCAAAAATGGAGAAAAAGGAAATGAATGAATAGTAATTGGTCATAATTGACCTAATTAAGGCTAAAATCTGTCGTTAGCCAACGGGTGGAAGGACTAATTATCTCATATGAAATAATACCTTTATGATATTTTCTGTGTTGAGTGTACTCACTGTCAAATTATTCTGCCTCAGATCTAAAAACTATTGCTTCTTCTTGTCTACATAGTCCATGGGAACATATCTTTCTTTGAACTGCTTGAAGAAAAAGTCTTAAGTGGGAGGAACTAGGGTCTGAGGCCTCTTCTTTACAATCTTACACCAATCATATGCTCCTTCCTATAATAGAGACACCATATATCTACACTTTTGCTATAATGTGCATTCTATATTCTCAAAGACTTGCTCAATCCTCTCGAGCTAGTACTTTGTTGCTGCAGCATCATCCTTTTTACGACTATAAAAGTCAATGGCTCCCAATTTATGAAGCTTGTTGAACCTTAGCTCTATAATAGCAGGTCTAGCTGATCTCCATAAAATCTCAACCAGGTCCTCAAGTAATCTCTCTCGTCCCGCAAGTGGGACTTGTTTGTCCTACCCATTAAGGGAGATACTACCCTTAGCTGTCCGTTATTGTCAAGGATGATATGAAAAATCTACACTGAGTGGCTCATATAAATCAAGGGTCTCATCCCTCAATTGTAGCACTCTCAATCTATAATCACTCCAGAAATCTAGAACAGTGGCATACATTAAGGAGTAGCAATAGTAGTAACTTAAACCTATGAAATATTTAAAAACAATGCATATGAATGTACAAACATTCCATATTTCTACCCCCATTTCTATCCTAGAACTGCCTAAACTTCACTCTAATACTAATAAAATCGTAACACCCCTTATTCTCCTATACACATCACTATATACAGTCAGATAAGGAATGCAATAAGTTGTATTAATAACTATTACTCCTTATGTATCTAAATGAAACAAATACAAACAAAATAATATATTACATTACAAGAAAAGTAAATATGCTTCCTCTCACTATTCTCATCCCATACAATTGATCTAGAATACATACCAGTGCATAATAACTTATAGACATTAAAATATGTCAAATGAGATATAATAAGTACATATGAAAAAATCCACCCTTTTAGGGTGACTACCAACTATTGCTTCGCTCCATTAGTGGGGCCCACTAAATCTAGCGATGCTTTTTTTCTTTAGGTAACAAATGGGAGAAGATGGGGTTTGGCCAAATGGAGAAGAAAGGAAAAAGAAACTTGAGTAAAATGAAGATAATGGAAGAAATAAAATAAAATTGAACTTGTATTGTAATGCCCGATAATTTAGCCCACGGTCGCGGTTGACCGAAATCCGGCGCGCTGAACCGATCGGGGTCTAAATTTGGACATGAAAGAAATAAATTTAAATAATAATAAGATGGGAGAAAAATATTTTGAATATTATTAATTGAGAATTTTGAAGTTTGGAATTAAAATTGGAAAAAAAAATTATTTTTCGCTGAACGAAATTTGGAATTGCAGTGTTTTTGGCACAGAAATTCTAAGAAGGCATAAAAATGGAATATTCTTTATCTAAGAAAAGGAATATTCTTTTGATTAAAATAAAGTAAGAGTGATTTAAATTAATGGACCAATAGGAAGCAAGATTAGTAACTAATTCTAACCACCAAACTAATCCAACTATAAAAAGTCAAATTTTCACTTTTTTGACCATTCTTCTTCTTCTTCATCTTGACCAAACTCATTTCTCTCTCTTTTCTTCTTCTTTGCCGTGAGCTTCTCCTCTCCCATTTACTTTTGTTTTTATTGCTTCAAATCAAGCTAAGATTAGATGAAAAAAAAAAGGATTAAGTCAAGATCATGAAGAAAGTGAAGTAAAGTGAGCAAAACTAAGGAAGAGGAAGGAAGAAAGGAAGAAAAAAAAAAGGAGTTTTTAGCCATTTGGAAGATCATCAAAGGTGAGTTTAGATTTTCCATCTCCTTACTTTCTTCTTCTCTTTTCTTTGAGTTTGAGGTTAGTTGCCATTATAGCTAGTAAATTAGGGTTATTAGTATGCTAATGGTGATTAATGGTGGATTAGTGTGATTAGTGTTTGATTAGTGTAAAATTTATTGTTAGGGCAAGGAAGTGAACAACCTTTGAACCAAAATCAAAGGGGAAGTAAGGGCAAGGAAAAGGCTATCTAAGAGGAAGAGAAAAGTGAAGAAAAATAGAACTTTGAGGTATGTACATTCGACAAAAATTCAATATAGAAAAGTATTGATTTCGATTTTGTGATGTAGTGAATTTATGTATGAAATTCTGAATATTTGATTGAGTGATTAAATGATGCCATGAATGTGAAAATAAAGACTAGAAAATGAGGTTGATGCATGAAAATGGAAAATGTATGAATTATTTGATGTGCTGGAAAATTCGTCTTATAAACAGTATCTAGTGTTTTGGTCATAACTTGAGTTCTAGAAATCATTTCTGAGTAATTCTTGCTGGATTGGAAAGTTAAGACATAAGGATTGAACTTTAATTCAGACCCTTAGACCTAAATATGCCTGTAATTAGGTGACAAATGGACTCAAACTTTGAACTAGAAATCTGTCCAGAAAAAAAAATACTGGGCAGATTGCAGTGAACATAGGTTGGAAAAAAATTCATAACTTTTTCTACGAAATTATTTTTAATGTGATTCTTATTTGAAATTAAAGATAAGACATGTACCTGCATTTTTCTAGGTGATCACTTATCCAAATGCCATCTATAAATGGATGAAAAAGATATTGAAAGATAAGGCAGAAATCTTTCCAGTAAAATACTGGGCAGATTGTAGCGAATGTAACTTAGGAGAAAATTTATAACTTTTGCTAAAAATTTTTTTTTGATGTGATTCCAGTTGGAAATTAAAGATAAGACATGTACCTATATTTTTTTAGATGATCACATGTCCAAATTCTGTCTAACAATAGACGAAAAATGCAGAGCAACATAAGGTAGAAACGCTGTCCAGAATAGGATAGCTGGTAGAAATGTGTTGATTGTGGATTGATGTGTTAGAAAATGTATTGATTGAATATTTCTTATAGTTATAATGATTAAATGAGCTAGTATAAGGTTGTAAAACATTGAATGAGAATTATTGCATTTATATGGAATTTATATTAATGTTTCCCTACATAATTTATGCAAATATGAATAAAGGTAACAAATATAATTTAAGCCCTATAAAATCTAGTCGAGAACTAGAAATTAGGATAAGTTGGCATGCCAATAAAAGGGTAGAAATGTAGGCACTAAATATAATAGTGCTGAGTTAAAATTATGTAGGCACTAAAAATAATAGTGCTGAGTTGAAATTTACTTAGGTACTAAGAATTAGTGCTGAGTTCGAAATTTACGTAGACACCAAAAAGGTGCTGAGTTGTTATTGAAAATGTAGGCGTTAAACACCGAGTTATAAAATAATTATGTAGGCGCCGAGTATACTGCTGGAGAGCAGAAACTCTGTATCCAGTATTTAGTTCCGGTCTAAGATGTCGTGGGCTATTAAATAAATAACAGAAAAAAAAATGTGAAGTATGAAATTCATATTGTAAATTTTATATCTTGTATTGTTAAAATTTCAAGCATGCTTAATGAATAAAATATCATAATTCATGAATTAAATATTTTTGCATGAAGAAAATAGTTTATTATTAATTGAATATTTGGCATGCTAAATAGGTTAATTGTAGTTTCTAAAATTTTATTTTAGAATTATTTATGTAATGATTGGATAGTTGCCAAACGTACCACTAAGCTAGTAGCTTAGCGCGTGTGTTTCACGCGCAGATAAATAGAAGTAGCTGTTTCGATAGGGCGACCGAAGAAGAGGGAACCCCAAGATCAGATTGCAGCAGTCTAGTTCTTTTTGTATGTTTTGATAATGATGTTGTAAAAATTAAGTTTTAAGAATTTTGTTGATGTAAATTTGTGGCTTGTAATATTTATAAGTAATGGATTTGGTAATTATATATATCTAGAATTATTGTAGTTATATTTTTAAATATCATGGTTTAATGAATAAGTTATTTTGAATCACAATATTCCCATCACTAGATATATATTTAAATTGAAAAAAAAATATTTATACAAAATTGAGCGTTGGTTTTAAATTAAATGAGCTTAGTAGCACTTCCATATCCTATTAGCGATTAGTAGGGTAAGTGAGCGCTACATTTAGTGGTATCAGAGCCAGGTTAATGATTCTTAATCAGTGGGTGTAAAATAGAATATGTGTCTCATTTATATGTATAAAATGCTGCAATTATCTGATTTGGGTCCCTTCTCTTGGTTTATAGGTAGATATGGATTCGAAATCAGAACAAGATTTCTCAGAAGATGAACTGAGTAATAATCCTTCACGCTCAGCCAATCCCAGACAACCTCAATCTGTGAGAGATTCCGGGCCGAGTGTAGTAGCTCCTCCGAGAGTAGAGAGACAGGATAATTTAGGACAGGAGCCTCTTATGGAGCAGATAGCTAATTTATTGCAACGGATAGTACAAGCAGTTCCACAACCAGCTCCACCTCCTCCTCCACCTCAGCCAAAACCCCGGATTGATAAGCTGAGAAAATATGGGGCCACAGATTTTATGGGAAGGAGAGAGGATGACCCAACAGCTTCAGAGTTTTGGATGGAATCCACAGAAAGGGTGTTTGAGGAATTGGAGTGTCCAGAGGAACAAAAGGTTAGATATGCAGTGTCCCTTTTAAAAGATCATGCTTATGATTGGTGGAAATCAATTTTATCAAAGCCCCAGACACCGAAGCCACCTTCCTGGAATTTCTTCAAGGAAAAATTTAGCAAGAAATATGTGCCAAGAGTTTATGTGAATGAAAAGAACAGGGAGTTTCAAGACTTGAAGCAGGGAAGCATGTCAGTCGCCGAGTATGAGATGGAATTCACCCGACTAAGTAAATATGCGACTGGAATCATCGCTGATGAGGCAGACAGATGCCGAAGATTTGAGGATGGGCTTAATGATGATATTGGGAATATGGTGACCGCCCTTCAGCTTGAGGATTTTGCTACACTAGTATCCTCAGCCATTAGTGTGGAAAAGAGGTCAAAGAGAAAAAGGATAGAAGAACTACCACGGAGACAGACATTTATCATGGGCCAGACATCAGGTAAAAGGGGGCGGACAGCGCCTAGGTTTTTCCAGTCACAGGGTACTAGATCAAACTTTTCAACTAGGCAAAGCCAGCGGTCGAGGCCAGAGGGATCTACAGCTAGTGCACCAGCTTCGGGTAATAGGAGATTCATATCTGTCACATGTCAACATTGTGGGAGATCACAAGCAGGTGATTACTGGTGGATTACTGGAGCATGCTTACGATGCGGATCTACTGAGCACAAACAGAAAGATTGCCCGAGAGGAAGAGGTACAGGTGGTGTAATATCAGTTCAGCTTCAGAATGTCACTCGAGGCAGAGGCAGGGGACAAGGACAGTCTAGAAGTGGCAGAATTGGGCAGAGTATATCAGAATCAGTGAATAGAGCAGAAGGTAGTCGAGCCCCAGCCCGAGCATATGCCATGAGAGCTCGTGAGGAGCAGGATGCCCTGGATGTGATAATTGGTAAATTTTCTCTTTATGATACTGATTTATTTGCACTGATAGATCCGGGTTCTACACATTCATATTTATGTATGTCACCACCTAGTCACGGTAATGTGGTAGCAGAGGAATTAGATTATGATATATTAGTGACCAATCCTTTGGGTCATGGAGTGAAAGTTAGTCGAGTCTATAAAAATAGTCCAATCAAAGCTCAGAATGTAGAATTCCCAGCTGATCTAATAGAGTTGCCATTCCGTGAGTTTGATGCAATCTTGGGGATGGATTGGTTAACTCGGCATAAGGCAGTGGTGGATTGTCAGTATAGGAGAGTGACTTTCAAGAATTCAGGGCAGGATGACGTGATTGTCCTAGGCGAGAACCGACCATACTTGACTAATGTCATTTCTGTGACGAAGGCAAGTAAACTTATCAAAAAAGGATGTGAAGCATTTTTGGCACATATTGTAGATACCAAAAAGGAGAGTCTAGATCTCAGGGAGATTCCAACAGTATGTGAATATCCAGATATATTTCCTGAGGACTTGCTAGGGTTACCACCTGTCAGAGAGATAGAGTTTGCCATTGATGTTTTGCCAGGCACAGCCCCGATATCGATCACTCCCTACAGAATGGCACCTGCTGAACTAAAAGAATTAAAGGTCCAGTTGCAAGAGTTGTTAGAGAAAGGGTTTATCAGGCCTAGTGTCTCACCTTGGGGTGCTCCTGTTCTATTTGTGAAAAAGAAAGATGGCACCTTTCGGTTGTGCATTGATTATCGTCAGTTGAACAAGATGACAATTAAGAACAGATATCCCTTGCCGAGAATAGATGACTTGTTTGATCAGTTGAAAGGAGCAGGGGTATTTTCTAAGATTGACCTCAGATGAGGTTATCACCAATTGAGAATTAAAGAATCAGACATTTCAAAAACAACATTTAGGACTCGGTATGGTCATTACGAGTTCTTAGTAATGCCTTTTGGCTTGACGAATGCCCCAGCAGCATTTATGGATCTAATGAATAGAATCTTCAGGCCTTATTTGGACCAGTTCGTGGTGGTGTTCATAGATGATATCTTGGTGTACTCCAGAAGCAAAAAAGAGCATAATCAACATCTTCGTATCGTCTTCCATACCTTGAGAGAGAATCAATTATATGCGAAGTTGTCGAAATGTGCATTCTGGTTAGATGAGGTGGCCTTTCTAGGGCATATTGTCTCAGCCGATGGGATCAGATTCGACACCAGTAAGGTAGAGGCAATCCTCAACTGGAAACCGCCTCGGAATGTGACAGAGGTGAGAAGTTTTCTTGGTTTTGCTGGTTATCATCGGAGATTTGTGAAAGGATTTTCAATTGTAGGCTCACCACTGACAAAATTGCTTAGAAAGGAGACCAGATTTGAGTGGTCAAAACGATGCCAGACTAGTTTTGATAAGTTGAAGAAAATGTTGACAGAGGCACCAGTGTTGACACAGCCTACTGCGGGAAAAGATTATGTGGTGTACAGTGATGCTTCCCTTAATGGTTTGGGTTGTGTACTAATGGAAGAAGGCAAAGTGATCGCTTATGCTTCCAGACAACTGAAGCCTCACGAGAGAAATTATCCAACACATGATCTGGAACTAGCAGCCATTGTTTTTGCATTGAAAATATGGCGACACTACTTGTATGGTGAGCAATGTTATATCTATACAGACCATAAAAGTTTGAAATATTTGCCTTCACAAAAGGAACTCAATCTGAGACAGAAGAGATGGCTAGAATTGATCAAAGACTACAATTGTATCATTGACTATCAGCCCGATAAGGCCAATGTGGTAGCTGACGCGCTGAGTAGAAAAACTCTTGCAGGTAAATGTTAAAACTTAAATTTATTAAGTGAAAAAAAAAATGGAATAATAAGTTCTTTATATATTATTTTGGCAGAATTGCGGATTCAACCCACATTGATCCAACAAGTAAAGGACAATCAGAAGCAAGACACGAAATTAAAGAAAATCTTTGAAATGGTGAAAAAGGGTGAAAAACCAGAATTTACTATTGAAGCAGATGGGAGTTTAAGGCATAAGGGCAGGTTGTGTGTGCCAGACATACCAGAATTGAAACAAGATATTTTGAAGGAGGCTCACAACGTTATTTATGCAATGCATCCAGGAAGCAACAAAATGTATCATGACTTGAAGGCATATTACTGGTGGCCAGGAATGAAAAGAGATATCACGGAGTATACTACTAGATGTTTAACTTGTCAGCAAGTGAAGGCAGAGCATCAAGTACCAAGTGGATTATTGCAGTCTATTTCAATTCCGGAGTGGAAATGGGAAAGAGTTACAATGGACTTTGTTTCTAGTTTGCCCTTGACACAAAAGAGGCATGATGCAGTATGGGTAGTAGTAGACCGACTCACCAAATCAGCTCACTTTCTACCGATCAAGATGGATTATCCACTTAACCGTTTGGCAGAGATCTATGTTAATGAGATAATCCGTTTACATGGTGTGCCAGTTTCAATCATTTCAGATCGAGACCCGCGGTTCACTTCACAATTCTGGAAAAGTTTGCATCAAGCCATGGGTACTCGACTCAATTTCAGCACAGCGTTCCACCCACAAACAGATGGACAATCAGAGAGGGTCATACAGATATTGGAAGATATGTTGAGGAGTTGTGTGATAGAATTTGAAGGCAGTTGGGATAAATATCTTCCATTGATAGAATTTGCCTACAATAATAGTCACCAAGCCAGTATCGGTATGGCACCATATGAAGCCTTATATGGGAGAAAATGTAGAACGCCTCTAGGTTGGACCGAGCTTAGTGAAAAGAAAGTAATGGGTCCAGATCTAGTTCAACAGACAGAGGAAAAAGTGAAAGTAATAAGAGATAGACTAAAAGCTGCTGCTGATAGACAGAAATCATATGCAGATTTGAAAAGGAGAGATATTGAATATACAGTTGGTGACAAAGTGTTCTTAAAAATCTCACCTTGGAAAAGGATTTTCCGATTTGGAAAGAAAGGAAAGTTGAGTCCTAGGTTCATTGGACCATACGAGGTATTTGAACGCATAGGTCCAGTGGCGTACAAATTAGCTCTACCACCAGAGTTAGACAAGATTCACAACGTATTCCATGTGTCCATGTTGAGAAGATATCGATCAGATCCATCTCATATCATATCAACATAACCTATAGAGATACGACCAGATTTGACTTATGAAGAGGAACCAGTGGAAATTTTAGCTCGAGAAATGACAGAGCTACGAAACAAAAAGGTACCATTGGTGAAGGTCCTGTGGAAAAATCACAAGTCAGAAGAGGCAACTTGGGAAAATGAAGAGGTGATGAAGGCTCAGTATCCACAATTATTCCACTCCAGCTAAAAAGGTAAATTTCGAGGACGAAATTTTTTTTAAGGAGAGGAAAATTGTAATGCTCGATAATTTAGGCCACGGTCGCGGTTGACCGAAATCTGGCGCGCTGAACCGATCGGGGTCTAAATTTGGACATGAAAGAAATAAATTTAAATAATAATAAGATGGGAGAAAAATATTTTGAATATTATTAATTGAGAAATTTGAAGTTTGGAATTAAAATTGGGAAAAAAAAATTATTTTTCGCTGAACGAAATTTAGAATTGCAGTGTTTTTGGCACAAAAATTCTAAGAAGGCATAAAAATGGAATATTCTTTATCTAAGGAAAGGAATATTCTTTTGATTAAAATAAAGTAAGAGTGATTTAAATTAATGGACCAATAGGAAGCAAGATTAGTAACTAATTCTAACCACCCACCTAATCCAACTATAAAAAGTCAAATTTTCACTTTTTTGACCATTCTTCTTCTTCTTCATCTTGACCAAACTCATTTCTCTCTCTTTTCTTCTTCTTTGCCGTGAGCTTCTCCTCTCCCATTTACTTTTGTTTTTCTTTCTTCAAATCAAGCTAAGATTAGATGAAAAAAAAAGGGATTAAGGCAAGATCATGAAGAAAGTGAAGTAAAGTGAGCAAAACTAAGGAAGAGGAAGGAAGAAAGGAAGAAAAAAAATAAAAGAAGAGTTTTTAGCCATTTGGAAGATCATCAAAGGTGAGTTTAGATTTTCCATCTCCTTACTTTCTTCTTCTCTTTTCTTTGAGTTTGAGGTTAGTTGCCATTATAGCTAGTAAATTAGGGTTATTAGTATGCTAATGGTGATTAAGGGTGGATTAGTGTGATTAGTCTTTGATTAGTGTAAAATTTATTGTTAGGGCAAGGAAGTGAACAACCTTTGAACCAAAATCAAAGGGGAAGTAAGGGCAAGGAAAAGGCTATCTAAGAGGAAGAGAAAAGTGAAGAAAAATAGAACTTTGAGGTATGTACATTTGGCAAAAATTCAATATAGAAAAGTATTGATTTTGATTTTGTGATGTAGTGAATTTATGTATGAAATTCTGAACATTTGATTGAGTGATTAAATGATGCCATGAATGTGAAAATAAAGACTAGAAAATGAGGTTGATGCATGAAAATGGAAAATGTATGAATTATTTGATGTGCTGGAAAATTTGTCTTATGAACAGTGTCTAGTGTTTTGGTCATAACTTGAGTTCTGGAAATCATTTCTGAGTGATTCTTGCTGGATTGGAAAGTTAAGACATAAGTATTGAACTTTCATTCAGACCCTTAGACCTAAATATGCCTGGAATTAGGTGACAAATGGACTCAAACTTTGAACTAGAAATCTGTCCAGAAAAAAAAATACTGGGCAGCTTGCAGTGAACATAGGTTGGAAAAATATTCATAACTTTTTCTAAGAAATTATTTTTAATGTGATTCCAGTTTGAAATTAAAGATAAGACATGTACCTGAATTTTTCTAGTTGATCACTTGTCCAAATTCCATCTAGAAATGGATGAAAACGATATAGAAAGATAAGGCAGAAATCTGTCCAGTAAAATACTGGGCAGATTGCAGCGAACGTAACTTAGGAGAAAATTTATAACTTTTGCTACAAAATTTTTTTTGATGTGATTCCAGTTGGAAATTAAAGATAAGACATGTACCTATATTTTTTTAGATGATCACATGTCCAAATTCTGTCTAAAAATAGACGAACAATGCAGAGCAACATAAGGTTGAAATGCTGTCCAGAATAGGACAGCTGGTAGAAATGTGTTGATTGTGGATTTATGTGTTAGAAAATGTATTGATTGAATTTTTCTTATAGTTATAATGATTAAATGAGCTAGTATGAGGTTGTAAAATATTGAATGAGAATTATTGCATTTATATGGAATTTATATTAATGTTTCCCTACATAATTTATGCAAATATGAATAAAGGTAACAAATGTAATTTAAGTCCTATAACATCTAGTCGAGAACTAGAAATTAGGATAAGTTGGCATGCCAATAAAATGGTAGAAATGTAGGCACTAAATATAATAGTGCTGAGTTAAAATTATGTAGGCACTAAAAATAATAGTGCTGAGTTGAAATTTACTTAGGCACTAAGAATTAGTGCTGAGTTCGAAATTTACGTAGATACCAAAAAGGTGCTGAGTTGTTATTGAAAATGTAGGCGTTAAACGCTGAGTTATAAAATAATTATGTAGGCGCCGAGTATACTGTCGGAGAGCAGAAACCCTGTATCCAGTGTTTAGTTCCGGTCTAAGATGTCGTGGGCTATTAAATAAATAACATAAAAAAAAATGTGAAGTATGAAAATCATATTGTAAATTTTATATCTTGTATTGTTAAAATTTCAAGCATGCTTAATGAATAAAATATCATAATTCATGAATTAAATATTTTTGCATGAAGAAAATAGTTTATTATTAATTGAATATTTGGCATGCTAAATAGGTTAATTGTAGTTTCTAAAATTTTATTTTAGAATTATTTATGTAATGATTGGATAGTTGCCAAACGTACCACTAAGCTAGTAGCTTAGCGCGTGTGTTTCACGCGCAGATAAATAAAAGTAGCTGTTTCGATAGGGCGACCGAAGAAGAGGGAACCCCAAGATCAGATTGCAGCAGTCTAGTTCTTTTTGTATGTTTTGATAATGATGTTGTAAAAATTAAGTTTTAAGAATTTTGTTGATGTAAATTTGTGGCTTGTAATATTTATAAGTAATGGATTTGGTAATTATATATATCTAGAATTATTGTAGTTATATTTTTAAATATCATGGTTTAATGAATAAGTTATTTTGAATCACAATATTCCCATCACTAGATATATATTTAAATTGAAAAAAAAAATATTTATACAAAATTGAGCGTTGGTTTTAAATTAAATAAGCTTAGTAGCACTTCCATATCCTATTAGCGATTAGTAGGGTAAGTGAGCGCTACATGTATAGGTGGATTAGTTGGTTAGTCAACTTAATTAGGTACTAATCTTATTTGTGATTGGTTGATAGCTTAATTAGGTGGGATATTGTGGCTATTATCCATTTGACTTCAAAAGATATTTTTGCTTTATGAAAATTCCTCCTAACTTTTCACCTTTTTTATTTAACCCTTTAATAAATTTAATTCATCCAATTCGATATCCTAAACAACTTAATTCCATCAAACTGAACATACCAAATTGCATAAAATAATTTATTCTTCATAATGGTCTTTCCGATTTTGAAAAATAATCACCGATGCGAAAATTGTGTTTAGGCGATTTACTCCTTTTTTCAAATTAGGTCCGTAAAATTTCTCTAGACATATAATGCTCAAATTCTCACTTCTAATTAGAATTCAATTGCAATTTTATTAGTTCTGTTACGATCGTAAACGTACATTTATAATTTCTGGTTGAACAATCAAGTCATAAATCCGCACCTCAGATCTTATTTCCACAATTTTGGGCCTTAAACCTAAGGATCTTAACTCACAATTATTCTTACTACCTCAATTTAACATTTTCTACGTCTCAGTATATTTACTTCAACATTTTTCATCGACCAAAAATTGCGCATTTTATGTTCGATCTGTTGTCTCGATTTGCATGCCAAACCTGAAATTACGACAATATAACTAATTAACTTCATTTTCATTCCAAATATGTCATTACTATTATTAAATAATATTTTGTCACTAAAATGTCCTTATTTAAACTTTGAATGTAATGTTCTTGCCTGCTTAGTACGAATGACCATGGAACTCATGTATAACGATCATGCCCTAAATCGTAGAGATGACAATACCTCATATGGTTCAGAGCATGGACTCTGTGTCAGCTTTCGCTAGACTGACTATGTCACATCTAGTCCAAATTATATTACTTATTTTCTATGAGACTCATTACTCTATTAGACATGTCCTTGAAAACCTTTTTCAAGATTTTTCCACCTCGACTAAGGATTTCTGAGTAATGATCTCTACAAAAGGCCATAGGTATACTCTCTTTCTATCACGAGTGGTTTTGACTACTCAACTACCTTTGAATACCTCATGCTATATCCAATCACCACCCTATGAGCAATCTCTGAGAGGCAACATGGAATGAAGTCAAAGTATAAGATTCAGTATCTAAGATAACCTTGAGCATCTCAGGTCTAAGAGTACTTACACCATTGCTATGATAAGACTATCACTGACATTTAATAGATATCCACATAATTGTATCATTGTTGGTCATCCAATGTACTTGGCTACTCTAGCAAGCATCCATATGTTAACTCTAAATATCTCATGTCTTCAACTTATAAGATCAGTTGTTGGACCTAGTCATTGAGTAATAACATATGATAGTCTATTAGGATTAACAATGTCTCGTCTTATTAATCCTATGACTAGAGATAATTTAGGTATTAATACAATTACACATGACAAAAATCTTACTATCATGATCTCATCATGATTTTCTTCATGTTGTTTTATATACCAAGGACTTCATTAAACGGTCTTAAATCTAAATTAAATTCATATATAAGTGAACATTAATATAATGAAAATTCCTTTTTAATAATAATAAATGAGTACATCAAGTGTCTAAAGTAATTGTCTTTAGAGCACCTCTCTAATACAACCAACCAAATAAAAACCAAAACCTTTCCTTTATGCCTCAATCAAGTTTTGGTATCAATCCATAATTTTACCACTAATAAAAGTGGAACTATAGACATTGTCAAATTTGTAATCTCTACAACCACACCCTAGTCAAGTGCATGCATTGGTAAATACCAAATCCCACTTATGGGGCTCAAACTAATGTCATGCAGATCACTTCATATAGCATTCCATCTACCCGCAATCAAGACTCATTTTTTCCATGGATTTTACACTCTATAACTAATTATCATGTCACTCTTGACATAGCCACATTGCATATTGCCAATGACTATATTGTGTATGACCAATTTCAAATAGGAAATGGTTAAGGTTTTGATATTTTCCATATTGGTAATGATCTTCTAACTCACTTTTATACAACTTTTTTTCTTAATAAAATTTTACATGTTCCCTCCACATCTTAAAGTTTACAAAAAACTCATTAATTTTGTCTTCACAATTAATTTTTATATAAATTTCAGCCTTCCATTTTCTTGTCAAGGATCAAACAATGAAACAGATTCTACTCAAGTGACAGAATAACGATGGACTTTTACATCTTGTTGTTTGAATGGAGAAAATAAACTAGTATGACAACAATTTTTTCCTTCGATGACTAGCACAATAAATTGAGTGATCGTCACTCCAAAATTGTGTTCAAAATTATTAGGAAAAATAATCTGGAGTCGGTCACTACATCACTATCTACCAAGTGCACGACTTACTGCATAGGAAAATTGATGAAATCCCATCTTCCTTATATTATGCATCATAACAAGTCTCAACTAGATTGATTTTTTTTTTCTTGATGCATGGGGATCATTTCCCACTTTATCTAATTTAGGTTTTTTTTTTATATTTTCTCATCTTTGTTGATAATTTTACCAAGTTTACGCATATTTATTTCTTAAAAAATAATAGTGAAGTTCCTTAATATATTTATTAATTTTCAATCTTGAGTTGAAAGACAATTTAATCTTAAAATAAAATTATACCAATTTAATTGGGCAGGCATAATTTAAGCACTCATTTTTGAAATTATAGCGTTCTTCACTAGGTTGTTGGCCTACACACGAATGAACAGAAGACATTATCAATGAAAATTTTGACACGTTGTCGATACGAGATTAACGCAGCTTGATCATAGCCTTGTTTCATTCATATTTTGGCCTTATGCATTTCATATTGCCCTTTTTACTATGAACTTGTTGCCAACTAATCTTTAAAATTGCCACAATCCATATGTTAAACTATTATTTAAAAGTTTTGATTCTACACAATTGCACACTTTTGGCTACATTAATTTTCTGCTCTAGTGTCCCTACAATGTACAAAATTGGTTTTTCACATTAGACCATGTGTTTACTTAGGGACCTTCATCTAACCATTCTCAACATATGTTTGGACAATGAAATTGGCCAAATTTATATTACTAAACCAATGGTCTTTAATGAAACCAAATTTGTGTTTCATTAGGTGAAGGATGTAGTGTCCCCAACCTCTTTTTCTCCACATCAAATGTGGCTTGATGCTTAGTCCTCTTCATTTTTTTCAATCAGGTACTAATCTTATTTCTAATTTTATGCCTACTAAGACTCCATCTTTTACATTTTATATGCCTTTTGGTCCTACTTCTTTTCTTTTTTACAATAATTCTAATATGAATCAATCTCCTAATCTCATATTTGATCCCTCCACTTTTACCAGTAGTCATAATCCCATTAATAACTTTTTGGACTAAATCTCCTTATTGACCTCTCTAACTCTATCCTTCCATGTGTAATTATTATTCACAGTCTATATCCTCTGTTACTTCTCCACCTAGTCGTACTCATCTATTAGAGCTTTACTCCTCTACCTTGACCAAATTTCAATCCCATCATGTCATAACCTCACCACTGAATACATATAAACCTCATTTTCTTAATATTGAATGACAAATCATATTAAGAATTGAAAAATGTAATGAAGGAAGAAATTAATTCCCTCATTGCTACAAATACATGACCCTTGGTTCCAAAGCCTTTAAATGCAAACATTATGGATAACATGTGGGTTTATTGCATAAAAAACCTAATGGTACAATGGATAGCTACAAGACTCATCTTGTAACAACCCGTTCACTCTAGCCTCAAATGCCTAGATAAAAGAGTGTTATACCGATTTTTTCAAATAAATACTTGATAAATACTGAGACACATTGCACATATTTTTTTTACTAAGAGATATAAGAGGAATAATGTACAATTTACTTATATAATATAGTATTACAAAACTATAAAGTTAATCTTAGAAATCTAAAAGTATATAACATGTAATACAAAATTTCAAAAGACTATGACCCACAATTTCAAGATCAGTTGATTAGTATCACCACTAGTTTGTCAACAACCTTTGGCTACCTTGTTATATCTGTGCGAGATAAACTCCCATGCTAAGTTCAAGGCTTAGTAGTGCATATAATTAAGGCAATACACTATATCATGCAACAAGTATTATCATATGTTATTTTATGCACAAACATCTTTTCATGCAATTATATTCCTCATATCTCTATTTCATACTAATTATAAGCATTATATATATACACAAAGTTATGCACATTTTATCTTTAATCATAAATTATACATTTCATTTCTTTAGTATACTGCATTATTTTTATCATATCGTACATTATCTTTCAACTTAAACTCCAAACTGGACTAACTGGATATGGGTTTATGAATTAGGGGTGCTCTAAAGCTAAAACCACACTGTCCACTATCTGGCTCATCCAAGCTTCTTAAATCAATGGCGCTCACAGAGCTAAAGCCTCATTGATTGAGTAATATATCATTATATATGAATTACCGAACCAAGGGTGCTCCTAGAGCTAAAAACACCTTGTCCTCAATTTAAATATACTTAACCAATCATCTCAAGCCAATGGTGCTCCCAAAGCTAAAGCCATATTGACTAAGGAATACATCTCATATTTTACGGTACCGTTTGCCCCCATAATAGCATGTCATATATCCTATTTCTAGTCCTAGATTAAAGTAATGGACATATTCGTTTCAAAATTTAATTACATATCTTTTCATTCATGAGTATTCAAATCATATGATATATGAAGAAACATCTCATTCATCCTCGTTTAAACACACAAACATTCATATCATTAAGCATCTAATATCTCTTGATCTTTACTAACTAAATCACTTTATTGCATATCAATAATACATTTAATGGAAACAGAGCATTCACGATCGTGATCTCCTTTATTCACGCCCATGAACAATTAGTTTCACGGCCGTGGATGATATGTTCACGCCCATGAATAGGTTCACACCCGTGGTCTAAACCATGACTCAAACGGTGAATGTTTCTATCACATTTCTAAGCTAAATTCCCGCATGTGACCAAATCATCACGCCCGTGACCTTAGCTGGAAATCTACATATTCATATTCCTTTCCCATTTCAAGCTTCCTAAAACCATACCAATACCTTATTATGCATTTCTAAAGTCCTTTACTTAACTTATCATATTTTAATTCATATCAATTTTTGAATCAACATTCAATTCTCTAATATGAATTATTTGCATCACATATCATGAACTCTCATTTCCTTATATCTAACCTATGGTTTCTTGCCATAAATCATAATCAATGCAACTGATTCATTAACTAATATTATATACATGCATATCATGCCAATTACAAGCAAATTATAGGCTATTGCCTTAAATTATGCACAAACCTTAATCTTTTCTTCTTCAGTTGCTCTAGGTAGCTTTCTCTTTTCCTTTTTTTACTAGGAACTCCTACAACATCATAAAACCATCATCAAAACCTTTTTTATCCTCAACTCTCAAAACCCTAAACGCTTTCTCATAAAAACCTAAACTCTCCCTCTTCAACCACAAGCTCTAAATGAGCTCAAAACTCCAACTTTCTTTAAGGAAAATTAAGGAAAAGAAGGAAAACATTTTACCTCAACTCTTTTCTCCCTTTTATCATTACTTTGGAGATTTCTCTCTCCTCTTCTCTTGCTCTTTTTCCTCCCTTCTTTCTTTCCTTAGCTTTTCTAAGTCTTGTGCATGAAAATAGCTTCACCTTGTTCTTTTACCTCTACTTCCTTTCTTTCTCTCTCTAGATAAAGCTTTGCTTTTAGTGGAAATGGAGGGGATGGTGTGAGTGATTCTAGAACTAGAAAAAGAAGACCAAATATAATGAGAAAGAAGAAGAAGAGAGAAAAGAAGAAAAGAAACCAAAAGTCTTATTGTGGGTCCCACTATTTTGATCAAAACTTGATATTTTGTGTTAATTAACACCTTAATCCCTTTTTATATGGGGTAGTCAGCCAACCCTTGTTTTTAATATTCAATATATGTATTTACTTAGTATTTATCCAAATTAATACTCCAATTTTTGGTAAATTGCACATTGACCCCAAAACATGTGAAATTTTGCAATTTAATCATTTAGCATTTTTAGCATCGTTTAAGCATTTTAAATACTTTATTAAGCATATATCATAATAATTAATCATCACTTTGATTAATTTCAGTCAAAATCAAAATTTATATTCTGGTTGATCAAACGCGTCAATTTAACGACACGTGCGACTCAGTGCCAAAATTAGCGGATTTGGCACATCTCATTTTTGAGAGATATCATCAACAATTCAAAATTGACTTTTTAGAAACATTTAGTCCCATGTTAAAGGCCATAATCATTTGAATGGTTATAACCTATGCTACAATTTAGAAATGGGCAATATGACAATTGTATATGTCAAATGCATACCTCCGTAGGTTATTAGACGTTGACATCTTTATGGAGTAACTTAGAGGTTTTGCTGATCCTTCCACACCTTCACATGTGTGTAAACTGAATAGGTGTTTATACAACCTCAAGCAAGATCTATGATTTTGGTTTGATTGATTAAGCTCTTTTCCCTTATCTATTGGTTTTAGTTCATCTAAAGCTGAGACATCTTTGTTTGTCTACATTAATGGTCCTGCAAAAATATATATTATTTATGTATGTAGATGATATTATAATCATAGGTTCATCTTTTCATGCTATTAACAATTTTGTGTCAACTTTACAATGTGAATTTTCTGTTAAAGACCTTGGTGATCATTCTTACTCCATTAGTATTGAGGTGATTCACACTAAGGATGGCATAGTTTTAAGTCAAAAAAATATATCTAAGACATTCTTGCGTAAACTAGTATGATTGGTTACTACCACACCACCCTTAAGCAAAATTGATGTTATTGCACTTACTGATGGCACTCAATATTACCAAACTATTGGTGCCTTTCAATATGCCACCATGACTCACCTAGATATCTCTTTTTCAATAAATAAGTTATGCCAATACATGCGTGAACCATCTAATATCTATTTAAATGTGATTAAATGGTTGTTTCACTACATAGCACACATAATGTGTTCTTGTTGAATATAGTTTTTATTTATGTTTTGAATATTTAATCATAGGTTTTAAATATGTTTAGGCACTTAGCTATTTTATTTTTGGTAATAGCAAATGTTGCAGATGAAATGCAAGTGTGAAGGCCCTTACAAGCATGACAGTTATCACGTTCGTGAGGAGGATTATAGTAGTGAAAAGCCTCACATGCATGACAAGGTGGTACAGCTGTGAGGGTGACTCCACATCAGTTCCAATGTCATACACATGAGGCATTAGTGTGGACATGGGGATTTTGCAACCTATCTTCCACTCGCAAATGCAGTGAGGCCACAGCTCTAAGTTGCTATGGCGAGCATGCTACAGTGTCACAAGCATGAAAGTTTTTGTGCTATGTCAATTTATAGTGTGCATGAGGAAGTGTTGTGCACACGATGATTAGCTATCTTGAGAGTATAATATGCAATGAAAGTTTGCCTTTTACAAGTGGGCCCATATTATGGAGGATTACTTTTGGAACTTAATTTTTGGCATTTTATTGACATATTTAGAGGGAAAATATTATATTTTTAGTATTAGAATGCAACTAGATCTCCAAATAGTATAAAAGTAGTTTCTTTTAGAATTAAAGGAAGGACATTCTATAATTTTTGTGACTGGGTGGCTGAAGAGAACTTGTAGGCCACCTTTATCATATTATTCAAGCAGGCCTTTTTATCATATTACTCCAGCAGCCTTTTTATCATCAGGAGAAGCTATTTTGACATTTGAAGATTTGTTTAGAGTGTAGCTTAAAGATTCAGGGACCAACTAATCTTGAGTTGGATTTTTTTATCAACTTTCAAGGAAGCAATTTAGTTCTTTTATCTCTATTTTTGTAGTAACATGTTTAATATAATTATTGATATTGACATTATTATTGTAGTATCAATGCTAAGCTATATTTTCATTGGATATTTAGTTAGTTACCCAATCCTTGTATGAACTATTTTTATTTTATTGAATGACTGATTTTTCTTTCATTTTCAATTGTGTTTAATGATTTCAAGTTGGATGATTGACTAACCAGCAGTTGTTTGATTTGAAAAATATTAAGGTTAAGTTATTAGACAAACAATCTATAATTTGATGTAATAATTGGATTGGATAATAATTAATACATTAGTTTGTTTGATTAGTGAATTAAAGCGAGAGCTCTAAGAATTTGTATTCAATGTTCTTAATTGTTAAAAGGGGAATACGGGATTAGGGATGCAAAGCTAAATACCTGCTTTCATAAAATTGGTTAATCCAAATAATCTAGTTTTCATTAATTTAATTTCAAATTTTTAGCTTTATCATTAATCTCATAAACAAGTTAGAATGTTTAGGATTGATTTTCTTGTCATTGGTAATATAAATTTAATTAGAAGATTAAGTCAAACAATTACTTGAGAGATCGAATTTGGGAGTAAAATTGTCATACTATAGTGGTTTGAGCTCTTGTAAGTACATTTTAAGTTACATCAACACACCATCTTTTATGGCTTATTTCTTACTCAACATTCTTCTACTCATTTTTAACGTTATACTGACAATGATTGGGGTGATGCAATGATGATTGTCACTCCACTAATGGCTATGCTATCTATTTTGGGTCAAACATGATATCTTGGGTTGCAAAAGGGCAACAAACTATGGTTCATTCATCTACAGAGAGTGTGTACAAATCACTTACAAATGGCAATGGTAAAATCCTCCAACTTCAATTTTTACTTCATGAATTGATCAATGCATCACCTCATCCACTTGTGTTATGGTGTAACACCATTGGTGCCATTTACCATATCTCTAATCTCATTTTCACACACGCACGAAGCATATTAAATTGGATTTCCACTTCATTTGTGAACACATTGCAACTGGACAACTTTAAGTGAAATTCATTGATATTGAGGATTAGATTGGAGATATTTTCACTAAGCCCTTGCCTTGCTACTGATTCCTATTTTTTAGCAACAAGCTTCGTCTTCTTCCTCACCTAACAATGCCAAGAGGGGGAGTGGAAATGATAATGCTTACACTTAGTTTGATACAAATTACCTCTTTCATTTGTTACCTATTGATTTGCTCTTTATTTTTGTAATTACAATGAAAAATATCACATGTACACTCCTCTCTCTCTACATATATAAGTTACTGACCAACTCAATGAAATATACATAAAAATTCACAAACTCTATAATAATATCTTTCGAAAATGATCTAAAGTTTTCATAATTACATCTTGAATATCAAATGGTGCATATTTTCCATATCTAATGGTGATTGTTTTGCAACACCTCTTGTGAATAAGAACTTTGAATTCATTTACTTCTACAGTTACCCTTTTATACTTACCCATATCACATATTGTTGCTATTACTGTTTTTCTACTCTTTATATATTATATTTTCTTTGTATCTGACATATGAATATAAGTTAATAAATAAAAGTCTCACAAAGGGCATAAGACATATATATACACTACCAATCATTTTTGAGATTATGATTAAGTTTAGGAGTTTTCTTGTTTGTGATTTTGAAGTTGGTGCTATTTTGCAGTTATTATACTCACAAGTTTGAAATGTTGAATATTTATTATTTACTTCTTATTCAATTAATTCTTGATGTTATTGTCAGTCACCACATGCACAAGCCACACAAAATATTTGACTATGATCCATTGAGAATGTTACATATCAATTATGCATTTAGGATAGATATATATATATATATATATATATATATATATATATATATATATATATATATATATATATATATATATATATATATATAGCGATGATGAACATGATATATGGAAAAGGATCAATACTTGCAAAGAAAGGGCCACTACAAGAAAATTTATATTTACCAACAGACAACATCCATTGGTAATTACCAATGGATTGCCAATGGAATATCAATTAAAAATGTGTGGATAAATTTATAAAATAGTATTGACGGATTAGCGACGGACTACCAACGTTACTTTACCAACGGATTAAAATCCGTCGATAAATATTGCGCGAATATTTGGCGCCAAATTTACCAACGGATCGCCAATGGATTTATATTCATTAGTATTCCGTTCTTATTTTGGTAATTAGAAACGGAAAATTCCATTGGTAATTACCAAGGGAATTGTTCCGTTGGTAATTACCCAAATACCAACAGACACATGACCTTAGCTAAATACCAACGAAAAATTTTGTTGGCAAATACCAATGGATATTTTGTGTTGCTATTTACCAACGGATATTGTTCTGTTGGTAATTACGAATGGAAATGTCCGTTGGTAAATTATTTGAATTTTTTTTATAATAGAAACAATTTTTTTAAAAAGAAAGTTGATTGAAAATTGAAATTGAATGTCAAATAATTTTGAATTGAAATTGATTAATTAAAGTTAAATAAATAAGTTTAGTATTCAATTATTAATCAATTTAATAAATTGAACCATAATTTTATCAATTAAATCTCAATTTATTCAGAAAAATTCCTAATTGAATTAATATAAGTACAATTAAAGTTTGTTTATTTAAAGTAATTAATTGAATATCAATTGAAGTTAATGTAAGTAAATTAATTAATTGAATCAAAATTAATCAAATTATTTAATTTATTCACAATTTAAGCATTAATTGAGATTCTAACTAAGAATGGTTAATCAATTTAATTTCAATTTAATTAATTGAACTCCAATTGAAAAGAACTAAATTAAATGAAATTAATCAATAAAATTCTTATTTAATCAATTGAAGTTTAATTAATCAATTATACCTCAATTTGACCAAATTAAATAATCTTAATTTAAAAATAATTTCATCAATGTAAGTTTAATTAATAAATTGAATTTCAATTTAATCAATTGAAGTTCGATTAATTAATTAAACTCCAATTTAATGATGTTGCTCAGATATTGAGCCAAGAAGGGGGGTTGAATTGGAGTTTTAAAAATTTAACTTTAAAGTGCGGAAATAAAAATTAAGTTTAGGAGGGATAGAGAAATTTGACACAAGGAGTTTTATAGAGGTTCGGGTGTTAACAAACCCTACTCATCTTCCCAATCGCAATTGGGAGTTTCACTAACACACTAAGTGTTACAATGGAGTTTTACAAGCTCACTCCCAACTATGGTATTTTTTGCAATGACTCACACCTAACCCAAAAACCTGTTGTGTTTTGATGGCTCACACAATAACCAATTTCTTGTATTTTACAGGCTCACACAAACAACCTTTAACTTGTGTTTTACAGGCTCACACAAACAACCTTTCTTTGTGTTTTAAAGGCTCACACAACTAACCCTTACAAGTGTTCTACTCTTAACCCAGAAATACCCAAAACTCCCTTGAGTAAAAATAATTATAGAGGGAAAAACTTACAAATCTTTATTGCCCAATAAAATGATGAGCAAAGAGATTTCACAGAGAATAAATATTTGTTTTGAAAGTATTAAATGCACAAATAGCTTACAACTAGATTTTGATTTGCAGTATTAGCTATCCTCTCGTACTGAATGCATAAATGACTTGCATTTATACTTCCATGGCGAATTATAGCCGTTAGAATGCATTTAATATGAAACTAGCCGTTGCACCAACCCTAATAATCGCGCCTGACAGTTTTCTCTTTCATCTTTCACGGGCGTGACTGTTCTTCCAAGCAGTGACTGAAGTGGTGACCTTGGCCGTGAAGCATTCTGGAAGATTTTGAAATATTGGGTCACGGGCGTGACATATATCTTCACGGGCATGACAACCTTCCAAGCCGTGGTCGAAGTGGTGACTTTGGTCGTGAAGCTCTTTGGAAGAATTTGTCATGTAGGTTCACGGGCATGACATTTCTTTCACGGGCGTGACTTAAATGTTCATTCACGGTTTGTTGTCTTCCTTGATGGTCGTGGACTTCAAATGTTGGTTTGTTGGCGCTAGGCTTACTCACAGGCGTGACACATTGTATCACAGACGTGAATGATGCTGCTTCTTCAATTTTATCTTTCAAGGATTAATCTTCCATTCTCCATTCTTGCTATTTTATTCCATATCTTGTTTAATAGACTTAGAAAAAAAGTATGTTAAATACATTATTGCTATTTTATTTGTTATCATCAAAATGACAGAAATACCCTTCAAGGTTCAACAATCTCCCCCTTTTTAATGCTGACAAATAATCTAGAAATATGTGCTTTTGAGAAGTCTCCCCCTCAAAAGATGCTTAGGATAAAAAATGATGAAGTGCAAGAATTATGGAGAATGATGAAGTGTAGCATCAAAATAAACTTTCTAGTTTTAAGTATATGCAAGTTATATGCAAAGTATATCCAATGTATACCAAATTTCCTAAAAACAAACAAATAACCAAACAAAGATATCAAGGCTACCATCTAGCCTAACATCTATCCAGACATTTTGTCCCTAAGACGAGCAACTTTAGCTTCGAGGTTGTCCATCCAAGACTCCATGAAGTCCTTGAGATTCTCCAACCTCTCATCCATAGAAGCCTGCAGCTGCTCAAATCTTGGTGCGAGGAGGTCAACCACCTGCTGCGCTAAATTCGATGTGGGGGCAGAGGATTGGTCGATGTCCTGCTCAACCTTAGAAGGTGCCATCTCAACTCGAGCCCTTTTCTTAAGCTAGATATCTTGGAGGCCAGCTTTAAAGTCCTCCAAGTCATTATCTTCCCATATAATCTCTCCAGCAGTGTCGATGAAGTGGTAGTAAATGTTGTTCTCATGGACAATTCAAAGAGCCGTTCCCATCTTGATGAAGGACTCTACATCCAATCAGTCTCGAGGATGCCTTGGGATGAGATTATAGTGATGGTTATCTAGCTTCAGATATCCAAGCTTCAAGGCCACCAATAAGTATGTTTTCGGAGGGCTTGGTGGCAATGGACAGGAGATGGTTCGCAAATCATCGAGAAAGTGCCACTGTTTGGCCTCTTCGAGCCATCTCCAAGAAGTATGTTTTCGAAGGGCTTGGTGGCAATGGACAGGAGATGGTTCGCAAATCATCGAGAAAGTGCCACTGTGAGGCCTCTTCGAGCCATCTCCAAGAGAAAAAGCTCAGACTTCCGAATGGTGCCATTGCTATCTCCTCGAGCAAATATGTTATAGGTTAGAAATCTATGCAGATATTTATGCACTGGGGACTGGAGATGAGTGCTCTTGGTCTTCTTTACATCCCAGCTACAATCCAGACCAAAGTGAGTTCATGCTCGAGTTGCATAGAACTCCACTTCGCTATCGTTGAGGATGCCATCCGAGGGTAGGTTGAATAAGTCTCTAAATTCTGTGGCAGAGAGAGTGTTCAGATTCCTGCACAGTTGAAACTTCATTATGCGAGTGGGAGACACTTGCAAAGTGCTCAAGAATTCCAAGGTAGGCTCCCTCAAGGTGGGCTGATGAATGTCCACAAAATCCTTCAAATGACAGGCCTGGAGTTGCTCTGTCATCGTTATCTCGAGCCTGAGAGTACGTACTGTCTGCCACTCAAAAGACCTTGATGAAATGAGAGGCCTTTTCTTAAGTGTTGAGTACCTAGGATGGAAATGCTCCGAAATTATGTTCATTAGGTAATCTGAATACCTTCTGGTAGCATGAGATTTCTTCCTAGTACCCTTTGATGAGCCGGTTTCCATCTTGATTGAAGAAATGAACTTTTGAAGAGTTGAAGAAATTTGATAGAATTTGTGAAGAAACCCTAAGGAAAGATGATTTTTGATGATGGAAGGGGTTTTTAATGGTATTTATAGAAGAAATTTGTGACTAGAGGGCCAGAATCTTCAATGTTACATTCAATGTGTGTAAATGAGAGAAGTTTCAAAAAGTTGGAAAGTTGAAATGTGAAAAATAACTAGCAAAAATGTTATATAGCTGACCCCTTCACAAGTGTAAAATATGTAGTCACGAGCGTGAAGTATCGTGTTCACGGTTTGCTGAAAGGGTGGTCTACCCATGAATAAAGGTGTGAAATTTTTCTTGGTCAGGACATTTGAATGTCACGGGCGTGAATGACGAACTATCACGGTGGTGAAAAAAGGAGTCACGGTCGTGAAGTGTTGAATTTCATTACTTATGACCGTAGAACAAAGTGTGACTCAAGACGTGAACGCTTCTGTAAGTTTTTGGTGAAAATGTTCACGGGTGTAAAATTTCGTCATGGGCATGAACAAGACTTTTCACGGGAGTGAATGAAGTCGTGAACATAGGCTTCACTACTTGAAACCGTGAACCATGTCGTGAAAGCTACTGGTTCTTTTGGCTATTTAATTCACGGGCGTGAACATATGTCACGGGCGTGAATTGCCTAAAGTTTTCATCAAATAAAATTAAGTCCTCTTGAGCCATAGTCTTTAAGAGGAAGACTTATCAGGATTTTGTTGTTTACATCTTCCAAGCTCAGATGCTTCCCAAGTTTCCTCATTCCATTTATAATGGCTAGAAGACGGTTGGTCATGTCAGTGATTGACTTATTGGATTTCATCTTGAAGAGCTCATATTCTGAGGTAAGAAGTTGAATCTTCTTGGATTTGACTTTCTTAGTTACTTCATGATAATTTTCCAATGTCTTCCACATGCTGTAGGCTATTGGGCAGTGTTGTATTCTTCCACATTCTTCAATGGATAATGAGCTTGAGAGGATTGTCATTGCCTTTTTATTTTATATCTTACTGCCATTTCATTCTGAGGATTGTCATTTCATGGATGAAATTTCCTATTCTTTGAGGCTCTGTCCAATCATCTCTTGATAATATTTCTTCTTCACCATCAGCTCCACTTCTAGTTGGTGGTGTCCATTATTTTCTTACACTATCCCAAACATCAATTCCTTCACTACCCAGGTATGTCTCTATCCGAAACTTCCAATGGGTATAATTTGCTCCATCAAAGTAAGGTTTGAGACTTTAGAATCCTTCCCTAGCCATATCTTAATCTTTACTAGCGCTTTTTAGGCTTCAATACTAGACAAAGCTCTGATACCAATTGTTGCCCATATATTGAGCCAAGAAGGGGGGTTGAATTGGAGTTTTAAAAATTTAACTTTAAAGTGCGGAAATAAAAATTAAGTTTATGAGGGATAAAGAAATTTGACACAATGATTTTTATAGAGATTTAGGTGTTAACAAACCCTATTCCTCTCCCCAATCGCAATTGGGAGTTTCACTAACACACTAAGTGTTACAATGGAGTTTTACAAGCTCGCTCCCAACTATGGTGTTTCTCACAATCGCTCACACCTAACCCAGAAATCCCTTGTGTTTTGATTGCTCACACAATAACCAATTCCTTGTGTTTTATAGGCTCACACAAACAACCTTTACCTTGTATTTTACAGGCTCACACAAATAACCTTTACCTTATGTTTTACAGGCTCACACAAACAACCTTTCTTTGTATTTGAAAGGCTCACACAACTAACCCTTACAAGTGTTCTACTCCTAACCCAGAAATTCCCAAAACTCACTTGAGTAAAAATGATTACAGAGGGAAACACTTACAAATCTTTATTGCTCAATAAAATGATGAGCAAAAATATTTTCACAGAGAATAAATATTTGTTTTGAAAGTATTAAATGCACAAATAGCTTACAACTAGATTTTGATTCGAAGTATTAGTTATCCTCTTGCACTGATGCATAAATGACTTGCATTTATACTCCCATGGTGAATTATAGCCGTTAGAATGCATTTAATACAAAACTAGCCATTGCACCAACCCTAATAATCGCATCTGACATTTTTCTCTTTCATCTTTCACTGGCGTGACTTTGTGTGTCACGGTTGTGACTGTTCTTCCATGTCGTGACTGAAGTGGTGATCTTGGCAGTGAAGCATTCTAGAAGGTTTTGAAATATTAGGTCACGGGCGTGGCAACCTTCCAAGCCGTGGTCCAAGTGGTGACTTTGGTCGTGAAGCTCTCTGGAATAATTTGTCATGTAGGTTAACGAGCGTGACATTTCTTTCATGGACGTGACTTAAATGTTCATTCATGATTTGTTGTCTTCCTTCATGGCCGTGAACTTCAAATGTTGGTTTTTTGGCGCTAGGCTTACTCAGGGTGTGACACATAGGATCACGGGCGTGAATAATGCTGCTTCTTCAATTTTATCTTTCAATGATTAATCTTTCAATGATTAATCTTTCATTCTCCATTCTTGCTATTTTATTCCATACCCTATTTAATAGACATAGAAAACAAATATGTTAAATACATTATTGCTATTTTATTTGTTATCATAAAAATGACGGAAATACCCCTTAAGGTTCAACAAATCAGTTAAATATTATTTTAATCAATTAAACCCTAATTTATGTCAATTTATTCAGGTTTAAATTTAATTTATTAAATCAAGCCCAATTTAATCAATTAAATGTTAATTTTATCAGTTGAACTTCAATGTATATCAATTGATACAAATTAATCAATTAAACCCTAATTTTATCATTTAAAGTTTGATTTAAGTTCAATTTAATTAATTTTATTTTAATTAATCAATTGAACCCAATTTGTGCTCATTTTAACTAATTTATGCTCATTTAATCTATTAACCTATATTTAATCAATTAAATCAAGTAATTCAATTGAATATCAATTTAATCAATTAAAGTTCAATTTAATAATGGTTTAATAATTTTAAGTTTAATTAATCAATTAAAATCCTATTTAATCAATTGAAACTCTTTTTTATTCAATTTAACTAATTTAAGTTCAATTAGTAATTTAACCAATTGAGCCATAATTTAATTAATTGAACACAAATTGTATCCAATTAAATCAAATTATTTAGTTGAATTTGAATTTAATCAATTGAGATGCAATTTAAAAATGGTTTAATCAATTTAAGTTCAATTTATATATCAATTGAACTCAAATTTAATCATTTGAAATTTAATGTATGTTCAATTTAATAAATTAAGTTCAATTAATAAGTTGAACCATAATGTAATACATGGAACCCTAATTTGATAAAATTAAGCTAAATCTCAATTAAGATTTAATTAATCAATTGAACTCTAAATTAATAATTTGAAGTTCAATTTATGCTCAATTTAATAAATTTAAGTTCATTAATAAATGGAATCTCAAGTTAATCAATTTAACCACAATTTAAGAATATTAAATCAAATAAGTTAGCTAAATTCTAATTTAATTAATTGAACTCTAATTTAATCATTTAAGACTTATTTTAATCCATTGAACCCTAATTTACATTATATGAATCAAATTATTCAATTATATCCTAATTTAATTAATTAAAAATTAATTTAAGATTAATTTAAGTTCAATTTATCCATTGAACCCCAATTTAATTGATTAAACTTTAATTTAGTCAATTGATTCCTAATTTAATAAATATAGGTACATATTAAGTTAGTTTAATTAAATAATTAAAAAAATTAAAGTTTAATAAATATAAGTACTATTGGCAGGATGTATTTAATTGCTAAAATATTTCCAAATTGAAACACTCCTTCCTCATTTACAGTTTCCCTTCCCTAACCCTAGGTCCCTAATTTCCCAAATCCAACTTTGTGCATCTCTTTCCTTCACCGTCAGATGATGCCCCGTCCCACCCTGTGCCACTTCCACTCCTAGAACCAGCAACAACATGGTTTCATCTTCTTCACTGTCCATGATTAATGGCTCCATGCAAAATAGTAAAAGGTATGTTCTTCGGCTGAAATCCTATGTTTTCTTTGAATTTCACTTCGATTAAGCAAACTGTGAGCACCTAAGATGGGTGGAGGATGAGTGAAAGTGAATTTGCAAGTTTCCTTTTCTCATGGAATTAATACTGGATGGCATCATTTCTAGTACTAGAGAATCTGCTTGTTGTACTACAGAATTAATTATTGAGTTCCAGCTAAAAATTGACATTCTTCATATATCACAAAATATGAAAGTAAAGAATACCTGAATTTTAGGAATTAGTTGCATCAGTTCTTCATGTTTTTCTCTCTAAAAATAAGACCTTCAATCGCTGAACCATCATCAGTAAAAATCCCACATTATCTAGCTGCGTCAATTCTACATCTAAGTCTCAAACTTTTGTTTTCTTAATCAAAATATTCAAATGGTTTCTAAAATCCCAAATCATTTTTTCTCTTAGTAAGAAGTTAAGTGCTCATGACAAAGTGGAATTAAACAAATAAAAATAAAATAAGGCCCAATCCTGTGACTCATAATAACATTATATATTTCTTCATTTTACTTATTGAGGACCTGATTAATTCAATTGTTGTGTTATTGAAAAGAAATATGTTATTGTTTATTATTATATCTACATGAAATTTTGTGTCTATTTATGGCCATGGTAGGGGTGAAGGCTGAATTTTAAGATGAATCATTTATAGTATGATAAAAGGGTCCTAGGTAACACCCGTGGTTTGTATTTCAATTTTTCCATGAACAATTCTTTGTTTACCTTTATAATAGTTATTTTCTCATGAGTTATGATTGTTGCCTCATGGCTGGTGAGTTATATGAATACTGTATTTTATAAGTTACTTTCTTACAATTATTCTGTCAATTTTTAATACTTCTACAGCATAGAATAGGCATCAAAAGCTAGATGTTTTGGCTATCCTCTTGTGGAAAATCATCCTAATGAGATGCTAGCATGTTATAATTTTTATACATGTACAAGTTTAAGTTTTATATGGAATGATGGTTTACCAATTGGAGAAATAATGTAGCATTCCTTGCTATGAACTTTTCGACTGATAGAAAGTTATTAGCGTATTACTGCTCTAGTATAATTAAGGTGGTTTATTGTACACTCAGTTTTACCCTTTTCTAGTATTTCTCATCTAGTAAGGTCTTTGTTCAAGTTCCATATGTTTTTTTATCACGTGATCTATCTAATAAACTTTTCACTACTAAAATCATTGAATTACATGATAAATAGGGAAAAGATGAGGGGCAGTGCTTTACTACAAAGCATGAACTAGCTGAGATTGGGAGCTATTTTCTCCCTCCAAAACAACTATACCAAAGAATTTTATCCGAGTCAAAGATCAACAAGCCAAGGGATACTGATAATATTACTACTACAACTAATAAACTTGTTCTTGAAGTGCTAGGTAAGATGATTATTTTTATATGTTGTTCATGCTCTTCTGCTATTATTGTCTTCCCTTAACATTGGCTGACATTCAATTGCTTGCAAGAGAAGTTGTGATTGCTTGCATTTCTCTTCTCAGTTTTATCTTTGAAATAATTCAAAGGAAATAGGAGAAACTTTGCTTTAATCTTAGGCAAAAATTTTGAGTAATGTACAACTAGTATCTTTATCTATTGCTAGTAGTAATGTACAACTAGTAACTTTTTTTTCTTTTTAGGAAGTTCAATTGTTGAATAAGAATACGAGACTATAGTAAGAGAGGCACTTATTCTGTTGAATCACAACATGCTTTAAATATAAATCCTGCTTCTTCTGTCTATATTATAGAAGATTCTAAAAAAGCATATGGCAGTTCAATGTAATCCCAAAATTCAAAATTCTTATTTGGAGAACTTGTAGAAACATATTAAGCACTAATGATAATCTTATAAGCATTAGCCTTATATTATATGTTCTCTGTGTGGTTAACAAATGGATTAGAAACTGGAATCTTAGATGGTTGAACTAGAAACATTGCTTTTATGGCAAATATGGAGTTCTCTCTACCCTTGTGGCAGAAGCATATTTCAATATATGTTAAAAAGCATGGCTAATATTCCTTAGGGAGACACTGGAGCTACTATTTTCCATTGACGGTATGGCACAAAAAATGAACAGGAATTCCTTAACTTTAATAAAAAGAATCACAGGACCACCAACATCATACAGTTTTCTTTTTACAACTATAAAGGTCACCTGGACAACCAACCAACCCAAAGTTGTCTTGTCCTTTTTTCTATTCTTACAGTTTTCTTTTGATGTGTTTTTGGTGATTAGGTCAGCATTAAAGATAAGAATTTGCATCTTAAAATAGTGATCCAATAAGCAGTATATTATGGGAATTTACTCAAATTTCTTTTTCCTAGACTAAAGACATTTGAATCCCCAGTTTATTACAAGGTCTTCTTGAAGTGGACATATCATTTTTTAAAGGGCCAAGGAATCAAATTAAGTTAAGCTACTTATTAATTGCAAGTTTTCAAAATTCAACAAAGCTAATTAAAGAAAAATGGATGATGTTGTTTCTTTATTTTGTGTTTTTTTTTCTTGTTCTTGAGATAGGATAAAGTAAATGGAACATTAGGCTAACAATTTAAAAGGAAGGATCAATTCAGGAATATATATATATATATATATATATATATATATATATATATATATATATATATATATATATATATATAGCTGCTTTATGTCAAATTTATTATACTTATATTCTTAAGATGATAGGCATAATATATATATATATATATATATATATATATATATATATATATATATATATATATATATATATATATATAGAAAGAGAGAGAGAGAGAGAGGCAATCTCAGCACTCCACATGCATTAATATAATGCAATATGTAGAGATTCAGTCTAATCATGAATGAAATGCTTCTTTGAATTTTTATTTTTATTTTTTAAAAATGTTTTAGATACCAATAATAATACGTATTATTAGGTTCATTTCTGCTCCACTTGGAGTACCCTTTTAAACTTTTAATTAATTGTTCAAATATTGGTATGGGTTTTGAGTATAAAAATTTTTTGAATTTTCATTACTAGAATGGCAACATTACATTCTTTACTCATTTATTTATTTTTTCATTCAAAGTGCTTAGATTAGCTATGGACATGTTATATAAATCTAACGAATAATCAATGCTTGAATTTCAGACATTAAGTACAACAATTATTGATAATAATATTTTATATATGTTTAAGTAACAAAAATCTATATATGACAAACTTTATTTTCAGTGGAAAGTGGAAACATAAGATGGTGAATTGACAAGAAATGGTCTTTTCTTTTCATTATTAGATCCGAATTTGTCCCCTAGTATATTAACAAAGAAACAATGGACCATTAAAGATTTTATGGTATCAGAGTAGTTCTAGATATTTTTTTTCCCTCGATCATAATTTTAATTTTTTTTCAACAATAATTTGCATCTATATAAATCAAAGGTATTCTTCATTTATCTCATCCAAAGGCACATGACTTTTTATTTCATTACAATCTAGCTAGTTTCTCCTTAATTAGTGGTAAGCGTTTTTTGATTTTTTTTTTGAAAGATGGCTAGTTGGAGTTTTTTGTATGCAACTGTTTGCATAGCTTTGACATTGGATGTTGGAATAGCTACTAGTAATCGTAAAATGTTACAATTATCAGATACATTACCTGGCTTACATGCATTAGAAAATCTCCCTAACTTTCCCTTCCCTGATCCGTCTGACATCCCTCTTTTTCCTGAACTACCAAAGATTTCCAGTTTGCCTGATATCTCTAATTTACTACCAAAATTGTCTGGCATAGCTAATTTCCCGAATGAGTCTAAATTTCCCAAACTACCACATATTTTTGGTTTGCCTTATCTCTCTAGTTCACCTTAGTGCATAAAATTTGGATCCAAGCAAGATCAATTGTGCTGTATTTTTTGGGTTTTTCCAATATGAGTATTATATAGGTAGATCTTTTCCTTGACTTGACATGTTAAAAGAGGCTACATATTATTTTTTTCATTTGTCTCATAATATAACCCAACTTAGTTTTTATTTTGTTTGTTAATTACCTTTATCTTATATTATTTTACATCTGTCATTGTTTTGTCACAGTTCACAATAAATAATTAGAAAATAGACATTATGACCTAGAAAAAGGTATTGACTTGAAAACTAACCTAAAATACAAGGACTAATCTTAAAATGTTTATCAATATTCAAACTATATAAATATAAACAGGTTAAAAATGAGTTCAGGCCGCCAGTAGATGTATCATAGGTTAACAAATGGTCGTTTGAACCAAGAATTTGCGGATGGTTTGCAACAATTTATTGACTTTGATATTAGTCAACCAACATGGATGGATGGAAATAAGATCAAGTGTCCACGTAATGGTCGTAAGTGCCAGAATCATGTATATCATGATTTAGAAACGGTAAAATTCCTTGTGGCTAAAAATGGATTTGTATCAAACTATTATGTTTGGGATTGTCATGGGGAAACCAATATGGATGTTGGCAATAGTCAAAATACAGTTTGTAGCCAAGAATTTGATAATGTAGATGATTTAACTGCATATCACTCTATGGTGTTTGATGCTGCTGGTCCTCAATTTACTCCTCAACAGTTTAAGGAACCTCCAAACCTAAAAGCAAAGCAATTTTATAACATGCTTAGTGTTCCAGATAAGGAATTATGGCCTGGTTGTAAAAAGCATACATTGTTGTCATTTGTAGCTTGAGTTATCACCATGAAGTCTGAGAACCATATGATTGGAAAAAATTTTGATCAAATGGTTCAATATATGAAGGAGATCCTTTTTAATGATAATGTTGTGATTGATAACCTTTATAGTACCAAAAAGTTGCTACGAGGTTTAGGTCTACCAGTGGAAAAGATTGATTGTTGTACTAGTCATTGCATGATGTATTGGGGTGAAGATAGTGAACTAAATATTTGCAAGTTTTATGAACATCCTCGTTACAAGAAAACATGTAGAGAAAGTGGTAAAAGATATAAAAGCAATATTTAATGCAAGAAAATGTACTACTTTCCTCTCACTGATAGACTAAAAAGATTGTATGCATCTAATGCCACAGCCAATGAAATAAGGTGGCATGCAGAACATGAGGTTGAAGACGGTGTTATGATTCACTGCTCAGATTCGCTACTTGGAAGCATTTTGATCAAACACATCCAGAATTTGCTACTAAAATTCGGAATGTGAGACTGGGACTTTGTACTGATGGGTTTCAACCATTTGGCCAATCAGGCCGACAATATTCTTCCTGGCCGGTCATAGTAACATCGTACAACTTGTCGCCATGGTTGTGTATGAAAGAGCAATATATGTTCTTAATTGTATTAGTTCCTGGGCTGAAAAATCCAAAAGATAAGTTTGATGTATTATTGTAGCCTCTTATTGCGGAATTGAAACAATTATGGGAGGCTAGTGTTCTGGCATATGACATTTCAAAAAAGCAAAACTTTCAGATGAGAACTGCTCTTATGTGGACAATTAGTGACTTTCCTACATATTCAATGTTGTCTGGATGGAGTACAGTGGGGCGGATGGCCTGTCCTTATTGCATGGATGATTCAGATGCATTTTCTCTTTCAAAAAGTAGAAAACAGTCATGGTTTGACAATCATCGTAAGTTCTTACCACTAGATCATCCTTTTCATAAAAACAAAACTTCATTCATAAAAAACAATATGGTGGTCAAAGTTGCACCGTTTGAAAGTCTGGAATTGAAATATTGAGAGATATTCAAAGTTTAGGGATAAAGAGAGTAACGGAATTAGGTGTTGAAGAGACTATTCGAGCAAAATGCTAACATAGCTGTTGGAAGAAAAGAAGCATTTTTTGGGATTTGCCGTATTGGAGTACAAATTTGATTCAACACAATTTAGATGTTATGCACATTGAAAAGAATGTATTTGACAATATATTCAACAAAGTAATAGAGGTTGAAGGAAAAACAAATGACACTTTCAAATCTAGGGAAGAGTTGAATGAATATTGTCGTTGTCCTGAGCTAGCACGAAATGTCACAACAGGAAAATACCATAAAGCTTGTTACACTTTGGATAAGTGTGGGAAACAAGCCTTATGTGAGTGGGTCAAAAAACTTCAATTTCCTGATGGATATGCTTCGAATATGGCCAGATGTGTAGATATGAAGAAGCATAAGTTGTATGGGATGAAGAGCTACGATTGTTATGTGTTTATGCAAAGGTTAATACTATAGCATTCAGTGAACTACTCTCATACAATGTCTAGAAGGAACTTATAGAGTTGAGCCTTTTCTTCAAGGAGTTGACAACTACTGTCATAAGAAATGAAGACATGGTTCGATTGGAAAAAGAAATTCCAATGATATTGTGCAAGCTTGAGCTAATATTCCCTTCGAGCTTATTTAACTTGATGGAGCATCTTTCTATCCACTTGGCTTATGAAGCAAAAATGACCGATCCTATACAATATCAATTGATGTATCCATTTGAGAGGTACTTGGCATACCCATTATCTCCTTTTTTTGTTGTTTAATTTTTTTTCTAACGTTCTAAACATTAATTTATAATGTAGGTATCTCCAAAAGTTGAAAAAAAATGTGAACAACAAAACCAAGGTGGAAGGATCGATATGTAATGCATATTTGCTTAAAGAGGCTACATCATTTTGTTCCTACTATTTTGAGGACCATGTGAGCATGAGACATAGACAGGTGCCACCTAATGAAGACAATAGTAGTCAAAGGGAGGAATGTGATGAACATGAAGGGAACTTGTCAATATTCAAATATCTTGGTCGACCATTGGGGAAAGGTAAGTCAAGATTTTTGAGTGATGAAGAATATAAAGCAGCTCGTAGCTACATTTTGTTAAATTGCTCAAAAGTGAAACCATTCACAAGGTTAGTATAAATAATTGTCTTTACTCATGATAGATATATTATGATGTTTATAAGCATATCTAATATTCCAATTTGTCATCTTCTAATGTATTCAAAGGATATACATCGATGCTTTAAAACGTGATCAACCCAATATCAATGAGATTGAAGTTGACAACAAAGTAGAAAATGAATTCCCATACTGGTTTGAAACATATGTGAGTATTATAACAATTAATTCTTTAGTATCAATATAAATATATTAAGCACCATATAAGTCATTTTTTTCTGAAGGATGTTTCAACTTATTTTATAGGCACATAATCCTTCAAACGAAGTCTCAAATAAGTTCATGAAAGATCTCGCAAAAGGTCCATTACCAACTATTTTGTCGTATCATGACTACTTCGTGAATGGTTACAGATTTCACACTTTACAACATGGGTCTATGAGAAGAATATTGAATAGTGGGGTGTGCATTAAAGGCTCTAATTTATGTGTCGGTGAAGGTGATTACTATGGTCAATTAATAGAAGTCATAGAGTTGGAATACCCTGCCTTACCAATCAAGAGAATTGTATTGTTCAAGTGTGATTGGTTTGACCCCACACCAAACTTGGGAACAAAAGTCCATAATGAGTATAAGCTTGTAGAGGTTAACAATGAACGAAGATTTAATAAATATGAACCATTTGTTCTCGCAGTGCAAGCAAACCAGGTGTATTTTTGTAGTTACCCTAGTTTAAGGCGTGACAAATATGATTGGTGGGTAGTATTCAAAATAAAAGCTCGGGCTATTGTGGATGTTGTATTGCCTAGTGAAATAAATAATCAATCACCATTTTAAGAAGATGACATCGAGGTCCATCATCATAATCAAAGTCAATTGGATGAAGAACCATTTTCCTTAAATGATCCAAATGGTGTTTTTATAAACCTTGAGGGTGATACCATTGAACAAAAATATAAGCCATTAATTGAATCATATGAATAAGATTCAGATTCGACTGAAGAAGAAGAAGCGTTATATGATGAATCAACTAATAGCTTGAATAGTGACTAAATTTAATATCAAGTTACATTTTTAATTTATGTTGACTATTTAATCTGGCTCTAAACGTAAGAACAAATGTGATACTTTTTGATGTTTACGCAATATTAATTTAATTTATTATGTGACTTTTACTTTTGTATCTATCATATAGTTGTTATTGGGATACTAATTATGAACACTAGTACAAAATAGTGTTATATGTGTGTTATTTTGCATTTTATGCGTCTGTCAAATAGTAGACACATATATAGGAGACGAATATAATATAAATTTTATGTGTCTGTCGTTTTGACAGACGCATATAATCAATTATACGCGTCTGTCATTTAATAATAGCAGACGGATATAATAGTTATACGCGTCTGTCGTTTATTAATAGCAGACGCGTATAACCTTGATTATATGCGTCTGTCGTTTAATAAACGACAGACGCATAATATCAAGGTTATACGCGTCTGCTATTAATAAACAACAGACGCGTATAATCAATTATATGCATCTGCTATTATTAAACGACAGATACGTATTTGCTTTTTTTAAAAAACTTTAGGTTCATATATATTATAATGCTACCATTCATATATATATATATATATATATATATATATATATATATATATATATATATATATATAACCTGCGCACTTCAAAATTCATAATAATTCGGCTTCAATAAGCCACAATAGACATCCAACATTCAACTCACAAAACTCAATAATCAAGAATTCACAGGACAATACAAACTAAAAAAATTAAATAAATCAAAGCAATAGCATCATGCCTAAAACAATTTACATTAAATAATTAATCCACAAGTTCTTCAAAATTCTTTAATTTAAAATTGTATTTCTCATTAATATGAAATATTTTATAAAAGTAAATAAAAAGATTACATACACTCTCTTATAAAGTAATTTGACCACATATGTCGAATTTCATTTATTTGATTTTGACTATATGATCCTTTTTCAAAAACCTACAAGACAAATAATCAGATAATAGAAAATATGTTAGAAATGAAAAAATTAATAGCTAGTTATGTATCATACTTGTAATATAAACTGACTAGTATTTGAAAGAATGTACCTTAAGCAATGTTGTGTCACTGTTATGATATACGACAATTTCGTACATATACCTCATGATGTAATATCTGTATTCAACACCTCCTTGTTGTTAAAGGCACTTAAAATAGAAAAAACAACAAAGGCCCATGCTAAATAAAGGATTATAAAATCATAAAAACTTTAACTTAACTAGTAATTCAGAATATAAAATTCTCACTGAAATGTCATTCCATTTTAACCTGACACCTTTATTTTTTCCACCTTCTATAGCATAAGTTCTATAGGCTTTGAAAAATAAATGTATATCAAATTCAGTATTAATATTGAAAATGCTACAAACATCGTATAAACTATTAGCTAGATGTATTATAACTTACATGTTAATATGAGATTTCAGACTTATATCGCGGCTGCCACGAGATAGAGGATCCATGAAAAATGCCTCACTCCATTCACAGAAAAATACAATCAACATCCAATGGTTACTATAGATATACAAATATGTTAGAAGTTAGTAAAAATGTTGAGAATAAAAATTATGCAAACATGAATGTAAATATTTCTTACTTCTCGAAATATGGTAGTAGAATGAAATGTTTATCTCTTTGTTCCTTCAAAGCTTCTATAATATATCTTTCTGCTGAGTTAGTCTTTGTGAACATCAAACGAAGTATTGTTGGACAAAGAAATCCGATCGACGATATGAAGAATGTATCGCATAAGTTATGAAGGTGCCTACATGCATGAATCACAATACATACATAAGTATTATTTTTGTATTTTTTTAAATCAATCTTATAATATTAGTAATAAATAGTATAATCTTACATCATAAATATTCGAATGATCGAGACATCAAGCCATTCCATGGAGATGAGTTGAGCGATGTCTTCCATACCAACATGAATCATCTGATTATCTACTGGATAATTAAACACTGTAATGTCTGTAGAAACTTCAAAAATATACCCAGTCGGCAATTTAGCAACCATCTCATGCATTAACCTCATGTCACCACTCAAAGTTGTCAAAATGTTCTCATTAACTAAAGGCCCATGTTGCTTTGTAGCTGATTCTTTCGATAAACCGCTACCTTGTTTATTCTTTGGAGCCTTCTTTAATGGCTTCGATTTAAGTTCCTATTAATTAATAATAAATTATGATATATTATGATATATGAAATGCAATAATCTATATTTTATTGTTTTATAAGTTTAGAAATTATTACCTCTCCAAGAACCACAAGATGTTGTGGTCATTGAACAAAGCTACCTTCTGCTTTCCCAACTGTAGTTAAGTATTCAGTAGGCACAGGAAGTTCGACTTCATGACAGCCAGATAATACTTCATCTACAGATACCTTGACATGATTGGGCATGATAGGTCGATTGTGCACCATAGCATCAATAAGGGATGGATAAACCATACCCCTTGCCACAATCACCTGCTTACCTTCATTAATGGTAGCAAGTCTACATGATGTAGGTGTCTGCAAAAATACAAAAAATCAATATTAGCTAGATTAAAGTGGAAGTAATGAAATTAATGTACTTTTTACCTGTAATTTAGATATTAGAAATGGTGGGTCCACAGAGTGACAACTACTGCGAGTTGGGCGAGCAAATGAAAGACCCATCTCCACCTCCATATCAGGGCCAATTTAAGAGGACTTCCTAGTTCTCTCCTCTATCATATTCTCAAGATGTGCAATATGTGTCGAGAATTTAGCAAATAATATGGCCTCTATTTTAGTCTCAAGCGCTTCTATAACTTCAGGGAGACGGATGTTGCTAGTTTCCTTTTTCCAGGATTACCATAAAATTTTTTGATGGTCACAACACTTCCAACACCTCTCACATAGCCAGAATGTTCGGGCTTTTCAAGTGCATGTGACAATATGTCATCATGCCTCTCTAGTACCTAGCTACCTTGGGCTACTTCTCCCCGTAATGTCTCCTATTCACCAGATAAACAATATGTTATAAGCAATCATAGATAAAAAAAAAAAAAAAACATATTCCTTGATATCATTGTTTGTTTAGCAAGTTATACTTACGATTTTTGTTGCCACCTCTTTTGTCTTTTCTACTGGGATTATATAATTTCCTTCTTCTGTCTCATTTGTTCTAGCTCTTACCCAATCTAGGCTTCGATCATATGATGATGTAACATCAGAGCTCATAGATGGTGATGATGAAAAAGAAGAGATGGGATCTTCAATAATCCATTGAGTCCTTTTCCCAGCATAGCCCACACGACTCAAGAAATGTGGATGCACATTCTTTGCTTGCTTTGCCTTCGCCTTGGAACTGATTTGCTGTTAACAAAATAATGAAGATCCCATTATCAAACATTGCATAAATGTAAATATAAATTGCATTAATCTACTTCATAATTAGTACCTCATATTCTTCAGATTCATGTGCTTGTTTAAACTCCTCCCAATCTTTATCGGTGATGAAGTCATATAATTCCAATGGTGACTTTTGCACTGATTTATTCTTTATGTACTTAACCACCAATCGATACTTAAAATCCTTCCACCGCATTCCAACAGTTCTGAGTACAATATTTTTCTTATCATTCGAAATGTTGAACTCTTTCTGCAAAATAATATTTTAGATTAATTAGTTTTACTTCTTTACAATCAAATTTGTTAATGGATTTGAAGGAAACTTACCTTGATATCTTCCCAAATTGTATTTTTAAGACCCTTATCGACCAGATCCCAGCTTTTTATCGTGATGTTCACATGCTATAAGGCCAACGTAGGAACTAAATATATTGGCGTATGTTCATGTTGGGCGATCAAACTCATCGAAATCTATTGTCTTTTGTTAGTTCCCTTGCTTCTTCAATTTTTTGCATGTGGTAGCTCCCCTAGTTTTCCTTTTTGTCATGATACTTGATGGCTCAGAATCTGGTTGTTCATTGGACATGATTTCCTATAACATAAGCATAACAAAGAAACATGTTAGTATAATCCACAATAATAATACTTTATTTTAAAGGGAAATAAAAACAATAGATTTATATGATAAACAATAACAAAACTAGTAATTATGAGTATAAACCACATTAATCATAATACACATTTATAAATAAACTTACAAGAAACATATATGCATCAATTATTGGCGATTTTCAATCCATATGCCTTCAGTATGATCATCACGCATGTAATTTGAATCTAAAATATATTCCCCAACTGTCATTGGTAACCCGATAGAAAACGGGGGAGTCTCATCAAACTGATTATATTCTTCCTCATCTACCACATCATCAATACCAACAATACGCCTCTTACCTTGAAGAACAATAGACCACTTACTATTGTCAGGGTCAATAATATAAAATACTTGTTTAGCCTGTGATGTAAGAATGAATGGATCATCTTGATAACCCAATCGGCTAAAATCAACCAAAGTGATTTTAACTCATCCACTCGAACACCGCGTTGGTTTTCAATCCATTTTCATCGAAAGAGAGGAATCATAAATTCCTTGTAATCAAGCTCCCAAATGTCTTCAACTACACCATAATATGACATCATAGCATCTATTGGCATGGTGTCTTTAGCACTAGAAAATTCTCGTGATGAAGTTATCAAAGTAACTCCACTATTTTACATTGTGCTTTTGTCATCCTGACATTTAGTGTAAAAGGTATATCTGTTGATGTTATATCCTTCATAAGACCGTATATTCAACCTAGGGCCATAGGCTAACCATTTTATGGTATCAGTTACATCTTCTGGCACTTCTGATAACTGACGCATCACTCGGTCTTTAAACCATCCAATGAAAGAACTATTATGTTCATTTGTCAACCATATTTCACCTTTGGATGGATTCAAATGCCTTAAAATGGACATGTGCTCTTCTAAATATGGATGAACTTGTGTAAGGTAGTGCAACACAATGAGATGTGCTTTCTCATGCATCTGAGCACCGAGTAATACCATTTTAAATCCAATTGTTCCTTTACCTCCAAGTCTTCCTTCGTGATGAGACTTAGGAATGCCAATAGGTTCAACACCTGATAAGTAGTCTGTGCAAAATTCAATACCCTCCTCAACCGAGTAACCTTCAATAATAATACCTTCAGGTCAATATCGGTTCCTCACATACCCTTTTAAGATACCTATGAATCTCTCAAAAGGATACATATACCTCAAATACACTAGACCGCACAATTTAATCTCTCTCATAAGATGAACAACCAAATGCACCATTATGTCAAAAAAGGAAGGTGGAAAATACATTTCAAATTGACATAGAGTAACAACAATATTGGCTTGTAACTCATCCAAATTATTTGGATCAATGACCTTACAACAAATTGCATTGAAGAAAAAACAAAGTCTTGTGATAACATTCCTCACATGATTCGGTAGTATTCCTCGAATTGATATCGGTAAAAATTGTTGCATCAAAACATGACAATCATGAGACTTCATACCTATCAACTTTAATTCTTTCATTGACACAAGACTTTTAATATTTGATGAAAATCCATATGGAACTTTAACACCATAAAGACACTCACAAAAGCTTGTTTTCTTTTTTTTAGACAACGTATAACAAGCTGGGGGAAGATATGTTTGTTTCCCTGTATCTTGAGGCGCTAACTCCATCCGTATGCCCATTTCTAACATGTCATTTCTTACTTTGATACCATCTTTTGTTTTTCCCGGTATATTCAACAATGTCCCTATTATAGCATCACAAACATTTTTCTCTACGTGCATAACATCAATACAATGACGAACCGGTAAGTATTCCCAATATGAAAGATCCTAGAATATAGATCTCTTTTTCCAAGGACCCTTTTGAGCATGTTTAAAAGGTTTACCAAATGCATTATCAATTTCTCTAACTCGTTCAAAAATCTCATTTCCTGTTAATGGCAAACGAGCTACTCGCATTTCGGTATATCCATTGAAAGACTTTTTCTTCTTACGATAAGGGTGATTAGGAGGGAGAAATGTTCGATGACTCATATAAATATTTTTTTGGCTATGATTTAAACGTTTGTCCATTGTGTTGTCCTCACAAATCGACACGCTTTTGCTCCTTTCATGGTGTATTTAGATAAGTTACCATAAGCCGGAAAATCATTTATAGTGCAAAATATCATAACATGTAAGGTAAACATGCTTTCACTGTATGCATCATACATCAGCACACCTTCATCCCACAACAGTTTCAAATCATCAATAAGTGGTGCAAGGTAAACATCAATATCATCTCCTGGTTGTTTAGGCCCTGATATCAACAACGACAACATAATATACTTACGCTTCATAGTCAGCCAAGGAGGCAGATTGTAAACCGCAAGAAGAACTGGCCACGTGCTATGTTTACTACTGAGTGTGCCATGGGGGTTGATTCCATCCGTACAAAATCCAAGCCTCAAATTCCTAACTTCACCACCAAATTCTGGGAATGTTCTATCAATTGTTCTCCATTGAGGAGAATCTGCAGGATATCTAAGTTTTCCATCATGTTTTCTTCCTTCTGCTTGCCACCTTAAGTTTTTTGCATATTAAACAGGCGTTTGAATCTTGGTATTATAGGTAAATACCATAATAATTTAGCTGGAGGCCCTTTTTTATCCTCAGAAGAAACTTTCCCATGTTTGTAACGTGACGCTCCACACCTTGGACACTCATGTAAGTCCTTATATTCATTTCGGTATAATACACAATCATTTGGACATGCATGTATCTTCTTATATTCCATACCCATGGGACACAACATTTTCTTAGTCTCATGTGTAGATGTGGGAAGCTCATTTCCCTCCGAAAACATGTCATGCAACAATTCTAATAGTGCCGTGAAACTCTTATCACTCCATCCATTTTTTGCTTTCATGTTACAGAGTTTAAAAACAGCTGACAATTTTGTTAAATTACTGCAACCGGGATACAAAGGTTTATCAGCATCGTTTAATAATCTCTGAAGGTATTCCGGCCTTTCCACAAAATGTTTCGTATCATCTATCATCTCATCTACACGATCATTCTCTTCATCATCAATGTTATTTTCTCCTTGATGATCAAATTCATTATTATTAGAACATGTCCCAGTTAAAACACTCTCACCATGCCATATCCACCGTGTGTAACCTTCCTTAAAACCACGCCTTATTATATGAGATTTCACTATATGAACATCTCGAAACTTTTTCATATTCTTACAATTAACACAAGGACATACAATCACTTCTTCTCTTTCCCTTATTTGTTTTTCCTCCGCATTTCTAATAAATTCCGCAACTCCATTCAAATATTCAAATGTAGTGCATCTACCATACATCCAACTTCGATCCATATCTAACCACACAAAAAAAAGGTTCAATATATATAAGTCTTATTGTTTTTTAATTAGGAGAAACATTATATATAATATCCTTGAACATCTAATGAGTAAATCTTGAATGGGTATTGATGATAAGAATCCATTGTTGATTGAAAATATCGATCTCATATCATTGCTAAACTGTTAATGCAACTATCTGGAAACATAATATATATATATATATATATATAGTTGGAAAATTTATATACACATGAAATTCAAGTAGGAATTATGCAACCATAATGACTAAAATCAATAGAAGGTTGATGATATTAAGATGAGGAAAATATACCTTGAGTGTTCTTGTATTTCAGTACGGAAAACTTGATGTGAGGAATGAAGCCTGGTCCGAGATCAAAATCTATCATATTATCAAGTGAGGATCAAGATTAAAATTCATAAAATGGCATTGGGCACTCCCAAAATCAAAGATGTCAACCATATTAGAGATAAGTTGCAAGTGCATACAATGTGGCTACTTGTAAGAAACCAATGTTGAATGGAATCTCTCCTGTTAGCTGGTTGTAGGAAAGGTCCCTACCAATAGAAGGCATATTTAGTAAAAATTCAATCAATTAAACAAAGTATTACAAGTATTTCAGTTTGCTGAGTTGGATGAAGTACATACAAGACCTGGAAGGAAGTTGTGTTGCCTATATTTTGTGGAATACTCCCAATCAAGCTATTGTTTCTCACATCACTACAGTGATAATAAGAATCAGACTAAATAGGCAAACACGTGGCAAAATGATGACTAAAATAATTAAGCGCTCACAAAATCTAGAATTTGGTACTGGAAACTTACAAATAGCACAGCCCAGTCAGCTGGCACAAATCTGGAGAATATATTTTGGCTAAGGATAAGGAGGAAAGCACAAAGATATTTATAGATTGAAAGTTGAATATTGGCTACCATATTCCATTTAATGCAGTTAAAAATCTCTGTTATTCTACAGCTTGCATAGTTCAGAAAATGTTTTCCACTAAAGTAAGAGAAAATGGGGAAGAATTATAATGTAGTGTAGCTTTATAGCTAAGTCATATTGAGATTACTGAATATGAAGAGGAACTATTAACAGTTTATGTTATACTTTGTATTGCATTATGAATTAATGTACTGCTTAGCAATGAACTTTAGGAAATGCACATCCATTTCAATGTACTTAATAGGAAGCTCTATATCTAACTCTATAGAGTATAATTTTAATTGCTTTTCTTTGAGGAGCTATATAACAAGTATATAACAAATAAGTATACTTAACAGTAAAAAAGTGATTGAATGAATTGATACACCATATGATCCTGTCTGGGGCAAGGTGGGTGATGCAGGAACATCCAATTCAAATTAGGATTCCAAGTATTTTAGTATTTTAATTTGTTAATATTTCAATTTTTCTTGTTTATGTTTCCTATTTAGTAACACATTTCACTTTATTATTTAGGATAGTTTTCAGTTTCCTTCTTTAATTAGGATTTCTAGTTAGCCAAGTTATAATACTCAGTATTCAACTTACGTATTCTATTATTTTTCTCAATTCAGAATTTTTACTATAAGGGTTTCTATAAACCTAGTTATTTTCTATTGTTCCAACCACAGTTAACCCAATTCTTGCTTAATTGTTGAGATCTAATTGCCCTTAATTCTTCCGCTGCGTCAATGGAGTATGGTCAAGAAGGATGGGATTTACAGCAGGGCCTCTCTCTTTTCCTTAGAGTATCAAAAATAGTATCATATAAAGCGTGGAGGTTTTCAATCAAATGCTGAAGGTTTTTTGGATTTTACAAGTGAATTCTTTTCTGTTTTTTTTGCCAACTAAAACATATTAAATCTTTGTTATATCGTTTGAAGGTCAAAAAAGTGCATAAGAGCCAATTCAATTTTCAGAGTGTAAACACAAGAAACCAAAGGATGTCTCACCATGTTTCCAAATCGCTTATAAGATAGTCAACTAAGTTTATCAACATGTATCTTCTTATCTATTTCAGTATAGCTTTTATCACATCAGAAAACCAGTCTGGTTGAACAATATAGTCATGCAAGCAGAGCCAATCTTCTATACATTTAGTTTCACAAGATAAAATAAATTGCCAAAGCTGCCTCCATGTCCATAAGAAGCTACCACAACACAATGAGGAAGCATGTTTTACAAGGACAATACACATTATATCTAACTAAGATCATAATATCCAGATTCATTTACTCGGTTCCCAATTCAATTAAAACTATCAAATACTCAATTTCATAGTTGGAAAACAATAAATATTTAAAAATATGAAGATAACTGGGAAAAAAAAGGTTGGCTGAATTCAGACAAACCTGACTGCATGTCATGCATAGTACAACCATAGCAAGAGTTCTAACAATACACATTATATCAATGACACAATAATTCAACTAAGAGTCAGAGTAGTATTTAATCCTTGCCTTTCTAACTGCAGTTATGGAAAGACCTTTGCTCACAAACCTAACTACCTTTCTAACTATAGATTCGGTGAGGTTAAACCTCCAAACCTGACAAAACAACCAAAAAATAATTCATATAAATTGCTTTTATATATACAAATTGCTTTAGCTGATATGAATTCATAAACTACCCTTGTTATAATTGTTATTTTCAATCTAAATCATTCATTGGCAATCTTCAGATCATTAAATTCCTTTTTAATCAAGATTTTCTAATCTCTGCAATTTTTATTTTTCATGGGACACCACTTCCCTTGACGTGAATTCGATAAAGGCTCTAAGCCTAACTAACAATTTTGTTTCTTTTAAATTACAAATTGCATCAAGTGTTTGTTACTAACATCCACTTAATTTCTTTCTCAATATTCCACCAAACTTCTGTGGTATATATCACTAAGTCAGAAAGCAGCAACATTCTATTCTATCTCATATTACTTCAGCATTACTCCGTTTTCAATCATTAGCTGTGGAAATGAAAGAATTAGTTACCTTCAAATCCAAGCTTTTCAAGTCATTCAGAAAACTCTCTCTTATCTTCAGATTCAAACGTAGAAGACCATTGTTTATAAGAGGGCTTCAATTTCATTCTCGCCCCAACAGAACCAGAAAAGCTCATAAAAAGAACCAGACTTTCACTAGTTTGCATTCAGTTTTCTATTCCTACAAGCAGTCAAAGCAGATGGACAAACTAAGGGAACTTAAGAATGTAACTGAAGCAGAACATGGACGAAAGCTTGTACCATCGCCAATTACCCCAGCATACATCAGAGCTAGCAGGACTGCTATGAAGAAAGCATTTGGCGATGAAGATATGGAGGATGTGTGCAGAAGCTTCGAAAATTACTTGGTGGAGATGATAGTTGAAGAGGGAAAAGTTAAAGACTTGAGGGATGTAGAAGAGCTTTTGTATTATTGGAAGAATCTAAAGTCTCCTGTCTTCAATTTGTATAAAAAGCAATTTGGAAATATAAAAGCAGAAGTAGATGCATATCAAATTGAATTTGGAAATATAAAAGCAGAAGTAGATGTATATCAAATTGAATTTGGAAATATAAAAGCAGAAGTAGATGCAATCACTTAAACTAACTTGTTCAAAATATAAAAGCTTTGAACCAAGTAAAACAATACCTAATGTTGAAGAAATTATGAGGATCTCTGGATGTTATCTGGAGAACTAACCCAACAAAAAATTCAAAATCAAAAGCATACCGCAATTAAAAAGCAAATCAAGTCCAAAGAATTTCAAAATTGAAATAGCACTGAAAAATGAGTAATACCTTATCGCCGCTGAGGGATTGAGCTACAATTTGAGCATGGTCCCAACGAGCAGTGGACTTGGTGAGACACTTCACGAGAATTAGAAAGCAAAAAAAATAAGCAGAAATATCCAACAACCCATATCATCAAAAACCAGAAGAGTAAATAATAACCACAAAATTAAAATTAAAATTATAAGGTTTTAAGTTTTTACGTACCCTTTTCTCTTAGAATGTCAGATTGGACTCCCCCCCCCCTCCCCACATCCCATTTAACAAGCTTGATTTGTTGATGAGACGAAATGTATGAGAGAGTTTCAGATGAGTATAATTTGTTGCAGACGATGAACACTGTGTAAAGAGGCTCGTTTTTAGATTTTTAAAAAACTTATATGCGTCTGTCTTAAATAATACCTTACGGTTATTAGAATATCATATGTGTCTGTTATTATTTAAGACAGACGCCTAATATCTATATGTTTGTCATTTATAATGACAAGCGCATATTCTAAAGTTATATGCGTCTATCATTATAAATGACAGACGCATATGAAAAATTTATATGCGTCTGTTATTTATAATGACAGACGTCTAAACTTTATATGACTGACATTTGTAAATGACAGACGCATATAACAAGTAACATATTTAAAAAATTGTCATCGCCTCTATTTTAAGCGTCTGCCATTTAGGCAACAGACATATATAACCTTTAACTTAAAGTACTTATTGTACTCATAGAAGTAGTTTTTCATCATAGATTGTGTGACTTTTAGTTTGTTTCATACTTTTTATCCATTTGTTAAAGTATACTAATTATGAAGTAAAAACCTATTGTGAGTGTTGTTTTTGAATTAATATAACGAATCTATATTTTTGAACTTTCTTGAATCAATCTTATTCCATTTGTATCATAGTGTTATGGCTAGTGGGTCTATTGGTAGAGGAGTTGGTCGTGGTAAAAGAAATGGGCGTGGAGGGCATTTAGGTGCAGGTGGTAGAGGAAATGAAAGTGGAAAGTGTACACCAGCTATATCATAACTTATGACACCTCTAGATGGGAGCGGTACAGGAGACGTAAGTGGAGCAAATATATCGGCTGCTGATACATCGCCACCTGTCACACCTACAGATGGAGGACGCATAGGTTTATCATCATCAACACCACCACTTGTAGATGATTCACAACGATCACCTGCCACTCTAGCTTCTGTATCAAGTCATGCAGATCATATACTGACTTTATCATCAATAAATGATATAACTTCAAGTAGTGCTAAGCCACGTCTCAATATACACTTTGGATGGTTATGTTCAACCTTAATTTTTCTTATTTGTCATCCAATTATTACGATACTTATTATTTATTGGTTCTTTGTGAATTACTAATAATGTGCTAAATATATTTATGATTTTTTGTGCAATCAACTTTACTCCATCTCATAAAGCTTTGGCACAGATCGCAAAATGCATGAAACAACGATTTCACAAAAATGGATATAATTGGTCAGCAGTGCCTCAGGATATAAAGGAGTATTACTGGAATGAATTTTAGTTTTTTTGTATTTTCCTTATTCTTTTTTAAATAGAGTGCAAACTGATAAAAATTATGTTATTCTTCAATATGACTAACACCAATGAAAATATATTGTAGAAATATTTTTCATTTGATAGGTCTTTAGAATATGTGATTCGGACCATTTGGGAGCGGCAATCCAGTAAGCGTTATTCTAACACACTCTCTGAATGGAGGAAATCAGGAAAATGGCCCCAAAATGTTTCAGAAGAGAGATGAGACAACTGGCAGCATTGTTGGAATTCTCCAGATTTCAAGAACAAGTTTAATATTGCATCTAAAAATAGGTTGAGTGAGGTTAGAATACCTGACACTGGATTGTCTAGGAACACTGGGGGTTTTAGATTTGCTGTAGATCACAGTATAGAGTTGGTATAACAAATTGTAAACTTATAGTTCAAATTGAGTTAAAAAATTTGAAAAAATTATTCTATTTTAAGCAACATAATAATGTGTTATTTTTTTAGGCTAAATAGCGTTCTAGACAGCCCATGACTAATTATGATATCTTTGAAAGGATCCATAAGACTAAGAAGATGACAATTTTGTTGATCAATGGTCAAAAATTATTGTGGTTAGTTAACTCAACATCATTAACTCAATGTAAATCATTTGGTTATAGTGTATTTTTCTTTTATGCATATTGATGGCCTAAACTTTAAATAACCATAGGTAACAGATTGATTGCTTGAAGGCAATTATTTTGTTTTGAAATATTTGGTATTATTAATATGAACGTTGGTCTCTATTTCATGAGTTTCATTTTTTATGACATAAAGCAAATTGAAATGGAATTTGTTATTTTTTTCTTTAGGTTTTGAGATATTTTGTTATTGATATAGATTACAAAATAAGTTTTTCATGTGAAAAAAGATTACCAAATAGGCTATAAACAATGTGAAAATTTTGTATGTTTAATGTTGTTGTACAAATTGATATATTTATTTGATTGTAGGATAAGGTGATGTAACGTTATAATACTGCTAGTGAAAATCAGTCTGATGGAACTTCTTCAGAGAGTATTGACATGTCTAAGATTTATTATGAAGTTGTTGGACTATCCAAGAAGAAGCGGTGTTATGAGCTTGGAGGTAAACCTTTTGCAACTATTGTTAGTTTTTCTTCTATATATGCAACAGTAGATTCGTATCAACTGTGAACTGAGATTTATGAGGAGGTTCGAGATGCAGTCTGAGATAAGCTTCGAGAAGAGATGAGGTAGAGAGGGAAGGAGATAAAGCGATAGATGAAACAAAGGCAGGAGTTGATGGAGCTAAAGCTGAAAAAGAAGCAAAAGGAAATGAAGGTTATGATCCAAAGGCTTTTGAGTGGTGTTGCAGGCACAATATTATCTTCTAATCCTCCACCTACCAATGATGATGAAAAAGCTGAGGATCAAGACTAATACTAGCTTAATATGATACTAATAAAGTATTAGTTTTCAATTTCATTAATATATACTATGTTTATATTAAATTTGATAAATACAACTTATAATATGTTATGTTTAATATTTAATATTTTGCATTTATTAAATTCTACACAATATGTGTTATATTTATTCCTTTCATTAACAGGTTAATCAATTCAATTTTTTCTATAATTTAAACTTAAATTAAATAAATCAGTCATTTACCAACGAAATTTATCTGTTGATAATTTACCAACGGGTTAGTTTCCGTTGATAATTTAAATTTTCAAATAAATCAGTTATTTACCAATGAAATTTCTCTGTTAGTAATTTACCAACGGAAAATAATCCGTTGGAAATATGCTGACAGAAAATAATTCGTTGGTAATTTAGCAACGGAAAATAATTCGTTGAAAATATGCCAGCGGATATTCATAAAAAATTAGGTCATTTTTACCAACGGAATTAATTTAATAATGAAAATATCCGTTGGTAATCTGATGGAAAATTTGCCAACGGACAAATGTTTTATTGGTAATCTGTTGGTAACTCTACCGACAGAATTTTTTTTCATTGAAAACTTTAACAACGAGCACTTTACCAACGGAATTTTTCTGTTGGTAATCCATTGATAAACTGATTTACCAATGAATTTTTTTGTTTACCAATTTAAATCTTTATTTTCTTGTAGTGGGGAAAGAAAAATAAAAGGGTATGAAAAGGCTAGTTGGCTTCTTCAACCTTTTCGTTGACGTATTATACTTTAACTTGACTAAAATGTATCATTGTCACCCTTCACTTGCTAAGCCCAGACCTATCATAAAACAAGTAATGGTACATCAGTCAGTATAGCCAAGAATTTCATATCAATATAAAAGAGATATGCACTATAAGAAAAATGTGATTTGGCGAAACTAGAGGATTTTCATATCCATCGTTAACTTCCCTCTACTGAAGGTGGAATTATTTTAGGGCACAGATAGCCCGACGGAATTTATAGTCTATCGCTATTTTAGGTTGTTGGGACACCAATTGGAGACGGAATTACAATGCCATTTCTATCAGTAATATAATTATTGCAATGAATTACTTTAATAATTTAGAAAATATTTGGTGACAGATTGCTGATGAAATTTTTCGTTATTAAAATAAACTTTTATCAAAATTTCTTAATTATTATAATTCTAGTTAATATTTATGTTTTTTAAGTTACTTCCTCACGAATAATAGAACTTAATAAAAAATACATAAATGTTTTCACTTTACCTTAATCCCTAGATTAATTACATATGCGGTAATTGAACTTTTACCTAGTTGCGATATAGTCAAGAAAGAAATTTTTTTATTTGAAAAATACATTAACCTTTAATGTATCATTTTTTGCTGGTTTTAGATGTATTAGAACCCCAAAAAGGGAGTTAAAATGTCAGCTAGTGCCAAAAGTTTGTATGAATTTATCAATGTGTCATTATATGACATGATATTACATCACTTCCTAGATTTTAACTCATGAAAACTAGTGAAAAATGATTATGATATAATATGACGTCACGTTTAAAGATTTTTATTCATCTAAACTAATAAAAATGATTTTAGTATGTAATTTCAAAAATTCAGGTATCTTGGGTTAAAAAAATTTATTTTCTGAAAATTTTGCAATTAAAGTAAAAGTTATGTAATTAACCCTTAGTCCTCCAATTAAAAATATAAGGTGAAGTTAATTTATTCCATTTACTAGCATTACATTCCAGATAGTTCCTGAGAAAGTCGAATGGCACTACATACCTACCATGACCTAAAAAATGCCAAGCTTTCAACTGGTATTTCTATTAAAATTTCATGACTTGTGAGTTTTTAATTTTTTTTTCAAAAACAAATTGTCAGTTTTTTTTTTATCTTGTCTTGTGCTTTTCTATTTCAATTTATTATTTTTATGTATAGAATATGCTCAATGGAGTTTCTAGCCCACAAACATTGCGCAAATTTGAAGTTACACAGTGACTAGCTAGACTTGTAATTAGATCATAATATATGAGGGATTTATAGAGCAATTTTTTAGTTCAATCATTTCAATGGCAAGATACTGAGGAGAATAACTTGATCATGTCCACCTGATATTCTTCATTACCCGTAATTTAATATGGAATAATTGAAAATTTTCTGAAAGTTTCTATTTAGAATTGTTCTCATTAGTGCTTTCCAGTTTTGTTTTGTTTTGTTTTGAGATGTTTTCAGGAGGTATTTTCTTATAAACCTTAAAGAAAAGAATATTATGGGTCATTGTTCTCAACAGCACTGAGAATTATATTTAATAAGAGAGAACAAATGCAATTGACAACTCTAATCATGGGTCATGACAGTCCAACCACTCAGCTTTCTAGAGATTTGAGTGCGAAGAAATTAAATGCATAAATGAGAAAAAAAAAAATTAGAATTTCATGGTTGTAAAGAGAGTTTGATTTCATATCAGGATTGACAACTCCCATCCTCTTTAAATATTTTTTGACATATCGAAAAGGGTAGAATTGTCTTTCACATTCTGGATTGATGTTACGTCTTTATCATATATTGGCCTTTTATAATAAGATAACTGTCCTAAACATTGCATGGTAACATCCAATGGATATCATCTTACGCATTTGAATGATGCTTCAACATCAAATCTCTCTATCTCTGAACACACACACACATATATATATACGGTGAAAAACATAATTTAGCCCCTGTATTTATTGACTTTTTGCGATATAGTTTTACACTTTTATTTTAATGTATGTAGTATTATTTCATTAATAATATTTGAATTTTCTTATAGTTTTAAAAATTAAACTAATGTTTTATAGTTGTCTTTTTTTATATACAATTTGAATTCATGTGTGTAATTGAATTGTGTCTAAAATTCAACTAATTAGTAATATGTATTGTACAATTCAATTTATATTATATTCAATTTAAGTTAAATATATAAATAATTTTGTATTGAAAAATTAATGATATTAGTTTCATTGTCAAAAAACTATCATAAAAGTACTTTATTATTGAGTACAAAAACCTAATTTATCGAAATAAAAGTACATGAACCACAACGCAAAAAATCAGAAAATACAAAAACCAAATAGTGGATTTTGCCTATATATAATTTTGCATTGCGTATCATCTAGGGCTCTGTACAGGATTTGGGACCCTCTGTCCATTTTTCTTTTCTCTTACTGTGTCCCTTGTATGAAGCTGGAAAACAAAAACCATTTTTTTTTTTTTGCCAAAATGGTAAATTGAAATCGGACTAAAGCTAACAACCATAAGGAAAGTATAATGAATGTTTTTTTTTGAATATGAAATATCTGCCTATATGAAAACCAATAAACAACCTCCGTAGGAATTAGTGTCGGCATAATTTCCTTCTAGCGACAAACATTATGATTGAAAGTTAAAATAGGATATATAATAATGAAGTATCAAATATTGATTGATGGGATGTGTCACTCTCAAATCTAGAAGGAAAGTCTTTTTCTATCTTAAATTAGTTATAGACTTAATTAAATTTAAACATACAACTTCTAATTTTCAAAAATTATATTATTTAATTGTGCGGATGATCTTTTGTCATGGCTGAATTCTGATTTTGAAGCTTCAGCTAATTAAGGACCTCTAAATAAAGAAATTTTCTTTAAAAAATAATTAAAGTAAACAACTATAAAAAGTGTTTTGGGTAGAAACCTAGCCAGTTATTAATCAAGCAAAAGAAACAATGCAAACAAATACTGATCCTATATCGTTGAATGTTGTATCACTGTTTTATGAAATCTATGAATGCTGATAGGTGTAATTTATTAAACTATTAGTTTATTTGCTTTACTTTTCTTTTCTTTTTTTCATTTTATATGCAAGGTTACTTAAATTAGAATTTGTAATATCATAATTAAACTTGGAGATGACTTCAATATCACTAAAGTATCAAGAGCTAATTAGTAATTGGTAAAAGGTGCAAATTGCACCTTATGGTTTGACTTTAAAATCAAATAGCATTTAAAGTCAATTTTGGCTCAATTGATGAGCCCCAAAGATATATCCAGTGAACAAATTAATCCAACATGGTCTGCCTCTGTTCACTCCTAAGGTCTATATGCTGATTGAATTATTTGTAATCAATCGTAACTCGATATGTGGCAGACCATTAGAATCAACTAATCGTGTGAACACCCCAGCTATTGAATAACATGCAAGAAACATCTATGCAACTCTAGCGGCCAACACTGCCTTTGCTTTCTTTGAGTTTGACTATCTTTCTCTTCTTTTTTCCTACTTCCACTTGGCGGAAGTTATTTAGCTACCCTTATGAGAGGTACATCTAGAGATTGAGAGAGAGTGTGTGGAAGGGAGAAATTATATCACAGCTTGTATCTTCAACTCATATCTAAAATGATATTATATTGTTAAATGATTTATATATGTGTGATATATTAAAATGTGATCTTTACTATTTTATAGTATGTAGGTCTTTATATTGTATAATATTTTTTGATCGTATTCTTTTTTTTTCTTCTCCTTCTTCTTCAAAAAAAGAAAATAAATTTTTTTGTATATTCTAAGTACGTTTTAGAGAGAGAAAATTTTTTAATTTGCATATTGATCTTATTTTTAGTATTTTTGAATGTTTTAATGATTGTTACTATTGTTTTGAGATAAAAACATTAGTTTTGATATATTTGTGGAAGAAAATGATTAAAAATAAAGATATTTGAACTAAAAATAAGTAATATAAAGAGAAAAAATTGAGTTATTGAAAGTTGAAAACAATAGATTTAGTATAAATGATAAATTTTGTATGTGATAAACATGCAAGTTATAAACGACGAATGTGTAAATGATAAACCTGTAAGTTGTAAACAATAAATATGTATATTCAAAACAATAAATCTGTAAGTCAAAGTGATGAACCTATAGTTTTTCAAAATAATGAACATATAAATTTAAAATGATGAACTTGTAAGTTTCAAACTGTAAATTTCTATCAAAATGATAAACCTGCAAATTTAAAACGATAAACTTGTAATTTATAAATAATAAACTTGTAAGTTTCAAACAATGAACTTATAAAATTTTTTAAATTTACATATTTGATTTTATTTTTAGTATTTTTGAATATTTTATGATTGTTAAAATTGTTTTGAGAAAAAAATATTAGTTTTGATATATTTGTGGAAGAAAATAATCGAAAATAAATATATTTAAATTAAAAATGAGTAATATATAGAGAGAAAATTGAATTGTTGAAAATTGAAGAAAATAGATTTCATTTAAATGATAAATTTTGTAAATGATGAACTTTCAAATTCTAAACAAAAGTGTTTGCAAATTGTAAACAATAAAATTGTAAACCTAAAAGTGGTAAACAATTAACCTGTATATTCAAAACGATGAAGTTGTAAGTTAAAAACAATGAACATGCATTTTTTTCAAAATAATGAACCTGTAAGGGAGGAATGCCTAAAGGGTTTCCTTTGACCTATTTGAAAGTTATCCAACTTGAGTTAGGAGAGTACAGATGATTTTTTTTTCTTTTTTGGTAAACAAAAATACAAATTTAAATCATAGTTATTTAAATCATAGTTTAAGTTTAACCATCAACTATAACCCCAAAAGAACCCGATTCCGTAAACAACATAGAGGAAGAATGAAAGGAATAGCTTTTCGAGGTAATCATATTTGTTTTGGAAGATATGCTCTTCAGGCACTTGAACCCGCTTGGATTACATCTAGACAAATAGAAGCAGGGAGACGAGCAATGACACGAAACGCACGCCGCGGCGGAAAAATATGGGTACGTATCTTTCCCGACAAACCCATTACGTTAAGACCCGCAGAAACACGTATGGGTTCAGGGAAAGGATCTCCCGAATATTGGGTAGCTGTCGTTAAACCAGGTAGAATACTTTATGAAATGAGCGGAGTAGCAGAAAATATAGCGAGAAAAGCTATTTCAATAGCAGCATCCAAAATGCCTATACGAACTCAATTCATTATTTCGGGATAGGAATATAGAACCAAAAGAAAAAGACCTTTTTGATACTAAAAAAAAAAAATAGCAAGTTTCTTTTTTTTTTTTGTTTTGGACAAACAATATATCTTTTTTTTCCTTTGCATTTAAATAACAGATAAAAAAAAAAAACGATATGATCCAATCTCAGACCCATTTGAATGTAGCAGATAACAGCGGAGCCCGAAAATTGATGTGTATTCGAATCATAGGGACGAGTAATCGCCGATATGCTCATATCGGTGACGTTATTGTTGCTGTGATCAAGGAAGCAGCACCCAATTCACCTCTAGAAAGATCAGAAGTAATCAGAGCTGTAATTGTACGTACTTGTAAAGAACTTAAACGCGATAACGGTATGATAATACGATAATATAATTGGTCCTATAATCGAGGTTACATAGATTCTTTTTATGCAATATCTTTTATTGGGGGTATAAGAAAATTAGCGGAATTAATTCATTTTTTTGATAAATTGATAAATCTGTAGTTTATAAATAATGAATATGTAAGTTTCAAATGATAAATCTGTAAATTCAAAACTGTCAACTTCTAGTTTTTCAAAAATATGATCCTGCAAATTTAAAACGATGAACATGTGTTGTATAAACGATGAACCTGTATGTTCAAACAATGAATCTGCAAGTTTAAAATGATGAATCTGTAAATTTAAAACAATATAAATTAATAACAATGAACTTTCAAGTTTAAAATGATAAACATGTAATTTATAAATAGTCAATCTGTAAGTTTAAAATCATGAATTTATAAATTTAAAATGATAAATATACAAACAATAAACTTGCAAATTCTAAATAATAAACCTATAACTTTATCTTGTTTCATACATATAAAACACGAATATTAATAGTATAATATGAATTAGGTTCATGAAATAACTAACTCCGTGGGAGGAGGAAGAAAAAGAAAGAAAGAGAAGTAGAGGAAAGAGAAAATGGTGGGGAAAGGGTAAAATTGCATTGCCATGTGTCGCTTTTCAATTCGAAAGCTTATATCTAGTTAGCAGATTCATGTTAGGGGCAAACGACTGTTATTTATTGAGAGTTTAATCATACTCAAATCAAACCATGTTAATTATCTCGAGCGCAACAATAGGGTCCTATATTTTTTTTTTGCTCCAACCATAAAAGTCTATTTGTACCTTTTGTCTTAGTAATATTTCCGGTCTACTTTGAGTATCATTTTATAAAAGATTTTCTAGTCAATTTGAAGTGTTTTTTTTTTTTTAATTTCAATGGAGAATTTATGTTTTTGTTTCGAAATATAACCTTATACGCAGTAATTACTAACACATATGTATTCTTTCTTCTTTCTCTCTCTTTTTATATGGCATTACTATACCTTATTAATTGATATAAATAATAAATTTGTTAATTACATGTGTTTTTGTTTAGAATTTGTATAATCTAATCATTTCCTTAATTATTCTGCCGCGACGTCCTTAAAAGACACTTGAAGTAGACCATATGAAATAACGTTATTATGTTAATAGTGTTGTAATGAGTTAACGTGTTAAGGACAAAGATAAAATTTTATTAATTGTTATATTTTAAGTTTGCTTACAATTATTATTACATTAATTGTTGGTGTAGTAAATTGCTACATCAATATTTATTACCTGTTTTTCACTGTATCCTTATTAAAATATACGCTCTAGCTTCCTTTGTGAATGTTTGAAAATTATTGAAAAGATATTGAGATAAATTGTAATAAAAATATTATAAAATTGATGGTGATTAATTAATTTATTAATTTGTGCTAAAATGTCTAAGAAAGACATTCGAAATAGACTACAAAATAGTTTTCCTTAATCTAATAATTGATGACGATCTAATGAGATTAACAGTTTCTTTTTGCTTTTTTTTTTTAGCAATAGAGCAACAATTGACAGGACATATCATTAATTTCTTCAAAGCATTGCTCTTAATTTAAATGATTTTTTTTGAAATCGTAAATAAATTTATGATTAATGTAGATTTTAGATTGCAAAATGCTATATATGTTAAATATTTTATTTATATAATATGTTAATTATAAATAATTTTATCACTCTCTTACTCTATTGAACTAATAGAACTAACAGTTAGGTAAGAGGATACTATGAAACCTCCTTTCAATAACCTGTTTAAACCAAATAAGAAATCATAATTTGTTTTTAGAAATACCATCCCACCACAAAATCAACAAAACTAGTTCCCATGAAACATTGTTATATATCAGGAAAACATTTACATTTTATATACGTTGAAGTTATGATAAACAAAAAGATTTCATCATTTATGTACATAAACCATTTGTCATGTGCATACAAAATGTTAAGCAAAAACTAAAAGTACAAAAATATGATCACCCACAATTGGGTTCTTGGCTACTTCATGGGTTGTGCATTCTACTAGCTTATATCTTATCTACAAGCTATCTTCAATGATTGGCGATAGCTTCACAACTGTGTGAGGGAAAACAAAACATCTTCCATGCTAAGCAGCCTTGTTTAATTGTGCATGCATATAGACAATAAACGATAAATCACAACCAACATATATGATATCATGCTAGTCAAATAAATATACATTACATAATTATAATGCAAACCATGACAAGAATCAAATAAGCCATCACTTAATAATATCATTTGTTATCATATAAGAACATGATCATGTATCTATTATACTTATTCATAATTATACTTCTTTTCTTTCACTTGGCTCAATTTCCATATATTTCTTATCCTTTATATTCACTTATACACCCATGATTCCAAGACCAGACTTAGGGAGACAAAAGGGGTATAATGAGTACTTGGTCTATATAAATTGGTGCCAAAGATATGGGATATTGAACGTCCAAGATAAACGAGCAGTAATTGCTTAAAGGCGATAAATGCCTATAGGCACAATGATCTATGGACTTAATAGCCTACAGGCTTTGTAACACTCCTCTTTATAGTCAAGCAAGATGGCTTCATCAGTTAACTGACGGATATACCTGTATAGGACTTCGAGACATAAAACAGTCATAACCAAAGCATATATCATAACACGAGAACATTTGTATTTAATAAATAACAAAACTAGATTATTGCAAATTGTTAGCCCTTTCATAACTTATATACAGACATATGCTCTTATTGTAACACCCCATTATCCTTTTGCATAATAGTCAAGTAAGTTGATATCACTGTCTACTTGTTGATATATATATATATACTCATCTCAAATCACAAATCCCATGTATAATACATATATATATATATATATATACATCTCATAGATATACGAGTTATTTTTTTTACATTTATACTTTTTCAAAATATTACACAACTAAAATGGGTCATAAAATATTTACAGTCATACATACAAAAGTTTATTTTTTTACAGTTTATTAACATGCATATATATGTAACACAAAAAGAAACCAGTTTTATCTGGATGGTTGCTATTGCTACTACTCTGCTCCGTATATGGAGTTCACTAGTCTAATGAGTCTCTCAGATTACTTGCTTCTCTCAACCCTTGTCCTGATACTTGTATGGGAGAAAAGTAAACTCTCATGTTGAGTTTTAGCTCAGTGGTGCAAGTTTTATGATAATAATTAATTATATCTCAATTGAAAATTCTATATAATATTTCAATAATTTATTGCTACTATAAGTCTGATAAGACATAAATATATTCAGAGCATGCCGATATTAAAATATCATGTCATGCATAATCAAAAATTTATTCAATATCTAAAGCCAAACATATTTTTACATGCATTTATCGTTGTGCCTATAAATTTAGCCATCTAGATCAGATCTTAGGAACTTCTAAGGGTATTTGTATAATAAAGGTGTTTGGCTATAACATATATGTCCAAGCCGAAGGCATTTATCTTGGCTATAGCCATCAAATGGTCGAAGTGGCATATTCCGGCCAAAGAATACCATATGGTTGGAACCAACTATATTTACCAAAGTCAAATTATATGGTCAAAGAATATCCATATGACCAAAGTCAATCATCTTAGATGAAGTCATAACCTTATTGGCATTGCTAACAAATCCACTTAGTTCTGGTCTAGGTTAATCTTTAAGACTGAATCATGGCATCAATTCATTTCTCATATGTATATCAAAATATTTTATTTATTGCATACATATGTTATTTCGAATTCATTTCAATTTTTATCAAATATTTTATTTGTATGTTATTCCATATAGTGCAAAACATAAACATTTACAAAATATCTTTCACAATTTCAAATCACTAAATCAAATCAATTCATAACACATTTTATAATAAAAAATACTAATTATTATATAATAATATAATTAAGCAATTAAATTAATGGCTATTGCCATAAAGCTTGCACAAACCTGATTTAGTCATTCCCCACATTTACCTATTCTTTTTCCTTATCTAACATAGGCGTTTGTGTCGAGGGTTCGCCTAAAACAATGCATGTAATTGAATATCAGACATTCAAATCAATAATGATTCTTGTAATAATTGAAAGAATGTCTATTTTTTTATAAAAGTCATGTCTCTTATGTCATTTATATTTTCTTGTCTTATCTAATTAGAAATCCACTTGTTTATCACATTATTCAAGTTTCATTCACATGGATCACTTATCAAAGAAAATAGTATATGATAGCTAACATTCCTTTTTGCTAAATAAACATGGTTACCACAATTTATAGGTTTTGTATTAGCTATATTCCTATCTATGAATCAAATTTAAATCATAGACCGTCTAATGAAGTCCTATGTATGTAACACAATGTGAAGAAAATTATGATAAGATCATGATAGTGAGATTTCTATCATGTCTAATTGTGTTTATACCTAAATGATCACTAGTCATAGGATTAATAAGATATGACATTATTAATCCAAACATACTAGCACATGTTATACTCATTGACTAGGTCAAGTAGCTGATCTTATAAGCTGAAAACATGATATGTTTAGAGTTAACATGTGGATATTTGCTAGAGTACTAAGTATATTGGAGGACCTGCTATGAGCAATCACATAGATATATATTTAATGTCAGTGATAGTCTCATTATAGTAATGATGCAAGTATCCTTAGACTTAAGGTGCTCAAGGTTATCTTAGATACTGAATCATATACTTTGACTCCATTTCATGTTGCCTCTCAGAGGTTGTTCATAGGATGGTGATTGGGTATAACATGAGGTATGCGAAAGTATATGAGTAGTTAATAGAGGATTCACCACTTCTAATAGAAGGAGAGTATACCTATGACCTTTTGTAGCATTTATTTCTCATAAATCTTTGGTCGAGATAGATATGTTTTGAAGAATGTCTTCAAGAAAAAATCTTATAGAGTAATGAGTCTCATAGACAAGAGCTAATATCGTTTGGATTAAATGTGACATATTAAATCTAGTGAAAATTGACACACAGTCCATGTTTTGAACTAAATGAGGCATAGTGTGGTGAAAAAACAAATTGTACAGTAATTGGCTATGGAAGTATTTACAGTCAGACCACTGACTTTTTCGTTATTTGGGTGATCATGATGTATTGTTAGATACCGATTATGATTTGAGTTGCCAATATAATTGGGAATCTAAAGATTGAATGCACATTTTTTTAGCCTTTAGAATTCATAAAAATGTTGTATTTATACTTTTTCTAAAAACATATAACTATTTGGAATGCATTTAATGCAAAAAACAATTATTCAACCACTTTCTTATTCGTGCATGACAACTTTCTCTTTCCAAGTTCATGGGCATGACCAATTCTATCTAGAAATGAGAGTCTTTCACGGCATGACACATTTCTTAACGGATGTGACTTAGTCAAGCTTCACGGGTGGTCTAATGTTTCACAGTCATGAACATTTGAACTTGAGAGAATTGGCGCTAAATTTTTTCACAAGTGTGGCTCTACTAGTAAAGGGCATTAATTTCATGTTTCACAGTTGTAGTAGTTATTGATCACGAGCGTTACTTAATTCATGGGTATGATGGACTTAGTCATGGGCATGATGGACTTTTGTCACGGGCGTCAATCTTTGCTGATTTTTAAGCTTTTGAACTTTAATTGATTTGAATCAACTTGTTTCAAGATTTAGGAATATATAACATGTCTAAAACACTTAGAACACAATAAAGGTTAAATTCCTTATTGCTCAATTATTTGTAATAATCAAAATGATAGAAAAACCCTTCAAGATTTAATAATCTCTCCCTTTTTGATAGTGATAAATAATTTTGTAATATGTGACATAAGGAGAAATGAATTTCTCTCCCTTAAAAGATGCTTAATAAATTTGAATTATAATCAGCACAAGGATACCATATTTCAAACCATAAACATATAAGAAAAGAAGTTTCAAAAGAAATTCAAATAAGCATTGATCATAACATTTATGTCAAGTATATGGAAGGTATATGTCAAGTATATTTTATGTTAAATGGCATTTATGTTAAGAATATGCAAATTATATGTCAAGTATATGCTAAGCATATTGTATTTCTTCTCCCCATTTGTCACAATCAAAAAGAGACAATAAAGAAAAGAAAAGAGACAATATAAAGCAAATTCATTTTTCATTACATAAGCAAAAAATGTACATATATAAGTTTGAGTATAAACAAGATATGATTTTCTATCCAATGATCATAAGGATCCAAATGATCCTAATACAAGATTCTAAAACATGAAACTAAAACTAAAAAAAAGGCAAATAATGGCTTGAAGCCAAATAATTGCTTGAGGATATCAACTGTCGATTCTACAAAATCCTTGAGATTTTTTAGCTTTTGATCAATGGATTAGTTGAAGGAATCCATACTTTCTTAAAGCATGTTGAAGCGAGGAGTGAGAATTGTCATAAGCTGCTGAGCCATATCCGGTTGAGATGAAGATACTTCACCAGCTGTTGGGGCATTCGGAACATTTATCAAAGCTGTAGAAGGCTCGACTCTAGCTCTCTTTCTCTGCTAGGGCCCTTATAGACCATCTTTGAATGCCTTCGAATCCTTTGGTTTCCATGCATTCTCACCTACAGGTGTGATAAATATGTAGTAGGTGTCATCCGGATATATGATTCTCACTGCGACTCCTATATTGATAAAGGATTCGATGTCTAGTCGATCTATAGGGGATACCGAGATAATGTTGAAGTTATGATCATTAAGATCCATCAAGCCAGGCTCAATTTCCAAATGAGTAATGTAGCCACCTACAAGAATGTCACTCAATGGCTTTAAGGCTATCGACTAAAGATGGGATGAAAACATCTTAATAGGGCAACTAGCTCACTTTTTCGAGCCATCTTGAAATGAAGTAATTCTAACTTCCTGACTGCCTCATTGCTATCACCTCGACCAAAGATCAAGTATGTTAAAAACTAGTGAATGTAGTAGAGAACCAAATTCTTCAAATGAGTCATCTTAGTCTTATTGACATCTTAGCTACAATCCCTACCAAAATTGTGCCATATTGAATAGGGGTAAAATTCCTCTGCCTTAATTTCATTTATCAAACCCTCATGTGGTAGTTTGAAGATATCTGCAAATTCTGAGGTGGTGAGAGATTTCTCATGTCTGTAAAGTTAGAAAGAGACCTTGCCAAAAGGGGATATTTGCAAGGTACTTAGAAACTCCAGGGTTGGCTCTTTGAAGGTAGGCCTGTAGATATCTATGAACTTTAGCAATCCACATATCAGAAGCTAGCGTCTTATGTATAATTCAAGGCCTAGAGGCTTGATGCAATTCCAACGAAAATCTAGGTGGACAAAATAGGTCGCTTCATTAGAAAAGCATATTTCTGATGGTAGCATTGGGATAAAACATTGAATAAATACATTGTATAGAGCTTTAGGATTGTGCTCATTTTCTTCCGTTTGGAGGAACCAGTTGCATAGGTCATTATCGTTGTCAAAAACTTTGAAGAAAGCCAAAAGGGATGAAGATGTAACCTAGGGTTTGATTTTCACAAGAAAACTCAAAGAATCTTGAATGAGATAGATGTTTGTAGTGTTTAGATTATGAATTCGATGATGATTTGTTATGAAATTGTGTTTGGGAGGTCAGATTTGGCCAGAAATAGGAAAGGGAGTGCGGTTGTCGCGAGTTTGAAGAAAGAGAAAAGAGAGAAATAGAGAAGTTTCTGGCTTTATATCGATAAATTCACGAACGTTAAGAAATATTTACGAGCGTGAATAATCGTATTTGCTCCTTGAACTAAAGTGGTGAAGAGAGGAAGAAGATGAATTAGATTTTTTTAGGTGGAAGAATGTAGAATTTGTTTTCTTTTTGACTTTTATACTAAAATTAAGGAGTGAGTTCCACTAATTAAAATTAATCTTAATTTTTATTTGTGCATTAACTTAATTAGTCTTGATAAACTTTTAAACTTTGAAAAATTCTTTATTTTCCACCAATTAACTCATCTTCACACTTTTTCCCTAACAATTACAATAATACTGATTTTGTCCGTAGGGAAAATTTTTTTTTTCCAATTTTAGCACTAATCTTTTTAATTTTCAAATAATAATATTCTTAATTATTTTTTCTTATTATTAGTCATTTTTTATGGGTTCAAATTTAGACTCCGATTGAACCAGTGCACCCCACTATAGTCATGCGTAATCAGGGTCTAAATCACTAGATATTGTAGTGCTCCCATCAAGAATACCAAACTCTATTTTTACAAAAGAAAGCCTTTTATCATTCTACTTTTACAAAAGAAAGCCTTTTTATCATTGAGAGGCTTGGTAAAAATGTCAGCTAATTGTTTGTTTGTATCAATAAATTTTAATACAACATCACCATTTTGGACAAGATCTCTTGTAAAATGATGCATAATGTCTATGTGTTTGCTCTTAGAATGTTGAATGAGATTTTTCGAAAAATTTATAGTACTTGTATTTTCATATGACAATGTGATCAATCTCTTGACCATTTGAGGTGAGAGTGAGGGAATAAAAGGTTTGAATTAGGGTTAGACTTCCAATAAATTTACGACATAATTATTAAAATGGTGTCGTTTTGATTTGAACGACAATAACGGATGGCAAATTCGTCATTACATTAACGACGAACATAAGTTTATCGCCAATAAAACGATGACATTTTGATTTCTTTTTAATTTAGTATGAAATAAAAACAGAAATTAGCAACATAATTTAAATTTAGCGCTATTTTCGTGGTAGAATTCAAATCCATCTCTATTTTTGTGACGAAATTTAAATCTGCCGCTATTTTAGGGAAATAATTTAAATGTCACTATTTTAGTGACATAATTGAAATCTGTTACTAAGAAATAAATTAAATTAAATTAATAAAAAAATTAGCAACATAATTTAAATCATTCGCTATTTTAGCGATGAAAATTAAATCCATTGCTCTTTTTATGACAACTATTAAATTCATCACTATTTTATTAACAACTATTAAATATGTCTCTATTTTAGAGATAGAATATAAATCTATTGCTATTTTAGTGATATAATTTAAATTTGTTGCTAAGTATCAAATATAAATAAAAATTAGCAATATAAATATAAATTCATCGCAAATCCGTTGCCAATAATTGCCGCTAACTTTAGCAACAGATTTCTTATCACAAATGTATGACTCTGTACTCAACTTCTATTTCATCATAGGAATATGATTCATGACAGACTCTGAAACATGTCCAAAACGACCATGTTAGATATGGAAAGGAATGATAGAATTTTTATTGGACTGAATAGAAACATTACAATGCTGAGATTTGCCAGTCAATACTGGTATGACAGAACTGTGTGTATTACAGAAAGATACATGATTAACATAAGAATCAATGACCTTTGCTATGAAAGAACTTTGATTGATTATATACATGGTTCCATGAAGAACACCAACTGCTAACACTCGACTAGTCTTCAGGTCCTACAACAAACAGTGAGTTGAATGAAAGATAAAATGTGCAGGTAATGTATTGGTTAGCTTACTTACTGAAAGTAAGCTATAGTTGAATGAAGGTACATACAACACATCAATCAGTGTGACTGTATCTGAAAGAATAACATTTCCAATTATCTCAACAAGTTTAATTGGCCCATCTGGTAGATGTATTGGTAAAGGTTTAGGCAAGTGTGTTATGTTTTCAAGAATTGAAAGAGATTTGCACATATGGCTAGAAACTCCTGTGTCTACTATCCATGTACCAACTTCTAACATACAGGTTGCCTTAGTATTAGAATTAACAGTGTTCAGTAACATACCTGCATACTCCTTTGTGTGAGCAAAGTTGACATGTGCTCCCTCAACTGATATTTTCCCTTTAAGTGCCTTAGCAACTTCCTGCTGAATAAGAAGTGCCATAGTTGGATGTAATTCCTCATCACGTTTCCCAACATAAGTAGCAGCCTCTAAAAGAGTATCCAAATGTTCTTCTACGAGATTGACCAAAGCTCCACTCTTAGTAAGTTTTCTGTTATTCTCCTTGAGTTCTTTATACCTGTCTGGAACTCCACAAAGTTGAAAACATGTATCTCCCATATGCCCTCCTTTGTTACAGTGAGTACAATGTCTACTCCCTTTATTTCTATCATATCTTGCTTTATCAATTCCTTTTTCCTTTTTGAATTCAAAAGTTTTGACCATCATTGCATTTGCCTCATAAGTGTCAAAATTAGCATGCACTTCTCTTTGTTTCTCCACCCTCAGAATCATTGAATAAGCTCTATTTATACTAGGTAATGGTTCCATCACTAGTATCTGATTTTTAAGATGATCATAAGTATCATTAAGCCCCATCAAAAATTGCACTAACTGATTAGATGCACTTCTTTCTTCTATGATCCTTCTAGCTCCACATGTGCACTATGGCATAGGAAGCAAAGATGCTAGCTCATCCCACAATCTCTTCTGCTTATTAAAATACTCCATAACAGACATTGAATTTTGATTGATAGAGCTAATTTCTCTTTGCAACTGGTACAGTAATGGACCATTGCACTCTCCAAACCTCTGCTCTAATTCAACCTATAATTGTCTAGCTGAAGTGATATACAAGAAAGATTCAACTATATCTTTAGATATTGAATTGAGAATCCAAGACTGTACCATGCAATCTACTCGAGTCCATATTTCAAAATCATCATAACCTACTTCTGGTTTTCCTATGGAACCATCAATAAAACCGAGCTTTTGTTTTGCTCCTAGAGCTATCGTAATTGCTCACTTCCAAGACATATAATTTCTTCCAGTTAAAACATTTGTTACTAAGATCATTCCAGGATGATCTGAAGTTTGTAAAATGAAACGATCTCCTGCACTATTAACCCTAACTCCAAGCACATTAGCCATTTCGATGTAGAATATCAGTAAACAATCTCACAATCAAAATCACCAAATAAATCTCCAGCAGCAATGATAAGAAATAGAAAGTAAAGATCAATTACCGATTATCTCAGATCGTAAATTTCTTTGATACCATGTTAAACTCTGATCAAAGCAGAGTATTCTTCATTCACAAAACCAAAACAAAGCTAAAAAATGAGTTCATATCCATACAATTTGGTAACCGCCTCCCTTATATACACATGCAGAACCAATGAGGTATTAACACCTCAGCTTCTATTACTACTGCTAATAAACTTATTGCTAATATACTTACTGCTAAATCTATAAGTATTATAAATATAGAAGTAATATAAGTTGTACATACTCCTTCAGTCATTTTAACAAGATATATTTACATTATTTTTATGCAGGATAAAAAAATTTAGTTAATATGGTTGAAAATATATTTTTGCTTAATATACTTTTAAATTAATTATTATAAAAAAATTAAGAAACAATAAGTCATATATACCGATAACAAGACATATTTATCGTCATAAAAAAAACTACCAAATAATTATATTTTTTAAAAAAGAAAATGAATACTTTTTTTAAAATACATGAAAAAAAAAGAAAAACAAAGTGAGTCTTTTTTCGAACCAAAGGAGTATTAGTAACAATCATTTTTCCTAGAAGTAAAAGTCTTATAACTTCTATAAGGTACATAATACCATGGAGTGGTAGATGGAGAAGAAGCAAAGGAAAATATGAAAGAATGAAAAGAGCATTAAATACTCAAGGGGGGACATTTCACTATGAATATATGCAAGATAATGATAAAAATGGAATTTGGTTTCTTTATATATCATTTTTTTTGGCACAACAATACACAAATCATATAAAATAGTTTCTATTCAACCATAAATCATCATTCAATTCTTCACACATATAATAATTTACAAATATTTTTTATTAGAATATATATATATATATATATATATATATATATAATTTTAATCTTAAAACTCCATATCCATATATATAAATGTCATTTTTGGTACTAACCTACTATTATTTATTCTTCAATTCGTCAACTCCCAAATTTTGTATGCTTGCTCCTGCTTCCTTTTCAGCTACTATCTGCATGCAGTCAAATAACTATGTACTGAATATTAATATGTCCATTGGTGATTACTAATTCAAAAATTTTCATCGATCTATATTTGCATACATTCATACATATTCAAATTTTCTCTTTAATACGTTTATTATTCTTTTTGTCAATACTTTAATATTCATTCCCCTTAGTTTACTATTTAATATCTTCATTTAATTAACCATATTTCTCAATAAATATTATAGTTTTTTTTACTCTTGGATTTTCATTTTCTTTCAATTTAGTCCATTTTCTCACCTTACCACTCTAGTTAAATCTCTTTTATTTTTCTTCTTCTTCTTCTTCTTCTTTTATTTATTTATTTTATTTTTACTTTTTTCAATCTTCTATTTAATTACACAAATTTCACTTTGATTACTAAAATTCTATTTATTTACAATTTTGCCATTACTTTACATTTATTTACATTTTTGCCACTAACTTTTTATTTTTCATTTATTTTCTTTTTAACTACATAATTTAATATTTTATTTCATTTTATTCCACTTATTTCTCATTTTTCATTTTTGCTATATTTTTTTTCCTTTATCACAGTTACCACTTTTATCATTATTATTATTATACCATTTAATTATTCTTCTCACTTTTATCCTATTTATCAAATTTATCACTTATGTCATTTTTCTTACATTTTTCATATTTATCATATTTATAAAATTTTAAGTATTTTTCAATTTTATTATTTTTCTCACATTTTTTGCTTATTTCATTTTTATCCTATTTTCACTTAAGTCATTTTTATCATATTATTCATTTTTACTATTTTTATTAAAATTTGCCTCTAGTTTCAATTCGATAGAAAAGTGTCGGATCAGATACATGGGAGGTGAATCCAAAAGTCCACTACACTGAAGAGTAATCCCGAAGGACCACCGGAGCACTGCACTGTATATTGAATCACTGTATCACTACCACTAAAGTAGACAGTCATTGGCCTACATAAGCGAGTCGCTATGACCCACATCGCGGTAATGGTGTCCCTATGACTAGCAAATTATATCATGAGCTAGATTTAACCATTAGAAAAATAACTAAGGACATTATTTTATTCCTTTAATTCAATTTCCATTAAATTCATACATTCAATTATTTTTACATAATTAATCACTTAATATTTTATTCATCCATACAATTATCTCACTACCATAATTTTTCCATACTTTCCATTCTAATATATATCAACATTTCATTACGAATATTCAATTAAGTTATTAAGCATCAATAAATAGACTTTAATCATTATTTTTCATTTCATGCATAATAAAATCAATAATTAGAAAAATATTTAATATATCATTTAAAAATTTTCAATAAATCTAAACACACTCAAAATCATATTTCCTTGCATTTCATGACTAATGAAATATTATTTAGAGTCTATCCATGACTTAAAATAAATATTTAGATGTTGTTTGCTATTTTTCATAGCCCGGTCAAAGTACGATCAACCAATTATTTAATTATATCGGGTTCCATTTTTTTCTTAGTTTTGACTTTTGAGGACTTATTTGACCACATTTTCACTTCCAATTTTACCCCCAGACTAGTCATAACCTATATTTTCCGATGATCAAATAAAATATTTTTCACCCACTAGTATATTTTTGACCCTATATGCTGATCAATTTTAGAAACTACAGTTTACGACTAACCTAGCATGTGGGCTATTACAGATTAGGTCTGTGCTTCATTGATAAAAATAGTACATGTTATCTAAATGTGTGAAATTATTTGTTAATGCTTGATATGAATGTGGGTTGTCATGAAATATGATTGATAGTTACTTTTTATTTTTTATGGTAATGAGAATTAATGGTGTGAAGATGTTAAGATATGTGAATGTAATTCTGATCTAGAAATTTTGGTATAAAAATGAATGCATATAATGGATATATTTATTAGATAGTTTTGTGCCAATTGATGACTCTGTTACAAAATTTCAGGAGCAGTCTTGACATTTTTTTTATCATAACTAATGTTCTGGTAATGAGATTGAGATGAAATCAGGTGAAAATAAAAGTGGACTCATAATTATAAAACTTTTATTAAGAGCCTAAGTTCAAATTCTAATTTAAAATAGGCTAAAAATTGGACAAACAATTCCAGACCTATAGGTACCTAGAAAATACGGGTAAAAACTAATAGAACGCCCTTCAGTAAAATTGTGCTAACGTTTTCTAAAAAACTTGGATTTTGATAATTTTTGATGAATATGAAATATGAGACATTAAGCTACAAAATAATATAATGTTATAAATTCAAATTTAAACTATAAATGGGCTAAAAATGAGGTCCAAAATCAGGGCCATAATATGTCATAAACAAAGAATTGGCATATTGGGCTTTTGCATGTGGTGTGATCAATACATATGTTAATTAATGAGAATTTTGACTTTAATTGTAGTTATAAATGTTTAATAAAAGTATTTATGTGTGAGGTTTTAATTTAATAATAATGGAAACAAATAATAAAAATAAATAAACATATATGTGGAAATTGGGTACAATTATCACTTTTGAAAATATTGTGAATAATAATATTAATATTGGAAGTAAATATAAAAATAGCTAATCCCTAATACACCTAACCTAGAACTAGAATAGATAATAGATTAGCATGCCAATCAAGGGATTAAAGGCACTCGGTGCTAAAACATGAAAGCCGGTAATGACAATTCTAGAAATTCGCTCGGTGTGAAATTATTAAGCCATTAATGGCAATATTACGAAAGACAATAATGGCACAATTAGAAAAGCGTTTGGTGCAATATTATGAAAGCCGATAATGACAATCCCGTTATTCCTATTAGTTAGTTCGGTTATAGGTGTTATGGACACAAAGAAAATGAAAATAATAACAATGTAAAGTGTGTAGGGATAAAATAAGTAAAAATATGTCTTTTTGATAATGTTGTGTTAAATCAAGATTGCTGAATATTAAATGTTTGATAGCATTTCTTTGATTTTCTATATTTTTTTGTTTTATGCCTTATTTGTGAAATTATGAAATGACATGTAAAAAAATATATGTATGTAATATTTTTATCCCTGAAGCACCACTAAGCTAGTAGCTTAGCACATGTGGTTTTCTCTTGCGCAGGTTATAAAAAATAGTTGTAGATAGTATAGTTGTCCGAAGAAGAAGGGTACCCGGACGGAAAACGGCTTAAAGCTTTGGACTATTTTTGTTATATTTTGTTAAAAGTTTTATAAATTAAATTATAGTTTTATCTCATCTAGTATGTATTGGAGGTATGTAAAACTAATGTAACGGAGATAGTTTAGATGTAAAGTAATATATTTTATAAATAAATAAAATATTGAGTTTTGGTGTTTGTAATATTTTTGAAAAAAAAAAAATTATACTTCCATTTGCGAATTTTATAAGAAAGTTACTCAAGTAATGCTCACTTACCTTGTTGAGCTAAAGTGGGGTAACGGGGTGTTACAGAAGTAGACCCGTGTTAGATTGGTTTTGATTTTATTTATTTCCATTATTATTTCTTATGACATCGGATAGAGACAACCATTTTAGATATGTTTTTAATTAAAAATGACATGTAGTTGAGGTTGATTAAATTACCTTATTTATATATATATGGATTTTGTGATGAACGACTTATGAATGCCAAATTAGTTTATTTGATAATAAAGATATGGTGCTTTATTCAAATATAAATTGTTTTTATATAGTATATGGTTTATCCACAATACAAAGACAAGGTTTTTTTTTTATTTATATATGTTATACAAGCTTATGAACGTGATACAAGTATATTAAATAAGATAAATTTTTTTTAATTGGAACAGGTTAATAAGGCATTCGATCATTTGGCATCTACTTGTATTATGGATTATATCCTACAAATGGGTGGGTGTTACATATAGTGGTATTAGAGCTTAGGTTTAGGTATTTCTAGACTTAAGTGGATAATGGGGTTATCATGTACGCATAAGTGTGTCTTGTTTGACTCTGACTTGGGCTACTTCTCTGTCAACTTGTAGGACTAGAGTGATATGACATTTGAATCGAATGATATGGCTGAGAGCCATAGCTCTCCATATACTAGGGCACTAAACTAGCCCAATGTAGCTATTATTTAAGGTCAAAGTGCAGTACTTGTCCTGAACGAGTATATTAAGGCCAAACTCCTTTGATGTAGTAGATGTCAGGCTTGCTACAATAGATTGCTAGAGCTATACCTCAGCTAGCACTAGATCCTCCACCTCCACCATAAAAAGCCAAAGGTACAACTAGACAAGTTCTATAAGTATGGAGCTATAGAATTTTTGGGAATGAAAGATCATGATCTTACAACGGAAAAATACTTCTTAGAGAAGATTGAAAGGGCATGTGATGAGTTTGAGGTTGATACTGACCATATGGCAAAATATGCCATATATTTGTTCTAAGAAAATTCTTATGATAGGTGGAAGTCAATTTTGTTGAAACCAAAGGTTCCCTAGCCAGTGACATAATACTTCTTTTATTGTTGAATTAAAGAGCAACATGTCCTTTGGATTTACATAGATGAGAAGAATAGAGAGTTTCTAAATATAAAGTAGGGCAAGATGATTGTTACAAAGTATAAGTGGGAGTTTACACGATTGAGTAAATATGCTTTAGAGTTGGTTACAAAGGAGATTAATGAGTGTAAAAGATTTGAGGATGGCATCAATGCAGAGATTGGGGACTTTTGTGACAACATTCCTGCATGTCAGTTTTACTAAGTTGGTCACTTTTGTTGTCAATATGGAAAAGAGGAAGGGAAAGAGGGAAAAAAATCTCCAGATAGACAACAGTTATAATGGATAAGCTTATGAAGTCAAACTTACTTTTTGCCTATCAGGAGAGATTATGCCTTGAGCAGATTAGCAAAGCTTTATATTAATGACATAGTACAATCTCATAGAGTATCAGTCTCCATTGTTTCAAATAGGGACCCCAAGTTTACTTTTAAGTTTTGGGTAGTCTACAGAGAGATTTGGGTACCATGCTCAGCTTTTGCACAATCTTTCATCCCCAAACAAATGGTCAATCAGAGAGAGTTATACAGATCCTAGAGGATATGATGAGGAGTTGTTTCTTTGAGTTTAAGGGTAGCTGGGACATATATCTTCCTTTGATAAAGTTCACCTACAACAACAATTATTAGTGTAGTATCAAAATAACTCTTTATGATGTACTTTATGGTAGGAAGTGCCGAATAACCTTATGTTGGATAAAGCTCAATAAGAGAAAGTTAGTAGGGTTAGACTTGGTACAAGAGACAACGAAAAAGGTACTTGTTATCTAGAATAGATTGAAGGTATCTTCAGACATACATAAATCATATGTCGATCTCAGGAGGAGAGACATAAAATATGCAGTGGGAGACAAGGTTTTACTGAAAGTTTTCCCTTGGAAGAAAGTGTTGAAATTTGGAAAAAAAGGGTAAGTTGAGCTTGAGATGCATTAGGCCTTATAAAATTCTAGTGAGAGTGGGAGCAATTATTTATAGGGTCACACCACCTGAGTTGACCAAGATTCATGATGCGTTCTGTATCTCTATGTTGAGAAGATATAGGTCAAATCCCTCTCACATAATTCTAGTATAGAGCATTAAGGTGAGATTGGATTTAACTTATGAAGAAGAGCCAATCCAAATTTTATCTAGAGAGATCAAGGAACCCAAGAACAAATAATTACCATTAATCAAAGTCTTATAGAGAAATCATGCAACAGAAAAAGCTATATGGAAAAGTAAAGAAGTGATGAAAGCTCGTGATCCACAACTATTTAGAAACAATGTCTCTGATAATTTTGGGGAAAAAATTCTTAAAGGAGGAGAGAAATGTGCTCATAAGTTAGGGCCTAAAAATAACATGTAGCATGAGTATATTAAGTGAATATTGGTGGTATATAAGTAGTTATTGGTATTGGGAACATAAAAATGGTTAAAAAGGATTTTAATAGTGAAATTTTCCTAGTGTTCACGCCCCTGAATAGAGTATCACGACCATAATTGTCATGAAATTGGAATTCTAAAACTAAGGAGCTTCATGGTCGTGACACATATGGTCACACCATTGAAGACTTGTAGTTTAAATTTGGTAGTTTCATATTTTTGATAGAAACTCACGAATATTTGACTCAAAACCCTAACCACCATTTTCTCTGAACCTCAAAATCAATTGCCTTTGAATTCCTTTGATTTCTAGCTTTGATTACACAAAATTTCCACATTTAACGAGATAAAATTGATTAGAAATAAGAGTTTCACCATAATATTAAGGGCAAAATAAAGAAGGAGGGATAATTTAATTGTGAACCCAAAAACTTCTTTAGAATCTGCGAAATAGAAGGGTTGAGATAGAAGTGGGAGACAACTTCTAGAGGTAGTAAGCATGCAAGAAAGGTTGGAAAATTAAGGCTCCCATTAAGGTTTGTATATATATGCATTTAAATTCAATTAATCAATTGTTTGTGTGATGAATTGTGTAAATGGTATTTTATTTGGTATCTATAGGTATATAGGAATTGTTGGAACCGAAATAAATGACATGATTGAATCTGAATTGGATATGGAAGATTGATACATAAAGTTTGATAATGCTATGATATTGAATAGGGTTGTTTGAATTTAGTTTATACGATATCAATTGATAATTTGCATGATTATAGTTCTAAAATGATTAATTATGCTGGAAAGTGTTGATAAGGGTGGCTAAAATTGGTTAGCCTTAGAGCCTTTATATATGAGGTGTATATTTGCTTTAAAATAATACTGAAATATGACATAGACTATTATTTCATGGCCGTAAAGGAAGGCTTCACGCATGTGAATGGCTACACAGAGGATGTTCACAATCGTGAATGTTCAAAAAAAACCAGTCACAGTTGAGTCATGATAGACAATTCATGAAAGAAGGATTCACGATCATTAATGACCATTCACACCTATGAATGCCTTATAACCAAAAATTTTTATTTTGAATTCTGAGATGAAATTACATGATTATAGTTTGCACACATACCATGCATGATTAAATGAGATAGCATACAATGTGATAAGTTAAACTCGAACATGGATATGCTTATGATGCTTTAAATCACAAGATGTTATATGGAATTCATAAATGCATTATAAAATGTGATAAATAATAAGATCTTATTTATTAATGCCCATTCTCTATATGTGGATTAGCATAGAATAGATGATATGCCATTGAGGGGGTTACAGTACCGTAGAATATCTAGTACATGGATAATTTATTTAGGGACAAGGTGGCCTAAGCTTAGGTGAGAGTGCTCTTGATACCATATGTGCGCAATTATGATTTACACTTAGTCAAAGTGGCTTAAGCTTGGGTGATAGATTTCTTAACTTGAAAAGCTTTGTTTAGCACTATATAGACAAATACAGTTAGTGAGCAGGTTGGCTTAAGCTCAAGTTAGAGTGCTCCAATTTCATAACCCACATCTGAATAGTTCGAGTCTAGAATATTGGTTAATGAATTGTTTAAACCAATAATAAAGAAAGTCAATCATAAACATGGGAGCCATATGTTGTTATAACCTATAAAGGAATAAGGAAAACCAGTAACCAGGTATATGAAATCAAAAAAAGGGAATTTTGCATTTTATGATGTAATTGTTATATAGACAGGATGAAAGTGAATTGATATTGTGCTATATGACTTGTGTGAACTGTAACTTAGTAAATTAAGTATGGATAAAGTATTTATTATATGGTGGCATCATGGAGCACTCAGGTGCATACACTGTATATCTAAATATACTATGGAAATGTATGAATATATACTAGAATTTTTATACTTATATGTATCATTAAGCTTTCAGTAGCATAGCGTGTGGAATTTCTTATATGTAGGTTTAGAACAGCTAGACAGTTGAGTTAACGAGAATTTATACATGTTATATAGGCTTATAAACATTATACATGTATATTGAATAAAATAGGAAAAGTTTTTAATTTGAACAAGTTAATAAGGCATCCGGTCATATGATATCCACTTTTATGGTGGGGTTATATCCTATTGTATGAGTGGGTGGTACATGCTGCATCAAAGGAATCTAGCCTTGATCAACTTGTTTTTGAGCTAGTTGGTTTGATATTGGTATTGCATTTGGATCCTAAACAATAGCTGTATTGGGCTGGTTTGATGACCTGATATGTGGAGAGTTGTGGCTCTCAGCTATATCATTTGATTGAGAAACCATTTCACTTTATTCTATAGGTTGATAGAGAATTAGCTCATATCAGAGTCAGATGAGACACATTTATGCATGCATGATAAATCCCACTATCCATTTAAGTTTAGAACAACCTAAACCTAAGCTGTAATACCATTAAATGTAACACCCACTCATATAATAGGACAAAATCCCACCATACAAGCTAATGTCACACAATAAAATGCCTTATAAACTTGTTCCTATCTTACTCAATGCATCTGTATAACATGCAAAAATTTATTCATTCCAAACTATATACTATATAAATCATTTCCTATGACTAAATAGAAATCGAAAATCAAACTATAACCAAAATACTGGATCTGTATAAATTCCAAATCCTTATTACCAAATTAAATTGGTTTCGCATACATAAACCCTTTATTACAAAATCCATCATTATTTAAAATCATCTAATAAACTTCAAATACATGTTCTTATTGATTGAAAACATGAATAAAATGACTATCTTTATCCCATGACATGAAAATAACACAAATGAAAGAAATAAAATGCGATCAACTTAAACACCGGTCTACTTTGACTACTCTGATAGGTTTGAACTTCTCTTTTTGTAAATTCAACTATCTAACAGCTTCAAACCTCTATGTAGGGAAACCCATACACTAAAGTACTAAAAGTTTAGTGGTACATATAAGTATAAAAATTCTAGCATATGTTCAAACATAGTCATAGCATATACAAATATATTGTATACATACTTATGTGTTTGACCATGTCATCGTATATCGATATATTTTTAACATGCTTAGTTTACTGAATTACAATGCATTCATGACATATAGCACATAAATAATCTACATCATAAGGGATAAAGGGTGCTCTCATCCGAGCTTAAGCCACCTTGTCCCTAAGTAATAAATCCATGTCCTAAATATACTACAATACTATAATCCCCTCAATGACATGCTATCTATTCTATGCTAGTCCTCGTATAGAGAATGAGCATTAATAATTATAATTTGGTTGTTCATCTCATTTCATAATCCATTTCATGGTTTACAAAAGCATTCCACATAATACCTTGTGATTTAAAGCATTATAATCCTATCCATGTTCATATTCACATTATCATATTGTATACCATCTCATTACATCATGTAAGGTATGTCCACATACCAATACCATACAATTTTATCATAAACAAAATACAAAGTTATGGTTGTAGGGCTTTCATGGGTGTGAATGGTCATTCAAGACCATAAATACCTCATTCATGGGTTGTTAACCTATGACTTAAGTCGTGATGATTTTATATGTGGACATTCATGCGCATGAACAATATGTCATGGCCGAAAATTAACAGTCTATGTCAAATTTCAGCACCAATTTGAGGAATTATGCACACTATTGCAAAGGCTCTAAGGATAACCAATGTTAGCCACTCCTATCAACAATTTTCAACATTTTACGGCATTAACAAGCTATAATCAAGCATATTATCATAATTAAACAATTAAACTAGGATTAATGCCTTATTTATCAACATCATAACATAAATACATACTTAATTGCAATAATTCCTTATACAACCCAAGCATATCAGTTCACCAAATCTTTGCATAACATTTTAGGTATCAACACATGCCAAATATCATAACCATAATAGAATTATTCACACAACGTGCCAAAATTTGAATTTAGATGTGTATATGTACAAACTTAAATTGATGCCTTAATTTCCAACCTCTCATGTGTGCCAACTCCTTCTGATGGGTTTCCCCACCTTCTTTCACATTCCTAACATGAAATCAAAACCTCATTACCATCTATTTTGCCATAATGAAAACAAATCCTCACTTAATCCTATAATATGTATCCTTTATAACTATACCCCTTCGAAATCTGAATTGAACCAATTAAAGAATAACAAAAACTTGATTTCTTACCCAAAACCTTGATCAATCAGAATTGGTTAGGCTATAAATTTGAATTCCTTTTTCTCCCAATTGTTGTCCTCTTTGGAATGGTAACTTTTGCCCAGATATTAAGACAAGAAGGGGGGTTGAATTGGAGTTTAAAAATTTAACTTTAAAGTCCGAAAATAAAAAGTTAAGTTTAGGAGGGATAGAGAAATTTGACACAAGGATTTTTATAGAGGTTCGGGTGTTAACAAACCCTACGCCTCTCCCCAATCGCAATTGGGAGTTTCACTAACACACTAAGTATTATAATGGAGTTTTAGAAGCTCACTCTCAACTATGGTGTTTCTCACAATGGCTCACACCTAACCCAGAAATTCCTTGTGTTTTGATGGCTCACACAATAATCAATTCATTGTGTTTTATAGACTCACACAAACAATCTTTACCTTGTGTTTTCAGGCTCACACAAACAACCTTTACCTTGTGTTTTACAGGCTCACACAAACAACCTTTACAAGTGTTCTACTCTTAACCCAAAAATACCCAAAACTCACTTGAGTAAATGATTACAGAGAGATACACTTACAAATCTTTATTGCTCAATAAATGATGAGCAAAAAGACTTTTTTCAGAGAATAAATATCAAATGCACAAAATGGCTTACAACAAGGTTTTGATTCAAAATATTTTTAATTCACTTGTTCTTTTGTTCTCCTTCTTCACTTTTTTGTTCTCTTCTTATTCTGGATGCATAAATGACTTGCATTTATACTTCAATAGCAAATTATAGATGTTAGAGTGCATTTATTATGAAACTATCCATTGCACCAACCCTCATAATCGCGCCTGATATTTTTCTATTTCATCTTTCACGGGCGTGACTCTATGTGTCACGGTCGTGACTGTTCTTCCAAGTCGTGACTTAAGTGGTGACCTTGGCCGTGAAGCATTCTAGAAGTTTTGAAGAGTTTGTTCACGAGCTGACATTTATCTTCACGGGCGCGACAACCTTCCAAGGCATGGTCCAAGTGGTGACTTTGGTTGTGAAGCTCTATGGAAGAATTTGTCATGTTTGTTCACAGGCATGACATTTCTTTCACGTGCATGATTGAAAAGTTCATTCACGGTTGCTATCTTCCTTCGTAGCCATGAACTTTAAATGTTGGTTTGTTGGCGGTCAGCTTCATCACGGGCGTGACACATAGGGTCACGGGCGTGAACATGCCACTTCTTCAATTTTATCTTTTGAAGATTAATATTCCATTCTCCATTCTTGCTAACATATTTCATACCCTGTTCAATAGACTTAGAAAAAAAGTATGTTAAATACAATATTGCTATTTTATTTATTATCATCAAAATGACGAAAATATCCCTCAAGATTCAACAATCTCCCTCTTTTTGATGGTGACAAATAATCTAGCAATATGTGCTTTTGAGAAGTCTCCCCCTCAAAAGATGCTTAGGATAAAAAATGGTGAAGTGCAAGAATTGTAGAGAATGATGAAGTGTAGCATTAAAATAAACTTTCTAGTTTTAAGTATATGCAAGTTATATGCAAAGTATATCCAATGTATACCAAAATTTTCTTTAAAGCATGAAGTATATGTAATGTATATTTAGAGTATATCAAATACATATTCATTTATATAACTTCCATCAAGGTATATGCAAAGTATACTTAAGATATATTTAAGGTGTATAAAGCTCAATTGCATACTTGCATATTCATTTTGAATCAAATTTTAAGTATTGTACTGAACTTTGCACTTAAATCAATATATTGCTAGTTTCTCCCTACTTAACTCAATATATTGGTAGATTCTCCATTTTGATTCAAAATTTAGTATTGCTTACACTTATCTCAACATATTGCTAGTTTCTCCCCCTTTTGTCATCAACAAAAAAATATCAATAAAAATAAACCATAATGGAAAAACAAAGCAATTATATTAATTATAAAAGGGAAGTACAAACAAAAGTAATTAAAATTCAAAAAGGAAATTTAGAATTTCTTACAAACAAACAAACAAAGCAAACAAGACACAAACATGGCAAGGCTAACATAAAGCCTAACATCTATCCGGACATCCTATCCCTAAGACGAGCAACTTCTGCCTCGAGGCTGTCCATCCTAGACTCCATGAAGTCCTTAAGGTTCTCCAACCTCTCATTCATGGAAGCCTGCAGCTACTCAAATCGTGGTGCTAGGAGGTCAACCACCTACTGAGCCAAATTTGGTGTGGGAGCAGAGGATTGTCCGATGTCCTGTTCAACCTCAGGAGGTGCCATCTCAACTCGAGCCCTTGTCTTCTGCTGGATACCTTGGAGGCCATCTTTGAAGTCCACTGAGTCATTATCTTCCCACATGATCTCGCTAGCAGTGTCGATAAAACATTAGTATATATTGTTCTCAAAGACAATTCGAACAACCGCTCCCATCTTGATGAAAGACTCGACATCCAATCAGTCTCGAGGATGCCCTAGGATGAGGTTGTAATGATGTGCATCCAGCTTCAGATATCCAAGCTTTAAGGCAATGTGGGTCACATACCCATCAATAAATATGTCTCCGGAGGGCTTGGTGGCAATGGATAGGAGATGGTTCGCAAACCATCGAGATAGTGCCATTGTGAGGCCTCTTTGGGCCATCTTCAGGGGAAAAAGCTCAAACTTTCTAATGGTGCCATTGCTGTCTCCTCGGGCAAATATGCTATAGGTCAGAAACCTATACAGATACTTGTGCACTAGGGACCGAAGATGAGTGCTCTTCGTCTTTTTAACATTTCAGCTACAATCCAATCCAAAATGAGTCCATGCCTGAGTAGCATAGAACTCTACTTCACTATCGTTCAGGATGCCATCGAGGGTAGGTTGAACATATCTCTAAATTCTATAGCAGAGAGAGTGTTCGGATTCCTGCACAATTGAAACTTCACTGTGCTAGTAGGTGATACTTGTAGAGTGCTCAAGAATTCCAAGGTGGGCTCCCTCAATGTTGGTTGATGAATGTCAAAAAAATCCTTCAAATGATAGGCTTGAAGTTGCTCTGTCATGGTTGTCTGGAGGCCGAGAGTACGTACTGTCTGCCACTCAAATGACCTTGAGGAAATGAGAGGCCTTTTCTTAAGCACAGACTACCTAGGATGGCAATGCTCTGGAATTATGTTCATTAGGTAATATGAATACCTTCTAGGAGCATGAGATTTCTTTCTAGTACTCTCTGATGAACCGGTTTCCATCTTGATTTGGAAGAATAAACTTTTGAAAAGAAGAAAAGTTTGATAGAAATTTGAGAGGAAACCCTAAAGAAAGATGATTTGTGATGATGGAGGAGGATTTTGATGGTATTTATAGATGAAAGTTGTGACTAGAGGGCCAAAATCTTTAATGTGACAATGAATGTTGATAAATGAGAGCAGTTGCAAGAAGTTGTAGAGTTGAAATGTGAAAAATAACTCGCAGAAATGTTATATAGCTGACCTCTTCACGAGCGTAAAAAATGTAGTCACAGGCGTGCAGTGTCGTGTTCACAGTTTGCTGAAAGGGTGCTCTACCCATGAAGAAAGGCGTGAAATTGATCACGGTCATGACATTTGAAGGTCACGGGCGTGAAGTGTTGAATTTCACTACTTATGACCGTGAAACAAAGCGTGACACAAAGCGTGAACGCTTCTGTAAGTTTTTGGTGAAAATGTTCACGGGCGTGAAAATGAGTCACGGGCGTGAACCGGGCATTTCACGGGGGTGAATGAAGTTGTGAACATAGGCTTCACTACTTTAAGCTGTGAACCATGTCATGAATCAAGTCGTGAAAGCTACTGGTTCTTTTGGCTATTTAGTTCACGGGCGTGAACTGCCTAAAATTTTTATTAAATAAAATTAAGTCCTAAAACAAGACTAAAGAAATTCTATGAAGATTCTATCCCTTATAATATAAATTTCCATCAAATGTACTACCTTATATCTAGTAAGTTGATACAAAAGCAAGATTATTACTTAAGGTTTGACAATTTGGCAATCACAAAGTTAATCCATCAATCATACCAAGTTATTTTCTTATGAAATTAAATCTTTCCTCATTTAGAGACTTAGTGAATATATATGCCAATTGATTTTCTGTTCTTATAAATTCCAATACAACATCTCCATATTGAACGTGATCTCTAATAAAATGGTGTCTAATGTCAATATGCTTACTTCTATAATGTTGAATGAGATTCTTTGATAGATTTATAACACTTGTATTGTCACATCTAATAGGTATATGGTTCATACTATGACCATAATCCTTAAGTTGTTGTTTCATCCAAAGGATTTGTGTACAACAACATCCTGCTGCTACATACTCTACTTCAGCAGTAGAAAGAACAACTAAAACTTGTTTCTTGCTAAATCAAGAAACTAAGCACTCTCCAATAAAGTGACAAGTACCTGAAGTACTTTTTCTATCTAAAAGACTACCAGCATAATCAGCATCTAAATATCCTACAATATAAAAGGATGAATTTCTAGGATACCACAAACCTAGATGCAATGAGCCATGTAAATATCTTAGAATTCTTTTTACTGCATGTAAATGAGACTCTTTTGGACATGATTAAAATTGTGCAATAAACATACACCATACAATATGTCAGGTCTTGAAGTAGTAAGGTATAAAAGCGATCCGATCATACCTCTATAGAGCTTTTCATTAATGCTCTTACCATTTTCATCCTTGTCCAATTTTTGTTGATGTGCTCATTTGAGTCTTGGAATTCTTGCATCCTTCCATTCCAAATTTCTTAAGTAAGTCTTTGGCATATTTGGATTAGTTGATGAATATGCCCTCATTGCCTTGTTTTATTTGTAGACCAAGGAAATATTTAAGCTCACCCATTATGCTCATTTTGAATTCTCTAGTCATACACTTAGCAAATTCTTGACAAAGCAATTCATTAGTAGAACCAAATATGATATCATCAACATAAATTTGAACAATTAAAATATCATGCTTATGATTTTTAATGAATAATGTAGTGTCAACATTCCCCTTTGTAAAGTTATTTTCTAAGAGAAAAGAACTTAGTCTTTCATACTAAGCTCTTAGGGCTTGTTTCAAACCATATAAGGCTTTTGAAAGTTTAAAAACATGATTTGGCAAATCATAGCTTTCAAAACCTGGTGGTTGTTCTACATACACTTCTTCTTCAATATAACCATTTAAGAATGCACTTTTCACATCCATTTGAAAGAGTTTGAAATTCATGTGACATGCATATGCTAAAAGTATTCTTATGGCTTTTAATCTAGCTACAGGAGCATAAGTCTCATCATAATTTATTCCGTCTTTCTGATTATATCCTTTTTCAACTAATCTAGCCTTATTCCTAGTTATTGAACCTTTTTCATCTAATTTATTTCTAAATACCCATTTGCTACCTATAATTTGATGATCATTGGGTCTAGGTACTAAGGTCCATACCTTACTTCTCTCAAATTGGTTAAGTTCCTATTGCATTGCAATCACCCAACTTTCATCATTAAGAGCCTCATCAACATTTTTAGGCACAATTTGAGAAATAAAAGCAAGGTCAGTGGCTAAATGTTTGAAATGAGATTTAGTACTTATGCCCCTTGAAGGATCACCAATGATTTGCTCCTTGGGGTGATTTTTTGTCAATCCCCATTCCTTTGGGAGCTCTTGCCTGTTTTCCTCTTGATCTTGAGGTAGAGAATCATCTTGATGTGAATCTTCTTGATCATTTTCTTCTTTTCCATTTCCAAGATCAAGTCTTTCCATAGTTCCTACAACATCATCAAGAACACTACCTTTCACAAGATCAAGTCTACTAGATTCATTAAAAACAACCTGCATAGATTCTTCAATAGTTAATGACCTTTTATTAAATACTCTATATGCTTTGCTAGTTGTAGAGTATCCTAAAAAGATACATTCATCAGATTTTGAGGCAAATTTTCCAAGGTTATCCTTGGTATTCAATATGAAGCACTTGCATCCAAATACTCTAAACTATGATATCAAGGGCTTTCTTCCATTCCATAGCTCAAATAAGGTTTTGTTTAAAAGAGGTCTTTTGAAAAACTCGATTTGAAATATAACAAGCAGTATTTGTGGCTTCTGCCCAAAAGTAAGTTGGTAGACCATACTCATTGAGCATTGTTCCATCCATTTCAATTAAGATTCAATTTTTCCTTTCAACTACCCCATTTTGTTGAGGTGTCCTAGGAGATGAAAAATTCTGCGAAATGCCATGTTCAAGACAAAAACTTTCAAAGTTTTGATTTTCAAATTCTTTGCCATGGTCACTTCTTATTTTTGAAATACAATATCCTTTTTCATTTTGAACTCTTTTAGCAAAAGTTTTGAAATTTTCAAAAGCATCACTCTTTTGAGCTAAGAATACTTGAGGCCTACCTATAGAGTCACAAATCAAGTATGATTTTTAGGTACCCAAATGAGCTTGGGTCCTTGGGGGTTAGCATATGAAGGTTCCCAATGAGCCTTCCTTATCCAGCAATGTTTATTTATGTGACCAATTTTCATACAATAATTACATTATTTTGGTCTAAACTTGCTTTTTGGTCTTACAATGTATTTGAATGCCATAATTCTATTAGACTGATTTTGAGAACAATGGCATGTATAATCATGATTAATTTGCATTTTTCTAGATGCATGCTTCTTATACATAAAGGCATGATTAGTCTTTTGAGGATTCTTTCTTAGGCTTCCTAATCCTTGATTATTCCTTTTATGTATAGAGGGTTTAGTATACTTATTCTTTGGTGCTGTTCCAGCAAGTGTGGAGATGTGAGGGTCACTTGACTTTCAAAAATAGTTTTGTGAGAAGATGATGATGTGTCCTTAAATCAAAAACTTCCTAAAGGTGGTCTTTGAGACACAATGAGAGTATCTAAACTCTCTTTTCCTTTGTGAAATTTTGAAATGGAATTTCTAAGTTCCTCAACTTCATTTTTCAAAGTATTATTTTCTTTAAGCAATGATTTAGTTGAGGGTCTTGATGAGTATTCATCTAATGACTTTTAAGAGATTCATTAGATGATTTAAGCTTAAGATTCTCCTTTTCTAAAACATCCATTTTGTTTTTTAAATTAGAAATATTATTCTTATAAGTACTGAATTTTCTCCTATATTTTTCTAATTCTGGATTCAATTCTTCTATTAGGCTTTGTTGATCATCATCATCATCACTATCACTATTACTATCATTATCACTACTATCATTATTGTAAGAGTATGAGTGTAGTATCTTACTTTATCCGAGACGGGATCCTCTATAGCCATGAAGTATAGGTTGACCTCTTCGCCTTCATTGTCATCTTTTTTGCTTGAAGAGCTTTCGTCATCCCATGTGGCTTTGTGGCCTTCATGATAGTTTTCTAATGTTTTCCACATGCTATATGCAGTTGAACAGTGTTGTATCCTGCCACATTCTTCAATAGATAATGAACTTGAGAGAATTGTCATTGCCTTCTTATTTTTGAAATTTGCTCTTCTTTGAGGCTCTGTCCAATCATCTCTTGACAAGATTTCTTCTTCACCATTAACTTCTCTTCTTGTTGGTGGTGTCCATTCTTTTCGAATACTATCCCAGACTTCAATTCCTTCACTATCCAGATATGTCTCCATCTGAAACTTCCAATGAGCATAATTTGCTCCATCGAAGTAAGGTTTGAGACTTTGGAATCCTTCACTGGCTATATCTTGATCTTTACTAGCGCTTTTTAGGCTTCGATGCTAGACAAAGCTCTGATACTAATTGTTGCCCAGATATTGAGCCAAGAAGGGGCATTGAATTGGAGTTTAAAAATTTAACTTTAAAGTGCGGAAATAAAAAGTTAAGTTTAAGAGGGATAGAGAAATTTGACACAAGAATTTTTATAGAGGTTCGGATGTTAACAAACCCTACTCCTCTCCCCAATCACAATTGGGAGTTTCACTAACACACTAAGTGTTACAATGGAGTTTTACAAGCTCACTCTCAAATATGGTGTTTCTCACAATGGCTCACACCTAACCCAGAAATCCCTTGGGTCTTGATGGCTCACACAATAACCAATTCCTTGTGTTTTACAGGCTCACACAAACAACCTTTACAAGTGTTCTACTCTTAACCCAAAAATACCCAAAACTCACTTGAGTAAATGATTACAGAAAGACACACTTACAAATCTTTATTGCTCAATAAATGATGAGCAAAAAGACTTTTTTCAGAGAACAAATATCAAATGCACAAAATGGCTTACAACAAGGTTTTGATTCAAAATATTTTCAATTCACTTGTTCTTTTGTTCTCATTGTTCACTCTTTTGTTCTCTTCTTATTCGGATGCATAAATGACTTGCATTTATACTTCCATAGAAAATTATAGCCGTTAGAGTGTATTTATTATGAAACTAGCCGTTGCACCAACCCTAATAATCACGTCTAACATTTTGCTCTTTCATCTTTCACGGGCGTGACTTATGTGTCACGATCATGACTGTTCTTCCAAGTCATGATTTAAATGGTGACCTTGGCCGTGAAGCATTCTGGAAGGTTTTGAAGAGTTTGTTCATGGGCGTGACATTTATCTTCACGGGCGTGACAACCTTCCAAGTCGTGGTCCAAGTAGTGACTTTGGTCGTGAAGCTCTCTGGAAGAATTTGTCATGTTTGTTCATGGGCGTGACATTTCTTTCACGAGCGTAACTGAAAAGTTCATTCACGGTTGCTATCTTCCTTCATGGCCATGAACTTTAAATGTTGGTTTGTTGGCAGTTAGCTTCATCACATGCGTGACACATAGGGTCACGAGCATGAACATGCCACTTCTTCAATTTTATCTTTTGAAGATTAATCTTCCATTCTCCATTCTTGCTAACATATTTCATACCCTGTTCAATAGACTTAGAAACTAAGTATGCTAAATACAATATTGCTATTTTATTTGTTCTCATCGAAATGATAGAAATTCCCCTCAAGGTTCAACAGTAACCACTCTTGATTTTAATCAGTTTTAATCTTATTTATGGTGGGGATTTTGTGTTATATTGACCAAGATTGAAAGGAATTGAGGAAAGGTCGATGATGGGGTTCAAGGTCTAACAACTATGGTTTCAACTTTGGAGATTCGTTAATTTCTACTAAAAACATGAAACTGTCGAATTTAAATGGTAGGTCTCACAGGCGTGACCATGTGTGTCATTGTAGTGAAGTTACTTAGCTTCAGAATTTTTATTTCTTGACATTTACGATTGTGATGATACATCCATGGGTGTGAATCCTGGGAAACTTCATTTTTCATGTATTTTTAACTATTTCCATACTTAAAAACCAATAACAACCTATATTTGACCTGTATACACTTAATACATGTTATTTCTAGGCCCCAACTAGCAGGCATTACAAATATTGTTCATACTAGTTGCCACAACATAATTTGCCTTAACTATATGTACACAAGACCATTCATTATTCCAAATATGCTTGCCATCAGGATTGATGTGATTTAAAGGCATTTTAATAATACAATCTACATCATTAGCTGATAAGATATCAGTAATCTTATCCATACCTAAAAAGGACCCATCATACCATAAAAGATGAGAGACTCAAATCTACATGCCCCTTAACCAAATGAGTCTCAATATAAAAATTATGCTAATAATTAACCTAAGCATCATGGCATACATTGATATAATTCCCATATACTACTCTTTAACAAATGTCATCTTAAGCAAATCCTTCAAACATAAAACTTCTCTTCCAATTGAAAATCAGATTATATCCTTCCTTTGCATTAAGACAATCATCTCTAGGTAAATATTTAACTTTGAAAATTCTACTTAGAAGAGAATCTGAGCTAGAAATAAATCTTCACCTTTGTTTGCCAAACATTTTTATATTCAAACATTATAGATTTCAAAATCCTATTGTAGCGCTCACTTACCCTACTAATCGCTAATAGGATATGGAAGTGCTAATAGGATATGGAAGTGCTACTAAGCTCATTTAATTTAAAACCAACGCTCAATTTTGTATAAACATTTTTTTTTTCAATTTAAATATATATCTAGTGATGGGAATATTGTGATTCAAAATAACTTATTCATTAAACCATGATATTTAAAAATATAACTACAATAATTCTAGATATATATAATTACCAAATCCATTACTTATAAATATTACAAGCCACAAATTTACATCAACAAAATTCTTAAAACTTAATTTTTACAACATCATTATCAAAACATACAAAAAGAACTAGACTGCTGCAATCTGATCTTGGGGTTCCCTCTTCTTCAGTTGCCCTATCGGAACAACTACTTCTATTTATCTGCTACTAGCTTAGTGGTACGTTTGACAACTATCCAATCATTACATAAATAATTCTAAAATAAAATTTTAGAAACTACAATTAACATATTTAGCATGCCAAATATTCAATTAATAATAAACTATTTTCTTCATGCAAAAATATTTAATTCATGAATTATGATATTTTATTCATTAAGCATGCTTGAAATTTTAACAATACAAGATATAAAATTTACAATATGAATTTCATACTTCACATTTTTTTTCTGTTATTTATTTAATAGCCCACGACATCTTAGACCGGAACTAAACACTGGATACAGGGTTTCAGCTCTCCGGCAGTATACTCGGCGCCTACATAATTATTTTATAACTCGGCATTTAACGCCTACATTTTCAATAACAACTCAGCACCTTTTTGGTGCCTATGTAAATTTCGAACTCAACACTAATTCTTAGTGCCTAAGTAAATTTCAACTCAGCACTATTATTTTTAGTGCCTACATAATTTTAACTCAGCACTATTATATTTAGTGCCTACATTTCTACCCTTTTATTGGCATGCCAACTTATCCTAATTTCTAGTTCTCGACTAGATGTTATAGGGCTTAAATTACATTTGTTACCTTTATTCATATTTGCATAAATTATGTAGGGAAACATTAATATAAATTCCATATAAATGCAATAATTCTCATTCAATATTTTACAACCTCATACTAGCTCATTTAATCATTATAACTATAAGAAAAATTCAATCAATACATTTTCTAACACATAAATCCACAATCAACACATTTCTACCAGCTGTCCTATTATGGACAGCATTTCTAACTTATGTTGCTCTGCATTTTTCGTCTATTTTTAGACAGAATTTGGACATGTGATCATCTAAAAAAATATAGGTACATGTCTTATCTTTAATTTCCAACTGGAATCACATCAAAAAAAATTGTTTAGCAAAAGTTATAAATTTTCTCCTAAATTACGTTCGCTGCAATCTGCCCAGTATTTTACTGGACAGATTTCTGCCTTATCTTTCTATATCTTTTTCATCCATTTCTAGATGGAATTTGGACAAGTGATCAACTAGAAAAATGAAGTTACATGTCTTATATTTAATTTCCAACTGGAATCACATTAAAAATAATTTCGTAGCAAAAGTTATGAATTGTTTTCCAACCTATGTTCACTGCAATCTTCCCAGTATTTGTTTTTTTTGGACAGATTTCTAGTTCAAAGTTTGAGTCCATTTGTCACCTAATTCCAGGCATATTTAGGTCTAATGGTCTGAATGAAAGTTCAAGCCCTATGTCTTAAATTTCCAATCCAGCAAGAATCACTCAGAAATGATTTCCATAACTCAAGTTATGACCAAAACACTAGACACTGTTCATAAGACGAATTTTCCAGCACATCAAATAATTCATACATTTTCCATTTTCATGCATCAACCTCATTTTCTAGTCTTTATTTTCACATTCATGGCATCATTTAATCACTCAATCAAATGTTCAGAATTTCATACATAAATTCACTACATCACAAAATCAAAATCAATACTTTTCTATATTGAATTTTTTGCCAAATGTACATACCTCAAAGTTCTATTTTTCTTCACTTTTCTCTTCCTCTTAGATAGCCTTTTCCTTGCCCTTACTTCCCCTTTGATTTTGGTTCAAAGGTTGTTCACTTCCTTGCCCTAACAATAAATTTTACACTAATCAAACACTAATCACACTAATCCACCCTTAATCACCATTAGCATACTAATAACCCTAATTTACTAGCTATAATGGCAACTAACCTCAAACTCAAAGAAAAGAGAAAAAGAAAGTAAGGAGATAGAAAATCTAAACTCACCTTTGATGATCTTCCAAATGGCTAAAAACTCTCCTTTTTTTTCTCTTTTTTTTTTTCCTTTCTTCCTTTCTCTTCCTTAGTTTTGCTCACTTTACTTCACTTTCTTCATGATCTTGCCTTAATCCCTTTTTTTTTTCATCTAATCTTAGCTTGATTTGAAGAAAGGAAAACAAAAGTAAATGGGAGAGGAGAAGCTCACGACAAAGAAGAAGAAAAGAGAGAGAAATGAGTTTGGTCAAGATGAAGAAGAAGAAGAAGAATGGTCAAAAAAGTGAAATTTTGACTTTTTATAGTTGGATTAGGTGGGTGGTTAGGATTAGTTACTAATCTTGCTTCCTATTGGTCCATTAATTTAAATCACTCTTACTTTATTTTAATCAAAAGAATATTCCTTTCCTTAGATAAAGAATATTCCATTTTTATGCCTTCTTAGAATTTCTGTGCCAAAAACACTGCAATTCCAAATTTCGTTCAGCGAAAAATAATTTTTTTCCCAATTTTAATTCCAAACTTCAAAATTCTCAATTAATAATATTCAAAATATTTTTCTCCCATCTTATTATTATTTAAATTTATTTCTTTCATATCCAAATTTAGATCCCGATCGGTTCAGCGCGCCGGATTTCGGTCAACCGCGACCGTGGCCTAAATTATCGGGCATTACAATTTTCCTCTCCTTAAAAAAAAATTTCGTCCTCGAAATTTACCTTTTTAGCTGGAGTGGAATAATTGTGGATACTGAGCCTTCATCACCTCTTCATTTTCCCAAGTTGCTTCTTCTGACTTGTGATTTTTCCACAGGACCTTCACCAATGGTACCTTTTTGTTTCGTAGCTCTTTCATTTCTTGAGCTAAAATTTCCACTGGTTCCTCTTCATAAGTTAAGTCTGGTCGTATCTCTATAGGTTCTGTTGATATGATATGAGATGGATCTGATCGATATCTTCTCAACATGGACACATGGAATACGTTGTGAATCTTGTCTAACTCTGGTGGTAGAGCTAATTTGTACGCCACTGGACCTATGCGTTCAAGTACCTCGTATGGTCCAATGAACCTAGGACTCAACTTTCCTTTCTTTCCAAATCGGAAAATCCTTTTCCAAGGTGAGATTTTTAAGAACACTTTGTCACCAACTGTATATTCAATATCTCTCCTTTTCAAATCTGCATATGATTTCTGTCTATCAGCAGCAGCTTTTAGTCTATCTCTTATTACTTTCACTTTTTCCTCTGTCTGTTGAACTAGATCTGGACCCATTACTTTCTTTTCACTAAGCTCGGTCCAACCTAGAGGCGTTCTACATTTTCTCCCATATAAGGCTTCATATGGTGCCATACCGATACTGGCTTGGTGACTATTATTGTAGGCAAATTCTATCAATGGAAGATATTTATCCCAACTGCCTTCAAATTCTATCACACAACTCCTCAACATATCTTCCAATATCTGTATGACCCTCTCTGATTGTCCATCTGTTTGTGGGTGGAACGCTGTGCTGAAATTGAGTCGAGTACCCATGGCTTGATGCAAACTTTTCCAGAATTGTGAAGTGAACCGCGGGTCTCGATCTGAAATGATTGAAACTGGCACACCATGTAAACGGATTATCTCATTAACATAGATCTCTGCCAAACGGTTAAGTGGATAATCCATCTTGATCGGTAGAAAGTGAGCTGATTTGGTGAGCCGGTCTACTACTACCCATACTGCATCATGCCTCTTTTGTGTCAAGGGCAAACCAGAAACAAAGTCCATTGTGACTCTTTCCCATTTCCACTCCGGAATTGAAATAGACTGCAATAATCCACTTGGTACTTGATGCTCTGCCTTCACTTGCTAACAAGTTAAACATCTAGTAGTATACTCCGTGATATCTCTTTTCATTCCTGGCCACCAGTAATATGCCTTCAAGTCATGATACATTTTGTTGCTTCCTGGGTGCATTGCATAAATAACGTTGTGAGCCTCCTTCAAAATATCTTGTTTCAATTCTGGTATGTCTGGCACACACAACCTGCCCTTATGCCTTAAACTCCCATCTGCTTCAATAGTAAATTCTGGTTTTTCACCCTTTTTCACCATTTCAAAGATTTTCTTTAATTTCGTGTCTTGCTTCTGATTGTCCTTTACTTGTTGGATCAATGTGGGTTGAATCCGCAATTCTGCCAAAATAATATATAAAGAACTTATTATTCCATTTTTTTTTCACTTAATAAATTTAAGTTTTAACATTTACCTGTAAGAGTTTTTCTACTCAGCGCGTCAGCTACCACATTGGCCTTACCGGGCTGATAGTCAATGATACAATTGTAGTCTTTGATCAATTCTAGCCATCTCCACTGTCTCAGATTGAGTTCCTTTTGTGAAGGCAAATATTTCAAACTTTTATGGTCTGTATAGATATAACATTGCTCACCATACAAGTAGTGTCGCCATATTTTCAATGCAAACACAATGGCTGCTAGTTCCAGATCATGTGTTGGATAATTTCTCTCGTGAGGCTTCAGTTGTCTGGAAGCATAAGCGATCACTTTGCCTTCTTGCATTAGTACACAGCCCAAACCATTAAGGGAAGCATCACTGTACACCACATAATCTTTTCCCGCAGTAGGTTGTGTCAACACTGGTGCCTCTGTCAACATTTTCTTCAACTTATCAAAACTAGTCTGGCATCGTTCTGACCACTCAAATCTGGTCTCCTTTCTAAGCAATTTTGTCAGTGGTGAGGCTATCATTGAAAATCCTTTCACAAATCTCCGATAATAACCAGCCAAACCAAGAAAACTTCTCACCTCTGTCACATTCCGAGGCGGTTTCCAGTTGAGGATTGCCTCTACCTTACTGGTGTCGACTCTGATCCCATCGGTTGAGACAATATGCCCTAGAAAGGCCACCTCATCTAACCAGAATGCACATTTCGACAACTTCGCATATAATTGATTCTCTCTCAAGGTATGGAAGACAATACGAAGATGTTGATTATGCTCTTCTTTGCTTCTGGAGTACACCAAGATATCATCTATGAACACCACCACGAACTGGTCCAAATAAGGCCTAAAGATTCTATTCATTAGATCCATAAATGCTGCTGGGGCATTCGTCAAGCCAAAAGGCATTACTAAGAACTCGTAATGACCATACCGAGTCCTAAATGCTGTTTTTGAAATGTCTGATTCTTTAATTCTCAATTGGTGATAACCTGATCTGAGGTCAATCTTAGAAAATACCCCTGCTCCTTTCAACTGATCAAACAAGTCATCTATTCTCGGCAAGGGATATCTGTTCTTAATTGTCATCTTGTTCAACTGACGATAATCAATGCACAACCGAAAGGTGCCATCTTTCTTTTTCACAAATAGAACAGGAGCACCCCAAGGTGAGACACTAGGCCTGATAAACCCTTTCTCTAACAACTCTTGCAACTGGACCTTTAATTCTTTTAGTTCAGCAGGTGCCATTCTGTAGGGAGTGATCGATATCGGGGCTGTGCCTGGCAAAACATCAATGGCAAACTCTATCTCTCTGACAGGTGGTAACCCTGGCAAGTCCTCAGGAAATATATCTAGATATTCACATACTGTAGGAATCTCCCTGAGATCTAGACTCTCCTTTTTGGTATTTACAATATGTGCCAAAAATGCTTCACATCCTTTTTTGATAAGCTTACTTGCCTTCATCACAGAAATGACATTAGTCAAGTATGGTCGGTTCTCGCCTAGGACAATCACGTCATCCTGCCTTGAATTCTTGAAAGTCACTCTCCTATACTGACAATCCACCACTGCCTTATGCTGAGTTAACCAATCCATCCCCAATATTGCATCAAACTCACGGAATGGCAACTCTATTTGATTAGCTGGGAATTCTACATTCTGAGCTTTGATTGGACTATTTTTATAGACTCGACTAACTTTCACTCCATGACCCAAAGGATTGGTCACTAATATATCAAAATCTAATTCCTCTGCTACCATATTACCGTGACTAGGTGGTGACATACATAAATATGAATGTGTAGAACCCGGATCTATCAGTGCAAATAAATCAGTATCATAAAGAGAAAATTTACCAATTATCACATCCGGGGCATCCTGCTCCTCACGAGCTCTCATGGCATATGCTCGGGCTGGGGCTCGACTACCTTCTGCTCTATTCACTGATTCTGATATACTCTGCCCAATTCTGCCACTTCTAGACTGTCCTTGTCCCCTGCCTATGCCTCGAGTGACATTCTGAACCTGAACTGATATTACACCACCTGTACCTCTTCCTCTCGGGCAATCTTTCTGTTTGTGCTCAGTAGATCCGCATCGTAAGCATGCTCCAGTAATCCACCAGCGATCACCTACATGTGATCTCCCACAATGTTGACATGTGACAGATATGAATCTCCTATTACCCGAAGCTGGTGCACTAGCTGTAGATCCCTCTGGCCTCGACCGCTGGCTTTGCCTAGTTGAAAAGTTTGATCTAGTACCCTGTGACTGGAAAAACCTAGGCGCTGTCCGCCCCCTTTTACCAAATGTCTGGCCCATGATAAATGTCTGTCTCCGTGGTAGCTCTTCTATCCTCTTTCTCTTTGACCTCTTTTCCACACTAATGGCTGAGGATACTAGTGTAGCAAAATCCTCAAGCTGAAGGGCGGTCACCATATTCCCAATATCATCATTAAGCCCATCCTCAAATCTTCAGCATCTGTCTGCCTCATCAGCGATGATTCCAGTCGCATATTTACTTAGTCGGGTGAATTCCATCTCATACTCGGCGACTGACATGCTTCCCTGCTTCAAGTCTTGAAACTCCCTTTTCTTTTCATTCACATAAACTCTTGGCACATATTTCTTGCTAAATTCTGCCTTGAAGAAATTCCAGGAAGGTGGCTTCGGTGTCTGGGGCTTCGATAAAATTGATTTCCACCAATCATAGGCATGATCAATTAAAAGGGACACTGCATATCTAACCTTTTGTTCCTCTGGACACTCCAATTCCTCAAACACCCTTTCTGTGGATTCCATCCAAAACTCTGAAGCTTCTGGGTCATCCTCTCTCCTTCCCATAAAATTTGTGGCCCCATATTTTCTCAGCTTATCAATCCGGGGTTTTGGCTGAGGTGGAGGAGGAGGTGGAGCTGGTTGTGGAACTGCTTGTACTATCCGTTGCAATAAATTAGCTATCTGCTCCATAAGAGGCTCCTGTCCTAAATTATCCTGTCTCTCTGCTCTCGGAGGAGCTACTACACTCGGCCCGGAATCTCTCACAGATTGAGGTTGTCTGGGATTGGCTGAGCGTGAAGGATTATTACTCAGTTCATCTTCTGAGAAATCTTGTTCCGATTCTGAATCCATATCTACCTATAAACCAAGAGAAGGGACCCAAATCAGATAATTGCAGCATTTTATGCATATAAATGAGACACATATTCTATTTTACATCCACTGATTAAGAATCATTCACCTGTCTCTGATACCACTTTCTTGTAGCGCTCACTTACCCTACTAATCGCTAATAGGATATGGAAGTGCTACTAAGCTCATTTAATTTAAAACCAACGCTCAATTTTGTATAAACATTTTTTTTTTCAATTTAAATATATATCTAGTGATGGGAATATTGTGATTCAAAATAACTTATTCATTAAACCATGATATTTAAAAATATAACTACAATAATTCTAGATATATATAATTACCAAATCCATTACTTATAAATATTACAAGCCACAAATTTACATCAACAAAATTCTTAAAACTTAATTTTTACAACATCATTATCAAAACATACAAAAAGAACTAGACTGCTGCAATCTGATCTTGGGATTCCCTCTTCTTCAGTTGCCCTATCGGAACAGCTACTTCTATTTATCTGCGCGTGAAACACACGCGCTAAGCTACTAGCTTAGTGGTACATTTGGCAACTATCCAATCATTACATAAATAATTCTAAAATAAAATTTTAGAAACTACAATTAACATATTTAGCATGCCAAATATTCAATTAATAATAAACTATTTTCTTCATGCAAAAATATTTAATTCATGAATTATGATATTTTATTCATTAAGCATGCTTGAAATTTTAACAATACAAGATATAAAATTTACAATATGAATTTCATACTTCACATTTTTTTTCTGTTATTTATTTAATAGCCCACGACATCTTAGACCGGAACTAAACACTGGATACAGGGTTTCTGCTCTCCGGCAGTATACTCGGCGCCTACATAATTATTTTATAACTCGGCGTTTAACGCCTACATTTTAAATAACAACTCAGCACCTTTTTGGTGCCTACGTAAATTTCGAACTCAGCACTAATTCTTAGTACCTAAGTAAATTTCAACTCAGCACTATTATTTTTAGTGCCTACATAATTTTAACTCAGCACTATTATATTTAGTGCCTACATTTCTACCCTTTTATTGGCATGCCAACTTATCCTAATTTCTAGTTCTCGACTAGATGTTATAGGGCTTAAATTACATTTGTTACCTTTATTCATATTTGCATAAATTATGTAGGGAAACATTAATATAAATTCCATATAAATGCAATAATTCTCATTCAATATTTTACAAACTCATACTAGCTCATTTAATCATTATAACTATAAGAAAAATTCAATCAATACATTTTCTAACACATAAATCCACAATCAACACATTTCTACCAGCTGTCCTATTATGGACAGCATTTCTAACTTATGTTGCTCTGCATTTTTCGTCTATTTTTAGACAGAATTTGGACATGTGATCATCTAAAAAAATATAGGTACATGTCTTATCTTTAATTTCCAACTGGAATCACATCAAAAAAAATTGTTTAGCAAAAGTTATAAATTTTCTCCTAAATTACGTTCGCTGCAATCTGCCCAGTATTTTACTGGACAGATTTCTGCCTTATCTTTCTATATCTTTTTCATCCATTTCTAGATGGAATTTGAACAAGTGATCAACTAGAAAAATGCAGTTACATGTCTTATATTTAATTTCCAACTGGAATCACATTAAAAATAATTTCGTAGCAAAAGTTATGAATTGTTTTCCAACCTATGTTCACTGCAATCTGCCCAGTATTTGTTTTTTTTGGACAGATTTCTAGTTCAAAGTTTGAGTCCATTTGTCACCTAATTCCAGGCATATTTAGGTCTAATGGTCTGAATGAAAGTTCAAGCCCTATGTCTTAAATTTCCAATCCAGCAAGAATCACTCAGAAATGATTTCCATAACTCAAGTTATGACCAAAACACTAGACACTGTTCATAAGACGAATTTTCCAGCACATCAAATAATTCATACATTTTCCATTTTCATGCATCAACCTCATTTTCTAGTCTTTATTTTCACATTCATGGCATCATTTAATCACTCAATCAAATGTTCAGAATTTCATACATAAATTCACTACATCACAAAATCAAAATCAATACTTTTCTATATTGAATTTTTTGCCAAATGTACATACCTCAAAGTTCTATTTTTCTTCACTTTTCTCTTCCTCTTAGATAGCCTTTTCCTTGCCCTTACTTCCCCTTTGATTTTGGTTCAAAGGTTGTTCACTTCCTTGCCCTAACAATAAATTTTACACTAATCAAACACTAATCACACTAATCCACCCTTAATCACCATTAGCATACTAATAACCCTAATTTACTAGCTATAATGGCAACTAACCTCAAACTCAAAGAAAAGAGAAAAAGAAAGTAAGGAGATAGAAAATCTAAACTCACCTTTGATGATCTTCCAAATGGCTAAAAACTCTCCTTTTTTTTCTCTTTTTTTTTCCTTTCTTCCTTCCTCTTCCTTAGTTTTGCTCACTTTACTTCACTTTCTTCATGATCTTGCCTTAATCCCCTTTTTTTTCATCTAATCTTAGCTTGATTTGAAGAAAGAAAAACAAAACTAAATGGGAGAGGAGAAGCTCACGACAAAGAAGAAGAAAAGAGAGAGAAATGAGTTTGGTCAAGATGAAGAAGAAGAAGAATGGTCAAAAAAGTGAAATTTTGACTTTTTATAGTTGGATTAGGTGGGTGGTTAGGATTAGTTACTAATCTTGCTTCCTATTGGTCCATTAATTTAAATCACTCTTACTTTATTTTAATCAAAAGAATATTCCTTTCCTTAGATAAAGAATATTCCATTTTTATGCCTTCTTAGAATTTCTGTGCCAAAAACACTGCAATTCCAAATTTCGTTCAGCGAAAAATAATTTTTTTCCCAATTTTAATTCCAAACTTCAAAATTCTCAATTAATAATATTCAAAATATTTTTCTCCCATCTTATTATTATTTAAATTTATTTCTTTCATATCCAAATTTAGACCCCGATCGGTTCAGCGCGCCGGATTTCGGTCAACCGCGACCGTGGCCTAAATTATCGGGCATTACACCTATGCCTCCATATTTCTTTAACAAACCCCATTAAAATTAATTCATCATATGTTAAAACTTTTTTAAAGTGGAAATTGGAATATGAAAAGCTCTCATGACAATTGTTAGTCTCCTTTTTTTTTATTTTGATAATCAAATTTAGCAAAAATTAAAATGCATTACAAGAAAATCAAGTTTTTTTCTTAAAAATAATTTACTAAAATGTTTTTCCCTTTTCATCAAAATATCTCTCCCCCTTTTTCAAAATTTGATTTTAGATAAACTCTCCCTCTTTTTGTTAGGATCAAAATTCAAAGTTTTTGCTCCCAACTTTTTTTTCCTTTTCTAATTTTTTACTCATTATTATTCCCTCCCCCTTTGTCAGATAAAAAAGAGATAATGCACCATTTAGGTCAATAGAGAGATAGAGAGAAACAAAAGAGATCTTTAAATAAAAGAGATATTTTTAAATAAGAAGAGAGTTTTAAACAACAAAGAATAAAAGGGAAATAAAACCTATTTAATTATTTTAGAAAAAATAAATTTATGTGCCATAAAATGAAAAATATATGGAGGCTTACTCATGATTCTAAATAAATATATTTCTCCCATTTTTTATGGCTTGCTCCCTTTAATTGGACATTCTCTTGGTACCAATTGTAAAAAAATTGGCAAATTTTCTTATTAGGCATATCCTCTTTTGCTGCTCTCCCTTAAGTGCTACCCCCCAAGTTGATACAGATTGTCCAATTTGTCATTCCTTGATCCCAATTACTATCATATCAACTTGTTCTATCTTGATATCACTTGCTGAGTCTTGGAGAGTTGAGGGATACCCATTATTGATCATTTTACCTATAAAAATCAACGAATTGTACTTTTTGATACCCATTTGAACTTAGGTCTATGAGGGTTAGTACTTAAAGGTTTGACCAATAATAGGTGAGCCTTCCTAATAAAACATTGAAAATTTAAATATCCAAAATTTATGCTATAATGGCATTGTGATTAGGTTGAATTCATGAAACGATTCATGTTGGTAGTGTAACTATATTGATGGAATTTTATTTATACCCTGTAAATCACAACCATGCCTCCCCTATTGTGATCGCTCCACCATATGGCTTAATAAATAGATGAGTTTATGAGGTTAGGCATGACTATGATTTCAATTGCAAGAGGTCTTTTTGCGACCGTGCTACTCCATTCACGACCATGCCATAAAGTGGCTCGAGATATAGTTCAGTTCACAAGGAGTAGCATGATCACATTGAAGAACGCGATGCCTTTTGCAACTATGTTTTTCTTTAGTGACCGTGATTTTAGTTGGCTTAAAAAACAATAGAGTTTGCAAGCTTAAGCACGACCGTGAAAAGTGATTATAGAGAATGCACCGCTGTAACACCCAATAAGTCGCAACAATGATTTTGTTTAGCTAAAATTCATTTAAAATAAATGCTTATAAGTTTGTACATGCCATCATTATATGTATTTGGACAACTTCATATGTAAAACTAGTGGATTTACATTGCATAACTTGACTATACATGATGAATTGTGAGCACAATTAGAAATTTGGCTATAAAGTTGTATGAATAATATTCCTATGAGCTATAATGAGTTGCACAAATAAAATGAATCTCTAGCTTACTATAAAGCGTACATAAATGTATGTGATATTTATTGACAAGTTTATAAAATATGAATCCAATTGATGTAAGCCTACAATGCTAGCTTAGAACTATAGTAGGGATAAAATGACAAGCCATTAATGGATTAGATAGTACAATCGTTGTTATAGAATGCAATTTTTTTGTGCCCCATCTTGCGATTTGACATTAATTAGGCTACAATCAACCATTTTTATGAAAGTAAAATTGATACTACGATATGAACCTGTATGGTTGAATATCCTAGTTTGTGATAAGACATCATCTAAGCTGCAATCAACCACCCCATTATCCACTAGTTAGTCCAGTTTATAGGGTTGTTGGAAATTGATAAACAACATGCAACTCTTATTACAATATTGTTTTTATTAAAGTTTTAAATGCCTATTATTATCTATGCAAGCAAGTTGTGGTGTTATGCACTTGACTAATATTTTTGAATGAAATCTCATGCTAAGTTATAAAATACTAGATATTAGGCATTTGTATCCCTTGGATCTATGGTTCGAAAATATGACAAATTTATGAGCTATAAAGTGATTATAATGCTATGTTCAACTTTGGACTTGATTGCTGTTGAGCAAGTAAAGTAAATACATGTGTGTGATTTATTGTTTGATTGTACATGTGCTTATAAATATTTGCCATTGTATACCACAAAGCACAATGCTTGGCATGTGAGTTTGTTGTCTCACACCTAGATTGGAGTGGTTTAAAAAGGAAGTAATTTAGCAAAGTAGAAGAAAGTCCTTCATAGCGTCGTTAGGAGAATGCATATTTCTTTTGAGGTTGGTTATTTTGATTCATTTTTTATCATACTATTCATTTAGGGGTATAGTTAACATCAAGTAAAGATGTAGTTTGAATCATATTCTTTTTTGTGTCATTAAAGGCTAGTTAAAGCCTAAAACCTTATATTTTGCACAAGTATGAAAAGAATATACCAAAATGATCAACTCTTACTTTCTAGATTTTGATCTTTATGTTATTTTTCCACGGAAAAAGTATATTATAAGTATATATACAATGCAATATATGTTGATATGAGGTTCTCATTCATTTTACCCTATTTGGCATATACTAAAGAAAAATAAAGAAAAACCTATCATATTTTGAGAAAAATCACAAGTACATTAAAAGTTCTAACAAAGTAGTTTCTTCTGATAATAAATAAGTTTTGAGATTTACAAATGCAAGTTTTATGGTTTTAATTTGGTAGTCATGTTCATAAATATGTGTAATGCCTCTAAGTATAGTAGTGTGTATTCTAGCTATATAAAGGGGTGTTACATATGTATTGTGTTAAGTCTCCTAGGAGTATGCCTTCTATATATGAATGCATAGTCTTTGAGGCTTTCCCAATTCTCTTTTTGAATGGGAGGTTTTGTATGAGCTTTGGTGTGAGCTTACATAGCTATCATCATGATGGAAGAAATTTAAGGTGTAGAAGCTTCGATGAAATATGAACGTTATGAAAAGATGTAGGAAATGAATCCCCATTTAAGCCTAAATCATGTTGGATCAATGAAAATCTTTGTAATACTAAGAGTTTATCTAAATTTTTCTTTCCTTTTTTAAATTGAAAATATAAGCTCTTCAACCTCTCTTTTTTAAAGAATCATTTTATTTTAATAAAGCTTCATGGATTGAGGTTTCTAAAGAAAATCATCGAATGACCACTTAAGAAAATAGTTAGAAGTTTAAAGTGATAAAACTTCATTTTTTTAACTATTCTCAATATGAGAATTATTTTTCTAAAAAATTCATTCTTTTTAAAATTTTCACATTTAAAAAATAGGGCTTTAATAAGTGCATTATCTACACTATGCTCATTGCATTTATCAATTTTAGAAGAATAAGATGTAAAGCATACCTCTTGGGAATTGTCCTCTATAGCCATGAAGCATAAGGTGGCAATTTCATCATAAGCTTCTTTTTTTGTGAAAGAGCTATCACCCTATGTACCCTTGTGCCCCTTTTCTTCTTTCTCATCGTAGAACCTCTTCATATACCTCTTATGTCAAGGGAATTTAAATTTGGAGTGGCCTTTACTTCCATAATCACAATGTCTTGGACTGCCTTTCTTTTTGCTTAGAGTACTTGGAGGTCTTGCTATTGTTGTCATACTTTTTCTTTAAAAGCATATCAATTATCTTGGAAAATGTGACAAGCTCATCATCACTTGACTCACTCCTATCCTCATTATTAAAACTCTTACTCTCTTGATGTTGAAATCTTTTAGATTCCTTGAGAGCTATTTCATTCCTCTCCTTTTCAAGTTTCATCTCTTTCTACCTTGCCAATGGGCCAACTAATGAGTGAGGAGCTTGCCAATGAACACATGGTTGGAATTGTGCTCAAATCCTCATTGGCTTACTCAATCCTGATGACCTTAATCTATACTCATTCATGGGAAGACTTCTTAAGATTTCATTCTTGATTTCCTCCAAGTTGTAGTGCTTCTACAACTTTTTCAAGTCATTAAAAATTGCTATGACTTGGTTGGTAATGTTGGTTATGGATTCATGTGACTTCATTTGTAAGAGTTCATATTCTGTCACAAGCAATTGAATTTTCTTGAATCTTACTTTCTTAGTCCCTTTATAATAATTCTGCAATGTCCTCCAAATGCTATATGCAGATTATCAATGTTGAACTCTCCCACACTTTTCACTTGACAAATAAGTAAGGAAGATATCCATTGCTCTTTTGTTCTTGTCGATTGTGTTTCGTCCAATCCTTTCTTGGGATTAGCTCCACCTTACCCTTGGTCTCTTTAGATGATGGCTTATATTCTTCTGAGACAGTGTTCCAAAAGTCAAAGATCACTATTTAAGTATATCTCCATTTTCTGCTTCTAATGGGCATACACTAGTATAGAAAAGAGTTATACGTGTCTGTTATTTTGTACTTTATGCATATGTTAAATAATAGACATATATATAGGAGATGCATATGATATAAATTTTATGTGTTTGTCATTGGAGCATACGCATATAACTTAATTATACGTGTCTGCCATTTAGTAATAGCAGACGTATATAATCAAGTTATTCGCTTCTGCTATTTTTAAGGATAGACACGTATAATCAAGTTATACACATTTGCTATTTTTTAACGATATACACATATAATGAAGTTATACATGTCTGCTATTTTTAATGATAGACACGTATAATCAAGTTATATATGTCTGTCACAACGAATTGACAGACATATATTGTCTTTTTGTTAATTAGAGCTCATATTATACTGCTACCATTTATATAACATGCTTCAAAATTTATAATAAATCTATTTCAATATTGCAAGCCAAAATAGGCATCAAACATTCAAGTTACAAATACTCAATAATCAACAATTCACAAAATATTCACAAGACAATACATACTACAAAATTTCAATAAATCAAAGCAACACAATATGCCTAAAACAATTCACATGACAACATTAATCCACAAGTTATTCAAAATTCATTAATTTAAAATTGCATTTCTCATTAATATGAAATATCTTACAAAAGTAAATAAAAAGATTACATACACTCTCTTATAAAGTAATTTGACCACATATGTCGAATTTCATTTATTTGATCTTGACTATATGAACCATTTTGAAAAGCCTACAATATCAATCAAAAAAAGAATAGAAAACATGTTAAAAATTAATAAATTAATAGCTAGTTATGTATCATACTCGTAATATAAATTGACTAGTATTTGAAAGAATATACCTTAAGCAATGTTATATCATTGTTATGATATATGACAACTTTGTACATATACCTCATAACGTAATATCTGTATTTAACACCTTCTTATTGTTGAGGACACTTAAAAACAAAAAACATGACAGAAAAAGTCAAATAAAGGATTATAAAATCATAAAAACTTCAATCTAACTAGTAATTAGGAATATAAAGTTCTCACCAAAATGTCATTCCATTTTAATCATGCACCTTTATTTTTTCCAACTTCTACAACATAAGTAGTAATTAGTGTCATATTCGCTAATTTAGGCCCCAAGTCGCACGAATTGTTAAATCGACCTGTCGGTTCGACGTGAATCTAAATTTAGATTTTGACAGAAAAATAATCAAAATAATAGCAAATAATTATGAAAAATATCTAATAAAGTGTTTAAAGTATTTAAAGATATTATTTTGCAGTGAAGGACCTAAATGAAAAATTTGGAAAATTTTGGGGTCAATTTGCAATTTACCAAAAGTTGGAGGATTAATTGGAATAACTATAAATTAAATGCATGAATTGGACATTAAATGCATGTGATGGCTGGACAAACCATCTGTCACACATTAAGAAGCTAATTAAACATAAATATCTAGATATTTAAGCTTAGGTATTCCCATCCTTAATGACTTTTGTCATTTTCTTCTTAATTGCTCCTTCACCCTTCCTTATCTCTTCATATCTAGAATTTTCTATCATTAAGTTGTCTTCCACGTTCCTCTTGAAGCACCACACACCAAGTGAGATGAACACATTAATTTTCCAAAAGAATATCTAGATATTTAAGATAAAATGGGACCCCACATTAATTAACTTTGCCCTTTCTTCTTAATTGTTTCCTCCTCCATTCTTATCCGTATCACCTAGAATTTTCTATTATCTAAACCAGCCCACATTCTCCACCATTTCCTCCATGTCCAAAGCTTGATTCTAGAAAGAGAAAGTGAGAAATTGAGGGAGAAAGGCATGGAAGAGTAGATTTCAAACATAGTTGATCAAAGGGAAGTTAGAGAAAGTAAAAAGAAAGAAAAAAATAAACTAGGAAATAAAAGAAAAAGAAAACCTTAAGGTTTGTCTATGGAAGCAAGGAAGTGAAGGAACTCAAATTGACCTGGAGCTAGCTCAAATGAGCAAAAGTAAACAGAAGGAAAAGTAAAATAAGAGGTTTGTGCATAACTTAAGGCAATAGCCTATGTTTTGTCTTTAAGTTGCATGATTTGAGCATTTGGCATGTTTATAATTGTAAACTACTAATATTTTGTGATAAAATCTTAGGGATGAATGTTTACTAGACTTAGGATTAATATTTGTAAAAATTGAATGTAATTAATATGTATGTTCTTTGCTGAAAATTTAAGAGCAGTGAGTACTTAAAATGTTATAACTTAAGTTCTAGAATTCAGTTTTGTGTGTTGTTTATTGGCTTGGAAGCTAAAACATAGGACTATAATTTTTATTTAGACTATAAAATATGATCATGTCTGTATATTTCCAGAAAAATACATAAACTTCAGACATAAAATATGTCCAAAAAATTATAGGCAAAATTGTTAGTGACCAGTCAGTGTTATTCTGGTCATATATTTTGATACAGACTCCAAATTAAGTAATTCAACTTTCATATTAAATTTAAGATCCAAATTTAAAATTGTTAAGAAGACATTGTTATTAAATTGGGATTGTAACAGGACCAAAATGAAGGTCCAAAACAGAGCATATAATCTGCCAGTGACAGGGCAGCATATGAGCTAAGGAATTTAATGAGTAAAATAATATGAACCTTGTTATGTTATGTAACATCCTTGACCTTCCCCATATGCATTTCATCGAACATAAGCATCTTGCATACAATTCAATTGAACACATGCATTTCATACGTATTTCTATAGGAACAAGTTCATGGCATGCACTAGCTATGTGTCCTAGTATTTGGCACTTGTATCGAGTCGCACATGTGTAATTATAACCTAAATGAGGATAACAAAGTATTAGAAATGAAATGAATAAGGTGTCTAAATTAAAGTAAGAAAAATGATTAGATTAAGATTAGTGAACATTTACATTGCTAATTTAGTTAAATGGGGTCAAATGATTAAGCTGTATTATTGTGTGAATTTGTGGAATTATAAATCTATGTAAATTATAATAATAATATAGACAAAATAAAATGAAAATGACACAAAAGAGAAATAGAAGAAGAGAAAATGACAAAATGACAAAATGACAAAATGACAAAATGACAAAAAACAAGTTGGCTTTATCTTCATATATCTTTCCCCATTTCTGCCTCCTCACTTCAGCCCCGTTTTCTTCTTCAATTTCCTCCATTTCAGACATAAATTCTTCCTTGTTTCACCTAGTGTTTGAAGCTAATTGATCCCTTTCAAGGTTGTTCTTGGTAAGTAATCAATTCTTATTGCTATAGGGTTGATTTGAGTTGCTTAGGTTCAATATTAGGCACTGAATTGCACACCGATTTTAATATTAATAGAAATTGATTCTGGAAATGTGTAAAACACAAAAGTTGTTCTTTTATATCTTATATTTGTGTATATGTAAACATTTTTTCAAGATTTTATGTATAGGGAGAGATATGCTCTTCGTACTGAAACTGGTCAGGGTGTAAACCCTAACCAAGTTAGCTACTGTGTGGTTTGATATCGAATATGTTAAAGCCCTTATTTGAAGTCTATCAAAACATAAAAGTTGTAGATATATGTGTTTGTTATCTGTATACAAAATTTCAGGTTCATAGGTCTTGTAAATTGTGAGTTATGGTGAATGGAACCATGACTGTTCCATGGTTTGAACTGCCTACTGAGTGCCCTGGGCAGATCCAGTACATTGGTTGGATATTTTGAGCTTGGTAGAGCTACATTCTGTAAATTATCAAAACATTAAAGTTATAGGTATATGTATTAGATAAATTTTGGTACTAATTTTAGCTTAATTTGTTATCTATAGACTAAGTTATGGCCTTTGGAAGTCATACTGGTCCGGAAGCCAATTCTATTCTGGAACAGTAATATGTTTGGTATAATTAGAAGATCTTAGAGACATAATTGGTAAATGTTGTAATCATGAAACATGTTCCATATGAACCCATATAAGTTTCTGTAAAGTTTCATTAAAATAGGACTTATAGAGTGTAAGTTATGATGAACCCAAATGAGTACCCTGAAACTGCCTAAAGGCAGAAAACAAGGCAGAAAACAGAACACTCTTAGAAATTCCACCAAATATTATACAATGATCCAATTGGTCTGAAATTTGAATATGTACTATAAATATGTGATATTGTTAATGAGGAACAAGAATCAGAGTAATTGGTCAATTATAGAAAAAGTTATAGTCTAAACAGTCCCATAAGGTCACACTGCCTCATAGGAAATATTTTAACTATTGACATGAACAATGCATATTAATTTGTTTAAGCCACATTAAGTCTCCCTAATCATGAGTTAATCGATTATGTTTTCATATTAGGCTCGCAACATATTGGAGAACCACAAGGAACAGATAGACAATAACTTAGGGGTCGGAATCAAAGGAGAATGGTGAGTCTAATTATCGATTGAATTCTTTAGTGCAAATGAATGTTGCTTGCTATGTAATCATGTGATTGTCATGATTGGTCCTTGATAATGTAATGATGGATAATTTGTGACATTACGGTACATATAAATGGTATACGTGTGGTATATTTGAGGTATATGTTTGACAAATGTGATATATACACATGGTATATGTATAGTATATGCAAGGTATATGCTTGACATATGAGGTATATATGGAATATATGTATGTTGTATATGATAAAGATGCAATGGTTGATGAATGCTTAAATACAAGTGCATATGCATATGGGCTAAAAAGGCGTTGTGACTAGTTAATCGATATTGTAAAGCAAAAGAAGAGGCCTATGGCCCAACAAATGTGCAAATGAAACAAATGATCAAGCTAGCTAGCAAATGCAAATGCAAATGTTCACATGGAAAATATTCACATGGAAACCCGGGGCAATGTCTGTTTAACTTAGTCACAACAAAATGAAATAAGCAAAGCATTTGCATACATGAAGAGTAATGATTATATGTTTCAACTTTATTGATACTTATATGATACTGATGAATGGAATGGAATACATGGTATATATTGGAATTGTGATTTATTACTATGAGTTGTTTGGTACTTTAGAGCTCATTGGATGGTTATTCTCACTGAGCCGCAACTCATCAATTTGCATCATTTTTCAGGTAAAGAAAAGTGATAGCTCATTTTGAGTAGCGTATAAAAGACATAGAGCACAGGTCACTGGCCGAGCCTCATCACTCTCTCTCTCCTTGCATTCCACACAAGCATGAAAATATGTCATATGTGTTTTTGTATTTATGGGCTTGAATATGTATAGTCATTTTGGAATGAGTCTAAATATGTATAAATGAAATCAACTCGAAAATACTTATGTGTAAAGTTTATGTTTTGATATATGTGATATATTATATTGTGGTGAAAACCTCAGTGTTAACTTTGCAAAGTCAGTGAATAATATTACAGGATATGAGACTTGCAAGTCATTGAATGAAATTATAGGATATGAGACTTGCAAAGTCATGGAATTATATTACAGGATATGAAAAAAAAAATTTACTACTATTGTTAACAGGGTATTTTACCTTTCTAGTACGCCATGTATGATTACTTGATATTTGGATAGGTTATACTAAAATGCATAAGATGTGGTGTTACATGTTATGCAAAAATTATTTTTATTGAGTGATTATGTAATTAATTGAGTCTTTAAATGGATAAAAAGTGTGAATTTTATACTATGCATTTTAATGACATTAACTAAGCCCTAGAACACCTAACTTGAAACTAGACTCAGGATAGTTTGGCATGCCTAGCGGGGGAGTATGATGAAATCCATTAATGGTATGATTATTGAAGCCGGTAATGGTACAATTATTGAAGCTAGTAATGACACTATTATTGAAGCTGTTAATGGCACTTGTATGAGCACATCATATTGCCCGGAATGTGCTCCTAAGTGCCTAGATAACAACTCCGTTATCCTAGTCAATGGTTTATAGTTGTTGTGGGCTTAAATAAGTTATGAAAAATAAATGGAATCATAACTTGTGATATGATTAATTACGATGGATTATATAATGATGATGTAATTAAGTAAAATAGGTTTGAGATAAAAAGAATATAATTTGATGTTTATGCATGCTAAAATATTATGAGATGTATATTTGCATGAAAAGATGATTGGGCATAAATTGATATATGAAAATGCATATTGCATGAAATAGTTTATTGCCTTATTTATATGCACCACTAAGCCAAGAGCTTAACATGGGAGTTTCTCTCGCGCATATATAGTGAAGAATAAATAGAAGATAGTAGATAAAGCTAGCAGTGACTTGATCCAGTAAAGCAGTCTGTTTCACACACTTTGGGGCACACAACTTTTGTATATTTTGGTTTGAACTTTATTTTATAATGGTTGTATAATAACAACATGTTTTGTAAATAATATTTTACTATATAAGATGTATTTTGTTTCCTTATTTAATTTCTTTCACACCATAAAGTAAATAAATAGTAAATACTAAATAATAATAAAAAATATTTATATATATATGAGTGTCTCATATTCATATATTTATATGAAATGATATTTTAACTTATGAAGTCAGCATAGCACTCCCTTATCTGGGCATGTGTTGCTGAGGTGAGAGGTGTTACAGTTTTGGTATTAGAGCTTCGTTTGGGCTGTTTTGGGATTTAAAAAAAAGGAAGAAATATTTTTAAAAATAACTATGACACGTGTGTACCCATAATTAAGTATTAAAGTTGCTGCTTACTGATTGGGGCCGTTACTTTTATAATATAGGTAGAGTATGGCTTTAGGGTGACGACAGGTTATGGCTGAAGGAGGCGAAAGTAATGAGCCTACCAAAATAGAAGCTTCATCGCTACCTAGTTGTCACTGAGCTACTGCATCTAGATCTAGTACTAGCCCATCAAGGAGGCAGTCTATTGCTGGCACAGGACAAACAGAGCTTATAAGGAACATGATAGATTTGTTACAGAAAGCATTATAGCTAGCCTAATCTGTGCTACAATTTGAGAGATTAAGGAAGTTAGGGGCACCCGATTTCTATGGTAAACGGGAAGATGACCCATCCATGGTAGAGTTTTGGTTGGAATGGATAGAGAGAGTTTTCGATCAGCTGCATTGCACAGATGAACAGAGATATGAGTATGCATTATCTTTATTGCAAGACCATGCATATGATTGGTGGCGGTCGGAGTCAAATAATTCAGAAGCACTTGACCCCATGACTTGGGAATTCTTTCTAGAGAAATTCAAGGAACAATATATTCCTCCTATCTATACAGATGACACGAAGAGAGTTTTTGATGCTAAAACAAAGGGAGATGTCGGTAACAGAATATGAAAAAGAATTCACACATCTTTGCAAATATGCTAGCGATATTATATCCACAGAAACTGATAAATATCGATTATTTGAAGATGGGTTAAGAGACCCGATCAAGTTATAAGTTTCAGCCTTACACCTTATGAGTTTTCCTAGTTTGCTAACATCTGTTAGAAGAGTTAAGAGAGTTCTAGCAAAACAACAACCAACATAAGTTACAGGATTCAAGAGGCCCATATCACAATTGAGTGGGGGACCATCAATTGGCAAAAGGGCTAGATCTTTTAGTGGCCGATTTTAGGCTAGGGGTTCCAGCAGAACTCCTTCTTACTGGCGAGGAAAACCCGCAAGATCTGTTTCTCTGGTAGCCAGTGCATTGACACAGGAACCACATAGGTCTTTACCTCTACTAGAATGTCTGCATTGTTGTTGTCCTTATCCGAGAGAGTATTGGTTGATAACATGAGCATGTTTGAGGTGTGGATCCAAATATCATATGAAAAGAGATTGTCCTCTATTATAGTATGGCAGAGGTTTGGGAAGCACTGAGCCGATACAGATGCAGGCTTCTAGGCAAGGACGAGGACAAGAGCAAGGCAAAGGAGGCCAATCAAGGCCCAGTCAATTTAGATCAGATACAGATGAGGGGCCAGAAGGTAGTAGCACTGGCCCAGCCAGGGTGTATGCTATGCAAAGCCATGAGGAGTAGGATGCACCTGATGTTATAATCTGATCCGGGGTCAATGCATTCATAGATATGCACATTAGCATGAGGTCAAGAGGGTTTGGAACCATAGGCTCTAGAGTTTGAAATTCTTGTGACTAACTCGTTAGGGCACCGTGTTAGGGTTAGCAAGGCATTTAAGGGTTGCCCAATTGAAATTCAAGGAAAGCAATTCCTAGCAGACCTAATAGAGTTACCATTCCATGAGTTCGATGTGATATTGGGAATGGATTGGTTGGCTCATTATGGAGTGGTAGTGGATTGTGGGAGAAGACAGATGATCATCATAATTTCAGAACAAGATGAGATAGTGGTGATGGGTGAGAACAAAGGATATCCAGAAAAAGTGATATAAGTGTTGTTATCTCGGAAACTCGTTAGTAAGGGATGCGAAACATACTTAGCATATGTGATTGATATAAAAAAAAGCAAATATGAAGTTAGAGGATATGCCTACTGTTAGTGAGTTTCCTGATGTGTTTTTAGAGGAGTTACCAGGGTTACAATTGGATAGAGAAATTTGGTTTGCTATTGATTTGGTACCCGACACCACTCCTATTTCCATTACACCATATACGATGGCACCAGCGGAGTTGAAAGAGTTGAAGATACAATTGCAAGAGTTGTTAGATAAGGGTTTTATATGACTCAATTTATCATTGTGGGGTGCTCTAATGTTATTTGTGAAGAAGAAAGATGGCACTCTCCATCTTTGCATCAACTACAGAAAGATTAATAGGGTGACTGTTAAGAATAAGTACCCGCTGCTTAAGATTGATGATTTATTTGATCAATTGAAAGGTGCAGGCATATTTTCAAAGATAGATATTAGATCGAGGTATCAACAACTGAAGATCAAAGAGTTAGATGTACCTAAGATGGCATTCAGGACTCATTATCGTCATTATGAGTTCTTGGTTATGCCCTTTGGATTGATGAATGCACCAGCAGCTTTTATGGGCCTGATTAACCGAATGTTTAGGCCATATCTTGATCAATTTGTAATTGTGTTTATTGATGACATCCTTGTCCACTCTAGAGACCGAGAAGAACATGATCAACATCTCAGAATAGTGTTGCAAACACTAAGGCAGAAGTAGCTGTATGCAAAGTTATCAAAGTGCAAGTTTTGGCTTAAAGTAGTCAGTTTTCTGGGTCATGTAGTTTCAGTAAAAGGTATTCGGGTTGACCCTAGTAAAATCGAGGCTATTCTTAATTGAAAACAACCACCAAATGTGACAGAAGTGAGGAGTTTCTTTGGATTAGCTAGATATTATAGGAGGTTTGTGAAGGGATTTTCATCCTTAGCAACTCATTTGACACGACTACTAAGAAAAGAAGTCCATTTTGAGTGGACAGATAGGTGTCAAGCAAATTTTGATTGACTAAAGGCAATATTGACTGAAGCACCAGCCTACTCTAGGGAAAGACTTTGTTGTGTACAGTGATGCTAGTCATAATAGTTTAGGCTATGTTCTTATTCAAGAAGGAAAGGTGATTGCTTATGCCTCGAGACAGCTTAAACCTCACGAGCTTAATTATCCGACACACGATTTAGAGTTAGCTACTATTGTTTTTGCTTTGAAGATTTGGAGACATTATCTATATGAGGAAAGATGTTATATCTATACAGATCATAAAAGTCATAAATACCTTCCCTCACAGAAAGAATTTAATTTGAGACAACGAAGATGGTTGGAGTTGATTAAAGATTATGATTATGTGATCGACTACCAGCTAGGAAAAGCTAATGTGGTTGCTGATGCACTACGAAGAAAGATTTTAGCTGAGATGCGAGTCCAATTAACCTTGATGTAGAGGATAAAAAATGCTCAAAAGCAAGATAAGAAGCTAGTAGAGATAGTTGAGGCAGTGAAAAAAAGAGAAAAGCCTGAGTTTTCATTGATAGAAGATGGCACAGTATACTTCCAAAATATTATTTGTGTTCATAATATAGAAGAGCTGAAGTTTGATATCTTAAAAGAAGCACATGGAACGGTATATACCATGCATCTAGGTGAGAATAAGATGTATCGAGACTTGAAAACTCAATACTGGTGGCCAGGGATGAAGAAGGATATCACCGAGTATGCTGCTAGGTGTCTAACTTGTCAACAAGTGAAAGCGGATCATCAGTTACCCACAGGATTGTTGCAACCAATACCACTTTCAGAGTGGTAATGGGAAAGAATCACGATGAATTTTGTGTCTGGTTTACTGATGACTCAGAGAAAGCATGATGCAGTGTGGATGATAGTGGATCGATTGACGAAGTCGACATATTTCTTACTGGTCAAAGTGGATTACTCATTGAACAAGATAACCAAACTTTATGTTTGTAAGATAGTGAGAGTTTATAGAGTGCCAGTATTTATCATCTATGATAGAGATTCCAAATTTACATCACAATTTTGGAAGAGCATACAATGAGCTTTGGGAACTCAACTCAATTTCAGCATGGCTTATCCAAATGGACAGTCAGAGCGGATTATCTAGTTGTTAGAGAACATGATAAGAAGCTGTGTGCATGAATTTGAGGGAAGTTGGGATCGACAACTACCTCTTATGAAGTTTGCCTTCAACAACAACCATCAGACGACCATAGGCATGGCTCCATATGAGGCATTATATGGAAGAAAATGCAGGACACCAATTTGTTCGATCGAGTTGAATGAAAAAAAGTTGATGGGGCCTGATATAGTTTAACAGACTGAGGAGAAAGTTAAAGTGATCAAGAAAAGGCTAAAAAGTTAAAGTGATCAAGAAAAGGCTAAAAGCAGCATAAGATTAATAGAAATCATATACCGATTTAAAGAGGTGGGACATTGAATATGATGTGGGTGATAAAGTGTTCCTTAAAGTTTTGCCTTGGAGAAAAGTATTAAGGTTCGATAGAAAAGAGAAGTTAAGTCCAAGGTTCATTAGTCCTTATGAGACTCTGGAAAGAATCGAACCAGTGGCATATCGTTTAGCCCTTCCACTATGCTAAGAAGTTATAGGTCTAATCTGACCCACGTTATACCAGTTAAGGAGATGAAAGTGCATACATATATGACTTATGAAGAGGAACTCGTGGCTATATTAGCCCATGAACAGAAGATTCTTCAAAATAAAAAAGTCCAATTAGTTAAAGTTCTATGGCGAAATCATGCTACTGAAGAAGCTACATGGGAAAGTGAAGAGATGATAAGGAAACAATATCCTCAGTTGTTCAACACATAATGAATCGGTAAAATTTTGAAGACAATTTATTTTAAAGGGGAGAGGATGTCATATCCGCTAATTTAGGCCCCAAGTTGAACGGATTGTTAAATCGACTTGTTGGTTCGACATGAGTCTAAATTTAGATTTTGACAGAAAAATAATTAAAATAATAGCAAATAATTATGAAAAATATCTAATAAAGTGTTTAAAGATATTATTTTACAGTGAAGGACCTAAATGCAAAATTTGGAAAGTTTTGAAGTCAATTTGCAATTTATCGAAAGTTGGAGGATTAATTGGGATCACTATCAATAAAATGCATGAATTGGACATTAAATGCATGTGATGGATGACCAAACCAAGTGTCACACATTAAGAAGCTAATTAAGCATAAATATCTAGATATTTAAGCTTAGGTGTCCCCATCCTTAACGACTTTTGTTATTTTCTTTTTAATTGCTCCTTCATCCTTCCTTATCTCTCCATATCTAGAATTTTTAACCCTTAAGTTGTCTTCCATGCTTCTCTTGAAGCATCATACACCAAGTTAGATGAACACATTAAGTAGCCAAAAGAATATCTAGATATTTAGGATAAAAATGGGACCCCACATTAATTAACTTTGGCCTTTCTTCTTAATTGTTTCCTCTTCCATCCTTATCCCTATCATCTAGAATTTTCTATTATCTAAACCAGTCCACATTCCCCACCATTTCCTCCATGTCTAAAGCTTGATTCTAGGAAGAGAAAGTGAGAAAGAGAGGGAGAAAAGCATGGAAGAGTATATTTCATGCATAGTTGATCAAAAGGAAGCTAGAGAAAGTAAAAAACAAATAAACTAGGAAATAAAAGAAAAATAAAACCTTAAGGGTTGGCTATGGAATCAAGGAAGTGAAGGAACTCAAATTTACAAGGAGCTAACTCAAAGGAGCAAAAGTAAAGAGAAAGAAAAGAAAAATAAGAGGTTTGTGCATAACTCAAGGTGATAACCTATGTTTTGTCTTTAAGTTGCATGATTTGAGCATTTTGCATGTTTATAATTGTAAACTAATAATATTTTGGGATAAAAGCTTAGGGATGCATGTTTGCTAGACTTAGGATTAATTTTGGTAAAAATTGAATGTGATTAATATGTATGTTCTTTGCTGAAAATTTAAGAGCAGAGAGTACTTAAACTATTATAACTTAAGTTCTGGAATTTGTTTTTGTATGTTGTTTATTGGGTATAGAAGCTAAGACATAAGGATATAATTTTTTTTGAGACAATAAAATATGAATATGTCTGTATATTTCCCGAAAAATACATAAAAGTTAGACATAAAATATGCCCAGAAAATTTTGTGCAAAAGTTTTAATGACCAGTCAGTGTTCTTTTAGTCATATATTTTGATAAAGAACTGAGAATTAAGTGATTCAAATTTCATATTAAATTTAAGATCCAGATCTAAAATTGTTAAGAAGATCTTGAAATTAAATTCGGATCGTAATAGGACTAAAATGACGGTCCAAAACAGAGCACATAATCTTCTAGTGACAGGGCAACATATGAGATGGGGAATTTAATGAGTAAACTAATGTGAACCTTGTTATGTTATGCAAATACTATTTTTATTAAGTAATTATGTAATTAATTGAGTCTTTAAATGCATGAAAAGTGTGAATTTTATACTATGAATTTTAATGATATTAACTATGCCCTAGAACACCTAACTTGAAACTAGACTCAGGATAGTTTGGCATGCTAAGCAGGGGGGAGTATGATGAAATCCATTAATGGTATGATTATTGAAGTCGGTAATGGCATTATTATTGAAGTCGCTAATGACACTACTATTGAAGCTGGTAATGACATTATTATTGAAGTTGGTAATTGCACTTGTATGCGTACCTCATATTGCTCGAGTGGCACTCCTAAATGCCTGGATGGTAACTTTGTTATCCTAGTTAGTGGTCCATAGTTGTTATGGGCTTAAAGAAGTTTTGAAAAATAAATGGAATCATAACTTGTGATATGATTAATTACGATGGATTATATAATGATGATGTAATTAAGCAAAACAGGTATAAGATAAGAGAATATAATTTGATATTTATGCATGCTAAAATATTATGAGATGTATATTTGCATGAAAAGATGATTGGGCATAAATTGATATATGATAATGCATGTTGCATGAAATAGTTTATTGCTATATTTATATGCTCCACTAAGCTAAGAGCTTGGCGTGGGAGTTTCTCTTGCGCAGATATGTTGAAGAATAAATAGAAGATAGTAGATAAAGCTAGCGATGACCTGATCCAGTAAAGTAGTATGTTTCACACACTATGGGTCACACAATTTTTGTATATTTTAGTTTGAACATTATTTTATAATGGTTGTATAATAAAAACATGTTTTGTAAATAATACTTTACTATATAAGATGTATTTTGTTTCCTTATTATAATTTCTTTTACACCATAAAGTAAATAAATAGTAAATAATAAATAGTAATAAAGAAAAAAAATATATGAGTGTCTCATATTCATATATTTATATGAAATGATATTTTAACTGATGAAGTCAGCATAACACTACCTTATTCGGGCACGTGTTGGTGGGGTGAAGGGTGTTACAATTAGGTACTTAAAAATGTACCTCGTACGCAATTTAACAATCATCTCATGCATCAACCTCATGTCACCACTCAAAATTGCCAAAAGTTTCTCATTAACTAAAGGCCTATGTTGCTTTGTAGTTGATTCTTTCGATAAACTGTTACCTTGTTTATTCTTTGGAGCCTTCTTTAATGGGTTGGATTTGAGTTCCTATCAATTAATAATAAATTATGACATATTATGATATATGAAATACGATAATCTAAATTTTATTATTTATAAGTTTAGGCATAGGAAGTTGGGCTTCGTGACAGCCAGATACTACTTCATCGATAGATACCTTGACGTGATTGGGTATGACAAGTAGATTGTGCACCATAGCATCAATACGGGATGGATAAATCATCCCCCTTGCCACAATCACCTGTTTACCTTTATTAATTGTAGCAAGTTTGCATGATGTAGGTGTCTGCAAAAACAAAAACAAATCAATATTAGCTAGATTAAAGTGGAAATGGAAGTAATGAAATTCAAAATTTTTCCCTATAATTCTGACATTGGAAATGGTGGGTCCACAGAGTGACAACTACTAAGAGTTGGACGAGCATGTGAAGGACCCATCTCCACCTCCATATTAGGGCCAAATTGAGATGACTTCCTAGTCCTATGCTCTATCATACTCTCATGATTGCAATATGTGCCGAGAATCTAGCAAATAATTTGGCCTTTATTTTAGTCTCAAGCTCTTTTATAACTTCAGGTGAGATGGATGTTGATAATATCCTTTTTTCAGGATTATCATAAAATTTCTTGATGGTCACAACACTTCCAACACCTCTTACAAAGTTACAATGTTCAGGATTTTCAAGTGCACGTGACAATATGTCATCATGCCTCTTTGGTACCCAACTAGCTTAGATGATTTCTTCCTGTAATATCTCCTAATCACCAAATAAACAATATGTTTTAACTGTAATTAATATTTGCTTAGCAAGTTATACTTACTATTTTTGTTGCCACCTCTTTTGTGTTTTCTACTAGGATTATATAATTTCCTTCTTTTGTCTTTTTTGTTATAGCTCTTACCCAATCGAGAATTTAATCATATGATGATGTAACATCAGAGCTCATAGATGGTGATGATGAAAAAGAAGAGATGGGATATTCAATAATCCACTGAGCCTTTTTCCCGGCATAGCCTATACGACCCAAAAAATCTGGATGCACATTCTTTGCTTGCTTTGCCTTCACCTTGGCACTGATTTATTGTTAACCAAAAAAAAATAATGAAGAAGTCATTATCATGTCTTGCATAAATGTAAATGTAAATTGTATTCTACCTAATTAGTACCTCATATTCTTCAAATTCATGTGTTTGTTTAAACTCCTTCCAATCTTTCTCAGTGATGAAGTCATATAATTCCAATGGTGACTTTTGTATGGATTTATTCTTTATGTACTTTACCACCAATCGATATTTAAAATCCTTCCTCCTCATTCCAACAGTTTTTAGTACAATATTTTTCTTATCATTCGGAATGTTGAACTCTTTTTGCAAAATAATATTTTAGATTAATTAGTTTTAATCATTTTTATCAAATTTGTTAATAATTTTGAATGAAAGTTACCTTGATATCTTCCCAAATTGTATTCTTAAGACCCTTATCGACCATATCCTAGCTTTTATTGTGATGTTCATATGGGAATGTGCTACAAGGCTAACATAGGAAATAAATATGTCGATGTGTGTTCCTATTGGGCAATCAAACTCATCAACATCTATTGTCTTTTATTCATCCCCTTTCTTCTTCATTTTTCTGCACGTGGTAGCTCCCCTAGTTTTCTTTTTTTATCATTTTACTTGATGGCTCAGAATCTAGTTGTTCATTTGACATTATTTCATGTAACATAAGCATAAAAAAGAAACATGTTAGTATAATCAACAATAATAACACTTTATTTCAATGGAAAATAAAAAGAATAGATTTATTTGATAAACAATAAAAAAAATTGGTAATTATGAGTATAAACCACATTAATCATATTACATATTTCTAAATAAACTTACCATAAACATGTGCATCAATTATTGGTGATTTTCAATCCATAAGCCTTCAGTATGATCATCACGTATGTAATTTGAATCTAAAATATCTTCCCTAATTGGCATAGGTAACCTGATAGAAAATGGGGGAGTCTCATTGAACTGATCATATTCTTCCTCATCTACCGCATCATCGATACCAACAATACGCCTCTTACCTTGAAGAACAATAGACGACTGACTATCGTCAGGGTCAACAAGTTAAAATACTTGTTTGGCCTATGAAGCAAGAATGAATGGATCATCTTGATAACCCAACCGGCTAAAATCAACCAAAGTGATTCCTAATTCATCCACTTGAACACCGCATCGGTTTTCAATCCATTTACATCAAAGGAGAGGAATCCTGAATTCCCTGTAATCAAGCTCCCAAATGTCTTCAACTACACCGTAATATGACATCGTAGCTTCTATTGGCACGGTATCTTTAGCACTAGAAAATTCTGGTGATGAAGCTATCAAAGTAACTCTGCTATTTTGCATTGTTATTTTTTCATCTTGACGTTTAGTGTTAAAGGTATATTTGTTGATGTCATATCCTTTATAAGACTGTATATGCAACGCAGGGCTATAGGCTAACCATTTTATGGTATTAGTTACATCCTCTGGCACTTCTGATAACTGACGCATCACTCGGTCTATAAACCATCCAATAAAAGAATGATTATGTTCATTTGTCAACCATATTTCACCTTTGGATGGATTCAAATGCCTTAAAATGGACATGCGTTCTTCTAAATATGGATGAACCTGTGTGAGGTGCTGCAATACAAGGAGATGTACTTTCTCAAACATCTGAGCACCGGGTAATACCATTTTAAATCCAATTATTCCTTTACCTCAAAGTCTTCCCTCGTGATGAGACTTAGGAATGTCAATAGGTTCAACACCTGATAAGTAGTCTATGCAAAATTCAATACCCTCCTTAACCTAGTAACCTTCGATAATACTACCTTCTGGTTGATATCGGTTCCTTATATACCTTTTTAAGATATCCATGAATCTCTCAAAAGGATACATAAGTATTCCAAATATGGAAGATCACATAATATAGATCTCTTCTTCTAAGGACCCTTTTGAATAGGCTTAAAAGGTTTGCCAAATGAATTATCAATATCTCTAACTCATTCATAAATCTCATTTTCTATTAACGACAAATGAGCTACTCACATTTCGGTATGTCCGTTGAAAGACTTTTTCTTCTTACGATAAGGGTGATTAGGAGGGAGAAATGCCCGATGACTCATATATATATTTTTCTGGCTATGATTTAAACATGGTTCCATTATGTTGTCTTCACAAATTGGACATGTTTTTTCTCCTTTCACGGTATACCCAAATAAGTTACCATAAGTCGAAAAATCATTTATAGTGCAAAATATGATGACATGTAAGAAACATGCTTTCACTATATTTAGATCATCAATAAGTGTTGCAAGGTAAACATCAATATCATTTTTTGGTTGTTTAGGCTCTGATATAAGCAATGACAACATAATATATTTACCCTTCACAGTCAGCCAAAGAGGCTGAGGCTGATTGTAAATCGCAAGAAGAATTGGCCACGTGTTATGTTTACTACTGAGTGTGCCATAGGGGTTGATTCCTTTCGTACAAAGTCCAAGCCTCAGATTTCTAACTTCACCACCAAATTGAAGGAAGGTTTTATCAATTGTTCTCCACTATAGAGAATCTGCAGGATATTTTAGTTTTCCATCATGTTTTCTGCCTTCTACATGCCACTTTAATTTTTTTTGCATCTTTTCCATTTGCAAACAGGCATTTGAATCTTGGTATTATAGGTAAATATCATAATAATTTAACTGCAGGCCCTTTTTATCCTCAGAAGAAACTTTCCCATGTTTGTAGCATGACGCCCCACACCTTCGACACTAATACATGTCCTTATATTCATTTCAATACAATACAAAATCATTTGGAGATGCATGTATCTTCTTATATTCCATACCCATGGGACAATATTTTCTTATCCTTATATGTAGATGTGGGAAGCTCATTTCCCTCTAGAAGCATGTCTTGCAACAATTCTAATAGTTCCGTGAAACTTTTATCATTCTACCCATTTTTTGCTTTCATGTTACAGAGTTTAAAAATGACAAACAATTTTGTGAAATTAGTGCAACTGGGATACAAAGGTTTATCAACATCCTTTAACAATCTTTGAAGGTATTCCGGCCTTTTCACAAAATGTTCTGTATCATCTATCATCTTGTCTACACAATCATTGTCTTCATTATCAATGTTATTTTCTTCTTGACTTTCAAATTCATTATTATTGGAACGTGTCTCAGTTAAAACACTCTCACCATGTCATATCCATCATGTGTAACCTTCCTTAAAACCATGTCTTATTATATGAGATTTCACTATTTGAACATCACAAAATTTTTCATGTTCTTACAATCAGCACAAGGACATACTCTCACCATGCCATATAATTCTAACAAATTCCACAACTCCATTCAAATATTCAAATGTAGTCGTCTGCCATACATTGAACTTCGATCCATATCTAACCACATAAAAAAAGGTTCAATATATATAAACCTTATTGCTTTTAATCACGAGAACATTATATATAAGATCCTTATCGCTCCAACCTAACCCCTCCTTAAACATTTAATCTCACCACTGAATGAAAATCTAGTTTTCAAATCCCAAAACAAATTTGATAGCTTTTCCCTTTATTTCTCCAAGTACACAATACAAATAGAATGATCCATTTACATACATTTATATAGAGAACATTAGAAAAATGACACTAAAATTTTTATTGAAACCAAAAAATATATATGCATTCACATCCTAAGTGAGATTTGATGTTTAAGAATAGTCCCAAACCGGGGACTATTTAAGACTTACTCCTAATGAGTAAATCTTGAATGAGTATCTAGGATAATTAAAATTTTAAAATTTTTTATGTTTCTTAATGCAAAGGGTTCAATTAAATTGAAGTTGAAAGCAAATACTATATCAAAAACCCAATTATTTCTAATTATTGATTTTATAATTTAATTAATTTCACTAAATATGATATAATGCTATAATATGACATAAATTGAAAGAACATAATCAACTAGGCCACATATGATATAATACTAATATTAATATATAAATAAAAAAATTTAGCCATTTCTACTCCACTTTTGTTCTTGAAATGCATTTTTTCATACCAATTAAATAATTAAAAAAAATGGCAAGAATGAGAAAAATAAAAGAAGTCATACCATTAACACAAGACAACATTCAGTGGGAAAAAATCATACATACAAAAAAATAAAAACAAGAATAATAAATCAAAAACCTTGAAATGAGAGAGGTCTTATGGCTAATGGAGTGAGAGTGCTTTGTTAGCCGGTGAGAGCGACTCTTTAAACACCACAAAATTAAAAATAGTGACCATAGTCTATTGATGAGCAGATCTCTAGTGTGGGAGAAATGATGGTCAAACACAGCTTTATTATCGACCAATGGAGAAGACAAAATGTATATATATGCTAACTGTTAGAAATGAAAATGTAATATCCGCTAATTTAGACTCCGATCGGTCAAACGCATCAACTTACAAATTACCAAAAATTGGAGGATTAATGAGATTAATTGCTAATCAACATATTAATTTTGGGCACATTTTGATAGCGTTGGCCGGCCATGATACTAAAGGAAGTGAATTAATATTGATTAAGTGTAAAATTGGGAGAAAATGGTCAAATGGTGGGTCCCACATGAAGACTTTTTGGGTACCCTATTTAAGGCTTTCTTTTCTTCTTTTTCTTCTCTTCATTTTCTGCTCCTTCTCTCTTTTTTTTACCAGTCATGCCAGCTTCATCCATTCCTCCATAGCTCACTTTGATTCTAGAGAGAGAAAGGAAGGGAAAAGAAGGGAAAGAGCAAGACAAGGTGATTTTCATGTTCTATAACTCTTAAGGAAGATGGAAAGAACAATAAAGAGGAAGAGAAATCAAGTTTGGTAGAAAGAGAAAATCTCCAAAGTGGTGATTTGATGAAGAAAAGTGTAAGGTAAGAAGCATTTCTTCTTCTTCTTCTTCATATTTTCTAAATGAAGTTTGAATTTTAAGCTCACTTAGGACTCATGTGCAAAGAGAGAGAAACTAGGGTTTTGAAAGAGAGAAAGCTACCTAAAAGAGTGAAGGAGAAAGATTAAGGTTTATGCATAACTTAAGGCAATAGCCTATTTTTGTTTGAAATAATGCATGCTGAACATGATTGTAGATAAATGCAATTTCAAGAATGATGATGATTATGACTTGAAACCATAGGATTAGACATGTATGAATGAGATCCTTGTGTGACATTGAATTAATGATGCATGCTAGAGAATCTTGTGTGATCAAAACATTTACATGTATTGGAAAGTAATAAGTTGAGTAAAGAGCCTTAGAAATGCATGAAATAGAATTTGGTATAATTTGGATGATGTTAGAATGAATGAAATATGAATATGCAAATTTCCTGCTGAAAGTCATGGGTGTGACTATTGAGTCACGGGCGTGAACTTGAGGGTTCACGGTTGTGAATTTCTGGGTGGAAATGGTATTATTCATTCCAGAAGCGTTCACGGGTTGGAATCACGGAAGTGAACTTATTCACGGGCGTGAATGAGTAATCGCGACCGTGAATGCTTTTGGGCGATTCATTCCAGTAGCGTTCACGGCTTGGGATTACGGGCGTGAACAAATTCACGGGCGTGAAAGTAGTAATCACGGTCGTGAATGCTCTGTATTTGAAATTATGAATGTGGTTATTAAATGAGGAATTCAGGTAATTAAATTAAAGTTATTGTCTATCCAGCGAAATAAGAATGATATGGATATGGATATATGTATATATATATTGATGTGAGAATGTGATATGTTGTGATATAGAAAAATGAATTGATGTAGAAAAATGAATTGTCATGGATAATATATGAAATCTGATGCAGATGATAAACATGAGAATATTGATGAATCTAGTAAATGAATGAAAAGATGTATGAGTATGATTATATGCTTGTAAAACAAGAAAATTGAGATGACATGCTTGTAAAACAAGAAAATTGATAAATATGAGAATAATGATTGATATGAAAATATAAAGAAGCCCATTACTCTACTTGCAGACTAGAATCAGTATAGATGACATGTCATTAAGGGGGCGAACGGTACCGTACTATACCTCAACCAATGTGGCTTAAGCTCGGAGAGTGCCATTGGTCTGGGATGCTCAGTCAGTGTGGCTTAAGCTCGGAGAGTGCTACTGACTTGAGAAAGCTCCGATGAGCACATATAAATGAGGACAAGGGGGCATAAGCTTGTGTGAGCGCCCTTGATCCGGATATTCATCTATGATGAAATTATACTCAATCAATGTGGCTTAAGCTCGGAGAGCGCCATTGATTTGAGAAGCTCTTTTGAGCCAGATAGTGGATAGGGTGGCTTAATCTCGGAGAGCGCTCCTGATCCATAACCCGTATCCAGTCAGTCCAAAAATTTAGAGTGATGTGGGCAAGATAATGAGGATATGTCAGAAAAATAGGAAAAAGAAAGAATAAGAAAATGATGATGATATGAGATTGAAATGTAATGACAAAGAGATTTACAGAATACCTTGCCATTAAACATAAATGGAAATAACATTGTCTATATGACCATGATATTTATACTTATATGAAATAGGAATATGTTGATAGTCATGCATGCAAACATTTTAATGCACAAAATGATATTTGTTAATACTTGTTGCATGATATAGTATATTACCTTATTTATATGCACCACTAAGCTTAGAGCTTAGCGTGGAGTTTAATTTCCACGCAGATATAGAAAGGTAGCTGAAGATGCTAGATAAAGCAAGCGGTGATCCCATTCAAGTAAAGCAGCCGAATCTTGAGAAAGTGGGTTACAAGTTTCGAAATTTTGTATTTGACTTTTATATTAAAGAAATGGTTGAGTTTGTAAAACTTACTTTTAAAGTTTGTTAAAAATTACTCTGATGTTAAAAATTACTATTTTATGAAAATAAATTGTACTCTGATTTTTGTTTATATCTATATATACATGAGTAAAAAAAAACAATTTATGCTTTCAAGAAGGAAGACGGACATTAGCGCTCCCTCATCCGGGCACGTGCGGTTCGGGTGAGGAGGGCGTGACAGAAATGTATTTCATAGATAGAGTTTCATAGAGAGAGATATTAAATAAAGTCAAACGCCCATTTTATCTTTATTTAATATTTAGTATATCATATAAATTTAATTTAATTATCAAACTATTTAATATATAAGTATATATGGCCACCTACCGTATATATATGATCATCCATATATATATATATATATATATATATATACTTAAGTAAATTAGCTAGCTAGATATAATTTGTTTGAATATATATATATATTAGGTACATTAGAAAAAAAAATGAAACAATTAATTAATTAATAACATGTATATATATTAATAGTAATAATAATAATAATAATAATAATAATAATAATAATAATAATTATTATTATTATTACAACAAATACAAACCTATAATTATAGGCGGCCTTTAATATTTGTTATATATATATATATTAAAAATAAAAATTAAATTCAATTTTGCCTTAATTAATTAAATTAGATGGAAATATTAATTAATTAATTGCTACAAATATTTGCCAATAGCTTTTATAATTTGATATATATATATATATAGCTAACCAAGCCTGACATATTTAATTAATTTAAATATTATTTGCTTAAATATCAATTTGTTTTATTTTAATTAAAATTCTTAATTAACATTGTACTCTCCTAATTAATTTGGATAAAAATGAATAATTTTTAAAATTGTTAATGGTATTTACATGTAAACAATATGTATCTGCTCTTTATTCTTGCTAGACACCTATTCTTCATAGTATGTGTCTGTTATTTCTAAAGACGTACGCTTAAAGTACAACTTGCATTTTATATGTCTGTCATTTATATTAACAGACGCATATAACTAACAGCTTTATGACATATTTATAAAAATGTCACCACCTATATTTTAAGCATCTGTCATTTCCACAACAGACATATATAACTTTTAACCTAAAGCTATTTTTGTACTAGTGATAGTCCGACCCATTAAAGAATAGATTGAGGTGGTGACTCCTTTCATTAGCCATCTACAATCCTTTCTCACACAATTAAGCTTGGAATATGTGATCAAGAAAGAGCATGTAATAAGAAGGGAGAATGAATTGATTGTTTAAAGCTTATGAACAAGAGCAATTAGCTTTGTAGTGGATAAATATAAGATTAAGAGATGGAGAGAATGAGACACAATATTTTATAGTGATTTGAGTATTGACTAACCCTACATCTACTCCCCATCCTCAATTAGGATTTTCCACTTTAACTTCAACAAGATATAATGATGGAGTTTTTCTAACTCACTCCTAACCAAATATTTCTAAGGCTCACTTTCAATCTATCTAGTGTTTTGTAGGCTAACACACAACCTAGGTGTTTATCAAGACTCACACCTAAACCATTCCTCTCTCAATTCTATACAATAAATGTTATGAACGATAAACAAATGCAAAGCTTGGGCAATAAAGAGGTTCACATTTTGATGTGGTGTTTGGTGAGATATTTATAGCCTTGTTTACCCAAATATTTATTACAAATAAATTCTTCTCCTCCTCGGTAACAATTAATTTTATTGAATTAATTGCTTCTGCAAACCCAGAATCGCACCATGCTTTGCCTTTTGCATTCACGATTTCTTGAAGCTCCAATGCTAGTAACATGTGACAACTTTTGATTGGATCCCACTCTAATGATCAACTATAAATGAATATCGTGATCAACCTTTCATGTCGCAGTCATGATGCTATTATTATGGTCTTGCCTCACATTCACACCTTCCACTACAAATCAAACTAACCATTTTGGGTTTTTGCCTCTATTGCGGTTGCAGTTGCACTTCTCCAAGTCACAATCGTAGTGGAAATAACTATTTTCCTTAAAACTCTTCGATGTGTTGCATACTTGGACTGCTTTCCCTCTAGCGGTTTTAGTTTTTCAACTCTCGCAATCGCTATTGTCTCTAATGCGGTCGTGATCTATCTTTCATGACAAACTCCATGGTTGTGTTTTAAATCGCAAACTCCACTATTTTTTCAACACATTTGGCTTTATTGAATTCATGATCGCTAAAGCTCAGGTGCGATCTGTCATATCTGCTAATTTAAACCCGTAGTCGCACGACCAGAGTCTAAATTTGAATTTTACTAAAAAATAATTAAAATAGTAGAAAATAATTATGAAAAATATGTAATGAAATATTTAAAATATTTTAAGATGTTAAATTACTGTAAATGATTAAATTGCAAATTTTGAAAAGTTTATGGATCAATTTGCAATTTACCAAAAATTGGAGGATTAATTGGGATAATCATCAATTAAATGCATAAATTGGGACATTATGTACATGTGGAGGCCGGCCACACCAAGTGGCATGCATTAAGCGGGCAATTGACATGCATGAATGAAACATTTAATTCATATGCTTAGGTGCCCCCATTGTTAAATTAAGTTTGTCTTTTGCCATTAATTACTTCTTCCTTATCACTTAGCATCTAGAAATTTCTATTCTCTACACCAGCCCCACATTTCCTCAAGTTCCTCCATAGCCAAAGCTTGATTCTAGTGAAAGAAAGTGTGAAAAAGAGAGGGAAAGACATGAAAAATTCCTTTTTCATGCTCAAAGAAGCTTAAGAGAGCAAAGAGAAAGAGAGAGATTAGGGTTTATGAAGTTTTAATAATCTATTTTATGAATTTTAGGAACTCAAATTGACAAGGATTTAGCTGAAAGGAGCAAAGGAAAAAAGAAAGAAAACTAAAGAGAAAGAAAAAGAGGTTTGTGCATAACATAAGGCAATAGCCTATTTTATTTTATTTATTACTTATTATTTTTATTATTTGCATGATTTGATTATTTGGCATGTTGATGATTCTGAATTAATAGTATTTTGTGATAAAAATCTTGGGATGTATGTTTGCTAGACTTAGGATTAATTTTGGTAAAAATTGAAGATAGTTCATATATGTGTTCTTTGCCGAAAATGGATGAGCAGTGAGTACTTAAACTGTTATAACTTAATTTCTGGAATTTGGTTTTGTATATTCTTTATTGGGTTTGAAAGCTAAGAATAATGTATATAATTTTTATTTATACCATCAAATCTATATATATATCTGTATTTGTCCAGAATAATTCTTAAATTTTAGACTTAGAATCTGTCCAGAAACTTCTAGGCAGAATTGTTAGTGACCAGTTAGTGTTTATTTTATCATATCTTTTGATACATAAGTTAGAATTAAGTGATTCAAGTTTCATATTAAATCTAAGATCCAAACCTAAAATTGCTAAGGGTACTCTGTAACTAAATTCAGATTGTAACAGGACCAAAATAAGGTCCAAAACAGATAATGGAATCTGCCAGTGACAGGGCAGCATATGAGTTGTGGCATTTAAAGAGTAAAATCATGTGAACCTTGTTATATTATGTAAATATTATTTTAATGAAAGATTTTGTGATTATTTTGAATCTTTAAATGCATGAAAAGTGTGAATTTAATTGCTATGAATTTTAATGAGATTGTGTAAGCCCTAGAACACCTAACCAGAACTGGACTTGGGATAGTTTGGCATGCCAAGTAGGGGAGAGTATGATGAAAATGAAAAACCTTAATGGTATGATTATTGTCATATCCCCTAATTTAGACTTAAGTCACACGAGTTGTTAAATTGACTCGTCGGTTTGAACGAAGTCTAAATTTGGATTTTTATCGAAAAATAATGGAAATTAAGTATGAAAATATCTAATAAAGTGTTTAAAATATTTAAACATGTTAAATTTCGATAAAGGACTAAATTGTAAAATTGAAAAATTTAGAGGTTAATTTGTAATTTACAGAAAATTTGAGGATTAATTGGAATAATCATCAATTAAATACATGAATTGGGACATAAAATGCATGTGGAGGCCAGCCACACCAAGTGGAAAATTTTAAGAATTCAATTGACATGCATGAATTGAAAATTAATGAAAACTTCTAGAATGTGAGCTTAGGTGTTGCCATCTTAATGACTTTTGTCATTATCTTCTTGATTGTTTCTTCTTCCTTATCCCTTTTGCATTGAGAATTTCTGCCTTCCCCAAACTAGCCCCACGTTCCACAAGTTTCTCCATAGCCAAAGCTTAGTTCTAGTGAAAGAAAGTAAGAAAAGGGAGAAAAGTAAGGGGAAAAGTCATTTTCAAGCATAAAAGAGCAAAAAGATAGAGAGATTAGGGTTATGGAGTTTTAATGAGTAAGGTTTTAATTATCTCTTTTATGTTTTAGGAACTCAAATTGACCAAGATTTAGCTCAAATGAGCAAAGGAAAAGAGAAAGAGAAGTAAAGAGAAAGAAAAGAAAAGAAAAGAAAAGAGAGGTTTGTGCATAACCTAAGGCAATACCCTACTTTATTTTTTTTATTTGCATGATTTGATTATTTGGCATGTTGATGATTCTGAATTAATATTATTTTGTGATGAAAATCTTGGGGATGCAAGTTTTCTAGATTTAGGATTTAATTTGGTAAAAATTGAATGTGATTAGTTTGTATGTTCCTCGCTAGAAATGGATGAGCAGTGAGCACTTAAACTGTTATAACTTAATTTATGGAATTCGGTTTTTTATATTATTTATTGGGTTTGAAAGTAAGACATAGGGCTATAATATTTAATCAGACCTCAAAATCCAAATATGTCTGTAATTGTCCAGAATAATTCATAAATCTCGGACTTAGAATCTGTCCAGAAAATTCTAGCCAGAATTGTTAATGACCAGTCAGTGTTTATTTAATCATAGATTTTGATAAAAAAAACTCAGAATTAAGTGATTCAAGTTGCATATTAAATTTAAGATCAAGATCTAAAATTTTTAAGAAGATCTTGTAACTAAATGCAGATTTTAATAGGACCAAAATTAAGATCCAAACCAAAGAACGGAATCTGCCAGTGACAGGGCAGCATATGAATTATGGAATTAAAAAAGTAAAATGATGAGAACCTTGTTATATTATGTAAATATTATTTTAATTGAGTGATTATGTGATTATTTTGAGACTTTAAATGTATGAAAAGTGTGGATCTAATTGCTATGAATTTTAATGAGATTGTATAAGCCATATAACACCTAACTAGAACCAACTTAGGATAGTTTGGCATGCCAAGCAGGGGGGGAGTATGATGAAATCCATTAATGGTATAATTAATGAAGTTGGTGATGATACTATTATTGAAACCGGTGATGGCACCATTATTAAAGTCGGTGATGACACTTGTATGCGCACATCATATTGCCTGGATGGCACTCCTAAGTGCCTAGATGGCAACTCCGTTATCCTGGTTAGTGGTTCATAGGTGTTATGGGCAATGAAAAGATATGGATAATAATGATTTGATAAAGTAAAATAAATATTAGATATAAAAGAATAAAATTTATGAAATGTAAGTTGTATGAAAAGATGATTGGGTGTTTTGTGCATAAATAAAGAAGTTATGGAAAATAAAAATGGAATCATGACTTGCAACATGGTTAATTTTGATGTGTTATATAATGATCTGTTAATAAAATAAACAAGTATGAGATAAAAAAATATAATTTGATGTCTATACTTGCTAAAATACCATGATAAGTATATTTGCATGAGAAGATGATTAAGCATGAGTTGATATATGATAATGCATGATTGCATAAAATAGTTTATTGTCTTATTTATATGCACCACTAAACCAAGAGCTTAGTATGTGAGTTTATCTCGCGTAGGTATAGCAAAGAATAAATAGACAATAGTAGATAAAGCTAACGGTGACCTGATCCGTAGAGCAGCATATTTCAACCAATGTGGGTCACACAACTTTTGTATATTATCTTTTGAATTTTATTTTATAGTATTTATAAAATAAACAGTATGTTTTGTAAAGAACATGTTATGATATAAAAATGTAGTTTATCTTTCATGCTATGATTTCTTTTATAATGCAAAGTAAACAAATAGTAAATAATAAATAGTAAAATCGAATATATGTATATATATATATATATATATATATATATATATATATATATATATATATATATATATATATATATATATGAATAATTTTCATGTATACAAAATAAAAAAAATGAAATTTTAACCAACAAAGTTAGCGTAGCACTATCTCATTCAGGCACGAGCTGGTAGGTTGAGGAGGTATTACAGTTTTTGGTATTAGAGCCCGGTTTTGGCGGTTTTGGGATTTTAAAATGGTTTTCAAAAATAATTATGACATGTGTGTATCCACAATTAAGTATTAAAGTTGTTGCTTACTGATCGGTGCCGTTACTTTATGATATAGGTAGAGTATGGCTTCAGGGTCACGACATATTGTGGCCGAAGGAGGCAAAAGTAATGATCCTACTGAAACAGAGGCTTCATTGCGACCCAGTCATTGTCGAGCTACAATATCTAGATCCAGTGCTAGCCTATCAAGGGGGCAGTCTATTGCTGGCACAGGGAAAATAGAGCTTGTGAGGAACATGATCGATTTGCTACAAAGAGCATCACGACCAGCCTCATCTGGGTTACAATTTGAGAGACTGAGGAAGCTAGAAGCACCCGATTTCTACGGTAAACTGGAAGATGACCCCTCAGTGGCAGAGTTTTGGCTAGAATGGGCATAGAGAGTTTTTGATCAACTGCATTGCATAAACGAGCATAAATATAAGTATGTAGTATCTTTACTATAGGAGCATGCATATGACTGGTGGCAATCTGAGTCACAGAGCACAAAGGCTCCTGACCCTATGACATGGGAGTTCTTTCTAGAGAAGTTTAAGGAGCAGTATATTCCTCCTATCTACACAGATGATAAGAAAAGAGAGTTTTTGATGCTGAAACAAGGAAACTTGTCGGTAACAGAATATGAAAGAGAATTCACACATCTCTGTAAGTATGCTGGTGGCATTATATCCACTAAGGCAGATAAGTGTGACGATTTGAAGATGGACTAAAAGAACCAATTAAGCTATAGGTCTCAGCCCTACCCCTGGTGAGTTTTCCTAGTTTTCTAGCATCTTCCAAAACAATTGAAAGAGTTTTAGCGACACAACAACCAGCATAAGATAGAAGGTCCAAGAGACCCATGCCACAGCCAAATGGAGTACAGTTGAGTGGCAAGAGAGCCAGATCCTTCAGTGGCCAATTTTAGACAGGGGGTTTTTGCGGGCCTTCTTCTTTCAGATGGAAACAACCCATGATATCTGTTTCTTCAGCAGCCAGTGCACTGACACAGATACCATATAGATCTCTACCCTTACCAGAATGTCAACATTATGGTCGTTCTCATCGAGGAGAGTGTTGGTGGATGACAGGAGCGTGCTTGAGATGTGGCTCCAAAGATCATATGAGAAGGGATTGTCCTCTACTACAGCATGGCAAAGGTTCTGGGAGCACTGAGCTGATACAGACACAGGCTTCTGGGCAAGGCAGAGGCCAAGGTCGAGGGAAAAGCAGAGGAGGCCGATGAGGGTCCAGTAAGTTTAAATCAGAGACAGTTGAGAGGCTAGAAGGTAGTGGAGCTGCCCCAGCCAAGGCGTATGCTATGCGCGGCAGAGAGGAGCAGGGTGTACTTGATGCCATAATTGGTAAATTCCTTCTTTTTGGCTCTGACATACATGTATTAATAGATCCGGGGTCAACGCATTCACACATAAAGTGCGAGTTTTGGCTTGAAGTAGTCAATTTTCTAGGTCATGTAATTTCAGTAGAAGGTATTCAAGGGGACACCAATAAAATTGAAGCTATTCTTAATTAGAAACAACCACAAAATGTGACAGAAGTATGGAATTTCCTTGGATTAGCTAGATATCATAGGAGGTTCGTGAAGGAATTTTCATCCTTAGCGACTCCTTTGACACAATTGCTATTAAAAAAGGTCCATTTCAAGTGGACACATAAGTGTCAAGCAAGTTTTAATCGTCTGAAGGCAATATTGATTGAAGCACCAGTTTTGACTCAGCCTACTCCAGGAAAAGACTTTGTGGTGTACACTGATGCTAGTCATAATGGTTTAAGCTATCTTCTTATGCAAGAAGGAAAGGTGATTGCTTATGCCTCAAGACAACTTAAGCCTCACGAGCTTAATTACCTGACACACGATTTGGAGTTAGCTGCTATTGTTTTTTCTTTGAAGATCTGGAGACATTATCTATATGGGGAAAAATGTTATATCTATATAGATCACAAAAGTCTTAAGTAGCTTCCCTCACAGAAAGAGTTGAATCTGAGACAACGAAGATGGTTGGAGTTGATTAAAGATTATGACTGTGTGATCGACTACCAGCCAGGCAAAGCTAATGTGGTTGTAGATGCACTAAGCAGGAAGATTTGAGCTGAGATGCGAATACAATATACTTTGATGCAGAGGATCAAAGATGATCAAAAGCAAGATAAGAAGTTAGTAAAGATAGTGGAGGCAGTGAAAAAGGGAGAAAAGCCTGAGTTTTTATTGACGAAAGATGGCACAGTATACTTCAAAAATAGGATTTGTGTACCCAGTATAGAAGAGCTGAAGTCCAAGATATTAAAAGAAGCACATGAAACGATATATACCATGCATCTAGGTAGGAACAAGATGTATCAAGACTTGAAAACTCAATACTAGTGGCTAGGGATGAAGAAGGATATCACTGAGTATGTTGATAAGTCTCTAACTTGTCAACAAGTGAAAAAAATCAGCACAAACCTCCCTTTTTCTTTTCTTTTGCAATTTATGGATTATTATATGATGATTTTTAAATTATTATATGATGATTTTTAAACTTTCCATATATATAGAAATAGAAAACCATAAATTATTCTAATTGATAATATTAATTTGATTCCCTCAAAAGCATAGATCTAATAGAACTTCATTGCACGAACATCAGTTACCCACAGGATTGTTGCAACCAATACCGCTTCCAGAGTGGAAATGGGAAAGAATCATAATGGAATTTGTGTCCGATTTACCGATGACTCAGAGAAAGCATGATGTAATATGGGTGATAGTGGATCGATTGACAAATTCGACACATTTCTTACCAGTCAGAATGGATTTCTCATTGAACAAGCTAGCCGCAATTTATGTAAGTGAGATAGTGAGACTTCATGGAGTGCCAGTATCTATCATATATGATAAAGATCCCAAATTTACTTCATAATTCTAGAAGAGTCTACAACAAGCTTTGGGAACTCGATTCAATTTCAGCATGACTTTCCAACGACAAATAGATGGAGAGTCAAAATGGATTATCCAATTGTTAGAGGACGTGATGAGAAATTGTGTGCATCTACCTCTTATGGAGTTCACCTACAATAATAGTTATCAGACAAGCATAGGCATGGCTCCATATGAGGCATTTTATGGAAGAAAATGCAGGACACCTGTTTATTGGACTGATTTGAATGAAAATAAGTTGATAGGGTCAAAGTTAGTGCAACAAATAGAAGAAAATATTAGAATTATTAAGGAAAGATTGAATGCAACTCAAGATCAACATAAATCATATGTTGACCTCAAGAGGCGAGATATAAAGTATGTTGTGGGAGATAAAGTGTTTCTCAAGGTTTCACCTTGGAAAAAAGTATTGGGATTCGGGAAAAAGGGAAATTAAGTCTGAGATTCATTGGTCCCTATGATATTCTGGGAAGAATTGGACCTGTGGCATACCGTTTAGCCCTTTCACCGGAGTTAGACCGGATTCACAATGTGTTCCATATATCTATGTTAAGAAGATATATGTCCGATCTGACTCATGTCATACAACTGAGGAGATAGAAGTGCAAACAGATATAACTTATGAAGAGGAACCAATGGATATATTAGCACATGAAGAAAAAGTTTTACAGAACAAGAAAGTTCCATTAGTTAAAGTGCTATGGTGGAATCATACTACTAAAAAAGCCACATGCGAGAACGAAGAAGTCATTAAGAGGTGATATCCTCAGTTGTTCAACAAAGAATGAACAGGTAAAATTTCGAGGATGAAATTTATTTTAAGGGGGAGAGGATGTCATATCCGCTAATTTAGACCTAAGTCACACAAGTTGTTAAATCGACTCGTTGGTTTGACCAAAATCTAAATTTGGATTTTTATCAAAAAATAATTAAAATAATGGAAATTAAGTATGGAAAATATCTAATAAAGTGTTTAAAATATTTAAAGATGTTAAATTTTGGCAAATGACTAAATTGCAAATTTTGAAAAGTTTAGGAGTTAATTTGCAATTTACCAAAAATTAGAGGATTAATTGGGGTAATCATCAATTAAATACATGAATTGGGACAGAAAATGCATGTGGAGGCCAACCACACCAAGTGGCAAATTTTAAGAAGCCAATTGACATGCATGAATTGGAAATTAATGCAGACTTCTAGAATGTGAGCTTAGGTGTCCCCATCTTAAAGACTTTTGTCATTTTCTTCTTGATTGTTTCTTCTTCCTTATCCCTTTTGCGTTGAGAATTTCTTCCTTCCCCAAACCAGCCCCACATTCCACAAGTTTCTCCATAGCCAAAGCTTAGTTCTAGTGAAAGAAAGTAAGAAAAGAGAGAAAAAGTAAGGGGAAAAGTCATTTTCAAGCATAAAAGAGCAAAAAGAGAGAGAGATTAGGGTTATGGAGTTTTAATGAGTAAGGTTTTAATTATCTCTTTTATGTTTTAGGAACTCAAATTGACCAAGATTTAGCTCAAATGAGCAAAGGAAAAGAGAAAAAGAAGTAAAGAGAAAGAAAAGAAAAGAAAAGAAAAGAGAGGTTTGTGCATAACCTAAGGCAATACCCTATTTTTTTTTATTTGCATGATTTGATTATTTGGCATGTTGATGATTCTAAATTAATATTATTATGTGATGAAAATCTTGGGGATGCAAGTTTTCTAGATTTAGGATTTAATTTGGTAAAAATTGAATGTGATTAGTTTGTATGTTCCTTGCTGGAAATGGATGAGCAGTGAGCACTTAAACTGTTATAACTTAATTTCTGAAATTCGGTTTTCTATGTTCTTTATTGGATTTGAAAGCTAAGATATAGGAATATAATTTTTATGCAGACCACAAAATCCAAATATGTCTGTAATTGTCCATAATATTTTATAGAATTCGGACTTAGAATCTATCTAGAAAATTTTGGGCAGAATTGTTAGTTACCAATTAGTGTTTATTTTATCATATATTTTGATACAAAAATCAGAATTAAGTGATTCAAGTGGCATATTAAAGCTAAGATCCAGATATAAAATTATTAATAGGACCTTGTAACTAAATTCAGATTGTAACAAGAACACAATCAAGATCCAAAATAGAGAATGGAATCTGCTAGTGACAAGGCAGCATATGAGTTGTGGAATTAAAAGAGTAAAATGATGAGAACCTTGTTATATTATGTAAATATTATTTAATTGAGTGATTATGTGATTATTTTGAGACTTTAAATGTATGAAAAGTGTGGATCTAATTGCTATGAATTTTAATGAGATTGCATAAGCCCTAGAACACCTAACTAGAACCAACTTAGGATCGTTTGGCATGCCAAGCAGGGGGAGTATGATGAAATCCATTAATGGTATAATTAATGAAGTTGGTGATGATACTATTATTGAAGCCGGTGATGGCACCATTATTAAAGTCGGTGATGACACTATTATTAAAGCCGATGATGATACTTATATGCGCACATCATATTGCTCGGGTGGCACTCGTAAGTGCCTTGATGGCAACTCCGCTATCCTGGTCAGTGGTTCATAGGTGTTTTGGGCATAAATAAAGAAGTTATGGAAAATAAAAGGATTATTCAAAAGAAAAATGGAATTATGAATTATGACATGGATAAAAAGATGATTGAGTGTTGTGGGCTATAAAGAAGGATTGAAAATAAAATAAAATAAAATAGAAAAAAATATGTAATAATAAGCCAAAGATCGTAGTTCTTGAACAAATTCCCTGAATTGGTTTACCATTTCCATAAAGCGTAGTCATCAATTCAACCATTTGCATGCCCACTAATCTGATCATAGGTGAAATCCAATCCCTTCGCTTTGCGCTAGGCTTGGATCATGAATTGTGATATAGATAATTTGATATTTATGCATGCTAGAATATTAGGAGATGTATATTTTCATAGAAAGATGATGTGCGCATAAATTGATATATGGTAATGCATGTTGCATAAAATAATTTATTGCCTTATTTATATGCACCACTAAGCTAAGCATTTAGCGTGGGAGTTTCTTTCGTGCATATATAGTAAATAATAAATAGAAGATAGTAGATAAACCTAGCGGTGACCTGATTCAGTAGAACAGCTTATTTCAACCACCGTGAGTCATAAAACTTTTGTATATTATCATTTGAATTTTATTTTATAGTATTTGTAAATTAACCGCATGTTTTGAAAAGAACATGTTATTATATAAAAATGTATTTTATCTTTGATGTTATGATTTGTTTTGCACTGCAAAGTAAATAAATAGTAAATAAAAAAATTAATATATGAGTGTCTTTTATTTTCATATATATATATATATATATATATATATATATATGTATATGAAACGATGATTTTAATCGATAAAGTTAGCATAACACTCCCTTATCTGGGCACATGTTGCTGGAGTAAGGGGGTGTTACAGTTGTTTATGAAATGATGATTTTAATCGATGAAGTCAGCATAACACTTTTTTATCCGGGCACATGTTACTAGGGTGAGGGGTTGTTATAGTTTTTGGTATTAGAGCCCGGTTTGGGCAATTTTGGGATAAAAGAATGTTTTCAAAAATAATTATGACATGTGTGTACCCATAATTAAATATTAAAGTTACTGTTTACTAATTGGGGCCATTAATTTATGATATAGGTAGAGTATGGTTTCAAGGTCACGACATATTGTAGCCAAAGGAGGTGAAAGTAATGAGCCTACCGAACAGAGGCTTTATCACGACCCAGTCGTCATCAAGCTACTACATCTAGATCCGGTGCTAGCTCATCACATGGGCAGTCTATTGCTGGCACAGGACAAACAAAGCTTATGAGGAACATGATAGATTTGCTACAAAGAGCATAACAACCAGCCTCGTCTGGGTTACAATTTGAGAGGCTGAGGAAGTTAGGGCCTTCGATTTCTACGATAAACGAGAAGATGACACCTCTGTGGTAGAGTTTTGGTTAGAACGGGCAGAGATAGTCTTTGATCAGTTGAATTGCACATATGAGCAAAGATATGAATATGTAGCATCTTTATTGGAAGACCATGCATATGATTGGCGGCGGTCGGAGTCACATAGTTTAGAGGCACCTAACCCCATGACTTGGAAATTCTTTTTAGAGAAGTTCGAAGAGCAATACATTCCCCCTATTTATACAGATGACAGGAAAAGGGAATTTTTTACCTTAAAATAGGGGAACATGCCAGTGTCAGAATATGAAAGAGAATTCACACGTCTTTGTAAATATGCTGGCGGCACTGTATCCACGGAAGCTGATAAATGTCAAGGACATCCAGTGAGATCTGTTTCTTCAGCAGCTAATGCACCGACACAGGCACCACATAGATCTCTACCTCTACCAGAATGTCAGCATTGTGGTCGTTCTCATCTAGGAGAGCGTTGGTGGATGACAGGAGCATGCTTGAGATGTGGCTCTAAAGCTCATATGAAAAGAGATTGTCCTCTACTGCAACATGGCAGAGGTTTGGAGAGCACTGAGCTGATATAGACACATACTTCTGGGCAAGGCAGAGGCCAAGGTCGAGGGCAAGGTAGAGGAGGCCAATCAGGGCCCAATCAGTTTAGATTAGAGACAGTTGAGAGGCCAGAAGGTAGTAGAGCTGCCCCAGCCAGGGCGTATGCTATGTGAGGCCAAGAGGAGCAGGATGCACCTGATGTCATAATTGGTAAATTCCTTCTCTTTGGCTCTCAAATACATGCATTGATAGATCCGGGTTCAACACATTCATACATATGCACACCACCACCGGGTCGAAAGGGTTTAGAACCATAGGCTCTAGAATTTGAGATTCTTGTGACTAACCCATTAGGGCACAGTGTGAGGGTTAGCAAGGTGTTTAGGGGTCACCCTATTGAAATTCAAGGTAGGCAATTCCCAGTGGACTTGATAGAGTTACCATTCTATAAGTTCGATGTGATCTTGGGAATGGATTTGTTGGCTCATTATGGAGTGGTAGTGGATTGTGGAAGGAAGCAGATGATCATCATAATTCCATAGCAAGATGTGATAGCGGTGATGGGTGAGAATAGAGAATATCCAGACAATGTGATATCAATGTTGAAAACTCGGAAGCTCATTAGTAAGGGGTGCGAAGCATACTTAGCGTATGTGGTGGATATAGAAAAAGCAAGTTCGAAGTGGGTGGATATTCCTACTGTTAATGAGTTTTTTGATGTGTTTCCAGAGTTGCTAGGGTTACCGCTGGATAGAAAAATCGAATTTGCTATTGATTTGGTACCCGACAACACTCCTATTTCCATTACACCATATAGGATGGCACTAGCAGAGTTGAAAGAGATGAAGATACAGTTGCAAGAATTGTTAGATAAGGGTTTTATACAACCCAGTGTATCACCATGGGGTGCTCTAGTATTATTTATGAAGAAGAAATATGGCACTCTCCATCTTTGCATCGATTACAGGCAGCTTAATAAGGTGACTATCAAGAATAAGTACCCGCTGCCTAGGATTGATGACTTATTTGATCAGTTGAAGGGTGCAGCCATATTTTCAAAGAGAGATATTCAATCAGGGTATCATCAACTAAAGATCAAGGAGTCTGGTGTACCTAAGACATCTTTCAAAACTCGTTATGGTCATTATGAGTTCCTAGTTATGCCCTTTGGACTAACAAATGGTCCAGCAGCTTTTATAAACTTGATGAACTGAATGTTCAGGCCATATATTGATCAATTTGTAGTGGTATTTCTTGATGACATTCTTGTCTACTCTAGAGACCGAGTAGAATATGATCAACATCTCAAAATAGTGCTGCAAACACTGAAGGAGAATCAGTTGTATGCAAAGCTATATAAGTGCTAGTTTTCACTTAAATCAGTTAGTTTTCTGGGTCACATATTTTTAACATAAGGTATTTAGGTTGTCCCTTCTAAAATTAAGGCTATTCTTGATTGGAAATCACTACAAAATATGATAGAAGTGAGGAGTTTTCTCGAATTAGCTTGAAATTATAGGAGGTTCGTGAAGGGATTTTCATCCTTAGCGACTCCTTTGACACGACTACAATGAAAAGAGGTCTGTTTTGAGTGGACAGATAGGTGTCAAGAAAGTTTTGATCAACTAAAGACAATGTTGATCGAAGAACCTATTTGGACTCAACCTACTCTAGGGAAAGATTTTATTGTGTATAGTGATACTAGTCATAATGGTCTAGGTTGTGTTCTTATGCAAGAGGGAAATGTAGTGGCATATGCCTCCATACAGCTTAAGCTTCATGAGCTTAACTATCTGATGCATGATTTAGAGCTTGCAGCGATAGTTTTTGCTCTTAAGATCTAGAGACATCATTTGTATGGGGAAAGATGTTATATCTATACAGATCACAAAAGTCTTAAGTACCTTCCCTCATATAAAGAGTTGAATCTGAGCCAATGAAGATGGTTGGAGTTGATTAAAGATTACGATTGTGTGATTGACTATCAACCAGGAAAAGCAAATGCAGTTGTAAATGCACTAAGCAAGAAGATTTTAGCAGAGATGCGAGCACAATCCACTTTGATGCAGAGGATAAAAAATGCTCATAAGCAAGATGAGAAACTAGTAAAGATAGCTAAGGCAGTGAAAAAGGGAAGAAAGCCTGATTTTTCATTGACAAAAGATGACACAGTGTACTTCAAAAATAGGATTTGTGTGCCCAGTATAGAAGAGCTAAAGTCCGACATATTAAAAGAAGCACATGAAATTTTGTATATAATGCATCCAGGTGGGAAAAAGATGTATCAAGACTTGAAAACTCAATACTGGTGGCCAAGGATGAAGAAGGATATCACAGAATATGTTGCTAGGTGTCTAACTTATCAACAAGTGAAAGTGAAACACTAGTTACCCACAAGATTATTACAACCAATACCGATTCTAGAGCGGAAATGGGAAAGAATCACAATGGATTTTGTGTGTGGTTTATCGATGACTCAGAGAAAGCATGATGTAGTATGGGTGATAGTGGATCAATTGACAAAGTCGGCACATTTATTACCAGTCAGAATGGATTATTCATTGAACAAGCTAGCTAAAATTTATGTAAGTGAGATAGTGAGGTTGCATGGAATTCCAATGTCCATCATATCTGATAGAGATCCCAGGTTTACGTCAGAGTTCTAGAAGAGTCTACAACAAGCTTTGGAAACTCGATTCAATTTCAGCATGGCTTTCCATCCACAAACAGATGGACAGTCAGAGTAGATTATCCAATTGTTAGAGGATATGATGAGAAGCTATGTGCTTGAATTTGAGGGAAGTTGGGATCGATATCTACCTCTTATGGAGTTTGCCTATAACAACAGCCATCATATGAGCATAGGCATGGCTCCATATAAGGCATTGTATGGAAGAAAATGCAAGACACCAGTTTATTGGATCGAGTTGAATGAGAAAAAATTGATTGGGCATGAGATAGTTCAACAGACTGAGGAGAAACCTAAAGTGATAAAAAAAGGCTAAAAGTTGCAGAGGATCAACAAAAATCATACGCCGACTTAAAGAGGCAAGACATTGAATATGATGTGGGTGATAAAGTATTCCTTAAAGTTTTGCCTTGGAAAAGGATATTAAGGTTCGGTAAAAATGGAAAACTAAGTCCAAGGTTCATTAGACCTTATGAGATTCTAGAAAGAATCGGACTCCTGGCTTACCGTTTAGCCCTGCCACTAGAGTTAGTCCAGATTCACAATGTATTCCACATATCTATGCTAAGGAGAAATAGGTCTGATCCGACTCATGTCATACCAAGTGAGGACATAGAAGTATAGACAAATATGACTTACGAAGAGGAACCAGTGGCAATATTAGTATGTGAAGAGAAAATTCTTCGGAATAAAAGAATTTCTCTAGTTAAAGTGCTATGGAGGAATCATTCTACAGAAGAAGCGATATGGAAGAGTGAAGAAGTCATAAAGAGGCAATATCCCTAGTTGTTCATAGAATGAACAGGTAAATTTTTGAGGACGAAATTTATTTTAAGGGGGAGAGGATATCATATCCGGTAATTTAGACCCATAGTCGCACGAGTTGTTAAATCGACTCGACGGTTCGACCAGAGTCTAAATTTGAATTTTGACTAAAAAATAATTAAAATAGCAGCAAATAATTATAAAAAAATATTTAATAAGGTATTTAAAATATTTTAAGATGTTAAATTACAGTAAAGGACTAAATTGTAAAATTTGAAAAGTTTAAGGGTCAATTTACAATTTATCAAAAATTGGAGGATTAATTGGGATAATCATTAATTAAATGCATGAATTGTGACATTATATACAAGTGGAGGCCGGCCACACCAAGGGGCATGCATTAAGCGGGCAATTGACATGCATGAATGAGACATTTAATTCTTATGCTTAGGTGTCCCCATTATTAAATTAAGTTTATCTTTTGCCATTAATTACTTCTTGCTTATCACTTAGCATCTAGAAATTTCTGTTCTCTACACCAGCCCCACATTTCCTCAAGTTCCACCGTAGCCAAAGCTTAATTCTAGTGAAAGAATGTGTGAAAAAGAGAGAGAAAGGCATGGAAAATTCCATTTTCATGCTCAATGAAGCTTAAGAGAGAGATTAGAGTTTATGAAGTTTTAATGATCTCTTTTATGAATTTTAGGAACTCAAAATGACAAGGATTTAGCTCAAAGGAGCAAAGAAAAAGAGAAACAAAAGTAAAGATAAAAAAAATAGTGGTTCGTGCATAACCTAAGGTAACAACCTATTTTATTTTATTTTATTTATTACTTATTATTTTTATTATTTACATAATTTGATTATTTTGCATGTTGATGATTCTAAATTAATAGTATTTTGTGATAAAAATCTTAGGATGCATGTTTGCTAGACTTAGGATTAATTTTGGTAAAAATTGAAGATAGTTCATATATGTGTTCTTTACTGGGAATGGATGAGCAGTGAGTACTTAAACTGTTATAACTTAATTTCTGAAATTCGGTTTTGTATGTTCTTTATTGAGTTTGAAAGCTAAGACATAGAGCTATAATTTTTATTCAGACTATAAAATCCATATATGTCTGTAATTGTCTAGAAAAATTTATAAAGTTCGTACTTATAATCTATCTAGAAAATGCTGGGCAGAATTATTAATGACCAGTCAGTGTTTATTTTATCATATCGTTTGATACAAAACTCTTAATTAAGTAATTCAAGTTGCATATTAAAGCTAAGATCCATATCTAAAATTTTTAAGAAGATTTGTAACTAAAATGACCAAAATTAAGGTCCAAAACAGAGAATGGAGTCTGTCAGTAACAAGGCAGCATATGATTTCTGGAATAAAGAGTAAAATGATGTGAACCTTGTTATATTATGTAAATATTATTTTAATTGAGTGATTATGTGATTATTTTGAGTCTTTAAATGTATGAAAAGTGTGAATTTAATTGCTACGAATTTTAATGAGATTGTGTAAGTCCTAGAACACCTAACTAGAACTAGACTTGGGATAGTTTGGCAGGCCAAGCAGGGGGGGAGTATGATAAAAATGAAAACCATTAATGGTATGATTATTGAAGCCGGTAATGACACAATTATTGAAGTCGGTAATTGTACTATTATTGAAGCCGGTAGTGACACTTATATACGCACATCATATTGCCTGGGTTGCACTCCTAATTGCCTGGATGACAACTTCGTTATCCTAGTTAGTGGTTCATAGGTGTTTTGAACATAAATAAAGAAGTTATAGAAAATAAATAGATTTTTGAAAAGAAAAATGGAATTATGAATTATGACATGGATAAAAAGATGATTGAGTGTTGTTGGCTATAAAAAAAGATTGAAAATAAAATAGAATAAAATAGAAAAAATAATAATAATAAGGAACCATGAATTGTGATATGGATAATTAGATATTTATGCATGCTAGAATATTAGGAGATGTATATTTGCATAGAAAGATGATGTGAGAATAAATTGATCTATGACAATGCATATTGCATAAAATAGTTTATTGTCAGATTTATATGAACCAATAAACAAAGAGTTTAACGTGAGAGTTTCTCTCGTGCATATATAGTAAATAATAAATAGAAAATAGTAGATAAAGCTAGTGGCGACCTAATCGAGTAGAGCAGCTTATTTCAACCACCGTGGGTCACACAAATTTTGTATATTATCTTTTGAATTTTATTTTATAGTATTTGTAAATAAACAACACGTTTTGTAAATAACATGTTATTATGTAAAAATATATTTTATTTTTTATGTTATGATTTTTTTTACACTACAAAGTAAATAAATAGTAAATAAAGAAAACAAAATTAATATATAAGTGTCTTTTATTTTCATATATATATATATATATATATATATATATATATATATGAAACGATGATTTTAATCAATGAAGTCAGCATAACACTCCCTTATTCGGGCACGTGTTGCTAGGGTGATGGGGTATTACAGTTTTTTATGAAACGGTGATTTTAATCGATGAAGTCAACATACAACTCCCTTATTTGGACACGTGTTGCTGGGGTGAGAAGGTGTTACGCAATCGCAATTTTATTTTTACGTGCAACAATATTCACTATGGTCACAATTTAGCAGACCTTTAAAAATACTTTAAAAATCTACTAAGTCTTTGACAATTAATGCTTATTTACTATAAAATAAACACTCAATAGACATATTAGTGACTCATCAATTTGATTGTTAAGATAAAAATAGAGATACATCTATTTAGACTAACAATTAGAAAGAGTATGAACCACAGTCTTTAAAAGAATCTCCTTGCTTGCTATAGAGAGAAATATGCGTTTTTAGCTGCTAAGTCTTTTACAAAGCCTTCTTTTATTTTTATTTTTTCCACGAAGGGAAAATCTTACCTTCCGATGAAAGAAGGGACGTCGAAGTATCTTCAATAATTAATTAGTCACCCCAATGTCTAAAGTGTAACAACGCCCTATTAGAATTAAGAATATTGTTACTGAAGAAAATCCCATATTAATTCTATTATTTTTAATAACTTGTAGTGTGCATAACTATAGTAAAATAAAATTATTCATTATAGGGTGAAACTACAAAATGAAGTTTTCTGAACTCGTAATTGTTAGGCAATTTAACTGATGACTTTTAACTTTTTTTTGTTTGAAAAATTTCCAAACAGGTCATATTAATTTTTGAAAGCTAAATAGATAAATTAATTTCCCAAAAATAAATTTTATTTTAAAATTTCTTTTGTTTACAAAATAAAGAAAACATGCTCGGTAAAAATATTCAAATTCCCTGAATATGAGTTTGACTCTTTCAGCAACTTCAATGGTAGTGGAGGACATGGACAATAAAAACATTAGAAGACAGTAAAAAATTCTTTTAATTTTTAAACAATGTCTAAAAATTCCATTCAATCTAAAAACTATTTTTTATTATATATGAAGCATAAGAAATAGATTATGAATCGATAAGATGCCTACCATCAAATCAGTAGACCCAGATTAGATTAAATATTACAGCAATATCCTCCTTTTAGTAGTCGGGGAAAAATAAATTTAAAAACCCCGTAAAATTATAAAAATATTAATTTTTATGACAGGCTAGGTAGAATGATTTTTTTAATTGATGTTTGGCTTTATTTTGGAAAAATAGGGATACAAAATTGGGTCCCAAATGATCATCAAATGGTTGTGATTGATGGAGGAATGAGAATCATTCTGTATGGTATGGAGCTGCACCTAAAATACTAACTGGGGTATTCCATATTCTCCACCTTACATTCTTGTGAAAAACTGGGCAACAATTAATAATAATAATAATAATAATAATATTATTATTATTATTATTATTATTATAAAATAAAAAAATATCTAAATTTTCTAATAAATGAATTCTAAACATTTCTATTTGGACCTGAATTTTAAATTGTAAATACAAATTTTCATACATTATAAAGGGACACTTTTCATATACGCTTTTTCGTAATCTCTTCATATTATTTTCTAAATCCTACTTTTAATTTAAGCATTGGAGTGGATAAGTAGCCATCAGGCTCCACTCACGGGACTTTTTCTATTGTATATACATGGAAAATTCTATGGTGGTGAATTCTATGGAGATAATGATAATAATAATAATTTTTTTATTATTATAATAACAACAACAACAATTTATCCTTTCTGTCATCAGATATTAATGACATATAAATGACTGAGCTCTATGACCATGATGAACTGTCATTATATTTATATTTAGTTTCTGACAAATATTTTATATTTATTATTATATATAAATGTTGTCAGCCAAAGGCCTCGTGGTCCATTTCTAACCATGCCCTATTATTTCTACACAATTTTATTTTTAAGCAAACCGTAAATAAGAAAATTAACAAATTTTATTGAGCTTTGAAGAATGAATTGTAATTCTCATTGATAATAAAAAAATGCAAAGTTACGTTTAATAGCAGATATATGTAAATGTATTTTATCTGTTTGGTTATTTATATAATTTGTATACTTCACAATCAATATAAATATGAGGAGAATCCCTTTTTAATCGGTAAGTGTCACCCTTCATTATGGTATCAGAGTCACCTTTCTAAAATCTAAGAACATTGAGTTTTGTTATTTATAGATCCCTCTTTGAGCTTGATTACAGTCATAATATGCTTTAGTAAGAAGTTTTATGAGGTTAAAGTTATATAAGAGGGTTAAGGTTAGGATTTTTATCATTATGGATTTAAAGGTTAAGTGTATGGGTTATAGATTTTGATATAAATGTGCTATGTGTGATAGGAGTTGAAAGAGGAGGTGGTGAAATCCACCAAAAGGATAAGCAAGCTTGATAGAAGATTGGTTTTTGAGGCTCCACTAGAGGTATGTATATATATGCATTTAAATTCCAATATTAGATGTGTTAAATTCGTTGAATGTCTTAAATGCTAGCTATTATTTATAATGAGTTTAAAAGAAGTAATTAATGCTATGATATTATAGGAATTGAATGTTAAGTATACTTGATAAGAGTTATTAATGATGTCATGTTATGGAGTGTAATAAATGTGCTAAATGTGATTTATGAGCATATTGATTGATAATGGCTTAAGTGGTTGAAAGATGCAATAAATGATGTATTAATACATATGGGATCATAGATGATTGTTAATATGCATAACAAGTATGAAAAGGGGGATTGAATGATTATGTGTACTCTCGAGTTTAAATGATGCTTTAACACGTTTGTATGCATGATTTTGATGATAATGTTGATAGGAAAAGGTTATCATGAGAGAATCCTTAGAGTCTTGCATGTGACTTGTAATGAATGCTTATTTTAAATGTTGTTCATTACTGGAAAACCCATATTCATGCTCGTTACTAGGTGTTCACGATTGTGAATATCATCCCACGAATAAGATCACGCTCGTGCCTATTTCTTCACTCTCGTGAAGAATATGCACAAAATGGAAACAAACTTGTATGACTTAATTTACGAGTAGGGGTGCCCGTGAATGAACCTTCACAGCCATGAATACATAATTCACGCCTATGAAGCTTGCTAAGATGAGATATGTTATATTCTTAATGGTTATAATGCAATGGCTTTGCACATGCTTTCTATATGATATGTTTAAAGTATGCTTCTATGAAGATCAAAATATGAATGTTACATGATAAGTTTATATATGAACAAAGTATATATATTATAAGATATAAATGTCTTAATGAAGTATAATAAGATCATATGAATAAGTAACGACCAAACTCGACATTAAGACTAGAAGTCAGATAAGTGGCATGTCATTAAGGGGGTTTGGTAACGTAGTGGTTATGATACAACGATTTTATACTCATTAATGTGGCTTAAACCCTGGGATTGCCATTGACTTGAGATGCCTAAACTGACACATATGTTTATACTCATCAATGTGGCTTAATCTCTAGGAGTGCCATTAATGGAGAAGCCACGACTAAAACATATGATTATAAATAGTGGCAGGGTAGTTTAAGCTTGGAGAACCCCTCTGTTCACAATCCATATCCGAATAGTCCGTGTTGAGAGTTGTTGGACAAGTAAGCAATCAAGCAATAAATCATATCAAAGTGATTTAAGAACATAATGAAATAAAAAAGAGGTTCAAAAATACAAGTATATAAGAGTACACAGTAATATGTTATATGTGATTAAAAAGGAATTATATGTTCTCTTTTGTAATGTTTAATATTTAATGAGTTAGTTCATCCCATATGGTAATGTATTTATATAAGAGTATGAATTTACTAATATTCCATGATGTTTTTTATGTTGCCATTAAATTGTTTAATGTATGATTGCATGTGAATTTTTATGCCTATATGTACCACTAAGCTTTTAGTAGTTTAGCATGTGGGTGTTTCCCCACACAGGCTAGAGCCTTGTAGATAGAGTAGAAGTTGAACAAGAGAAGCTAGCCCAACATCAAAGATAACAGTTTAGAGCCGACATGGGTCAGTGATACCATATTTCATATTTTGTGTTTTGTTCATGGCATAGGGATTTGGTTTGTTTTCTTGCATACATGTCTTGTATTTACATATATTTTGTAGCTTTTATAAAGACATTTATTTTGTAGCCTTTTAAGACCTAAACATGTTATTTTCTTTTATATATATGGCAATGTTTCTATTGGATCAAAATATTTTTCTATGGATGATTTTATATAAGTGATGTTGTAATATGGTTTCATATGCAAAGAAGTGCTTATGAAAAGGATTTTCAAAAGAAAAGAAAAGTTTTAAATTTCATAGGTTTTCTGCATACCAATTTCCATATTACCCACTCATTTAGTCAGGTTATAGGTAAAAAGTAGAAGAGAGAGTAAGAAATTGTTTTAGATGTGTGAACCATTTCTCTTCTTACTCTTAATGAAAATGTTCCCAAAAGGGTGCAAATTTTGTACTTTTTACAACTTGAAGTGTGCAAACAATATTTTTTTCTTGTTGGTATGTACAAGGGTGTGTCTATATATTATGCCCAAAAAAGAACCTTACTAAATAACCATTCAAAAGAAAATATACACTAAAGTACTAATGTGGGAGACAATAACAACATAGATAACATTAGGAATTGCTTCACCCTAAAGGTTTTTCAAGAGGCAGAAAGAGGAAAAGTATGAACAAAGTTGAAGTTGTCACAATGCTTACACTTAACTCATCCATCTTGCAAGGAAATGCAAGGAAAAGAACATTGAATGATATTACCTAATTGATTACGAAAATGAAATAGAGAAGAATCTTGACAATTCATAACATTATCAATTTAAAGAACTTTATTATTGTTAGAGAAATTAGAGTTTTTATTATGGTGTCAAACTTAATATAAAGTTGTGGTAACTCAAAGTGTCACTTCAAAAAAATATATCAAAGAGAAACAAGAATAGTCATTAATAAATGCAACAAAATATCTATATATATTCATGAACCAAATAGGAGAAACACCCAAGTATTAGATTTAATAAGCCAATAGGAATGTTTGATACAAAATTACTATGATTAATAAACAAAGTCGACTATTTTCTATGTTGACAAAGTAAATGAGAAAGAAGTATTTTTCTAACAAAACACCAGAACTAAATATTTAAGTTTATTAGTGTCATGTCCATAAGATAGGGTCTAGATATTTTTTGGACAAGTCTTGGGGTTAAGAGGTTAAGGTTATGGAGAGAATGTTATTGAATAAGAAAAAGTATATCTACTGGTGATTCATGCCCATAAACAAAAGGTCACATATGTGAATCACAAATTTCATGGTTGGAAAATTTTAGGAGCACAATTTACTTTATGCCATGAAGTGAGATTCATGCCCATGAATAGTCAGTCATGGCCGTGAATCGGAGGTTATAAAAATAAATAAAAAAAAACCATTCATTTTCTCCATGGGTGATAGAAAATAATCCTACTCTCAATTATATTCCAAGAAATCTGAGACCCTTTAACCTAAATCTTGTTAAAACTCATCCAAAACAAGTGGAAAATCCCAAGATCTTGTTAGGAGATCAAGTGAAAAGAAGGCTTAGCAAGGTTTATAACTAGGTCAGCAAGAAGTTTGAGGCTTGGTGTGAGAATTTTGGGACCCAGGTATAACAACTCTTAAATTTGAGCAAGTTGCTCTTTTCTTCCTCCCAATCTTCCTTTGGTAGTGTTTGATTCATGGGTTTTAAGGGTGGGTAAGAGTAACCTAGGGTTAGGGTTAAAAAACCTTCTTTTGTTATTTAAGGGTCAAGGTAAGGATGCAATCCTTAAAAAACCTTGTGTGTTTTTTTTTTTTTTTTAGTTGTTATCTTTTGTTAGGGACCCTTGTTGGAGAGGAAGCTCTCCCACAAGAGAGGGAAATGGCTTAAAAGAAGGAGCTAAGGGTTTTTGAGGCTCCATTTTAGTGTGAGGTTTGTACATAACTCTATATTAAATGTAATGACTGATTTTGTTTGTTAAATTGTCAAATTGCATGTTGGTCAATTTAAATTGAGGCTTACATTGTTGAAAATGAGTAGGTTAAAGTATTTATGACGCATTTATGAGGATTAATGAGAATTGAGTTATTTAAAGGCAATTGACCGATTATGAGCATGTTGAGTAACTTACATTGTGATTGAAATGAGAAATTGGCGTTTAAGCATTAATTCTATAAATTTTCTAAGATTTATGGGCATGAACCATAGTTCATAGTCTTGAATCATGTAGTGATTTTGGACAAAGTGTTCACTGGAATAGTCACCACGTGGTTAGCGACTAGGTGAGTCATGAAAGGGGAGGTTTATGGGCATGAAGGGTTCTTAACGAGCGTGAACCCTTGACATACCAAAATTTAAATTTTCTGTTAAATAAATGTTAAAATGTTTAATGACAATATATGCATTTGAGTTATTATTGCAAAAGAATGCATATTGAGATGATGTACTTGCATGAATTATATATAGGTTGAGAAATTTGAGATTTAAAAATGTGAATTTTATTGTTCAAGACTCATACTAGGACTAGTGCTAGGAGAGATGACATGTCATTGATGATTTTATGGTACTGAAAGGGCTAGTATTAGCCATATAGGAATGAGACTTGTGAAATTGAGGGTAAGGCTCGGAGGAGCTCCCTTAGAGACATATATGAGTATAGTGTTATTTTTCCTTAGACAGGTGATCTGAGTGGCTCCGGAGTGAGTCGATATATGCCTATGTCTATTTTTATTCATGTCTAGAGTTGTTGGGCAAATAGTGAAATATTGAAATAATAAAATAGTGGAATAATGAAATAATGAAACAAAGAAAGAGAAGAAGGTAAATGGTTGAAACATTTGGTAAGTGGTGGTATAGTTTATGTGCAATGATAAATGCTTATATTTGTAGAAAACTCACATGCTCATGCATACATATTAGCATGTGGAAGAAAATGATCATGAATACACTTGTTATTATATTTAATATTTAATTATATACCATTAAGTGAGGTAATCTTAGCGTGTAGCTATTTTATCTCTCACACATAGTTTGAGGCCAAGCATAGAGAAGATAGCAAAGAAGACCAAAAGGAAGAGCTAAAGGACAAGTATCTGAGGGTTGGTGACGTAACACTTTTACTTATTTTGTTGGGGATGAGATTAGTTAGTCATGTATATGCTTTAATGTGTAAGGATATGTAATCTTGTAACTAATCATTTCTATATTCTTTTGTAAACCTTTGGACAAGTATTAAACCTTTGGACAACTTCGTAGTAAATGACAAAGATTGTCAACAAATAATTAAAATCAGCTAAAGTTGCCAAAATAAAAATGACTCGATTCAATAAAAGTTTTAAGTTTGGAGCTGTTCAATTGTTGAACCTTCACCCTTTAACAATTTTCACCATTGAAGTGATAGTTTTCATTGCATAGTATAATTAATAAAGATAAAGATCACTTTATTAACATACATTTCGAAGGTATATCAAGAATAATAATCATATAGTATTATTTAATAATGGCTTTTTATTTTCATAAATTTTGTACACATCAACTTTTATATGAACATTCACACAAATAGCCAGAAGAACATAATTCTCTTTGTGCGGATAAAAGTATGTGTAGCCAAGGATAAAAATTATAATAAAAAGCATATTTTTGGAATTTGTGTAAGTTTTTTAATTGAAAATATTCAAGAGACTCCAATAACTATTAAATTTATTTCAATTGTCTTTCTTAAATATCAAAGTTTAACTAATATAATCCTAAATATTGACATTTGATTGATGATAATTGTGGAATCAATTGAGCAAATTAATTTAATTGCTCCATATATATATATATAAAACACTTAATATTTTAATCAATGGCAGTAAGTTAAAATAAGTTTCAATTTTGTGACTAAATTAGTTCAAAAAGAGTATATTGAAGAAATTTTTATCTGAAAAACTTATTGTAAAAATTTTAAAGTTTAGGGACCAAAATATGCTCTTTTCATAAAAGTTATGGGAAAATCTTTTAGGAAAAACACCAAATTTGACTCTATTTTCAATAAGACTCCTTTTTTTTTTTGTGCACTTAGATATCTATTATATCTTGTTTTGAACTGTGTCCACTTTGTTGTCTTTGAATGTTTGAAATTTTACAAATATTGTTTATGTTTTTGAACAATTTTTAATGATATATTTTAATTAACAAGAGTATTTGTGTTTTTTTTTATTGACCAAAGAGTATATGTATCTTAATATTTATTGTAATTTTAATTCTAATGGAGAAAAAAATATAGTGCCGCTTATTTTTTTATTATTTTTTAATTAATTTTTTTCCAAAATTTATGATAAAAATTAAGAGAAAGAGTGTCAAACATTATATTATGGTTAAATTTTTATTAATTTTAAGTTTGATATACATGCATATTGCCACAACTATTTTTCATTTAAAGTAAAAATTTAATGGCTTTGGATTTGATAATACCTCTAAAGAATGATATTCTCTTTTTTTTTTTAAATTTGTTATCATAAATTTTTTAAAATTGCAATAAAAAAGAATAACTATATTATTTATATCAATTAGAATTAGGATTATAATGAATATCAGAATACATATAATGTTATCCCATTAATTAAAATATAGCATATAATAGAAAAGTTCGGAAAAGAAACCAACATTTCATAAGTTTTTTAATTCGAACCTGCAGTGACATTACATAACGTCAGCTTTCCACTAGAAATTGATGAAAAAGTTGACAATATGTGTCCAACTTAAAACGTGGTTAACATTAAGTGTCTCAAAATAAAAAGTATCTAATTGAAAAAGGGTGAAACATTTTGCTTAAAATTATATTATGCATAAGTTTCTACTTCTTCAAAGTGAGAAAAACTATAGTTTACACGACCATCAAAACTTACCTTGTCATAGAAATTACAGACTTTGATATTTGAAATAAGTTATGCAAATTTGGTGGTGCAAAAACATAAATTTGAGGGTAGACCCTGTATGTCATGCCCATAAGATAGGGTCTAGATGTTATATGGATGTGAGAATATTTATTAACAAGTGTTTGGGTTAAGGAGTTAAGGGTTTGGAGAGAAAGATAAGTAACAAGAGAAAAATGAATATGCAGGTGATTTACACCCATGAAGATTTGGTTACGGCTGTGAATCAGGTATTTCACATTTTGAAAGTTTGGAACATGAATTAATTTATACACATGAATAGTATTTCATGCCCATAAATGATCAGTTATTATCGTGAATTGTGGTATATAAAAGCGAACAGCCCTATATTTTCTCTATTTTTGACAGAAATAAACCCTAATTTCCTTCACCTCTTAGGAGATCAATGACCCTTTTATGCTTTCCTTCACTCAAACTCATCTAGATCAAGTGGAAAACACATAATCTTGTGAGAAAACCAAGTGAAAGAGAGATTAGCTAAGAGAATAGCTTGGAAAGGAAGTATAGTGGGCTTAGAGTGGTGGATTTCGAAATTTCTACCATTATAACTCTTGGATTTGATTAAATTACTCTTTTCTTCATCTCAATCTTCCTTTGATGGTATCTTTTTCATAGATTTGAGGTTGGGGAAAGATTAAGCTAGGGTTAGGGTTAGAAAAACTTGTCTTTTACTACATTGGGTTAAAGTAAAGTGAACCTTTAGGAAATCTTGAGTTTTGATTTTGTTTTGGTTGTTAATTTGTGTTGAAGCTCCCTTCTAGAGAGGGAAAAAGCTAGAAAGGAAAGGTTAAAAAGTTCTTGAAGCTCCCTTTTGAGTGAGATTTGTACCGAACTTCATATTAAATGTAACTTGCTGCAATTGTGTGTTTTATATGTTAAATGCATAATGGTTGGATTGAGTTAAGGCTTGAATTGATGAGGGGTGATAATGTGGTAGTATTAATAATGAATTTGTGAGGTTTAAGTCATGCCACAAATGCTGTTGAGTGTATTCAATACAATTTGATGGTTTTGGCATATTGAATAGTTTTATATTATGTTTGGGAAGAGACATACACTTAGATGATGATTTCTTTCAAATTATTGTGTAATGGTATAGTAATAGGGTTTAACTTCCTCTTGTGTATGTATTTGAGATTTTTGGTAAACGAATGGATGAATATGTATTGGTTGGTAATGTGATTTACATTAGTAAACCTTATAAATTGCATGTGGAATGTTAATTATGGTGTTAAAGTATGTTTTCTATAAAATTTCCAGGGTTTAGGATGTGAACAATGGTTCGTAGGCATGAATCATGTGTTGATTTTAGAAATATTCATTCAAATTATGTGTCACCGTATGGTTCTAGGCTAGGTAAGGAGAAGTTTCACAAATGTTAATAAATATTCACAACCGTGAACTACTATTATGTTAATTTTTGAATTTTCTATTTAAATGAATCCAGAAATGTTTAAATGAGAATAATGTGCATTTGAGTTATTATTGCAAGAAGATGCATATGGAGATGTTAAATAAGTGTAATTCATCTATAAGGACGAGAAAATTGATGTTTAAATGTAAATTTTCATACTTGATACTCTAATTAGGATTAGAGATATGAGAGGTGACATGCTATTGAGGGTTCTATAGTACCAAGAGGCTTAGGTTGGCTACTATAGAAATGAAGTTGTACAATTAAGGGTAAGGCTCAAGTGAGGTCCTTTAGATCGAAATGGATTTAATCCCTGTTCCTTAGCTAAATCTTTTGAATGGCTCCGTAGTGAGCTATAGACTGCCCATATCCATTTTGGTCATAGCTAGAGTTATTGGGCAATGATGTTAAGAAATAAGTGGTTATGAGCTTTGTTGACTGTATGAGATGTAAGTATTATATATGTGATGGAAATATGAGAAATGTATTATAAATTGTGGCATAGTATGCACAATAAAATATTTATTTAGGTATGTGATTAAACTCACATGTTCATACAAACATATTGGCATGAGTAATTAATGGTCATGTATACTGTTGAACCTTGAGGGGTATTTCTGTCATTTTGATGCTAATAAATAAAATAGCAATAATGTATTTAACATACTTATTTTTTAAGTTTATTGAACAGAATATGGAACATGATAGCAAGAATGGAGAATGGAAGACTAACCTTAAAAAGACAAAAAATGAAAAAATAGCATGTTCACTCCCGTGACCTTTTATGTCACGTCCGTGATGAAGCTTAGCGCCAACTATCCAACATTTAAAGTTCACAGCCATGAAGAATGATAGCAACCATAAATGATCATATCAGTTACGACCGTGAAAGAAAGTCACGCCCGTGAGAAAACATGTCAAATTCCTCCAGAGAGCTTCACGGCCAGAGTCACTACTTGGACCACGGCTAAGAAGGATGTTCATGCCCGTGAAATAATAATGTCATGCCTGTGATCAAATATTTCAAATCCTTCCCGAATACTTCACGACCGAAGTCACCACTCAAGTCACGGCTTAGAAGAACAGTCACGACTGTGACACACTTATTCACAACCGTGAAAGATGAAAGAGAAACATGTCAGGAGCGAAATTATGAGTTGGTACAACGGCTATTTTCGCATTGAATGCAACCAAACAACTATAATTTGCCATGGAAGTATAAATGCAAGTCATATATGAATCTAGAACAAGAGAATAGCTAATACTTCGAATCAAAATCTTGTTGTAGCCATTTGTGCATTTAATACTTTCAAAACAAACATTAATTCTCTGTAAAAATCTTTTTGCTCATTATTTTCTAAGCATTATAGATTTGTGAGTGTTTCTCTTTGTAATCTACTACTCAAGTGAGTTTGGGTATATTGGATTAAGAGTAGAACACTTGTAAGGGTTATTTGTGTGAGCCTTTAAAACACAAGGAATTGGTTTATTGTGTGAGCCAATAAAACACAAGAAATATATGGGTTAGGTGTGATCCATTGTTAGAAACACTATAGTTGGGAGTGAGTTTGTAAAACTCCATTGTAACACTTAGTATGTTAGTGAAATTCCCAATTGAGATTGGGGAGAGGAGTAGGGTTTGTTAAAACCCGAACCTCTATGAAAATTCTTGTGTCATATCTTCCTATCCCTACTCAACTTAATTTTTCTTTTCGCACTTTAAAGTTAAGAAATTTTAATATCCAATTCAACCCCCCTTCTTGGTACAGTATTTGGGCAACACATACACTTGTTATTTTATTTAATATATTGTTATGTACCACTAAATGAAGTAAACTTAGCGTGTGAACATTTTAAATTCACATTTAAATGCAGTAAAAAGAATTTTAAAATATTTACATGGCTCATTGCATCTAGGTTTATGGTATCCTAAAAATTCATCCTTTCACATAATAGGATATTCAGATGCTGATTACGCTGGAAGTCTTTTAGATAGAAAAATACTTCAGGTACTTGTCACTTTATTGGAGAATGCTTAGTTTCTTGGTTTAGCAAGAAACATATTTCAGTTGCTCTTTCTACCGCTGAAGCGGAGTATGTAGCAGTAGGATGTTATTGTACACAAATTCTTTGGATGAAACAACAACTTAAGGATTATGGTCATAGTATGTACCATATACCTATTAGATGTGACAATACAAGTGCTATAAATCTGTCTAAGAATCCCCTTCAACACTCTAGAAGTAAGCATATTGACATAAGACATCATTTTATTAGAGATCATGTTCAATACGGAGATGTTGTATTGGAATTTATAAGCACAAACAATCAATTGGTAGATATCTTTACTAAGTCTCTAAATGAGGAAAGATTTAATTTAATAAGAAGAGAGCTTGGTATGATTGATGGATTAACTTTATGATTGCCAAAATTGTTGAACCTTTATTGATAATCTGTGTTTTTTGTCTCATCTTTTTAGGTATGAAGTACCTAACTTGATAGAAATATATGTTATAGGGGATAGAGGCACCTTCAAAATGCTTTAGTCTTGTTTTAGACTTAGTTTTATTTAATGAGGATTTTAGGCAATTCACGCACGTGACATATATTCACGGCCGTGATCATAATCACCAAAAGCTCCTGTAGCTTTCACGCCTTGCTTCACGACATGCTTCACGGTTGAAGGTAGTGAAGACTATGTTTCATGCCTATAATCTTTCTCTATCACTCTCATGAAACCATTTGTTCACGCCTGTGACGATTATTCACGACCGTGAACATTTTCACCAAAAATTTACAGAAGCATTCACGCTTTGTGTCACGCTCTGTCTCGCGGTCATAAGTAGTGAAGATTGTACTTCATGACCATGACTCATTTGTCACCACCGTGATATGTCATCATTCACGCCTGTGACCTTTAATTATCACGATCGTGAATCGTTTCACAGTCTGCATCACAGGTAGAGTGTCTATTCAAGAAACCGAGAACACGACATTTCACACCTGTGACTTACCATTCACGACCGTGAATATGTCATCTATAAAACATTTTATGTTGTTATTTCTCTCATTTCCAACTCTCCAACTTCTCTCATTTATCACCATTAAATACCATTTCATAGATTCCGGCCCCCTGCAACACATGACATCTACAAATACCTTCAAAAGCATTGTCCATCATCAGAAATCAAAACACCTTATGTTATATTCCAAAATTCCATAAGATTTTCTCTCTTAAAAAATATATTTCTCAATAAAAAATGGAACCCGGCTCTTCCCAAGGTACCGGAAAGAAGTCTCATGCTCCCAGAAGGTACATGGACTACCTTCTAAACATTATTTCAGAGCACTGTCATCCAAGATACTCGGTTCTCAAGCAAAGACCACTCCTTTCCTCTCGATCATTTGAGTGGCAAACTATCAGAACACTTGGTCTCGAGACAAGCATGAGAGAACAACTTTAGGCTTGTCATCTGAAAATTTCTTTGATATCCATCAACTGATGCTGAGGGAACCAACTCTCGAGTTCCTTAGCACTCTGCAAGTCTCTCCCACCGACACGGTAAAATTCTAACTTTGCAAGCATCCGAACACCCTCATTGCCATGGAGTTTGGTGACATGTTCAACCTTCCCTCCGACGGTATCCTTAATGAGAGAGAGGTGGAGTTCTATACTACTCAAGCATGGACTCATTTCGGTCTTGACTGTAGCTGGGATGTCAAGAAGACGAAAAACACCCACCTTCGATCCCCAGTGCATAAATACTTGCATAGGTTTCTAACCGATAGCATTTTTGCTAGAGGAGACAATAATAGATCGATTTGAAAGTCTGAGCTATTTCTCCTGGAGATGGCCCGAAGAGGCCTAACTGTGGCTTTATCTCGATGGTTTGCAAACCATCTACTGCCTATTGCCACTAAGCCCTCTAGACACATTTTGATTGGTGGGTATGTGACTCACCTTGCTATCAAACTTGGGTATTTGAAGCTAGCAGAGCACCATTTCAACCTTATACTAGCACATCCTTGAGACTGACTAGGCATCGAGTCGTTTATCAAAATAGGAGCGGCGGTTCACATAGTTCATGAGAACAACATCTACTACCGCTTCACCAACACAGTTGGTGAGATTATTTGGGAGGACAATGATTCAGACGACTTTAAAGCAGGCCTCCAAGGAATCCAGAAAAGGAAGAGAGTTTGAGTTGAGATGGCGACCCCAGAGGTTGAGCAGGAAATTGGACAATCCTTTGCCTCCACACCGAACTTAGCTTAACAAGTGGTTGATCTCTTGGCACCACAGTTTGACCAATTGCAGGCTTCGATGGATGAGAGGTTAGAGAACCTCAAAGATTTCATGGAGTCTCGCATGGAGAGCCTCGAGGCGGAAGTAGCTCACCTTAGAGAGGGGATGTCGAGCTCCAAATCTAGCTAGACTATATTTTAGCTATGTTAATTTCTAGCATGTTTGATGTAGGACTTTAAAATCACTTTTCAAAATCTTGTACTTTTCCTTTAATATTAATATAATTGCATTTGTTTTCCCTTATGATTTATCTTTTTGTTATTCTTTTTGTTGATGACAAAAGGGGGAGAACATAGCAATATATTGAAATTTAGCATTATATTTGAAATACTTATTGAATCAAATGAATATGCAAGTATGCAAATGAGTTGATATACCTTGAATATACCTTAAGTATACTTTGCATATACTCAACTAGTTTTAAGCAAAAGTTTTGGTATACCTTGCATATAACTTGAATATACCTAAACTAGGAAGCATACATCCATGCTATACTTCACCATTCTTTACAATTCTTGCACTTCAGTAATTTTTCATCTTAAGCATCTTTTGAGGGGGAGACTTCTCAAAAGCACATATTGCTAGATTATTTGTCACCATCAAAAAGGGAGAGATTGTTGAACGTTGAAGGGTATTTTCATAATTTTGATGCTAACAAATAAAATAGCAATAATGAATTTAACATACTTGTTTTCTATGTTTATTGAACAGGGTATGGAATATAATAGCAAGAATGGAGAATGGAAGACTAACCTTAAAAAGACAAAAAATGAAGAAATAACAAGTTCACACCTGTGACCTTTTATGTCACGTCTGTGATGAAGCTTAGTGCCAACTATCCAACATTTAAAGTTCACGGCCATGAAGAATGATAGCAACCGTGAATGATCATATCAGTCACGACCGTGAAAGAAAGTCATGCCCATGAGAAAACATGTCAAATTCCTCTAGAGAGCTTCATGGCCAAAGTCACTACTTGGACCACGACTAAGAAGGATGTTCACGCCCGTGAAATAATAATGTCACGCCCGTGATCAAATATTTCAAATCCTTCTAGAATGTTTTACGACCAAAGTCACCACTCAAGTCACGGCTTAGAAGAACAGTCACGACCGTGACACACTTATTCACAACTGTGAAAGAGGAAAGAGAAACTTGTCAGGTGCGAAATTAAGAGTTAGTACAACAGCTATTTTCGCATTGAATGCAACCAAACGACTATAATTCGCCATGGAAGTATAAATGCAAGTCGTTTATGAATCCAGAACAAGAGAATAGCTAATACTTCGAATCAAAATCTTGTTGTAGCCATTTGTGTATTCAATACTTTCAAAACAAATATTAATTCTCTGTAAAAATCTTTTTTGCTCATTATTTTCTGAGCGTTATAGATTTGTGAGTGTTTCTCTTTGTAATCTACTACTCAAGTGAGTTTGGGTATATTGGGTTAAGAGTAGAACACTTGTAAGGGTTATTTGTGTGAACCTTTAAAACACAAGAAATTGGTTTATTGTCTGAGCCAATAAAACACAAGGGATTTTTGGGTTAGATGTGATCCATTATTAGAAACACCATAGTTGGGAGTGAACTTGTAAAACTCCATTGTAACACTTAGTGTGTTAGTGAAACTCCCAATTGAGATTGGGGAGAGGAGTAGGGTTTGTTAACACCAGAACTTCCATAAAAATTCCTGTGTGATATCATCCTATCCCTACTCAACTTAACTTTTCTTTCCGCACTTAAAAGTGAAGAAATTTTAATATCCAATTCAACCCCCCTTCTTGGTACAATATCTGGGCAACACATACATTTGTTATTTTATTTAATATATTGTTATGTACCACTAAATGAAGTAAATTTAGCTTGTGAATATTTTTTTCTCTTATATGCCATTTGGAGCCATTCATAAAGTTGGATATAGAAGACGCCCAAAGGAAGAGCAAAAACAAACGTTTTGGGATTGGTGATATACCACTTTTTGTTTTTTTTTTGTTTCGGGAGTTTGGGATTAGTTACTTGTGTATATATTTTTAAGTTCTTGTAAAGACATGTAATCTTGTAACCAGTCATTTTATTTTATAATTAATCGGCCAAGTGTTAGCCCTAATATTTTATTAATTTGAGATTTAAATTTTTAATTCCAACATTGTTCTTAATTTTATATTTTTATCATGTCATCATGACCATGGTGAATAAATGAATTTTAAAAAGGGATTGGATATTGTCTCATGTATTATAATATCCTGTGATGTAATTAGGAAGGCTCCTAATCATGTGAATGGGTGTTACGACATAAATTTGCATGGTCGTGGAAATTACAGACTTTGACATATGAAGATACAAACACTTACACAGGAAAATCGTGTAAATGTTCATGATCGTGTAAACTACAATTTTTCTTAATTTGAAGTGGTGGAAATTGGGTCTGTATACTTGTTACAATTGTTTGAACAAAAATAATTATGAATACCACATCAAATTAAATTAAATTTTGTCTTGAAAGGACATATACTTGTTGAAAATATATGCAACAACTTTGAAAAGACGTTTAAATGTCATTTCTCAACCAAATTGAGTGAAATCAAAAGCCAAATTAAAGCTATTTATGTCTAGTTTAACATGCATTAATATTTGTATAACATCCCTTCATACAACTAAGAATTTTTCCCATTATATAAAAGAATATTACAATACATAAGTTTAAACCTGTTCAATTTAAAAATTTATTTTGCACTATGACCATGATAATTAAAGAAAATCATAATCAAAAGGACAATGCTCATAAAATAAAACCAAATTTTAAAATAAAAAAATTGGGCCTAACACTTGTCCATGAGTTTACAAAATGAATTGATTAGTTACAACATTACATGTTCTTTAAAAATCCCAAAAGTATGTACATGTATAATTAATCTCATCTACAAAAAAAAAAAAGAATGCAGTGTATCACTAACCCTAAATAGTTTTGTCCTTTGCTCTTCCCTTATGCGTCTTCTCTTTTCAGCACAATACTCAGCTCCAAACTGCATGTGAGAGACAAAACAATCACACACTAACCATGCATCACTTAGTGGTACATAACAATATACAAAGTATAATATAATGTGTTTGCATGTCCAATAAATCACGTGCCAAAATATGTATGCACAAATATATTAGTCTCATCTCATACTTTATAACTTACCATGTTAAATAGTTCATGCCTCAAATATAAAATATTCTCATTCTAAATCTTTGGCTCACATTCACAACATTAACATCATATATGACCATACAAAGTTAATCACAAGTTAAACCATTAAAACAACCTTACCCAATAACTCTAAATCGGATTAAAATGGATATGTGTATAATAGATATTCTGCTCTCACTTGAGCCACTTAGAACACCTACATGAGAAAATTAGAAGTATGTATGCATTTCATTTTCATGAGAGCTCACATGAGCTCTAACCCCTAAAAATATGAATCTTGGTGCCGAATTCCTTTAGTGGCACGTGATTTATCAATACTTTAGTCCTACTCAGAGTGTAAGGAACAATTAATCTCACATTTTCATTTTAATCATCATAATTCTCAATCATTCACAAAATCATTCTTTTTACCATTAAGGTTCAATTGTGTTTCGTCCTTATTAGAATAAACCATGATTCATTAAAGCAACAAATTTCAAAAAATAAACATACAGATGATACATGGCCATGAAAAACCTCTTAATTCCTGTGAATCACTCATTCACGACTTGTCTGGCCATGAACCAAGTGGTGACTCATCCTATGAATAAATCAACTAACCAAATGACATGTTCAAGGCAGTGAAACCTAGAAATCTAGCAAATGATGCATCAAACATGCCATTTTCCACACCATATGCAAAATTCTAAGGTTTATCAATATAAACCACACTACCAATACTCATTGAAGTATGGAATCTGCCATTTGACATACCAGTCATTCAATAACATACACAAGAGTATATTAAATCTTTTAATTATGGCATACACATCTCTCAATCTATTTTCATATCAAATTGCAATAATTCATAGGAATCATTGTCCATAAGTGCATTTTCACATCCTAAGCACATCATCAATTTTTCAACATATCAATGTCCATTTATCACATACCAAAATATCATTAAGCACATTACTTTAATTTTATGTCATACTTAAACCCAGTAATACATCATTTAATATGACAACTTGCCACCTTTCTTAAATTCATGCTTTAAATCATATCAACAATAATAAATTTTGCGATTTAAGCACACAAATGCAAGCAAAAATGCTTTAGATGTGGTTTTGTACAAAACTCAATCAAAAGGGAGATTCTAAGACACCCTCAAGCCTCTTTTAAGCTCTTTTCCTCTATTGAGGTGGAGCTTCCTCACCAACAAGGGATTCTAACACATAAATACAACGAAAGGAACATTGAAAACTAAGATTTTTTAATGGTTCCACTTCTTTCTACTTAACATTCATCAAAAGATGGGTTTTCCTAAACCAAACCCTATATTAGCCATACCCAATATCAAACCCACAAAAAAGTAACAATAAATTGAAAATTAAAAGGAAAGAAAGAAGTTACTTATTTGAACCTATGAGTTAAGGTAGCTACGGTCCCAAATTCTAGCTCAAATCTTCACTCTTCTTCCCCTTCAAGTTATTCTATTACATAATCCTCTCTTATATTTAGTATTCTCATAAGATTAGTTGTTTTCCACTTAGTTTTTTATAGGTTTAAGTGAAGGAATGGATAAAAATATTGAGGGGCGAAAAAGGTTAGCTATCAAAAATGGAAAAGATAAATGGCATTTCTCTTCTATACCCAGTGATTTAGGGTCGTGACGTGTGATTCACAGGTGTGAATCACCTACTGTATTTCTCCCTATCATCTAACCTATGATTTATGATTGTGACTCACCTTTCATGAGCATAAATAACATGCTATCTCATTTTCTCTTTTATTTTCTTATTCTATCTCCCTAATGCATTAACCCTAAAGCTCACTTGTTTCTTAAATACCAACCTCACAACCATATTAACATCTTGACCCCATGTTACGGGCATGATAGTTCTCCCCTAAGGAGATTTCAAAATAAATTTTTTACCTCATTGTCCGATTGAAAACAATAATGGATATTGAGTCCTCATGATCTCTTCACTCTCCCAAGTAGCTTCTCTCATTATATGGTTCCTTCATAGCACATTTACCAGGGGCACTCTTTTATTTATCAACTCTTTCATTTGTTGTACAAAACTTTCCATTGCCTCTTCCACATAAATCAAGTCAGGTTGCACCTCAATGGATTTCTTCAAAATCACATATTTAGGGTCTAATTTATAACTATGAAGCATAAATACTTGAAACATATTATGAATCTTTGCCAACTTCGGTAGTAAGGTAAGCCTATATGCAACTAGACCAACCCTCTCTAAAATCTCATACAATCTAATGATTTGAGGACTGAACTTTCCTTTCTTGCCAAAATGAAAACCTTTTTCCACGGAGATATCTTAAGGAAAACTTTATCACCACATTATGCTCAATTTTCTTTCTCTTTAAATGTGCATAAGGCTTTTGTCGGTCTGATGTAGCTTTTAAATTATATCTGATAATTTTGACCTTTTTCTCCATATATTGCTCTAACTCGAGTTCCACAACTTTTCTCTCATTGAGCTCTATCCAACAGAGAGGTGTCCGACACTTTCTACTATAAAGTTCCTCATATGATGCCATGCTAAATGCTAGACTGATGACTATTGTTCTAAGCAAACTCCAACATAGGTAAGTACTTCTTCCAGCTTTCTTTAAACTCAATAATAAAATATCTCATCATATCCTTTATAATCTAAATAACCTTCTTTGATTGACCGTCTATATGAGAAAGAAAGGCCATGCTGAAAGTAAGTCTGGAATCTAAGGCTTTTTGTAAACTACCTTCAAACTGTGATATGAACCTATGGCCTTTAACTGATTTGATAGAAAGGAGCACCCCAAACGAGCTAATTTTCTCACTCACATATAGCTCTGCCAACTTGTTCAAAGGATAATCTCTCAGGATTGGTGGAAAGTGAGCAAATTCAGTTGATCGGTCCAGAATAAACCACATAGCATCATGTGTTTTGGTAGTCAAAGGTAAGTCGATTACAAAGTCCATAGTAATCCTCTCACATTTCAAATTCGGAATGGTAGTTGGTTGTAATAAGCTTGAAAGTACTTGATGCTCTACCTGTTGGTAGATTAGGCATCTAGTAGTAACCTCTGTGATATCCTTCTTTAATTCCAACCATTAATATCTTTCCTTCAAATCCTAATACAACTTTTTGCTTCTCTGATGCATGGCATACCTAATGTCATAGGCATCTCTTATGATTATCTATCTTAACTCTTCCATACTAGGCACACATAACCTATCCTAGAAGTATAAGGTTCCATTAACCTCAACTTTGAAATCCGATCTCTGTCCCCTATAAACCAATTCCACAATCTTTATCAGCTTCGGGTCCAACTTTTGGGTATCCTTCACCTCTTGACTTAATATAGGTTGCATATGAAAATCTATGTAATGCCTACAGTTAGGGTCTAGAAATAACATGTAATAATATTATATTAAGTGTATATAGGTGGTATATAAGTGATTATTCATATTGGGAACATGAAAATGGTTAAAAATGATTTAAAAAGTGATATATTTTCTAGTGTTCACAGTTGTGAATGGCATGAAATTGGAATTCTAAAATTGAAGAGCTTCACGGCCGTGAGACACATGTTTACACTTATGAAGACTTGTAGTTTAAATTTTGCAGTTTCATAATTTTGATAGAAACTCATAATTCTTCCACCCAAAACCCTAGTCAATTATTTCTCTAAACCTTATAATCAATTTTCTTTCTATTCTCCTGAATTCTAACTTTGATTACATGAAATTTCCACTTAAACGAGATTAAAATTGATTGGAAATAAAAGTTTCACCATAACATTGAGGGTAAAATAAAGGAGGAGGAATAATTTGATTTTGAACCCAAAAACTAATATGGAATTTATGAAGTAGAGGTAAGGAATCATGTTTCCTTCATTCTTCAAATGATTCAATTTGGATTTAGATGGCAATTAGAGTATATAGACTTTTAATGAAGGATTAAGCTAAGGTTTTGTTTAACTAAGGCATATATATGGTATTTAATTGATTAGACAACAAAATGGTCTCTATAAATGTGCTAGGGGCTGAGTTATAAGGTGGAGACAACCACTAGAGGCAGTAGGCACATGAGAAAGGTTGGGAATTAAGGCTTCAATTAAGATTTGTACATATACACACTTAAATTTGATTAATCAATTGTTTTTGTGATGAATTATGTAAATGGCTTGTTATTTGGAATATATGGGTATGTAGGAATTGCCGAAATCGAAATAAATGGCATGATCAAATTTGAATTGGATACGAAAGATTGATACATAAACTTTGATAATGCTACGATATTGAATATGGTTGGTTGAAATTAGTTTATATGATATCAATTGATAATTTGCATGATTATAGTTTTGAAATGATGAATTATTCTTGAAAATGTTAATAGGGTGGGCTAACAAAGGTTAGCCTTAGAGCCTTTGCATGTGGTGTGTATGTTTGCTTTAAAACATTGCTGAAATTTGACATATATTGTTGTTTCATGGCCATGAACGAAGGCTTCATGCCTGTGAATGGATATCCAGAATAAGTTCATGGCTATGAATCAAGATTCACATCATTGAATGTCCATAGAGAACCAATTATGGCAGACAACCCATGAAAGAAGGCTTCACAAGTGTGAATGACCATTCACTCCCATGAATTCCCTATAACCAAAGTTTTGTATTTTGATTTGTTAGATATGAAATTACAGAGTTTTGGTATGTACAAAACTAGGCATGATTAAATGAGATAGTATACAATATGATAACCTAAATTGGAACATGGACATACTTATTATGTTTTAAATCATAAGATGTTATGTGGAATTCATAAATGGATTACAGAATGTGATAAATAATAAGATCTTATATATTACTGTCCATTCTCTATATGTGGACTAGCATAAGATTGATTGTATGCCATTGAGAGGGTTAAGATACCATAGAATATCTAGTACATGTTGGGTTTTGAAGAATCAATCATATTCATAAACGCACCGAAAAATAAAATTTTTCAAAACCCAAAACAAAAGATCATACTTGTACCATTAAAACTAATTTATATAAATGTAACTTTAAAAAATTATACCTTGTAATTTTTATTTTTTCTTCAAATCTTCACTTGGTTGGGTTATAGCAAACTACAACAATCCACACTAGGATGTCTCTAATTATAATCCACGCGAAGAATGAAGAAGAAACTATCAAGAGAAAATGGTTTGGACAAATTCAAAGCGCTAGCTTTGCAAGTGTTCTTGAGAGAATTTTTGTTGTCTTAAAAATATTTTTTTTCACAAAAAATATTTTCATTTCTATTTTCTACCATTTGATGTCTTTTCAATTTGAATCAAATTCAAAAATAAGATGAAAAGTCAAAAATGGAGAAAATGACAACTAATGAATAGTAATTGCCCATAATTGGCCTAATTACAGCCGTTGGCCAACGGATGGAAGTTGCAGGCGCGCTGGGCCTGCTGCAGGCTACTGCTAGGTAGCCCAGCTGGCCTGCAAGGCTGGCCAGCAGCCTGTCTATCCCGCAGAGGCTTATGACACTCCCGAACAATTTTTTCGTGCGATCTCATCGCAATCCATCCTAAAATAATTCTCTCATATTTTGGATCCTATCCAAGACCATTTTACTCATTCTCCATATTTTCAATGTGTGTGACCCATTAGGTTCCTGGTTATGTTGGCCACTTAAATTAACAATTAATTTAAGCAGGTCATGAGCGGTATCTAGCAACACATCATGACCCCCAATTGACCGAAAAGCTAGTGGTTTGACTACAAACCTTTCCATAGACAATTTCTGTGCAATTATTCCTTTCACCAATCTATACCCCACTTGGTTCAGAGTATGGACATGTGTCAACTTCCACTAGATAGACTACATCAAGTCTAGTCGAAGTAATGTTAGTTCTTGTCCTCGAGGCTCATTACTCTATTAGATATGTCATTGAAGACTATCTTTATGACATTTCCACTCTGGCCAAAGATTCCTGAGTAATGACCACGGCAAGAGGCCATGGGTATACACTCCTTCTATTAAGAGTGGTGAATCCTTTGTTGGTTACCCAATTACCTTCGAATACCTCAAGCTTTATCCAATCACCACCCTATGAGCTACCTCTCTGAGGCAACAAGGAATAGTGTGAAAATACAGAATCAATATTCAAGATATCCTTGAGTACCTCAAGTCTAAGGATACTTGCATCATTGCTATGATGCGACTATCATTGACATTTGAATAGATTATCCATATGATTGTCTCATAGTTGGTCATCCAATGTACTTAGCTACACTTAGCAAGCATCCACATGTTAACTCTAAACATCTCATGTTTATAGATTATGAGATATACTACTCGATCCAATCAAGGAGTGTAACATGTGCTAATCTGTCTGGATTAATAATGTCCCATCTCATTAATCCTATGACTAAGGATAATTTTGATACTAACATAATTACACATGATAAGAATCTCAATATCATGATCTCATCATGATTTCCTTCATGCTATGTTATGTATCAAGGACTTCATTAATTGATTTAAGATTACTTATCAATTCATATATCAAATGAACATCAAATTAATGAAAAAGCCTTTTATTAATCAAATAAATTTGTACAATAAGTGCTAAAGGTGATTGCCTTTAGAGCACTCCTCTAACAAGCTCCCTTTTACACTAAAGCCAATTGCCTTTGTTTTTAATTCCATAGGCGAGTACATGAGAATCATATTGCTTATGGGAAACTGGCTTAGTTAAAGGATCAGCAATATTCTGATTAGTGCGCACTCTTTCTATCTTTACATCATTCCTACCAATGATTTCTCTAATCAAATGGTATCTTCTGAGTACATGTTTGGATCTCTGATGAGACCGTGGCTCCTTTGCTTGCGCAATGGCTCCATTATTATCACAATACAATTGTATTGGATCAATAATGCTGGGAACCACTCCAGGTTCTGTGATGAATTTCTTTATCCAAACTGATTCCTTTGCTGCTTCAGAAGCCGCAATGTACTCTGCTTCGGTTGTGGACTCAGCAGTCGTTTCCTGTTTGGAACTCTTCCAACTAACTGCTCCACCTTTTAGTGTGAATATATAATCTGACTGTGATTTTGAGTCATCCTTATCAGATTGGAAGCTGGCATCGGTATACCTGCTCACAGTAATATCTCCATCTCCATATACAAAGAATACATCCTTAGTTCTTCTTAAGTACTTAAGGATATTATTGATAGCCACCCAATGACCCTCACCAGGGTCGAATTGGTATCTACTCATGACACTGAGAGCATATGATACATCGGGTCTTGTACATATCATAGCATACATGATTGATCCTATAGCTGAAGCATATGGAATCAAACTCATGTGTGTCATCTCATCTTGTGTCTTTGGACACAAAGACTTTGAGAGAGTAATCCCATGGGTCATGGGAATATATCCCCCCTTGGAATGCTCCATGCTAAACCTCTTTAGCATTTTATCTATGTATGTAGACTGTGAAAGACTAAGCAACCTTTTAGATCTATCTTTATAGATCTTTATCCCTAAAATATATACTGCTTCTCCAAGGTCTTTCATAGAGAAATTCTTGGATTACGCTCGGCTCCTCTACCAAGCCCTTAAATTTTGACTGATTGTAAGGTTGAGACATCATTTCCCATTAACAATATGTCATCTACATATAACACAAGAAATACGATTGCACTCCTACTAACCTTCTTGTAGACACAAGGTTCATCCGAATTTTGTAAGAAACCAAATTGTTTGATTGTCTCATCAAACCGAATATTCCAACTCCTGGATGCTTTATTTAATCCAGAAATGGATCTTTGAAGCTTACATACCTTTTTGCCATCTTTGGATATGAAACCTTCTGGTTGTGTCATGCACACATCCTTAGTCAGATTTCCATTAAGGAAAGCTGTTTTCACATCCATTTGCCATATCTCATAATCATAATGGATTTAAGCATAGCTATTGGGCTAAAAATTTTATCGTAGTCAATTCTTTGTCTTTGACGAAAACCTTTAGTAATATGTCTACCTTTATAGGTAATCACATTACCATCCATATCAGTTTTCTTTTTGAAAACCTACTTGCACCCTATAGGCTTTATTCCTTCGGGTGGGTCAACCAAAGTCCATACTTGGTTTTCATACATGGAATCCATTTCTGACTTCATGGCTTGAAGCCATTTGTCAGATTTTGAACTATTCAGAACCTCTTCATAGGTTGTAGCCTCATCATTTTCTATGATCAATACGTCGTTTTGTTCACTAATGAGAAATCCATAACTCTCTAGAACAGTACGTATCCTACTTGACCTACAAAGCTCTTGTGCTTCAGAAGGTTGAGCTATTATATCATTTGTATGAGTAACAAGCTCGGGTTCAGGCAGTTGATCAGTATCTGTTTGAGCATCTTGAACTTCCTCAAGTTCAATTTTGCTCCCACTATCTCCTTTTAGAAGGATTTCTCTCTCTAAAAAGATAGCATGTCTTGAAACAAAAACCTTTTGTTCCAAGGGGTGGTAAAATTGATATCCATATGATGCTTTTGGATATCCCACAAACAGACATCGGGCAGACTTAGCTTCTAGCTTATCTGACATTATTCGCTTCACATAAGCAGGACATCCCCAAATTCTCATGTAAGAAAATGTGGGCCTCTTGTTATACCATATCTCATATGGAGTAACATCAACTGACTTGAAGGAACTCCATTTAATATATAAATGGCAATCTCTAGTGCATAACCCCAAAAGGATTTAGGCAATTCCGCAAAACTCATCATAGACCTTACCATGTCTAACAAGGTTCGGTTTCTTCTTTCAGCCACACCATTGTGTTGTGGAGTGTAAGGTGGAGTCCATTGAGATAAAATCCCATTATCCCTAAGATAATCTAGAAACTCTTGGCTCAAGTATTCACCTCCTCGATCTGATTGAAGTGTTTTAATACTTTTTCCAAGTTGTTTCTCTACTTCATTTCTGAATTCTTTGAACTTTTCAAAAGCTTCAGATTTGTATCTCATAAGATACACGTATCCATATCATGAGTAGTCATCGATAAAAGTAATGAAGTAGATAAAACCATCTCTAGCGTGTGTAGACATTGGACCACATACATCTGAATGTATTAAGTCTAAAAGTCCATTAGCACGTTCACCCTTTCCCTTAAAGGGTAATTTAGTCATATTTCCTAGTAAACAAGATTCACATGTGTCATATGATTCATAATCAAATGACCCCAAACTACCACTTTTGTGTAGCTCAGCAATGTGTTTCTCACTTATATGACCAAGACGACAATGCTATAAATAAGATGATTTCAACATATATTGTTTTTGCCTTTTATTATCCTTGATGTTTAAAATTGGATTTGACATATGTAATATGTATATTCCATTGCATAATGTACTATTAGCATAAATAATTCCATTCAACATAATAGAACAACAATTGTTACTAAAAGCTAAAAGGAAACCATCTTCATTTAGACTTGAAACAGAAATAATATTTTTAGTCAAAGCAGGTACATAATAGCAATTCTCCAAATTTAATATAAGCCCACTAGGGAGGGTCAATACATATGTTCCTATAGCTAATGCAACAACCCTTGCTCCATTTCCAACGCGTAGGTCTGACTCTCCCCTATTGAGCTATCTACTATTCCTTAGGCCCTGCATATCAGTGCATATGTGTGAGCCACAACCGGTATCTAATACCCATATATTATTATTGGAAATAGTATTAATTTCATTGACAAAAATACCTGAAGTAGATGGGGCATCAGATGCCTTCTTCTTGAAAGACTCCAAGTAAGCCTTGCAGTTTCTCTTCCAATGGCGATCCTTGCCACAATGGAAGCATGTCCCTTTTGGAGCAATCTCCCTGGCCTTTTTCTTAGGCACTCCTCCCTTAGGCTTCATGGACTTCTTCTTCTTCTCAAGTTTCTTCCTTTTAGAACTTGAAGAGTCCACCAGCATCACATCCTTACTGTCCTTCTTGACATATGGCTCAGCTGTTTTAAGCAAGTTAATTAGCTCAGGAATAGTGGTAAAGATTTGGTTCATCCTATAGTTAAGCACAAAATGTGAATAACTATTAGACAAACTGGATAGAATTAAGTCAATACTTAATTCATGGTCCATCATAAATCCCAAGGTGGCCAACCTCTCAATATAGTCATTCATCTTCAATGCATATTGCACTGGAGATGTCCCCTCAACCATCTTCGTGGGAAGAGAAACCTTAAAGTTTCAAACCTTTCTGATCGTGCTTGCTCATCAAAAAGCTCTCTTAGATGGTATACTATAGAATTAGCATCCATAGCCTCATGCTGCTTTTGCAACATAGCTGACATAGTAGCAAGCATAATGCAGCTTGCCATCTCACTATCATCGAGATGCTTTTGATATGCCTTCTGAACATCTTTAGAAGCATTAGCAGTAGAGGGATTAGGGAGTGCCTCATATAGGACATAGCCAATCTTTTCAGATTTTAAGAACTATTCTCAGATTCCTTAGCCAATCCAAAAAATTGGGCCCAGTCAACTTATTTGATTCCATTAGCGATCGCAAATTCACACTTATCATGATGATGATTCTAGCAACCTAGATGTAAAATAGAACATGTTAGAATGTACATAAAATGCATGTTTATTAGGTCTTTAATAAATCGCATTATGGCTCCCACTATTTTATAGCGAATCCATAGCTCTCACTATGAACCTGAGAGAACTTATATGGAAGTTCTCTTAGTGGGTCGATATCCAACTAGCTAAGAATAACCTTGAGGCAACTTAACAAGCTATCCTTAGTTTGGTTGGTAGGTATCTAATCCATACCAATTGCATTATTCATGCAACTATCGAATCTTGTGCTATCAACTGATTGATGTGTGCACATACATTGGGCTATCGACTCTTGATATGTATACATCTCATGTATACAAACCCAACTTCACCTCTAATACATATTAACCTTGGCGCAAATCCAACAAGTTAATAATATCGCTTAAGTCTAACCCATTAATCGTGAAATCTAATTTCAATGGATTGAACATTTCTTATAAAGTGAGCTTGAGCCAACTAAACAACCCTAACTCTAGAAGAACTCTGGTTCTCCCCATATTAATGGAAGGCGTAAGACTTAATTGTTTATTTAGTGAGAGATTTCTTTGTTAAGTCTCATCAAGTTATTACTTCATGCTTTTATATGCCATACATTCATCACAATGATATATAAAGATAGTTACATTAACTATATGGCATGATTATGGACATACCAAAGTCAATCTCTTGAGCCAAGGAGAGATTGACTAGGTCTTACCTAGGTATATGCATGAATTTACAACCAAAAATAGAAATCAAATTCCTATTTCTAAGTCTTCTTGTTTATGGTACCATCTCCTTTGCTTCTTGCTCCTTTGTATCTTCATTCTATCATAATCCTATGTAATCTAATTATATATTTCAAATTATAGAAAATCTCAGTTTACATTTGAGGGGGAGTAAGATGAGAAGAGAAATACATAAGAAAGAAAAAGAGGTAGGGACACGCATGCCCTATTTACCATAAAACAAAATAATTTCATGCATGCTCAATCACATTGCGCCTAAGTCCATAATCAATCATCATGCCTTTTCATACACCCCTATCATGCATTCTCTAATGCACAAAATAAAAATGACAATTTTGGATTTCAATTTGTAAATCGATTCAACACTTGAATCGAAATTGCCTATATGTGTTCTTTCGGTTAATTTAATTTTGTATGTCATTTCGAAAGTGGAATTTAATATTTAATCAAATTAAATTAAATTTCATATTTCCAGAAATAATTCAAAATTAATTCTCCTTAAAATCAGAATATTATGAAGTTAAAATTAAACAATTTAATTTTAATATACATACCAATTTCTAGTCATACTAGAATTACAATTGCACAACTTAAATTAATTTCCAAAAATTCTAAAAATTTCTAGAACATCAAATAACCATTCTAATTATCTTTAGGTCAGCTCAAGTTCATCAAAATATTTTTGGCACAAGCCAAAATTACTAAGACAAACAAACCAACACACTTAGACGCTCAAAATAACTCATTCGATATCTAGAATTTTTAAAATTTCAAATGCTTGCAAAATAATTTTGGCATGCATCTAACATCAAAGTAACATATTTTTAATCACATAAAAATTATTTCAAGATGATGAAAATAAAATAAACAAATACAAAAAAATCAAACAAACAGCCCCACCGGGTAAGCTAAAACAGTTCCGTTTTTGTGTTTATTTGAAAAATCAATTAAAATAATTTTCAATTAATTATTGGATACTTCAAAAGGCATAAAAATATTATCAATATGTCTAAATAATTTGTTTCATAATTAAATTACAAGAAAAATGCGACCAGCCCCATCAATTAAGCCAAACAACAACCCATGTTCATAAACAAGACAATTTTAGGCATTTTTTAAATAAATCAGTAATTAATTATTTGAATCACATTCAAATCATTTTTCAATCAAAATAATCATTCTTAATCATCCCATAATCAGATTAAAGAAAGAAAAATGTGTAAATTATATTTTACAAATTAATTTCAATTTTTCAAAATCTATTGATCCAAAATCATCCAAAACATGCAATCCCATTGCACTTTCAATTAAAATTAATTTTAATGGATACAAGGAGGCTCTGATACCAATGTTGGGTTTTGAAGAATGAATCATGTTCATAAACGCAGCAAAAAATAAAATTTTTCAAAACCCAAAACAAAAGATCATACATGTACCATTAAAACTAATTTATATAAATGTAAATGTTAAAAATTATACCTTGTAATTTTTATTTATTCTTCAAATCTTCACTTTGTTAGGTTGTAGCAAACCACAACAATCTATACTACGATATCTCTAATGATAATCCACACAAAGAATGAAGAAGAAACTATCAAGAGAAAATGGTTTGAACAAATTCAAAGTGCTAGCTTTGAAAGTGTTGTTGAGAGATTTTTTGTTGTGTCTTAAAAATATTGTTTTTCACAAAAAATATTTTCATTTCTATTTTCTGCCATTTGATGTCTTTTCAATTTTAATTAAATTCAAAAATAAGATGAAAAGTTAAAAATGGAGAAAATGACAACTAATGAATAGTAATTGGTCATAATTGGCCTAATTATGACCAATTACAGCTGTTGGCCAACTGATGGAAGCTGCAGGCGTGCTGGGTTAGCCCAGCTGGCCTGCAAGGCTGGCCAGTAGCCTGTCTAGCCCGCGCTGGCCCGTATGGGCCTGTGACACTCATGAATTATTTTTTAGTGCGATCTCATCGCGATCCATCCTAAAATAATTCTCTCATATTTTGGATCCTATCCAAAACCATTTTACTCATTCTCCATATCTTCAATGCGTGTGACCCATTAGGTTCCCGATTATGTTAGCCACTAAAATTAACAATTAATTTAAGAAGGTCATGAGCGGTATCTAGCAACAAATCATGACCCTCAATTGACCGGAAAGTCAGTGGTTGGACTACGAACCTTTCCATAGACAATTTCTATACAATTATTCCTTTCACCAATCTATACCGTACTTGGTTTAGAGTATGGACATGTGTCAACTCCCACTAGACTGACTACGTCACGTCTAGTCCAAGTAATGTTAGTTCTTGTCCTTGAGGATCATTACTCTATTAGATATGTCATTGAAGACTATCTTTATGACATTTCCACTCCGGCCAGAGATTCCTGAGTAATGACCACGACAAGAGGCCATGGGTATACACTCCTTCTATCAAGAGTGGTGAATCCTTTGTTGGTTATCCAATTACCTTCGAATACCTCAAGCTCTATCCAATCACCACCCTATGAGCTACCTCTCTGCGGCAACAAGGAATAATGTCAAAATACAGAATCAATATTCAAGATATCCTTGAGTACCTCAAGTCTAAGGATACTTGCACCATTGCTATGATGCGACTATCATTGACATTTGAATAGATTATCCATATGATTGTCTCATAGTTGGTCATCCAATGTACTTAGCTACACTTAGCAAGCATCCACATGTTAACTCTAAACATCTCATGTTTATAGATTATGAGATCTACTACTCGATCCAATCAAGGAGTGTAACATGTGCTAGTCTGTCTGGATTAATAATGTCCCATCTCATTAATCCTATGACTTGGGATAATTTTGATACTAACATTACTACACATGATAAGAATCTCAATATCTTGATCTTATCATAATTTCCTTCATGCTATGTTATGTATCAAGGACTTCATTAACTGATTTAAGATCACTTATAAATTCATATATCAAATGAACATCAAATTAATGAAAAAGCCTTTTATTAATCAAATAGATTTGTACAATAAGTGCTAAAGGTTATTGCCTTTAGAGCACTCTTCTAACACTACATGGATTATTTAATAAGAAAAATATGGCTTAAGCTAGGGTGAGAGTGCCCTTGATTCCATATGCATGTAATGATCATTTATGCTCAGTCAATGTGGCTTAAACTTGAATGAGAGTGCTTTTGACTTGAGAAGCACATTTGAGGACTATACAAACATATATAGTTAGTGAATAGGGTGACTTAAGCTTGGGTTATAGCTCTCCTGCTTCCCAACCCACATCCGGATATTTTGGGTCTAGAGGAGTAGGTAATTAATTGTTTATACCAGTAATAAGGAAAGTCAATCAAAAACATGAAAAATAGATAAAGTTATAACTTTTACAAGAATAAGGAAAACTAGTAACCCAGTATATGGTGTCAGAAAAGGGAAATTTGCATTTTATGTGTAATTGTTATATAGATAGGATGATGTGAATTGAGATTGTGCTATCTGACATGTATGTACTGCAACTCAATAAACTAAGTATGGATAAAGTATTTGTTATGTGATGGCTTGATGGAGCACTCAGGTAAGTACACTATACATCTAAAGATACTATGGAAATGTGTGAATGCATGTCATAATTTTTATGCTTATATGTACTACTAAGCTTTCAGTAGCATTGTGTGCTGGTTTCCCAACATGCACTTTTAGAGCCATTAGACAGTTGAGATGATGAGAAGAAGAGTTCGATCCCAGCAAAGCAGTTCGAGTAGACCCGTGTTGTGTTATGTTTTTAATTAAGACAGACATTTTATTAAAGTTGATTAATTTATTTTATTTATATATAGATGGATTTTTTGATGAATGACTTATAAAAGCCAAACCGATTTATTTTTAATAATAAGGATATGGTGTTTTATTCATATATACATTTCAAATTTATATAGCATCTGGTTTATCCGCTATATGGAAAAAAAATTTTTTTTATTACACATGTTATATGAGCTTATGATTATGATACATGTATATTTAATAAGATAGGAAAAGTTTTTAATTGGAATAGGTTAATAAGGCATTTGGCATTTTGGCATCCACTTGTGCGATGGGGTTATGTCCTACTATATGGATGGGCGTTACATTTAGTGGTATCAGACCTTAGGTTTAGTTGTTTCTAGACCTAAGTCGATAATGGAATTTCATGCATGCATAAATATGTCCTGTCTGACTTTGACTTAGGCTTTTCTCTATCAACTTATAGGACTAGAGTGCGATGGCACTTGAATCAAATGATATGGGTGAGAGCTATGGCTCTCCATATACGGAGGCACCAAACTAGCCTATTATAGCTAGTGTTTAGGATCCAAATGGAGTACTTGTCCAAAACTAGCAATCTCTTGAACCAGCTAATTAGGGCCGGACTCATTTGATGCAATAGATGGTAGGCTTACTATAGCATATTACTAGAGTTGTACCATAACCAACACCAATTCCTCCACCTTCACCATTAAAGCCAAAGGTACAACTATACAATCTTTGTAAGTATGGAGCTACAAACATTTTTGGTGATGAAAAATGATGATCCTACTACAGAAAAGTATTAGTTAGAGAAGATTGAGAGGGTCTATGGTGAGTTTGAGATTAATACTGACTAAAAGGCAAAGTATGTCTTCTCCTTGCTTCAGGAGGATGCTTATAACTAGTGGAAGTTAGTTTTGCTGAAACCTGAGGTTTGCTAGCTAGTGACATATGACTTCTTTATTGCTGAATTTAAGAAGTAATATATCCCTTAGATCTACTTAGATGAGAAGAAAAGAGAGATTATGAATATCAAACAGGGCAAAATGATTGTGATAAAATATCATAGGGAGTTTAATCAACTGAGTAAATATGATTTTGAGGTTATTACAGATGAGATAGACAAGTGTAGGTAATTTGAGGATGACCTCAATGTAGAGATTAGGAACTTTGTGACAACATTCCAGCATGTCAGTTTTACTAAGCTAGTCACTTTTGCCGTCAGTGCAAAAAATATAAAAAAAAGAAGCCAAAGGAAACCTCCAGACAGATAGTAGCTCGAGTGGCACAATCTACATGAAATAAGGGTCAATTTTACTTAAGATAATCTTAGAGAAGGAGTTAGGGATAAAATATGAGTTATATATAGGGTTGATCACATAAGAGGGGTAACCCTCTAGAGCTACATCTGCAGCTGGTAGGACTCAGACTCAGACTACCAGAGATAGTGTTCTAGTTTTTAGTACTTGACATAAGAGCCATAGAGGGGAGTGCTGGATGAAAATAGGTGCTTATTTCAAATGCGGATCTAAGTAGCATATGAAGAGGGATTGCCCTTTGATTACTAGCAATGCACCTACTTAGACTATATGATAAGCTTTATCTTAGACTAGACAACAGACTAAAAGAGGTCGTACAGGATTTATCCAGACAACTTTAGACATTATTAATAGGCTAGGACCAGGTAGAGTTCTAGCCATATCATTTACTATAAGGTCTAGAGAGGATTAGGAAGCTACTGACATGATTATTGGTATCCTTACTTTTTATGACTCAAATATTTGTGCATTAGTTGATCCAGGTTCCACACACTCTTATATATGCATAAGCACTCCTAAACAACATACCATGGTTAGTGAAAAACTTGACTATAAGATTGAGGTTACAAACCCCCTAGGGCACAATAAGATAGTGCATCAAGTATACAGAGGGTGTCAAGTGGTGGTTCATGGGAGAGAATTCCCTACAGGCTTGGTAGAGTTGCCATTTTCATAAGTTTGATGCCATTTGGGGCATCGATTGGCTTTCACAATATAGAGTAGCTATTGACTGCTAGGAAAAATTTTTGGTACTTAAAACACCTGATTAGGGAGAGGTGAAAATGGAAGGCGAGTTGTTCCCATAGCCTCCATGAGTTATTTCTATGATGAAAGTTGAGAGAATGATAAAGAAGGGATGTGAAACATTTTTGGCTCATATGGTTAGCACTAGAGAGGGAGGTCTATCTCTTATGGATAACCCTATAGTTAGAGGATTTCTAGATGTTTTTTTAGATGATTTACCAGGGTTACCAATTGACCAAAAGGTTGAGTTCTCAATTGAGCTCACCCTAGGCATAACACCTATGTCAATACCACCATACAAAATGACACCATTTGAGTTGAAAGATCTTAAGACTCAGTTATAGCAACTAATAGGAAAAGGTTCCATTAGATCGAATGTATTTTCATAAGGTTCACTAGTGTTATTTGTGAAAAAGAAAGATGGGTCTATGAGGCTATACATAGACTTTAGACAGTTGAATAAGGTGATAATCAATAACAAATATATGTTACCATGGATTGATGACCTATTCGATCAATTGGAGGGTACAAAGGTGTTTATAAAAATGAATTAAGATTAAGGTATCGCTAGTTAAAAGTTAGAGCGAAAGACATATCTAAGATGGTGTTAAAAACAAAATATAGGTATTACAAGTTTTTAATTATGCCTGTTAGGCTAACCAATGCTCTAGCAGTCTTTATGAACTTGATGAATAAGGTATTCAAGCCTTATCTAGACCATTGTGTTGTGGTCTTTATTGATTAAATTCTAGTGTATTTTAAGACAATTAAAAAGCATGATAAGACCTAAGGATAGTGTTGCAAACACTTAGGGAGCATAAACTGTATGCGAAGCTCTCGAAATGCAAATTTTAGCTTAATGAGGTAGCTTTTCTTGGATACATTGTGTCAGTAGATGGTATAAGAGTTGATCTTAGGAAGGTAAAAACAATTATGAGCTAGAAGTCTCCTCGCAATGTAATAGAGATTAGGAGTTTCCTTGGGTTAGTCGGTTATTTCATGAGGTTTGTTAAAGGCTTTTTGATGATTGATTCTCCTTTGACTAGACTTATGAGAAAGGTTGTGAAATTCGAGTGGATAGATAGTTGTTGGGACAGTTTGGATAGTCTTAAGAAGTTGTTAATAGAGGCTCCAATATTGACATAACCAGTCCCTAATAAGGAGTATGTCATCTATAATGATGCTTCTTATAATGGATTGGGGTGTGTACTGATCTAAGAAGGTAAGGTAGTGGCATATGCATCCAGATAGCTGAAAACACATGAGAAAAGTTACCCCACACATGACTTAGAGTTGGCAGTCATTGTCTTTGCATTGAAGATATGGTGCCATTATATTTAATGGGAGAAATTTTTCATCTACACAGACTATAAGAATCTAAAATACCTTCCTACATTGAGAGACTTTAATTTGAGATGGAAACAGTGGATTGAGCTAATAAAAGATTATAACTGCGTCATTGACTACTATCCAGAAAAAATGTTATGGCCGATGCATTGAGTAGGAAAATAGTGGCAAAGTTGCACATTCGGGCTACACTAAATTGGAAAATCATATATGCACAAAGGCAGGATGATAAGCTTGTTAAGACAGCTGAGTTAGTCTCTAAGGGTGACAAACCTAGATATATAGTTGATGTAGATGGTGGACTCTATTATCAAGGTTGCTTATGTGTATGTGCCCAATGATGATGAGTTGAGAAAGAGAATTATTTAGAAGCATATGAAACTAGATATGGAATACACCCATGAAGCACTAAAATGTATCATGATCTAAAAAATAAGTAATGATGGATAGGATTGAACAGAGATATAATAGAGTACACAACTATGTGCTTGACTTATTAACAGGTCAAGGTAGAACATCAAGTACCATCCAGGTTACTATGGCTAATCACTGCATCAAAATGGAAATGGGCGAGAATAGCTATGGACTTCATGATAGGGTAGCTAGTGTCACCTACGAAATATGATGTCGTATGGGTTATTGTGAATAGGCTTATGAAGATAGCTAACTTCTTGCCTATCAGAAGAGATTATGCCTTGAATAGACTAGTAGAGCTTTTTGTTAATGTGATAGTATGCCTTCATAGAGTGCCTGTCTCCATTGATTTAGATAGGGACCCCAAGTTTACTTCCTAGTTTTGGGATAGTTTATAGAAAACTTAGGGTACCATGCTCAACTTTAGCACAACCTTTCAACCTTAAATAGAGGGACAGTTAGAAAGGGTTATAACAATAGTTATTAGTCTAGTATCAAAATAACTCCTTATGAGGCACTATATGGTAGGAAGTGTTGAAGACCCCTATGTTGCATAAAACTTAGTGAGAGAAAGGTAGTAGGGCTAGACTTGGTACACGAGATTGAGAAAAAGGTACGAGTTATCTAGAACAGATTAATGGCAGCGTCAGACAGACATAAATCATTTGCAAACCTTAGAAGGAGAGACATAAAGTATGTAGTGGGAGACAAGGTTTTCTTAAAAGTTTCTTTATGGACTAAAATCTTAAGATTTAAAAAGAAGGGCAAGTTGAGCCCGAGATTCATTTGGCCTTATGAAATTCTAACGAGAGCAGAACCAGTTACTTACAAACTTGCTTTACCACTAGAGTTAAGAAAAATTGATTATGTGTTTCTTGTCTTCATGTTGAGAAGATACAAGTCAGATCCCTTGTAACACCCCCTTACCCCGATGTATACCTGCTCAACTTGGTAAATTCCTGCTCATACTTGGTCACCGACTTGCCTCTCTATTTCACACTAAGAAATTCCTGCTTCTTCCCATCGATATAAACACGTGACATATACTTTTTCTTAAACTCTATCATGAAGAAGTTCCAAGTGGGTGTTTTCAGTGTCTGTGGATTCACCAATACATATTTCCACCAATCATATGCATCTCCTAAAGTAAAGAAATGCATATCTTTCAATCCTTTCACCACAACAATAACATGGACCAAAAATCAAGACTTAGCCATGAATACTATAAGTCAAAATAGAAGAAAAAAAGAATGAAAAAGAGAAAGTTAGAAAGAAAAAATACAGAGAAGAATCTTGGGATTGTTGGCCAAAATTCAAGAAATTACCTTAAATTTCTTCTTTAAAATCGTAGCCACCATTCATTTTTTCTTAGTTGATCATTGACATGTAAGGTATTTTCTAACATTTTCATGTTTAGATCTTGACATGCAACCTCTTCCTCACCTTAAACAATGCTTGACCGACCCTAAACTTCTTTGTTGAACCTTGAGTGGTATTTTCGTCATTTTGATGATAACAAATAACATAACAGTAATGTATTTAACAATATTTGTGTTCGAAGTGTGTTAAACAACATATACTTTGATTAGAACATGAAGCAAGATTGAAAGACAACTTTTGAAGATAAAAATCTGAGAAATAGCAAAGTGTCACACCCATGAATATAGCTTAGCACCAATTTTCCACCATTCAAAGTTCACAGCCATGAAGGATCAAACCAACCGTGAATGATCAAATAAGTCACGCCCGTGAAAGATTAGTCATGAGCTTAGCACCAATTTTTCATCATTCAAAGTTACAACAATGAAGGATCAAACCAACCATGAATGATCAAACAAGTCACGCTTGTGACCAAACATTTCCAATTCGTCCCGAGAGTGTCACGGCTAGAGTCACCACTTGGACCATGGCTTGGATGAACATTCACGCCTGTGACACATATAGTCATGCTCGTGAACTAGGATAGAGAAACATGTCAGGATAGAATTAAGAGTTGGTTCAATGACTACTTTTGCATTAAATGCACCCAAATGGCTATAATTCACAGAGGGATTATAAATGAAAGTCATTTATGAATCCCAATAAGAAGAAGAACTAGAAGAACAACAATTATTTTTCATCTTTAATCTTGTTGTAGCCTTATACATTCATTATTTTTCAACAATCCTCTACTTTTTGTGAAAACCTAATTGCTTATAACTTCTGAGCATTGTAGGTTGGTGATTATTTTTCATTGTAATCAATTACTCAAAAGTGAGCTTGGGTATATTGGGTTAAAAGTGAAACACTTTTAAGGGTTTATAACAAGGAATTGGTTTTTGTGCTAGCCATTGAAAACCACAAGAGAATCTCTGGGTTAGGTGTTAGCCATTGAGAGAAACACCATAGTGGGGAGTGAGCTTGAAAAACTCCATTGTAACACTTAGTGTGTTAGTGAAATACTCAATTGAGATTGGGGAGAAAAGTAGGGTTTGTTAATATTCGAACCTCTATAAATCTTTTGTCTGATATCTCTCCTTCCTTCCTCTATTTTATTTATTTAGTACTTTCAATTAATTAAATTTTTATTTGCTAACCAATTCAAACCCCTTCTTGGTTCATTGTCTAGGCAACATTCTTCAATCATGTCTCGAGTTCATATGGTTTTGTCTGGGAGAGATGATGATTGCTTTAATCCTCTAAACACTTTAGTTAAATGGCATTTGGGAGGTAAGAAATAAAAAAAAGAGAGAAAATTTGAAGAAGAAAGTAAAAGTGGTATTAGGCAAGGAAGGGGATGAAGGACAGGTGGAGAAAAAAAATGGAAGAACACAATTTGGCTTAAGAAATTTGAACCACTTTTTATATTTATAGGTTGCGTAATACCCCCTTACCTTTCCATCGAATAGTTGGGTAAGTTGGCATTACCAATTTACTAACAAACTTGCATGTACAGGACTTATAGACAAACAACAACAATACATATATATGCAACTAAATATTATATCCTAACATAGAGAAACTTATAATTTCATTATTGTAAAAAGTTAGTACAATTATTGCTTTACATGTTTTGGTTACCAACTTGCATACTACACATATTGATGATGCATGTACTATTTAAAATATGTACAATATACATGACATGAAGCAAAAGGTAAAAAAAACAACCCTACTAGGAGGTTACCGCTAAGTCTCATTGGGAGGTCCCACTAATTATACGACTCTTTTCCTTTACCAACACTCAGCTCTCAAACTTCTATCTACAGTTTGCACATGAGAAAACAACTCCCACATTAGGCAAAGTTCAGTGGTGCAAACTTTAAAGAAATAGACTCACTAAGATAAAGATAATAGATTATCATCTATAAAAGCTTGTAACACATAAAGCATAGTCACATGGTGCATACAGGCATATCAAACCATTAAACTTACTTGTAGTGCCCAAAATCTGCTACCTAGATTGGACACAAGGGGTAATCCAACCTAAAGGTTGGCAAAAATAAAGCCACATGTCATAAATGATATTGAGCATCCATATATTAGAATGTTATGCATTCATAAAATCAAAACCAAAATTAGAGTCTAGACTTAAGAGTCTATTGGTCTAATTGATATTGTAGGTATATCAGACATAACAAAATATCCCTATTGGCATGCCAACAAGTCTATTATACTCTAGTCCAGGCTTATTTATGGGTTGTGGCACAGAATCATTCAAAATTCATATACAACGCATTACTATTCTGATGCCTTAATTATAAAGTGTTATCATTTTTGCGACTATTGTCAAACTTACATTTACTGATTTTAACTTATCAAGTTGTTTCATGCATTTCAAAAACCTCAAGCATACTTTAAATAGACATATGGCGGACTACATATGCAAACATTGCAGGCAAAAGTAAAACAAATGTATACTTGTCCTTATTATCATTGAGCTTCTTACTACCTCAAATTACAAATCCCTTATGTTAGATAATATACCATATTACATCTCGAAAACTTATGTAACGTCACACCTTATGCACTAGAGTATAACCTATCCCTGTACCAAGTAACCATACATAGCATACTGGAAAGGTAAAATACCCTGTTAACAATAGTAGTAAATTTTTTTTTTCATATCATATCCTGTAAAATCAATTATTGACTTTACAAGTCTTATATCTTGTAATATCACTCAATGACTTTTCAAGTCAACATTAAAAACCACAAATATGATATATCACATATATTAAAACATATACTTCACATCCGAAGGATTACGGGTTGTTTCCATTTATACATTTCAAAACTAATCTAGAGTGATAATACATATTCAAGCATATAAGTCCAAAATACAGATGACATGTTTTCATGCTTGTGTGGAATGCAAGGAGAGAGAGTGATGAGACTCGGCCAGTGACCTTTGCTCCATGTCTTTTATACGCTACTCAAAATGAGCTATCACTTTTCTTTACCTGAAAAATGATGCAAATTGATTAGTTATGGCTCAGTGAAAATAATCATCCAATGAGCTCTAAAGTACCAAAAAACTTATAGTAATAAATCACAAATCCAATATATACCATATATCCATTCCATTCATCAGCATCATATATGTATCAATAAAGTTGAAACATATAATCATTACTCTTTATGTATGCAAATGCTTTGCTTGTTTCATTTTGTTGTGACCAAGTTAAACAGACATTGTCCCGGGTTTCCATGTGAACATTTGCCATGTGAAAATTTGCATTTGCATTTGCTAGCTAGCTTGATCATTTGTTTCATTTGCACATTTGTTGGGCCATAGGCCTCTTCTTTTTCTTTACAATATTGATTAACTAGTCACAATGCCTTTTTAGCCCATATGCATATGCACTTGTATTTAAGCTTTCATCAACCATTGCATCTTTATCATATACAACATACATATATTCCATATATACCTCATATGTCTAGCATATACCTTGCATATCCGATACATATACCATGTATATATATCACATTTGTCAAAAATATACCTCAAATATACCACAAGTATACCATTTATATGTACCACAATGTTATAAATTATCCATCATTACATTATCAAGGACCAATCATGACAATCACATGAATCACATAGCAAGCAACATTCATTTGCACTAAAGAATTCAATCGATAATTAGACTCACCGTTCTCCTTTGATTTCGACCCCTAAATTATTGTCTATATGCTCTTTGTAGGTCTTTAATATGTTGCGAGCCTAATATGAAAACATAATCGATTAACTTATGATTAGAGAGACTTAATGTGGCTTAAACAAATTAATATGCCTTGTTCATGTCAATAGTTAAGATTTTTCCTATGAGGCAGTGTGACCTTATGGGACTATTTAGCCTATAACGTTTTCTATAATTGACCAATTAATCTAATTCTTGTTCTGAATTAAAAATAATGTATAATTATAGAAAATATTCAAATTTCAGACCAATTGGATCATTGTACAATATTTGGTGGAATTTCTAAAAGTGTTCTGTTTTCTACCTTGTTTTCAGCCTTTAGGCAGTTTCAGGGTACTCATTTGGGTTCATCATAACTTATAATATATAAGTCCTATTTTAATGAAACTTTACAGAAAATTATATGGGTGAATTTGGAACATCTCTCATGTTTACAATTTTTACCAATTATGTCTCTAAGGTCTTCTAATTATACCAAATATTTTACTGGTCCAGAATAGAATTGACTTCCGTACCAGTATGGCTTACAAAGGCCATAACTTAGTCTATACATAACCAATGAAGTTTCCATTAAAACAAACTGTTAGCTAAGACATATACCTATAACTCTCATGTTTTGAATCATTTATATAATCTAGTTCTAACAAGCTCAAATTATCCAAACAAATTACTGTATCTGCCCAGGGCACTCAATAGGCAGTTCAAACCATGGAACAGTCATGGTTCCATTCACCATAACACAACATTTACAATACCTATGAACCTGGAATTGGGTAGAAAGATACAACACACATATATCTACAACTTTTATGTTTTGAGAGACTTCATATAATGGATTTAACATATTCGAAATCAAACCACACAGTAGCTAACTTGGTTAGGGTTCACACCCTTACCAATTTCAGTACGAAGAGCATATCTCTCCCTATACATAACAGCATGCAACAAAGTTTACATATCCACAAATCTAAGTTATAAAGGAACAAATTTTGTGTTTTACACATTTCCAGAATAAATTTTTATTAACATCAAAATCGGGGTGCAATTCAGTGCCTAATATTGAACCAAAGCAACTCAAATCAACCCTATAGCAATAAGAATTGATTAGTTACCAAGAACAACCTTGAAAGGGATCAATTAGCTTCAAAAACTAGGTGAAACAAGGAAGAATTGAAGTTTGAAATGGAGGAAATTTAAGAAGAAGTCGGGCTGGAGAAGAAGGCAGAAATGGGGAAAGAAAGATGAAGATAAAGCCAACCTGTTTTTTTTGTCATTTTATCTTTTTCTCATCTCTTTTCTCATCTCTTTTCTCCTTTCTCTTCTCTTCTCTTCTATTTCTCTTTTATGTCATTTTCATTTTATTTTGTCTATATTATTATTATTATTATTTACATAGATTTATAATTCCACTAATTCACACAATGATACAACTTAATCATTTAACCCGATTTAACTAAATTAGCAGTGTAAATGTTCACTAATTTTAATCTAATCATTTTTCTTACTTTAATTTAGTCACCTTATTCAATTCATTTCTAATACTTTGTTATCCTTATTTAGGTTATAAGGATATATGTGTGACTCGATATAATTGCCAAATATTAGGACACGTAGCTTGTGCGTGCCATGAACTTGTTCTTACGAAAATACGTATGAAATGCACATGTTCAATTTAATTGTATGCAAGATGCGTATGTTCGATGAAATGCATGCGGGGAAGGTCAAGGATGTTACAATTCTCCCCTCCTTTTAAAAATTTCGTCCTCGAAATTAATACCTGAAAACAGGTGTGAATATTGCTTTTTCATATTTTCTTCTATTTCCCATGTTGCCTCATCTTGTAAATGGTTACGCCGTAATACCTTAACCAAAGGTATTTCCCAATTTCTTAGCTGTTTAGTCTTGTATCCAATGATTTGCACTGGTTCCTCAACATAACTCATGTTCTTTGCAATCTCAATGGCTTGATCTTTAAGTACATGTGTAGGATCTGACCTGTATCTTCTAAGCATGCTCACATGAAACACATTATGTGTCTGAGCCATCTCGGGTGGTAAAGCCAACCTATATGCCAATGGACCAATCTTCTCAAGAATTTCATAAGGCCCTATATACCTTGGACTCAATTTACCCTTTTTTCCAAATCGAATTATCCCTTTCCATGGAGATACATGAAGAAACACCTTTTCACATAACTCGTATTCCATCTCCCTTTTATGCTGATCAACATAACTTTTCTGCCTATCCTGTGCTGCCTTTAGCTTGTTCTTGACAACCTTGATCTTATCCACCGTGTCTTGCACTATCTCTGGCCCTTCTAATGCACATGCTCCTTCTTCATCCCAAATGATAGGGCTTCGGCACTTTCGGCCATACAATGCCTCATATGGTGCCATCTGGATACTGCTATGATACTGGTTGGTGTAAGCAAATTCAATCAATGCTATATATTCATCCCAAGCACCTCTGAATTCCATAGAACATGCCCTAAGCATTTCTTCCAATGTTTGTATAGTCCTTTCTGATTGTCCATCAGTCTGTGGGTGGAATGCAGTGCTAAAGTTCAATTTTGTTCCCAATGCATTTTGTAAACTCACCCAAAAATGTGAAGTAAACCGTGGATCTCTATCAGACATAATGGACACTGGAATGCCATGCAATCTGACAATCTCATTCACATATAATTTGGCCAAACTCTCAAGTGTACAACCCCATCTGATAGGTAGAAAATGTGCTGACTTGGTTATTCTGTCAATAATTACCCATACTGCATCATTTTTCCGTGGAGTTCTTGTAAATCCATAGACAAAATCCATCGTTATTCTTTCCCATTTCCATTCTGGCAATGACAATGGATGTAGTTTACCAACTGGTGCCTGATGTTCAATTTTAATCTGCTAACATGTCAAGCATTTGGAAACATATTTTGCTATATCTTTCTTCATTCTTGGCCACCAGTAATGAGGCCTTAAACTGTGATACATCTTTGTCATCCCTGGGTGCATTGCATACGGTGCATTGTGTGCCTCTTCCATTATTTCCTGACATAAGTTCTCAGTGTCTGGAACACATATGCGTGATTTTAACATCAGTGTATCATTCTACAAATGAAACTCTGTATTATTTCCCTGCCTTACCACATCAATTTTCTCACATAATTCAGAATCTTTGCTTTGTGCTTCTTTGATCCTCTCCTTTAGTATAGGTCTGACTTGAAGAGTAGCAATCAGTGATCCTTCATCATGTATATTTAATTTAACATTCATAGATCGTAATTGAATCAAATATGGAAAAGATGATACTTGCAAGTGAGCTACACTGCTACTAGCCTTCCTACTCAATGCATCTGCTACCACATTGGTTTTCCCTGGATGGTATTCAATTGTACAATCATAATCTTTCAATAGCTCTAACCACCGTCTCTGCCTCATGTTTAATTCTTTCTGTGTCAGTAAATAACCCAAGCTTTTATGGTCTGTGAAGATTTGGAATGTCTCACCATACAGATAATGCCTGCAAATATTCAATGCAAATACGACTGCAGCCAGTTCTAAATCATGCACTGGATATGAGATCTCATATGGTCTCAGTTGCCTATATGCATAAGCTATCACCTTACCATGTTGCATTAATACACATCCCAAGCCTTGGTGAGAAGCATCACTATATACTGTAAACCCACCTGTACCTGTAGGGATGGTTAACACTAGTGCTGAGGTTAGCCTGTGTTTTAGTTCATCGAAACTCCTCTGATATTCTGGAGTCCACTTGAAAGGCACATTCTTTCTCAATTATTTAGTCAAAGGGCTAGCAGTTAAGGAGAATCCATCAATAAATATGCGGTAGTATCCGGCTAAACCCAAAAAACTACGCATTTCAGAAACATTTTTAGGAGCTTCCCAATTTACCATAGCCTCAATTTTCTTTGGGTCAACCTCTATGCCCTTACACGACACCACATGTCTAAGAAATACCAAATGATCTAACCAGAATTTGCATTTACTCAATTTGGCATATAATTGTTTCTCCCTCAAAGTTTGCAACACAATTTTTAAATGTTGTTCACGTTCTCCCCTATTCTTTGAGTACACCAATATGTCATCAATAAATACTATCACAAACCTATCCAAACATGGTTGAAACACCTTATTCATTAAAGCCATAAATGCAGCTGGAGCATTAGTCAATCCAAATGGCATTACTAAAAATTCATAATGTCCATACCTGGTTCGAAATGCAGTCTTTGGAACATCCGTTTTTGCTACCTTCAGCTGGTAATAGCCTGATTTCAAATCAATCTTGGAGAATATTTGGGCTCCTTGCAACTGGTCAAACAAATCATCTATTCTAGGCAATGGATATTTGTTCTTCACCGTCATTTTGTTCAGTTGCCTATAATCGATGCACAATCTCATTGTTCCATCTTTCTTTTTAACAAATAACACTGGAGCTCCCTATGGTGATATACTAGGTCTAATATACCCTTTGTCAAGTAACTCCTGCAATTGGGCCTTTAGTTCTTTCAACTCAACTGGGGCCATTCTGTAGGGTGAACTTGATATTGGTGCAGTTCCTGGTACTAGTTCAATAGTAAATTCTATCTCTCTATCTGGTGGTAAACCAGGTAGATCATCTGGGAATACATCAGCAAATTCCCTTACCACTGGTATATTTTCAAGCAAGCTATTAGTGGTTCTAGTATCAGTCACATATGCCAAATATGCTTCACATCCCCCTTTGATCATTTGAAATGCCTTTACAGCTGAAACTAGACATGTAGGCACAAGTTTTCTTTCACCTAGAAATACTACCCTTGGCTAGTTTGGTGATTCCAAAATTACTTCCTTAGTAAAGCAATTCACTATTGCATGATATCTAGTTAAGCAGTCCATTCCCAATATCACATCAAATTCATATATTGGCAATAAAATCAGATCAGCTATTAACTCAGCTCTGTCAATGCATATCAGGCAATCACGATAGACATTATTCACAACTACCAAGGTTCCTAATGGCGTACTCACATTTATGTCAAAGGCTCATGCATTTGATGCAATTCAGATGCCATATGCAATGATATAAATGAATGAGTGGAGCTTGGGTCAATCAATGCATATGCTAATATTTCAGAAATATAAATATTACCAGTGACTACTTCGGGAGCATCCACTGCCTCTTGTCTAGTCCTAGCAAACACCCTAGCCTGAGTAGGAGGTCTAGAACTCTGACCTTCAGATCTGGTCACTCCTCTTCCCAGTGTACCAGTCCTGCCCCTGCCTCTTCCTCTGCCTTGTGTCCCACTAGTAGGGTAGACCCTCGGTGCCTCAACAGTAGTCTCAGATACTCCTCTGCCTCTACTGGTCTCTGCTAGTTTTGCTCTATTTGGACAGTCTCTATACATGTGTTCCATCGATCCACATAAATAACATGCTCCTATGAGCCTTCTACATTCGCCCGTATGCTGTCTGCCACAATGACTACATGTGGGCCTCTGTTCAACATATTGGCTTTGCCCTCTGCCTGGGTAAAAAGAAGTCATAGCACGACCTCTAGAGCTCAAGTATCCACCTCTGTTACCAGACTGTGCAGACATATATCTACCTCTTTCAGTAGAGACCATGAAGGTGGTATAATGGGAAAGTTTGTTAAATTGTACTTCATACTCCGCAATAGACATAGTCCCCTGTTTCAGGTTTAGGAATTCCTTCCTCTTCTCATCTTTATATGCTTCAGGCATGTAATTGTTCTGAAATTCCAGGAGAAAATCATTCCATGTCAACACCGGTGGTTGTGCATCACTGTCTGGGACTGTCTCCCACCATTCATAAGCATTTCCTTGCAGTAAGGATACTGCATAATCGAATTTTTCATCCGGGGTACATCTCATCATATTCAGTACCCTCTGTGTCCTTTTCAACCATGTCTCAGCTTCTGCTGGGTCTGTTGTGCCATTGAAATCAGTTGCACCATGTTTCCTCAGCTTATCATAACGTCTTTCCTTGTACATTTCAGGACCATATACTTCTTGTTCTAGGTTTTCATGGGGTACTTCTGCATGAGATGACTGTGATGCATGTACTGGAGCTCTAGCTCCTATTGCTGGTTGCTCTCTATGTAAATGAGGTGATGCCTCATGAGAATGCATTTCGGCCAGCCTCTCCCTCCTTGGTGAATTATGTCTTATGATGTCCCTAAAATAAATGAAAGTATGTCACTACATAATGTTCAACAAATAGGATGCATATGTTATCATGCTCTTATGCATATGCATGTTCCCATGGAACCTATCCCTGCTCTGATACCAAAAATGTAACGCCACATCTTATGCATTTAAATATAACCTATTTCTGTATCAAATAATCAAATACTGCATATTGGAAAGAGAAAATACCCTGATAACAGTGGTAGTAAATTTTTTTTCCATATCATATCCTGTAAAATCAACTAATGAATTTACAAGTCTTATATCCTATAATATCACTCAATGACTTTTCAAGTCAACATTAAAAACCACAATACGATATATCACATATATTAAAACATAAACTTTCCATCCGAAGGATTACGGGTTGTTTCCATTTATACATTTCAAAACTAATCTAGAATGATAATACATATTCAAGCATATAAGTCAAAATACAGATGACATGTTTTCATGCTTGTATGGAATGCAAGGAGAGAGAGAGTGATGAGGCTCGACCAGTGACCTGTGCTCCATGTCTTTTATACGCTACTCAAAATGAGCTATCACTTTTCTTTACCTGAAAAATGATGCAAATTGATGAGCTGCGGCTCAGTGAGAATAACCATCCAATGAGCTCTAAAGTACCAAACAACTCATAGTCATAAATCACAATTCCAATATATACTATGTATTCCATTCCATTCATCAGTCAATAACATATAAATATAGATAAAATCAAGTATTCAATAATTGTTATTTACTTATGCTTTGCTTGTACATTTTATTTTGTTGTAACCAGATTAAACGAACATTACCCCGGGTTTCCATGTGAACATTTGCATTTGCATTTGCTAGCTAGCTTGATCATTTGTTTTATTTGCACATTTGTTGGGCCATAGGCCTCTTCTTTTGCTTTGCTAATTTGTTGGGCCATAGGCCTCTTCTTTTGCTTTGCAATGTCGATTAACTAGTCACAATGCCTTTTTAGCCCATATGCATATGCACTTGTATTTAAGCATTCATCAACCATTGCATCTTTATCATATACAACATACATATATTCCCTATATACCTCATATGTCAAGCATATACCTTGTATATACTATACATGTACCATCTATATATATCACATTTGTCAAACATATACCTCAAATATACCACAAGTATACCATTTATATGTACCACAATGTCACAAATTATCCATCATTACATTATCAAGGACCAATCATGATAGGCACATGAATCACATAGCAAGCAACATTCATTTGCACTAAAGAATTCAATCGATAATTAGACTCACTGTTCTCCTTTGATTCCTACCCCTAAGTTATTATCTATCTGCTCCTTGTGGGTCTCCAATATGTAGCGAGCCTAATATGAAAACATAATCGATTAACTCATGATTAGGGAGACTTAATGTGGCTTAAACAAATTAATATGCATTGTTCATGTCAATAGCTAAGATTTTTCCTATGAGGCAGTGTGACCTTATGGGACTGTTTAGCCTATAACTTTTTCTATAATTGACCAATTAATCTGATTCTTGTTCCTAATTAAAAATAACATATAATTATAGAATATATTCAAATTTCATACCAAGTAGATCATTGTACAATATTTGGTGGAATATCTAAGAGTGTTCTGTTTTCTGCCTTGTTTTCTGCCTTTAGGCAGTTTCAGGGTACTCATTTGAATTCATCATACCTTATAATATATAAGTCCTATTTTAATGAAACTTTACAGAAACTTATATGGGTGAATTTGGAACATGTTTCATGTTTACAACGTTTACCAATTATGTCTCTATGGTCTTCTAATTATACCAAACATTTTACTGTTCCAGAATAGAATTGACTTCCGGACCAGTATGAATTCCAAAGGCCATAACTTAGTCTATTGATAACTAATTAAGCTGATATTAGTACCAAATTTAATCTAAGACATATACCTATAACTTTCATGTTTTTATAATTTACATAATCTAGATCTAACAAGCTCAAATTATCCAACCAATGTACTGGATCTGCCCAGGGAACTCAGTAAGCAGTTCAAACCATGGAACAGTCATGGTGCATTCACCATAACTCCCCATTTACAAGACCTATGAACCTAAAATTCGGTATACAGATAAAAAACACATATATATACAACCTTTAGGTTTTGAGAGACTTCAAATAAGGGCTTTAACATATTCGAAATCAAACCACACAGTAGCTAACTTGGTTAGGGTTTAGACCCTGACCAGTTTCCGTACGAAGAGCATATCTCTCCCTATACATAACATCTTGCACAAATGTTTACATATCCAAAAGTTTAGATATAAAGGAACAACTTTTGTCTTTTACACATTTCCATAATCAATTTCTATTAATATCAAAATCGGGGTGCAATTAAGTGCCTAATATTGAACCTATGCAACTCAAATCAACCCTATAGCAATAAGAATTGATTACTTACCAAGAACAACCTTGAAAGGGATCAATTAGCTTCAAAAACTAGGTGAAACAAGGAATAATTGAGGTCTAAAATGGAGGAAATTGAAGAAGAAAATAGGGCTGAAGTGAGGAGGCAGAAATGGGGAAGAAAGATGAAGATAAAGCCAACTGGTTTTTTGTCCTTTTCTCTTTTTCTCTTTTTCTCTTATCTTTTCTCTTCTCATTTCTCATTTCTGTTCTCTTATATTTCTCTTTTTTTTCATTTTAATTTCATTTTATATTGTTATTATTATTATTTACATATATTTATAATTCCATTAATTCACACAATAATACAACTTAATCATTTGACCCGATTTAACTAAATTAACAATGTAATTGTTTACTAATCTTAATCTAATCACTTTGCTTACTTTAATTTATACACATATTTCAAATCATTTCTAATACTTTTTTATCCTCATTTAGGTTATAATTACACACGTGCGACTCGATATAAGTGCCAAATACTAGGACACGTAGCTAGTGCGTGTCATAAACTTGTTCCTACGAAAATACGTATGAAATGCACGTGTTCAATTGAATTGTATGGAAGATGCTTATGTTCGATGAAATGCATGTGGGGAAGCTCAAGGATGTTACACTCTGTGTCCTTTTCAGCCATGTCTTAGCTTCTACTGGATCTGTTGTGCCATTGAAATCAGTTGCACCATGTTTCCTCAGCTTGTCATAACGTCTTTCCTTGTACATTTCAGGACCATATACTTCTTGTTGTAGGTTTTCATGGGGTACTTCTGCATGAGATGACTGTGATCCATGTACTGGAGCTCTAGCTCCTTTTGTTGGTTGCTCTCTATGTAAATGAGGTGATGCCTCATGAGAATGCATTTCGGCCGACCTCTCCCTCCTTGGTGAATTATGTCTTATGATGTCCCTAAAATAAATGAAATTATGTCACTACATAATGTTCAACACATAGGATGCATATGTTATCATGCTCTTATGCTTATGCATGTTCCCATGGAACCTATCCCTGATCTGATACCAAAAATGTAACGTCACACCTTATGCACTTGAGTATAACCTATCCCTGTACCAAGTAATCATACATAGCATACTGGAAAGATGAAATACCCTATTAACAATAGTAGTAAATTTTTTTTTCATATCATATCCTGTAAAATCAACTAATGACTTTACAAGTCTTATATCCTGTAATATCACTCAATGACTTTTCAAGTCAACATTAAAAACCACAAATATGATATATCACATATATTAAAACATATACTTCACATCCGAAGGATTACGGGTTGTTTCCATTTATACATTTCAAAACTAATCTAGAGTGATAATACATATTCAAGCATATAAGTCCAAAATACAGATGACATGTTTTCATGCTTGTGTGGAATGCAAGGAAAGAGAGTGATGAGGCTCGGCCAGTGACCTGTGCTCCATGTCTTTTAAACGCTACTCAAAATGAGATATCACTTTTCTTTACCTGAAAAATGATGCAAATTGATGAGTTGCGGCTCAGTGAGAATAATCATCCAATGAGCTCTAAAGTACCAAACAACTTATAGTAATAAATTACAAATCCAATATATACCATATATCCATTCCATTCATCAGCATCATATATGCATCAATAAAGTTGAAACATATAATGATTACTCTTTATGTATGCAAATTCTTTGCTTGTTTCATTTTGTTGTGACCAAGTTAAACAGACATTGTCTCGGATTTCCATGTGAACATTTGCATTTGCATTTGCTAGCTAGCTTGATCATTTGTTTCATTTGCACATTTGTTGGGCCATAGGCCTCTTCTTTTGCTTTACAATATTGATTAACTAGTCACAACGCCTTTTTAGCCCATATGCATATGCACTTGTATTGAAGCTTTCATCAACCATTGCATCTTTATCATATATAACATACATATATTCCATATATACCTCATATGTCAAGCATATACCTTGCATATCCGATACATATACCATGTATATATATCACATTTGTCAAACTTATATCTCAAATATACCACAAATATACCATTTATATGTACCACAATGTCACAAATTATCCATCATTACATTATCAAGGACCAATCATGACAATCACATGAATCACATAGCAAGCAACATTCATTTGCACTAAAGAATTCAATCGATAATTAGACTCACCGTTCTCCTTTGATTCCGACCCCTAACTTATTGTCTATCTGCTCCTTGTGGGTCTCCAATATGTTGCGAGCCTAATATGAAAACATAATCGATTAACTCATGATTAGGGAGACTTAATGTGGCTTAAACAAATTAATATGCATTGTTCATGTCAATAGTTAAGATTTTTCCTATGAGGCAGTGTGACCATACAGGACTATTTAGCCTATAACTTTTTCTATAATTGACCAATTAATCTGATTCTTGTTCCTAATTAAAAATAACATATAATTATAGAACATATTCCAATTTTTGACCAATTGGATCATTGTACAATATTTGGTAGAATTTCTAAGAGTGTTATTTTTTCTGCCTTTAGGCAGTTTCAGGGTTCTCATTTGGGTTCATCATAACTTATAATATATAAATCTTATTATAATGAAACTTTACGGACACTTTTATGGGTACATTTTTAACATGTCTCATGCTTAAAATTTTTACCAATTATGTCTCTAAGGTCTTCTAATTATACCAAACATTTTACTGGTCCAGAATAGAATTGACTTCCGTACCAGTATGGCTTACAAAGGCCATAACATAGTCTATACATAACCAATGAAGTTTTAATTAGTACCAAATTTTAGCTAAGACATATACCTATAATTCTCATGTTTGATCATTTACCGAATCTAGTTCTAACAAGCTCAAATTAGCCAAACAAGTTACTGTATCTGCCCAGGGCACTCAATAGGCAGTTCAAACCATGGAACAGTCATGGTTCCATTCACCATAACTCCACATTTACAATACCTATGAACCTGAAATTTGGTAGAAAGAGAAAAAAACACATATATCTACAACTTTTTTGTTTTTAGAGACTTCATATAATGGCTTTAACATATTCTAAATCAAACCACACTGTAGCTAACTAGGTTACGGTTCACACCCTGACAAGTTTCAGTACGAACAGCATATCTCTCCCTATACATAACATATTTCAACAAAGCTTACATATCCACAAATATAAGATATAAAGGAACAACTTTTGTGTTTTACACATTTCCAGAATAAATTTCTATTAACATCAAAATTGGGGTGCAATTCAGTGCCTAATATTGAACCTAAGCAACTCAAATCTACCCTATAGCAATAAGAATTGATTACTTACCAAGAACAACCTTGAAAGGGATCAATTAGCTTCAAAAAATAGTTGAAACAAGGAAGAAGTGATGTCTAAAATGGAGGAAATTGAAGAAGAAGTCGGGCTGGAGAAGAATGCAGAAATGGGGAAAGAAAGATGAAGATAAAGCCAACTTGTTTTTTTGTCATTTTATCTTTTTCTCATCTCTTTTCTCATCTCTTTTCTCCTTTCTCTTATCCTTTCTCTTCTCTTCTCTTCTATTTCTCTTTTATGTCATTTTCATTTTATTTTGTCTATATTATTATTATTATTTACATAGATTTATAATTCCACTAATTCACACAATGATACAGCTTAATCATTTGACCCGATTTAACTAAATTAGCAATGTAAATGTTCACTAATCTTAATCTAATCATTTTTATTACTTTAATTTAGTCACCTTATTCAATTCATTTCTAATACTTTGTTATCCTTATTTAGGTTATAAGGATACACATGTGACTCGATATAATTGCAAAATATTAGGACACCTAGCTAGTGCGTGCCATGAACTTGTTCCTACGAAAATACTTAGGAAATGCACGTGCTCAATTGAAATGTATGCAAGATGCTTATGTTCGATGAAATGCATGTGGGGAAGGTCAAGGATGTTACAACTTACACATTCAATTGATATCACAGGCATACATAGCAGATTTATTAAACACACACACACATAGATATATATATATATATATTAGTTTGATACCAATATATATCAAACATATACCAAGCATATATCATACATATACCATACATATATATATAACATGTCATACTATACTAGGTTTTCACTTACAGGCATAATAAACATATCATAAGTGACATGTGTAAGCCTAGTAGATATAATGGTCGTATATATCAAACACATTAGCATATTATTATATAAAAACTTATATCGGAAGCACATTCGCATATATTATTATCGTATTATTATATTAATGATCTTGTGATAGTTTTGCTTTAATGGTTATTTCCACAAAGCTTACACAATCTTGGTCAATTTGTGAGGCGCTTTTGCTATATCTTTTCCCTTATCTAACATGGACAATCGAGGTGTAGAAATGCTTGAAGAACATATGCAAATATATAAATATACATTCATATAATAGAAAAATCTCTTAATTAAATAAAAGATTGTCTCTTAAAAGCACACCTGATGTCTCTCATGTAAATTTGTAGTCATGAATCTTAGTTTAATTAGAGGTCTATGTGTCCTTCACATTATTTGAGATATATTCTTAAGCCATGTGTATGAGGTAAACACAAAGTCTGAGGGTTATTAGTCTCATTTAAGATACTATTGTCTTATTTAATAGGTACAGTTTCAAAAATGTTTTTTTAGTCCTACTAGTAGTTTCAAATAAAATGTTAAATCCTCAGGAACTTTTATTCATTCAATTAGTTCTCTCACCTCACTTCTAAAATTTTAATTTATCTTTGTATGTCTTGGCCAAGTAACATAATTACACCAATATTTATTTTGTTCTTCTATTTAGGCCCTTACATATATGGCTAAAAATACCCATTGGTATTTATTTTTAGTCTTCATCTACTCTATTTCCAAACTTAATCCTCCAACCCTATGTACGACTTACCTTCAATATCGAAACCAAATCAATTCTATTCTTTTAAGTCTAAATTAGCATTCAAGCCTTCATTTGGGTCCATGAACCTATCTACCATCATTCAATTTCAAACCAAGTTATATTCTTTTTCTTAATTAACAATTTAATTAATTTTTATTAAGTCTTTAGTTATCACCAAAATGCCTTTTGAGTCCAAAATCGTCTAGAATCCCCATTTCAACCACATGCAAACTCTCGGTCACAAAGTTTTTACCCAAAAGTTCATTATTTCAATTCTTAATGTCTCGGCTTAGTGAGAATTTAAGCAAAGTCCCCTTGCATGCATCAATTACCTTTACACCACATCACATAATACACAAACACAAAGGCTTAAGATAGATTTAAGTTCTAAAAGTGATTAATAAAAGAATAAAATGGAAATAAGAGAAAGAACAAGCTGGAAATCTAAGGAAAGCTTATTGCTCTCGAGTTCAATGCAAAAAAATGGCAAAATTTTTACCTTACTCAAATTCACTCAAACACATAGCTTGCAAGGATTTACTTTGGTCCCTCCTTTTCCTAAATATTGATGCGAAACCCCAAAGACCGTGCCTTGTAACCCCTCAACAAGACAAGGTAAATAAGCTTTAAGCTATAGTAATCGTAGATTGAATTTGACCCAAAGCTAACTAATGTAGCAAAGAACCAAGATTATAAGGATTATTAAGAATAACCACACCACAAGCAATATCACTTGATAAGTAACTAATTCCTAAAGGTAATAAAGAGATCCAAATTTTCCTCACTTTAAAGATATAAACTCAAATTCATTTTTATTCATTCATCTATTCTGAAAAATGCCCAAATGAGTATTTATAGCCCTAAGTCTTCGAATCCTTTATGGTAAAGGGTAACTAAGTCCTATTCCAACTCAACTTCTAAAAGTAAAGTCATATTCTAACTCAAATTCTAAAATGTAGAGTCCTACTTGAATTAGACACTAATTAAATATTTCTAAAATAAGACAAATGCTAAGTTGGGCTTCATATCCTTTGGGCCATATGCTGCCATTCTCCTTATTTAAACTATAGATAGATAATAGGCAGCCCATTTATATTATTAAGCCCAAATTCCTCCCAATCATGTCTTACATAAATGTAAATGTAAATTGCATTAATCTACTTCATAATTAGTACCTCATATTCTTCAGATTTATGTGCTTGTTTAAACTCCTCCCAATCTTTCTCAGTGATGAAGTCATATAATTCCAATGGTAACTTTTGCACGAATTTATTCTTTATGTACTTAACCACCAATCGATACTTAAAATCCTTCCAATGCATTCCAACAATTTTTAGTACAATATTTTTCTTATCATCCAGAATGTTGAACTCTTTCTGCAAAATAATATTTTAGATTAATTAGTTTTAATTCCTTACAATCAAAGTTGTTAATAAATTTGAAGGAAAGTTACCATGATATCTTCCCAAATTGTATTTTTAAGACCCTTATCGACCAGATCCCAGCTTTTTATCGTGATGTTCACATGGGAATGTGCTACAAGGCCAACATAGGAACTAAAAATGCCAGTGTATGTTCCTATTGGGCAACCAAACTCATCGAAATCTATTGTCTTTTGTTCATTCCCTTGCTTCTTCAATTGTTTGCACATGGTAGCTCCCCTAGTTTTCCTTTTTTTGTCATGATACTTAATGGATCAGAATCTGGTTGTTCATTTGACATGATTTCCTATAACATAAGCATAACAAAGAAACATGTTAGCATAATCCATAATAATAACACTTTATTTCAAAGGGAAATAAAAACAATAGATTTATTTGATAAAGAATAACAAAAACTGGTAATTTTGAGTATAAACCACATTAATCATATTACATATTTCTAAATAAACTTACAATAAACATATATGCATCAATTATTGGCAATTTTCAATCCATAAGCCTTCAGTATGATCATCACGCATGTAATTTGAATCTAAAATATCTTCCCCAACTAGCATAGGTAACCCGATAGAAAACGGGGGAGTCTCATCAAACTGATCATATTCTTCCTCATCTACCACATCATCAATGCCAACAATACGCCTATTAACTTGAAGAATAATAGACCACTTACTATCGTCAGGGTCAACAATATAAAATACTTGTTTAGCCTATGTTGCAAGAATGAATGGATCATCTTGATAACCCAATCGGCTAAAATTGACCAAAGTGATTCCTAACTCATCCACTCGAACACCACATTGGTTTTCAATCCATTTACATCGGAAGAGAGGAATCATAAATTCCCTATAATCAAGCTCCCAAATGTCTTCAACTACACCCTAATATGACATTGTAGCATCTATTGGCATGGTGTCTTTAGCACTAGAAAATTCTCGTGATAAAGCTATTAAAGTAACTCAACTATTTTACATTGTGCTTTTGTCATCCTGACGTTTAGTATAAAAGGTATATCTATTGATGTCATATCCTTCATAAGACTGTATATTCAACCCAGGGCCATAGGCTAACCATTTTATGGTATCAGTTACATTTTTTGGCACTTCTGATAACTGACGCATCACTCGATCTTTAAACCATCCAATAAAAGAACCATTATGTTCATTTGTCAACCATATTTCCCCTTTGGATGGATTCAGACGCCTTAAAATGGACATGTGCTCTTCTAAATATGGATGAACTTGTGTAAGGTGATGCAACACAAGGAGATGTGCTTTATCACGTATCTGAGCATCGGGTAATACCATTTTAAATCCAATTGTTCCTTTACCTCTAATTCTTCCCTCGTGATGAGACTTAGGAATGCCAATAGGTTCAACACCTGATAAGTAGTCTGTGCAAGATTCAATACCCTCCTCAACTGAGTAACCTTCAATAATACTACCTTCAGGTCAATATCGGTTCTTCACATACCCTTTTAAAATACCCATAAATCTCTCAAAAGGATACATATACCTCAAATACATCAGAGCGCACAATTTAATCTCTCTCACAAGATGAACAACCAAATACATTTCAATTTGACATAGAGTAACAACAATATTGGCTTGCAACTCATCCAAATTCTCTGGATCAACGACCTTACAACAAATTGCGTTGAAGAAAAAACAAAGTCTTGTAATAACATTCCTCACATGATTTGGTAGTATGCCTTGAATTGCTATCGGTTGTTGCATCAAAACATGACAATCATGAGACTTCATACCTATCAACTTTAATTCTATCATTGACACAAGACTTTTTATATTTGATGAAAATCCATATGGAACTTTAACACCATAAAAACACTCACAAAAGCTTGTTTTCTCTTTTTTAGACAACATATAACAAACTAGGGGAAGATATGTTTGTTTCCCTGTATCTTGAGGCACTAACTCCATATGTATGCCCATTTCTAACATGTCATTTCTTACTTTGATACCATCTTTTGTTTTTCCCGGTATATTCAACAATGCCCCTATTATACCATCACAAATATTTTTCTCCACGTGCATAACATTGATACAATGACGAACCGGTAAATATTCCCAATATGGAAGATCTTATAATATAGATCTCCTTTTTCCAAAGACCCTTTTGAGTAGGTTTAAAAGGTTTACCAAATGCATTATCAATATCTCTAAATCGTTCAAAAACCTCATTTCCTGTTAATGACAAATGAGCTACTTGCATTTTGGTATGTCCATTGAAAGACTTTTTCTTCTTACGATAAGGGTGATTAGGAGGGAGAAATGTCCGATGACTCATATAAACATTTTTCTAGCTATGATTTAAACGTTGATCCATTGTGTTGTCCTTACAAATCATACACGCTTTTGCTCCTTTCAAGGTGTACCTAGATAAGTTGCCATAAGCCAGAAAAGCATTTATAGTGCAAAATATCATGACATGTAAGGTAAACATGCTTTCGCTATATGCAACATACACCGACACACCTTCATCCCACAACAGTTTCAAATCATCAATAAGTGGTGCAAGATAAACATCAATATCATTTCCCGATTGTTTAGGCCCTGATATCAACAACGACAACCTAATATACTTACGCTTCGTAGTAAGCTAAGGAGTCAGATTGTAAACCGCAAGAAGAACTAGCCATGTGTTATGTTTACTACTAAGTGTGTCATGGGGGTTGATTCCATCTGTACAAAGTCCAAGTCTCAGATTCCTAAGTTCACCACCAAATTCTGGGAACATTCTATCAATTGTTCTCCACTGAGGAGAATCTGCAGGATGTCTCAGTTTTCCATCAGGTTTGCCTTTTGCATGCCACCTTATGTTGTTTTTGCATCTTTTGCATTTGCAAACAGGCATTTGAATCTTGGTATTATGGGTAAATACCATAATACTTTAGCTGGAGGCCCTTTTTTATCCTCAGCAGAAACTTTCCCACGTTTGTAGCATGACGCTCCACACTTTGAACACTCATGCAAGTCCTTATATTCATTTCGGTATAATACACAATCATTTGGACATGCATGTATCTTCTTATATTCCATACCCATGGGACACAACATTTTCTTAGACTCATAAGTAGATGTGGGAAGCTCATTTCCCTCCGGAAGCATGTCTTGCAACAGTTCTAATAGTACCATGAAACTCTTATCACCCCATGCATTTTTTGCTTTCATGTTACAGAGTTTAAAAATAGCTGACAATTTTGCGAAAATTACTGCAACCAGGATACAAAGGTTTATCACCATCGTTTAACAATCTCTGAATATATTTTGACCTTTCCATAAAATGTTTCGTATCATCCATCATCTCATCTACACGATCATTCTCTTCATTATCAATATTATTTTCTCTTTGCTGATCAAATTCATTATTATTAGAAAATGTCCCAGTTAAAACACTCTAACCATGCCATATCAATCCTGTGTAACCTTCCTTAAAACCACGCCTTATTATATGAGATTTCACTATATGAACATCTCAAATTTTTTTCATGTTCTTACAATCAACACAAGGACATACAATAATTTCTTATCTTTCCCTTATTTGCTTTTCCTCTGCAATTCTAACAAATTCCACAACTCCATTCAAATATTCAAATGTAGTGCATCTACCATACATCCAACTTCGATCCATATATAACCACACAAAAAAAGGTTCAATATATATAAGCCTCATTGCTTTTTAATTAGGAGAAACGTTATATATAATATCCTTAAACATCTAATGAGTAAATCTTGACTAGGTATTTAGGCTAATTAAAATTTTCATCTTTTTTATGCTTTCCCGTACACATGAATTAAAACACCAATTCTAGTAGCACCACTATATTCAACATCACCATATTCACATCCACCAATACCATATCCAACATCAATACTAGCTCCAATTTGGGAAACACCACCACCACTACTGTCATGTTCGTTAGTTTAAGCCTCAGCCGACACATGGGTTTTACATGATTGGTTTTGGTGAGCTTGCTTACTGATAATAGATTATGATTGAAAGAGGGCAAGTATAGAACATTGGTTGCAGCTTCCAGCACCTTAAGAGTAGTTGGCAAATTGTCCTTAGAAAAGTAGTGGGAAAACTTTATGTACTAAATCCGAGTTCCTTTTTGTAATCAAGAATGTAGTTTCAAAGTTATTGTCTTTTCCCAATTCTATTTAAATAAGATTTTAGTCAATAATGTGGTGTTCTGGCATAACAGACTAGGCACCCTTCTAATTTTGTTTTTTCACAATAGCATTTCATCAATAAAGATATTTTTATCAGTTATATGCCTTGTATATTTGTTCTATGTCTAAAGAGGCTAGAACACCCTTTTCCCTAAGTAATTCTAGAACAACTAAGCCTTTTGAACTTGTGTATGCAAATATCTGGTGACCCAATTCACAACAATCTTTACATATGGATTTTTATTTTCTTACATTAGTGGATGATTACAGTAGAGCTCTTTGATTTTATCTAATAAGCCATAAGTCTCAAACAGTAACCATCTTAACCAAATTCTTTAAAATGATAGAAAACTAGTGTAACATCCTCAACCTTCCTCACATGCATTTCATTTGAACATATGCATCTTGCATATAATTCAATTAAACACATGCATTTCATATGTATTTTCGTAGGAACAAGTCCATGACACGCACTAACTACGTGTTCTAGTACATTGCAATTGTATCGAGTCGCACATGTGTATTTATAATCTAAATGAGGATAAAAAGTATTAAAAATAAATGAAATAAGGTGACCAAATTAAAGTATGCAAAATGACTAGATTAAGATTAAATTGCATATTATGTTGAATTGTGTAATAATAATAAGAATAATTAAAAATAAAATAAAAATAAAAGTCAGAAAAAAAAAGAAAAAAAAAAGATAAAGTGGACGGATGAAAGAAAGGAAAGGAAGATAAGATGGTGGTGCCTTTTAACTTATTAGGCTGCCACCATATTCATTTCCTTTCCTCATCTTCTTCTTCTTCTTCTTTGCTTCATTCCTTCCATTTCTTTTCAAGTTCTAGCCACCATTGCTTCCCTCTTTCACTCCAAAAATTTCAGCAACAAGATTAGCGACGAGTGATTTTAGGTGAGTAAACATTTATTTTTGTGTTAAGCTTGATTATGGTGTTTAGGGTTCATAAATAGGCAGTATTTTGTGCCATGTTTTTGATGCTCTTATAGATCGAATCTGAAAATGCTTAAAACACAAAAGTTGTTTCTTTATGTCTTAGATTTATGGATACATAAACATTTTTTAAAGATGTGGTGTATAGAATGAGATATCATCACTGTACTAAAACTGGTCCAGATGTGAACCCTAAGTAAGTTAGCCACTGTGTTTGTTACTTTGAATATGATAAAGCCATTATTGGAAGTATCTCAAAACCTAAAAGTTGTAGATATATGTGTTATGTATCTGTATACCAAATTTTAGGTTCATATTTCTTGTAAAATGTTGAGTTACGGTGAATGGAACCATGATTGTCAATGGTTTGAACTGTCTACTCAGTGCCTTAGGCAGATCCAGAAACTTGTTTTGCTAATTTGAGCTCCTTAGAGCTTGGTTCTGTAAATTATCAAAGCATGCAAGTTATATATATATATATGTCTTATCTAAATGGGGGTACTAATTTCAGCTTAATATGTTATGTAAATGCTAAGTTATGGTCTTTAGAAGTCATACTGGTCCGGAAGCCAATTCTAATCTGGACCAGTCAAATGTTTCTTATAATTTGAGGACAATAGAGAATAATTGATAAAAGTTTTAAACATGAAACATATTCCATTTGAACCAATATAAGTGTCTGTAAACTTTCATTAAAATATGACTTATAGATTATAAATTATGATGAACCAAAGTTGGTACCCTGAAACTGCCAAAGGGCAGAAAGCATAACACATTTAGAAATTCCACCAAAACTTGTACAATTATCCAATTAGTTTGAAATTTTAATATGTTACATAATTATATGTTAAGTTTAATTAGGAATAATAATCAGATTAATTGGTCAACTATAGAAAAATTTATAGGTTAAATAGTCCCATAGGGTCACACTGCCTCATAGGAAAAATCTTAGCTATTGATATGAAAAATGCATATTAATTTATTTAAGCCACATTAAGTCTCCCTAATCATGAGTTAATTGATTATATTTTCATATTAGACTCACAAAATATTGGAGAACCACAAGGAGTGGATAGACAATAAGTTAGGGGTCAGAATCAAAGGAGAAAGGTGAGTCTAATTATCGATTGAATTATTTAGTGCATATGAATGTTGCTTGCTATGTGATTCATATGATTGTCATGATTTGCTTCTGATAAGGTGATGAAGGATAATTTTTGACATTTGTGGTACATATAAGTCATATACTTATGGTATATTTGAGGTATATGTTTGACATATGTGACATATATACATGGTATATGTATAGTACATTTAAGGTATATGCATGGCATGCGAGGTATATATGTGGTATATGTATGGTATATGTGATAAGATACAATGGTTAATGAATGCTTAAGTACAAGTGCATATGCATATGGACTTAAAAGGCGTTGTGACTAGTTAATCGATATTGCAAAGCAAAAGAAGAGGCCTATGGCCCAACAAATGTGCAAATGAAACAAATGATCAAGCTAGAGAGCAAATGCAAATGTTCACATGGAAAATGTTCACGTGGAAACCCGGGGCGATGTCTGTTTAACTTGGTCATAACAAAATAAAATAAGCAAAACATTTGCATATGTAAAGAGTAATGATTATATGTTTCAACTTTATTGATATTTATATGATTCAGATGAATGGAATGGAATACATGGTATGTGTTGGATTTGTGATTTATTACTATGAGTTGTTTGGTACTTTAGAGCTCATTGGATGATTATTCTCACTGAGTCGCAACTCATCAATTTGCATCATTTTTCAGGTAAAGAAAACTGATAGCTCATTTTGACTAGCGTATAGAAGACAAATAACCTTTAACTTAAAGTTGTTATTGTACTAGTGTAACCACCCACCTAATCCAACTATAAAAGTCAACTTTCACTTTTTGCCTTTATTCTTCTTCTTCCTTATCTTAATCAAACCCATTTCTCTCCATTTTTCTTTCATTTTGCCATGACCTTCCTTCCCCCATTTATTCTTCTTTTGTTTTCTTCAGTCAAGCTAAGATTAGATGGAAAAAAAGTGGAATTGAGGCAAGATCATCAAAGAAGTGAAGTTAAGTGAGCACAACCAAGGAAGAGGAAGGAAGGAAGAAAGGAAGAGAAAAAGAGAAAGAAGACATTGGTCATTTTGAAGATCATCAAATGTGAGTTTAGATTTTCCATCTTCTCACTTTTCTTCTTCTCTTTTCTTTGGTTTGGGGTTAGTTGCCATTAAAGCTAGTAATTTATATGGTTATTATTATGTTAATGGTGATTAAGTGTGGATTAGTGTGATTAGCACTTGATTAGTGTAAAATTTATTATTAGGACAATGAATTGATCAACCTTTGAACCAAAATCAAAGAGGAAGTAAGGGCAAAGAGAAAGCTAGCTAGGAAAAAGAGAAAAGTGAAGAGAAGTAAAATTTTGAGGTATGTACATTTGGCAAAAATTCAATGTAGAATGTTAAACTTTGAGGGGTATTTCCTACATTTTAATGATAACAAATAATATAGCAATATTGTATTTAACATATTTGTTTTTCTAAGTATATTATACAGGACATGGATTAAAATTGCAAGAATGGAGAATTGAAAGAATAATACTTGAAAGACAAATTTCAAAGAAGTAGCATGTTCACTGTCGTAACTCTATGAGTCACTCCCGTGAAAGAAGCAAACCATTACCAAAACCAACTTTTGAAGTTCACAGTCATGAAGGAAAAACAAACTGTGAAGTGGGCATTTCAGTCACCCCTGTGAAGATTCATGCAATTTCATCGAGAGAGCTTCACGACCAGAGTCACCACTTGGATCACTGTAGGGAAGCTTGTCATGCCTATGAATGAGTATGTCACGCCTGTGACTCTATTTTTCAAAACATTTCAGAGAGCTTCACGACCAAGGTCACCACTTCAGTCACGGCTTGGGAAAAAATGTCACCCCCGTGAGAAATGAAAGAGAAAAATGTCAGGCGAAATTTTTTGGTTGGTACCACGGCTAGTTTCGTATTTAATGCACCCCAACGGCTATATTCAGCCATGGGAGTATAAATAGAAGTCATTTATACATTCAGAACAAGAGAATGAAGAGAATAACAATAGAATAGCACAAACTTCAAATTTAATTCTTATTACAAGCTATTTGTACTTTCATACTTTGAGAACAAAATCTATTCTCTGTAAAAGTCTTTTTGCTCTTCATATTTGAGCAATTAAGATTTGTGAGTGGTTCTCTCTGTAATCTTTACTCAAGTGAGCTTTGGGTATTTTTGGGTTAAGAGTAGAACATTTGTAAGGGTTAGTTGTGTGAGCCTCTAAAACATAAATTAAAAGGTTGTTTGTGTGAGCCTATAAAACACAAAGTGAAGGTTATTTGTGTGATCCTGTAAAAACACAAAGTGAAGGTTGTTTGTGTGAGCCTGTAAAACACAAGGAATTGGTTATTGTGTGAGCCATTAAAACACAAGAGATTTCTGGGTTAGGTGTGAGCCATTGTGAGAAACACCATAGTTGGGAGTGAGCTTGTAAAACTCCATTGTAACAGTTAGTGTGTTATTGAAACTCCCAATTGCGATTGGGGAGAGGAGTAGGGTTTGTTAACACCCGAACCTCTATAAATCTTTGTGTCTGATTTTTTCTATCCCTCCTAAAATTAATTACTTATTTCCGCACTTTAAAGGTTAATTTTTTTTAAACTCCAATTCAACCCCCCTTCTTGGTCTAATATCTGGGCAACTATTGGTATTAGAGCTTTGTCTAACATCGAAGCCTAAAAAGCGCTAGTAAAGAGTAAGATATGGCCAGTGAAGGATTTCAAAGTCTCAAACCTTACTTTGATGGAGCAAAATATGCCCATTGGAAGTTTAGGATGGTGACATACTTGGATAGTGAAGGAATTGAAGTCTAGGATAGTGTACGAAAAGAATGGACACCACCAACCAGAAGAGAAGATGATGGTGAAGAAGAAATACTATTAAGAGATGATTGTACAGAGCCTCAAAGAAGAACAAATTTCAAAAACAAGAAGGCAATGACAATCCTATCAAGCTCATTATCTATTGAAGAATGTGGGAGAATACAACACTGCTCAACAGCATATAACATGTGGAAAACATTGGAGAACTATCATGAGGGAACTAAGCAAGTGAAATCCAAGAAGATTCAACTTCTAATCTTAGAATATGAGCTCTTCAAGATGAAATCCAATGAGTCAATCACTGACATGACCAACCGACTTCTATCCATTATAAATGGAATGAGGAAACTTGGGAAGCATCTGAGTTTGGAAGGTGTAAACAATAAAATCCTGAGAAGTCGTACTCTTAAAGAATATGGTTCAAGAGTTGTTCGCATAGAAGAAGCAAATAAAGATATGAGCATCATGAATACTGATGTGCTGATTGGCAAACTTCTCACATATGAGATGGCAGTGAAGAGAGATAGAGAGCTTGAAGCAGAGCCAGAGAAAAGAAAGCCCTTAGCACTCAAAGCCTCTACTTCAAAATCTCAAGAAGAAAGTGAAGATGATGAAGAAATGAGTGATGATGAAAATGAGGACGTCGTTATGCTTTCAAGGAGATTAAAAAGAATAATTGAGAAGAAAATGAGCAATTCTAGAAAATTCAGGCAAAGAAACCTCAAACAAACTTCTAATGACACACATAGAAGTAAGAAAGAGGTAAAATGTTATGAATGTGGAAAGAAAGGACATATCAAACCAAAATGTCCAAGTCTCAAGAAGCATAAGAGCAAATACCAAAGAGACAATGGGGAGAAATGTCATAAAGCCACATGGGATGATGAAAGCTCTTCAAATGAAAAAGATGATAATGAAAGTGAAGAGGTCAACCTATGCTTCATGGCTATTGAGGATCACGTCTCGGACAATGTAAGATCACTGCACTCATACTCTTTCAATAATGATAGTAGTGATAATGATAGTAATAGTGATAGTGATGATGATGATGATGATGAGCAAAGCCTAATAGAAGAATTAAATATAGAATTAGAGAAATATAGAACTACATTTAGTACCTATAGAAATAATATCTCTAATTTGAAAAATAAGATAGATGGTTTAGAAAAAAAGAACATAAAGCTTAAATCATCTAATGAATCTCTTCAAAAGTCATTAGATGAATATTCATCAAGACCCTCAACAGCTTAATTGTTAAATGAAAATAATACTCTGAAAAATGAAGTTGAGGAACTTAGAAATTCCATTTCTAAATTTCACAAAGGTAAAAAGAGCTTAGATACTCTCATAGTGTCTTAAAGGTCACCTTTAATTAGACATGGTCTAGGATTTAAGGACACATCATCATCTTCTCACAAAACTATATTTGTTAAATCTAATGAATCTCATATCTCCACACCTGTTAGAACTGCACCAAGAAATAAGAATGTTAAACCTTCTATGAAGAAAAAGAATAATCATGCCTTTATGTATAAGAAGCAAGCATCTAGAAAAATGCAAATTAATCATGATTGTCCATGCCATTCTTCTCAAAATCAGTCTAATAGAATTATGGCATTCAAATACATTGTAAGACCAAAAAACAAGTTTAGACCGAAACAATGTAATTATTGTATGAAAATTGGTCACATAAATAAACATTGCTGGATAAGGAAGGCTCATTGGGAACCTTCATATGCTAACCCCCAAGGACCGAAACTTATTTGGGTACCTAAAAATCATACTTGATTTGTGATTCTATAGGTATGCCTCAAGTCCACAATAAACAAAAATGCTTGGCTAGTAGACAGTGGATGCTCAAGGCATATGACAGGAGATAAAGAACTTTTCAATGAAATCAAAAGTATTGATGGAGGTAAACTTACCTTTGGAAACAATGCAAAGGGTAAGGTTATTGCCATTGGTTCTATTGGTGTTAATGGTACTACTTTTATTAAGGATGTCTTACTTGTTGATGGCTTAAAACATAACTTCTTAAGTGTAAGTCAATTATGTGATAAAGGAAACAAAGTAATCTTTACTTCAAATGAATGTCTTGTGATCTCTAACGATGGTCAAGAAATATTCAAAGGATATAGAGATATCAATACATACATAATAAACTTACATGAACTATCTAACCATTCCTCTAAGTGTCTTGTGACTACTAGTGATGAATCTTGGTTGTGGCATAGAAGACTTGGTCATGCTAACATGGACTTAATACAAAGTCTCAGCACAGGAGAACTAGTAAAAGGACTTTCAAAAGTTAAATATGAAAAAGGCAAGACATGTGATCCTTGTCAGAAAGGAAAGCAACACAAGTTATCTTTCAAAGCCAAAAACATAGTAAGTACGTCAAAACCTCTTCAACTCCTGCATTTAGAATTGTTTGGACCTACTAGAATTGCTAGCTTAGGTGGAAAACATTATCCATTTGTCATCGTGGATGATTACTCTAGATTTACTTGGGTAATTTTCTTAGCTCAAAAGAGTGATGCTTTTGAAAATTTCAAAAACTTTGCTAAAAGAGTTCAAAATGAAAAAGGGTACTGTATTTCAAAAATAAGGAGTGATCATGGGAAAGAATTTGAAAATGGAAACTTTGAAAGCTTTTGTCTTGAACATGGCATTTCACATAATTTCTCATCTCCTAGGACACCTCAACAAAATGGGGTAGTTGAAAGGAAAAATCAAACTTTAATTGAAATGGCTAGAACAATGCTTAATGAATATGAATTACCAACTTATTTTTGGGCATAAGCCACAAACATTGCATGTTATATTTCAAATCGAGTTTTCAAAAGACCTATTTTAAAGAAAACCTCATTTGAGCTATGGAATGGAAGAAAGCCCTTGATATCATACTTTAGAGTATTTGGATGCAAGTGTTTTATATTGAACACCAAGGACAGTCTTGGAAAATTTGCCTCTAAATCTGATGAAGGTATCTTTTTAGGATAGTCTACAACTAGCAAAGCATATAGAGTATTTAATAAAAGATCATTGACGGTTGAAGAATCCATGCATGTTGTTTTTTAAGAATCTAGTAGAATTGATCTTATGAAAGGTAGTGTTCTTGATGATGTTGTAGGTAATATGGAAAAACTTGATATTGGAAATGGAAAAGAAGAAAATGACCAAGAAAATTTACTGCAAAATGACACTCTTCCTCAAAATCAAGAACAAATTAATCAAGAACGTCCAAAAGAATGGAGAATGACAAAAGATCATCCAAAAGAGCAAATAATTGGTGATCTATCAAGGGGGGTAAGTACTAGATCTCATTTCAAACATTTAGTCACTGACATTGCTTTTATTTCTCAAGTTGAGCCTAAAAATATTGATGAGACTCTTAATGATGAAAGTTGGGTAATATTCATGCAAGAGGAACTCAACTAATTTGAGAGAAATAAGGTATGGAACCTAGTTCCTAGACCTAAGGATCATCAAATCATAGGTACCAAATGGGTATTTAGAAACAAATTAGATGAACAATGGTTAATAACTAGGAATAAGGCAAGACTAGTTGCAAAAGGATATAATCAGGAAGAAGGTATAGATTATAATGAAACATATGCACCTGTAGCTAGATTAGAAGCTATAAGAATACTCTTAGCATATGCATGTCACATGAAATTCAAACTTTTTCAAATGGATGTGAAAAGTGCATTTCTAAATGGTTATATAGATGAAGAAGTGTATGTAGAACAACCACCAGGTTTTGAATGCTATGATTTGCCAAATCATGTTTTTAAACTTTCAAAAGCTTTGTACAGATTAAAACAGACTCCAAGAGCTTGGTATGAGAGACTAAGTTCTTTTTTATTAGAAAATAGTTTTACAAAGGGAAATGTTGACACTACACTATTCATCAAAAAGCTTAAGCATGATATACTAATTGTTCAAATTTATGTTGATGATATAATATTTGGTTCTACTAATGAGTTGTTTTGTCAAGAATTTGCTAAGTGCATGACTAGGGAATTTGAAATGAGCATGATGGGAGAACTTAAGTATTTCCTTGGTCTACAAATAAAGCAAAGCAATGAGGGCATATTCATCAACCAATCCAAATATGCCAAAGATTTAATCAAGAAATTTGGTATGGAAGGATGCAAAAATGCCAAGACTCCTATGAGCACATCAACAAAATTGGACAAAGATGAAAAGGGTAAGAGCATTAATGAAAAGCTTTATAGAGGTATGATCGGATCACTTTTATATCTTACTGCTTCTAGACCCGATATTATGTATAGTGTTTTCTTATGTGCACGATTTCAATCATGTCCTAAAGAATCTCATTTAAATGTTGTAAAAAGAATTTTAAGATATTTACATGGATCATTGCATCTAGGTTTATGGTATCCTAGAAATTCATCTTTTTATATTATAGGATATTCAGATGCAGACTATGATGGTAGTCTTTTAGACAGGAAAAGTACTTCAGGTACTTGTCACTTCATTACAGAATGTTTAGTTTTTTGGTTTAGCAAGAAACAAGTTTCAGTTGCTCTCTCAACTGCTGAAGCTGAATATGTATCAATTGGATGTTGTTGTACACAAATTCTTTGGATGAAACAACAACTTAAGGACTATGGTTTTGAGATGAACCATATGCCTATAAAATGTGACAACACAAGTGCTATAAATCTTCCAAAGAATCCTATTCAACACTCTAGAAGCAAACATATTGACATTAGACACCACTTTATTAGAGATCATGTTCAATGTGGAGATGTTGCATTAGAATTTATAAGCACAAAAAATCAATTAGCAGATATTTTGACTAAGTCTCTAAATGAGAAAAGATTTAATTTCATTAGAAGAGAACTTGGTATGATTGATGGATTAACCTTGTGATTACAAAAATGTGAAATTTTAATTATTGATCTTAAATCATATCACAAGTTATTAGATAGAAATTTTGATGAAAATTCATGTTTTAAGGAATAGAATATTTTTTGAAATAATTTAGTCTTGTTTTAGGACTTAATTTTAATTTGATGAAAATTTTAGGGTAGTCACGACCGTGACATATATTCACGCCCGTGACTTAAATGGCCCAAAGAGGCAGTGTCGTTCACGACTTGGTTCACGGCTTCAAGTGGTGAAAATTTATTTTCACGGCTTGAGTCATGCCCGTGAGGCATTTTCACTCCCGTGAACAATTACACCCCAAAACTCACAGAAGCTTTCACGCCTTGTGTCACGGCTTTCTTCACGGGCATAAGTAGTGAAATTCAACAGTTCACGCCCATGACCATTTATTCACCCCCGTGACTGATGATCATTCACGCCCGTGATATTCAAAGATCACACCCGTGAACGTATTCATGTCTTCATTCACGGGTGGAACACTCATTCAGCAAACTGTGAACACGACCATTCACACCCATGAATACATACTTCACGCCCGTGAATGTATCGAATATATAAGAGAACAACCGGTTACAACATTCATTTCAACTCTCCATCTCCCAAAATCGCTCTCATTTACTCTCATTCATTAAGACATTGAAGATTCCGGCCCTAAAGACTCAAAGTTTTCTTATTAAACCACCAAAAGTTCGAATCTTCATCAGAAATCATACATTTCTATGGTTTCCTTGAGTTTCTGTCCAAATCTTTCCAACTTCATCTTAAACAAATTTCTTCAAAAATGGAGTCTAATTCATCCAAGGGAAAGAGAAAGAAGTCCCATGCTCTTAAGAGGTATGCAAATTACCTCATGAACCGCATTCCAGAGAATTGTCATCCTCGGTATGCAACTTTGAAGAAGAGACCTCTTTTGTCATCAAGGTCCTTCGATTGGCAAACAGTCGGAAGTCTCGGGCTTGAGACGACTATGACAGAGCAACTACAAACCTATCATCTCAAAGATTTTGTTGAAATTCATTAGCCGACTCTGAGGGAGCCAACACTGGAATTTCTCAGCACATTGCAGGTTTCACCTATAGGAGAGGTGAAATTCCAACTTTGCAACAATCCTAACACCCTCAACGCCATTGCAGTTGGGGAATTGTTCAACCTACCATCTGATGGCATTCTGAATGATACTGAGATAGAATTCTCTGCCCTACAAGCCTGGACACACTTTGGCACCGATTGTAGCTAGGATATCAAGAAGACATAGAGCACACATCTCAGGGCTCTAGTGCACAGGTATTTGCATAGGTTCCTAACCTATAGCATTTTTACTAGGGGAGAAAGTAATGGGACAATCAGGATGTCGGAACTATTCCTCCTTAAGATGGCTCGCAGAGGAGTCACAGTGGCACTTTCCAGATGGTTTGCTAACCATCTTCTCTCCATAGCCACCAAGCCCACAGGAGATATTTTGATTGGGGCATATGTCACCCATATCACAGTGAAGCTTAATTATTTGAAGCTAGATGCACATCACTTCAACATCATCCCTGCACATCCTAGAGATTGCTTGGATGTCGAGTCGTTCATCAAGATGGGAGCGGCTGTCAGAATCATTTTCCAGAACGATATCTTCTACCGCTTCACTAACACTACTGGGGAGATTATCTAGGAAGATAATGACACGGAAGATTTTAAAGCAAGCCTCCAGGGAGTCCAGCAGAAGAAGAGAGCTCGGGTTGAGGAAGCACCTCCAGCAGCCGAGCAGGACATCGGACAGTCCTCAGCTTCCACACCGTCCTTAGTGCAGTAGGTGGTTGACCTCTTGGCACCACGTTTTGAGCTGCTGCAGACTTTGATGGATGAGAGGTTGGAGAACCTCAAAGACTTCATAGAGTCTCAGATGGACAACCTTGAGGCTGATGTGGCTAGGCTTCGTGATAGGATGTTTGCCGAGGAGATAGGCTAGAGTGTGGCCTAAATTTGATTGTTTTTAGCTTGTTTGTTATATTTATGTTTGCTTGTGTGTAGGAAATTTTTAAATTTCCTTTCTAAATATTTTAACTTAGTTTGTATCCTTTCCTTTATGCTATATATATTTGCTTTTGTTTACTTCAATCTTCATATCCTTTTTGATTAATGACAAAAGGGGGAGAAAACTAGCAATAGATGATAGGGAATATATGATAGGGAGAATGGTATCAAACTAGCGACATAAGATCAAACTAGCAATATATATTAAGGTAAATTAATTTTGAATCAAATAATTAAAATTGAATTGACTTTGAAATGGATTAAAAATCTTGATTCAAAATTTCATATGCATAGTATATAATTGGAAAATTGAGCTTTATATACCTTAGATATACCTTAAGTATACTTTGCATATACCTTTAAGCAAGTTACAAATATAAATATGCCATGATATACCTTAAATATACTTCATGTCTTAAAAAGGAATTATGGTATATATTGGATATACTTCTCATATAACTTGCATATACTTAAAATCTAGTTTAATGCTACATCATTATTTACTATTCTTGCACATTATCAATTTTTTTATCCTAAGTATATTTTGAGGGGGAGACTTCTCAAAATCACATATTGCTAGATTATTTGTCACCATAAAAAAGGGGGAGATTGTTAAACCTTGAGGGGTATTTCCGTCATTTTAATGATAACAAATAATATAGCAATATTGTATTTAACATATTTGTTTTCCTAAGCATATTATACAGGAAATAGATTAAAATTGCAAGAATGGAGAATTGAAAGAATAATCCTTGAAAGACAAATTTCAATGAAGTAGCATGTTCACTGCCGTGACTCTATGAGTCACTCCCGTGAAAGAATCTAACTGTTACCAAAACCAACTTTTGAAGTTCACGGTCATGAAGGAAAAACAAACCGTGAAGTGGGCATTTTAGTCACCCCCATGAAGATTCATGCAATTTCATCCAGAGAGCTTCACGACCAGAGTCACCACTTGGATCACGGTTGGGAAGCTAGTCACGCCCGTGAATGAGTATGTCACACCTGTGACTCTATTTGTTAAAACAATCTAAAGAGCTTCATGACCAAGGTCACCACTTCAGTCACGGCTTGGGAAGAATGTCACCCCTATGACAAGCATAGTCACGCCCGTGAACACTGAAAGAGAAAAATGTCAGGCGTGATTTTTTGGTTGGTACAACGGCCAATTTCGTATTTAATGCACCCCAATGGCTATATTCAGCCATGGGAGTATAAATGGAAGTCATTTATACATTCAGAACAAGAGAATGAAGAGAATAACAACAGAACAACACATACTTCGAATTTAATTCTTATTACAAGCTATTTGTACTTTCATAACTTGAGAACAAAATCTATTCTCTGTAAAAATCTTTTTGCTCTTCATATTTGAGCAATTAAGATTTATGAGTGGTTCTCTCTGTAATCTTTACTCAAGTGAGCTTTGGGTATTTTGGGGTTAAGAGTAGAACACTTGTAAGGGTTAGTTGTGTGAGCCTCCAAAACATAAATTAAAAGGTTATTTGTGTGAGCCTGTAAAGCACAAAGTGAAGGTTGTTTGTGTGATCCTGTAAAAACACAAAGTGAAGGTTGTTTGTGTGAGCCTGTAAAACACAAGGAACTGGTTATTATGTGAGCCATTAAAACACAAGGGATTTCTGGGTTAGGTGTGAGCCATTGTGAGAAACACCATAGTTGGGAGTGAGCTTGTAAAACTCCATTGTAACACTTAGTGTGTTAGTGAAACTCGCAATTGCGATTGGAGAGAGGAGTAGGGTTTGTTAACACCCGAACCTCTATAAATATTTGTGTCTGATTTTTTCTATCCCTCCTAAAATTAATTACTTATTTCCACACTTTAAAGGTTAATTTTTTTTAAACTCCAATTCAACCCCTCTTCTTGGTCTAATTTCTGGGCAACAAAGAAAAATGTTGCTTTTGATTTTGTGATGTTTGTGAAATTTTGTATGAATTGGTCATTAAATGATGTCATGAATGTGTAAATAAAAATTAGAATATAAGGTTGATGCATTAAAATAGAAATTGTATGAATTAATTGATGTGCTGAAAAATTCATCTTATGAACAGTGTCTAGTTTTCTGATCATAACTTGAGTTCTGGAAGTTTCTTTTTGAGTACTTCTTACTGGGTTGCAAAGTTAAGACATATGACTTAAACTTTCATTCAGACTATTAGACTTGAATATTCCTGGAATTAGGAGAAAAATGAACTCAAAGTTTGAACTATAAATTTGTCCAGTAAAATACTGGGCATATTGCAGTGAACGTAGCTTAGAAGAAAATTCATAACTTTTGCTAAAAATTTATTTTTAATGTGATTCTAGTTGGAAATTAAATATAAGACATATACCTATATTGTTTTAGGTGATCACTTGTCCAAATTCCATCTAAAAATGGATGAACAAGAAAGATAAATATAAGGCAGAAATCTGTCCAGTAAAATACTGGGCAGATTGGAATGAACTTAGCTTAGAAGAAAATTCTTAACTTCTGCTTACAAATTCGTTTTAATGTGATTCCAATTGGAAATTATAGATAAGAAATGTACCTATATTTTGTTAGTTGATCACTTGTCTAATTTCTATCTAAACATGGATGAAAAATACAGAGCAACATAAATTATAAATGCTGTCCAGAATAGGTCAGTTTGCATATATGTGTTGATTGTGAAATTTTGTGATAGAAAAATATATTATTTGATTTTCTTATAGATATAATGATTAAATGAGCAAGTATGAGATTGTAAAATTTTTAATGGAAATGATTGCATTTATATGGAATTTTTATTAGTGTTACCTACATAATTTATGTAAATAATAATAAAGGTAACAAATATAATTAAGACCTATAACATCTAGTCGAGAACTAGTAATTAGGATAAGTTGACATGTCAATAAAAGGGTAGAAATGTAGGCATTAAAAATGATAGTGTTGAGATTTAATTTACGTAGGCACTGAGAAATAGTGCTGAGTTGAAATTACGTAAGCACTAAAAAATAGTGCTGAGTTCGAAATTACGTAGGCATCAAAAAGGTACTGAGTTATTATTGAAAATATAGGCATTAATCTCTGAATTATAAAATAATTATGTAGGCGTCGAGTATACTTCCGAAGAGCAGAAACTCTGTACCAGTGTTTAATTCCAGTCTAAGATGCCTTGGGCTATCAAATAAATAATTGAAAAAAATGTAAATTATTATATTGATAGTTAAAATTGTATATCTAGTATTGTTAAAATTTCAAGCATGTTTAATGAATGGAATGCCATAATTGATGAATTAAATATTTTTGCATGACGAAAATAATTTCACTATTAATTGAATACTTGGCATTCTTAATAAATTAATTGTAGTTTTGAGAATTTTATTTTAGAAATATTTATGTAATTATTGGATAGTTGCCAAATGTACCACTAAGCTAGTAGCTTAGCGGTGTGTTTCACGCACAGATAAATAGACATAGCGGTTACGTTAGGGCAACCGAAGATAAGGGGAACCCCAAGATCATATTGCAGTAGTCTATTTTCTTTTTGTATGTTTTGGAAATTATATTGTAAAAATTAAATTTAAGAATTTCTTTTTATGTAAATTTGTGGCATGTAATATTTATAAGGAATGAATTTAGTAATTTTATATATCTAGTAATATTTATAAATATATTTCTAAATATTATAGTTTAATTGAATGAGTTCTTTTAAATCAAATTATTCACATCACTAGTTGTAAATTTTAAATAAAAAAATATATAGTAATAACTATTCCGTTAATAATAAATTCAAAAATTGAAATAAAAATATTTATACAATAAATTGAGCATTGGTTTTAAAACAAATGAGTTTAGTAGCACTTTCATATCCTGTTAATGATTAGTAGGGTAAGGAAGTGTTACATTACTAGTCCCACCTAATGTAGACCTTTGAATATGAGACTCAACTTGAACTTTTTACCAAAACAAACCACTTTCTTCCCTAGAGATACCCTTAGAAACACATTATCACCTATTGTGTATTCAATATCCTTCCTTCTCAGATTTGCGTAGGAATTCTGCCTATCACTAGTGTTGCCCAGATAATGAACCAAGAAGGGAGGTTGAATTGGATATTAAAAATTTTTTAACTTTTAAGTGCAAAATAAAAAATTAAATAGAGTAGGGATAGGAAGATATCACACAAGAAATTTGTAAAGGTTCGGGTATTAACAAACCCTACTCCTCTCCCCAATCTCAATTGGGAGTTTCACTAACACACTAAGTGTTACAATGATGTTTTACAAGCTCACTCCCAACTATGGTATTTTTATCAATGGATCACACTAGCTCAGAAATCCCTCGTGTTTTCATGGTTCACACAATAAACCAATTCCTTATGTGTTAAGGCTTACACAAATAAGCCTTACAAGTTTTCTACTCTTAACCCAATATACCCAAACTCACTTGAGTAGTAGATTTCAAAGAGAAACACTTACAAATCTCTAATGCTCATAAATTATGAGCAAAAATATTTTTATAGAGAATTAATGTTTTGTTGAAAGTAATTAATGCATAAATGGCTACAACAAGATTTTGATTCGAAGTAATTGTTATTCTCTTATTCTGGATTCATAAATGACTTGCATTTATACTTCTTTAGCGAATTATAGCCATTTGGATGCATTTAATGCGAAAATAGCCATTGTACCAACTCTTAATTTTGCACCTGACATGTTTCTCTTTCCTCATTCACGGTCGTGAATATCTATGTCACAGTCTTGAATGTTCTTCCAAGCCGTGATCCATGTGGTTACTCTGACCGTGAAGATTTTTGGAAGGAATTGGAGTGTTTGATCACGGGCGTGACTTTATTCTTTCACGGGCGTGAATATCCTTCCAAGTGGTGGTCCAAGTGGTGACTCTGGCCGTAAAGCTCTGTGGAGGAATTTGACAAGTTAGTTCACGGCCGTGACTATCTTTCACGGCCGTGATTGATATGATTATTCATGGTTGCTATGATTCTTCATGGCCGTGAACTTCAAATGTTGGATAGTTGGCACTAAGTAACATCACGGGTAAGACGTAAACAGTCATGGGTGTGAACATGCTATTTTTTTATTTTTAGACTTTCAAAGTTAGTCTTCCATTATTGCATCATATTCCATACCCTGTTCAATAAACTTAGAAAACAAGTATGTTAAATACATTGTAGCTATTTTATTTGTTAGCATCAAAATGACAGAAATACCTCTCAAGGTTCAACAATCTCCCCCTTTTTGATGGTGACAAATAATCTAGCAATATGTCTTTTTGAGAAGTTTCCCCCTCAAAAGATGCTTAAGAAAAAAAATAATAGAGTGCAAGAATCTTTAAGAATTGAGGAAGTATAGCATGGATGTTTGCTTGCTAGTTTAAGTATATGCAAGGTATATTCAAAGTATATCAAATTGTTTGCTTTTAACTAGTTAAGTATATGCAAAGTATACTGAAGGTATATCAAGTTGTTTGCTTTTAACTAGTTAGGTATATGCAAAGTATATTGAAAGTGTATCTCAATACTATATTCAAACATCAACACATTTGCATTCATGTACTTGCACATTCATTTAATTCATTTATATGGCTAGGTTCTCCCCCTTTTGTCATCAATAAAAGGAACATAAAAAATAAATCATAAAGTAAAAACCAATGCAATTATATTAATACCAAATGTAAAAGTACAAAGTTTTGAAAAGTAAATTAAAATCCTACTTTTGCAATATTAGAAACTAGTAAACAAAATGAAATAAAAAACTAAAGCTCTAACTTGACTTAGAGTCGGACAACCCATCTCTAAAGTGTGCTACCTCCGCCTCAAGGCTATCCATGAAAGACTCATACAATCTTTGAGGATTTCCAACCTCTCATCTATCGAAGCCTGCAGTTGGTCAAAGCGAGGTGAAAAAAGATCAGCCACCTGTTGAGCCAAGTTCGGTGTGGAGGCCGAGGATTGACCAACTTCCTGCTCAACCTCTGGGGTTGCCATCTTGACTTGAACTCTTTTTTTTGCTGGATTCCTTGGAGGCCAGCTTTGAAGTCGTCTGAATCCTTGTCCTCCCAAATGATTTCACCAGCTAGAGTGGTGAAGCGGTAGTAGATGTTATTCTCATGAATTATCCGAACTGCTACTCCTATTTTGATAAAAGACTCAACATCTAGCCGGTCTCTAGGATGTGCTGGTATGAGGTTGAAGTTGTGCTCTTCTAGCTTTAGATATCCAAGCTTGATAGTAAGGTGAGTCATGTACCCACCAATCAAGATATCTCCTGATGGTTTCGTTGCAATTGAGAGTAGATGGTTTGCAAACCATTGAGATAGGGCCACTGTTAGACCTATTCAGGCCATCTCTAGGAGAAAGAACTCAGATTTTTGAATTTCACCATTGCTATCTCCTCTTGCAAATATGCTATAGGGCAAAAACCTATGTAAGTATTTGTGCACTGGTTATCGAAGGTGGGTGCTTTTCGTCTTCTTGATGTCCCAGCTACAATGTTGTCCGAAATTAGTCCATACCAGATTGGCATAGAACTCCACCTCACTCTCATTGAGGATACCACCATTGGGAAGTTTGAAGATGCCACCAAACTTCATTGCTGTGAGGGTGTTTGGATGCTTGCAAATTTGAAATTTCACTGTGCCGGTGGGAGAGACTTGCAGGGTGCTAAGGAACTCGAGAGTTGGTTCCCTTAGCGTTGGTTGGTGGATATCAACAAACTCATTTAGATGACATGCCAGTAGTTGTTCCATCATGCTTTTCTCAAGACTAAGGGTCCTAACAGCATGCCATTCGAAGGATCGAGAAGAAAGCAGTGGTGTTTTCTTGAGAACCGCATACCTCGAATGACAGTGCTCCGGAATGATGTTGATAAGGTAATCCATGTACCTTCTTGGCGCATGAGATTTCCATCTTGTGCCTTTTTAGGAGTCAGCTTCCATTTTTTTAGTTGAGAGAGAGTTTTTGAAGAGAAAATTTCTAATATGGATTTTGAAAAATACCTTGTGATGCTGTGATTTTTGTTGAAAGAAAGAGTTTTTGAAGGTATTTATACATGGTAAAGGCTGTTAGGGGGTCGAAATCTATGAGAGGTATTGAATGTGGTGATAAATGAGAGAATTTGTAGAGTTAAAAATTAGAGAAAAATGGCAAAAAATGTTTTATAGCCGACATCATCACGGTCATGAATGCTAAGTCACAAGTGTGAAATGTCGTGTTCATGGTTTGCTGAAGAGGCGTTCTACCCGTGATGAAGAATATGAAACGATTCACGATTGTGATATTTAATAGTCACAGAGGTGAATGGTGAATTTTCACGGTGGTGACAAAATGAGTCACGGTCGTGAAGTACAATCTTCACTACTTGTGACCGTGAGACAAAGCGTGAACGCTTTTGATATTATTTAGTGGTAATGTTTACGGTCGTGAAAAAGTTTCACAGTCATGAACAAAGAGTTTCATGGGAGTGACAAAAGGTTATGGACATAAAACATAGTCTTCACTACCTTCAATCGTGAAGCATGTCGTGAAGCAAGACGTGAAAGCTACTAGAGCTTTTGGAGATTATGATCACAACTGTGAATATATGTCACGGGCGTGAATTGCCTAAAATCCTCATTAAATCCGAAAATCCTCATTAAATAAAACTAAGTCTAAAACAAGACTAAAGGATTTCTAAGGTGCTTTTATCCCATATAACATATTTTCATCAAGTTTTGCCACTTCATACCATAAAAGATGAGACAAAAACACAAGATTAACATTCAAGGTTCGACAAATTTGGCAATCATAAAGTTAATCCATCAATCATACCAAGCTCTCTTCTTTTGAAGTTACATCTTTCTTCATTTAGAGACTTAGTGAAAATATCTGCCAATTGATTGTCTGTATTGATAAATTCCAATACAACATCACCATATTGAACATGACCTCTAAGAAAATGATGTCTTATGTAAATATGCTTACTTCTAGACTGTTGAATGGGATTCTTAGATAGGTTTATAGCACTTGTATTGTCACATCTGATAGGTATATGGTCCAAACTATGACCATAATCCTTAAGTTGTTATTTCATCCAAAGGATTTGAGTACAACAACATCCTGCTGCCACATACTCTGCTTTAGCGGTAGAAAAAGCAACTGAGACTTGTTTCTTGCTAAACCAAGAAACTAAACATTCACCAATAAAGTGACAAGTACCTTAAGTACTCTTTTTATCCAAAAGACTTCCAGCGTAATCAGCATCTGAATATCCTATAATATGAAAAGGTGAATTTCTAGGATACCATAAGCCTATATGCAACGAGCCATGTTAATATTTTTAAATTCTTTTCACAACATTCAAATGTGATTATTTAGGACATGATTGAAAGAGAGCAGATAAGCATACACTATAAATTATATCGGGTCTAGAGGCAGTAAGATACAAGAGTGATCCGATCATACCTCTATAGAGCTTTTCATTAATGCTCTTACCCTTTTCATCTTTGTCCAATTTTGTTGATGTGCTCATTGGAGTCTTGGCATTTTTACATCCTTCCATTCCAAATTTCTTGATTAAGTCTTTGGCATATTTGGATTGGTTTATGAATATGCCCTCATTGCTTTGTTTTATTTGTAGACCGAGGAAGAACTTGCTCACCCATCATGCTCATTTTGAATTCCCTAGTCATATACTTAGCAAATTCTTGGCAAAAAAAATCATTAGTAGACCCAAATATGATGTCGTCAACATAAATTTGAACAATTAGAATATCATGCTTATGCTTTTTAATAAATAAAGTAGTGTCAACATTCCCCTTTGTAAAATTATTTTCTAAAAGAAAAGAACTTAGTCTTTCATACCAAGTTCTTAGGGCTTGTTTCAAACCATATAAAGCTTTTGAAAGTTTAAATACATGGTTAGGCAAGTTATGGCTTTCAAAACCTTGTGGTTGTTCTACATAAACTTCTTCTATAAAACCATTTAAGAAAGCACTTTTGACATCCATTTGAAAGAGTTTGAAATTCATATGGCATGCATATGCTAAAAGTATTCTTATGGCTTCTAATCTAGCTACTGTAGCATAGGTCTCATCATAATCTATTCCTTCTTCCTGATTATATCCCTTTGCAACTAACCTAGCCTTATTCCTAGTTATTGAACCTTGTTCATCTAGTTTATTTCTAAATACCCATTTGCTTCCAATGATTTGATGCTCCTTAGGTCTAGGAACTAAGGTCCATACCTTACTTCTCTCAAATTGGTTGAGTTCCTCTTGCATAGCAATCACCCAACTTTCATCATTAAGAGCCTCATCAATATTTTTAGGCTCAATTTGAGAGACAAAGGCAGGATTAGAATCTAAAGGTTTGAGATGAGATCTAGTACTTTCTTTGTAGGATCACCAATGATTTGCAACTTGAGGTGATGTTTTATCAATCTCCATTCCTTTGAGAGCTCTTGCTTGTTTTCCTCTTGAGCTGGAGGTAGAAAGTCATCTTGATGCGAACTTTCTTGATTATTTTCTCCTTTTTCATTTTCAAGATCAAGTTTTTTTATTGTACCTATAGCATCATCATGAACACTACTTTCATAAGATCAAGCTTACTAGATTCATTAGAAACAACATGCATTGTAATATCGGCTAATTTAGGCCCCGAGTCGCAAGTATCGCGAAGTTGACTCGTTTGACCGATTGGACTCTAAATTCGGATTTTTACAAAAATTGATCAAAGTAATGGCTAAATTAAATGATAAATGCCTAAATAAGTGATATTAAAGTTTAAATAAGTTGATTTACAGTAAAGTACTAAATTGCAAAATTTGATAAGTTTTGGGGTCAAATTGCAATTTACCAAAAATTGGAGGATTAATGAGTAATGGCTAATTAAAAATAGGAAATTTGGACACTTAAAATTTGGGTTGGCCGGCCATCATACTAAAGGAAGTGAATTAATATTGATTAAGTATAAAATTGGGAGAAAATGGTCAAATGGTGGGTCCCACATAAAGACTTTTTGGGTACCCTATTTAATACTTTTCTTCTTTTTCTTCTCTTCATTTTCTGCCTCCTTCTCTGTTTCCTTTACTAGTCACGCCAGCTTCATCCATTTGTCCATAGCTCACCTTGATTCTAGAGAGAGAAAGGAAGGGAAGAGAAGGGAAAGAGCAAGACAAGGTGATTTTCATGGCATATAACTCTTAAGGAAGCTGGAAAGAACAAGAAAGAGGAAGAAAAATCAATTTTGGTAGAGAGAGAAAATCTCCAAAGTGGTGATTTAGTGAAGAAAAGTGTAAGGTAAGAAGCATATCTTTTTCTTCATCATCTTTTCTTAAAGGAAGTTCGAATTTTGAGCTCATCTAAGACTTATATGGAAAGAGAAAGAAACTAGGGTTTTGAAAGAAAGAAAAAGAGTTAGGGTCTTGAGAAAATCAGATGATGATGATAATAATTTATGATGTTGTAGGAGTTCCAAATGACAAGGAACAAGCTCTAAGGAGCAAAGGAAAAGAGAAAGCTACCTAAAAGAGTGAAGGAGAAAGATTAAGGCTTGTGCATAACTTAAGGCAATAGCCTACTTTTGTTTGAAATAATGCATGCTGAACATGATTATAGATAAATGAAATTTCAAGATTGATGATGATTATGGCATGAAACCATAGGATTAGACATGTATGAATGAGATTCTTGTGACTTTGAATTAATGATGCATGTTAGAAAATCTTGTATGATCAAGGCATTTACATGTATTGGAAAGTAATAAGTGGAGTAAAGAACCTTAGAAATGCATGAAATAGAATTTGGTATGATTTGGATGATATTAGAATGAATGAAATGTGAATATGCAGATTTCCTGCTGAAAGTCACGGGTGTGACTATTGAGTCACGGGAGTGAACTTTAAGGTTCACGGTTGTGACTGATTGTGTCATGGTTGTGAATTTTTGGGTGGAAATTGTACTATTCATTCCAGAAGCGTTCACGGGTTGGAATCACGGAAGTGAACTTATTCACAAGCGTGAATGAGTAATCACGACCGTGAATGCTTTTGGGCGATTCATTCCAGTAGCGTTCACGGCTTGGGATTACAGGCGTGAAAGTAGTAATCACGGTCGTGAATGCTCTGTATTTGTATTTATGAATGTGGTTATCAAATGAAGAATTCAGGTAAGTAAAAGAAAGTCATTGTCTATCCAGTGAAATAAGAATGATATGAATATATATATTTTGATGTGAGAATGTGATATGTTGTGATATAGAAAAATGAATTGTCATGGATGATATATGAAGTCTGATGCGGATGATAAATATGAGAATATTGATGAATCTAGTAAATGAATGAATAGATATATGATTATGACTATATGTTTGCAAAACAAGAAAATTGAGATGTTGATAAATATGAGAATAATGATTGATGTAAAAATATAAAGAAGCCCGTTACTCTACTTGCGGACTAGAATCAGGATAGATGACATGTCATTAAAGGGGCGAACGGTACCGTACTATACCTCAACCAATGTCTCTTAAGCTTGTGTGAGCGCCATTGGTCTGGGATGCTCAGTCGGTGTGGCTAAAGCTAGTGTGAGCGCTATTGACTTGAGAAAGCTCTGATGAGCACATATAAATGAGGACAAGGTGGCATGAGCTTGTGTGAGCGACCTTGATCTGGTTATTCATCTATGATGAAATTATACTCAATCAATGTGGCATAAGCTTGTGTGAGTGCCATTGATTTGAGAAGCTCTTATGAGCCAGATAGTGGACAGGGTGGCATAAGCTTGTGTGAGTGCTCCTGATCCATAACCCGTATCCAGTCAGTCCAAAATTTAGAGTGATGTGGGCAAGATAATGAGGATTTGTCAGAAAAATAAGAAAAGGAAAGAATATGAAAATGATGATGATATGAGATTGAAATGTAATGATAAAGAGATTTACAGAATAATTTTCCATTAAAGATAAATGAAAATAACATAGTCTATATGAGCATGACATGTATACTTGTATGAAATAGGAATATGTTGATAGTCATGCATGCAAACATTTTAATGCACAAAATGATAATTGTTAATGCTGGTTGCATGATATAGTATATTGCCTTATTTATATGCACCACTAAGCTTAGAGCTTAGCGTGGAGTTTAATTTCCACGTAGATATAGAAAGGTAGCTGAAGACGCTAGATAAAGCAAGCGGTGATCTCATTCAAGTAAAGTAGCTGAATCTTGAGAAAGTGGGTTACAATTTTTGAAACTTTTGTATTTGGCTTTTATATTAAAGAAATGTTTGAGTTTGTAAAACCTACTTTTAAAGTTTGTTAAGAATTACTCTGATGTTAAAAATTACTATTTTTTTGTAAATAAATTGCACTCTGATTTTTGTTTATATCCATATATACATGCGTAAATAAATAAATAATATAGCAATTAGAAGAAGTATGAGAAAGACAGGCAGCAGCGCTCCCTTATACGGGCACGTGCGGTTTGGGTGAGGGGGTTGCGGGCTGCGACAGTTTTTGGTATCAGAGCACGGTTGGTATTTCTGGATATTGATATTAAAGCCGGTTTGGGCAGTTTTTGGATTTTTTAAGAGAGTAAAGTGAGATAGGAGAGTGAGAAAGGAAGCTTGTGAGCTTGGGGGTAAAGAGTAGGTTTTTTAGTTTTTTTAGGTTTTGGTCAATTGCTAAAGACTAAAAAGTGTTTTCATCTTGCTAGGATTTGGAAAGAGAGCTGGAAGTCCATCCCAAGGGAAGGGACTAGCTTGAAAAGCTAAAGTAATGCCTCCCTCCATCTTAGGTGTAAGGTTTGTGCATAACAACACCTAAGGCTTTTACTTTCATCCTTCTATTTGCCTTAAATACATTATATAAATGATCAGTGAATAGCTAAATGATACAATGTGAGATGATATGCATGATAGGAAGATATATTTGAACATGTTATATTAAGGTGTTTGATAATTAATTTGGAATGTGGATAATTAGAAAGTATATGTTTGTGAAAATGGCCAGAATGCATGCTAAAGTGTTGATAAGGTGGCTAACATTGGTCAACAGTAGAGAATATTGCATGTGAGAATGGCATGAAATTGTGATGCTATGTTTTCTAGAGAAATTTCCAGATTCACGGCTGTGAACAAAGGGTTCACGAGCGTGAATGTCACAGAAATGGATTTTATTGCTGAGCCAAACCTATTCACAGATAGCTTCATAGTTGGATTCACAGTTTCATTCACGCTCATGAAGGGGTGATCATGGCTGTGAACATGTGCTAATTCACTAGAAGAATCACGGCTTGGTTCATAGGTAAACTACACATGAAGTAGTGTTTCACGACCATAAAAGGTTATTCACCGGTGTGAAGCTGATGAATTTGAAAATCTTATATGCTTACATGTGAATCAAGATTGAGTCATTATGAGGTAAAGTTCCTCTGTTATATGATAATACATGGTATGGTAATACATGTTGCGAAATTGATTGTGAGATATCACTGTAGATTTGTATAAAATATGGAAAATGGATAATATGAAAACTTATGTGGTACATGTTGTGAAACGATTAAGCCCAATACGCTAACTAGGCCTAGAGTTAGGATAGATGGCATTCCATTGAGGGAGTTCAGTACCAAGTGACCTAGGTTGGTCATATGTTTGAAGGTCTAGAGGTTATCAATGAGAGCTTGCTCGGTGGGTTATTTTTGAAGGCCTAGTGGTTAGAAATGATTGCTTTCTTGGTGGGTTATATTTGAAGGCCCAAAGATTAGTAATGAGAGCTTCCTTAGTGGGTTATATTTGAAGGCCCAGAGGTAAACAATGAGAGCTTCCTTAGTGTGTTAAGTTACTCATATCGATTTTAGTCTAGTTATAAGTAAGGCAGGCAAAATGATAAGATAAATGATTTTGTTTATATATGATATATATATATACTCGTATATATTATATGGGGTGTTTGGTATGCCTTGTACAATGTGTATTGGATGCATGAGAGTATGATGATATGTCATATAGAGTATGAAATGATGCATGTGCGGGCTTTGAGGTAAGTCGCAATGGTAGATTGGTAATTATGTCATGTGTAATATATATATATATATATATATATATATATATATATATATATATATATATATATATATATATATATATATATATTTATATTTTATCGTATGTCTTGCACGTTATTATGTACCACTAGCATGAGTTACTTAGTATATGGGATTTCCATGTGCAGGGTTGGAGCCACAAAGGAGGACACCCAGTGATCAGAGTTAAAAAAAATATACTTAGGGTGGGTGATACAATCATTGTATATTTTTGGTTATTTTGTTGAGTTTCGTAGTTATAGAATTACATGCTTTTATGTCAGAGACATTTAGTTTTGTAACTACTCATTTGTAAAACCTTAGGTTTGTGTGTACCTGTAGGAAATTGTATTTAAACTTTTATTATTTTGAGCTTTACTTCAAGACATTAAAAATGTTTCTATTTTGCTTTAGGTTATCGTGACCATATTACATTAAAGATTTAAAATTTATAGCATTTTAAAAATCATGTGCATCATAACATTATTTGATATAATTAGGTTTATTCTTAATTATATCAGAGAGTGTTACTAGATTGTTGTCGTGCACGCGAGGGTATCCTCATGCATGTGATAGAATTCCCTTATACTGTCACATAAACACAAGGAATCCTCGTGCATGTGACCGAATGGCACTCTGCCCTTTTCACTTGCACATGCTAACCATTACATATATATGACATGCAACCCCTTTTGCTCTCATACACGAAACTCTTTCACACAACTTTCTCTCTCATGTTTTTCGATCCAATCCAAGGCCCATTTCACATTTCCTTTATTCCTTCAATGCGTGTGACTCGTTAGGTTTTTGGTTATGTTAGTAGGTCAAATCATCACATGATTTAAAGCAATCATGAGCTTTATCTAGCAATACATCATGACCCCAATTCACCAAAAAATCAGTGGTCTGACTATAAACCTTTCCATAGAAAATTATAGTCCAATTCATCATTTCACTAAGTTATACCTTATTTGGTTTAGAGTATGAACACTGTGTCAACTCCCACTCGATTGACTACTTCACACCTAGTCCAAATGATATTAGTTATTGTCTATGAGACTCATTACTCTATTAGATATGTCCTTGAAAACCTTCTTTAAGACTTTTCGACCTCGGCCAAAGATTTCTGAGTAATGATCTCTAGAAGAGGTTATAGGTATACTCTCCTTCTATTAGGAGTGGTGAATCCTTTATTGACTACTCAACTACCTTCGAATACCTGATGCTATACCCAATCACCAACCTATAGGCAATCTCTGAGATAACCTCGAGCACATCAAGTCCATAGATAATGTTGAGCACATCAAGTCTAAAGATAACCTTGAGTACATCAAGTCTAAAGATACTTGTACCATTGTTATGATAAGACTATCATTGACATTGAATAGACATCCATGTGATTGTCTCATAGCAGGTCATCCAATGTACTTGATTATTTTAGCAAGCATCCACATGTTAACTGTAAATATCATATGTCTTCAACTTATGAGATCAACTACTTGACCTAGTCAAGGATTATAACATGCGATTTTCTATCCAGATTAACAATGTCTTGTGATGTTAATCCTTTGACAAGGGATCATTTAGGTATAAACACAATTGCATATGATAGGAATCTCATCATGATTTCTTTCATGTTGTGTTATATACCAAGGACTTCATTAAACGATTTAAGATCTATATCAATTCATTTGTAATGAATACCTTAAAATGAAAATGCCTTTTATTAATAATAAATGAGTACATCAAGTGCCTAAGGTGATTGTCTTTTGGGCACCTCTCTGACAATCTCTCACTTGCACTAAAGCCATTGTCTTTATACATAATACCATAAGTGAATACATTATTATCATTTTGGGGAAGAGGCTTAGTGAGAGGATCAACTATATTCTGATCAGTGGGAATTCTCTTTATCTTTGCATCATGTCTACCAATGATATTTTGAATCAAATGGTAATGTTTGAGTACATACTTGGATCTTTAATAAGACTATGGTTCCTTTTCATGTGTAATGACTCCATTGTTATCACAATACAAGGTTATTGGATTAACAATGCTAGGAACTAATTTTAACTCTGTGATAAATGTTTTTTATCTAAATTGCTTCCTTACCTGCCTCAGAAGCTACAATGTATTCTACTTTGGTTGTGGAATCTGCAGTCATCTCCTGTTTGGAACTCTTCCAACTAACTACTCTGCCATTTAATGTGAAAACATAGCATGATTGGGATTTAGAGTAATCCTTGTTAGTTTAGAAGCTGACATCCATTTACCCGATTAGTTTAAGCTCACCATCTCCATAAACAAAAAATGCATCCTTAGTCCTTCTTCAGTACTTAAACATATTCTTGATAGCCACTTAATGACACTAATTGGGATCTGACTGATATTTGCTCATAACACTCAGAGTATATGATACATCGGGTCTAGTACATAACTTAGCATACATGATAGATCCAATAGCCAAAGCATATGGAATCCTACTCATACATGTTTGTTCATCTTGTCTCTTTGGATACATGGAGATAGAAAGGGTAATCCCATGAGTCATAAAAATTAATCCTCTTTTAGACTATTCTATCTTAAGCTTCTTTAGCATCTTATCTATGTATGTAGACTGAAAAAGACCACACAACCTTTTAGATCTATCTGTATCTCAATCCCCAATATAAAAGTTGCTTATCTGAGGCCTTTTATGGAGAAATTCTTAGAATGCCAAATTTTGAATGATTGAATAATTCATACATTGTTTTCTGTAAGAAGTATGTCATCTATATACAATACAAGGAATATGGCTGCACTTCCACTAACTTTCTTGTATGCATAAGGTTCATCCATATTTTGTGAGAAAACAAACTCTTTGATTGTCAAAAAACTCTTTGGTTGTGTTATTGTTTCTAGCATATCTTGCTCTTCCAGGAGATACTGAATTTTACGATGCCAAATGTCATAGTTTTTATCATTCAGCTTATGTCCTTGATTCAAGTCAGCAATAATGTTTTTTGTTGCAGTCATTTCAACTATTAAGAAATAATGATTATAATTAGGATTAGCACAATTCATTATTTCTTTTTATCAATTTCAAGTCACAATGCTTTAAATTAATCAATAATAACCTAACACAAGCAGTAGAAACAAAAAAACTGTATAAAGAGCTCAATCAATTCCTACTGACATAGTCCAGTTATCATTATTTAATTTAAATATGTACCAATTAATTTTATATTAATGAGATTCATCAATCTACCAATCTAATATTCCCACAATACATTCATCATATAATGTAATATAACAATAATAATATATATGCATTAAAATAAGATAAACATCAATTACATGTTCAAAAAAATAATAACATAATGTCACACATAAAAATAAATATTTTTCTAATATTGAGTTTAATTCATTCGTCATCTGGTTGAACCAGTGGTTCCCTCTCAGTAATTTCTCTTTTTTCCAGTGTACCATATGTTTTTTTCATCCATGGGAAACTATTCATCGATTTACTAGATCGCCTAATACTATCTTGTATACGGCGCTCCAGTTCCCAATTCAAATCTTTTTCAAGATTTTCATAAGTTAAGTTGCTTAATCTTTCTTTAAGTGTCTTCCTTTCCTCTTCCCATGAATTAGGTAAGGAATCAAGAACTATTGACATCTGTTGTTCCACATCTAAGTCATAGTCTTCACTAAACATCATACAGAAAGTCCAAATTTTATGGTACATCTCATCAATATATTTTTCAAGAGAATGTTCTGGATCTTTCTTATATGCACATAATCGCTCCAAAGCACAAATCATCAGATTCCTCACTACATATTTGAATAAATTAAACAAACATTAGATTCATTTAAATATCACATATGTTATGTGCCACACAAAAACAAATTACATGTAATTATGTTCCAATTTGCATATTTTTCTCCAAATTCTTCATCAAAACAGTCACAAATAGATTTTTTGAAAAATATTCATTAAATTGGAAATTAAATTTTGAGAATTTAAAAAAAAAATTGAACAAAAATATTCGTTCACGCTCCCCCATGAGCTCCACGCGCCTCACGCGCTACCACATATACTTTTCCACATCATCGCCACATCAGCATTTTGTGGACCAACCAGAGGAAGCCACATGGCCAAACGTGTCATGTGTACTTGACACATGGCATGACAAGTGGCCAAAACTATCAGCAACTATTTTTTCCCAACCGCCAGTGCGTGCAGTACACGTGCCGTCGTCCTGAGGTTGTTTTGCACTGTTTTTTCAAATTTTACATATTTTTTACGATTTTAAAACCACTGGGACAATTTTTATTCAGTTTCAACATCATTTTGGCCATGTTTGAACAACACATACACGATCTGAGAGTGGGAATCGTTTTCATGATAGTTTTTCAAAAACAATATACTCAAAAAATTTGAAAAATTATAAAAAAACAATCACTCATTAGAAAATTATGCAAAAATACTCGTTAGAAAGCTTGTGATGAGAGCTTTCCAACCATACCAGATTCAAACTATGAAACTGAAGAATTAATTTTATGAAAATTGAAGACATTTCGAATTTTCATAGTAAATTTCTCAAAAAACATCACAATTATGATTTTAAGCACAAAAACGCACAAAACAGGCTCTGATACCAATGTAAGAATTTCTAGAGCAGCGGATACTTACTTGTTGAGCGTAGATCGTGTGCTTTCAATGCTTTAGGTGGAGACAAATTACTAGAACTTGACTCAATTTCACAGTACGAACGCTTTGATTTTGTTGTGATTCAACGGAGATGAAGAAATTCCTTTTCAAGAATTTCAGAGAAAACTTTTTGATGAAAAGTTATATCGTTTCCTTATTATCTTTCATATCTTCTCTCAAAAGTTATATCTTATCATAACTTTATATATCAGAAGATATGGGTCTGGGATGGGTCAAGCCCACATGGGCGTTCCAATACCACAAAGCCCAATAAGGAAGAAGAAGAAAATATCAAGAAGAAAATGACAAAAGTTATTAAGATGGGGGACACCTGAGCATCATCTAGAAACTTTCATTAATGTCTCATTCACGCACATCACTTAGCTAATTCTTGTATTCCATTTGGTGTGTTGTGCTTCAAGAAAACGTGGGAGACAATTAATGATAGAAAATTCTAGATATGAAGAGATAAGAAAAGATGAGTAATTAAGAGGAAGAAGACAAAATTAATTAATTAATGGAGACACTTAAGATTATTTACACTTAATGCCTAATGCATGTATGTTACTTGGCTTCTTAAAATTTGCCACTTGGTGCGGTTGGCCTCCACATGCATTTTATGTCTAAATTCATGTATTTAATTGATGATTATCCCAATTAATCCTTCAATTTTTGGTAAATTACAAATTAATCCCTAAACTTTTCAAAATTTGCAATTTAGTCCTTTACTGAAATTGAACATCTTAAAATATTTTGAACACTTTATTAGCTATTTTCCATACTTAATTTCCATTATTTTAATTATTTTTGGATAAAAATCCAAAATTAGACTTTGGTCAAACCGATGAGTCGATTTAACAACTCGAGTGATTTAGGTCTAAATTAGAGGATATAACATCCTCTCCCCCTTAAAATAAATTTTGTCCTCGAAATTTACCTGTTAATTCTTTGTTGAACAATTAAGGATATTGCTTCTTCATGACTTCTTCGCTCTCCCATGTGGCTTCTTTTGTAGCATGATTCTGTCATAGTACTTTAACTAATGGAACATTCTTGTTTCGTAAAACTTTTTTTTCATGTGCTAAGATAGCCACTGGTTCCTCTTCATATGTCAAGTTGGTATGCACTTCTATCTTCTCAGTTGGAAGAACATAAGTCGGATTAGAACTATATCTCCTTAGCATCGACACATGAAAAATATTATGGATTTTATCCAACTCTGGTAGAAGTGCTAACTGATATGCCACTGGTCCGATTCTTTCCAAAATCTCATAAGGACCAATGAACCTCGAACTTAACTTTCCCTTTTTATCGAATCTCAATACTTTCTTCCTAGGCAAAACATTGAGAAACACTTTATCTCCCACAGCATACTCTATATCTCGCCTTTTGTTTGTTGCACTAACTCTGGCCCTATCAATTTCTTTTCACTCAATTCGGTCCAACAAACTGGTGTCCTGCATTTCTTTCCATACAATGCCTCATATGGAGCCATGCCTATGCTTGTCTGATAACTATTGTTGTAGGCAAACTCCATAAGTGGTAGATATCGATCCCATCTTTCTTCAAACTCGAGCACACAGCTTCTCACCATATCCTCTAGCAACTGAATAACTCTATCCAATTGTCCATCCATCTACGGATGAAAGACCATATTGAAATTGAGTCGAGTCCCCAAAGCATGTTGTAGACTTTTGCAGAATTGTGAAGTAAATCTGGGATCTCTATCAGATATGATAGACATTGGCACTCCATGCAACCTCACTATATCACTTACATAAATTTCGGCTAGCTTGTTCAATAAGTAGTATTCTGACTGGTAAGAAGTGTGCCGACTTCGTCAATCGATCCACTATCACCCATTCTGCATCATGCTTTCTCTGAGTCACCAGTAAACCAGACACAAAATCCATCGTGATTCTTTCCCATTCCCATTCTAGAATTGGTATTGGTTGCAACAATCCTACGAGTAACTGGTGTTCCTCTTTCAGTTGTTGACAAGTTAGACACTTAGCAACATATTCAGTGATATCATTTTTCATCCCTGGCCACCAGTATTGAGTTTTCAAATCTTGGTACATTTTTTTCCTGCCTGGAATCATGGTACACATGGTTTCATGTGCTTCTTTTAATATCTCGGACTTGAGCCCTTCTATACTAGGCACACAAATCCTATTCTTGAAGTATACTGTGCCATCTTCCGTTAATGAAAACTCAGGCTTTTCTCCCTTTTTCACTGCCTCGACTATCTCTACTAACTTCTCATCTTGCCTCTGAGTATCTTTGATCCTCTACATCAAAGTAGATTATATTCGCATCTCAGCTAAAATCTTCCTGCTTAGTGCATCTGCAACCACATTAGCTTTGCTTGGCTGGTAGTCGATCACACAGTCATAATCTTTAATCAACTCCAACCATCTTCGTTATCTCATATTCAACTCTTTCTGTGAAGGAAGGTACTTAAGACTTTTGTGATCTATATAGATATAACATCTTTCCCTATACAGATAATGTCTCTTGATCTTGAGAGCAAAAACTATCGCAGCTAACTCCAAATCATGTGTCAAATAGTTAAGCTCGTGAGGCTTAAGTTGTCTTGAGGTGTAAGCAATCACTATTCCTTCTTGCATAAGAACACAGCCCAAACCTTTATGAGTAGTATCACTGTACACAACAAAGTCTTTTCCTGGAGTAGGCTAAGTCAAAACTGGTGCTTTAGTTCACATTGCCTTCAGTCAATCAAAGCTTGCTTGACACCTATCTGTCCACTCGAAACGGACCTCTTTCCATAGCAGTCGTGTCAAAAGAGTCACTAAGGATGAAAATCCCTTCACGAACCTCGTATAATATCCAGCTAATCTGAGGAAACTCCTCACTTCTGTCACATTTCATGGTGGTTTCCAATTAAGAATAGCCTCAATTTTACTAGGGTCAACCCTAATACATTCTGCTGAAATTACATGACCTAAACAATTGACTACTTCAAGCCAAAACTCACACTTAGATAGCTCTGCATACAACTGCTTCTCCCTTAATTTCTGCAGCACTATTCTGAGATGTTGATCATGTTCTGCTCAATATCTAGAATAGACAAGAATGTCATCAATAAACACCACTAAAAATTGATCAAGATATGGCCTGAACACTCGGTTCATAAGGTCCATAAAAGCTGTCGATGCATTCGTCAATCCAGAGGGCATAACTAGAAACTCATAATGACCATAACGAGTCCTGAATGTCGTCTTAGGAACATCTAAATCCTTTATATTCAGTTGATGATACCCCAAACTAAGATCTATCTTTGAAAATATGGTGGCACTTTTCAACTGGTCAAATAAGTCATCAATCCTAGGCAACGGGTACTGATTCTTGATAGTCACCTTATTAAGCTGCCTGTAATCGATGCAAAGACAAGGAGTGTCATCTTTCTTCTTCACAAATAATGCTGGAGCACCCTATGGGAATACACTGGGTCGTATAAAACCCTTATCTAACAGTTCCTACAACTGTATCTTTAGCTCTTTCAACTCTGCTGGTGCCATCCTATATGGTGTAATGGAAATAGGAGTGGTATCAGATACCGAATTGATAGCAAATTCGATTTCTCTATCTAGCGGTAATTCTGGCAACTCCTCTAAAAATCCATTGGGAAACTCACTAACCGTAGGAATATCCACCAACTTCGGACTTGCTTTTTCTATATCCACCACATACGCTAAGTATGCTTCGCACCCATTACTAATGTGTTTCTGAGCTTTCAACACTGATATCACATTGTCTGGATATCTTCTATTCTAACCCATCACCATTATCTCATCTTGTTCTGGAATTCTGATGATCATCTGTCTTCTTCCGCAATCCACTACCACTCCATAATGAGGCAACCAATCCATTCCTAAGATCACATCAAACTCATGGAATGGTAACTCTATCAAGTCTGCTAGGAATTGCCTACCTTGAATTTCAACTGGGCAACCCCTAAACACCTTATTAACCCTCACACTGTCCCCTAATGGGTTAGTCACAAGAATCTCAAAATCTAAAGACTGTGGTTCTAAACCCTCTTGACATGGTGGTGGTGCTCTTTATAGCAAATCTATCATATTTTTCATAAGCTTTATTTGTCCTGTGCCTGCAACAGACTGCTCTCATGATGAGCTAGCACCAGATCTCGATGTAGTAGCTCAGCGACGACTTGGCCGCAATGAAGCCTATGTCCTTGTAGGCTCATTACTTTCGCCTCTTTCGGCCAGAACATGTCATGACCATGAAGCCATACTCTACCTATCTTGTAAATTAACGGCCCTAATCAGTAAGCAACAACTTTAATACTTAAGTGTGGGTACACATATGGCATAATTAATTTTTTTTTTTGAAAAACATTTTAAAATCCTAAAACCACCCAAACAGGGCCCTAATACTTAAAATCCAGAAACACTAACCTAGTTCTCTGATACCAAAAATTGTAACACCTGCTCACCCTAACAGCTCGTGCCTAGATGAGGGTGTGTTATACTGACTTCATCGATTAAAATATCAATTTTAAATTTTGTATACATGGAAACCACTCGTATATTATTTTTTTCTTTATTTACTATTTATTTACTTTGCATTATAAAAGAAATCATAGCATGAAGAAACACAATACATTTTATATAATAAAGTATTATTTACAAAACGTGCGCTTATTTTACAAGTACTATAAAATAAAATCCAAAATATAAATACAACAATTGTGTGACCCACAGTATTTGATATAAGCTGCTCTGCTGGATCAGGCCACCATAACCTTTATCTACTATCGTCTACTTATTTTTGCTATATTTGCATGAGAGAAACTCCCACGCTAAGCTCTAGGCTTAGTGGTGCATATAAATAAGGCAATAAACTATTTTAATGCCACATGCATTGTCATTTATCAATTTATGATGAAATCATTCAAACATACATTTCTTAATATTCTAGTATGCATAACATCAATTTAATTTATTGTACCTCATTTTTTTTAACATAATCAAATCATCATTCTTATTCATTTTACAATTCATGATTCCCTTTTTATTTTCAATAATTTATTTATGTCCACAACACTCAATAATCTATTAATGCATGTCATATATCATACTCAAATATTTTTTTTTCATGCAACTTACATTTCATAAATTTTATTCTTTTATATCTTATATTTATTTTACTTTATCCACTCATTATTATCCATAGGTTTTCATTGCCCATAGCACTAAATATTATTTTTGTCATTCATAATTCCATTTTTATTTTTAATAATTCATTTATGTTCCATAACGTCTTTATTTATATTTTCATTTATGCCCAACATACCTATGAACCATTGACTAGGATAGCGGAGTTTCCATCCAGGCACTTAGGAGTGCCACCTAGGCAATATGACGTGCGCATATAAGTGCCAAACCCGGCATAGATAACCGTGCCAAACTCGGCGTAGATAATAATGTCATACCCTGTAACACCACATCTTATGCATTTGAGTTCAACCTATCCCTGTATCAAATAATCACACATGGTATACTAGAAAGGCAAAATACCCTACTAACAATTATAGTTAAATTTTTTTTTCATATCCTGTAATATCATTCAATGACTTTGCAAGTCAACTTTGAGGTTTTTGCCACAATATCATATATCACATATATTAAAACATAAACTTTGCACATAAGTATTTACGAGTTGCTTTCATTTATACATTTTTAAAACCCATTCCAAAATTACTATACATATTTAAACACATAAATACAAAATACATATGACATATTTTCATGCTCGTGTGGAATGTAAAGAGAGAGAGTGATGATGCTCAGCCAGTGACCTGTGCTCCATGTCTTTTATACGATATTCAAAATGAGCTATCACTTTTCTTTACCAGAAAAATGATGCAAATTGATGAGTTGCGGCTCAATGAGAATTGTTAACCTTGAGGGGTATTTCCATCATTTTGATGATAATAAATAATATAGCAATATTGTATTTAACATACTTGCTTTAAGTGTATTATACAGGACATAAATTAAAAATAGCAAGAATGGAGAATTGGAAGAATAATCCTTGAGAAACAAAAAGTAAAGAGTAGCATGTTCACTGCCGTGACTCTAGGAGTCACTCCCGTGAACAAAGCTAGTCGTTACCAAAACCAACATTTGAAGTTCACGGCCATGAAGGAAGAACAAATCGTGAAGTGGGCATTTCAGTCACCCCCGTGACTAAAGTTGTCACCCCCGTGAAGAGTCCTGAAATTTCAACCAGAGAGCTTCACAATCAGAGTCACCACTAGGGTCACGACTGGGAAGATGTTCACCCCCGTGAATGATGGTGTCACCCCCGTGAATTATTCTCTCAATTTCATCCAGAGAGCTTCACGACCAGAATCACCACTTGGCTCACGGTTGGAAAATTCTGTCACGGCCGTGAAAGATTAATGTCACGCCCGTGACGCTATATGTCAAAACATACCAGAGAGCTTCATGACCAAGGTCACCACTTCAGTCACGGCTTAGGAAGAACTATCACCCCCGTGACAAGCATATTCACGCCCGTGACCAATGAAAGAGAAAAATGACAGACGCGATTTTTTAGTTGGTACAACGACTAGTTTCTTATTTAATGCACTCCAGCGGCTATATTCAGCCATGGGAGTATAAATGGAATTCATTTATACATTAAGAAACAAGAGGATGATAAGGGAATGATAAGAAAAACAAAAGATTAGCATATACTTCAAATCACAAGCTATCTTGTACTTTTATACTTTGAGAACTAATTCATTCTCTGTAAAAATCTTATTGCTCCTCATATTTGAGCAATAAAGATTTAGAAGTAGTTATCTCTGTAATCTTTACTCATGTAAGCATTGGGTAGTTCTGGGTTAAGAGAATAACACTTGTAAGGGTTAGTTGTGTGAACCTCCAAAACACAAATTAAAAGGTTGTTTGTGTGAGCCTGTAAAACACAAAGTGTAGGTTGTTTGTGTGAGCCTGTAAAACACAAAGGAATTGGTTATTGTGTGAACCATTAAAACACAAGGGATTTATGGGTTAGGTGTGAGCCATTGTGAGAAACACCATAGTTGGGAGTGAGCTTGTAAAACTCTATTGTAACACTTAGTGTGTTAGTGAAACTCCCAATTGCGATTGGGGAGAGGAGTAGGGTTTGTTAATACCCGAACCTTTATAAATCTTTGTGTCTTATTTTCTCTATCCCTTCTAAAATTAACTATTTATTTCCGCACTTTAAAGTTTAATTTTTTAAACTCCAATTCAACCCCCCTTCTTGGTCTAATATCTGGGCAACAATTGGTATCAGAGCCTTGTCTAGCATCAAAGCCTAAAAAGCGCTAGTAAAGAGTTAGATATGGCCAGTGAAGGATTCCAAAGTCTCAAACCTTACTTTGATGGAGCAAACTATGCCCATTGGAAGTTTAGGATGGAGACATACTTGGATAGTGAAGGAATTGAAGTCTGGGATAGTGTACGAAAAGAATAGACACCACCAACCAGACGAGGAGCTGATGGTGAAGAGGAAATCCTATCAAGAGATGATTGGACTGAGCCCCAAAGAAGAGCAAATTTCAAAAACAAGAGGGCAATGACAATTCTATCAAGCTCATTATCTATTGAAGAATGTGGGAGAATACAACATTGCTCAACAGCATTTAGTATGTGGAAGACATTGGAGAACTATCATGAGGGAACTAAGCAAGTCAAATCCAAGAAGATTCAACTTCTAACCTCAGAATATGAGCTCTTCAAGATGAAATCAAATGAGTCAATCACTGACATGACTAATCGTCTTCTATCCATTATAAATGGAATGAGGAAACTTGGGAAGCATCTGAGCTTGGAAGATATAAACAATAAAATCCTGAGAAGTCTTCCTCTTAAAGACTATGGTTCAAGAGTTGCTGGCATAGAAGAAGCAAATGAAGATATGAGCATCATGAATACTGATGTGCTGATTGGCAAGCTTCTCACACATGAGATGGCAGTAAAGAGAGATAGAGAGCTTGAAGCAGAGCCAGAGAAAAGAAAACCCTTAGCACTTCAAGCCTCTACTTCAAAATCTCAAGAAGAAAGTGAAGATGATGAAGAAGTGAGTGATGATGAAAATGAGGACATCGTTATGCTTTCATGGAGATTAAAAAGAATCATTGAAAAGAAAATGAGCAATTCCAGAAAATTCAGGCAGAGAAACCTCAAACAAACTTCTAATAAAACAAATAGAAGTAAGGAAGAGGTGAAATGTTATGAATGTGGAAAGAAAGGACATATCAAACCAGAATGTCCAAGACTCAAGAAGCATAAGAGCAAATATCAAAGAGACAATGGGGAGAAAGGTCACAAAGCCACATGGGATGACGAAAGCTCTTCAAGTGAAGAAGATGATAATGAAAGTGAAGAGGTCAACCTATGTTTCATGGCTATTGAGGATCACGTCTCGGACAAAGTAAGATCACTACACTCATACTCTTTCAATAATGATAGTAGTGATAATGATAGTGATAATGATGATGATGATGATGATGAGCTAAGCCTAATAGAAGAATTAAATATAGAATTAGAGAAATATAGAACTAAATTTAGTATCTATAAAAATAATATCTCTAATTTGAAAAATAAGATAGATGGCTTAGAAAAGGAGAACATAAAGCTTAAATCATCTAATGAATCTCTTCAAAAGTCATTAGATGAATACTCATCAAAACCTTCAACAACTTCACTGTTAAAAGAAAATAATACTTTGAAAAATGAAGTTGAAGAACTTAGAAATTCCATTTCTAAATTTCACAAGGGTAAAGAGAGCTTAGATACTCTCATTGTGTCTCAAAGACCACCTTTAGTTAGACATGGTCTAGGGTTTAAGGACACATCATCATCTTCTCACAAAACTATATTTGTAAAATCTAAAGAATCTCACATCTCCACACCTGTTAGAACAACTCCAATAAATAAGCATGTTAAACCTTCTATACAGAAAAAGAATAATCATGCCTTTATGTATAAGGAGTATGCATCTAGAAAAATGATTGTGCATGCCATTGTTCTCAAAATCAGTCAAATAGAATTATGGCATTCAAATACATTGTAAGACCAAAAAGCAAGTTTAGACCGAAACAATGTAATTATTGTATGAAAATGGGTCATATAAATAGAAATTGCTGGATAAGGAAGGCTCATTGGCAACCTTCATGTGCTAACCCCCAAGGACCCAAACTCATTTGGGTACCTAAACATCATACTTGATTTGTAACTCTGTAGGTATGCCTCAAGTCCACAATAAACAAAAATGCATGGCTAGTAGACAGTGGATGCTCAAGGCATATGACAGGAGACAAAAAACTCTTCAATGAAATCAAAAGTATTGACGGAGGTAAAGTTACCTTTGGAAACAATGCAAAGGGTAAGGTAATTGGCATTGGTTCTATTGGTATTAATGGTACTACTTTTATTAAGGATGTTTTACTTGTTGATGGCTTAAAACATAACTTGCTAAGTGTAAGTCAATTATGTGATAAAGGAAACAAAGTAATTTTCACCTCAAATGAATGTCTTGTAATCTCTATTGATGGTCATGAAATATTTAAAAGAAATAGAGATATCAATACATACATAATAAACTTACATGAACTCTCTAACCATTCCTCTAAGTGTCTTGTGACTACTAGTGATAAATCTTGGCTGTGGCATAGAAGACTTGGTCATGCTAACATGGACTTAATACAAAGTCTAAGCACAGGAGAGCTAGTAAAAGGATTACCAAGAGTTAAATATGAAAAAGGCAAGACATGTGAACCTTGTCAAAGAGGAAAGCAACACAAGTCATCTTTCAAAGCCAAAAACATAGTAAGTACTTCAAAACCTCTTCAACTCATACATTTAGACTTATTTGGACCTATTAGGGTTGCTAGCTTAGGAGGAAAACATTATGCATTTGTCATCGTAGATGATTACTCTAGATTTACTTGGGTAATTTTCTTAGCTCAAAAGAGTGATGCTTTTGAAAACTTCAAAAACTTTGCTAAAAGAGTTCAAAATGAAAAAGGATACTGCATTTCAAAAATAAGAAGTGATCATGGGAAAGAATTTGAAAATGAAAACTTTGAAAGTTTTTGTCTTGAATATGGCATTTCACATAATTTCTCATCTCCTAGAACACCTCAACAAAATGGTGTAGTTGAAAGGAAAAATCGAACATTAATTGAAATGGCAAGAACAATGCTTAATGAATATGCATTACCAACTTATTTTTGGGCAGAAGCCACAGACACTGCATGCTATATTTCAAATCGAGTTTTCAAAAGACCTCTTTTAAACAAAACCTCATTTGAGCTATGGAATGGAAGAAAGCCCTTGGTATCATACTTTAGAGTATTTGGATGCAAGTGTTTTATATTGAACACCAAGGACAATCTTGGAAAATTTGCCTCTTAGTCTGATGATGGTATCTTTCTAGGATACTCTACAACCAGCAAAGCATATAGAGTATTTAATAAGAGATCATTAACTGTGGAAGAATCCATGCATGTTGTTTTTAATGAATCTAGTAGACTTGATCTTGTGAAAGGTAGTGCTCTTGATGATGTTGTAGATAATATGGAAAAACCTGTCATTGAAAATGGAAAAGAAGAGAACGGTCAAGAAAAACTACTACCTCAAAATCAAGAACAAATGGAGCAAGACCTTCCAAAAGAATGGAGAATGAACAAAAATCATCCAAAAGAGCAAATAATTGGTGATCTATCAAGGGGAGTAAGTACCAGATCTCAATTTAAGCATTTAGTCACTGACATAGCTTTTATTTCACAAATTGAGCCTAAAAACATTGATGAGGCTCTTAATGATGAAAGTTGGGTAATTGCCATGCAAGAGGAACTCAACCAATTTGAGAGAAATAAGGTATGGAACCTAGTACAAAAACCTAAGAATCATCCAATCATAGGCAGCAAATGGGTATTTAGAAATAAGTTAGATGAACAAGGGTTAATAACCAGGAATAAAGCAAGACTAGTTGCAAAAGGATATAATCAGGAATAAGGTATAGACTATGATGAAACATATGCACCGGTAGCTAGATTAGAAGCTATAAGAATACTCTTAGCATATGCATGTCACATAAATTTCAAACTTTTTCAAATGGATGTGAAAAGTGCATTTCTAAATGGCTATATAGATGAAAAAGTGTATGTAGAACAACCACCAGGTTTTGAAAGCTATAATTTACGAAATCATGTTTTTAAACTTTCAAAAGCTTTGTATGGTTTAAAACAAGCTCCAAGAGCTTGGTATGAAAGACTAAGTTCTTTTTTACTAGAAAATAGCTTCACAAAGGGAAATGTAGACACTACACTGTTCATCAAAAAGCATAAGCATGAAATACTAGTTGTTCAAATTTATGTTGATGATATAATATTTGGTTCTACTAATGAGCTGCTTTGTCAAGATTTTGCTAAGTGCATGACTAGGGAATTTGAAATGAGCATGATGGGAGAACTTAAGTATTTCCTTGGTCTACAAATCAAACAAAGCAATGAGGGCATATTCATCAACCAATCCAAATATGCCAAAGATTTAATCAAAAAATTTGGTATGGAAGGATGCAAAAATGCTAAGACTCCTATAAGCACATCAACAAAATTGGACAAAGATGAAAAGGGTAAGAGCATTAATGAAAAGCTTTATAGAGGTAAGATTGGATCACTTTTATATCTCACTGCTTCTAGACCCAATATTATGTATAGTGTTTGCTTATGTGCACGATTTCAATCATGTCCCAAAGAATCTCATCTAAATGCTGTAAAAAGAATTTTAAGATATTTACATGGAACATTGCATCTAGGTTTATGGTATCCTAGGAATTCATCTTTCTATATAATAGGATATTCAGATGCAAACTATGCTGGTAGTCTTTTGGATAGAAAAAATACTTCAGGTACTTGTCACTTCATTGGAGAATGTTTGGTTTCTTGGTTTAGCAAGAAACAAGTTTCAGTTGCTCTTTCAACTGCTGAAGCTGAATATGTAGCAGTTGGATGTTGTTGTACACAAATTCTTTGGATGAAACAGCAACTTAAGGACTATGGTCATGAAATGAACCATATACCTATAAAATGTGACAACACCAGTGTTATAAATCTTTCAAAGAATCCTATTCAACACTCTAGAAGTAAACATATTGACATTAGACATCACTTTATTAGAGATCATGTTCAATATGGAGATGTTGAATTAGAATTTGTATGCACAGAAAAGCAATTAGCAGATATTTTCACTAAGTCTCTAAATGAGGAAAGATTTAATTTCATTAGAAGAGAACTAGGCATGATTGATGGATTAACCTTGTGATTAAAAGAAAATGAAATTTTAATTGTTGATCTTAAAACATATCACAAGTTAGAAGATAAATATTTTGATGAAAATTCATGTTTTATGAAGCAAAATCTTTGTTGAAATGATTTAGTCTTGTTGCAGAACTTAATTTCAATTTAATGAAAATTATAGGGGAGTCACGCCCGTGACTTATACTCACGCCCGTGACTTAAGTGGCTCAAAGAGGCAGTATTGTTCACAACTTCGGTTCACGACATGCTTCACAGCTTCAAGTAGTGAAACATTGTTTCACGGCTTGAGTCACGCCCGTGGATAAGACTATTCACGCCCGTGACTTATTTTCACTCCCATGAACCATTATGTCTCAAAAACTCACAGAAGCTTTCACGCTTTGCGTCACAGCATGAGTCACGGCTTCAAGTGGTGAAACATAGTTTCACGGTTTGAGTCATGACCGTGGCAAAGAAGTTTCACGCCCGTGACAGAGTTTCATGCCCGTGAATAATTACACCCAAAAACTCACGGATGCTTTCACGCCTTGTGTCACGGCTTGCTTCACGGGTATAAGTAGTGAAATTCAACACTTCACGCCCATGACATAATATTCACCCATGTGACCTATGATCATTCACGCCCGTGAAAACATTCATGCTTTCATTCACGGGTGGAATTCTGCTTCAGCAAACCGTGAACATGACTATTCACGCCCGTGAAACTTGAAGTCACGCCCGTGAATGTATCGAATATATAAGAAAATAGCCGGTTACAAACTTCATTTCAACTCTCCATCTCCCAAAACCGCTCTCATTTACTCTCATTCATTGAGACATTGAAGATTCCGACCCCAAAGCCTTGTTATTTCACTATAAATTCCTTCAAAAGTTCGAATCTTCAGCAGAAAATATATATTCCTAGGGTATTTCATCATATTTTATTTTCATTCCTATCTAAATCAAAATCAAAATGGAGTCTGCTTCATCAAAAGGGAAGAGAAAGAAGTCCCATGCACCAAAGAGATATCCAGATTACCTCATGAACATCATACCCGAAAGTTGTCATCCTCGGTATGCAACTTTAAAGAAGCGACCAATTTTATCATCAAGGTCCTTCGAATGGCAGACAGTCCGTAATCTAGGACTCGAGATGGCTATGACAGAGCAACTTCAAGCCTGTCATCTAAAAGACTTTGTTGACATTCATCTGCCAACTCTACAGGAGCCAACGCTGGAATTCCTCTGCACCTTGTAGGTTTCACCAACTGGAGTGGTGAAATTCCAACTCTGCAAAAATGAAAACACCCTCAGCGCCATTGCCTTTGGAGAATTGCTCAACCTACCATCAGATGGCGTTCTGAATGAGACTGAGGTAGAATTATCTGCCCCTGCAGCCTGGACTCATTTCGGATACAATTGTAGCTGGGACGTAAAGAAGACAAAAAGCACTCATCTCATGGCCCCAGTACACAGGTGTTTGCATAGGTTTCTAACCTATAGCATTTTTGCTCGGGGAGAGAGCAATGGAACTATTAGGAAGTCAGAACTCTTCCTATTTGAAATGGCTCGCCGGGGAATCAAAGTGGCACTTTCCAGATGGTTTGCAAACCATCTTCTCTCCATCGCAACCAAGCCCACATGAGATATCTTGATTGGGGCTTATGTCACTCATATGGCAGTGAAGCTAAATTACTTGAAGCTGGAAGACCATCATTTCAACATTATTCCTGCCCACCCACGAGATAGGCTGGATATCGAGTCTTTCATAAAGATGGGAGCAGCAGTGAGAATCATTTACCAGAACAATATCTTTTATCGCTTCACTGATACTGCTGGAGAAATTATCTGGGAAGATCATGACATGGAGGATTTTAAAGCAGGCCTCCAGGGAGTCTAGCAGAAAAAGAGGGCTAGGATTGAGGAAGCCACTCCAGCCATCGCTCAGGACATTGGACGGTCCTCAGCCTCCACACCGTCTTTAGCGCAGCAGGTGGTCGACCTCTTGGCACCACGTTTCGAGCAGCTGCAGACTTCTATGGATGAGAGGTTGGAAAACCTCAAGGACTTCATGGAGTCTCGACTCGACAGTCTTGAGGCTGAAGTAGCTAGGCTTCGTGATAGGATGTCTAGCTAGGATATAGGATAGAGTGTAGCCTAAACTTGTTATGTTTGATCATTTTTCTTTATTTTGTTACTTATTATGTTTCTGTATCTTTTCCTTCATATAATATATATTTGCTTTTGTTTACTTCAATCTACATATTCTTTTTGATTGATGACAAAAGGGGGAGAAAACTAGCAATATATGAAAGAATTTATATGATAAGGGAAAGTAGGATCAAACTAGCAATAATAAGAGTTGTGAATCAAATTTGAAATTGATTGCAAAGTAGAATTATAACCTAAGTATACCTTGCATATACCTTAAAAAGCAAGTTACAAATAAAAACATGCCATGATATACCTTAAACATACTTTACATATACTTTATGTCTTGAAAAGGATTTGTGGTATGTATTGGACATACTTTGCTTATGACTTGCTTCTAGCTTAAATGCTACATCCTTATTCACTATTCTTGCACATTATAATTTTTATCCTAAGTATATTTTGAGGGGGAGACTTCTCAAAATCACATATTGCTAGATTATTTGTCACCATAAAAAAGGGGGAGATTGTTAACCTTGAGGGGTATTTCCGTTATTTTGATGATAATAAATAATATAGCAATATTGTATTTAACATACTTGCTTTAAGTGTATTATACAGGACATAAATGAAAAATAGCAAGAATGGAGAATTGCAAGAATAATCCTTGAGAAACAAAAAGTAAAGAGTAGCATGTTCACTGTCGTGACTCTAGGAGTCACTCCCGTGAACAAAGCTAGCCGTTACCAAAACCAACATTTGAAGTTCACGGCCATGAAGGAAGAACAAATCGTGAAGTGGGCATTTCAGTCACCCCCGTGAAGAGTCATGAAATTTCAACCAGAGAGCTTCACAATCAGAGTCACCACTAGGGTCACGGCTGGGAAGATGTTCACCCCCGTGAAAGATGGTGTCACCCCCGTGAATTATTCTCTCAATTTCATCCAGAGAGCTTCACGACTAGAGTCACCACTTGGCTCACGGCTGGAAAATTCTGTCACGGCCGTGAAGGATTAATGTCACGTCCGTGACGCTATATGCCAAAACATACCAGAGAGCTTCATGACCAAGGTCACCACTTCAGTCACCGCTTGGGAATAACTGTCAACCCCATGACAAGCATATTCACGCCCGTGACCAATGAAAGAGAAAAATGACAGACGCGATTTTTTAGTTGGTACAACGGCTAGTTTCTTATTTAATGCACCCCAACGGCTATATTCAGCCATGGGAGTATAAATGGAAGTCATTTTTACATTAATAAACAAGAGGATGATAAGGGAATGATAAGAAAAACAAAAGATTAGCATATACTTCAAATCACAAGCTATCTTGTACTTTTATACTTTGAGAACTAATTCATTCTCTGTAAAAATCTTATTGCTCCTCATATTTGAGCAATAAAGATTTATAAGTAGTTATCTCTGTAATCTTTACTCAAGTAAGCATTGGGTAGTTCGGAGTTAAGAGAATAACACTTGTAAGGGTTAGTTGTGTGAACCTCCAAAACACAAATTAAAAGGTTGTTTGTGTGAGCCTGTAAAACACAAAGTGTAGGTTGTTTGTGTGAGCCTGTAAAACACAAAGGAATTGGTTATTGTGTGAGCCATTAAAACACAAGGGATTTCTGGGTTAGGTGTGAGCCATTGTGAGAAACACCATAGTTGGGAGTGAGCTTGTAAAACTCCATTGTAACACTTAGTGTGTTAGTGAAACTCCCAATTGCGATTGGGGAGAGGAGTAGGGTTTGTTAATACCCGAACCTCTATAAATCTTTGTGTCTTATTTTCTCTATCCCTTCTAAAATTAACTATTTATTTCCGCACTTTAAAGTTTAATTTTTTAAACTCCAATTCAACCCCCCTTCTTGGTCTAATATCTGGGCAACAAGAATAATCATCAATTGAGCTCTAAAGTACCAAACAACTCATACTAATAAATCACAAATCCGATACATACCATGTATTCCATTCCATTCGTCAGAATCATATAAGTATTAATAAAGTTGAAACCTATAATCATTACTCTTTACGTATGCAAATACTTTGCTTATTGTATTTTGTTGTGACCAAGTTAAACAGACATTGCCCCGGGTTTCCATGTGAACATTTGCCATGTGAACATTTGCATTTGCTAGCTAGCTTGATCATTTGTTTCATTTGCACATTTGTTGGGCCATAAGCCTCTTCTTGTGCTTTACAATATCAATTAACTAGTCACAACGCCGTTTAAGTCCATATGCATATGCATTTGTAACTAAGAATTCATCATCCATTGCATCTTTATCATATATACCATACATATATCCCATATATCCTTATATGTCACGCATATACCTTGCATATACTATACATATACCATGTATATATATCCCATATGTCAAACATATACGTCAAACATACCACAAGTATACCACTTATATATACCACAAACGTCACAAATTATCCATCATCATATTATCAATTATATATCATAATAATCATATGAATCCCATAGCAAGCAACATTCATATGCACTAAAGAATTCATTCATAATTAGACTCACCTTTCCCCTTTGATTCTGACCCCTAACTTATTGTTTATCCGCACCTTGTGGGTCTCCAATATGTGGTGAGCCTAATACGAAAATATAATTGATTAACTCATGATTAGGGAGACTTAATGTGGCTTAAACAAATTAATATGCATTGTTCATATCAATAGCTAACATTTTTCCTATGAGGCAGTGTGACCTTATGGGACTCTTTAGCCTATAAATTTCTCTACACTTGATCAATTAATCTGATTCTTATTCCTAATTCAAATTACATATAACTATATAACATATTAAAATTTCAGACCAATTGGATCATCGTACAAGTTTTGGTGGAATTGCTAAATGTATTATGTTTTCTGCCCTTAGGCAGTTTCAGGGTACCAACTTTGGTTCATCGTAACTTATAATATATAAGTCATATTTCAATGAAACTTTACAGATAGTTACATGGATATAAATGGAATATTTTTAATGTCTATAACTTGTATCAATTATGTCTCTAAGATCTTGTAATTATAAGAAACATTTTGCTAGTCCAGAACAGAGTTGGCTTCCAGACCAGTATGACTTCTAGAGGCCATAACTTAGTCTATAAAAAGCATATTAAGCAGAAATTAGTTCCCAAATTTAGTAAGACATGTACCTATAACTTTCATGCTTTTATAATTTTCATAATCTATCTCTAAGGAGCTATAAATATCCAAAAATATTGCTAGATCTACCCTGGGCACTAAGCAGGCAGTTCAAACCATGGAACATTCATGGTTCCATTCACCATAACTCACAATTTACAAGGAATATGAACCTAAAATTTGGTATAAAAATGCATAACACATATATCTACAACTTGGATGTTTTGGTATACTTAAAAGAATGGCTTTAACATATTCACAACCAACAAACACAGTAGCTAACTCACTTAGGGATCACATCCAGACCAGTTTCAGTAGAGAGACAATTGCTCTTCCTATACACCAAATCTTGAAACTATGTTTACATATCCATAAATATAAGACATAAATAAACAACGTTCATGTTTTAAACTTTTTCAGATTCAATCTCTAAGATCATCAAAACCATGGTACAAAATACTACTTATCTATGAACCCTAAACACCATAATCAAGATTAACACAAAAATAAATATTTACTCACCTATAATCACTCTTGGCTAATCTTGTTAATGCAATTTTTGGAGTGAAAGAGAGAAGAAAAAGTGGCTGGAACTTCAAAGAAAATGGGTTGAAGCAAAGAAGAAGAAGAAGAAGAAGAAGAAAATGAATGAAGATAATGGCAGCCTAATAAGTTAAAAGTCACCACCATTTTGTCTTCCCTTTTTTCCATCCGTCCCTTTTCCCTTTTTTATTTTTTTATTTTTTTATTTTTCTGACTTTTATTTATTTTATTTTTTATTTTTTAATTTTTCTTATTATTATTTTACAAATCAACACAATATGCAATTTAATCTTAATCTAGTAATTTTTCTTACTTTAATTTAGTCACCTTATTCAATTTATTTCTAATACTTTGTTATCCTCATTTAGGTTATAAGTACACACATGCGACTCAATACAATTGTCAAATACTAAGACACGTAGCTAGTACGTGTCATAAACTTGTTCCTACAAAAATACATATGAAATGCACATGTTCAATTGAATTATATGCAAGATGCATATGTCAAAATAAAATGCATGTAATAATGCATATGTGGGATGTAACATCCTTGACCTTCCCCACATGAATTTCATTGAACATAAGTATCTTACATACAATTAAATTGAACACATGAATTTCACAAATATTTTCTTAGAAACAAGTTCATGGCACGCACTAGCTACGTGTCCTAGTATTTGGGAATTATATTGAGTCACACGTGTATCCTTATAACCTAAATAAGGATAAAACATTATTAGAAATGAATTGAATAAGGTGACTAAATTAAAGTAAGCAAAATGATTAGATTAAGATTAGTAAAAATTTACATTGTTAATTTAGTTAAATCGGGCCAAATGATTAAGTTGTATTATTGTGTGAATTAGTGGAATTATAAATATATGTAAATAATAATAATAATAATAATATAGACAAAATAAAATTAAAATGACACAAAAGAGAAATCAAAGAGAAGAGAAATGAGAAATGAGAAGAGAAAAGAGAAGAGAAGAAGAGAAAATGACAAAATGACAAAAAACAAGTTGGCTTTATCTTCATCTTTCTTCCCCATTTCTGCCTTCTTCTCCAGCCCCACTTCTTCTTCAATTTCCTCCATTTCAGACATTAATTCATCCTTGTTTCACTTGATTTTTGAGGCAAATTTATCCCTTGCAAGTTTGTTCTTGGTAAGTAATCAATTCTTATTGCTATAAGGTTGATTTCAGCTGCTTAGCTTCAATATTAGGCACTGAATTGCACCCCAATTTTGATATTAATAGAAATTGATTCTGGTAAAGTGTAAAACACAAACATTGTTCCTTGTTGTCTTATATAATTGCATATGTAAACATTGTTGCAAGATTTTATGTATAGGAAGAGATAGGCTCTCTCTAATGAAACTGGTTAGGGTGTGAACCCTAACCCCATTAGCTACTATGCGCTTTGATTTCGAATATTTTAAAGCCATTATTTGAAGTATCTCAAAACATAAAAGTTGTAGATATATGTGTTTCATATATTTATACCAAATATCAGGTTTAGAAGACTTGTATAGTTTGAGTTATGGTGAATGGAACGATGACTGTTCCATGACTTCAACTGCAAATTGAGTGCCCTGGGTAGATCTAGAACATTGTTGGGCCCATTGGAGCTCGTTAGAGCTAGATTATGTAAATAGTAAAAACAGGAAAGTTATAGGTATATGTCTTAGCTAAATATGGGTACTCATTTAAGCTTAATTGGTTATGTACAAACTAAGTTATGGCCTTTGGAAGTCATACTGGTACGGAAGCCAATTCTATTATAGACTAGTAAAATGTTTGTTATATTTTCAAGCCCTTAGAGACATAATTAATAAAAGTTGTAAACATGAACAATGTTCCATATGAACATATATAAGTTTTTGTAAAGGTCATTAAAATAGTACTTATATATTATCAGGTATGATAAACCCAAATGAGTACCCTGAAACTGCCTAAAGGCGGAACATAGAACACACTTAGAAATTCCACAAAATATTGCACAATGATCCAATTGGTCTGCAATTTTAATATGTTCTATAATTATATGTTATGATTAATTAGGAATAAGAATCCGATTATTTGGGCAAGTGTAGAAAACGTTATAGGCTAAACAGTCCCATAAGGTCACACTGCATCATAGGAAAAATATTAACTATTGACATGAAAAATGCATATTAATTTGTTTAAGCCACATTAAGTCTCCCTAATCATGAGTTAATCGATTATATTTTCATATTAGGCTCGCAACATATTGGAGACCCACAAGGAGCGGATAGACAATAAGTTAGGGGTTGGAATCAAAAGAGAACGGTGAGTCTAATTATCGATTGAATTCTTTAGTGCAAATGAAAGTTGCTTGCTATGTGATTCATATGATTGTCATGATTGGTCCTTGATAATGTAATGATGGATAATTTGTGACGTTGTGGTACATATAAATGGTATACTTGTGGTATATTTGAAGTATATGTTTGACATATGTGATATATATACATGGTATATGTATAGTATATGCAAGGTATAAGTGTGGCATATGAGGTATATATGTTGTATATGTATATTATATGTGCTAAGATACAATGGTTGATGAATGCTTAAATACAAGTGCATATGCATATGGACTAAAAAGGTGTTGTGACTAGTTAATCGATATTGTAAAGCAAAAGAAGAGGCCTATGGCCCAACAAATGCACAAATGAAACAAATGATCAAGCTAGCTAGCAAATGCAAATGCAAATGTTCACATGACAAATGTTCATATGGAAACTCGAGGCAATGTCTGTTTAACTAGGTCACAACATAATGAAATAAGCAAAGCATTTGCATACATAAAGAGTAATGATTATATGTTTCAACTTTATTGATACATATATGATACTGATGAATGGAATGGAATATGTGGTAAATATTGGAATTGTGATTTATTACAATGAGTTGTTTGGTACTTTAGAACTCATTGGATGATTATTCTCACTGAGCCGCAACTCAAGAATTTGCATCATTTTTCAGGTAAAGAAAAGTGATAGCTCATTTTGAGTAGTGTATAGAAGACATGGAGCACAAGTCATTGGCCGAGCCTCATCACTCTCTCTCCTTGCATTCCACACAAGCATGAAAATCTGTCATATGTGTTTTGTATTTATGTGATTGAATATGTATAGTCATTTTGGAATGAGTCTAAAAATGTATAAATGAAATCAACTCGAAAATAATTATGTGTAAAGTTTATGTTTTGATATATGTGACATATTATATTGTGGTGAAAACCTCAGTGTTAACTTTGCATAGTGAGTGAATAATATTACAGGATATGAGACTTGCATGTCATTGAATGAAATTATAGGATATGAGACTTGCAAAGTCATTGAATTATATTATAGGATATGAAAGAAAATTTTACTACTATTATTAACAGGGTATTTTACCTTTCTAGTATGCCATGTATGATTACTTGATACAGGAATAGGTTATACTCAAATGCATAAGATGTGGTGTTACATTTTTGGTATCAGAGCAGGGATAGGTTCCAAGGGAACATGCATATGCATGAGAGCATGATAACATATACATCCTATGTGTTGAACATTTTGTAGTGACATAATTTCATTTATTTTAGGGACATCATAAGGCATGATTCACCAAAGAGGGAGAGGCCGGCTGAAATGCATTCTCATGAGGCATCACCTCATTTACATAGAGATCAACCAGCACTAGGAGCTAGAGCTCCAGTACATGCATCATAGTCATCTCATGCAGAAGTACCCAATGAAAACCTAGAACAGGAAGTATATGGTCCTGAAATGTACAAGGAAAGACATTATGACAAGCTGAGGAAACATGGTGCAACTGATTTCAATGTCACAACAGACCTAGCAGAAGCTGAGACATGGCTGAAAAGGACACAGAGGGTACTAAATATGATGAGATGTACCCCGGATGAGAAATTCGATTATGCAGTATCCTTGCTGCAAGGAAATGCTTATGAATGGTGGGAGACAGTCCTCGACAATGATGCACAACCACTGGTGTTAACATGGAATGATTTCTTCCTGGAAATTTAGAACAATTACATGCCTGAAACATATAAATATGAGAAGAGGAAGTAATTCCTGAATCTGAAACAGGGGAATATGTCTGTTGCGGAGTATGATGTACAATTTAATAAACTTTCCCATTATGCCACCTTCACAGTCTCTACTGAAAGAGACAAATGCAGGAAGTTTGAGGAGGGTCTCAAATATGAGATCAGAAATAAAATCACGACTACTGATCTTGATAGTTATGCCAGACTCAGCTGCTGCAATTAGAGCTAAACGATTAATGAATGAAGTTGGGGAGCAACAAATTAAGAGGGCAGCACGTGAGTTCTTCGGTGAGTCTAGCAGAAGGTCAGGAAAAAGAGGCAGATATATGTCTGCACAGTCTGGCAACAGAAGTGGGTACTCCTATTCTAGAGGTCGAGGCAATGATGATGATTAGAGCTATTGAAAGATTATGATTTTACAATTGAATACCATACAGGGAAAGCCAATGTGGTAGCATATGCATTGAGTAGGAAGGCTAGTAGCAGTGTAGCTCACTTGCATGTATCCTCTTTTCCATATTTGATTCAATTACGATCTATCAATGTTGAATTAAATATACATGATGAAGAATCACTGATTGCTACTCTTCAAGTCAGACCTATACTAAAGGATAGGATCAAAGTTGCACAAAGTAAAGATCCTAAATTGTGAGAAAATTGAATCAGTAAGGCAGGGAAATAGTAAAGATTTTCAATTGCATGATGATGTACTGATGTTAAAGTCATGCATATGTGTTCCAGACACTGAGAACTTGCATCAGGAAATAATGGAAGAGGCACACAATGCACCGTATGCAATGCACCCAGGGATGACAAAGATGTATCACAATTTAAGGCCTCATTACTGGTGGCGAAGAATGAAGAAAGAGATAGCAGAATATGTTTCCAAATGCTTGACATGTCAGTAGATTAAAATTGAATATCAGGCACCAGTTGGTAAACTACATCCATTGCCAGTGCCATAATGGAAATGGGAAAGAATAACGATGGATTTTGTCTATGGATTGCCAAGAACTCCATGAAAAAATGATGCATTATGGGTAATTGTTGATAGATTAACCAAGTCAGCACATTTTCTACCCATCAGATGGGGTTGTACACTTGAGAGTTTGGCCAAATTATATGTGAATGAGATAGTTAGATTGCATGGCATTCTAGTGTCCATTATGTCTGATAGAGATCCACAGTTTACTTCACGTTTTGGGTGAGTTTACAAAATGCATTGGAAACAAAATTAAACTTTAGCACTGCATTCCACCCACAAACTGACGGACAATCAGAGACGACTATACAGACATCAGAAGAAATGCTCAGAGCATGTTCTATGGAATTCAGAGGTGCTTGGGATGAATATATAGCATTGATTGAATTTGTTTACAACAACCAGTATCATAGCGGTATCCAGATGGCACCATATAAGGCATTGTATGGCAGAAAGTGTTGAAGCCCTATCATTTTGGATGAAGAAGGAGCACGTGCATTAGAAGGGCCAGAGATAGTGCAAGACATAGTGGATAAGATCAAGGTTGTCAAGAACAAGCTAAAGGCAGCACAGGATAGGCAGAAAATTTATGTTGATCAACATAGAAGGGAGATGGAATACGAGTTAGGTGAAAATGTGTTTCTTCATCTATCTCCATGGAAAGGGATAATCCGATTTGGCAAGAAGGGTAAATTAAGCCCAAGATACATAGGGCCTTATGAAATTCTTGAGAAGATTGGTCCATTGGCTTATAGGTTGGCTTTACCACCCGAGATGGCTCAAATACATAATCTGTTTCATGTGAGCATGCTTAGAAGATACAGGTCAGATCCTACATATGTACTTAAAGATGAAGCCATTGAGACTGCAGAGGACATAAGTTATGTTGAGGAACCAGTGCAAATCATTGGATACAAGACTAAGAAGCTAAGAAATCGAGAAATACCTTTGGTTAAGGTATTATGGCGTAACCATTTACAAGAAAAGGCAACATGGGAAACAGAAGAAAATATGAAAAAGCAATATCCACAACTGTTATCAGGTATTAATTTTGAGGATGAAATTTTTAAAAGGAGGGGAGAATTGTAACATCCTTGACCTTCCCCACATGCATTTCATTGAACATAAGCATCTTACATACAATTCAATTGAACACGTGCATTTCACACATATTTTCTTAGAAACAAGTTCATGGCACGCACTAGCTACGTGTCGTAGTATTTGGCAATTATATCGAGTCACACGTGTATACTTATAACCTAAATAAGGATAAAAAGGTATTAAAAATGAATTGAATAACGTGACTAAATTAAAGTAAGAAAAATGATTAGATTAAGAATAGTAAATATTTACATTGCTAATTTAGTTAAATCAGGCCAAATGATTAAGCTGTATTATTTTGTGAATTAGTGGAATTATAAATATATGTAAATAATAATAATAATAATATAGACAAAATAAAATGAAAATGACACAAAAGAGAAATAGAAGAGAAGAGAAAAGAGAAATGAGAAGAGAAAAGAGAAGAGACTAAGAGAAAATGACAAAAAACAAGTTGGCTTTATCTTCATCTTTCTTCCCCATTTCTGCTTTCTTCTCCAGCCCCACTTCTTCTTCAATTTCCTCCATTTTAGACTTCAATTCATCCTTGTTTCACTTGATTTTTGATGCAAATTGATCCCTTGCAAGTTTTTTCTTGGTAAGTAATCAATTCTTATTGCTATAAGGTTAATTTGAGTTGCTGAGGTTCAATATTAGGCACTGAATTGCACCCCGATTTTTATATTACTAGCAATTGATTCTGGAAGAGTTTAAAATACCAACATTGTTCCTTTATGTCTTAGATTTTTGGATATGTAAGCCGTTTTTCATGATGTTATGTATAGGAAACGATATGCTCTCTCTACTGAAACTGGGCAGGGTGTGAACCCTAACTAAGTTAGCTACTGTGTGCTTTGATTTCGAATATTTTAAAGCCATTATTTGTAGAATATCAAAACATAAAAGTTGTAGATATATGTGTTTTGTATATTTATACCAAATAGCAGGTTTAGAGGACTTGTATAGTTTGAGTTATGGTGAATGGAACCATGACTGTTCCACGACTTGAACTGCCAATTGATTGCCCTAGGCAAATCCAGAACATTGTTGGGCCCATTGGAGCTAGTTAGAGCTAGATTATGTACATAGTAAAAATAGGAAAGTTATAGGTATATGTCTTAGCTAAAGTGTGGTACTAATTGGATTTTAATGGGTTATGTATAGACTAAGTTATGGCCTTTGGAAGTCATATTGGTCCAGAAGCCAATTCTATTCTGGACTAGTAAACAGTTTGTTATCTTTTAAAGCCCTTAGAGAAATAATTGATAAAAGTTTTAAACCTACAAAATGTTCCATATGAATCCATATATGTTTCTGTAAATTTTCATTGAAATAGGACTTATAGATTATAAGTTATGATGAACCCAAATGAGTACCCTAAAACTGCCTAAAGGTAGAAAACAGAACACACTTAGCAATTCCACAAAATATTGTAAAATGATCCCATTGGTCTGAAATTTTAATATGATCTATACTTATTTATTATTGTTAATTAGGAACAAGAATTAGATTATTTTGTCAAGTGTAGGAAACGTTATAGGCTAAACAATCCCATAAGGTCACACTGGATCATAGGAAAAATCTTAACTATTGACATGAATAATGCATATTAATTTGTTTAAGCCACATTAAGTCTCCCTAATCATGAGTTAATCGATTATGTTTTCATATTAGGCTCGCAACATATTGGAGACCCACAAGGAGCGGATAGACATTAAGTTAGGGGTCGGAATTAAAGAAGAACGGTGAGTCTAATTATCGATTGAATTCTTTAGTGCAAATGAAAGTTGCTTGCTATGTGATTCATATGATTGTCATGATTGGTCCTTGATAATGTAATGATTGATAATTTGTGACATTTTGGTACATATAAATGGTATACTTGTGGTATATTTGAAGTATATGTGATATATATACATGGTATATGTATAGTATATGCAAGGTATATGTGTGGCATATGAGGTATATATGTGGTATATGTATATTATATGTGATAAGATACAATGGTTGATGAATGCTTAAATACAAGTGCATATGCATATGGACTAAAAAGGCGTTGTGACTAGTTAATCGATATTGCAAAGCAAAAGAAGAGGCCTATGGCCCAACAAATGTGCAAATGAAACAAATGATCAAGCTAGATAGCAAATGCAAATGTTCACATGGAAACCCGGGGCAATGTCTGTTTAACTTGGTCACAATATAATGAAATAAGCAAAGCATTTGCATACATAAAGAGTAATGATTATATGTTTCAATTTTATTGATATATATATGATACTGATGAATGGAATGGAATATGTGGTATATATTGGAATTGTGATTTATTACTATGAGTTGTTTAGTACTTTAGAGCTCATTGGATGATTATTCTCACTGAGCCGCAACTTATGAATTTGCATAATTTTTCAGGTAAAGAAAAGTGATAGCTCATTCTGAGTAGTGTATAGAAGACATGGAGCACATGTCATTGGCTGAGCCTCATCACTCTCTCTCCTTGCATTCCACACAAGCATAAAAATATGTTATATGTGTTTTGTATTTACGTGCTTGAATATGTATAGTCATTTTGGAATGAGTCTAAAAATGTATAAATGAAATCAACTCGAAAATAATTATGTGTAAAGTTTATGTTTTGATATATGTGATATATTATATTGTGGTGAAAACCTCAGTGTTAACTTTGCCAAGTCAGTGAATAATATTACAGGATATGAGACTTGCAAGTCATTGAATGAAATTATAAGATATGAGACTTGAAAAGTCATTGAATTATATTACAGGATATGAAAAAAAAAATTTACAGTATGCCATGTATGATTACTTGATACAGGGATAGGTTATACTCAAATGCATAAGATGTGGTTTTACATGGGATGTCGAGGTTGTTACAATTCTCCGCTCCTTTAAAAAATTTCATCCTCGAAATTGATTACATGGGAATAGGTGTGGATATTGCCTTTTCATATTTTCTTCTGTTTCCCATGTTGCCACTTCTAGTAAATGGTTACGCCACAATACCTTAACTAAAGGTATTTCCTAATTTCTTAGCTATTTTGTCTTGTATCCAATGATTTCCAATGGTTCCTCAACATAACTCATGTCCTCTGCAATCTCAATGGCTTGATCTTTAAGTACATGTGTAGGATCTGACCTGTGTCTTCTAAGCATGCTCACATGAAATACATTATGAATCTAAGCCATCTCCGGTGGTAAAGCCAACCTATAAGCCAATGGACCAACGTTCTCAAGAATTTCATAAGGCCCTATGTATCTTGGACTCAATTTAATCGTTTTGCCAAATTGGATTATTCCTTTCCATGGAGATACATGAAGAAATACCTTTTAACCTAACTCGTATTTCATCTCCTTTCTATATTGATCAGCATAACTTTTCTATTTGTCTTTGTCTACTTTTAGCTTGTTCTTGATTATTTTTATTTTATCCACTGTATCTTCTACTATCTCTGGCCCTTCTAATGCACGTGCACCTTCTTCATCCCATGTGATAGGGCTTCGGCACTTTCTGCCATACAATGCCTCATATGGTGCCATACAATGATATTGGTTGTTGTAAGCTAATTCAGTCAATGCTATATATTCATCCCAAACACATATGAATTCCATAGAACATTCTCTGAGCATTTCTTCTAATGTCCGTATAGTCATTTATGATTGTCCATCAGTCTGTGGGTGGAATGCAATGCTGAAGTTCAATTTTGTTCCCAATGCGTTTTGTAAACTCACCAAAAAACGTGAAGTAAACCATGGATCTCTATCAGACACAATGGACATAGTAATGCCATGCAATCTGACTATCTCATTCACATATAATTTGGCCAAACTCTCAAGTGTACACCCCCATCTAACAGATAGAAAATGTGTTGAGTTGGTTAATCTATCAACAATTACCCATATTGCATTGTTTTTCCTTGGAGTTTTTGGCAATCCATAGACAAAATCCATCATTACTTTCTCTCATTTCCATTCTGGCACTGGCAATGGATGTAACTTACCAATTGGTGCTTGGTGTTCAATCATAATCTGTGGACATGTTAAGCATTTAGAAACATATTCTGCTATGTTTTTCTTCATTCTTGGCCACCAGTAATGAGGCCTTAAACTATGATACATTTTTGTCATCCTTAGGTGCATTGCATAAGGTGCATTGTGTGCCTCTTCCATTATTTCTTGAAGCAAGTTTTCAGTGTCTGGAACACATATGCGTAACTTTAACATCTGTACATCGTCCTGCAATTGAAAATCTTTACTGTTTCCCTGTCTTACTAATTCAATTTTCTCACACAATTTAGGATCTTTACTCTGTGCAACTTTGATCCTATCCTTTAGTATAGGTATGACCTGAAAAGTAGCAACCAATGGCCCTCTATCCTGTATATTTAATTCAACATTCATAGATCGCATTTGAATCAAATATGGAAAAGAGGGCATTTGCAAATGAGCTACACTGCTACTGCCCTTCCTACTCAATGCATCTACTACCACATTGGCTTTCCCTAAATGGTATTCAATTGTACAGTCATAATCTTTCAATAGCTTTAACCACCATCTCTTCCTTATGCTTAATTCTTTCTGTGTCAGCAAATAACCCAAGCTTTTATGGTCTGTGAAGATTTGGAATGTCTCACCATATAAATAATGCCTCTAAATCTTCAATGCAAATATGACTGCAACCAATTTTAAATCATGCACTGGATATGAGATCTCATGTGGTCTCAGTTGCCTAGATGCATAAGCCTTCACCTTACCGTGTTGCATTACTAAACATCCCAAGCCTTGGTGAGAAGCATCACTATATACTGTAAACCCACCTGTACCTATAGGGATAGTTAACACTAGTGCTGAGGTTAACCTGTGTTTTAGTTCATCGAAACTCCTTTGACATTCTAGAGTCCACTTGAAAGGCACATTCTTTCTCAACAATTTAGTCAAAGGGCTAGCAATTAAGGAGAATCCATCAACAAACCTGCGATAGTATCCGACTAAACCCAGAAAACTATGCATTTCTTAAATATTTTTAGGAGCTTCCTAATTTACCATAGCCTCAATTTTTTTTGGCTCAACCTCTATGCCTTTGCTCAACACCACATGTCCATGAAACACCAAATGATCTAACCAGAATTCGCATTTACTCAATCTAGCATATAATTGTTTCTCCCTCAAAGTTTTCAACACAATTTTTAAATGTTGTTCATGTTGTCCCCTGGTTTTTGAGTACACCAATATGTCATCAATAAATACTATCACAAATCTATCCAGATATGGTTGAAACACCTTATTCATTAAAGCCATAAATATCGTTGGAGCATTAGTCAACCCAAATGACATTACTAAAAATTCATAATGTCCATACCTGGTTCGAAAGGCAGTCTTTGGAATATCTACTTTTGCTACCTTTAACTGGTAATAACCTGATTTCAAATCAATCTTGGAGAATATCTGGGCTCCCTGCAATTGATCAAACAAATCATCTATTCTAGGCAATGGATATTTGTTCTTCATCATCATTTTGTTCAGTTGCCTATAATCAATGCAAAAATGGAGCTCCCCAATGTGATAGACTAGGTCTGATATACCCTTTGTCAAGCAACTCTTGCAATTAGATCTTCAATTCTTTCAACTCGACTAGGGCCATTCTATACGGTGACCTTGATATTGGTGTTGTTCCTGGTACTAGTTCAATAGTGAATTCTATCTCTCTATCTGGTGGTAAACTAGGTAGATCATCTTGGAATACATCAGAAAATTCCCTTACCACTGGTATATTTTCAAGCAAGCTATCAGTGGTTCTAGTATCAGTCACATATGCCCAATATGCCTCATATCCTCCTTTGATCATCCGAAATGCTTTTACAGCTGAGATTAGACATGTAGGCACAAGTTTTCTTTCACCCAAAAATACAACCCTTGGCTGGTTCGGTGATTCTAAAATTACTTCCTTAGTAAAGCAATTCACTATTGCATGATGTCTAGTTAACTAGTCCATTCCTAATATCACATCAAATTCATATATTGGCAATAAAATTAGATTAGCTATTAACTCAGCTTTATCAATACATATCAAGCAATCACGACAGACATTATTCACAACTACTACTGTTCCCAGTGGAGTACTCACATTTATGTCAATCCCCAGAGGCTCATGTTTTTTATGCAGTTTAGATGCCATATGCAATGATATAAATGAATGAGTGGAGCATGGGTCAATCAATGCATATGCTAACATATCATAAAAGTAAATATTACTAGTGACTATTCAGGAGCATCAACTGCCTCATGTCCAGTCATGGCAAACACCCTGGCCTAAGTAGAGGGCCTAGAACTCTGACCTTCAGATCTAGTCACTCCTCTACCTGTCAACCGGTTCTGCCTCTGCCTCTGCCTTGTGTTCCACTGATAGGGTAAACCCTCGATGCCTCAACCGTAGTCTTAAATACTCCTCTACCTCTACTGGTCTCTTTTAGTTTAGCTTTTTATGGATAGTCTCTATACATGTGGTCCATCGACCCACAAAAATAATATGCTCATGTGAGCCTTCTACATTCGCCCGTATATTGTCTATCACAATGAGTACATGTAGGCCTCTGTTCAACATATTGGCTCTACCCTCTGCCTGGGTAAAAGGAAGTCATAGCACGACCTCTAAAGCTCAAGTATCCACCTATATTACCAGACTGTGTAGGCATATATCTACCCCTCTTTCCTGACCTTATGCTAGACTCACCAAAGAACTCACATGCTGCCTTTTTAATTTATTGTTCCTTAGCTTCTTTCATTAACCGTTCAGCTTTAATTGCATAAGTTTGGCATAACTATCAAGATCAGTAGTTGTGATTATGTTTCTGATCTCATATTTGAGGCCCTCTTCAAACTTCCTGCATTTGTTTCTTTCAGTAGAGACCATGAAGGGGGCATAGTGGGAAAGTTTGTTGAATTACACCTCATACTCAGCAACGGACATGTTCCGCTGTTTTAGATTCAGGAATTCGTTTCTCTTCTCATCTTTATATGCCTCCAGCATGTAATTATTTTGGAATTCCTGAAGGAAATCATTCCATGTCAAGACTGGTGGTTATGCATCACTATCTGGGATTGTCTCCCACCATTCATAGGCATTGCCTTGAAGCAAAGATACTGCATAATCAATTTTCTCATCTGAGGTAAATATCATCATATTCAGTACCCTCTGTGTCATTTTCAGCCATGTCTCAACTTCTGCTGGGTTTATTGTGTCATTGAAATCAGTTGCACCATGTTTCCTCAGCTTGCATTAATGTCTTTCCTTGTACATTTCAGGACCATATACTTTCTGTTCTTGGTTTTCATAAGGTACTTCTACATGAGATAACTGTGATGCATGTCCTGGAGCTCTAGCTCCTAGTGCTAGTTGATCTCTATGTAAATGAGGTGATGCCTCATGAGAATGCATTTCGGTCGGCCTCTCCCTTCTTGGTGAATCATGTCTTATGATGTCCCTAAAATATATATAGAATTATGTCCCTACATAATGTTCAACATGTAGGATGCATATGTTATCATGCTATTATGCATATGCATGTTCCCATGGAACCTATCCTGGCTCTGATACCAAAAATGTAACACCACATCTTATGCATTTGAGTTTTTACCTATCCTTGTATCAAATAATCACACATAGCATACTGGAAAGGCAAAATACCATGTTAACAATGGTAGTAAAATTATTTTTTCATATCCTGTAATATCATTCAATGATTTTGCAAGTCAACTTTGAGGTTTTCGCCACAATATGATATATCACATCTATTGAAACATAAACTTTGCATATAAGTATTTACGAGTTGCTTTCATTTACACATTTTTAAAACCCTTTCCAAAACGACTATACATATTCAAACACGTAAATACAAAATACATATGACATATTTTCATGCTCGTGTGGAATGCATGGAGAGAGACTGATGAGGCTCGGCTAGTGACTTGTGCTCCATGTCATCTATACGCTACTCAAAATGAGCTATCACTTTTCTTTACCAGAAAAATGATGCAAATTGATGAGTTGCAGCTCAATGAGAATAATCATCAACTAAGCTCTAAAGTACCAAACAACTCATACTAATAAATCACAAATCCAATACATACCATGTATTCCATTCCATTCGTCAGTATCATATAAGTATTAATAAAGTTGAAACATATAGTCATTACTCTTTACGTATGCAAATTCTTTGCTTATTTTATTTTGTTGTGACCAAGTTAAACAGACATTGCCTCGGGTTCCCATGTGAACATTTGTATTTGCTAGCTAGCTTGATCATTTGTTTCATTTGCATATTTGGTTGGCCATAGGCCACTTCTTTTGCTTTACAATATCGATTAACTAGTCACAATGTCTTTTAAGTCCATATGCATATGCATTTGTAACTAAGCATTCATCAACCATTGCATCTTTATCATATATGCCATACATATATCCCATATACCCTCATATGTCACGCATATACCTTGCATATACTATACATATATCATGTATATATATCACATATGTCAAACATATACCTCAAACATACTACAAGTATACCACTTTTATATACCACAAACGTCACATATTATACATCATCATATTACCAATGACAAATCATAAGAATCATATGAATCACATACCAAGTAACATTCATAAGCACTAAAAATTCAATTGATAATTAGACTCACATTTCTCCTTTGATTCCGACCCTTAACTTATTGTCTATCCGCTCCTTGTGGATCTCCAATATGTTGTGTGCCTAATATGAAAATATAATCGATTAAATCATGATTAGGGAGACTTAATGTGGCTTAAACAAATTAATATGCATTGTCATATCAATAGCTAAGATTTTTCCTATGAGGCAGTGTGCCCTTATGGGACTCTGTAGCCTATAAATTTCTCTATACTTGATTAATTAATCTAATTATTGTTCCTAATTCAAATTAACATATAACTATGTAACCTATTAAAATTTTAGACCAATTGGATCATTGTACAATATTTGGTGGAATTTCTAAATGCGTTCTGTTTTCTGCCCTTAGGCAGTTTCAGGGTACCAACTTTGGTTCATCGTAACTTATAATATATACGTAATATTTCAAAGAAACTTTACATAAACTTATAGGGTTCAAATGGAAAATGTTAAACCTTGAGGGGTATTTCCGTCATTTTGATGATAACAAATAATAATAGCAATATTGTATTTAACATACTTGTTTTTGTAAGTATATTATACAGGACATGGATTAAAATAGCAAGAATGGAGAATTGGAAGAATGATCTTGAAAGACAAAATTCAAGTAGTAGCATGTTCACTGTCGTGACTCTATGAGTCACTCCCGTGAAGGAAGCTAACCGTTATCAAAACCAATATTTGAAGTTCATGACCATGAAGGAAAAACAAATCGTGAAGTAAGCAATTCAGTCACCCCCGTGAATAAAGGTGTCACCCCCGTGAAGATTCATGCAATTTTATCCAGAGAGCTTCACGACCAGAGTCACCACTTCGATCACGGCTCGGAAGATTGTCACGCCCATGAATTACTATGTCACGCCCGTGACTCAATATGTCAAAACATTCCAGAGAGCTTCACGACCAAGGTCACCACTTCAGTCACGGCATGGGAAGAACTGTCACCCCTGTGACAAGCATAGTCATGCCCGTGAACAATAAAAGAAAAAATGTCAGGCACGATTGTTTGGTTGGTACAACGGCTAGTTTCTTATTTAATACACCCCAACGGCTATATTCAGCCATGTGAGTATAAATGGAAGTCATTTATGCATTAAGAACAAGAGAATGAGAAGCAAAACAAAAGAATAGCATATACTTCAAATTTAATTCTTATTACAAGCTATTTGTACTTTCATACTTTGAGAACAAATCTATTCTCTGTAAAAATCTTCTTGCTCCTCATATTTGAGCAATTAAGATTTATAAGTGGTTCTCTCTGTAATCTTTACTCAAGTTAGCTTTGGGTATTTCTGGGTTAAGAGTAGAACACTTGTAAGGGTTAGTTGTGTGAACCTCCAAAACACAAATTAAAAGGTTGTTTGTGTGAGCCTGTAAAACACAAAGTGAAGGTTGTTTGTGTGAACCAGTAAAACACAAAGAATTGGTTATTGTGTGAGCCATTAAAACATAAGGGTTTTCTGGGTTAGGTGTGAGCCATTGTGAGAAACACCAAAGTTGGGAGTGAGCTTGTGAAACTCCATTGTAACACTTAGTGTGTTAGTGAAACTTCCAATTGCGATTGGGGAGAGGAGTAGGGTTTGTTAACACCCAAACCTCTATAAATCTGTGTGTCACATTTTCTCTATCCCTCATAAAATTAATTGTTTATTTCCACACTTTAAAGTTTAATTTTTAAAACTCCAATTCAACCTCCCTTCTTGGCTTAATATCTGGGCAACATAAAATTTTTCATGTTTACAACTTTTATTAATTATGTCTCTAATATCTTCAAATTTATAAGAAACATTTCGCTGGTCTAGAACAAAGTTGGCTTCTGAACCAATATGATTTCTAAAGGCCATAACTTAGTTTATAAATAGCATATTAAGTAGAAATTAGTTCCCAAATTTAGATAATACATATACCTATAACTTTCATGCTTTGATAATCTACCGAATCTATCTCTAAGGAGCTTGAAATAGCCAAAAATATTGTGGGATCTGCCTAGGGCACTAAGCAGGCAGTTCAAACCATGGAACAGTACTCAAAATTTACAAGACATATGAACTTGAAATTTGGTATACAGATGCATAACACATATATCTAAAACCTTTATGTTTTGAGATACTTCAAATAATGTCTTTAACATATTGAAAACCAAAGAATTCAGTAGCTAACTCACTTAGGATTCACATCCAGACCAGTTTCAGTATAGAGAAAATTTCTCTTCCAATAAACCAAATCTTGAAAAATGTTTACATATCCATGAATCTAAATTAAAGAAACAACTTTCATGTTTAAAACTTTTCCAGATTCGATCTCTAAGATCATCAAAACCATGGCACAAAACACTGCCTATTTATGAACCCTAAACACCATAATCAAGATTAACAAAAAAATAAATGTTTACTCACCTATAATCACTCTTGGCTAATCTTGTTGCTGCAATTTTCAGAGTGAAAGAGAGAAGAAAAGGTGGCTAGAACTTCAAAAAAAATGGGTTGAAGCAAAGAAGAAGCAGAAAAGAAATGAAGATAATGGCAGCCTAATAAGTTAAAAGCCACCACCATTTTGTCTTACCTTTTTTCCATATATCCCTTTTCCTTTTTTTTTAATTTTTTTATTTTTTTTACTTTTATTTTTTTATTTTTTTAATTATTCTTATTATTATTATACAAATCAACACAATAGGCAATTTAATCTTAATCTAGTCATTTTGCTTACTTTAATTTAGTCACCTTATTTAATTTATTTCTAATACTTTGTTATCCTCATTTAGGTTATAAGTACACACGTGCGACTCGATACAATTGCCAAATACTAAGACACGTAGCTAGTTCATGTCATAAACTTATTTCTACGAAAATACATATGAAATGCACTTGTTCAATTGAATTATATGCAAGATGCATATGTCAAAATAAAATGCATGTAATAACGCATATGTGGGATGTCGAGGATGTTACATACCCGGTGTAGATAAAAATGCCAAACCCAGCTTAGATAACAATGCCAAACTCGGTGTACATAATCATACCATTAATGAATTTAATCATTTTCATCATACTCCCCCCCTATTTGGCATGTCAAACTATCCTAAGTTGGTTCTAGTTAGGTTTTCTAGGGCTTATACAATTTCATTAAAATTCATAAAAATTAAATTCACACTTTTCATGCATGTAATGTCACAAAATAATCACATAATCACTCAATTAAAATTAATATTTACATAATGTAACAAATTTCTCATCATTTTACTCATTTCATTTCTCAACTCATATGTTGCCCTGTCACTGACAGATTCTATTTTCTGTTTTGGACCTTAATTTTGGTCCTGTTAGTTCTGAATTCAGTTACATGATCTTCTTAACAATTTTAGATCTATATCTTATCTTTAATATGCAACTTTAAGCACTTAATTCTGAGTGTTGTATCAAAAGATATGATAAAATTAATACTGACTGGTCACTAACAATTCTGCCCAGAATTTTCTGGATAGATTCTAAGTCCAAACTTTATGAATGTTTCTGGATAATTACAAATATATTCAGATTTTATGGCCTTAATTAAAGTTATAGCCCTATGTCTCAGCTTTCAAACCCAACAAAGAACATGCAAACCGAGTTTTTTCCATCCATTTCCAGCAAAGGAACATACAAACTAATCACATTCAGTTTTTGCCAAATTAAATCCTAAGTCCAGCAAACATGCATCTCTAAGATTTTTATCACAAAATACTATTAATTCAGAATTATCAACATGCCAAATAATCAAATCATGCAAATAAAAAAAATAAAATAGGCTATTGCCTTAGTTTATGAACAAACCTCTCTTTTTCTCTTTTCTTTCTCTTTACTTCTCTTTCTCCATTCCTTTGCTCCTTTAAACCAAATCCTTGTCACTTTAAGTTCCTAAAGTTCATAAACAGATCATTAAAAATTCATAAACCTAATTTCTCCCTTTCTCCTTACTCTCTTAAGCTTCCTTAAGCATGAAAAATGGAATTTTCTATGCCTTTTCTCTCTTTTTCACACTTTCTTTCACTAGAATCAAGCTTCGGTTATGGAAGAACAAGGGGAAAACATGGGCTGGCTTAGGAAGGAAAAAATTCTCAATGAAAAAGGGATAAGGAAGAAGAAGAAACTATCAAGAATAAAATGACAAAAGTTATTAAGATGAGGGACACCTAAGCATCATTTAGAAACTTTCATTAATGTCTCATTCATGCACATCACTTGGCTAATTGTTGTATGCCATTTGGTGTGTTGTACTTCAAGAAAACGTGGGAGACAATTAATGATAGAAAATTCTATATATGAAGAGAAAAGAAAGGATGAGTAATTAAGAGGAAGAAGACAAAATTAATTAATTAATTAATGGAGACACTTAAGATTATTTACATTTAATGTCTAATGCATGTATGTTACTTAGCTTCTTAAAATTTGCCACTTGGTGTGGCTGGCCTCCACATTCATTTTATGTCCCAATTCATGTATTTAATTGATGATTATCCCAATTAATCCTCCAATATTTCATAAATTGCAAATTAACCCCTAAACTTTTCAAAATTTGCAATTTAATCCTTTACCGAAATTTAACATCTTAAAATATTTTGAACACTTTATTAGCTATTTTCCATACTTAATTGCCATTATTTTCATTATTTTTCGATAAAAATCCAAATTTAGACTTTGGTCAAACCGACGAGTTGATTTAACAACTCGCATGACTTAGGTATAAATTAGCGAATAAGACAATGAAGGCAAGTTCCTGTTGATGTTGTCTCTTTACCTTTCTTCCTCATCTTCAATAAACCTTGCATTGGATATGTCCCATTTATCATATTGGAGCTAAAGAGCAATTTAGATATCTTATATCACTCAGTATGAGCTTCCTCATTTATTAGCTCCCTTAGATGATACACAATGGAATTTGCATCCATAGTCTCATGATGCTTTTAAAGCTTGGGAGATATAGGGATAAACATAATGCAACCCACCAAACCACTAGCATCCACATGCTTCTTATATGTCTATTATTCATCAACAAATGAATCATCAATAGGAGGGAAAGGAAGTGGCTCTTCTAAAATATAGGTTATTTTTTCAATTTTGAAAACTATTCTCAAATTCCTTAGTCAATCAAGGAAATTCAGGCCAATCAATTTGTTAGATTTGAGAATTGAGCCTAAGTTCACGTTTGATGGCATGATTTTATCAACTTAGATGTAAAGAAAGATCATGTTTAGAGAATGTACAAAATGCATGAATATTAGGTCTTTAATAAATGTGCATTAGAACTTTCACTATTTTATTGCAAACCTATAGCCTTCAATATGAATCCAAGAGAACCCGTTGGAAGCTCTCCTAGTGGGTCAATATCCAACATAACTAAGAATGACCTTAGATTTTCCCTAAAAGCCATCTTAGGTCAATTGGTAAGTATCTCATACCAATTGCATCCTTTTATGCGACTACTGAATTATTGGGCTATCAACTCTTGATATGTGTACATCTCATGTACACTTACCCAACTTTGCCTCTAATTCACAATGATCTTGGGTTTTCTCAACAAGCCAATGTAACTAGTTAAAATTGGTCCATTAATCATGAAATCATATTTCAATGGTTTTACATATTCTTGTAAAGTGGGCTTGGGTTTGCCTAATAACCCAAACTCTAAAACAACTCTTCTTTTTGCCATATTAATGGAAGGCGTTGGCCTTAATATTAATAATGAGGGATTTCTTTGGAATAGAAAACAATTTCCTATTTTATTGCTTCTTTGCTTTTGGCATTATCTCTTTTACTTCTTACTCCTTTGTACTTCAATTCTATTCTAATCCTATGTAATCTAATTACATAAATTCTTCATAAGAAAACTTCAAGTTATATTTGAGAGGAGTAAGATAAGAAGAGAAATACAATAGAGATAATAGAGAAGGTAGGGACTTATAGGCCCTATTTACCAAAAAAAAATTTCATGTGTGATGAATTACAATGGTGTAGTCCATAATCAAGCCATCATGCCATTTCATACACCCTTACCTTGCATTCTCTTATGCATAAATAAAGGTAATCTATAAAAGTAACAATTTAGATTCCCTTTGTTTCAACTTTTGAAACTTTATTTTGATGGCTTTCCCTTAAATAGAATTCATCATATATTCATTATTTAATCTAATTAAATAATCATGTGAATATTTAGAAACATTTTCAGAAAGAAAATCATGCAAATTAGGTGTACATTTGATCATATCAAAAAGTTTCCTAAAATTACTTGCTTACCATACTAGGTTATTACCAATTTAATGCATGCAATATTTAAATCAGAATTTAATATTTTAATTTCATGAATATCAAAGTAAATATAACTAGTTTTTAATTCATAATTAAATTACCTGAATTAGTTATTAGTTTGATATCAAATAGGATTAAACAATCCTAGTTACAATTGCATACTAGAATCTTAGTCAAACTACTTTGAAAGCCCTTTTCAAATTCAAATCAAATTCCATTTAAAAATATTTCAATTTTCTAGAATTCATTCTCATCATTATAAATAACTTATAATCAATTTACACTAATTAAATTCATTTATTAGGTAATCTAAATCATTCATCATTAAACTAGCAAACCAATTACTCAAGAATTATCTAAATTGAATCATACATGAATTAGGATTCTTAGGAATTTCATTACAAATTTAATTTAACTTTAGCATGAAATTGACATTAAAATAATATCATTAGTATCTCATAAATATGTAATTAAGGTTCAGGTCATGAAATTACATGCCATTAAATTAAACAAAACGAAACAGCCCCATCTCATATAAGACTTTTTGCTCGGTTTCAGTTTTATTCATACATGATCAAAAATGATTTTTGATTCAATTAAGTGGTTATCCTGTTAGAGGAGTGCCCTAAAGGCAATCACCTTTAGCACTTATTGTATAAATTTATTTGATTAATAAAAGGCTTTTTCATTAATTTGATATTCATTTGATATATGAATTGATAAGTGATCTTAAATCAATTAATGAAGTCCTTGATACATAACATAGCATGAAGGAAATCATGATGAGATTATGATATTGAGATTCTTATCATGTGTAATTATGTTAATATCAAAATTATCCCTAGTCATAGGATTAATGAGATGGGATATTATTAATCCAGACAGACTAGCACATGTTACACTCTTTGATTGGATCGAGTAGTAGATCTCATAATCTATAAACATGAGATGTTTAAAGTTAACATGTGGATGCTTGCTAAGTGTAGGTAAGTACATTGGATGACCAACTATGAGACAATCATATGGATAATCTATTCAAATGTCAATGATAGTCTCATCATAGCAATGGTGCAAGTATCCTTAGACTTGAGGTACTCAAGGATATCTTGAATATTGATTCTATATTTTGGCACTATTCCTTATTGCCTCAAAGAGGTAGCGCATAGGGTGGTGATTGGATACCACTCTTGATAGAAGGAGTGTATACCCATGGCCTCTTGTCATGGTCATTACTCGAAAATCTCTGGCCGGAGTGGAAATATCATAAAGATAGTCTTCAATGACATACCTAATAGAGTAACGAGCCTCAAGGACAAGAACTAACATTACTTGGACTAGACGTGATGTAGTCAGTCTAGTGGGAGTTGACACATGTCTAAAATCTGAACTAAGTGGGGTATAGAATGGTGAAAGGAATAATTGCACGAAAATTATCTATGGAAAGGTTCGTAGTCAAACCATTGACTTTCTGGTCCATTGGGGGTCATGATGTGTTGCTAGATACTACTCATGACCTGCTTAAATTAATTGTTAATTTAAGTAGCCAATATAACTGGGAACCTAATGGGTCACACGCATTGAAGATATGGAGAATGAGTAAAATGGTCTTGGATATGATCCAAAATATGATAGAATTATTTCGGGATGGATAGCGATGACATAGCACAAAAAAATCGTTCGGGAGGGTCATGGGCCCGTGCAGGCTTGGCTGGCTACTGGCTCGCCTAGTGGGCCAGCTGGGCTACCTAGCAGCAGCCCACAGTAGGCCCAGCACGCTACTGCCTCCCACCCGTTGGCCAACGGCAGATTTTGGCCTTAATTAGGCCAATTATGGCCAATTACTATTCATTCATTTCCCTTTTCTCCATTTTTGACTTTTCATCTTTTCTTTGAATTTGATTTAAATAGAAAAGACATCAAATGGAAGAAAATATTTTTTTGTGAAAAAAATATTTTTAAGACAACAAAATTCTCTCAAGAACACTTTCAAAGCTAGCACTTTGAATTTGTTCAAACCATTTCTCTTGATAGTTTCTTCTTCATTCTTCACGTGGATTATCATGAGAGACATCCTAGTGTGGATTGTTGTAGTTTGCTACAACCTAACAAAGTGAAGATTTGAAGAACAAATAAGAAATTACAAGGTATAATTTTTAACATTCATATTTATATAAATTAGTTTTAATGGTACAAATATGATCTTTTGTTTTGGGTTTTGAACATTTTATTTTTCCGTTGCATTTATGAATATGATTCATTCTTCAAAACCCAACATATCCAAACCTTAAAACACATTCTAAATATGTCTTAAATATGCTTGAATAATCAAATTAATAAACTAAATCGAACAACCCCATGACAGAACTTAACTGGCTATAATAGGTTTCTTAAACCCTAGTTTTTGAGTAACTATGTACTATTTCGAATTTCATATTTCAATCATATTCAAACCTTTTAATTATTATCAAAAATATCTAATATCATCATATTAACATGTCATTGAATTAAAATTAAAAGTTTAGGCCAAACAGAATCAAATTCGTTTTAACAAAAGGAGGGAATCCAAGTTGTTCCTTTTTCATTCAATCTTATTGATACTTCAATTAAATCTAAACTTAATTTACATAGGGTGTCTCTGATACCACTATTATGTTTTTAATATGAATCTCATACATGGCACATTGAAAATATAAAAATTAGTCAAAATTAAAACCCAAGGAATGCCTTATGTATATTAAAATTGGATCATTAACCATCTAATTGGAGAAATAGATTACCTTTTAAATGTTACTTCAATCTTCAAGGTTGTGAGCTTTCCTTCTTGTTAGGTTATTGCAAACCACAATAATTTAAAGCTTGTGGATTTCCCTAATAGTATCCATGCGAAGGAATGAAGGAAATAACTTCCAAACCTATGGGGTGTCAAAATATCAAGGTTCTAGCAATGGTGATTCAACTTGAGAGAGAAGAAGAATAAGAAGAATAAGATAGAAGAAGTTTTATTTTCTCAAGGTAGCAACACTTTTTCTGAGCCCTTTTAAGGGTATTTATATGTCCTCTAATCATAATTAGAGTTGGACACTTAAAACTCTATGTTTGGCTTCCCATTCAGAGTAAAATTCTACATAATCGCATATCGTTGCACGTATAACAGAATGCCCTTGTATTGTGTCGTGCACGTATGGAATCCTCATGTGTGCAAAAGAATGGCACTTTGCACTTGTCACTTGCACATGACAACAATTATGTGCATGTGACATGCAACCACTTTTGCTCTCATACGCGAAGCTCTTTCACACAAATTTTTCTCTCATATTTTTTGATCCAATCCAAGGCCCATTTAACATTTCATTTATTCCTTCTATGCATGTGACCCATCAGGTTTTTGGTTATGTTGGCAGCTCAAATCATCACATGATTTAAAGTAGATCATGAGAAGTATCTAGCAATACATCATGACCCCCAATTCATTGGAAAGTCAATGATCTGACTATAAAGCTTTCCATAGATAATTACCGTGCAATTCATCCTTTCACTAAGCTATACCTCATTTCATTCAGAGTATGGACTATGTGTCAACTCCCACTAGACTGAATATATCACACCCAGTCCGAATGATATTAGTTCTTATTTATAAAGCTCATTGTAACACCCCCTTACCCCAGCAACACGTGCCCGGATAAGGGAGTGCTATGCTGACTTCATCGATTAAAATCATCATTTCATATATATATATGAAAATAAAAGACACTCATATATTAATATTTTTTCTTTATTTACTATTTATTTAATTTATAGTGTAAAAGAAATCATAACATGAAAGATAAAATATATTTTTATATAATAACATATTGTTTACAAAATGTGTTGTTTATTTACAAATACTATAAAATAAAATTCAAAAGATAATATACAAAGTTGTGTGCCACGATGGTTGAAATAAGCTACTCTATTGGATCGAGTCACCATTAGTTTTATCTGCTATCTTTTATTTATTCTTTACTATATCTGCACAAGATATACTCTCATGCTCAGCCCTTGGCTTAATGGTGCAATAAATAAGACAATAAACTATTTTATGCAACATGCATTGTCATATATCAATTTATGCTCACATCATATTTCTATGCAAATATACATCTCGTAGTATTCTAGCATACAAAATATCAAATTATATTATTATATCTTATTTCTGTTTTACTTTATCACTTCATCATTATTATCCATATCATAACTCATAATTCCATTTTTATTTTCAATAATTTATTTGTTTTCCATAACTTCTTTATTTATGCCCAAAACACTTATGAACCACTGACTAGGATAACAGAGTTGTCATCCAGGTACTTAAGAGTTCCACCCAGGCAATATGATGTGCGCATATAAGTGTCATTACCAGCTTCAATAACAGTGTCATTACCCACTTCAATAATAGTGTCATTACCAGTTTCAATAATTGTGCCATTACTGGCTTCAATAATCATACCATTAATGCCAAACTATCCCAAGTCTAGTTCTAGTTATGTATTTTAGGGCTTACACAATCTCATTAAAATTCATAGCAATAAAATTCACACTTTTCATGCATTTAAAGACTCAAAATAATCACATAATCACTCAATTAAAATAATATTTACATAATATAACAAGGTTCACATCATTTTACTCTTTAAATTCCATAACTCATATGCTACCCTATCACTGGCAGTTTCCATTCTCTATTTTGGACCTTAATTGTGGTCCTATTATAGTCTAAATTTAGTTACATGGTCCTCCTAACAATTTTATTTCTGGATCTTAGCTTTAATATGCAACTTGAATCACTTAATTCTGAGTTTTTTTTTTTTATCAAAAGATATGATAAAATGAACACTAACTGGTCACTAAGAATTATGCCCAGAATTTTTTGGATAGATTCTAAGTCCGAACTTTATGAATTTTTCTTGACAATTACAGACATATTCGGGTTTTATGGTCTAAATGAAAGTTATAGATCTATGTCTTATCTTTGAAACCTAATAAATAACATACAAAACAAAATTCCAGAAATTAAGTTATAATAATTTAAGTTTTCACTGCTCATCCATTTCCAGCAAAGAACACATATATGAACTATCTTCAATTTTTACCAAAATTAATCCTAAGTCTAGCAAACATGCATCCGAAGATTTTTATCAAAAAATACTCTTAATTCAGAATTATCAACATGCCCAATAATCAAATCATGCAAATAATAAAAATAATAAATAATAAAATAAAATAGGCTATTGCCTTAGGTTATGCACAAACCTCTCTTTTTTTTATCTTTACTTTTCTTTCTATTTTCCTTTGCTCCTTTGAGCTAAATCCTTGTCAATTTGAGTTTCTAAAATTCATAAAAGAGATCATTAAAACTTCATAAACCCTAATCTCTCTCTTTCTCTTTGCTCTTTTAAGCTTCCTTGAGCATGAAAATGGAATTTATCATGCCTTTCTCTCTCTTTTTCACACTTTCTTTCACTAGAATCAAGCTTTGGCTATGAAGGAACTTGAGGAAACATGGAGCTGGTGTAGAGAACATAAATTTCTAGATGCTAAGTGATAAGGAAGAAGTAATTAATGGCAAAAGATAAACTTAATTTAATAATGGGGACACCTAAGCATATGAATTAATTGTCTCATTCATGCATGTCAATTGCCCACTTAATGCATGCCACTTGGTGTGGCCGGCCTCCACATGTACATAATGTGCCAATTCATGCATTTAATTGATGATTATGACAATTAATCCTCCAATTTTCAGTAAATTGTAAATTGACACCTAAACTTTTCAAAATTTGCAATTTAGTCCTTTACCGTAATTTAATATCTTAAAATATTTTAAATACTTTATTAGATATTTTCCATAATTATTTGTTACTATTTTAATTATTTTTCAGTCAAAATCCAAATTTAGACTCTAGTCGAACCGTCAAGTCGATTTAACAACTCGCATGACTACAGGTCTAAATTAGCAAATATGACTCATTACTCTATTACATATGTCCTTGAAAACCTTTTTCAAGACATCCACTTTTTCGAAGGATTTTTGAGTAATGATCTCTACAATAGGCTATAAGTATACTCTTCTTCTATCAGGAGTGGTGAATCCTTTATTGACTACTCAACTACCTTCGAATACCTCATGTTATACCCAATCACCACCCTATGAGAAACCTTTGAGAGGCAACAAGGAATGGAGTCAAAGTATAGGATTCAATATCCAAGATAACCTTGAGAATCTCAAGTCTAAGGATACTTGCACCATTATTATGATAATACTATCACTAACATTGAATAGACGTCCATGTGATTGTCTCATAGTCGGCCATCCAATATACTTAAGTACTTTAGTAAGTATCTACATGTTAACTCTAAACATCCCATGTCTTCAGCTTATGAGATCAACAACTTAACCTAGTCAAGGAGTATAACATGTGCTAGTTTGTCTGGATTAACAATATCATGTCTTGTTAATCCTATGAACAGGGATCATTTAGGTATAAATACAATTGCACATGATAGGAATCTCATCATTATGATCTCATAATGATTTCTTTCATTTTGTGTTATATACAAAGGACTTTATTAAACGGTTTAAGATTTATATCAATTCATATGCAATGAATACCATATAATGAAAATTCCTCTTTATTAATAATAAATGAGTACATCAAGGTATCAAAATGTACCTGGGTCCTTAGTAGTCTTCCTTATAAAATAATGAATGTTAATATGCCCAATCTTCATGCAATATTGGCATTGTTTGGTCTTAAATTGGTTTTGCCACATTGCATTAGGTTTAGATGCATGCTTCTTATACATGAAAGCATGTATAATGTATTAGCTCCTAGGTGCATGCTTTTTATACATGAAAGCATGATTGGCCTTTTGAGATTTCCCTCTTAAGCTAAGTGACCCTTTACTACTCTGCTTTTAAGTAAAGAGCTTGTGTATGCCTTGTTTTTGGCCTTTGAGACTACTACCTCAATGGGAGAGGTCTGCGGTGTGCTAGAATTAACAAATATGGTACTAGGTGGGGAGGATGATGATGATACTCCCTTATAGCCTAAACCATATCTCACTAAGGGAGGTCTTTGAGACACAATAACTGTGTCCAAATTTTCCTTCCCTTTGTGAAATTTGGAGATAGAGTTCCTAAGCTTTTCAACCTCATTTTTTAAAGCATTGTTCTCTTTAAGTAAAGAATTGGTTGAGGATTTTGAAGAAAGCTCATCTTATGATTTCTTAAGAGAATTATTGTAGGCTTTAAGCTCAAAAACAATCTTTTGTAAATCATCCAAATCATTTTTTTAACTTTGACCAATTCTTTTTGTAAAAATTAACTTTGTTTTTATACTTCTCTATCTCAAGGTTCATAACTTCTAAAAAATCATCATCATCATCATCAATAATGTCACACACATCATCACAAGCAAGAGACATAAAATATACCTCACCAATGGAGTTATCCTTAATAGCCATAAAGTACAAGTTAGCCACATCCTCTTCACTTTCTTTAAGGTAGCTTAAGGAGTCATCATCCTATGTGGCTTTATGACCCATATCTCCATCTTCTTTGTTGGGTCTTCTCTTGTACTTTTTGAGCTTTAGGCACTCCGATTTGATGTGTACTTCATACACTTATAGCACTTGACTTCCTCTAAGTTTTTATTGGATGAGAAGTTTATTTGTGTAACTTGTGAGGTATTTTGTTTATAGTTTTAACCCGAGTCATACTTATGGGTGATCAATCTCTTGATCATCCTTGAGAGCATGAATATCTCCTCATCTTTTGCATTACTCTTCTCCTCATCACTAAGAAGATCTTCATATTGAGGCTTGAAAGTTGAAGCTTTGAGTGTTAAGGGCTTTCTCTTCTCTTTTTCTCTTTCAAGCTCCTTGTCCCTTGCTAAAGCCATCTCATGAATAAGAAGTTTTCTAATGAGAACATTGGTAGAAATGGTGCTCATATCCTCATTGGTTTTTTTAATACCAATAACCCTTGAACCATAATCCTTCATTGGGAGACTTCTTAGGATTTTGTTGTTAACACCTTCCAAGCTATAATGCCTCTCAAACCTCTTCATATCATTGATAATGGCAAGGAGACAATTCGTGATGTCAGTGGTGGACTCATTTGGATTCATCTTGAAGAGCTCATATTTGATGATAACAAGTTAAGTCTTCTTAGACCTCACTTGCTTAGTGCCTTTATGGTTGTTCTTCAATGTCTTCTATATAAAGTAGGAAGATTGACAATGTTGAACTCTACCACACGCTTCAAGAGATAAAGTGTTTGTAAGGATGGTCATTGCCTTCTTATTTTTGCCATTAACCCTCTTTTGAGGTCTATCCAATCGTGGGATAATTTTTGATTCCCCATTTGTTCTAGTCTTGGTTGATGGTGTCCATTCATTGCAACACTATCCCATACATGAAATAGGTAGGCTTCTATTCTAAACTTTTAGTGGACATAGTTAGACCCATTAAAGAATGGTTTGAGACTTAAAACTCATTCGTTGGCCATTGCATGATCTTTGCTAGCACTTGTTAGGCTTTTTTGGTAGACCTTGCCCTAATACCAATTATTGCCTAAACAATCACCAAGACATCTTCAATCATTTGAAAATTGACTAAGCAAACGATATTTAATTGGCTTGAAACTTTGTACACTATAATAAAAACACTAAATAAAGACATAAGTGATATATAATTTGAATGTCAAAATCAAAATAGAGATGAATCACCCTAAGGTCAACACTATGTTACACACTAATGACTTTATTAACCCATTTAAGATAATTGATCAAATTCAAATAAAATGAACACTGAATAATAAATATTCCTTTATTAAGAATGATAAATGTAAATGTATAGTGTCTATAGGTGATTGCCTTTAGGCCACCTCTCTAACAATCTCCACATCCACTAAAGTCAATCGCATTTATACATAATGCCACATGTGAGTACATGAATATCATATTTCTTATGGGGTAGTGGTTTAGTGAGTGGATCAACTATATTCTGATCTATGGGAACTCTTTCAATCCTCACATCATGTCTACTAATGATCTCCCTAATTAGATGGTAACACCTGAGTACATGTTTATATCTCTAATGAGATTTTCGCTTCTTTGTTTGTTCAATATCTCCATCTCTATCACAATTGGATCAATAATACTAAAAACTGCTCCTAACTCTATGATGAATTTCCTGATCCAAAGTGTTTCCTTAGCTGCCTCAAAAGCTACAATATAAGTTGCTTCTCTAAGGTCTTTCATAAAAAAATTCCTAGAGAGCTATATCTTGACTAATTAAAGAACTGAAACATCATTTCCTATGATTAATATGTCATCCACAAATAACACTATGAATATGACTGCACTTCTACTATTCTTTTTATAAACACAGGGTTCATCCATATTTTGTGAGAAATCAAACTCTTTAATTGTCTCATCAAATCAGATGTTCTAATTTATATGCCTGTTTCAATCCATAAATGGATATTTACACTTTGCATACCTTTTTCCCATCATTGGTTATGAAGCCCTCAAGTTGTATCATGTACACTTCCTTGGTGAGATTTCCATTAAGAAAAGTTGTTTTTACATCCATTTGTCAAATCTCATAATCATAATTAGCAACAATGGCAAGGAGTATTCTGATGGATTTAAGCATATCAACTAGAGAAAATGTCTCATCATAATCAACACTTTTTCTATGTTAGTATCCTTAGCTATTAGTCTAGCTTTATAGGTAACTATATTTTCTTTTATGTCAGTTTTCTTCTTAAAGACCTAGTTGCACCCAATGGATTTTATCCCTTTAAATGGGTTAACCAAGGTACATACTTGGTTTTCATATATGGAATCTATCTCTGATTACATGGCCTTTAACCACCTGTCAGTTTCTAAACAATTCAAAACTTCTTCATTGGTTTTAAGCTCATCATTTTCTATAATCAATACATCATTTTGTTCACTTATGAGATATCCATATGTCTCTGGAACAGTACATATCTTAGTGGACCTACAGTCTTCCTGTGTTTCTGATGGTGTTATTGTTACTCCATCTATATGAGTAACAAATTTAGGTTTAGTTAGTTGATTTACATCTGCTTGAGTATATTGAAATTCATCATATTCAACTTTGCCTTAACTATTTTCTTTTAAAAGAAACTCTTTCTCTAAGAAGACAACATGTTTTAAAACAACCTCATGTTGTTCCAAAGGGTGGTAAAATTGATAACAAAATGACTTTTTTGGATATCCCACAAATAGACATCTATTAGCAACTTGTCTGATATTGTCCCATTCGTATAAGCAGGACAACTTGGTACTTTTATGTGTGAAAGAATAGGTCTCTTGTTATTTCACATCTCATACATTAATTCCTATAGCTAATGTTGCAACTCTTGCTCCATTGCCAACACACAGGTTTGACTCTCCCTTTTTGAGTTGTCTACTATTCCCTAGGCCCTACATATAAGTTATATTTGAGATCCAAATTTGGTAACTAATACCCATGTATTTTTATTAGAAACAATATTACAGTATTAAAATCAATAACAAAAATACATAAAGTAGAAGCAAGTGCATCTGATGATTTATCCTTCTCCTTCTTTAGAGACTTCAAATAGGCCTTATAGTTCTTCCAATGACCATTCAATGAAAGCAAGTTCCCTTAAGCGCAGTGTCTTTAGCTTTTTTCTTCATGCCTCTTTATGTCTTTGTGGAGTTTTTTTTCTTCTTTTTCTTTTTGTCTTTCTTCTTCTTAGAAGAACCAAAAAAGTCCATTAACATCATAACCTTTTGCTTTTTCATGACAGAAGGCTCGGTTGTTTTAAGCGTGTTGATCAACTTAGGGATCAAAGTAGATATCGTATTCATTTGATTGTTTAGCACAAAATGTGCATAACTATTAGACAAACGTTATAGAATCAAGTCTATACATAATTCATGATCCATAACGAACCCTAAAGAAGCCAACCTCTCATTATAACACTCATCTTCAATGAATGTTGCACTAGAGATGTCTTCTCTACCATTTTGGAATGGAAGAGCAGTTTAGATATCTTATGTTGCTCAATTTGAGTTTCTTCATCCAATAACTCTCTAAAATGATACATTATTGTGTTAGCATCCATATTCTCATGCTGCTTTGAAGCTTAAGAGACATAGGCAAGCATAATATGGCCCACCAACTCACTATCATCTAAATGCTTCCTATATCACTTGTTCCTCTATAGATGCATCATTAGTATGAGGGGAAAGAAGCGACTCTTTAAAGACATAGGCTATGAGTTTGAATTTTAGAACAATTCTTAAGTTTCTTACCCAGTCATGGATGTTTGACCAGCCTTAAATTCACTGTAGATGTCATGATTCTAACAATCTCGATATAAAGAAAAATCATGTTAGAGAATATACATGTATACATGATTATTAGGTCTTTAATAAATGCACATTATTACTCGCAATATTTTATTATGAAACCATAGTCCTAACTATGAATCGAATAGAACTCATTGGAAGCTTTCCTAATGGGTCAGTGTCTAACTTCACTAAAATGACCTTGGTGTGCCCAATAAGCTACCTTAGGTTAATTGGTAGGTATCTCCTACCAATTGCTTCTATTCATAACACTATTGAATCATTGGACTATCAATTCTTGATGCATGTACAACTCATGTAGGCTAGCCCAATATTGCCTCTAATTCACACTGACCTTGTATATGCCCAACAAGCCAATGCAACTAGTTAAGGTCGACCCATTAATTGAGAAAACTCATTTCCATGGTTTAAATATATTATTGTAAAGCAAGCTTAGGTGTTCCCAATAACCCATACTTTAAAACAATTCTGGTTCTTGGCATATTAATGGAAGACATTAGACTTAATATATTTTGAATGATTTTCTTTAATTAAGTCTCATCATATTGGCATGCATTATACATCTATATATCTATCATCAAGACATACATGGTAATTACATTAATTAAATGTTAATGAGTATGGACACTTCTACATTAATTCTTCAAGCCATAAAAGAATTGATTAACTCAAACCTAGGTAGATGTATGAAATTATAACATTATTTTTTATTATATGTCTTATTATAATTGGAGACATCTCTATCTCCTTGCTCTATTGGACTTTAATTATATTCTAATCCTTGTAATTTAATTACATCAATTTTTCATAAGAAAACCTCAAGTTATATTTGATATGAGTGAGATTAGAAAAGAAATACGATAAAAGATTTAGAGAAGGCATGACATGCAGCCCCTATTTACCAAAAATAAAAATTTTTATGCATGAACCATCACATTGGTTAAGTAAATAATCATGCCATCATATCATTCCATAAATCCCTAGCATGAATTCTCTTATGCATAAAATAAAGGTAATCTAGAAAACTATATTTCAGGTTCCCTTAAGTTTCAACTCTTGAAACCTTGCATTGGACTATTCGGCCCTTGAGAAAAATTTTAAATATTCATCACTCAATCTCATTAAATGATCATATGAAGATTTAGAATACTTTATAAAAGGAAATTGTGCAAATTAAGAAAATATTTTGTCATATCAAAAAAAAAATTTCAAAATTACCTACTTAGCCAATTTGGTTACTTCCCATTTGATGCATGCAATTTCCAAATTTAATTTCAATCATTTAATCATAGCAAATATTAAAATTAAATATGACCAATAGATACTTCATAATTAATTCACCTCAAATACTCATTAATTTGATGCCAAATAGGAATATATTATCCTAGTTTCAATTGCATACTAAAACCATATCTAACTAGAAATAGAAAACCCTATTCTAATCCAATTTAAATCCAAATATGAAAATTTCAATTATCATGAATTTAGGAATATAAAAATAATTTTATGCTAATCAAATAAATTCATTAGAAATTCTAAATTATTACAAATCCAACTAGCAAACCAATTATGCAAAAAAAATGACTAAAGTGAATTATACATTAACTAAAATTTTCATTGGAAATTAGATACGAATTTAATTTAGTTTTTTACAAGAAAATGACATCATGTTAATTTGATTTTCATCTCACAAACATGTAATTAAGGTGTTGGTCATGAAATTACATAAAAAAAATCACACAAACAATGAACAATTCAAACTAAAATTAGGGTTTTTTTGTTCCAATTTCAAATAAGTTTGTGCTATGATAACAAAAAACTTTTACTCAATTTAGGTGTTGTCTAGATTTGAAAATACATTCTAAATATGTTTAAAACATTTTTGATTAATCCAAATTAACAAACAAAAATCGAACAGTCCCTCAGTTAACCAATTTGGCCAATCTATGGTTCACAAACCATAAATTTTCAACAACCTTGCATAGTTTCAAAATTTAACCATAAATCCAAATTGAAATTTTTAATTATCATTTAAAATATCTAATATCATCATATTAACATATAATTGAATGAATAAAATAATTTCAGGGTCATAAGTTTTCTATCTAAATTCATTTGTAATAAGAGCGAGTCTTTCATTGCCAAAACTTTTATTTCATACCTAAAATTATCAATTTGTTCTCCAAAGCTTATAAGATTTCCTTCTTGTTAGATTTTTTTAAATCACAACAATCCAAAGCCAAAAATTATATTTAAAAGTATCCACACAAAGGAAGGAAAAAAAGAACCACAATGGAGATGGGGTGACAATCAACCAATGTGCTAACAATGGAAGAATATCAATTGGAGAGATAAGGAAAGAGATAACAATTATTTCTCTTGAGGAGGTAGCCATGAAATTGGCCTTTTAAAAGTCTATTTATATATTCTCTAATCTCTATTAGACTTGAAATATTTAAAACCCTAGGTCAAGCATCCAATTCAAAATTGGATTTGCTGAACCGACCTAAATTGCCACCACAACAAGGGAGTCATGCCCATGATTCCTCTTGAGGCATTATTCTTATGTGATGAACATTTCTATTACACTTAGAACTATCTTTAAGAACCAAGTTATGACCAAGAACATGGAACTGCGATAACTATTTCTTCTTACTCGACAAGCCTTCAAGAAATAAAATGGTTCACAATGAGAATAGCGACCATAATCTCCATCGCGAATACCCATTATGCAACCAAAACAACTTTTTGTGCTCAAACTCATTACAACCATGAAATCCTTTATGCGACTGTGAATTTGCTTGGCTCCAATTTTCCTCTCTTTCGCATTGGAACCAATCCAAATCCAATTTCATATTTTCTTTTTTTCCTCTATATGTGCGACCAATTAGTTTTTTCAGTTATGTTCAAAGCTCAACTCATTATATAACTTTAGCATATTATTAGTGGTATCTAGCAACACATCATGACCACCCAAATAACTAGAAAAAGTCAACAGTCTAACTTTTAATCCTTCTATAAATAATTACTATGCAATTTGTCCTTTCATCATATTATACCTAATTTAGTTCAAAGTATGAAGTATGTATCAACTTCTGCTAGACTAATTACATCACATCTAATCCAAATGATATTAGTTATTGTCTCTAAGACTCATTGTTCAATTAGATATGTCCTTGAAAACCTTCTTCAAGACATGTCTACCTTGGCCAAAGATTTTTAAGTAATCATCCTCCACAATAGGCCATAGGTATACTCTCTTTCTTTTGGGAGTAGTTAATTCTCTATTAACTACTCAAATTACTTTGAATATCTCATTATATATCCAATCACCATACTATGAGTGAACTCCGAGAGATAACAAGGAATGGAGTTAAAATATATAATTTAGTATCTAAAATAACTTTGAGTATCTCAAGTCCAAAGATACTTACACAATTACTATGATAAGACTATCACTGATATTAAATAGATATCCATGTGATTGTCTCATAGCTAGGTCATCCAATGTACATGATTACTCTAACAAGTATCCATATTTTAACTCTACTATGAGATTCACTACTTGTTCAGTTAAGGAGTATAATATGTACTAGTATATCTGCATTAACAATGTCCTTTCTTGTTAATAATATGACTAGAGATTGATGTGTCTTTATTTGTTCTAGTTTTATTAAAATTTGTTATGTTTAATTGTAGGTTTTTATCATGATTTAGGAACTTAGTGGCTTTAATTTTATGTTTCTAGAAAGAGAAGATAAAATGTCGACTGGACATGAAGCCTCACGCATGTGAAGGAGTCCTCATGCGTGTGAGGAGAGGCAGTGAGCATGGAGCCCTCATGCATGTGACAATATGTCATGTGTGTGAGGCTTTTGTTGTTGGTTGTGAGAAGAATTCTTCTAGTTCTATTGTTGGCACAAGACTTTGTTCGCGAAAGCAAAATTTTAAAGTGCGACCTTTTGTCACGAGCATACCAATTTGATATGGATATATCACTTAAATATCTCTATTTCTTATCACAAACATAAATAATTGGAGTGAGCGAGAAGATTGTTGAACTAAAAGAAGAAGCTTGTCATGCATTCGAATCCAACTCTTATTATGGTTAAGTGGGGCCTAGAGCTTCAAGAGAGAAACTCATCCGAGGAGCAACTTTGTGAAAAGTTATCTTATAATTAGAAAGTTTTATATCTTTAGAAGTAGAATTCAAGTAGGACTTTTATATTATAAATTCTAGTTTTTCTTTTACATAAGAAGGGAGTGAAAAACAAAAACAGATAGCTAGAAAAAGAAAAACATACAATTTATCTTGTTGAATTACATGGAGTTTTTCATCTTTACTTTCTTTAAGTGTAATTTAGTCATTGAAATAGATATGATCATTGTTATTAAGATGCTAGACTAAATACTGAATAATAAATATCTTTATTAGTAATGATAAATGTGTACATATATTATTCATAGGTGATTGTCTTTAGAACACCTTTCTAACACTAACCAACTCTATTTCAAATCAAATGCAATGCTCATCGACGACGACAACTATTATTATTTATTATTATTATTATTATTATTATTATTATTATTATTATTATTATTATTATTATTATTATTATTATTATTATTATTATTATTTGTTAAGAGGCTTACGGGTCTTATAAGTTACATAACATAAATTGTTTTCATTTTCCATAAAAATATTAACCGACAAAAATTGGTGCATGTAGAAAAAATTAGATTTTGAAATTGCTTTATAATCAACACCCTTAACCTTTAGGGAGCATTCAAAATGGATACAGTTTTAAAATTTATAATGTCTTACAAAAAAAATAAAAAATGTTTTCCTTTATTCTTTGTTTTTTCATTTGATTAAAATAAGAAAGTGTTTCAAAAACCAAATATGTAATTATCAAAAAGAAATATACTAAGTACTTTTTTAATAAATTTTTAATATGAGTTTTCTCTTCTATAATGACATAAGAAGGTGTGGTTAATGGTAAAAATGGTGGAATATAAATAGAGACGAGTAATGACAAATATCAAAATGAAAAAAATGATGTTTCTTCTTTTGAAAAGACTAATTTTATCTTTTTATACGCAAAAAACTCCAAATATTTTAAAAAAAATCTTTTTCAATTAGTAATTGATTGAGCTTCTACAAAGTATTAATTAGCTGCTACTAAAAAACTTTTATTGAATACTTTTGACTTAGGTATTAAGTATTAAAAAATTATCAGTTGCATCTAATAACTAAAGCAAATGCACTCTTAGTTTTGAAAATATTCATCTAACTAATAAATCCCACTTAAAAGCCTACTAAAATTTATACCAATTTATTTAAATTTGATTTGTTATTTAATCTGATTTTCTTTAAATTTGTTGAATTTAATATTGCATATCCATTTCATCCCCACATATATTAATACGTTTAAAAATATGCAACAATTTAAAATAAATAAATATTGAAAGGTGAAAATATAATTTAATTTTTAAGAATTAAAAATAAAATAAAATAAACTATGATTTGGAACACATCCTTAATTAAGTTATAATATTTTTAAACATTGCGATCTTATTTCAAAATCACTTCAAATATTATATCCTTTATAATTTATAATTGTTGTAATGTTTTTCTAATCTCTAAAGACAAGAACATTTAAAGAAAGGGGTTAGTTCCCAATATAAGAGTAAGAGATCCCATATAATTAATTAATTAATTAATATAATGTTTGATTAAGCCTAGGGTTTTGGTAACTCTTGCTGAGAGAGTCAATGATCTCTAGTAGTAGTATATTTTTCATGTGTATGACATATATAATAAAACCCAAAGCATGATACTAGACAAAGGTTGTTGAAAGAATAGAAGGAAATATTTCAGAAAGTATGAAAAAAGAAAAAGGAATTAGAAGGTAATATTATTGTTAGAAATTAGGGTTTACGATATGTACACATGAATGCGAACAAAAACCCCCTTTGTGGGTCTCTCACAAAGGTCAATGGGTCTATCCATTTATTAAATATATATTTGTAGTATTTGAATATTGTACGATAACAATTCGTATAATCTCAAAATCTCCTGAGAATTTGAAAAACAATATTATATATATACTTATATTTTATATCTTACATGTATATGTACTTTAGATACCCAATTATCTTTCTTCCTTTTAAAAAAAAAATTGTTATACATTAAAATAATAATATAAAAAAATTTATAGCGAAGAGGGTGGGGGAGAAGGAATCAAACAAGAGATGCTTTTTCTCTATCTAAGTTATTATATCCCGTCGTCTCCGGGGAATGAAAACCAAAGTCACCATATATTTTTTGGTGTGTATTCTATTTTATTTTATTTTTTTCTTGTAAGTTTTGACCAGAGAGAGATAGACCTTGTGTTCTTCTTCTCCTAGTGTCATTTTCCAAAATATACTTTCGAGGTGCACCAGACCCAAATCCTCCATTCTCTTTCTTAATTTCTCTCTCTTTGCTTTTTCTTTCTATGCACTTTCTGAAATTTATTTTTTTTATAAAAAATTAGCCTAATTTAAATTCTAATTTTTTTTTTTTTTTTGCCCTTCTTAGCTTGACAACACATGCTTCTTTTTCTTCTTTCTAATTAACACACTCTCTCTCTCTCTCTCTCTCTCAGCTCTCTTTTCCTATCCAACTTTCACTCTATCTCTCTCTTTCTTAAACATGTTTGTTTGTTGAAGAAGATTTATGAGTCTTTAGCTCTCTTTTGCCTGGCTAGCTACTTCAATATCATCTTCCCTTTAAGCTCCATCCTCTTTCCTCCTCTTTCTTTTATCTCCTCTAAAGCTAAAATCAATAAATTGTTCATCTATCCTGTATCAAGATTCAAGAACCGAATCTCTCCTTCTCACAATTAAAGGAGAAGGGGAAAAAAGTTTGAAGACCTACTTGACTTCTAGACACATACTTGCACTTTACTTTTTCTCATTCTTGCTATCAAGAAGAGAAAAAGAAGAAAAAAGGCCAAGTATTTGATAAAGAACCTAAAATAAAACACACAAAAATGCCCTTAGAAGGGATTTTCATTGAACCCTCTTCAAACCCAGTTCCTGATCTTTCTTTACACATTAGTCCTCCTAATAGTTCCCCTTCTTCTTCTGTTTGCAACAATAGCATCGGCATCAACAATAATAAAGTCGCGGAGACAACAAATTTCAATCTTTTGAGCAAATCTAACACTAGTATCAGCTCTATGAGGACAGATTCTCAAGCATATATTGAGCTTTCTCTAGCACATCCAGCAGCAAATGCACTTGATGAAGAAACAAGAAGCGCAAGGAATTTCACTAGCGGAGGAGCTGAAGAACAACCACACAACCCTTATCATCATCGTCATCAACAAGAGAGTCACCATCATCTACACCATTCTACTTCTCATCACTTAAATCATATAAATCATGGGGTTGCTTTGCTCGATGTATCGGATGGTTTAAGGCCGATAAAAGGTATTCCGGTGTATCACAACCGTTCATTTCCTTTCATCCCTTCATCAGAACAGCAACAGTCAATTAGGGAGAATAAAGATCCAAAGATGTGCTTCTACCAAATGCCTTATCCTTCTTCTTTGTGCTCTCCTTCTGTTTCTCATAATTCTTCACCATATTATATTGGAGGATTAGATCCCATGTCTATGCTTAACTCATCATCAGGGCTTAATCAATCTCTTGTGGGCTATAATCGATTAGCACAAACAACAAGGTTTAATGGGATTTCAATGGATGCTTTCAAATCCCACCAACTGCACCATCATCATCATCACCATCACAATCAGTATGGAGTTGGATCCAGTGAGGTTTCTCATGGATTGATTAGATCAAGATTTTTGCCTAAACTTCCAACAAAGAGAAGCATGAGAGCACCGAGAATGAGATGGACCAGCACTCTTCATGCTCGATTTGTTCATGCTGTTGAGCTCCTTGGCGGCCATGAAAGTAATTAAAGACTTTAAACTTCCTTCTTTTTTTTCCTTTTTTCGTTCTCATACTATTTTCATTTCTTGTTCTTATGCATATATCCAATTGGGTTTTGAAAAAAGATTTAATCTTTTGTAAATGGGATGGTGTAGGAGCAACTCCAAAGTCAGTTCTTGAGCTAATGGATGTAAAAGATCTCACATTAGCTCATGTGAAGAGCCATCTACAGGTACAGCACAAAGGAACCAATCTCTCTCTATCTCTTTTTGTCTTCCTTCTAATGTATCCATTTACGGGCACAATAGCCAAAGAAAGGCTGTGGGCAAGTGTGTGAATGAATGAATGAATGAATGAATAGTGAGAGAATTTAAAAAAAAGAAAAAAGAAAAAAGGGTCTGAAAATTCTGAAACGTTTCAGGCAGACAAGCTTCTGCTTTTTTGAAGAGAGAGAGAGAGAGAGAGAAAGAAGAAGAAGAAGAAGAAAAAGATGAGAGAGAGAAGAATGATAACAGACAAAAGTAGTCATCATTTCTCAATAATAAACATCTCATTACTACCTTATCAAACATCAACCTCGTGATTAATGATGAATCCAAGACAAGCCCAGAAGCCCACACAGAGAAGATCTGAACAATGTCATTTTATTTTTATTATTATAATTTTAATTTACATTTTTAGCTAGCTAATTAAATTTCCTTGTTATATTTTTATTTTCTCGCTCGATCACTCTCTCTCTCTCTCTCTCTCTTTTCTTTTTCTCTATGTATTAAATGTGGTCTTTAAGCTAAATGCTTCCCAATGTCTCTGCAGATGTATAGAACTGTTAAGACCACTGACAAGCCTGCAGCCTCTTCAGGTAATTCGTATTGCTTAGTCGTCATTTTAACCTTGTTTTTCTTTTGTTTTTTTTAGTTAATTAACTGTTTTTATTTTTCTATCTAAGCTTCCTTCCTTATCTTTATCTTACCTCAGTACATTGTTCTTTTTTCAGTATTTTTCTGATTCCATTAAGAAAATTGTATCCTAATATCAAACACTTGTACATTACCCCATATATACACATCTAAATAAGACATATGCAAATATATTCATTTCATTCGACTCAAGTTGATGATATATATGAATATAAATTTCTTGAAGGCCAATCAGATGGATCAGGAGAAGAAGATATATCCCCAATCGGCGGTGGAAATGACCGGAGTCTCCCGCGATTTTCCCATCAGAGAGGAGCTTCAGATGGATCAGTGCAACAAGATATGGATTACCCTTCTACTGCTGCTACTACTCTTTGGAGTAATTCTTCAAGGTACATATTTTTTTTTTTTAAAGAATAATGGCAGCTTTTGATTCCTTTGTTTTTAAAGGAAAAAAATAATTAATTCGTTTTTGTTTTGTTCTCTTTGATTTTTTTTTTTCTTATCCTTTTCTTTTTAGACTTAGACTCTCTTGTTTTGGAAGATATTCTTGCTCAGATGAGAATTGATTATGTCAATATAAATTATAAAAGAAAAGCTACTAAGTGCAATCAAAATATTCGCTAATTAATACAAGAACTACAGCTACTTTTTTTTTCCTTTTCTTTAGAAATATGTCACACTACTGTTGTTTATCATTATTAAACTCTCTGGTTGGTTCTTATTCCCTCCACTAGAAAATTTAATTTATAATTTATACATCACCATAAAGACTACTCCCTTAGTCTTAATTAAGTGCTATTCTTTTTCAAAGTTCAAATTAAACATATGCTATTGTATCGCATTTGTCCATTTTTTAATATATACTATGTTACGCATAAAAATTTTATTTTTAAATTTTTTGAGTTTTAAAAACTTTTTTTTTTTTGAGAAAAACATATAAATAGTTTTTGAGAAAAACAGTTTATAAAAAATTTTAAAAAAAAATCATTTAATAAAATTAAAAAAATTTTAAACCTGCTCTTTGGACACCTAACAACAATCCCAAATATGGCTTCTCTTAACGCTCTAGATACATATTCCTTGGCTCTTATTTTAACTAATTTTGCTTAAATTTTATTTCATCATTTTAGTCCTTTGAACAAGATATACAAAACTGTGGCTCTCCCCTTTGTATGCCATAAATTTCCCTACAATTTATTTACATAAAAAATATATACAAAAAGAAAACAAATGAAAAGAAAATATTTTATCATTGGTTTGGTTTATATAGACTAGATTTATGCAAGAATTTAGTTATTAGATATTCGGGTGAACTAAAATACCAACTTGATGTTTATACATATAATGATAAAAGGTTTAAGGCATTTTAGCATGTTTTATTTCATATATGCATCATCTAGCAAATATAAATTGCTACTCATATATCTGAAAATGGTACTCTCGGTTTGATGATTCTTACTTCTTCTATTTTTTTTAACTTTTAATTTTTTGGCCAAAGACTTGTTACACTAATGACATTTTCTTTTTTAATATAATTTGGGTGGCATTTTTTTATTTAGTTGGGGGGATATTGGACGGGAACTAGAACTTTGATATCTAGTTTATTATCTCATCTTGATACCAAATTAGAAATATATGATTGACCAACATGGAATCTTCTCAACCAAATAATTATAGTTTTTTTTTTCTATTTTGCTTTGCCTTTTATTTTTATCCTTCAAGAATGTGATTAAAACACACTTCACTCATGTTTGTCCAACATTTGTCCTTTTCACTTTTAAAAATACTTAGTAAAATAATTATAATATAATATCTACTATGCATTCCCTTTGGAAACTAAACATTAGAGTAGCAAAAAACTGTTGAAGGAGGACAGAGGCAAGAGGATTAGTTACTGATTTTTAAAGAATAAGTTATTAACATAATACTAAATTAACGAGAATAAATTCATAATATAATGCTAATATTTTCTTGTCCGTGATATATAAGCTAGCAATTAAAATTTCATTTAAGTGTGTAGTTTTTTGCTCAATCACACAGAAAAATTTTCTGATGCATATAATAAGTATAAAAATTTTACCTTTTTGTAGATATTAATTGAAGGTAACTAAACTAAAATTTTTTTCCATCTCCATACTTTTTGCAATTATATATCAATTTATCCAAGTTCTAGATGGAGAATATAATATATGTATGAATTCATAAATGCAGTTTTGAACCGACTTGTAGCATTTCTTTTTTAAAGTTGCATTGATTATACAAATGATAGATTTGTTTATTGCAATCTGCCCATTATGTTAGATTAAGTGATATTAACTGTTTTCCTATGTATACGTATAGATATGATTCTCAATCAGTTCTTTACATATTTGAGTATTGCTGATATGCTCTCTAGGGGTGACAAATTAGCCAAGATTGCTAATTCGTTTTTTACTTTTCTTTTAATGCTCTAATTCTTTTAGAAGGTTTTCAAGGAATATAAATTAAGGAATTACTTACAAAATCAGTTTCTTAAATATATTCATTAACTAATCCATGTTATGATTGAATTGATTCATAAATTTATTTATGAATTCAATTTAGGTAAAAAAAATCCTAATCCCCTTATGTTCTTCAGACATGATAGATCATATTAGTTTAATCCTAACCATTCATTTGTACATGAAAAATTAAGATCAAATATCATAATTTTTTTTAAAAGAATAAAATAATATTTAATAATATTTAATGTTTAACCATTTAAATGATTAGAATTAGATTAACATATATGGTCACGTTTTGAGAACAAGACTCATCATAATGCATAGTGATAAAGTCACCAGATTTCGAACAGCTTTCCTAATGTCATATATATAACCCATATATGCATTGAAAATATTTATAAATTTAATATTATCAAATTATTGACAATCTCTCAAAAATATGAATTCAACATATACATGTGGGAAAAGGAAAAGAAGGAACCACCAGAACTAGAACTCAGAAGTAATATACACAACCCTCCACATATGTAAAAAAAATAATATTTTGAATACATGATAGGTCCATAAATAAATATTGTATATTTTGGAAATAAACAAATTTTTTCTTTTTAAATTATTTCTTTTTGGAATAAATAAATAAACAAAAACTATTCAAATGAAGCCTAGTAACTAAGGATCCAATTGTTATAAATCACTTGAAAAACATAGATGTATTTATATAACGACTTCAATGATAGTTGGATAGACAGCATACTCCTAAAAGAGGAATCTGCTATAAGTAGCAAACAAATAAGAAATACTAGATAGTAGATACCAGCAGGTATACTTAACACTTGAATGAAATATATATAGGTTGGGTTCTATTTAGTAAAAGAGTCAACATCATAACAAAAGGCAGATCAGAGTCAGTTGCTGTATTCTTCTGCTGTTAAGAAAATTAATGTAGTTTGAAATGTTTTCCCATCTAAAGATATTTTCTCCTTGTTTGTGATGCCTTCTCTAACCAGGATAGTGTAGTTGAATGTATGCATATTTTGGTAAAGTAGGTGGTGATGTCCATCCACCAATTAAAAATATTTAAAAAAAAAGGATATCTAAAGTTGCATAAATTAATCAATAAAAAAAAATTAATTTGTTTTTCTTTTCATATAAGGACATTTGCCAAAACTTATATTTATAGGAAGGCAAAAATATGCAAATTCTTGTTGTTTTGTGTATTTATATTTGTTCACATTTCAAATCTGTCTATCTTTTATAATGTAGTGTTGATAAATGGAAATCCATTTCTTGAACTCTTATAAATGCATGCAGTTAAGTGATTGTTTGAGAAAATATTGATAATAGAATAGGAGGATTTGTTTGTTATAGAATTAGTACATATTGATATCCTTCCTATTGTTTTCAACTTTATTTCATCAAAATAATTTGCTTTATGAATATTTGATTTTATTTTCCACTTATGGTATAACTAATCTTAGTACAATATTTTTATCACAAGAGGTTCAACCAGTGTTCAAACTTAAATCTCATTACTCTTGTAAATGGATTAACACAACTAAGTTAAAACTTATTGATAACCCTACATTTAATACAGATTATCAAATAAAGCTCTTCTTTGGACAAATTGTTTTTAACTAAGATGTAATTACATTATGATGTGATTAATTAAGATATAAGTTTCATCATGCATATAAAAATAATGAATTAAGATTCCCTCATGTTTGGCAAATATGATATATCAAGTTAAGGTGATCTTGATCATCTAATCACAAAATCAATAGTTATGATTAAATTTAATTAATATCTCATCTCCTTTTAAAATTTTAATAAGATTCAATACTAAATATTCATTTGTGAAAGATCACTCTAACATGATGAGTTTGGAAAAAACATGGGAATTAGGGTTTTTGTATTGTAATTCATTTTCTTTTTCTTCAAAAATCTTTTTCTCTCCCTTTCTCTTGGATGTAAGTTTGACAACTGAACCACTATATTATTTTGTTTGCGTGTAAAAACAATTTGCATAAACACTTAAATTAATATGCTTCTTATTAGTATGTATGCATTCCATGTTTTTGTCTGTGGTTCCAGTTTTTGGTTTGAAGCTAAGTAAAGCCAATATTAGACTGCTTATACATTGGCTTGGTTTAAAGGGGGAATTTAGTTTGTGCTCTTAGAATCCTCTTTAAAGTTGCAGCAATGTTCTGATTTGATATAAAATCTAATAATTATTAATTTCAGTGACTTTTCAGTCATTCTTATGCCTTTATACAGGCCTCTCGTAGTACCTATATATTTATATATGAGATGACTAGAAAGTGATTTGATTTGTCGAGTCAATTGAAGTTTGAAACTAATTAGTATGTATAATTATATATGCAAATGTCAGTGGTAGAGAAGCCTGGCAACAAACAAACTCCAGTGACATGGATGGTCAAAGAGAAGCAACATTCCTCTCTCAACAAAGATCTGGAGGACATCCAATTCAGGTTTCAATCTAAATTTCTTAGTGTCCAACAAAAAAACTTAGAATATTTGCTCTTATAATGCTACCAATTAATTTGATTAGCTTCTATATGCATTATTTCCTACCGACACCAATCACTTTTTAGTAGAAAATTATTGGTTCCTTCAAAGTTTTCTGAAATAATCTAAACAACAAAGATAACTCTGTCTCGTTATTTTTTTTTTGGCCAATTACATCTAGCTCAAGGTAATGACACAAGAAATTTGTTTTTACCTTAGAAGAAATTTGGATAGATGTGCATTAGAAATCATTTTAGAGTTGAATTTGTGTTTCAAGTGAAAAAACAGAAATCCAATCTAGTATTCTGTTTAGATATCCTTCATTTAAACATTTATCTATTTAAATGAAGATAATTTCGCAAGCTACGGTTGGATTAGGATTCCTTCACACTCATTAGAATATAATAGGTCATCTTAGCCTAATATTAACCATTCATTCATAAATGAATGTTAATATTAAAGCTAATTAAATAACTAATCTCGATTTAGTTTTTATGAGATTTAATTTTAACAATTCATAAACGAATCATTAAATTTAAGCTATTTATATTATGTTTGGGTGAACATGACAGAATACTAATCCAATACTATTTTTAAAACTCTTCTGAAATGCTTATTTGGACTACAATATCCATAAAAAAAAATTAAGAACTAATCCAATCACAATCTGTCATGTATGTAGGATTCAACTTGGGTGAAAGGCTACATGGGAACTAATTTAGATTGCAAGAACCCGAGCTTGGAGTTTTCACTGGGAAGACCAAACTGGCAAGCAAACGAACGTAACTGATAATTTTGTTGTCTACTTGTTTTTATTGCATTAATCATAATCTGAATGAGATAGATATATTAAAAGATTGTTGGCAAGAGGAAGGTGATGATGAAGGGTACGTGGGTTTCTAGTTCAATGCTCTTATATTATATATTAAGTCTTTATATATATATATATATTTTTTTTTTGAAGGTTGATTTTGTATGCTGGCTGGATAGAGTTGCATTTTCATGAGTTTGTAATGACAAACAAACATGAAAAAACAAGAAAATGAAGTATCATTCTCAGTAAAATATTGAGCAAATTAATCTTGATATTCTCCTATTTGTTGACTAGTTAAATCATCAAATTCATTATAATTATAAAACCATTATTCAAAACTCTCGCCTATACATTTGAATTTTTATTTTTGAATAGTTTAAATGTGGCATTAAAGTCTGCCCCTATTATTATTAATTAAAGTTTCAGACAAGGCAATATATATAGGTATGTACTTATATACGCTTTAAATATAGTGCATGAGTATGTTAAAAAAATTAAAAAATTAAAAATATTATTAAATTAAAAACCTCGGTTATTTTCAGCAATTTATTACTTTTTTCTGTTTTTGACAATCTATTCTATATCATAGATAAAGAATATTGCACAATTGAGTTAGGGTATTCTTGCATTTATAATTTTGTAGTTGTAAAGTTTAAAATTTTCTAACAATACTGGTATCATTAATTTTTAGAAAAAAAAAGGTGTTTAACTAAGAGATTAATTATGTGATTAAAAAGTTAAAAATTCTATTAATGGAAATAACGTTTGAAATAGACTATAGCCTATATTGAAACCAAATTTTAAATTGTTGTGGTCCTAACAATATACATATCCTAAAAGGGTCCATGTAATAATAGGATTAATATGAAGATACTTTCTTTATTTGCAATTTTAAAATCCCATCCTTAGTAATCACTATTTCAGGAGTAAATGCACTGTCATTTTCATCTATGCTTACAAATGAGATCACAACAAATAAACGATAGTTACTTCACAGAAACTACTTGGTTTCCTATATTTATGAATAATGACATGAGATAGCAAGGCACATGTCAACTCCCATTGAAAACAACTTTTTGGGTTCAATTAATTAGAAACATCACTAATTCTTTAGTTGTTGGTTTAAATCCATGGGTGGTTGTAATTAATAGGGGTGACAATAATAATATTATTATTATGTTGCGAATGTAATAAGAAATTAGCATGTTAGATTAGAGTTTATAGTATTCATATTATAATCAAGTTAACCCGATAAAAATATAAAAATTATTGAGTTGTGTTGAAGTTAACCTACACAATGAAAAAAATTCATTTAATCTATTAATAATTTATTTCATGTCAAATTAACACATTTAATCTAATACGTTTATAACTTATATACACATTGATTAAATTAATGATTGACTAATATACATAATACAAAATATACATTAAATATTAATTTATTCAAAAAAAATTAATAAAGGTTAATATTGTCAATTTAATTATATAAATTAATGAATATTGGAATTTGGCACCCTAAGAAACATGAAAGACTATGAGCCTAATTAACCATTACGCTGGTGAGAGAGCTATTAAGATGAAATCTAAATACCAGCCTCTGCTCCATCCCAGCAGCCAATATAAACGCCATCTCGAACACCAAATTCCCTCCTCCTCCTCCCATCGCATTCCACTTCCTTCTGGCAAAGTTATTTACCTAGAGAATTTCCCTTCTTCTATGGAGTCTTTTTTCCAAGCTCTAGCAAATTAATGAAGTTTATATCCTGGATAGGCTGACTTTAAAAGGAAAGTATATTGCTTTTATCAAATTACTATATGTCAGAGATTGTCATGATATCCTTTATTATATCAACTCAGTCACCATTGGTGATCATAAACTTGCTGGTAAGGCTTCTTTTTATAGTCAACTGTTTAGTATTAATTTCCATGTTGATTGCTCTTACAGGCAACCTTTGAATAAGACGATTTTCGCTCAACCACCTCCTCCTTCGGCATTCAAAACTCGCGATCATCGCTCTTATGTTGAGGTTGCTACTAATAAGCATGTCTCTAAACATATCTCTGCCTATACCTTGGCTTCGAATAAAATTGATGGTCGTTTCGTGGGAGCCAAAATAGCAAAAGCATGGTTAGATTGCTTGGCCATTGCCACTCTTTGTGACAACAAATGTGTTTTCTCTATTCAGAAATTGATCTCTACAGCTGGACATGACTGTATCAAAGCCACGCCTATGCGAGGGTCTTTGGTTCTTCTCACATTTGAAAGCTTTGATAAGCTTTCCATATACATGGATAATAAGAAAGCTGTCTTAGGACGTTGGTTCTCAAATGTAAGATTGTTTGATCAGAATATAATTCCAATGCGACGGTTTGTTTGGTTGCGATGTCATGGTATACCTGTTCATTTATGGTCTATGGATTTCTTTGAATGGTTTGCTAATTTCTTTAGGGAATTCATAGCTATGGATCCTAATACCTTCAATAATGTTCGCTATGATACTGCTGGTATTCTAATTAGCACAACATCAGCAACTAATCAACAAGCTTCTGGTTATTGCTCATGAGGATTTGAAGTTCACTATTTTCACACAAGAAGATTATTGTCGTGCTCTCTTTGTAGATCACTGCTCCTATGCTAAGGTCGGATCGCAAGATTCTTCCTCAAGCGGTCAACCATCATCTGTGAATGAATATGGTTCCGATAGTGAATCCGATGATGGACAAAATTCTGTTGACAATATTACGAATTCAAATTTGAATTCTTCCAAAAATGTAGATTTGGTTAAATCTGCTTCAACTAATCGCGTCCCTGATTTGTGCTTAATGCTAGTTGTTTTGTTGGGAACAGATCATCTCCTCCTTCGAATGTGGTGGAATCTAAGTGTGATACCTTCCCATTGGATAATGATTATCTACACGTGGCCCAGGAATGTGACGTAGTCTCTCCTCCCCATTTAAGTGGTTCAGTATCTCTTGACTACACCCCAAAATAGATTTTGCTGGCTATAGATGCTCTCATAAACTCTAATATGCATGGCCCACTATCCAATTCCTTATGCAATAAAACCTCCATTACTAAATGACAGTGTAAAAAGAAGCCTTTTAAAACTTTTAAAGAGCTGCTTCAAAGTACAAAATGTTTAACACTTAAAGGGAGCAATATGAAGTTTAAACGGAATTTCAAAGTACAGTTAAATCATTCTCTTGCTTCCACCTGGAGGCCTGCTGAGAGTGACATAATCCGAAATAACTGCAGGCACTTTGTTGATTGTTCTTCTGTGAATTCTTTTGAAGCTGCTAAGTCTCTTGAAGTAGGTAAAATCTTGGGTTTCTCTTTCAGTGCTCCGGACGGAGACGTCATAAAAATTCTCTCTGACATTATAGAGCACGATTCCCTTTTTTGGAAAGAGTCAAATAAGTAAGCTTGCCTTGCCCTTATATTTCATACGTTTAAATGGTTAGCATTCTTGCTTGGAACTCTCGAGGTCTTGGTGGGCCTCACAAAATTAAGAACATTAGGAAGTTTCTTTTTTAGAAAAAATCAGAAGTTGTGATTCTCCTTGAAACAAAATGCTCTTCTGTGTCTTTTCCTACCATTAGTAATATATGGAACATATTGAATGTTGATTGGGTTTTCTCGGCTACCTCGGTTAATGGTTCTAGTGGTATCATTGCTTCATGGGATAAGTTTGCCTTCTCTTGGTTTCATAAGGAGGTGCATAAGTTTTGGTTAGCTTTTTCTGGTTGCTTTCTTGTAGAGAATTTCAATTGTTGTATAATTGTTATTTATGGGCCATGCTATTCTTTCTTGTGCCTTTAAGAAGAGCTCTGGAAGGAGCTTCAACATTTCATTTACAATTCTTCGGGCTTGCCTCTTCTTTTAATAGGTGATTTTAATCAAGTTTGCACACCAGCTTAACATGTTCCTGCTTCCAAATTTTCTTTGGGTATTCAGAATTTTAATAACTTCATCTCTATTGTTCTTTGATTGACATTGGTTTGCAAGGTGATGAGTTTCCTTGAAGGAATCATTTGGCTAGGAGTCGAATTGACAAAACTTTAATTAGCTCCTCCTGGATCAGTGTGTTCCCAATTCTTTTCTCATGGCACTTCCTAGAGGCCCCTCAAATCACAGTATTTTATGGTTCAGAAATGCTAATCTCAACATTGGTCCTAAGCCGTTTCGCACGCTAGATTGTTGGTGGTCTTCATAAGGGTTTTCTGCTCAATCCCAAACCCGAACTCAATCAAATTAGAGTTCAAGTCCATAATCAAGGTCCAAAACTACAAACTTTCTACCTATAATCTTCTAGGGTGTGCTAATTATGCATGTGAATTATTTGGTAACTTAAAATATTAGTAGAAGAATGGAGAACAATGATGTGTATGGTTATTATAATTTTGGATTAGTTTATTTGTGTGTTGTAGCATTCTTCTTAACTAGTATAAATATCACTTCCCATTTTAGTTTAGGCATCAAGGAAAACTAAAAGCTTCTAAATAAATGAAGAAGCAAAATTTTATAAGAGTAACTTGTAGTATTTTGTTTTTTGAGTGAAAGTGCTTTTGTAATATTTGTTTGAGTTTGAATAAAAATTGTTTGTGTGAATGTTTCATTTCAAACAAAGTGATATCAGAGCAGGTTCTAAATTATACAATATTGCATATCAAATTGAAGGTCTCAACAAGAAAAATTTAACGTCGTCAGAATTGTCCTGATTGAAGTTCAAATGCGTCGCCGGAACAATGCTACCAGAAAATTGAGTTGAGCTGAGTTGACCGAGCCACTTGGCCAAGCCGTCTAAGCTGAGTTGACTAAGCTGTTAAATTTGTTGACCGTTAACCAGGTTAGGGTTAACTTTGACCGTTGACTTTGACAGTTAATTGAAAAAATTGAAAATTTTAACTAGGTCCCTCCCAAAGTTTTTTGACGTTCCAGATTCATTTATGCAATAAGATTTTGCAAATTCTTATTATATTGAGAGATATGGCAAATGGTATGACACCATTCCAAGTCACGACACTCAACAATAACTACGAAAATTGGAGTATCATAATGAAGGCACTTTTTGGATCACAAGATGTGTAGGATATCATAAAGAAAGACTATAAAGAGCCTACGGATGATACTGCTTTTGCTACTCTTACACCATATCAAAAAAACAACTTTGAAGGATTCAAGAAAGAGAGACAAAAAGGCTTTCTACCTCATCTATCAAGCATTAGATGATGATGGCTTTGAAAAGATTTCAAGTGCAAACTCTGCTAAGGAAGTATGGGAGAAGCTGCAAACCTCTTAGAAAGGATCCGAGCAAGTGAAGAAGGTATGTGTCCAAACATTAAAAGGTAAATTTAAATCCTTACACATGAAAGTATCTGAGTCTGTTTCAGATTATTTCTCAAGAGTAATAGTTGTTTCTAATCAATTAAAAAGAAATGGTGAAAAGTTAGAAGATGTGAGGATAATAGAAAAGATACTTCATTTGTTGGATCCCTAATTTGAGCACATCGTCGTGATGATTGAAGAAACTAAAGACTTGAAAGAAATGACGATCAAACAACTCTAAGGATCATTGCAAGCATACGAAGAGAAGCATAAGAAAAAGCAAGGATTTACTGAGCAACTCCTCAAGCTGCAACTCAAGGATATGCATGAAAGCCAAGGCAATGATATAAACCAACATGGTCGAGGCTAAGGTAGAGGCCATGGACGATGTGGAAGTCGTGATCGTGAACGAGGTTGGAATTACCATAATAACAATTCCAACAACAATTATTAGAAAAGATAAAGCTCAACACGAGGCCGTGGAAGAATCAATCCAAACTCAAGGTATGTCAAATCTCAAGTTTGATGCTATAATTTTCTGAAGTTTGGGCATTATGCTTTAAAATATAGAGCTCCCAATAACAAAATTGAGGAGAAGTCCAACTACGTGGAGGAGAAGACAGATGGCAAAGAAAATCTTCTTTTAGCATGAAAGGAAACTGATGGTGACCAAGCAAATTCCTAGTATCTTAATAGTGGTGCAAGCGATCACATATGTGGAAGGAAAGACATGTTCGTAGAGTTAGACGAGTCAGTAAACGGAAACGCTTCATTTGGAGATGATTCCATAATAGCACTGAAAGGGAGAGGTAATATCTTTATCCATTTGAAAGATGGGAGACATCAGTTTATATCCAATGTCTACTATGTGCCCAATATGAAAAGTAACATCTTGAGTTTAGGACAACTATTAGAGAAAGGTTATGATATTCATATGAAAGATTATAAGAATAACTTTATTGCTAAAGTGTCGATGTCAAAGAATAAAATGTTCTTGATCAACATACAAAATGATGTTTCAAAGTGCCTGAAAGCTTGCTATAAAGATGCATCATGGCTTTGGCATCTTCGATTTGGGTATCTAAATTTTTGAGGTCTGGAGTTGCTATCTAAGAAGGAGATGGTAAAGGGACTACCTCGCATCAACCATCCTGACCTGCTTTGTGAAGGGTGTCTAGTTAGGAAGCAATTCAGGAAAAGTTTTCCAAATGAGTCAAAGTCAAGAGCCAAGAAGCCACTCGATCTCATCCATACTGATGTGTGTGGTCTGTTCAAGCCAAGCTCTCTCGGTAATAGTAGTTATTTTCTTCTATTCATTGATGATTTTTTTAAGAAAAACCTTGGTATATTTCTTGAAACAGAAGTCATAAGTTTTTGAAGTTTTCAAAAAGTTCAAAGCTATATAGGAGAGAGAAAGCAGTAGAAAAATCAAAGCCATGAGATCCGATTGAGGTGGAGAATTTATTTCCAGGGAGTGTCAAGAGTTCTGTGAAGCAAATGGAATTCATTGACCAATGACAATTCCTAGATCTCCTCAGCAAAATGGCGTGGGAGAAAGAAAGAACAAAGAAATCCTTAACATAACATGAAACATGCTCAAAAGCAAAAAATTACCAAAGGAATTTTGGGCAAAAGTAGTGGCGTGTGTAGTTTACTTGTCAAACCGATCTCTAACAAGAAATGTATGGGAAAAGACACCGTAAGAGGCATGGAGTGGAAGAAACTCTGGCATTTTTCACTTGAGAATCTTTGGAAGTATAGCCCATGTTCATGTACCAGATGAGAGAAGAACGAAACTTGATGATAAAAGCGAGAGTTTTATCTTCATCGGCTATGATGCTAATTCGAAGGGCTACAAGCTGTACAATCCAGACAATAAAAAAACTTGTAATTAGTCGAGATGTGGTATTCAATGAAGAAGGAGAATGGGATTTTAACTCTTATGCAGATGACTTCAATTTCTTTCCTCGGTTTGAAGAAGATAAGCTGACACTAATAGAACAACCTGGAAAAGCCCAACAAGAGCCAACAACTCCATTCACTTCACCAACCACTCAAGGAGACTCATCACCTTTGTCATCATCAAGTGAAAGAGTTGTGTCATGCACACAAAGTCTTAGAGATCTCTATGAGGTAACCAAACGACAAGATAACCTAACATTATTTTGTATGTTTGTCGATTGTGAACCAGTGAGCTTTCAAGAAGCAGTACAAGAGAAAAAGTGGAGAGATGCGATGGATGAAGAAATCAAGGTCATTGAGAAGAATGACATGTGGGAACTCACCTCACTTCCCAAGGGACATAAGGCGATAGGTGTCAAATGGGTGTACAAAACAAAGCAAAATGTTAAAAGAGAGATTGAAAAGCACAAGGTGAGGCTAGTTGCTAAAGGATATAGTCAAAAGGCTGAAATTGACTATGATAAGGCATTTGCTCCTATTGCTCCATTGGAGACTATTAGACTAATGATTTCTTTGGAAGCTCAAAACAAGTGGAGGATACATCAAATGGATGTAAAGTATGCCTTCCTAAATGGAGTTCTTGAACAGGAAGTCTACATTCAGCAACCATCAGGCTACAAAGTCAAAGGCCACGAAGACAAGGTATTGAAGTTGAAGAAGGCTCTTTACGGTCTAAAACAAGCACCAAGGGATTGGAATAGCCGAATCGACAAGTACTTCCAAGAGAATGACTTCAACAAATGCCCCTACGAGCACACTCTATATATCAAGATCAAAGATAGAGATATTTTGATTGTGTGCCTCTACGTGGATGATTTGATTTTTGTCGGAAGCAATCCAAGCATGTTTAATGAATTCAAGGAAATGATGATGAAAGAATTTGAGATGATAGACATAGGGCTTATAACATACTACCTTGGCGTTGAAGTTAAACAACAAAAGGATGGAATTTTCATTTCACAGGAAAGCTATGCAAAGGAGATCTTGAAGAGGTTCAAGATGGAGAACTGTAAGCCAATAAGCACACCAACGGAATACGGAATCAAGATGTCCAAACAAGAAGAAGGAAAAAGTGTAGATCCAACATTCTTCAAAAGTTTGGTGGGAAGTCTACGCTATCTAACTTGCACGAGGCCCGATATTCTTCACGCAGTTGGATTGGTTAGTCACTACATGGAATCTCCAACAACCACCCATTTTAAAGTTGTAAAGAGAATTCTTCGCTATTTGATAGATAATTGAAGGAGCATTACTGGATTCGTATTTTTCATGGGAGATACTTCTTTCACATGGATGTCAAAGAAAGAACCACTTGTCACATTGTCCACTTGTGAAGTGAAATATGTAGCTGCTACCTTATGCGTTTGTCATGCAATTTGGCTTAGAAATCTATTGAAGGAGATAGGTTTGATACAAGAAAAAATGATAAAGTTTGTGTCGACAACAAGTCAACCATTGCCTTTGCAAAGAATCCAGTATTCTATAATCGAAGCAAACACATTGATATTCGCTACCACTATATACTAGAGTGTGTTGCAAGAAAGGATGTGAAAATTGAATATGTGAAGTCACAAGATCAAGTTGTCGATATTTTTACCAAGCCATTAATAAGTGAAGACTTTATAAGATTAAGAATCTTACTAGAGGTCACAAGATCAAGTTTAAAGGGGAGTGTTGGATCATAAACTTGATCCATTATGGGAACCCAAACCCAAACTCAATGAAATTGGAGTCCAAGTCGATAATTAAGGTCCAGAACTACAAGCCCTCTACCTATAATCTTTTAGGGTGTGGTAATTATGCATGTGAATCATTTGGTAACTTAAAATATTATTAGAAGGATGGAGAAGAATGGAGAAAAATGAGGTGTATGGTTATTATAATTTTGGATTAGTTTATTTGTGTGATGTAGGATTGTTCTTAAGTAATATAAATACTCCTTTCCATTTTAGTTTAGGCATCAAGAAAAAGTAAAAGCTTCTAAGTGAGTGAAGAAATAAAGTTTTATAAGAGTGACTTGTAGTATCTTGTTTTTTGAGTGAGAGTGTTTTTGTAATATTTGTTTGAGTTTGAATAAAATTTGTTTGTGTGAATGTTTCATTTCCAACAAGGAATGTAGTATGGTCTTGTGGCTCTTCCAAAGCTTCAGGTCCAGATGAGGTTAATTTTTACTTCTATAAGAAGGTTTAGAGTTTCATTAGAGGGGATTTATGGAATCTACTTAACAATTTTTACACTTCAGAAAAGCTGTTACATGAGCTTAAGCATTCATTTATCACTCATGTTCCAAAAAAAGCTGGTGCATGAAGAGTTAAGGAATTTAGACCTATCTCTTTGATTCACGAACTATATAATTGCATCCATTGCTGCTGCAATCTTTCGCAAGGTTTCTGAATTGCCTTTCACTTATCTTGGGTTCCTTTTGGTGCCTCACCTAATCATATTTCTACTTGGAAACCAATTATTTCTAAGATCCATAAGCAGCTATCTTTTTGGAAAGGTGGAATTCTCTCCAAAGCAGGCATACTGTTTCTCATCAAAGTTTTTATTACTTCTCTTCCATTCTATTTTTCATCGATATTTAAAATGCTTATTTCAGTTTTAAATATGATTAACAAGCATATCCGAGCTTTCTTCTAGAGTGGGGGGAATCCTGCTTCAAGTTACACCATATCAATTTGGATTTTTTTTTGTCAAACCTAAGACTTGTGGTGGATTGGGAATATGTGATATTACTCTTCATAACAAAGCTCTTCTTTTCAAATGGCTATGGAAAATAGGTGCAGAGTTTGACAAGCTTTGGGTGAATATAATTCAACATAAATATGCAGTTAAGAGGTTAGATTTTGTTACTAACAACTGTAGTTTTTCTGCTATGTAGAAAGGTACTGACTCTACCTTCCTTGCTCATGATGAGATTTTTAGATTCATTCATAATAATATAAAATTCAGGATTGGGAATGGTTGTAGTGTTTTGTTCTTAATGGATATATGGCATAGTGGTAACTCTCACGCTAAATCATATCCTGATCTCTTTGCTCTCACAAATAAGCATTATGCTTTTGTCTCTGATATGGGATATTGGACTGATGGTAAGTGGTTATGGTCTCTTCCCTAGTCCCGTCCTCTTAGTGCTTGTGAATTACAAAAAGATAATGAGATGTTATATTCTCTTGCTGATGTTTCTCTCTCAGAGGATGATTGTAATAAAGTTATATGGTGTATTAGTAAAGATGGAACTTATCCAATACAATCTTTATATCTTGCTTTTGAGTTATAAACACACTACAGTGACCCATATCCCTAGAACCTGGCTCAATCTTTTTTCGACAAAGGTTGAATTGTTTGGTTGGTTTGCTTCCATAACAAATTATCAATTAGAGACTTCTTATTTGGCTACGGGTTGTGTCAGAGATATATCCATTGATGATGGGTAGAAGACAGTTTGTCATGTCAGAGATATATCTATTTTGCTTCATCTTGAAGAGTTTGTATTCCTTCATAAAAAGTTGAATCTTCTTAGACTTCACTTATTTTGTACCCTTATGCTAGTTCTCTAATATCTTCCAAATAGAATAGATAGTAAGACAATGTTGAACTCTACCACTCTTCAAGACATAGAGAGCTTGTTAGGATTTTCATAGCCTTCTTGTTTTTTTTCATTAGCCTCTTTTGAGACTTTGTCCAATCATCTCTTGGAATGATTTAATCTCTGCCATCAATGTTTTTTCTTGTTGAGGGTGTCCACTCCTTCCAAACACTATCCTAAACATTGATTCTTTCACTATCAAGATATGCCTTCATTCTAAACTTCCAATGGGCATAGTTTGATCCATAAAAATAAAGCTTGAGGCTTTGAATCATTTTGTTGACCATGATTTGATCTTTACTAGTGCATGTTAGACTTTGTTGCTAAACTTAACTCTGATACCAATTGTTCTATAAATAATCACCAAGAAGGGGGATGAATTTATGGCCAATTAAAATTTTAGCTAAGACAATAATAAAGAAATAATAAAGAAATAAAAGAATAGATGAGAGACACAAGATTTATAGACGTTTGGGTCTTAATGAACTCTACATCCTCTCTCTAATCATAATTGGGTATTTTAATAACTCAAAGGAGTTAAAATGGAGTTTTACCTAACTCACTTCCAACTATAGTATTTTTTACCATTGGCTACCCTTATAACACTTATTATATACGTACGTTATGTACGCTTATGCAATTATAGCCGATGTGTATAAATTTTTTTTTCTTAACTTAATTTAATGATCATAATATTATTAGCACTTTATTAATTATTTTTATTTCTTCAAAAATTTCAGTAATATAACAGTTATAAATTAATTACCCCATCTGCAATTCAAATAATCCACAACCCATTTTTGGGCACAACAATACTCACATAAACTGCCTCAAAAGTGTACCTTCAAGTCCTGATACATCTTGTTACCACCAAGATGTATCGCGTAGCTGCTATGATGAGCTTCTGTGTGAATGTTATTTCTCAATTCATCTTGATCAATCACACATAATCTTCGGTTGAAATAAAGGTTGTCACCTTCACTCAAAGAATAATCACCTTCATTGCCCTCTTTTAGTTTATTCACTATGACAATCAAGCATCATTTAGCTTTTGTGCCACTTTCACTTGCTGAAGAAAGTTTTGTTTTACTTGCATTTATACTATTATCGCTCCATCTTGTACCATATCCAATCTGACATTTATCATTCGAAGGGCTACCATAAATTTTCCATTAAGTGCATCAGCTACTACATTCGTCTTTCCTGGATGATTATCGATTAAGGAATCATAGTCTTTTATCAATTCAAGCCAATGCCTCTATCTCAAATTAAGTTCCTTCTGTGTGAGCAAATATTTCAAACTTTTTTTATCTTTGTAAATGTAACATTTCTCACCATAAAGATAATGTCTCCAAATCTTTAAAGTGAGTACAATTGCTGCAAGCTCAAGATTATGACTAGGATAGTTCTTCTATTGAGTCTTGAGTTATCGAGAGGCATATGCAATCACTTTACCTTCCTGCATCAATACACAACCTAAACTATTCTTGGAGGCATCACTATAAATCACAAAATCCTTGCCAGATTCTGGTTGAGTTAACACTAAGGTTTCTGTCAATATGTTTTTAAGCTTCTCAAAGCTTCATTGACATTTATCCGTCCACTCAAACTTAATATGCTTAGGTAACAGCCGAGTGAGTGGCACTACTATGGTGGAAAAACCTTTTACAAATCTCCTATAATACCCAGCCAAACCTAAGAAACTTCTAACTTCTGTAATAGTATTAGGTATTCTCCATTGTAAGATTGCTTCAATCTTCTTTGGATCCATCTTTATCCCTTCAGCCGAAACTACATGACCCAAGAATGATACCTCATTCAACCAGAAGTCACACTTGCTGAACTTTATATACAACTACTTTCCTCTCAATATCTGTAAGACAATTCCTAGGTGCTTGTCATGTTCTTCTAATGTCTTCGAATACACTAGAATATCATCAATAAATATCACTGCAAACTGGTCTAGATAAGGATGAAATATCCTGTTCATTAGATCCATGAAAGCTACTGAAGCATTCGTAAGGCCAAATGGCATGACTAAAAATTCATAGTGGTCATATCTCGTGCAAAAAGCAGTCTTGAGCACATATGCTTCTTTTATTTTCAACTGATGGTAGCCCGATCGTAGGTCAATCTTTGAGAACACATATGCTCCCTTCAATTGATAAAATAAGTCTTCAATACGTGGAAGGGGATACTTGTTCTTGATTATCACCTTATTTAGCTATCTGTAGTAAATGCATAATCTAAGAGACACATCTTTCTTCTTTACAAAGAGCATTGGTGCTCCCCATGGTGAAATATTGGGTTTGATAAAGCCTTTATCAAGCAATTCCTGCAGCTGAATCTTCAATTCCTTGAGTTCAATAGGATGCAATCAAAATAGGTGTCGTGCATGGAGCTACATCAATAGTGAATTTGACTTCCCTATCAAGTGGCAAGCCAGGTAGTTCATCAGGAAAGACATCTGGGAAATCTCTCACTGCAGGCACATTTGAAATCTTAAGATCTTCCTTTTTAGCTTCCATTGCATAACACAAATAAGCAATGCACCATTTGCTTATGAGTCTCATGGAAGCTGTAGCTGAAATCACATATGATAAGAAGTCTGTTCTTTCACCCACAATAGTGATTTCCCAATCATCAGGTAGTTTAAATGTCACTCTCTTCCTTTTACAATCTAAGGTCGCTTAATGGGCGGATAACCAATCCATCCCCAATATTACATCAAACTTGCGAAATGGGAGTTCAATTAGGTTAGCTAAGAATTCATAACATTGCACACTAATGGGACAATTCCTATACACCCTGTTCACCACAACACTATCTCCTAAATGATTGCTCACTAGGTGCTGGTGATATAGCTGTAGAAGCTTGAGCCACTGGACAATCTCTGACTTGATGATCTTTTGAACCACGCTTGAAATAGGCACCAGTCAAATATCTGCACTCTCTTGGGTGAGATCTACCACAATGGCCACAGGTTTGAATTAAACTTGCCCCTTTACTTCTAGGTGTACTGCCCATAGAAGTGACTGAGGCATTGCCATGGAATATATTTCCTTATCCACGCCTTGGTGCAATTGATGTACAACTTTGTGATGGAGCTGGTCCTCTAGACTTCTTGCTCTGAGCACCCAAACCACTGAACTGTCCCGATTTCCTCTTCTGCTGAAACCGAGTTTTTCTATTAGCCTCATCTGACTGGATACTTTCCACTTTAATAGTCGTTTCCACTAAAGCACGCAAATTTGGATGTTATTGTGCACCCACTATTTGTCTGATCTTGTTAAGGAGACTCCTCTCAAATCTCTGACATAATCTTTCCTCTGTCCACTGGTAATAATCAAGGTAGGCACTGAGGCGCTCAAACTCGTGCTCATATTCTGCTACTGTCTTGTTTCCCTACCTGAGTCTCTAGAATGCATCTTGCATCTCTACTTTATATTCTGATGCTATGTATTTCTTTTCAAACTAGGCCAAAAAGAAATCCCAATTCAACTGTTCACCTAGGGTATGCTTGCATACTAAATCCCACCAAATGAATGCAGAACCCTGAAGTAATGCCACAGTACCTTCAAATTTCTATTTAGGGGGGTTGTGAGTAATTTCTAATAACCTCTTTATCTTGAATAACCATTCTTATACTTGCACATGTGTCAATGGATCACGCTCGTAGAAATCTTCAGCTCTTAATTTCTTAATCTGCTCCAAAATATGCTTCTTTTTAGGTGGAGCAGGAAGTTGTACCAGTGCCACTAGTTGTGGCTGTTGAGCTTGTTTAGCTTGCATTTTATATTGAATGTAATCAACCATGAAATTAAGAAAATTCGACTGTGGTGGTGGAGGTGGTGCAACTGGTGGAGTGACATTATGTTGTGAGGCTTCAACTTCCCCAGCACTAACTGATGCTTCTGTAACACCCCCTTGCCCAAATAGTATGTGCTCGGATGAGGAGTGCTACCACTGACTTCTTACTTCTTCAAATCACTCTTTTCTTTTAAATTGCTAGAAAGCCATACATAAATTTTTTTGACGTACAATAAATAATATATATGTTATTTACAAAAGATAGTAATTATAAATATCAAATTAATTCTTCACAGATTATGAAAATAAATTTACAAACTTAAAAGTATATAATACGAAAAGCAAGATACAAAAATTCAAAAGTTTGTGACCCACTATTTTAAGATCGGCTACATTAATTTGAATAGGATAACCACTTGCCTTTTTTACCACATTCAGCTACCTTTATATATTTGTGCAGAAGGAAACTCCCACGCTAAGCACTAAGCTTAGTGGTGCATGTAAATTAGGCAATATACTATATTATGCAACAAGCATTAACATGTATCATTTTATGAATTAAAATCTTTTCATGCTATTCATATCATCATGTCCCTATTTCATACAATTATAAATATCATGCATACATGTAGCAATGTTATTTTCATTTATCATTAATGATAAGATACTCTTTTAATCTCTTTAGTATTCAATATCAATCTCATATCATTTTTTTTTATCTTTCAACTTAACTTCATTATCTTGCCCACATCACTCTAAAATTTGGATTGACTGGATACGGGTTATGGATCAAGAGCGCTCCCAAACCTATAGCCACATGTCCACTATTTGGCTCAACAGAGCTTCTCAAATCAATGGTACTCCCAGAGCTAAAGCCACATTGATTGAGTATTATATCATCATAGATGAATAACTGGACCAAGGGTGCTCCCAGAGATAAAGCCACCTTGTCCTCAATTTATAAATGCTCAACAGAGCTTCTCAAGTCAATGGCACTCCCAGAGCTAAAGCCACATTGACCGAGCATCTTAGATCAATAGAGCTCCCAGAGCTAAAACCACATTGATCGAGGAATATTTCATATAGTACGGTACCGTTCGCCCCCATAATAACATGTCACCTATCTTGTTCCTAGTCCGTAGTTAGAGTAATGGGCGTGTTCGTATTTCTATATTATTCATATATCTTTACTTTTTCAAACATATCATCATTCTCATATTTCAAACATATCATCATTCTCATATTTCAAACATATCAACCTTCTCATTTTACAACATCTCAACATTCTCATATTTCAGACATATTGTCATTCTTATTTTACTTGATAAAAAATATCTTTTCATTTACATACTCGAATACTTCATTAATTAACCATATTCATAATTATTAAAAACAGAGCATTCACGGGCATGATTACTAATTCACGCCCGTGAATTAGCAATCACCCGTAATTCAAAGCCGTGAATGCTTCTGGAATGAATTGTGCTAAGAGCATTCACGATTGTGATTACTCATTCACACCCGTGAATTTGTTCACGTTCATGATTCAAAATCGTGAACACTTCTGGAATGAATCTTGCCATTTCCACATCGAAGTCACAATCGTGATATATGCCTAATAAATTGGTTATAAAGCTTAAAGAAGTTGATTTACAGTAAATGACTAAATTGCAAAATTTGATAAGTTTTGGGATCAAATTGCATATATCAACATAATTTAATCATTAATTGGTTAATTTCATGCAAAATCCGAATTTTGACTCCGATTGGTCAAACATGTCAATTTCACGACACGTGCAACTCAGGGCCTAAATTAGCAGATATGACAGCTTATAACACACTTCATCCATCAATTGGCATGTATATATAGAATCCATTCACTTAATTTCCACATGGATCTTAGAACCGCCTAAACCACACTATGATACCACTAAAACTATGACACCATTATAACAATCATTCTATATGTACATTATGAACGCTTATGCAATTATAACCGATGTGTGCAAAAAAAAATTTCTTAACTTAATTTAATGAACATAATATTATTAGCACTTTATTAATCCTTTTTATTTTTCCAAAAATTTCGGCAGCATAACGATTATAAATTAACTGCCCCAAATGCAATTCAAACAATCCACAATCCATTTTTTGGGCATAACAATACACACATAATACAAAATATTTTTCATTCAACCACAAATCAATATTTCCATTCTTTACACATATAATAATTTATAAATATTTTTTATTAGAATATATACATAGTTTCATTCCTACAACTCTATATCCATATATATATATATATATATTAACATGTCATTCTTAGTAATATCCTATTATTATTTTAGTCTTCCGTCTGGTTCCAAAATTTGTACGCTTGCTTATGTGTTTTCCTCGCTACTACTTGCACGCAGTCAAATAACTACGTGTTGAGGATTAAAATGTCCAGTGATGATTACTAATCTAAGTATTTTCATTGATTTATATTTTCATACATACATGAAATGTTATATTTAATACACTATTCAAATTTTCTCTTTAATATATATTATTATTCTTTTTATCAATACTTTACTATTATTTACCCTAAATTCACTGCTTAATATTTTCATTAAATTTAACAATATTCCTCAATTAATCTTATAGTTTTTTTTAATTTACTCATGAACTTTTATTTTCTTTCAATTTAGTCCTATTTCATTTTTCTTCTTTAATTAACTTTTCCTTTCCTTTTTTAATCATCTATTAAATTTTTCTTTAGCTACAAATTTTATTTTGGTTCCTAAATTTTCATTTATTTACAATCATGCCACTAACTATTTTATTTTTCATTTATTTTCCATTTAACTAATTAACTTGACATTTTTCTTCTCCTTATTTGTCATTTTTCAATTTTTCAATTTTTGTTATATTTATCACTTTTATCATTTTTATTATTATACCATATTTATCGTCTTTTTGACTTATATAATTACTTATTTATTATTTTTATTCATTTTATTCATTTTATTCATATGTTTCACATTTATTCACATTTATTCATTCTTATCATATTTTTCACTTATATCATTTTTACTATTTTTATTCACATTTGCCCCTAATTTCAATGCAATAGAAAATCTTCGAACTAGATACATAGGACGTGGATATCAAAAGTCCGCTACACTGAAGAGTAATCCCGAAGGATCACCCGAACACTGCACTATACACTAATCACTGAATCACTATCACTATCACTATCACTGAAGTAGACCATCATTGGCCTACTTAAGTGAGTCACCATGACCCGCACCGCGGTAAGTGTGTCCCTATGGCTAGCCAATTATAATCCGAGCTAGATTTAACCATCAGAAAAATAACCAAGGTCAATATCTTATTTCTTTAATTCAACTTCCATTATTTTTACATTAGTAATTACTTAACATTTTATTCATTCATAAAAATTTTATCTCTACCATAAATCTTCACACTTTCCATTCTAATATATCAAAATTTCATAATTAATAATCAATTAAGTCATTAAGCTCACTAAGCACACTTTATTCATTATTTTTCATTTCATGCATAAAAAGATCAATAATTAGAAAAATATTCAATATATATTTGAAAAATTCTCAATAAATTTCTATACATTCAATATCATGTTATATTGCATTTTATGACTAAATTTTCATTTAATTAGCAAGAAAAATAATAATTTCTCTTCATATTTTGGCCTACACTAGATTTTCATCATTAATTTTTTTTTCACCTTCTAATTATTCCTTTCACTAATTTATACATTCATTATTCCATATGTATCATAATATTACACTAAAATATAATTATACCTTAATATACATTTTTCACATAATAGGGTCATATTTTCCAATTTCCACTAATTAATTTTTAATTGAAATTAACCATTCTAATTCACTTTTTATAATCTCTTAATCATGTTTTAAGCATCAATTATCAATTACATGCAAAACACACAAAATTCCTAATTTCCATAACCCTAATTCATGCTTAATCAATAGAAATAAATAGATTTTGAAATCACTAACCTTATTTTCTTCCTTTGGACTTCATAGACTTCCTTTTCTTTAGCCTTTCCCTTGGAAGCACCTTCACCTTCTCTTGAACCTATCATGGCTGAAATTTACACTCCATTAATCCATCAATATTTTGCTTCCTTAACTCAAATAAATTTCATATTTATTATCTACATACCTTGAACTACTTATTTGAACCATTAAACTAATTTAAAACTATTAATTTTACTTACCTCCAATTTGTATCTTAACTTTTCTCATTTGATTTCCTTCCACTATAACCCTTCGAATGAAGATTAAAAACTTCTACTAGCTACTAGATATGCTGAATTTATTTTTGGGTGGTTGATTTTGGTCTAAAAATTGAAGAAATTGGAAGCATTTTGGAGAAGAAATGGGAGAAGATAGGTTTGGCCAAGCAAGAGGATTTGGGGAAGAAGGAGTTTAGACTTCTCTCTAGAGAATTATGATATTTTGGCCTATTTATAGTGGCTTAAGTTGGGTAGGCTTGGGCCAAACAATATCCAACCCATTTAGGCCCAATTAAGCACTATAAATTATTTCTCTCACTTTCCAAGCTCAATTTCACCAAAATTTGATTCCATAATTCATAAAATATTTTTATGTTTCTACACAAAAATTTTCATCTCAATCAGATTGCTTTTGTTGTCCAGCTCAGTCAAACTAGACTGATAATTTAATTTTCGGTGTTACCCTAAAATTCCTTTTTCACTATCAAATAATCCTAAATATTATTTAGAGTCTATCAATGTCTTAAAATAAATTTTTAGATGTCAATTGCTATTTTCTATAGTCCGGTCAAAGTACGGTCAACCAATTAGTTAATTAAACCGGGTCCCATTTTTTTCTTAGTTTTGACTTTTGAGAACTTATTTGATCTCATTTTCACTCCAAATTTACCCTTGGACTAGTCATAACCTATATTTTCCGATGATCAAATAAAACATTTTTCACCTACAGATGTATTTTTGACCCCCGGATATGCTGTCAATTTTAGAAATTACAGTTTACGACTAACCCAATATTTGGGCCACTATATAAAACCCTTGTATTTTAATTTCAAACACAACAACCAAATCATTGTATTTTGATGGCTCACATAAAAACCCTTATAAATGTGTTTCACTCCTAACCTAACTCACTCAATCTCACTGTTGAGTAATTGATTATATGAATGAACACACTCAACTACTAGAAAGCTCAACAATAGTTGAGAAATGATGGTTTACAACAAATATAGAAGGTAGTCAAATATTTTAAATGCACAAGACTTTACAAAGATTGAATGCTTGATAATTAAACTACATTTCAATGAGAAACTATTTTTCTATTCTAAACATATATCTAGTATTTATTTTCAATGATATTAAATTTGAAATTCAGTAATAATTTATAGGTTTATATTATAATGCTAAATGACAATACTGTTGCTATATCTTTTGTAATAATTTTAATCGACACAATATATGAGCCTTTCTAATCTAAAGGGTATGCAGGTCAGATAGGAGGACATTCTTGCTATTTGATTAGTATCTGCGCAACATATATATATATATATATATATATATATATATATATATATATATATATATATATATATATATATATATATATATATATATATTGTTAACTTACTTTTGGGTGATAATTTGTAGATTACCATTAGTTTTCTATCATTTTGGACAACTTATAGGCATAATTGGAGTTTGAAAAACACTAGCCCCTAGAAATGGGGAAAAAATTAAGTGCTAATCTAAGGACCTTGTTTGGGAAATTGAAGGTGTTTGGCCTTTGCAGTCATTTTGCTATTGCAACTTATTGTTATTTGTCTTTATTTTTCATAGTATTTTTGTACTATAGTGGTTTTTGTGAAAGCAAAGGGAAAAGAATATGAAGAAATAGGGTCTAAACAATGTCCGAATTTTGTATATTTAATGTTGTACAAATTGATATATTTAAATGCTTGATGAATGAGGTGATGCTACGCTATAATACCGCTAGTCAAAATCAGTCTAAAGGAATTTCTTAAGATAATATTGATATGTTAGAGATATATTTTTAAGTTGTTGGACCATCAAAGAAGAAGCAGTGCTATGGGCATGGAGGTAAACCTTTTACAACTGCTATTAGTCCTTCATCTTCATCTGTATCAGTAGATTCTGAATAACTGCAGGTTCAGATTTATGAGGAGGTTCAAGATGAGCTTTAAGAAACAGTGATGAAGGAGATTTATGAGGAGGTTTAAGAAGCAGCTTGAAGAATTCTGTCCAGAACTTCCCAGTAAATCGTGGGTCTCGGTCACTCACGATATTTAATGGAATTCCCCAATGCTTCACAACATGTTTGAGGAACAACCGTGCAGTCTCATCCGCAGTGCAATCCGCCGAGGCAGGTATGAATGTTGCATACTTACTGAAGCGATCAATGACCACTATTATTCTGCCAAAGTCTTCTGATTTTGGCAAGCAAGTGATGAAATCCATCGAGACACTCTCCCATGGTCTCTCTGAAATAGGCAACGGTTATAGCAAGCCACCGGGTGCACGTTGCTCTATTTTGTCTTGTTGGCAAACAAGACAAGTTCTTACATAGGCTTCAACATCATCCTGCAGTTGAGGCCAATAGTAAATAGACTTGATCAAGGCAAGGGTGCGTTTCATGCCTGGGTGTCCAGCCCATAGGGAATCATGGCATTCCTTGATCATCTCCTGTCTCAAGTTCCCCCACTTAGGAACATAGATGCGATTTTTCTTGCCATAGAGTAGTCCGTCACTCTGCCAAAATCGCCTTGTCTTTCCTTCCTTGATGAGGACAAGGAGGTTTTGAGCCAGGGCATCATGCTCCAACCCTTCTTTGATCTTTTCCAGCAAGGGACTGCTTGGTCTACTCAAAGCTGTCAACTTTGCTTTTCGACTTAGTGCATCAGCCACCACATTGGCCTTACCAGGCTTGTATTCAAGCTTGTAGTCAAATTCTGCCAAAAAGTCTTGCCATCGAGCTTGTTTGGGACTCAACTTCTTCTGAGTTTGGAAGTAGCTAGTTGCTACAATGTCTGTCATGATCACAAAGTGAGAACCCAATAAGTAGTGTCGCCACACCCTTAGACAGTGGATGATAGCTGTCATCTCCTTTTCCTGCACCATGTAGCGACGTTCAGTTTCATTGAGCTTGCGGCTCTCATATGCTATCGGGTGCCCATCTTGCATCAATACTCCACCAATGGCAAAGTCTGAGGCATCTGTATGCAACTCGTACATCTTACATGGGTCTGGCAAGTACATCACTGGTTCTTCGGTAATGACCCTTTTTAAGTCATCAAACGAGGCTTGGCACTTGTTTGTCCACTCCCAAGTAATGTTCTTCTTGAGTAGGTCGGTTAGTGGAGCTGCTCTTGCTGAATATGACTTGATGAATCTCCGGTAGTAGTTCACAAGTCCAAGGAAAGACCGTAACTCGGGGACCTTAGTAAGAGGTTCCCATTCTTGGATGGCTTTCACCTTGTCTCCATCCATCATCAGCTTCCCATCTTTTATCCCATGACCCAAGAACATCACCTCATCTTGGGCAAAAGAACATTTCTCCCTTTTAACATATAGCTCATTTTCTCTGAGGACCTCGAACACCTTCTTCAAATGCTCAAGATGTTCTTCCATAGTCCGGCTATATATTACAATATCATCAAGATATACTACCACGAACCGATCGAGGTAGGGATGGAAGAGTTTATTCATGAGAGTGCAAAAGGTAGCAGGTGCATTGGTGAGACCAAATGGCATAACAAGGAACTCATAAGCACCGTACCTTGTTACACATGTAGTTTTCGGCTCATCCCCTTTTGCTATGCGCACCTGGTAGTATCCCGACCGCAAATCCAACTTTGAGAAATATCTTGCATTCCCCAATTGATCAAACAAATCAGCAATGAGTGGGATAGGATACTTGTTCTTTACCGTGATTTTGTTTAGAGCACGGTAGTCAATGCACATTCTTAGTGAACCATCCTTCTTTTTCTGAAAAAGCACAGGGGCACCAAATGGAGCTTTGGATTGTCTAATGAAACCAGTATCCAACAGCTCGTTGAGTTGCTTCCGTAATTCTGCCAACTCTGAGTTTGCCATCCGGTAAGGACTCATTGCTGGTGGTCTTGTGCCAGGCTCCAGCTCAATTTCATGGTCCACCTCCCTTCTTGGGGGTAACTGTTTTGGCAATGCCTCCGGCATCACATCCTGGAACTCGTCCAAGACAACTTGCACCTCCATCGGCAAGCTTAGTTATGGTGATGCTTCATCATCATCATACTCCTTTAGAATGGCCAAGTAACTCTCTTCTTCCCTCTTCAATCCCTTCTTGAATTGAAGTGCTGAGAGAGCTTGGGTAGTAGGCTTGGTGGTTCTCTCCGTCGGTACTAGACAAGCCTTTGGTCCATCCATAATGCACATAGAGTTTGAACATGGAACAAGAAAAGCTCTAACCTGATCCAAGAACTCCATGCCGAATACCACCGAGAAATCATCCATGGGTGCCACAGATAAATCCACTTGGCCAGTCCATGCACCGAGACTGACCTTCACTCCGCGAGCAATTCCTTGGAGAGGTTGTGCCGCTGAGTTAACTGCTTTGAGGGAGCCACCTCCATTGGCAACCTTGAGACCGAGTCTCCTAGCTTCCTCTAATGAAACAAAGTTATGGGATGCACCTGTGTCGACCAGGGCTTTGGCGACTTTCCCATTGATGGATGCATCCACAAACATGAGTCCCTTGGGGGACGTCGGGGCACTTTGTAATGCACTAAGCAACCGCAAAGATCCCATCTTCGCACCTTCATCTGCCTCACTTCTGTCTTGGTCATGAGTGGAGGCAACTAAAGCATTCAATGTCTTTCTTTTTGGACATTCTCGTGCCCAATGCGGTCCGTCGTATATGAAGCACATCACACGGGGCTTTGAGGCACCACATTCTTCCCTTTCCTTCCCCTTGTCTTGTGGCTTGAATGAGGAGCTTTCTCTGTGATTTTTGTAATTTTGACTCTTAGCATGGCCTCCCCCATTCCTTGCTCCAACAAACTTTCTATCAGCTGGCCTCTGGCCTTCTTTGTTTGAGGAGTAATCGATAAGACTTTCAGCAACGGCAATGGCCGAAGATAAGTCTTGGACACCACGTCGTTTGAGCTCAAGGTTAGCCCATGATTGGAGACCATCCATGAACAAGAATAATGCATCTTTGTCCGATGTGTCAGGGACTTCTAGCAGCAAGGTTGTGAACTCTTTCACATATTCCCTTATGCTACCCATCTGTTTTAGTCGTCGAAGCCGGCCTCTCGCCTCTTCCTCAGCATTTAAAGGGAAGAATTGGCTTTTGAACTCCCTTTTGAAGTCCTCAAATGTATCAATTGTGCACACCCCACGTTGCACATCTCCATGCCTTCGTTTCCACCACAGCATAGCAGTGTCGGTCAAATACATGGCAGTAGTTCGGATTTTACTGGCATGGTCCGTTACGCCAGTAGCCTCAAAGTATTGATCCAGTCCCCATAGGAAGTTCTCAACTTCCCTAGCATTCCGAGCACCATTGAATGTCTTTGGCTTGGGAACTTCCACTTTCTTAGCCTCAATGATAGTGGTTGTATTGGTTCCCGAGGCCATAGCCCGTTTGCATAGTGCTAGATCACCACCCATATCCTCAACTCTAAGCAACACATTGGAAATTTCTCTTTGGAAGAGATCACGTACCTTGGCAAGTTCGGATTTTAGCCCATCAATCTCTTGCCTTAATCCACCGTCTAGCTCGTTGAGTGACATCTTGACCGCTGCATGGATCTCCACATCCTCGGCCTCCAAGCCGCTGCAACGTTCCTACAAGTTGTCTACTCGGTCAAACAACTCTCCCAAGTTGTCCTGAGCACTCACAACACGTGCTTCCAAGCTAGAAATCATGTCTTTTGACTTGGCTCGAGATTCTTTAGATGGTTTCCGAACTTCCTCACGACCACGTTCCATTGATGGAACTTCAACATTAGGTGTAGCTGGGGCAGTAGCCTTCATTATGCCAAAGGTAGTAAAGCTTCGAACCTTGTCTCTGATACCAACTGTCATGACCCTAGATTTCAACTGGCAATCGTGCGGCACTTAGCACGGTCCATTGCACTAAGCCTGCCTTCCAAACCGATAAAAGCACTCTAAAGAGAATAGAACGGAACTTAGAGATCGAGAAGATTCAATAGCAGAACAAGAACACAAGAGTTTGTGAAGAATGCTTTGTATTACTTGAAATGCTTAAATGATTGAATGATTACAAATGAATTTACATAAGGTATATATAGGCCTCCACCTCCTCAATGGATGGCCGAGATCAATTCCCACCTACCAGATGGATGGTTAGGATTAACTCCCACCTACCAAATGAATGGCTAGGATTGATTCCTACCTACCAAATGAATGGTTAAGATCAACTCCCACCTACCAAAATGGATGGCTAGGATTGATTCCCACCTAACAAATGGAGGACTAGGATTAATTCCTACCTACCGAAATGGACGGCCACGATCCATTTAATCTAACGGTTTACAATGGCCTTCTAGAATATTACATATGTGCGGAAAAATGTAAATGTACGGGAAATCCCGTATGAACCTTCGCAGGGCGTGACATTAGGGTCTTGAGGAAATCAGATGATGATGATAATGATCTATGATGTTGTAGGAGTTCCAATTGACAAGGAACAAGCTCTGAGGAGCAAAGGAAAAGAGAAAGCTACCTAAAAGACTGAAGGAGAAAGATTAAGGTTTGTGCATAACTTAAGGCAATAGCCTATTTTTGTTTGAAATAATGCATGCTAAACATGATTTTAGATAAATGTATTTCAAGATTGATGATGATTATGGCATGAAACCATAGGATTAGACATGTATGAATGAGATGCTTGTGTGACATTGAATTAATGATGCATGTTAGAGAATCTTGTATGATCAAAACATTTATGTGTATTAGAGAGTAATAAGTTGAGTAAAGAGCCTTAGAAATGCATGAAATAGAATTTGGTATGATTTGGATGATGTTAGAATGAATGAAATGTGAATATGCAGATTTCCTGCTAAAAGTCAAGGGTGTGACTATTGAGTCACGGGTGTGAACTTGAGGGTTCACGATTGTGATTGATTGTGTCACGGTTGTGAATTTCTGGGTGGAAATGTTACTATTCATTCCAGAAGCGTTCATGGGTTGGAATCACGGAAGTGAACTTATACACGGGCGTGAATGAGTAATCACGACCGTGAATGCTTTTGGGCATGAGTAATTATGGATGTGGTTATCAAATGAAAAATTCAGGTAAGTAAATGAAAGTCATTGTCTATCCAGTGAAATAAGAATGATATGGATATATATATGTATATATATATTGATGTGAGAATGTGATATGTTGTGATATAGAAAATGAATTGATGTAGAAAAATGAATTGTCATGGATGATATATGAAATCTGATGCAGATGATAAACATGAGAATATTGATGAATCTAGTAAATGAATGAAAAGATGTATGAGTATGACTATATGTTTGCAAAACAAGAAAATTGAGATGTTGAAATTTGAGAATAATGATTGATGTGAGAATAATGATTGATGTGAAAATAGAAAGAAGCCCATTACTCTACTTGTGGACTAGAATCAGGATAGATGACATGTCATTAAGGGGGCAAACGGTACCGTACTATACCTCAACCAATGTGGCTAATGGTTGTGAGAGTACCATGGGTCTGGGATGCTCAGTCAGTGTGGCTTAAGCTCGGAGAGCGCTACTGACTTGAAAAAGCTACGATGAGCACATATAAATGAGGACAAGGTGGCATAAGCTTGTGTGAGCACCTTTGATCCGGTTATTCATCTATGATGAAATTATACTCAATTAATGTGGCATAAGCTTGTGTGAGCGCCATTGATTTGAGAAGCTCTTATGAGCCAGATAGTGGACAGGGTGGCATAAGCTTGTGTGAGCGCTCCTAATCCATAACCCGTATCCAGTCAATCCGAAATTTAGAGTGATGTGGGCAAGATAATGAGAATATGTCGGAAAAAAAAGGAAAGAATAAGAAAATGATGATGATATGAGATTGAGATGAAATGATAAAGAAATTTACAGAATAATTTGCCATTAAAGATAAATGAAAATAACATTGTCTATATGAGCATGACATTTATACTTGTATGAAATAGGAATATGTTGATAGTCATGCATGCAAACATTTTAATGCACAAAATGATATTTGTTAATGCTTGTTGCATGATATAGTATATTGCCTTATTTATATGCATCACTAAGCTTGGAGCTTAGCGTGGAGTTTAATTTCCACGCAGATATAGAAAGGTAGTTGAAGACGCTAGATAAAGCAAGTGGTGATCCCATTCAAGTAAAGCAGCCGAAAGCTTGAGAATGTGGGTTACAAGTTTTGAAACTTTTGTATTTGGCTTTTATATTAAAGAAATGTTTGAGTTTGTAAAACCTACTTTTAAAGTTTGTTAAGAATTACTCTGATGTTAAAAATTACTATTTTATGTAAATAAATTGTACTCTGATTTTTGTTTATATCCATATATACATAAGTATTTAAAATATATATATAAATATATATATAGTGATTAGAAAGAAGTAAAGAAGATAGGTAGTAGCGCTCCTTCATCTGAGCACGTGCGGTTCGGGTGAGGGGGTGCGACGCTACAGGTTTTTGGTATCAGAGCACCAGGTTTGGTGTTTCTGGATTTTGATATTAAAGCCGGTTTGGGCGGTTTTGGATTTTTAAAGTGAATTTTGAAAATGTTTTTCTTAAATGTACCCACAATTGCATTTTTGGAATTGCTGCTTTATTGATTAGGGTCGTTGCCTTTATGTTATGGGTAGGATATGGCTTTAGGATCAAGACGAATAGTAATAGAAGAAGCTGAGAGTAATGAGCCCTCAGAGGCAAGAGCTTTGTCGCAACCAAGTCATCATCGAGCTACGACACCGAGATCTAGTGCTAGCACACTTCGTGAACATTCAGCTATTAATATGGGTTAGACGGAACTCATGAGAAATATGATAGATTTTCTACAGAGAGCATCACGATCAGATTCTTTTGGATTACAATTCGAGAGACTGAGGAAATTAGGGGAATCTGATTTCTATGGTAAATGGGAAGATGACCCCTCAGTGGCAGAATTTTGGTTGGAACGAGCAGAGCGAGTATTTAATCAACTACATTACATAGATGAGCAGAAATATGAATATGCAATATCTCTACTAACCCTATGATTGGTGGCGATCTGAATCACAGAGTACAGAGGCTCCTAACCCTATGACATGGGAATTCTTTCTAGAGAAGTTTAAGGAGCAGTATATTCCTCTTATCTACACAGATGACAAAAAGAGAGAGTTTCTAATGTTAAAACAGAGGGATATCTCTGTAATAGAATATGAGAGAGAATTCACTCATCTTTGCAAGTATGCTACTAGTATTGTATCCACTGAGGCAGATAAGTGTCGACGATATGAAGATGGATTGAGAGATACGATCAAGTTACAGGTTTCATCCCTACTGCTGATGAGTTTCCCCAATTTACTAGCATCTGCTAGAACAGCTGAAAGAGTCCTGGCGACACAATAGCTAGTACAGGTTAGTGGGATTAGTAGACCAGCACCACAACCAAGTGGAGTGCAGTCTATTGGGAAGAGAGAACCAGATCATTTGGTGGCCGATTCCAGCCTGGGAGTTCGAGCAGATTTCATTCTTATAGATGGGGACAACCAGTAAGATCTAGTTCATCGGCAGCCAGTGCACCAACACAAGCATCCCTTAGGTTTACCACTCTATCGGTGTGTCAGCATTGTGATCGTTCGCATCCAGGAGAATGTTGGTTGATGACAGGAGCGTGCATGAGATGCGGCTGCAAGAACCATATTAAAAGAGATTGTCCATTGCTACAGTTTGGCAGAGGTTCAGGGAATGTTGAGTCAGTACCAATACAGATTATGGGACAAGGCAGAGGACGAGGCCAAGGACAAAGAAGAGGAGGTCGTGCAGGGCCAAGCCAGTTCAGATCAGACACAGTAGAGAGACCTGAAGGCAGTAGAGCTGCTCTAGCAAGAGCTTATGCCATGCGAGGTCGAGAGGAGCAGGATGCACCTGATGTCATAGCGGGTAAATTCCTTCTCGTTGGCTCTTTTATACATGCATTGATAGACCCTGGGTCAACACACTCATACATATGCACACCACCATCGGGTCGAGAGGGTCTAAAACCAGAGACTCTAGAATATGAGATTTTTGTGACTAACCCGTTAGGACACAGTGTGCGGGTTAGTAAAGTCTTTAGGGGTTGCCCAGTCGAAATTCAATGCAGGCAATTTCTAGTAGACCTAATAGAGCTACCATTCCGCTAGTTCGATGTGATCTTGGGAATGGATTGGCTAGCTTTCCATGGGGTGATAATAGATTGTGGAAAGAGGCAGATGAGAATTAAAGTTTCAGAACAAGAAGAGATAGTAGTGATGGGCGAGCATAAAGGATATCCAGATAATGTAATATCAGCGTTGAAAGCTCGAAAACTCATCAATAAGGGATGTGAGACATACCTAGCGTATGTGATGGATACCCGAAAGAAAAGTCCAAAGTTGACTGACATCCCAACTGTTAGTGAATTTCCAGATGTGTTTCCTGAGGAGTTACTAGGACTACCACCTGATCGAGAGATAGAGTTTGCTATTAAATTAGTACCTGGCACCGCTCCTATATCTATTACACCATATAGGATGGCACCCATAGATTTGAAAGAGTTGAAGATACAGTTACAAGAAATGTTAGATAAAGGATTTATACGACCTATTGTATCACCATGGGGTGCTCCAGTACTATTTGTGAAGAAGAAAGGCGGTACTTTACGTCTTTGCATTGACTACAGGCAGCTTAATAGGGTTACTGTTAAGAATAAATACCCACTGCCTAGGATTGATGATTTATTTGATCAGTTGAAAGGTGTAAGTATATTTTCAAAGATAGATCTTCAATCGGGGTATCATCAACTGAAGATCAAGGAGTCAGATGTATCTAAGATGACATTCAGGACTCGTTATGGTCATTATGAGTTCTTGGTGATGCCATTTGGATTGACGAATGTGCCGGCAGTTTTTATGGATCTGATGAACCGAGTGTTCAGGCCATATATTGATCAATTTGTAGTTGTATTCATTGATGACATTCTTGTCTACTTAAGAGATCGAGTAGAGCATGACCAATATCTCAGAAAAGTATTGCAGACTTTGAGGGAGAATCAATTGTATGCAAAGCTGTCTAAGTGTGAGTTTTAGTTAGAAGCAGTTAGTTTTCTAGGTCATTTAATTTCAGCCGAAGGTATTCGAGTTGAATCTAGTAAAATCGAGGCTATTCTTAATTAGAGATCACCTCGAAATGTGACAGAAGTGAGAAGTTTTCTTGGATTAGCCGGATACTATAGGAGATTTGTGAAAGGATTTTCATCTATAGAGAATCCTTTGACACGACTGCTACAAAAACAGGTCTATTTTGAATAGACAGATAAGTGTCAAGTAAGCTTTGATCGATTTAAGGCAATGTTGACTGAAGCACCAGTTTTGACTCAGCCTACTCCAGGAAAAGATTATGTTATGTATAGTGATGTAAGTCATAATGGGCTAGGATGTGTTCTTATGCAAGAGGGAAAAGTGATTGCATATGCCTCCAGACAGCTTAAGCCTCACGAACTTAACTATCCGATGCATGATTTAGAGCTTGCAGCGATAGTTTTTGCTCTTAAGATATGGAGACATTATCTGTATAGAGAAAGATGCTACATTTATACAGATCACAAGAGTTTTAAGTATCTTCCTTCACAGAAAGAGTTGAACCTGAGGCAACGAAGATGGTTGGAATTGATTAACTACTATGATTGTGTGATAGACTACCATCCAAGAAAAGCTAATGTGGTTGCAGATGCACTAAGCAGGAAGATTTTAGCTGAGATGTGAGTGGAATCCACATTGATGCAGAGAATTAAAGATGTCCAAAAATAAGATGAGAAGCTAGTGAAGATGGTCGAAGCCTTGAAAAATGGAGAAAAGTCAGAATTTTCCTTAACAGAAGATGGTACTATGTATTTCAAGAACTGGATTTGTGTGCCAAGTATGAAAGAGTTGAGGTCAGAGATTTTAAAAGAAGCTCATGAAATGGTTTATGCTATGCACCCAAGTGGGAACAAGATGTACCAAGATTTGAAAGCACAATATTGGTGGTCAGGGATGAAAAAGGATATCACTAAATATGTTGCCAAATGTTTAATCTGTCAACAAGTGAAAGTTGGGCATCAATTACCCACATGATTACTACAACTGATTCCCATACCATATTGGAAGTGGGAGAGGATCACGATGGATTTTGTGTCCGGTTTACCGGTAACTCAGAGAAAGCATGATGCAATATGGGTGATAGTGGATCGATTGATGAAGTCAACACATTTTCTACCAGTGCGAATGGACTATACTTTGAACAAGCTGGCTGAGATTTATGTGAATGAGATAGTGAGACTTCATGGAGTACCTGTGTCTATCATTTCTGACAGAGATCCCAGGTTTACGTCGCAGTTCTGGAAAAGTCTACATCAGGCTTTATGAAGTCGACTAAATTTTAGCATGGCATTTCATCCGCACACGGATGGACAATCAGAGCGAGTTATACAATTGCTAGAGGATATGATGAGATGTTGTGTGCTTGAATTTTAGGGAAGTTGGGATCGAGATCTACCTCTTATAGAGTTTGCCTATAACAATAGTCATCAAACGAGCATAGGCATGGCTCCTTATAAAGCTTTATATGGAAGAAAGTGTAGGACACCAGTATGTTGGACCGAGTTGAATCGGAAAAAGTTGATTGGGCTGAAAATAATTCAATAGACCAAGAAGAAAGTTAAAGTGATCAAGGAAAAGCTAAAGGCAGCACAAGATCGACAGAAATCATATGTCGATTTAAAGAGGCGAGATATAGAATATGCTGTAGGTGACAAAGTATTTCTTAAAGTTTCACCTTGGAAAAAGGTATTGAGGTTCGGTAAAAAGGGAAAGTTAAGCCCAAGATTTATTGGTCCTTATGAAATATTAGAAAGAATAGGACCAATGGCTTACCAATTATCTCTTCCTCCGGAGCTAGACAGAATTCATAACGTGTTCCACATTTCAATGTTAAGAAGATATCATTCAAACCCAACCCACATTATGCCGATTGAGGAAATAGAGGTACGGACAGACATGTCTTATGAGGACGAACCAGTGGCTATAATAGCATATGAAGAGAAAGTTCTCTGAAACAAGAGAGTCCCTCTAGTTAAAGTTTGGTGGCAGAATCATACAGTTGAAGAAGACACATGGGAAAGTGAAGAAGTGATGAAGAAGCAGTATCCCCAGTTGTTCAACCCGAATGAACAGGTAAATTTTGAGGATGAAATTATTTTAAGGGGGAGAGAATGTAATATCCGCTAATTTAGTCCCCGAGTCGCACGTGTTGAGAAGTGGACGCGTTTGACCGATCGGAGTCTAAATTCGGATTTTTACAAAAATTGATCAATTAATGGCTAAATTAAATGATAAATGCCCAATTAAGTGATTATAGAGTTTAAAGAAGTTGATTTACGGTAAAGGACTAAATTGCAAAATTTGATAAGTTTTGGGGTCAAATTGCAATTTACCAAAAATTGGAGGATTAATGAGATTTATTGCTAATCAACATATTAATTTTGGGCACATTTTGATAAGTTTGGCTGGCCATGACATTTAAAAGAAGAGGATTAATATTGAATGAAGTGTAAAATTGGAAGAAAATGGTCAAATGGTGGGTCCCACATTAAGACTTTTTGGGTACCCTATTTAAGGCTTTCTTTTCTTCTTCTTCTTCTCTTCATTTTCTGCCTCCTTCTCGGTTTTCTTTACCAATCACGCCAGCTACATCCATTCCACCATAGCTCACCTTGATTCTAGAGAGAGAAAGGAATGGAAGAGAAGGGAAAGAGCAAGACAAGGTGATTTTCATGGTCCATAACTCTTAAGGAAACTGGAAAGAACAAGAAAGAGGAAGAAAAATCAAGTTTGGTAGAGAGAGAAAATCTCCAAAGTTGTGATCAAGTGAAGAAAAGTGTAAGGTAAGAAGTATCTCTTCTTCTTCTTCATCTTTTCTTAAAGGAAGTTCGAATTTTGAGCTTATCCAATACTTATATGGAAAGAGAGAGAAACTAGGGTTTTGAAAGAGAAAAAGAGAGCTTAGGGTCTTGAGGAACTCAGATGATGATGATAAAGAGCTATGATGTTGTAGGAGTTCCAAGTGGCAAGGAACAAGCTCTAAGGAGCAAAAGAAAATAGAAAGCTACCTAAAAGAGTGAATGAGAAAGATTAAGTTTTGTGCATAACTTAAGGCAATAGCCTATTTTTGTTTGAAATAATGCATGCTAAATATGATTTTAGATAAATGCATTTCAAGATTGATGATGATTATGGCATGAAACCATAGGATAAGACATGTATGAATGAGATCCTTGTGTGACATTGAATTACTGATGCATGCTAGAGAATCTTGTATGATCAAAACATTTATGTGTATTAGAGAGTAATAAGTTGAGTAAAGAGCCTTATAAATGCATGAAATAGATTTTGGTATGATTTGGATGATGTTAGAATGAATGAAATGTGAATATGCAGATTTCCTACTGAAAGTCACGGGTGTGACTATTGAGTCACGGGCGTGAACTTGAGGGTTCACGGTTGGGACTGATTGTGTCACGGTTGTAAATTTCTCGGTGGAAATGGTACTATTCATTCCAGTAGCGTTCATGGGTTGGAATCACGGGCGTGAATGAGTAATCACGACCGTGAATGCTTTTGGGCGATTCATTCCAGTAGCATTCACGGCTTGGGATTACGGGCGTGAAATTAGTAATCATGGCCGTGAATGCTCTGTATTTGTAATTATGAATGTGGTTATCAAAGGAAGAATTCAGGTAAGTAAATGAAAGTCATTGTCTTTCCAGTGAAATAAGAATGATATGGATATATGTATATGTATATATATTGATGTGAGAATGTGATATGTTGTGATATAGAAAATGAATTGATGTAGAAAAATGAATTGTCATGGATGATATATGAAATCTGATGCAGATGATAAACATGAGAATATTGATGAATCTAGTAAATGAATGAAAAGATGTATGAGTATGACTATATGTTTGCAAAATAAGAAAATTGAGATGTTGAAATTTGAGAATAATGATTGATGTGAAAATATAAAGAAGCCCATTACTCTACTTGCAGACTAGAATCAGGATAGATGACATGTCATTAAGGGGGCGAACGGTACCGTACTATACCTCAACCAATGTGGCTAAAGGTTGTGAGAGTACCATTGGTCTGGGATGCTCAGTCAGTGTGGCTTAAGCTCGGAGAGTGCTACTGACTTGAGAAAGCTCCGATGAGCACATATAAATGAGGACAAGGTGGCATAAGCTTGTGTGAGCGCCCTTGATCCGGTTATTCATCTATGATGAAATTATACTCAATTAATGTGGAATAAGCTTGTTTGAGCGCCATTGATTTGAGAAGCTCTTATGTGCCAGATAGTGGACAAGGTGGTATAAGCTTATGTGAGCGCTCTTGATCCATAACCCGTATCCAGTCAGTCCAAAATTTAGAGTGATGTGGACAAGATAATGAGAATATGTCGGAAAAAAAAAGGAAAGAATAAGAAAATGATGATGATATGAGATTGAGATGAAATGATAAAGAGATTTACAGAATAATTTGCCATTAAAGATAATTGTAACATCCTTGACCTTCCCCACATGCATTTCATTGAACATAAGCATCTTGCATACAATTCAATTGAACACATGCATTTCATACGTATTTTTGTAGGGACAAGTTTATGGCACGCACTAGCTACGTGTCCTAGTATTTGGCACTTGTATCGAGTCGCACTTGTGTAATTATAACCTAAATGAAGATAACAAAGCATTAGAAATAAATTGAATAAGGTGACTAAATTAAAGTAAGAAAAATGATTAGATTAAGATTAGTAAACATTTACATTGTTAATTTAGTTAAATCGGGCAAAATGATTAAGTTATATTATTGTGTGAATTAGTGGAATTATAAATATATGTAAATAATAATAATAATAATATAGAGAAAATAAAATGAAAATACTTAATCATTTTGCCTGGGCAGATACAGTAAATTGGTTGGATAATTTGAGCTTGTTAGAGCTACATTCTGTAAATTATCAAAACATGAAAGTTATAGGTATATGTCTTAGCTAAATTTGGTACTAATTTTAGCTTAATTTGTTATCTATATACTAAGTTATGGCCTTTGGAAGTCATACTGGTCCGGAAGCCAATTCTATTCTGGAACAGTAATATGTTTGGTATAATTAGAAGACCTTAGAGACATAATTGGTAAACGTTGTAAACATGAAAAATGTTCCAAATAAATCCATATAAGTTTCTGTAAATTTTAATTAAAATATTGCTTATAGATTATAAGTTATGATGAACCAAAATGAGTAACCTGAAACTGCCTAAAGGCAGAAAACAATGCAGAAAACAGAATACTCTTAGAAATTCCACCAAATATTGTAAAATGATCCAATTGGTCTGAAATTTGAATATGTTCTATAATTATATGTTATTTTTAATTATAAACAAGATTCAGATTAATTGGTCAAGTATAGAAAAATTTATAGGCTAAACAGTCCCATAAGGTCACACTGCCTCATAGGAAAAATTTTAACTATTGACATGAACAATGCATATTAAATTGTTGAAGCCACATTAAGTCTCCCTAATCATGAGTTAATCGATTATATTTTCATATTAGGCTCGCAACATAGTGGAGAGCCACAAGGTGCGGATAGACAATAAGTTAGGGGTCGGAATCAAAGGAGAACGGTGAGTCTAATTATCGATTGAATTCTTTAGTGCAAATGATTGTTGCTTGCTATATGATTGTCATGATTTGCCCTTGATAATATGATGATGGATAAATTGTGACATTGTGGTATACATAAGTGGTATACTTGTGATATATTTGAGGTATATATTTGGCATATGTGATATATATACAGGGTATATGTATAGTATATGCGAGGTATTATGTGGCATATGAGGCATATATGCGGTATATGTATATTATATATGATAAGATGCATTGGTTGATGGATGCATATGCATATGGACATAAATGGCATTGTGACTGGTTAATCGATATTGTAAAGCAAAAGAAGAGGCCTATGGCCCAACAAATGTGCAAATGAAACAAATGATCAAGCTAGCTAACAAATGATCAAGCTAGCAATTGCAAATGCAAATGTTCACATGGAAAATGTTCACATGGAAACCCGGGGCAATGTCTGTTTAACTTAGTCACAACAAAATGAAATAAGCAAAGCATTTGCATCTGTAAAGAGTAATTATTATATGTTTCAACTTTGTTGATATTTATATGATTCGAATCAATGAAATACATGGTATGTGTTAGATTTGTGATTTATTACTATGAGTTGTTTGGTATTTCAGAGCTCATTTGATGGTTATTCTCACTGAGCCGCAACTCATCAATTTGCATCATTTTTCAGGTAAAGAAAAGTGATAGCTCATTTTGAGTAGCGTATACAAGACATGGAGCACAGGTCACTGGCCGAGCCTCATCACTCTCTCTCCTTGCATTCCACATGAGCATGAAAACATGTCATCTGTATTTTGGACTTATATGTTTGAATATGCATTGGCACTCTAGATTAGTTTTGAAATGTATAAATGGAAACAACTCGTAATCCTTTGGATGTAAAGTTTATGTTTTAATATATGTGATATGTCGTATTGTGGTTTTTAATGTTGACTTGCAAAGTCATTAGTTGATTTTACAGGATATGATATGAAAAAAAATTTACTACCAATGTTATCAGGGTATTTTCTCTCTCCAACATGTAGTGTGTGATTATTTGATACAGAAATAGGGTATACTTAAATGCATATGATGTGGTGTTACATTTTTGGTATCAGAGCAGGGATAGGTTTCATGGGAACATACATATGCATAAGAGCATGATAACATATGCATCCTATGTGTTGAACATTATGTAGTGACATACTTTCATCTATTTTAGGGACATCATAAGACATGATTCACCAAGGAGGGAGAGGCCGGCTGAAATGCATTCTCATGAGGCATGACCTCATTTATATAGAGATCAACCAGAACTAGGAGCTAGAGCTCCAGCACATGCATCACAGTCATCTCATGCAGAGGCACCCTATGAACACCCAGATCAAGAAGTGCATGGTCTTGAAATGTACAAGGAAAGAAGTTATGACACGCTGAGGAAACATGGCGCAACTGATTTCAATGGCACAACAGACCCAGCAGAAGCTGAAACATGGTTGAAAAGGACACAGAGAGTACTGAATATGATGAGATGTACCCCGGATGAGAAATTCAATTATGCAGTATCCTTGCTTCAAGGCAATGCTTATGAATGGTGGGAGACAGTCCCCGACAGTGATGCACAACCACCGGTGTTGACATGGAATGATTTTCTCCTGGAATTTCAGAACAATTACATGCCTGAAGCATATAAAAATGAGAACAGGAAGGAATTCCTGAATCTGAAACAGGGGAATATGTCTGTTGCGGAGTATGAAGTACAGTTTAATAAACTTTCCCACTATGCCACCTTCATGGTCTCTACTGAAAGAGACAAATGCAGGAAGTTTGAGGAGGGCCTCAAATATGAGATCAGAAACAGAATCACGACTACTGATCTTGACAATTATGCCAGACTTAGAGTTGCTGCAATTAGAGCTGAACGGTTAATGAAAGAAGCTGGGGAGCAACAAATTAAAAGGCCATCACGTGAGTTCTTTGGTGAGTCTAGCAGAAGGTCAGGAAAAAGAGGTAGATATATGTCTGCACAGTCTGGTAACAGAGGTGGATACTTGAGCTCTAGAGGTCGTGCTATGACTTCTTTTTACCCAGGCAGAGGGCAGAGCCAATATGTTGAACAGAGGCCCATATGTACTCATTGTGATAGACATCATACGGGCGAATGTAGAAGGCTCACAGGAGCATGTTATTTCTGTGGATCAATGGAGCACATGTATAGAGACTGTCCAAATAGAGCCAAACTAGCAGAGACTAGCAGAGACAGAGGAGTATCTGAGACTACTGTTGAGGCACCGAGGGTCTACCCTACTAGTGGGACACAAGGCAGAGGAAGGGGCAGGGGCAGGACTGGTACACTGGGCAGAGGAGTGACCAGATCTGAAGGTCAGAGTTCTAGACCTCTTACTCAGGCCAGGGTGTTTGCTATGACTAGACAAGAGGCAGTGGATGCCCCCGAAGTAGTCACTGGTAATATTTATATTTCTGAAATATTAGCATATGCATTGCTTGACCCAGGCTCCACTCACTCATTTATATCATTGCATATGGCATCCAAATTGCATCAAAAGCATGAGCCTTTAGGGATTGAGATAAATGTGAGCACTCCACTAGGGACAGTAGTGGTTATGAATAATGTATGTCGTGATTGCTTGATATGTATTGATAAAGCTGAGTTAATAGCTGATCTGATTTTATTGCCAATATATGAATTTGATGTGATATTGGGAATGGACTGGTTAACTAGACATCATGCAATAGTGAATTGCTTTACTAAGGAAGTAATTTTGGAATCACCAAACCAGCCAAGGGTAGTATTTCTAGGTGAAAGGAAACTTGTGCCTACATGTCTAGTCTCAGCTGTAATGGCATTTCGAATGATCAAAGGGGGATGTGAAGCATATTTAGCATATGTGAATGATACTAGAACCACTGATAGCTTGCTTGAAAATATACCAGTGGTAAGGGAATTTGCTGATGTATTCCCAGATGATCTACTTGGTTTACCACTAGATAGAGAGATAGAATTTACTATTGAACTAGTACCAGGAACAACACCAATATTAAGGCCACCCTACAGAATGGCCCCAGTTGAGTTGAAAGAACTGAAGGCCCAATTGCAGGAGTTACTTGACAAAGGGTATATTAGACCTAGTGTATCGCCATGGGGAGCTCCAGTATTATTTGTTAAAAAGAAAGATGGAACAATGAGATTGTGCATCGATTATAGGCAACTGAACAAAATGACGGTGAAGAACAAATATCCATTGCCTAGGATAGATGATTTGTTTGACCAGTTGCAAGGAGCCCAAATATTCTCCAAAATTGATTTGAAATCAGGCTATTACCAGTTGAAGGTAGCAGAAGCGGATGTTCCAAAGACTGCCTTTCGAACCAGGTATGGACATTATGAATTTTTAGTAATGCCATTTGGATTGACTAATGCTCCAGCTGCATTTATGGCTTTAATGAATAAGGTGTTTCAACCATATTTGGATAGGTTTGTGATAGTATTTATTGATGACATATTGGTGTACTCAAAGAATAGGAGAGAACATGAACAACATTTAGAAATTGTGTTACAAACTTTGAGGGAGAAACAATTATATGCCAAATTGAGTAAATGTGAATTCTGGTTAGATCATTTGGTATTTCTTGGACATGTGGTGTCGTGTAAGGGCATAGAGGTTGACCCAAAGAAAATTGAGGCTATGGTAAATTGGGAAGCTCCTAAAAATATTTCAGAAATGCGTAGTTTTTTGGGTTTAGCCGGATATTATCGTAGATTTGTTGATGGATTCTCCTTAATTGCTAGCCCTTTGACTAAATTGTTGAGAAAGAATGTGCCTTTCAAGTGGACTCCAGAATGTCAGAAGAGTTTCGATGAACTAAAACACAGACTAACCTCAGCACCAGTGTTAACCATCCCTACAGGTACAGGTGGGTTTACAGTATATAGTGATGCTTCTCACCAAGGCTTGGGATGTGTGTTGATGCAACATGGTAAGGTGATAGCTTATGCATCCAGACAATTTAGACCACATGAGATCTCATATCCAGTGCATGATTTAGAACTAGCTGCAGTCGTATTTGCATTGAAGATTTGGAGGAATTATCTGTATGGTGAGACATTCCAGATCTTCACAGACCATAAAAGTTTAGGTTATTTGCTGACACAAAAAGAGTTAAACATGAGGCAAAGACGATGGTTAGAGCTATTGAAAGATTATGACTGTACAATTGATTACCATCCAGGGAAAGCCAATGTGGTAGCAGATGCATTAAGTAGGAAAGCCAGTAGCAGTGTAGCTCATTTACAAACATCCTCTTTTCCATATTTGATTCAATTACGATCCATGAATGTTGAATTAAATATGCATGATAGAGGATCACTGATTGCTACTCTTCAAGTTAGACCTATGCTAAAGGAGAGAATTAAAGAAGCACAAAGCAAAGATCCTGAATTATGTGAGAAAATTGATGTGGTAAGGCAGGGAAATAATACAGAGTTTCATTTGCAGAATGATACACTGATGTTAAAGTCACGCATATGTGTTCCAGACACTGAGAACTTGCGTCAGGATATAATGGAAGAGGCACATAATGCACCTTATGCAATCTACCCAAGGATGACAAAGATGTATCACAGTTTAAGGCCTCATTACTGGTGGCCAGAATGAAGAAAGACATAGCAGAATATGTTTCTAAATGCTTGACATGTCAGCAGATTAAGATTGAACACCAAGCACCAATTGGTAAGTTACATCCATTACCAGTGCCAGAATGGAAATGGGAGAAAATAACGATGGATTTTGTCTATGGATTGCCAAGAACTCCACAGAAAAATGATGCAGTATGGGTAATTGTTGACAGGTTAACCAAGTCAGCACATTTTCTTCCAATCAGATGGGGATGTACACTCGAGGGTTTGGCAAAGTTATATGTGAATGAGATAGTCAGATTACATGGTATTCCAGTGTCTATTGTGTCTGATAGAGATCCACGGTTTACTTTACGATTTTGGGTGAGTTTACAAGATGCATTGGGAACAAAATTGAACTTCAGTACTGCATTCCACCCACAAACTGACGGACAATCAGAAAGGACCATACAAACATTAGAAGAAATGCTCAGAGCATGTTCTATGGAATTCAAAGGTGCTTGGGATGAATATATAGCATTGATTGAATTTGCCTATAACAACCAGTATCATAGCAGCATCCAGATGGCACCATATGAAGCATTGTATGGCATAAAGTGTCGAAGCCCTATCATATGGGATGAAGAAGGTGCACGTGCATTAGAAGGGCCAGAGATAGTACAAGATACAGTGGATAAGATCAAGGTTATCAAGAACAAGCTAAAGGCAGCGCAGGACAGGCAGAAAAGTTATGCGGATCAGCATAGAAGGGAGATGGAATACGAGTTAGGTGAAAAGGTGTTTCTTCGTGTATCTCCATGGAAAGGGGTATTCCGATTTGGCAAGAAGGGTAAATTGAGCCCAAGATACATAGGACCTTATGAAATTCTTGAGAAGATTGGTCCATTGGCTTATAGGTTGGCTTTACCACCCGAGATGGCTCAGATACATAATGTGTTTCATGTGAGCATGCTTAGAAGATACAGGTCAGATCCTACACATGTACTTAAGGATCAAGCCATTGAGATTGCAGAAGACACGAGTTATGTTGAGGAACCAGTGCAAATCATCGGATACAAGACTAAACAACTAAGAAACCGAGAAATACCTTTGGTTAAAGTATTATGGCGTAACCATTTACAGGAAGAGGCAACATGGGAAACAGAAGAAAATACGAAAAAGCAATATCCACACCTGTTTTCAGGTATTAATTTCGAGGATGAAATTTTTAAAAGGAGGGGAGAATTGTAACATCCTTGACCTTCACCACATGCATTTCATTGAACATAAGCATCTTGCATACAATTCAATTGAACACGTGCATTTCATACGTATTTTCGTAGGGACAAGTTTATGACACGCACTAGCTACGTGTCCTAGTATTTGGCACTTGTATCGAGTCGCACTTGTGTAATTATAACCTAAATGAAGATAACAAAGCATTAGAAATAAATTGAATAAGGTGACTAAATTAAAGTAAGAAAAATGATTAGATTAAGATTAGTAAACATTTACATTGTTAATTTAGTTAAATCGGGCCAAATGATTAAGTTATATTATTGTGTGAATTAGTGGAATTATAAATATATGTAAATAATAATAATAATAATAATATAGAGAAAATAAAATGAAAATTACACAAAAAAGAAATAGAAGAGAAGAGAAATGAGAAATGAGAAGAGAAAAGAGAAGAGAAGAAGAGAAAATGAGAAAATGACAAAACAAAACAAAAGGTTGGCTTTATCTTTCTTCCTCATTTCTGCCTCCTCACTTCAGCCCCGACTTCTTCTTCAATTTCCTCCATTTTAGACTTCAATTATTCCTTGTATCACCTATTTTTCGCACCAAATTGATCCCTTGCAAGTTCGTTCTTGGTAAGTAATCAATTCTTATTGCTATAAGGTTGATTTCAGTTGCTTAGGTTCAATATTAGGCACTGAATTGCACCCCGCTTTTGATGTTAATAGAAATTGATTATGGAAAAGATTAAAACACAAAGGTTTTTCTTTTATGTCTTAGATTTATGGATATGTAAATATTTTTTTCATGATGTGGTGTATATAATGAGATATCCTCTTCGTACTGAAACTGGTCCAGATGTGAACTCTAACCAAGTTAGCTACTGTGTGGTTTGATTTAGAATATGTTAAAGCCATTATTTGAAGTCTCTCAAAACATAAAAGTTGTATATATATGTGTTATTTATATGTATACCAAATTTAAGATTCATAGGCCTTGTAAATTGTGAGTTATGGTGAATGGAACCATGACTGTTCCATGGTTTGAACTGCCTATTGAGTGCCCTGGGCAGATACAGTAACTTGGTTGGATAATTTGAGCTTGTTAGAGCTACATTCTATAAATTATCAAAACATGAAAGTTATAGGTATATGTCTTAGCTAAATTTGGTACTAATTTTAGCTTAATTTGTTATCTATATACTAAGTTATGGCCTTTGGACGTCATACTGGTCCGGAAGCCAATTCTATTATGGAACAGTAATATGTTTGGTATAATTAGAAGACCTTAGAGACATAATTGGTAAACGTTGTAAACATGAAAAATGTTCCAAATAAATCCATATAAGTTTCTGTAAATTTTAATTAAAATATTACTTATAGATTATAAGTTATGATGAACCAAAATGAGTAACCTGAAACTTCCTAAAGGCAGAAAACAAGGCAGAAAACAGAATACTCTTAGAAATTCCACCAAATATTGTAAAATGATCCAATTGGTCTGAAATTTGAATATGTTCTATAATTATATGTTATTTTTAATTATAAACAAGAATCAGATTAATTGGTCAAGTATAGAAAAATTTATAGGCTAAACAGTCCCTTAAGGTCACACTGCCTCATAGGAAAAATTTTAACTATTGACATGAACAATGCATATTAAATTGTTTAAGCCACATTAAGTCTCCCTAATCATGAGTTAATCAATTATGTTTTCATATTAGGCTCGCAACATAGTGGAGACCCACAAGGAGCGGATAGACAATAAGTTAGGGGTCGAAATCAAAGGAGAACAGTGAGTCTAATTATCGATTGAATTCTTTAGTGCAAATGATTGTTGCTTGCTATATGATTGTCATGATTTGCCCTTGATAATATGATGATGGATAAATTGTGACATTGTGGTATACATAAGTGGTATACTTGTGATATATTTGAGGTATATGTTTGGCATATGTGATATATATACAGGGTATATATATAGTATATGCGAGGTATTATGTGGCATATGAGGCATATATGCGGTATATGTATATTTTGGTTGATGGATGCATATGCATATGGACTTAAATGGCGTTGTGACTGGTTAATCGATATTGTAAAGCAAAAGAAGAGGCCTATGGCCCAACAAATGTGCAAATGAAACAAATGATCAAGCTAGCTAACAAATGATCAAGCTAGCAATTGCAAATGCAAATGTTCACATGGCAAATGTTCACATGGAAACTCGGGGCAATGTCTGTTTAACTTAGTCACAACAAAATGAAATAAGCAAAGCATTTGCATCTGTAAAGAGTAATGATTATATGTTTCAACTTTGTTGATATTTATATGGTTCGGATGAATGAAATACATGGTATGTGTTGGATTTGTGATTTATTACTATGAGTTGTTTGGTACTTCAGAGCTCATTTGATGTTTATTCTCACTAAGCCGCAACTCATCAATTTGCATCATTTTTCAGGTAAAGAAAAGTGATAGCTCATTTTGAGTAGCGTATAAAAGACATGGAGCACAGGTCACTGGCCGAGCCTCATCACTCTCTCTCCTTGCATTCCACACGAGCATGAAAACATGTCATCTGTATTTTGGAATTATATGTTTGAATATGCATTAGCAATCTAGATTAGTTTTGAAATGTATAAATGGAAACAACCCGTAATCCTTTGGATGTAAAGTTTATGTTTTAATATATGTGATATGTCGTATTGTGGTTTTTAATGTTGACTTGCAAAGTCATTAGTTGATTTTACAGGATATGATATGAAAAAAAATTTACTACCAATGTTATCAGGGTATTTTCTCTCTCCAACATGTAGTGTGTGATTATTTGATACAGAAATAGGTTATACTTAAATGCATATGATGTGGTGTTACAATAAATGAAAATAACATTGTCTATATGAGCATGACATTTATACTTGTATGAAATAGGAATATGTTGATAGTCATGCATGCAAACATTTTAATGTACAAAATGATATTTGTTAATTCTTGTTGCATGATATAGTATATTGCCTTATTTATATGCACCACTAAGCTTAGAGCTTAGCATGGAGTTTAATTTCCACGCAGATATAGAAAGGTAGCTGAAGACGCTAGATAAAGCAAGCGGTGATCCCATTCAAGTAAATCTTGAGAAAGTGGGTTACAAGTTTTGAAACTTTTGTATTTGGCTTTTATATTAAAGAAATGTTTGAGTTTGTAAAACCTACTTTTAAAGTTTATTAAGAATTACTCTGATATTAAAAATTACTATTTTATGTAAATAAATTGTACTCTGATTTTTGTTTATATCCATATATACATGAGTATTTAAAATATATATATATATATATATATAGCGATTAGAAAGGAGTAAAGAAGACAGGTATCAGCGCTACTTCATCTGGGCACGTGTAGTTCGGGTGAGGGGGTGCGACACTACACTATCACTGACATTGAATAGATATTCATATGATTGCCTCATAGCAGGTCATCCAATGTACTTGGTTGCTTTAGCAAGCATCCACATGTTAACTCTAAATATTTCATATCTTTTGCTTATGAAATTAGCTAATTGACCTAGTCAAGGAGTATAACATGTGCTAGTCTAATCGGATTAATAATGCCCCATCTTGTTAATCATATGACTAGGGATAATTTAGGTATAAATACAATTGCATATGATAGAAATCTCATCATCATGATCTAATCATGATTTCCTTCATGTTGTGTTACATAACAAGGATTTTATTAAATGGTCTATGATATATATCAATTCATATGCAAAGAATACCATATAACGAAAATTCATTTTTATTACTAATAAATGAGTACATCAAGTGCCTAAGGTGATTGCCTTTTAGGCGCCTGTCTAACACATATAACCTGCCTTAATAGCACAAACTATCGTCTCGCCCAATTTTGAAACCCGATCTCTCCCCCTTGGAGACAAACTTAAATAACACCACCAACTTGGCATCCTATTTTTAAGCATCTCTAATCTCTTGATCTAATGTCAGTCGAATATGCAACTTTGCCAAAGTCTTTCTACAAAGTACATCAACCACGACATTGGCCTTTCTTGGATGATAGTCGATCATGTAGTCAAAATCCTTTTTAAACTCTAGCCATCTTTTCTGCCTCAAATTCAACTCTCTCTACACAGAAAGATATTTCAAACTTTTGCGATCGATGTAGATGTAGCACCTTTCCCCATATAAATAACAGTTGCAAAAATATTGGTTGCCAATTTTAGGTTGTACATTGGATAGTTCTTCTAATAATTCTTCAACTGCTAGGAGGCATAAACAATAACCTTCCCCTCTTGCATCAAAATTGAACCGAAACCGTTTTGAGAAGTGTCACTGTAAACAACATACTCCCTGTCTAGGATTGGCTATGTCAGAATTAGAGCTTATGTCAAAAGTCTCTTGATCTAATCAAAATTGTGTTGGAATTTATTGGTCCATACAAACTTGATATTGATATGCAACAACTTGGTAAATAGAGAAGCAATCACGGAAAACCCTTAACGAACCTCCTATTATACCTTGCCAGACCAAGAAAACTCCTAATCTTAATCATATTATGAAGAGGCTTCTAGTTTAAGACAACCTCAACCTTACCTAGATCCATTCTAATCCCATCAACTAATACCACATGCTTGAAAAAAGCAACCTCACACTTGGAGAGCTAACCGTAAACCCTATGTTCCTTGAGTGTCTACAACACTTTCCTCAAATGTTGTTTGTGCTCCTCTTTGCTCTTGGAGTACACCAAGTTATTGTGACACCCTTATAACAATCATTCTATACGTACGTTATATGAGTTAATACGATTATAGCTGATGTGTGCCAAAAAAAATTTTCTTAATTTAATTTAATGATCATAGTATTATTAACAGTTAATTAATCTTTTTTATTTTTCCAAACATTTCGGCAGTATAACGGTTTTATATTAACTACCTCACCTGCAAATTCACAACCTATTTTTGGACACAATAATACCAATATAATATAAAATATTCTTTATTCAACCACAATTTCGATATTATATTCTTTACACATAAAATAATTCACAAATACTCTTTATCAGAATATGTACAACATTTCATTCATACAACTTCATATTCATACATATATATACATGTCATTATATATAATAACGTACTATTATTTTGATCTTCAGTCAAGTCCCAAATTTTGTATGCTTGCTCCTGTGTTTTTCCCGCTACTACCTGCACACAGTCAAACAAATTTGTGCTGAGCATTAAAATGCCCAGTGGTGATTACTAATCTAAGAATTTTTATTGACTTATATTTTCATACATTCATAAATACAATATTATATTTACTACACTATTCAAATTTTTTCTTTAATATATTTATTATACTTTTTATCAATACTTTAATATTATTTACCCTTAATTCACTATTTAATATCTTCATTAAATTTAACAAATTTTCTCAATTAATCTTATAGTTTTTTCTCAACTTTCAATTTCTTCCAATTTAATCTATTTTCACCTTACCTCTTTAATTACCTCTTTAATTAACTATTTTTTTTTCAATCTTCTGTTTAATTAGCTACAAATTTCATTTTGGCTCCTGAATTTTCATTTATTTACATTCATGCCACTACTTTAAATTTATTTACACTTTTGCCACTAACAATATATATATATATATATATATATATATATATATATATATATATTATCTACAAAATTTAATATTTTTCTTTCACTTATATTTCATTTTATAAATTTAGCATTTTTGTCATATTTACCACTTTTATCATTATTATTATTATTATACCATTTTTATCATATTTAACACTTTTATCATTTTTATCATTTTTATCACTTATATCATTTTTATCATATTTTTCATTTTTATTATTTTTATCATATTTTTCACTTTAATCATTTTGATCATATTTTTCACATTTATTATTTTTATTATATTTTTCACATTTATTTTTTTCTTTTATTTTCACTTTTATCATTTTTCTCATATTTTTCATATTTATCATTTTTTTAATCATATTTTGCAACTTTTATCATTTTATTCATATTTGCTACTTTTATCATTTTATTCACATTTGACACTTTTATTATTTTTATAACATTTTTCACATTTATCATTTTTTTTCACATTTTTTACTTATTTTATTTTTACCATATTTTTACTACTTTTATTCACATCTGCCCCTAGTTTTAATCCGATAGAAAATCTTCGGACCAAATACATGGAACGTGGACCCCAAAAGTCCTCTACACTGAAAAGTAATCCCAAAGGACCATCCAAACACTGCACTGTACATTGATTACTGAATCACTATCACTGAAGTAGGCTGTCATTGATATACATAAGTGAGTCGCCATGACCCGCACCACAATAATAGTGTCCCTATAGCTAGCCAATTATATCCTGGGCTAGATTTAACCATCAAAATAATAACTAAGGGCATAATATTTGTAATACCACATCTTATGCATTTGAGTATAACCTATCCCTGTATCAAGTAATCATACATAGCATACTGGAAAGGTAGAATACCCTGTTAACAATAGTAGTAGATTTTTTTTTTCATATCCATGTATTAAATCACAATTCCAATATATACCATGTATTCCATTCCATTCATCAGTATCATATAAGTATCAATAAAGTTGAAACATATAATCATTACTCTTTATGTATGCAAATGATTTGCTTATTTCATTTTGTTGTGACCAAGTTAAACAGACATTGCCCAGGGTTTCCATGTGAATATTTGCCATGTGAACATTTGCATTTGCATTTGCTAGCTAGCTTGATCATTTGTTTCATTTGCACATTTCTTGGGCCATAGGCCTCTTCTTTTGCTTTACGATATCGATTAACTAGTCACAACACCTTTTTAGCCCATACGCATATGCACTTGTATGTAAGCATTCATCAACCATTGCATCTTTATCATATACAACATACATATATTCCATATATACCTCATATGTCAAGCATATACTATACATATACCATGTATATATATCACATTTGTCAAACATATACCTCAAATATACCACAAGTATACCATTTATGTGTACCACAATGTCACAAATTATCCATCATTACATTATCAAGGACCAATCATGACAATCACATGAATCACATAGCAAGCAACATTCTTTTGCACTAAAGAATTCAATCGATAATTAGACTCACCGTTCTCCTTTGATTCCGACCCCTAACTTATTGTCTATCTACTCCTTGTGGGTCTCCAATATGTTGCGAGCCTAATATGAAAACATAATCGATTAACTCATGATTAGAGAGACTTAATGTGGCTTAAACAAATTAATATGCATTTTTCATGTTAATAGTTAAGAGTTTTCCTATGAGGCAGTGTGACCTTATGGGACTGTTTAGCCTATAACTTTTTCTATAATTGACCAATTAATCTGATTCTTGTTCCTAATTTACAATAACATATAATTATCGAACATATTCAAATTTCAGACCAATTGGATCATTGTACAATATTTGGTGGAATGTCTAATAGTATTATGTTTTCTGCCTTGTTTTCTGCCTTTAGGCAGTTTCAGGGTACTCATTTGGGTTCATCATAACTTATATTATATAAGTCTTATTTTAATGAAACTTTCCAGAAACGTATATGGGTTCATATGGAACATGTTTCATGTTTACAAATATTACCAATTATGTCTCTAAGGTCTCCTAATTATACCAAACATTGTACTGGTCTAGAATAGAATTGACTTCCGGACCAGTATGGCTTGCAAAGGCCATAACTTAGTCTATACATAACCAATGAAGTTTCCATTGGTACCAAATTTTAGCTAAGACATATACCTATAACTATCATGTTTTGATCATTTACAGAATCTAGTTATAACAAGCTCAAATTAGCCAAATAATTTACTGTATCTTCCTAGGGCACTTAATAGGCAGTTCAAACCATGGAACAGTCATGGTTCCATTCACCATAACTCACAATTTACAAGGCCTATGAATATGAATTTTGGTAGCAAGATAAAACACACATATATCTACAACTTTTATGTTTTGAGAGACTTCAAATAAGGGATTTAACATATTCTAAATCAAACCACATAGTAGCTAACTTGGTTAGGGTTTACACCCTGACCAGTTTCAGTACAAAGAGAATATCTCTCCCTATACATAACATCTTGAAAAATGTTTACATATCCATAAATATAAGACATAAAGGAACAAATTTTGTGTTTTAAACATGTCCAGAATCAATTTATATTAACATCAAAATCGGGGTACAATTCAGTGCCTAATATTGAACCTAAGCAACTCAAATCAACCCTATAGCAATAAGAATTGATTACTTACCAAGAACAACCTTGAAAGGGATCAATTAGCTTCAAAAAATAGGTGAAACAAGGAAGAATTGAAGTCTGAAATGAAGGAAATTGAAGAAGAAGTCGGGTTGGAGAAGAAGGCAGAAATGGGAAGATAAAGCTAACTTTTGTCTTTTTATCTTTTTCTCATCTCTTTTCTCATCTATTTTCTCCTTTCTCTTCTCCTTTATCTTATCTTCTCTTCTATTTCTCTTTTATGTCATTTTTATTTTATTTTGTCTATATTATTATTATTATTTACATAGATTTATAATTCCACTAATTCACACAATGATACAACTTAATCATTTGACCCGATTTAACTAAATTAGCAATGTAAATCTTCACTAATCTTAATCTAATCATTTTTCTTACTTTAATTTAGTCACCTTATTCAATTCATTTCTAATACCTTGTTATCCTCATTTAGGTTATAATTACACATGTGCGATTTGATACAAGTGCCAAATACTAGGATACATAGCTAGTGCGTGCCATGAACTTGTTCCTACGAAAATACGTATGAAATGAACATGTTCAATTGAATTGTATGCAAGATGCTTATGTTCGATGAAATGCACATGGGGAAGGTCAAGGATGTTACAATATTATTTTTTTAATCCAATTTCCATTAAATTCATAAACTTCATTATTTTTACATTAATAATTACTTAACATTTTATTCATTCATAAAAATTTTATCACTACCATAATTGTTTTTCACACTTTCCATTCTAATATATCAATATTTCATTCTAAATAATCAATTAAGTTATTAAGCTCTCTAAACACACTTTATTCATTATTTTTCATTTCATGCATAAAATATTCAATACATATTTTAAAAATTTGCAATAAATTTTTGCACACTCAATATCATATTTTCTTGCATTTTATGACTTAATTTTCATTTAATTAGCAAGAAAAATAATAATTTCCTTTTATTCAAATTTCGGCCTGCACTAGATTTTCATCCTTAATTTTTTTTTACCTTATAATTATTCATTTCACTAATTTATACATTTATTATTTCATATGTATCATAATATTACACTAAAATGTATTTATACCTTAATATGCATTTTCACATAATAGAGTCATATTTTCCAATTTCCACTAATTAATTTTTTAATTGAAATTCACCATTCTAATTCACTTGTTATAATATTTTAATCATGTTTTAAGCATTAATTTATCAAATTCATGTAAAACAAAGAAAAATGGAAGTAGGCAGATTTTGAAATCATTAACCTTATTTTCTTCCTTTGGCCTTCCTAGGCTTCCTTTTCCATAGCCTTTTCCTTGGAAGCATCTTCACTTCCTCTTAAACCTACCATGGCCGAAATTCACCCTTCATTAATCCACCATTATTTTACTTTTCTAACACATTTACACTTCATAATTATGATCTACATACCTTAAACTACCTATTTGAACTATTAAACCAATTTAAAACTCCAAATTTCACTTACCTCCAATTTGTATCTAAACTTGTCTCCTTTGATTTCCTTCCACTCTAACCCTCCAAATGAAAATTAAAGACTTCTACTAGCTACTAGAGAGGCTGAAATTATATTAAGGTGTTTGATTTTGGTGTAAGAATTAGAGAAAATGAGAGAAATTTGGTGGAGAAAATGGAGAAACCCATTTGGCCAAGGGGGAAGCATGAGAGGGTTGAAGAAGATGCTGAATTCTCTAGAGAATTAAGACATTTTGAGCTTAGATAGGTGGCTAGAATGGGCTAAGCTTTGGCCCAGACAAGTGATCCAACCCTATTAAGCGTATTTGTGAAATTAAGTCCCATTTAGCAATTCTAAATTATTTCTCTCACTTTACAAGCTCAATTTCACCCAAATTTAATTCCATAATTCATAAAATATTTATATGTGCCTACATAAAAATTTTCAAATCAATTGGAGTCTGTTTCCTATCTGGCTCTCTCAAACCAAATTGATTAATCAATTTTTGGTGTTACCGTAAAATTCCTTTTTCACAATCAGATAATCCTAAATATTTTTTTAGATTCTATCCATGTCTTAAAATAAATTTTTAGATGTCGTTTGCTATTTTTCATAGCCTAGTCAAAGTACGGTCAACCAATTTTTTAATTAAATCGAGTCCTTTTTTTTCATATGTTTGACTTTTGAGGACTTATTTGATCTCATTTTTACTCCAAATTTTATCCCCGAACTAGTCATAACCTATATTTTCTGATGATCAAATAAAATATTTTTTACCCACAGATGTATTTTTGCTCCCTAGGTATGCTAATCATTTTCAGAAACTACAGTTTATAACTAACTCGGTATTTGGGCGATTACAACTATCATATATAAAAACTACCATAAACTAATCTAGAAATGGCCTAAAGTTCCAATTCATTAGATTTATGAATGCTGCTAGAGCGTTGGTCAACCCGAAGGGCATAACCAAAAACTCTTAATGACAGTATCTAGTTTTGAAAGTTGTCTCTCTTATATCATCTGCCTTGATCCTTAATTGATGGTACCTTAATCTCAAGTCAATCTTAGAGAATACTCCAGCACCATTCAATTGATCGAAGAGATCAATAATTCGTGGTAACAGATTCTTGTTCTTAATGGTCACCAGTTCAACTGTAAGTAGTCTATGCATAATCTCATAGACACATCCTTCTCATTTATAAACAATAATGGTGCACCCTATGGAGACACACTTGATCTGATAAAGCCTTTATCTAAAGTTGTTGTAACTACACCTTTAATTCTTTCATCTATAATAAAAGTCATTCTATACGGTGCTAATGATATGGAAGTTGTAGCCGAAGTAAGCTCAATCGAGAACTCTATCTCTCTAGCTGGAGGTAACCCTAGCAGATCAATCAAAAATACATCAGGAAACTCTTCTACTATCGAAATATCCTAAAGTTTAGGACTTTCCTTTCTAGTATCAACCATGTGAGCTAAATATGCCTCACACCCTTTCCTAATCATCTTCTAAGTCATCATCATATAAATGAACCTCATCTACTATGAATATCATTTAGCCTGAACAACTATTATTTTTCCCATTGGAGTTTTCAAATCCATCATCTTCCTTCTACAGTCCATTATGATATATTATTGAGAAAGCCAATCCATACTTAGGATAGTGTTATACTCATGAAAGGGTACTTCAATCAAGCCCGTTGGAAACTCTTTCCCTTGGAATATGATAGGACAATTTTTGTACATATAATTCACCATTGTGTTATGTCCTAAAGGGCTTGTAACTTATAACTCCTAATCTAGTCTCTCTACTAACATGTTATACACCTTAGCTATATTGGTACATGTAGTAAAGGGCATAGAGCCCGAATCTATAATAGAGTCAAAAAGAAGAAAATGTACCAGCTACCGCATCTAAATCACTCGGATCCTCTCTAGCCTCAATAGCATAATCCCTAGATGGTGTTTTACTAGATCTTGGCCTATTCATTATTTCTAAAATGGCCGATCTAGATCCATCCCTACCAAAACTGGTATGCCCTTGCCCCCTAGCCTAAGTCGGCACTGAGCCCTCAATCCGAGTGGGAGTCTCAACTATTTGTAAAAGGCAGTCTCTCCTATGGTGGTTTCAAGATCCACATCTGTAATAATCTCCTGAGGGTCATTAGCACTCCCCTTGGTGGTTCCCACCACATGATGCACACTTTGGCATTTCGTCTCTCCTAGTCTGACTGTTAGCAGTAGTGGAGAAGACTTTTGATGATGTTATGTCTGTATGGTGAATGTCGAATGACTCTGATTTTGACGTTATCCTCTAGACTAGAAATGTGATGCCCTACTGATATATATTAGGAATAATGTCATATATATAAATAGGATGTCACAAGATTTACTAACTAAATTTGTTCAAATTAAATTTTTTTCATTTCAAATAACTTAATCCATTTATTTATATTAGTTTAGGCAAGTCGTTATAATTAATAATATATATTTATCATTATGTTGTATACACATATGACACCCTATTATATGACATAATTACTTAGATATACAATATTAACAAATGAGACATGTCAACCATAAACTATATACATGATCAAACTATAAAACAAAAAACACATTAAGTAACCAACCCTCCAACTACGTCTTATGTGCCTCCACTGATATGGGCTTGGATTTCTTCTTGATCAACTTCACTATCTACAAGCTACAGTTCCAATTCTTGCTTGAAAAGAACCCATGCTAAGCTCTCTCTAGCTTAATGGTACATATAAGTATTAAAGTTTTCCCCAAGCAGTCAGACAAATGAATGTCTCAAATAAAATCATGGCACATCCAATTTTATTACATTTTTGTCATATAAAATAAATAAATACATAACATAAAAGGATAACATAATAACCTTATTCAATAATTAAATTTGCACCACCTCATGTAAGCACTTTATACTTTCTTACTTACATCAATTAATAAATTTTCATATTTCATCATATGATTTATTAGCCCAAAATCTCGTTCCCCGACTGTCCGGATATGGGGTGTGAAATAGGGGTGCTTATGGAGCTTAAGCCACCCTACTCACTATAATCTTAAGTCAAGGGCACTCGGGGAGCTTTAGCCACCTTGACCTAGTATAATCATTTAACTGTATCTCATCAGGATTAACGGCGCTCTTGGAGTTATAACCACCCTGTCCTTAAATCATATTAATATTGGTACCCAAACGTCCCCCTAATGGTGCACCATCTATCCTATGTCAGTCATTAGGTAGAGAAATGGGAAATTAAAAACCATTAATTACTTGTTTCTATAACCAATAATCATTTCATATTAACATAATAATATACTCACAATTTATTTCAAAACCATGTAATAGCATGATATTTTATGAAATATTAGCATAATGTTAAGTTCATAGTTAATAACATTTCTAAAATTTTAAAACAAGCCATAATATATAATTTCATCATTGTGATATATAATTTATGTTAGGCACACACAATCATGCATAAAGGCAAACTAGAATACATATATATACAAATCTCGATAGTATTTTTCTTTTCCAAAATATAAATTCAGAGCTTGTTCAATTTTGTTGTTCTTCTTCTTGTTGAGATTCTAATACGGAAATATAAATAATTAATGCATTGATAAAATATTATTCTTAATATAGTTTAAATAAATAACTACAATTTCTCTTAAAATGGAACATCACCTCTTAGGACTGTTGGATCAATAACTTTTTCTAAACTTGTTCAAATTATATAATTCTTAATCCTAATTAAAAGCTACATGTAAGACTAAAACATACTAAAATTTCAGAATTTTTAAATCATTCCATAAGTTTTAGTGCAATTTTAAATATTGTTCTGTTTGCTGCCCCTTAGCCAGTTTTGGGGTACCATATTTAAACAATTATATCATTCAACGTGTAGCTTTTTTTATTACTACATTTTTACAAATTTAAAACAACTAATTTGGAACCATGTTTATCACTTTTCCAAATTTTGTTTCTAAGGTCCTCAAACACTAGATAATCTACATCTGTTTCAGCATAAAGTACCAACTCAACCAATTCAATTGTTCAGCTCATAACTCACCAAATAAATGATATTTTAAGGTGAGACTTTCATAGGAACTTAGATAAGACATAGAAATTAAACTTGCATATTTTGAACTTTGGTAATTCGATCTTTAAGAAGCCCAAAAAGGAACCCGAATTTACTAGAGTTGCACAGGTATGTGAAACCAGCTCAATCAAGGAACAACTATAGTTCATTTCACTATAAATCAACCTACACAAGAGATATTTATGCAAAATTTGACAGAAATCTAAATCACACATATATCTACAACTTCTATGTTTTACAAAACCTCAGATTTAGCCATTAAGATGATCAAGTTAGGCAAAAACCGTAGGTTATTCTGTTGTCACATCTCCCTGAACCAGTCTCACTCAGACAAGTTTATCTCAATATATACCTAAAATAATTTCATGAAATTTGATAGAAATATAAAAAACACATATATGAACAACTTTAATCTTTGACACTTCTCCAAATTTGATTCATAGGATAATAAAAAAACAGAGTGAAATACACTACATAAATATATCCCTAAAAGCTCTAATAACACAATAACTATAGAAAAGAGATTACTTATCAAGAACAGATTTATTTGGAGAGAATTTCTTGAAAATCATGAAGGAGAGGATGAATAATTAGGGATATTATATGGAGGAAGAAAAGGGATGATGATGCTAAGAAGAATAGTGTAGAAGTAAGGATAAAATGGGGCAAAGTCTTAATTGACTTTCCCCTCCTCCCTTCCTTCCGTTTTAATCTTCTTTTTTTTATTATTTTTTTTCTACTGTACCCTTTTTTATTGTTCACTTTTCTATTATTTTATTTTATATTTATTATCTTTACATATTTACTTATATCTAATATCTTTAATTTTTTTTTTTACTAAAAGTACAATTTAATTATGTGATGTAATTTAATCAAATTTATCATGTTAATCGATTTATTTGATTTTAGTTTCTAATTTAGTCATTTATTCCATCCATTTTAATCTCTATTTCCTATCATGTGTTTCCTATGTATATCACGTACTTATTCTAATTAGACTCTAATTAGTGGGCATTATAATTCTCTCCTCCTTAAGATGTTTCGTCCTCGAAACATACCTAATGCATCGTTATTGAACAGGTGAGGATATTGAGCTTTCATCACCTCCTCGCTTTCCCATGTTACTTTTTCGATTGCATGATTCCTTCATAATACTTTCACTTATGGTACTCTCTTAATCCTCAGCTCCTTAATTTCTCTTGCTATAATTTGGACCGGTTCTTCTTCATATGTTAAATCTTATCTCACTTGAATGCTTTCAGAAGGTATGATGTGATTAGGATCTGATCTATGTCATCTTAACATTGAGTCATGGAAAACATTATGTATCAGACTCAACTCCAGTGGTAGAGCAAGTCTATAAGCAATAGGTCTAACTTTTTCTAATATTTTATAAGGTCTGATGAATCTTGGACTTAACTTGCCTTTCTTTCCAAATCTCATATTTTTTTTCCACGGAGAAACTTTAAGAAAAACTTTATCACCCACTGCATAATCAATGTGTCGTCTCTTAAGATCAGCACACAATTTCTGCCTATCTGTAGCTTCCTTAAGTCTTTTGTCTCTTGCACTAGGTCTGGTACCATAAGCTTCCTCTCGCTGAGCTCTGACCAACATAGAGGTGTTCGACACTTCGTGCCATAAAGTGCCTAATATAGAGCCATTTGGATACTAAAATGATAACTATTATTATAGGTGAATCCCATTAAAGGAAGATATTTGTCCCAGCTACCTTCAAATTCAATGACATAACTTCTCATCATATCTTCTAGAATCTGAATGCCTTTTTCTGATTATCCATCTGTCTAGGGATGAAAAGTCGTGCTAAAATTGAGCTTAGTACCTAGAGTTCGATGTAGACTACCCCAAACTTGAGACGTGAAACACGGATCTCTATCAGACATAATAGAAAAAGGTACTCCATGAAGTCGTACTACTTCATTCATATAAATGTTTGCCAATTTATTTAGTGGGTAGTCCTTCCTGATAGGTAAGAAATGTACTGACTTTGTAAATCTGTCCACTATGACCCATACAGTATCATGTTTCATTGGAGTCAAAGGCAATCCAGCCACAAAATCCATTGTGATTCATTTTCACTTCCATTCTTGAATAGAATTTGGAAAACATGATACTGTATGGGTCATAGTGGACAGATTTACAAAGTCAGTACATTTCTTACCTATCAGGAAGGACTACCCACTAAATAAATTGGCAAACATTTATATGAATGAAGTAGTACGACTTCATGGAGTACCTTTTTCTATTGTGTCTGATAGAGATCCGTGTTTAACGTCTCAAGTTTGGGGTAGTCTATAGCGAACTCTAGGTACTAAGCTCAATTTTAGCACGACTTTTCATCCCTAGACAGATGGATAATCAGAAAAAGTCATTCAGTAGCAACCCTGAAGGTACTTAATGTTCAGCCTTGACCTGCTGATAAGTCAAACATTTTGAAGTGTATTCTTCGATGTCCTTTTTCATACCTGCCCACCAATATTTGCTCTTCAACTCTTGATACATCTTGTTACTCCCTAGGTGCATAACATATTTTCTTTCACGGGCCTCTCTAAGAATCCTCTGTCTAAGATCCTCTACATCGGGCACACATAATCTGCCTTGATAGAATAGTCCACCATCTAATTCCATAGTGAATCTAGATGTTTCCCCCTTAGAGACCAACTTAGCTAATTCAATTAGCCTTCTATCCTGTCTTTGTGCATCCTTGATTTCCTGAGTGAGAGTGGGTTGAATGTGCAACTCTGCCACAATCTTTCTGCTTAAAGCATCTGCTACTACATTAGCTTTGCCTGGATAGTAGTCAATCACACAATTATAATTATTTATTAGCTCTAGCCATCCTCTCTACCTAAAATTCAGTTATTTCTGTTAGGGAAGATATTTTAAACTCTTTTGATCTATGTAAATGAAACACTTCTCCCCATATAAATAATGGCGCAAAATCTTCAATGCAAAAACTATAGCTGCCAACTCCAGATCATGGGTAGGATAATTCTTATGCGGCTTTAATTGCCTAGAAGCATAAGCAACCACCTTTCCATCTTGCATCAATACACAACCCAATCCATTATGAGAAGCATCACTATAAATGACATGCTCCTTATTAGGTATCGGCTATGTCAAAACAGGAGTCTTAATGAGCATACTCTAGTGAATTGAGTCTTAGGAGTACATGACTTTTTAAAAGATTCTTCTATTTTTCTCTTTTTCCTTTTTTCAAGGCTGAGTGCTACAGAAACTAAATGAGAAAAATTGGTATGCTAGAGAGCAGTCACAATATCTCTAACCTCTGCATTAAGACCATCTTCAAATCTTCTGCATTTATCTCTTTCCATTGCAACTAATTTATGGGCAAACTTGCTCAGTCTGATAAACTCCCGTTGAAACTCAGTCACTAACATTTTACTCTTTCTTTTTCTCATCAATATATATGAACAGGATATATTGCTCTCTTAATTCAAAGAAAAAGGAATCTCATGAGACCTATTCCATCACATTTGGCTTAGTAAGAACTGATTTCCACCCATCATATGCCTCCTCTTGGAGTAGAGAAGTAGCAAATCTAGCTTTGTCATTTGCTTCCACATGCAACTCTTTAAAAATTCTTTCAATCTTTTCCAACCAATACTTAGCTACAGCTAGATCCTCATCTTTTTTACCATAGAAATTCGAAGCCCCATACTTACTAAGTTTATCAATTGTTACTTTTGGTTTAGGTGGTGGCACTGGGGTAGGCTGAGGAATGGCTCGTACCATATGTTGGAATGATCCAGTCATCTGTTGTATAAATTGATTTTGACTAGGATCAATCTGTTCTGCTGTCTGTTGTGAAGGATTTGGGGCAGTATTTTGCCCTTGCACACTCGCTACATTAGGCTGATGAGGAGACTCAGTATCAGGAGAGCTAGTACCCTCAGCCATATCCCTTAAATTCGAAGACATCTTCCTACAACCCTACAAGTTGCCAAGAAGAAAACCCATATCAGAACTATATGAGACACATGCATATTTGTGCCTAATATCCCTTTTTCCACCTAGGCCTAGAAAAACCTAAACCTGCTCTGATACCACTAAATGTGACGTCGTACTTATATATTAGGAATAATATCATATATATAAATAGGATGCCACAAGATTTACTAAATAAATTTGTTCAAATTAAAAATTTTTCATTTTAAATAACTTAATCCATTTATTTATATTGGTTTAGGCAAGTCGTTCTAATTCATAATATATATTTATCATTATGTTGTATACACATATGACACCCGATTATATGACATAATTACTTACATATACAATATTAACAAATGAGACATGTCAACAACAAACCATATACATGATCAAACTATATAAAAAAAAAGTAACCAACCCTCCAACTACGTCTTATGTGCCTCCACTGATATGGGCTTGGATTTCTTCTTGATCAACTTCACTATCTACAAGCTACAGTTCCAATTCTTGCGTGAAAAGGACCTGTGCTAAGCTATCTCTAGCTTAGTGGTACATATAAGCATTAAAGTGTTTCCCAGGCAGTCAGACAAATGGATGTCTCAAATAAAATCATGGCACATCAAATTTTATTAAATTTTTGTCATATAAAATAAATAAATACATAACATAAAAGGGTAACATAATAACCTTATTCAATAATTAAATTTGCACCACCTCATGTAAGCATTTTATACATTGTTACTTACATCAATTAATAAATTTTCATATTTCATTATATTATTTATTAGCCAAATACGGGGTGTGAAATAGGGGCGCTTGAGGAGCTTAAGCCACCCTACTCACTATAATCTTAACTCAAGGGCACTCGTGAGCTTTAGCCACCTTGACCTAGTATAATCATTTATCTATATGTAATTCGGATTAGGGGCACTTTTGGAGCTATAGCCACCCTGTCCTTCAATCATATCAGTATTGGTACTGAATCTTCCCCTTAATGGTGTACCATCTATCCTATGTCAGTCCTCAGGTAGAGAAATGGGCAATTAAAATCATTAATTACTTGTTTCTATAACCAATAATTATTTCATATTAACATAGTAATGTACTCATAATTTATTTCAAAACCATGTAATAGCATGATATTTTATCAAATATTAGCATAATGTTAAGTTCATAGTTAATAACATTTATAAAATTTTAAAACAAGCCATAATATATAATTTTATCATTGTGATTTATAATTTATGTTAGACGCACACAATCCTGCATAAGGGCAAACCAGAATACATATATGTACAAACCTCGATAGTATTTTTCTTTTCCAAAATATAAACTCAGAGATTGTTCACTTTTTTTGTTCTTCTTCTTATTGAGATTCTAATTTGAAAATATAAATAATTAATACATTGATAAAATATTTATTCTTAATATAGTTTAAATAAATAACTACAATTTCTTTTAAGCTGGAACAGAACCTCTTAGGACTGTTGGATCAATAACTTTATCTACACTTATCCAATGTATATAATTCTTGATTCTAATTAAATTTAACATGTAAGAATAAAACATACTAAAATTTCAGAATTTTTGAATCATTTCATAATATTTAGTGCAATTTTAAATATTGCTCTCTTTGCTGCTCCTTAGCTAGTTTCGGGGGTACCATATTTAAAATGTTATATCATTCAATGTGTAGCTTTTTTTATTACTAACCTTTATAAAAATTTAAAACAAAGAAATTTGGAACATTTTTCATGTTTACCACTTTTCCAAGTTCTGTTTCTAAGGTCCTCAAACACTAGATAATCTACAACTGGTTCAACATAGATTACCAGCCCGACCAGTTCAATTGTTCAGCTCATAACTCACCAAATAAATGACATTTTAAGGTGTGACTTTCATAGGAACTTAGATAAGATAGAAAAAAAACTTTCATGTTTTGAATTTTGGCTAATTCGACCTTTAAGAAGCTCAAAAAGGAACATGAATTTATTGGAGCTGCACAGATATGTGAAACTAGCTCAATCAAGGAGCAACCATAGTTCATTTCACTATAAATCAACCTACACAAGAGATATTTAATGAAATGTGATAGAGACCTAAATAACACATATATCCACAACTTTTATATTTTACAAAACCTCATATTCAACTATTAAGATAATCAATTGAAGCAAAAATCGTAGGTTATTCTGTTGACATATCTCCCTGAACCAGTCTTACTCAAACAAGTTTATCTCTTTATATACCCAAAATAATTTCATGAAATTTGACATAAATATAAACAACACATATATAAACAACTTTAATGTTTGACACTTCTCCAAATTCAGTTCGTAGGATAATAAAAAATAGAGTGAAATACATTGTAGAAATAACATCTTAAAAGCTCTAATAACACAATAACTATGGAAAAGAGATTACTTACTAAGAATAGATTTATTTGGAGTGAGTTTCTTGCAAATGATGAAGGAGAGGATGAAGAATTAGGGCTGTTATATGGAGAAAGGAAAGGGATGATGATGATAAGAATTATAGTGTAGAAGTAAGGATAAAATGGGGCAAAGTCTTAATTGACTTTCCCTTCCCCCTCGTTCCTCCCGTTTTAATCTTTTTTTTTTTACTGTGCCCCTTTTTTACTTTTTACTTTTCTAATTTTTTATTTTATTTTATTTTTATTATTATTATTATCTTCACATATTTACTTATATCTAGTATCTTTAATTTTTTTTTACCAAAAGTACAATTTAATTATATTGTATAATTTAATCAAATTTATCATGTTAATCGATTTAATTCATTTTATTTTATAATTTAGTCATTTATTCTATCTATTTTAATCTTGTTGTCTATCATGTGTTTTCTATGTATATCACATACTTTTTCTAATTAGACTCTAATTAGTGGACGTTACAAGAAATACCCAGAACTGGCGTGAACCTTTTTGCTCGATGTCTAGGTAGCACTGTAAGATGATTCCTCTTATCTCTTCAGGTTTATCCTATTTTCTGTAATAATATTGGGAGATACAAGCTTTGTAAAATCCTCAAGGTGCTGTTAAATCACATGAAACCCAATCTCATATCTTTGTTTGTCCTCAAATAGAAGGCATTTCTTCACCTCATCCCCAATAATACTAGTCACATACTTACTAAAGAAAAGTGAAACAACATACCTAGCCCTATGCTCTCGAAGACCCTTTCTATCTTCTTCAACTAAAAATCGAAGTATGTTGGGTCATCATATATCTTTCCTGTCAAGTCCGTAGCCTCATACTTTCTTAGCCTATCAATTTGTATCCTAGGCCTCGGTGGTGAAGAAGGAGGTGGTGGAGATTGCGATGGTGGTTGTGGCATAGCCTATAACAACAGATGCAAAAGAGAAGCTAGGTTTTGTATTAAGCGATCCTGAGCCTGATCCACTAGACCATCCATTATTTGCTGTAAGGGAAGGGCATCACCCATCCCTTGAACATTAGCTTAGCTCGATTAATTTTGAGCCTCTATATCGGGGGGACTATTACTCTCTGCCATGACATGAGCTTCGATCTCCATGTACTTTCTCTAACCTACACATCGACAGAGAATAGCCCTCATCGGAGTTTATAGGATAAAACTTTCATATGAGATACAACCCTTCCCACTTAGGTTCAAAATGTTGGGTTTTGAACATGCATATTGTACATAAAACCACAAAAATATAAAATTTAATCAAAACCAAAACCCAAGAAATGCCCTATGTATATTAAAATCAAATAAAACCATCTCATGGGAGAAGTTAACTTCCTTTTGATTATTCTTTATTCTTCTAAACTTGTGAGCCTTTCTTTCAAGTTGGGTTGTTGCATACCACAACAATATAAAGGTTGAATTGTCTCTAATGGCAATCCATGTGAAGGAATGAACAAAGCAACCACAATAGTGATGGTTTGATCAACCAACATAGTGCTAGCAATATAGGTTAATTCTTTTAAGAGAAGAAAAAGAGATAACGTTTAATTCTCTAAGTTGGTAGCCACATATTTGAAGCTTAAAAGGATTATTTATGTCTTCTAATATAATTAGGGTTGGACATAAGTTTCTCATGCGTAGGATTTCCATTCAAAATAGAAAACCTAAAATTGAAATTGCTGCTATCGGGGTTTTCATGCACGTGACTCATTGTCTCCCAGCCGTAACTCATGTTGTCATGCCTGTGAATCAGAACACACATGATGACTAGTGATCCTACATAAATCAATACAAGATGAAAGTCTACCTTCTATAATTGGGTCCACATTACAAATGATTACTTCTAGAGTTTATTTTTAGGGATTTATTAACATATTAGAGGGAAAATATTGTATCTTTAGAGGGAAAATATTTATACTCTGAGTAGTATAAATTTAGTTTTTATTAGAATTATTAGGGAAAGACATTCTGCAAATTTTGAGAGAGAGTGGCTAAAGAGAACTCATAGGCCACCGGTTCTATACTGTTCCAGCGAATGTTTCATTATTGAAAGGAGCTACTTTAGTACTTGAGGATTGGTTGGGAGTATAACTTGAAGATTTGAGACCAATTGGTCTTAAGTTAAATTCTTCATCAATTTTTAAGGGACCAATTTAGTATATTATTCCTTTCATTGTTGTAACATGCTTAGCAAGGTATTTGATACTAACATGACAATTGTAGTATAAATGCTAGGCTAATTTGATTTAGGTATTTAGTGAGCTAACCCAACTTGTATGAACTTCCCTTCACTATTAATGAAGTATGATTTATTTTCCAATTTTAATTATGCTTATTTAGATTTAGATTGAATGATTGACTAGCCACCATTTGTTTAATTTGGAATGAAAATATTAAGGTTATATTATTAGAAATGCCATCTTTAATTTAACCTAAAAATTGGGTTGGACATTAGTTACACCATTAGTTTGGGTAATTGGTGAAGTAAGGTGAGAGTAATTGAAAACTTACATCATAGTGTTTAATTGAATTAGGGAAGGGATTGCAAATTGGGAAGGTGAGCTAAATACTTGTTTTGTCTTATTGGTTTTAATTCGTTAAATTTGATTACTTCTTGGTTTCTTTAGTTTTAATTTAATTGGTTCACCCTTAAAATTTACTAAAACTTGATTAGACTATTGAGGATTTAATTTTCTTATCTATTGGTAAACTATATTTAATTAGGGATTTAAGACGAACAATTCCTTGAGAGATTGATCTTAGGAGTAACTTGTTGATATTACAATTGGCTCGTGTGTACTGGCAATCGCATTCATTGCACAATTATGCATATGAGGCATAACCAATCTCATCAAGGCTTTATTTATTACCAAACATAACACATTTCATAGATCTATGAATTAATTCATCTAATAAACCATACATTTAAGTAATTAAAGTACATAAATGCATCAAATATATTTTAGATGCGGTTATGTACAAATCTTAACCAATAACACTTCTGAAGCTTCTTTCAAGTTCTTTCCCTATCTTAAGGGCAGCTTCCTTACCAACTAGGGATCCTAACACATAAATACAACCTAAACACATTAAAATCCAAAATTTCCTAATGGTTCCACCTCTCTCTACTCCATATTCATCACGAGAGGGGTTTTTCTAACCTAAAATCCTAAATTTAACCATACCCAACCTTAAATGCACAACAAATAAACCATAATTGAAGATTAAGGGAGAGGAAAGTGTTGGGTTTTAAACATGCATCTCATACATGGCATAGTAGAAATTTAAAATTTTAATTAAACCCAAAACCCATGGAACGCTCTATGTATATTAAAATATTGGATACCATCAAATGGTCGAAGTTGATTACCTTATTTGTATCTTTCGATTTTCTAAGTTTGTGAGTCTTTCCTTCTAGTTGGGTTGTTGCAAACCACAACAATCCAAGGTTGGATTGCCTCTAACAGTAATCCATATGAAGTAATGAACGAAATAACCATAAGGGAGATGGGGTGTCAAAGCACTAAGAAGCTAGCAATGGTGTTTCTACTTGAAAGAGAAGAATAAGAGAGAATAACTTTTATTTTCTCAAGGTGGCATCATTAAAACTATCCTCTAATGAGGCTATTTATCTGTCCTTCAATATACATTAGAGTAGAATTATTGAAACCCTAGGTTTAAGCTTCCTAATAAAAATAGAAAAGTTGAACCTATATTATTTGTGATTGTAAATTCCATCGCAAATACCTTATCACGAACGTGACAAGTATTGACTAACAATTCCATCGTAAATACCTTATTTGTGACAATGATTAGTACCAACCACGAATTTTGTCGCAAATACATTATTTGCAACCATAAATTGTCTTCACCCAAATTTTTTCTCTTATGTTCTAAGATTCGATCCAAGGCCAATTTCAAATTTCTTTCATTCCTTCTATGCGTGTGACCTATTAGGTTCCCAATTATTTTTTCAGCTCAAATCATCAGATGATTTTTGAGCAAATCATGAGCAGTATCTAGCAATACATCATGATTCCGAATTGAGTGAAAATAGTTTGACTATAAACCCTTCCATAGACAATTACCGTGCAATCCTTCTTTCACCAAACTATACCTCATTTGGTTAAGAGCATGGACTGTGTGTCAACTCCCACTAGACTGACTACATCACATATAGTCCATATGATATTAGTTCTTATCTATGAGACTCATTACTCTATAAGATATATAATTAAAGACCTTTTTCAAGAAATGTCTACCTCGGCTAAGGATTTCTGAGCAATGATCTCTACAACTGGACATAAGTATACTCTCCTTCTATTAGTAGTGGTGAGTCATTTATTGAATACTTAACTACCTTTGAATACCTCATGTTATATCTAATTACCATCCTATAAGAAACATCTGAGAGGCAATAAGGAATAGAGTCAAAATATAGGATTCACTATCCAATATAACTTTATGCATCTCAAGTCAAAGAATATTTGCACCACTATTATGATGAGACTATCACTAAAATTAAATAGATATCCATGTGATTGTTTCTGGCAAGTCATCCAATGTACTTAGCTACTCTAGCAAGCATCCACATGTTAACTCTAAACATCTCATGTCTTCAGCTTATGAGATCAGCTGCTTGACTTACTCAATGAGTATAACATATGCTAGTTTATCTAGATTAACAATGTCCCACCTTTTAAATCCTATGACTAAGGATAATTTAGGTATATATACAATTGCACATGATAGAAATCTCATTATCATCATTTCCTTATTGTTTTGTTACATACCAAGGACTTCAATAAATGGTTCAAGATCTAAATCAGATTCATATATGAATGAACACCAATATGATGAAAATGCCTTTTATTAATAATAAATGAGTACATCAAGTGCTTAAGATGATTTCCTTTAGGGCACATCTCTAACAATCTACCACTTGCACTAAAGCTAATCACCTTTATACATTTTACCATAGGTGAGTACATGATAATCACATTTCTTTTGGGGGAGTGGCTTAGCGAAAGAATCAACTATATTCTGATCAGTGGGAACTCTCTCTATCTTTACATCATGTCTACCTATGATTTTCTGAATTAAATGGTAATGTCTAAGTACATGCTTGAATCTTTGATGAGACCATGGCACCTTTGCTTTTGCAATGGCTCCATTGTTATCATAACACAAGGGTATTAGATCAACAATGCTAGGAACCATGTCTAACTTTGTGATGAATTTTCTTATCCAAATCGCTTCCTTAGCTATCGTAGAAGTTGCAAAGTTCTCTACTTCGGTTGTGAAATTTGTAGTCATCTCCTATTTGGAGCTCTTCCAATTAATTGTGTTGCCATTTAATGTGAAAATATAACCTGACTGGGATTTGGAGTCATTCTTGTCAGATTGGAAGTTAGTATCCGTATACCCATTTACCTTAAGCTCACCATCTCTATAAACAAAGAATACATCCTTAGTTCTTTTCAAGTACTTAAGGACATTCTTCATGACCACCCAATGCCCCTCATCGGGATCTGACTGATTTTTGCCTGTGACATTCAGAGCATATGATACATTAAGTCTAGTACATAACATAACATACATGATGGATCTAATAGCCAAAGCATATGGAATCCTTCTCATGTGTTTCTGTTCATCCTGTATTTTTAGACACACGGATTTGGAAAGGGTAATGCCATGAGTCATAGGAATTAATCCTCTCTTGGAATGTTTTATGCTTAACCTCTTTAGTATTTACCTATGTATGTAGATTGTGAAAGACCAAGCAACCTTTTAGATCTATTTGTATAGATCTTAATCCCTAATATGTAGCTTGCTTCTCTAAGGTCTTCCATGGAGAAATTCCTAGAAAGCCATAATTTGACTGATTGAAGAACTAAGACATCATTTCCTACAAGAAGAATGTCATATATATACAATACTAGGAATACGACTGCACCCCCACTAACTTTCTTGCAAACACATGATTCATCAATATTTTATGAGAAACCAAATTCTTTGATTGTCTCATCAATTTTGATGTTCCATCTATTTGATGCTCACTTCAATCCATAAATGGATCTTTGCAATTTGCATACCTTTATTTCATCATTGGATATAAAACCCTCAGGTTGTGTCATGTACACATTCTTAGTTAAATTTCCATTAAGGAAAGCTATTTTTACATCGATTTATCAAATCTCACAATTATAATGAGCAGTAGTGGCTAGAAGTATTATGATAGATTTAAGCATAACAATTGGAAAAAAGGTTTCATCATAGTCAACACCTTGTCTTCGACAATATCTTTTAGCCACCAGCCAAGCTTTATAGGCAACTATATTAACTTCCTTGTCAATCTTCTTCTTAAATATCCATTTGCACCCAATGTGTTTTTATTCCTTCAGATGGATCAACCAAAGTCCATAATTGGTTTTCATACATGAAATCCATCTTTGACTGCATGGTTTTTAGGCATATGCCAGGTTCTAACCTATTCAAAAATTCTTTATAGGTAATAGGCTCATCATCCTCTATAAGCAATACATTATTTTGTTCACTTATGATAAATCCATATCTACCAGGAACAATGCATATGCTACTTCATCTTTGAAGTTCTTATGTTTTGAAAGGTGTAGTTGTTACTACATCTATATGAGTAATAGATTTCGGTTCTATCAGTATATTTGCATCTGCTTGAGCATTTTAAACTCCATCATGTTAAACCTTGCTCCCACTATCTTTTTTTAGAAGAAACTAGAATTGACATCCAAATGATTCTTTTGGATATCCCACAAACATACACTTATCGGACTTGGCTTTTAGTTTGCTAACATTATCCGCTTCATATAAGCAGGTCAACCCTAGACTTTCTTGTGTAAAATAATAGGTCTCTTGTTATTTCATATCTCATATGGAATAACATTAATTGATTTAGTAGGGACTCTATTTAGTATATAAATAGTAGTCCCTAGTGCATGATTGCAAAAGAACTTAGGTAGTTCTGAAAAACTTATCACATACCTTACCATGTCTAACAAGGTTTGGTTTCTCCTTTTAGCCACACCATTGTGTTATGGCGTGTAAGTTGGAGTCTATTGAGATAAAATCCCATTATTGTATAAAAAATATTGAAACTTTTTGCTTAAATATTCACCATCTCGATCTAATCTAAGTGTTTTAATACTTTTTCCAAGTTGTTTTCTACCTTATTTTTGAATTGTTTGAAGTCTTCAAAAGCTTAAGATTTGTATCTCATAAGATACAAGTACCTAGATCATGAATAATCATTAATGAAGGTAATGAATCAGATCAAACCATATCTGACGTGCATTAACATTGGGCCATATACATTTGAATGTCTAAGATATTGGGTTTTAAACATGCATCTCATACATATGGTAGTGGAATTATAAAATTTAATCAAAACCAAAACTCATGGAATGCCCTATGTAAGTTAAAATTGGATTGAACATTCAATGAGAGAAGTTGATTACCTTTGTTTACAACTCTTGATCTTCCAAGTTGTGAGATTTTTCTTCTCTATTGGGTTGTAGCAAACCACAAAAATCCAAAGCTAGGATTTCCTTTAAGAGTATCCACATGAAGAAAGAAGAAGAAAACCTCCAAGGAGATGGGGTGACAAAGGTCCAAAGTGCTAGCCATGGAAAATTATCTTATGAAAGAGAAAAGGGAGAGAAGAACAATAACTCTTTATTTTCTTTAAAGGGAAGTCATAAAATTGACTCCATAAAAGGAGTATTTATACTATTTCTAATTCCTATTAGGGTTGGAAATGGAAAAGCTTTAATGGGCCCATTTTTTTAAGGTATATGGTCCAATGTTGACTAAGTCAATAATCCTAAAATTAATTGGATTTGGCCTATTTTTATAACTCTTAAAAAAGGCCCAATTCTCTTTCTATTTCACTTGGATCTTATCCGAAACTCATTTTATATTTTCTTCATTGCCTCTCTATGTGTGACCTAATAGGTTTTCTAGTCATGTTGGCAGCACAAGTCTGGCCATAAACTTGACTTCATAAAAGTAAGTGGTTTGAAATTTAACCCTTCTATAGATAATTACCGTGCAATTCATCCTTTCACTAAATTGTATCTCATTTGGATCAGAGCATGGATAGTGTGTCAACTCCCACTAGATTATATACATCACATCTAGTCCAAATGACACTAGTTCTTGTCTATGATACTTATTACTCTATTTGACATGTGTTTGAAGAGCTTATTCAAAACTTGTCAACCTCGGCCAATGACTTCTGAGTAATGATCTCTATAAGGGGATAGGGATGATGTGACTGGGGTGAGCTCTATAGATAACTCAATCTCTTTGTTAGGTGGTAACCCTAGTATATCTTTTGGAAAAATATATAGGAATTCATTCACTATAGGGATATCCTTAAGATCCAAAACTCACTTTCTAATGTCAACAACATGAGCCAAATATGCCTCATCCCTTCGTCATCATTTTCTTGGCTTTCATCATTGAAATAAACTCATGAGATTCATGGGAACAACTCACCTTCCATTTTCACATCTCCCTATTCAGGTGTGTTAAGCATCGCAAATTTTGCCTCACCGTCTACTACTGCCCCATGTTGTGAAACTAATCCTTGCCTAAAATGGCATCAAATTTATGAAATGAAAACTCTATCAAGTCTATTGGGAATTCTCTCCCATGAAAAATTTAAGGACATCCTCTATTACCCGGTTCACTATTATACTGTGCCTAAGGTGTTTGTAACCTCAATCTCATATTCAAGGTTCTCACACACCATGTTATGTTGTCTAGGTATGCTTGTGCATATATAAGAGTGTGTTGAACCCATATCAATTAATGCAAATAGATCTAATTCATGTAAAGACAACATATCTACTATTATGTCAGTAGCTTTCTAGTCCTTTCTGGCCCTGGCATGTTAACAATTTCTAAGACTACCTAGGTAGGTCCTGTACGACCACCTCGAGTCTGCTATCTAGTTTGAGTTGGAGCTGACCGTGCAATCTAAGCAGGTGCATTGCCTGTAATCTGAGGAAACTTCCTCTACATGTGTTCTTTAGATCTGTATCTAAAACAAGCACCTGAGTTCTTTCAACACTCTCCTCTATGACTCTTGTGGTAGCTGCCTCAAATTGGAATACTCTCTCTGGTGGTCTAACTCTAAATACTATCAGCGACAGATGTAGCTCTAGAGGGTTTCCCCCTCCTATATGGTGCACCCTGTTAGTGGCTCTTACTTTGTTCCTGATTCCTACCCAAAAAAAAGAAAATTGTACATGAAAGTTGCCCTTCATACAAAAATCTATCTTAAGTAGTATAAGCCTTTCTTGCATGTAGACTGGGTCACTGGAATTACTATCTATTTGGAGGCTTCCAATGCTCTTTTCCTCTTCATCTTTTCCACACTGACAATTGATGAAATCAGCTGAGTAAAGCTTACATGCAAGAGTGCTATCACAAAATCCCTAATTTTTGCATTAAGGCCATCCTTAAATCTCCTACACTTGTCACTTTCATCTGTGATCAATTCTAAAGCATATTTACTTAGTTGAGTCAGCTCCCTTTAGTACTCTATCATAGACATATTGTCTTACTTGAGATTTAGAAACTCTCTCTTCTTATCATCAATGTAGATCCGAAGGACATACTGCTCCTTAAGCTCCGCAATAAGGAAGTCCCATGTCACTGGCCAAGGGACCTCTAGTTTTAGCAAAATTGACTTCCACCAATCATAAGTATCCTCTTATAGCAAGGATATAACACACTTGGCCTTTTGATTAATAGACACCTCAAACTCATCATGGGCTCTCTCATTATTTTCTATCCAGTACTTTGTAGTAGTAGGATCATCATCCTTGGTTCCCTAAAAGTTAGTGGCTCCAAACTTATGAAGCTTGTCTACCTGCACCTTTAGCTTTGGTGGTGGAGGTTGAGGAAAGGGTACTGGCTGTGGTACAACTCTAGTAATCTGCTATAACAAGCCTGCAATTTGCTGCATCAAAGGAATTTGGCCCTATTCAACTTAGTCATGAGCCTGGTAGTTAGGAACTACTATTTGACCTAGATCCTGCACACTAGTTGCACTTGGCTGGTTTAGTGCTCCAGTTTGTTGTGAACAGTGGCTCTCAGCCATATCATTCAATTTAGATACCATCTCACTTTAATCTTACCAGTTGATAGAGAAGTAGCCCAAGTCAGAGTTAGACGAGACACATGTATATATGCATGCTAACCCCATTATCAACTTAGGTCTAGAATCACTTAAACCTAAACTCTAATACCAATAAATGTAACACCCATTCATACAGTAGGGAAAAACCCACTATTCAGATCGATTGCCATATGATTTTATCTGTATGAACTAGTTCTGATTAAAAATTATATTATCTCATTTCTTATAACAACATAATGTTCAAAACCTGTATCACATGCATAATCAAAATATCCACATTCCATATATTGTAAAAAACAAAATCCTAAATCCGAATAAAACCGAATCCTTATTCATATTTACACTGGTTTGGCTCATTTTCCCCTTTATTACAAAATCAACCTTATTAAAATAGACAATTTAGTTACAAGTCCTTATTAATAAAACATGAAATAAATATATGTTTATGTCCCATGTCATGCGAAATAACAAATGAATGAAATAAGGAAATCTGACCCAAACACAGGTCTCAATTCTGACTGGCTTAAACTCCTCTTTATGTCAACTCAATTATCTAATTGCTCTAAACCGACATGTAGAGAATCCACATTCTAAGCTACTGAAAACTTAGTGGTACATATAAGCATAAAAATTCTAACATGAATTCATATAATATCGTAGCACATATATGTATACTTAATGTAACATCACATCTTATGCATTTAAGTATAACCTATCTCTGTATCAAATAATCACACATAGCATGCTAGAAAAACAAAATATCCTGTTAATAGTGATAGTAAATTTTTTTTTATATCCTGTAATATTATAAAATGACTTTGCAAGTCTCATATCCTGTAATATTATTCAACGACTTTGTAAAGTTAACATTGAGGTTTTCACCACAATATAATATATATCACATATATCAAAACATAAACTTTACACATATGTATTTTCGAGTTGCTTTCATTTATACATTTTTAAACTCATTCCAAAATGACTATACATATTCAAGCACGTAAATACAAAACATAGATGACATATTTTCATACTTGTGTGGAATGCAAGGAGAGAGAGTGATGAGGCTCGGCCAGTGACCTGTGCTCCATATCTTTTATACGCTACTCCAAATGAGCTATCACTTTTCTTTACCTGAAAAATGATGCAAATTGATGAGTTGCGGCTCAATGAGAATAACCATCAAATGAGCTCTAAAGTACCGAACAACTCATAATAATAAGTCACAAATCTAATACATACCATGTATTCCATTCCATTCATCAGTATCATATAAATATCAATAAAGTTGAAACATATAATCATTACTCCTTATGTATGCAAATGATTTGCTTATTTCATTTTGTTGTGACTAAGTTAAACAGACATTGCCCCGGGTTTCCATGTGAACATTTGCATTTGCTAGCTAGCTTAATCATTTATTTCATTTGCACATTTGTTGGGCCATAGGCCTCTTCTTTTGCTTTACAATATCGATTAACTAGTCACAATGCCTTTTTAAGTCCATATGCATATGCACTTGTACTTAATCATTCATCATCCATTGCATCTTTATCAGATACAACATACATATATTCAATATATACCTTATATGTCACGCATATACCTTGCATATACTATACATATACCATGCATATATATCACATATGTCAAACATATACCTCAAATATACCACAAGTATACCATTTATATGTACCATAATGTCACAAATTATCCATCATCATATTATCAGAGGCAAATCATGACAATCAAATAAATCACATAACAAGCAACATTCATATGTACTAAAGAATTCAATTGATAATTAGACTCACATTTCTCCTTTGATTCCGACCCCTAACTTATTGTCTATCCACTCCTTGTGTGTCTCTAATATGTTGTGAGACTAATATGAAAATATAATCAATTAACTTATGGTTAGGGAGACTTAATGTGGCTTGAACAAATTAATATGCATTGTTCATATCAATAGTTAAGATTTTTCCTATGAGGCAGTGTGACCATATGGGACTGTTTAGCTTATAACATTTTCTGTACTTGACCAATTAATCGGATTCTTGTTCCTAATTACAACTAACATATAAATATATAACATATTAAAATATCAGACCAATTTGATCATTGTACAATATTGGGTGGAATTTCTAAGTGTGTTCTGTTTTCTGCTTTGTTTTCTGCATTTAGGCAGTTTCAGGGTATCCACTTTGGTTTATCATAACTTATAATATATAAGTCCTATTTTCATGAAACTTTACAGACCCTTATAGGTTTTATATGGAACATTTTTCATGCTTACAACTTTTATCAATTATGTCTCCAAGGTCATCAAATTATAACACAAAATTAACTGGTTCATAATAGAATTGGCTTCTGGACCAGTATGAATTCCAAAGGCCATAACTTAGTCTACACATAACATATTAAGCTGAAATTACTACCCCAATTTATCTAAGACATATAATTATAACTTTCATGTTTTGATAATGTACCGAATCTAGCTCTAACGAGCTCCAATTAGCCAAACAATTTGCTGTCTCTGCCCAGGGCACTCAGTAGACAGTTCAAATCATGGAACAGTCATGGTTCCATTCAACATAACTCCAAATGTACATGCGTTATGCACCTCCAATTTGGTATAATGATACATAACATATATATATCTACAACTTTAATGTTTTGAGATACTTCCAATAATGGATTTATTATATTCAAAACCAAAGAACACAGTAGCTATCTTGGCTAGGGTTCATACCCTGACCAGTTTCAATACAAAGAGGATATCTCAGTATATACATAACATCTTTCAACATGGTTTACATATCCATATATATAAGACATAGAGTAACAACCTTTATGTTTTAAGCTTTTCTAGAATCAATTTCTATTGATATCAAAATTGGGGTGCAAATCAGTGACTATTAATGAACCTTAGCAACTCAAATCAACCTTATAGCAATAAGAATTGATTACTTACCAAGAAAAAAGTTGCAAGGGATCAATTTGCCTCAAACACCAAGTGAAACAAGGAAGAATTGAGTTCTGGAATGGAGGAATATGAGGAAGAAAACGGGGCTGAAGTGAGGAGGCAGAAATGGGGGAGGAAGATAAAGCCAACCTTTTTGTTTTTTTGGCTTTTTATCTTTTTCTCTTCATCTCATCTCTTCTCTTTTCTCTTTTCTTTTCTCTTTTCTTTTCTCTTCTCTTTTCTCTTCTCTTTTCTTTTATTTTCCTTTTCTTTCATTTTCATTTTATTTTGTCTATATTATTATTATTATTTACATATATTTATAATTCCACTAATTCACACAACAATACAACTTAATCATTTGGCCCGACTTAACTAAATTAACAATGTAAATGTTTACTAACCTTAATCTAATCATTTTTCTTAATTTAATTTAGTCACCTTATTCAATTTATTTCTAATGCGTTGTTATCCTCCTTTAGGTTATAAGTACACACGTGCGACTCGATACAATTGCTAAATAGTAGGACACGTAGCTAGTGTGTGCCATGAACTTGTTTCTAAGAAAATATGTATGAAATGCACGTGTTCAGTTGGATTATATGGGAGATGCATATGTTCAAATGAAATGCTGGGAAAGGTCAAGGATGTTACACTGAATGCGTACTTGATTGCTCCAACCTACTATCATATTTTTGTATATTTCATACACACTAAATTTTTTAGTTAAAGTACAAACATGGCATAATACATATAATTGAATCCATTTGACATTCATAATATATAACACAATTTCTCCTGTTTCCAAGTACCAAATTTCTAGTTTTTTCATGTTTCGTTATAAGATGTAACTAAATCAAGTTTCCATATTATTGATTCATTTTCCTTGTTACTGAATTACATTTCACTGCACAATACTTAAGACCTAGACTATTCGAATGCTGGTTGTGAAATAGATCATGTTCACTAACTGTATATGTCTGTATAGTGCTCAACCAAGCTTCTCAAATCAGGAGAGCTCTAACCCAAGCTTAAGCTACCCTAATGAGTAAATATAAGAACTGCATCCATATGGGATCAAGAGCACTCTAACTTGAGCTTAAGTCAACTTTTCTCTAAATAATCTGGAGCGCTCTAACCCGAACATAAGCCACCCTGATTTTATACATAATAATGTTCTACAATACTGTAATCCCCTCAATGACATGCTACTTATCCTAATCTGGTCCTCAAAAAGAGAATGGGCCTTTAAAACTCCAAATCTGGTTATTCATCATATTCCATAATTACCATATAACAACCAACAATTGAGAGCATAAAATGCATATCCATATTTATATTATTGCATTCATACTATATTCATTATTAACTCATCATATTGGGTGTGTGCATACCAATTCCATATTATTTATCACCAAATTTAGTATAAATTTCCATTTCAAGGATACACGGGGGTGTGAAAGGCATTCATAGTTGCAAATCCTTATTCATAGGTTATCTCCTTATGACCCCAAGTCGTGACCAAAATCATGAATATTTCTATCCATGTTTTCCATAAACATTAATGGGTTTGAACATTCAGTCATGACTGTGAATCATACATGCCATGGTTGTGAACAATCATGTCACGGCTATGAACCTTCAATTATCAATAAAATCCAAACAAATATCATGTTTTGGCACACCACACATAAAGTCACTAAGGTTAACCAATGTTAGCCACTCCTACCAACACTTTCTAACATACTAAAATATTTACATACCATGAATATGCATATTGTAATGCCCAATAATTTAGGCCATGGTTGCAGATGATAGAAATTCAGTGTGTCGAATCGATCGGGATCTAAATTCAAATATGAAAGAAAAACAAATTAAAATGATAGTAAAATATAAAAAAATTATTTTGGATATTATTAATTGAGAATTTTGAGATTTGGAGCTAAAATTTTGAAAATATTAATTTTTTCGCTGAACGAAATTGGAATTTACGGTGTTTTTGGAGCAGATATTTTAAAAAGGAATAAAAATGGAATATTCCTTATCTAAGGAAAGGAATATTATTTGGATTAAAAAAAAGTAAGAGAGATTTAAATTAATGGACCAATGAGGGACAAAATTATCTAATTAATCCTATCCACCCACCTAATTCTACTATAAAAGTCAAATTTCACTTTTTGGTCATTAATTCTTCTTCTTCCTCATCTTAAGCAAAGAAATAGTCTATCATTTCTCTCCCTTTTACTATGACTACACCCTCATATTTGTTATTATTTTTCTTCAATAAAAGTTGAGATTTAGATAGGAAAAGATGAATTAAGGCAAGATCAACAAGAAAGTGAAACAAAGTGAGCAAAACAAAGGAAGAGGAAGGAAGAAAAGAACAGAGAGAAAGGGAAGAACTTTGGTCATTTTGAAGATCTACGAAGGTGAGGTTAGATTCTTCATCTTCTTACTTTTTTCCCCCTTTTACTTTTATTTTGAGGTTAGTTAACATTAAGGTTGGTAATTTAGGGTTATTAGTATGTTAATGGTGATTAAGGGTTGATTAGTGTATTTATTAGTACTTGATTAGTGTGAAATTGTTGTTAGGGAAAAGAGGTGAGCAATATTTTGGTCATAATCAAATAGGAAATAAGGGCAAGAACAAAGCTAATTAGGAGGCAGAAAAGAGTGAAGAAAATTGGACTTTTGAGGTATGTACATTTAGCAAAAATTCAATATGAAAAAAATGTGTTAATTATTGATTGTATGATTGTGCAAGAAATTATTGATAATTTGATTGAGTGATGAAATGGTGATTTAATGATGCCATGAATGTGAAAATAAAATTTAGAATATCTTGTTGATACATGAAGATAGGAAATTGTAGGATTTAATGAAGTGCTGGAAATTCGTCTTATGAACAATGTCTATATTTTAGGCCATAAATTGAGTTTTTATGTGATTTTTTGGTCTTTCTTATTGAGTTGAAACTTTAATACATAGCGCTTCAATTTTCATTCAGACAATTAGATCTGAATATTCCTGCATTTAGGTTTAAAATTGACTCAATGTTTGGACTGAAAATCTGTCCAGTAAAATACTAGGCAGAATGGAATGAACATAACTGAGTAAAAAGTTCATAAATTTTGCTACAAAATTTGATTTTATGTGATTCTAGTTGTTAATTAAAGATAAGACATGTATCTATATTTTGTTAGTTAATTACTTGTTTGAAATCCATTTAAAAATGTATAAAAAATGCATGGCAATATGAGATATAAATTATGGCTGGAATAAGGCAGCTTGTATATATGAGTTTATTGTTGAATTTTATGATAGAAACATATATTATTTGACTTTTCTTATATTTATAATGATTTAATGAGTGAGTATGATCTTGTAATATATTTTATGGAGATTATTGCATTTATGTAAAATTAAATTAGTATTACATATATAATTGATGTAAATAATAATAAAGGTAACAAAAATGATTAAGCCCTATAACATCTAGTCGAGAACTAGAAATTGGGATAAGTTGGCATGCCAATAAAAGGGAAGAATTATAGGCACTAGAAAATAATGTTGAGATTTAATTTATGTAGGTACTAAGAAATAGTGTTGAGTTTGAAATTACGTATGCACCGAAAAGGTGCTGAGTTATTATTGAAAGTGTAGACGTTAAATGTCGAATTATTAAATAATTAAGTAGGCGCCGAGTATACTTCCGAAGAGTAGAAATCTTGTATCCAATATTTAGTTCCAGCCTAAGATATTGTGGACTATCAAATAAATAAAAAGAAAAAAATATAAATTATTAAAATGATTGTCTTGTATTATTATTAATAGATTTTAGTATGCTCAATGAATGAAATGATAATTATACATTTTGTATGATTTATATAGTTTTTATTTAATTTGAGTGTTTTGGCATACTTAGAAAATTTATTGTAATTGATAAAAATTTTATTATAGAGACATTTATATAATTATTGGATAGTTGTCCAGCGTACCACTAAGCTAGTAGCTTAGCATGTGTGTTTCACGCGTAGATTAGTAGAAGTAATATTGCATTAGATCCGATCGAAAAAAGGGAAACCCCAAGATCAAATTGCAACAATTTATTTTCTTTTTGTATATTTCGGGTATTTTATTGTACAAATATATTTTAAGATTTTCTCTTTGTTGTAAATTTGTGGCATGTAGGATTTGTAAAAGTGTGAATTTGTAATTAATATATTTGGTATTATTTGTAAATGTCTTCATGAATATTATAGTTTAATGAATGAGTACTTTTAAATCAAAATATTTACATCACTAATTACATATTTAAATAATATAATAAATGAAAAAAATATATAGTAATAAATATTCTGCTAATAACAAACTCAAAAATTGAAAAAACAACAATAATTTGAGCATTGGTTTTCAAATAATGAGCTTGGTAGCACTTTCCTACACTATTAACGACTAGTAGGGTAAGGGAGCGCTACACATATTATCATATTTAATCAATGGAACTAGGTTTAATGTCGTATTTATCAATACTATACATCAATGTATACTCAATTTTCATCATTCCTTATACAACCCAATCATCTGTCGGGTGCCTACTGCCTCTTGTGGTTGCATCCACCTTTAACCTCAATTCCTATTACAAGATCAGAGACCTAAATATAATATATTTCTTCCATTCTAGTTATTTAAACCATTAACAATGTAAAATTATAACCTAAATCCCTTAGACATCATCCCCCTATCAAAAACTAATTGAACCATTAAAAATATAACAAAAAACATAGTCTCTTACCTCTGTATTGACGATTATAGATTGGTTCTAAGGTTCAAAATCATGTTCTAATACTCCTTGATTCTAACTTCAAATTTTATAATGAAAGCCTTATTTTTAATCAATTTTTAAAATCTTTTATAGCGAGGATTTTGTGTTTTATCAACCAAAGTTGAAAGGCAGTAAAGGGAAAATGATTATAGAGTCCAAAGGTTTGGTGGCTAGAGTTTGGGGGTGATAAATTGTGTTTGTGCATTCAAAAGGAAAAGCTGTCAAATTTATCTAGAAGGCTTCACGGTCGTGAATGTGCATTCACGACTGTGAATCTACTCAAATCTTCAAAACTAGATTCCAAGATTGTTCAAAATTGTGACTTTACATTCACAGGAGTGAACATTTTGTAAATTTATTTTTTTTATGTATTTTAAACTACTTTCAGTTTCAAAACCCAAAACCACTTATATGCACTTAAAATACCCTTATTATATGTTATTTCTAGACCTTAACTTGCGGGTGTTACACAAACTCTCCAGCAAAATACTTATCATAGTCGTGACATTTCCTCACGTGCGTGACAAGTACAACAAATAGTGATGAGCTCACAATCAAGTCCACAATTTCATGATAGAAGTTTGAGCTTTAAAAACCTAATGCCCGCGATCAAAACCATACATTAGCAATAGAAGCGTAAGAAGAAACTCCTCATTGCCAAAAATAGCTCTCACAAATGTGACACATTGTTGTGTGCATGAGGCTTCAAAGCTTGCATCTTCTTCTCATATGCATGACGGTCTAGGTTTTCCTGCACTTCAATACTTCTTCTTGTAATCACAAAATTAAAACAATTAAGTACAAAAATATGATGAAAACCTATAATTCAACATGAAAAATATTACACTAGAACAAATAATAACACATCAAACTTCCCTGTACTTAAATAATGTTTGTCCTCAAACAATATCTAAACATAGAGAAATATTAAAACATGCTTAAAATAATACAACAACCAATATGCACGATTCTAATCTTTAGATTCTCTAAGTTTCACTAATGTACATACCTCATATGTATCAAATTCACGTAGTTTAACCAAGCCCAAAACAATCCTAATGTTGATTCCATACTCAAAAACTAAAATTAAAATGATTTAATCACATTCTTGCCTCGAAAGATATAGTGAAAAGTAATCTAACCAAGCTATTGATTACCATTAGCTAAACACTCATATATTAAATCCCTACACATAACTTTTTTTTATAGACCCTTAACTTTACTTTTGATATATATTTTTTTTCATTTTCTTTAGAGTTAACAATTCCTTCCTTTGTCACAATGTAGTTTTTTATTTTGGACTTTTTATTTTTTTAATTTTTAATTTTTTAGAAAGACACTATGCTCATATAGGATAATTTGCAAACTCACATCCTCGTTAGGATAGTGGAGTAGATAAAGGAAGTGCATTTTATGCTTCTTGTTAGTTTTTCAAACTCTATAATTTTTATTCAGACATTTTTATTTACTTTATAAAAATTAAACTTCCTTTATCTATATGGAAATGGGACCATATAAAATTTAAACTTTTGGAACTCTATATCTCTTCTTTTTAAATCTAGATATGATTTTTGTTAGTCCATGGCTACTTTCAATCTATCTTTGATCACTTGTATTTTTTCTTTAGTTTTATGAACCAAATCAGACATCATTAGTTTCTTTTCACTTAGCTATATCTATCATAAGGGAGTTCTACATTTTCTTCCATAAAATGCTTCATATGGTGCCATTTTGATGTTGGAATGATAGTTATTGTTGTAAGCGAACTCGACTGGTGGCAAATGCTTCTTCCAACAACTTTCAAAATCAAGGACGCAATTTCTTAACATGTCTTCAAGTATTTGAATCACAAGCTCTGACTGCTCATCAAACTGGGGATGAAAAGTTGTACTAAAATAGAGCTTTATCCCCAATACTTCCTGCAATTTCTTTCTAAACTAGGAAATAAATCTTAGATCCCTATCTGAAATAATGGAAGATGGCACTCCATAAAGCCTCACAATCTCATTAATGTAGATTTCTTCCATTCTGGTCAATGGATAATCCATCTACATTGGTAAGAAATGGGCTGATTTGGTGAGTCTATCAATGATTACCCAGATAACATCATGCTTCCTTCTAATCAATGGCAGTCCTGTCACAAAATCCATAGTTATATGGTCCCATTTCCATTTTGGTATTACGATAGGTTGAAGCAAACCCAATGGAACCTGATGTTCTCCTTTCACCTGTTGCCATATCAAACACTTGCTCACAAATTATGTCACCTATAGCATTATTTTGATGCTAGACTGATAGTTGTTGTTGTAAGTGAACTCGGCCAGTGGAAAATACTTTTTCCAACAACTTTCAAACTCAAGGACACAACTTCTCAATATGTCTTCAAGTATCTGAATCACACGTTCTGACTGCCCATCAGTCTGGGATGAAAAAACTGTACTAAAATGGAGCTTTGTCCCTAATGATTCCTGTAATTTCTTCCCAAACTGGGAAATAAATCTTGGATCCCTATCTAAAATAATAGAGGATGGCACTCCATGGAGCCTCACTATCTCATTAATGTAGTTCAATGGATAATCCATCCGTATTGGTAAGAAATGAGCAAATTTGGTGAGTTTGTCAATGATTACCTACATAGAATCATGCTTCCTTCTAATCAATGGCAGTCCAATCACAAAATCCATAGTTACTCGGTCCCATTTCCATTTTGGTATTGCGATAGGTTGAAGTAAACCCGATAGAACTTGGTGTTCTACTTTCACCTACTGGCATATCAAACACTTGCTCATGAATTATATCACCTCATGTTTCACTCCTAACTAGTTATAGTGTGCTTTCATGTCCTGGTACATCTTGTTATTACCAGGATGCATCACATAGCTGCTATGATAAGCTTTTTTGAGAATGTCCTTTTTCAATTCATTTTGATCCAGTACACATATCCTTTATTTGTAATAAAGGCTGTTATTTGCACCCAAAGTATAGTCACCATCATTGCCCTCTTTTACTCAATTCAATACAGAAATCAAGTGATCATCTAGCTTTTGTTCTACTTTCGCTTAATGAAGAAATTTTGGTTTTACTTGCATTTCAGCTATAATCACTCCATTTTGTGCCATACCCAATCTAACATTCATCGCTCGAAGGGCTGCCATAAATTTTTTTAGTAAGTGCATCAACCACTTCGTTCATTTTCCTGGATGATAGTCAATTAAGCAATTATAGTCTTTTATCAATTCAAGCCAATGCCTCTGTCTTAGATTGAGTTCCTTATGTGTGAGAAAATATTTCAAACTCATATGATTGTTATACATGTATCTTTAAAGTGAATACAATGGCTACGAGCTCAAAATTATGAGTAGGATAGTTCTTTTCATAAGTCTTGAGCAGTCAAGAAGTATATGCAATCACCTTGCCTTTTTACATCAATACACAACCTAACCCATTCCTAGAGGCATCATTGTAAATCACGAAGTCTTTGCCAAGTTCTAGTTGAGTTAGTACTAGAGCTTTTGTCAACATGTTTTTAAGCTTTTCAAAGCTTTCTTGACATTTAAATGTCCACTCAAATCTGACATGCTTATGTAATAGTCAAGTGAGGGGCACTGCTATGGTGGACAAACGTTTTACAAATTTCTTGTAATAACTAGCCAAACCCAAGAAACCTCTAACTTCTGTAACATTTTTAGGTGTTCCCCACTATAACATTACTTCAATCTTCTTTGGGTCCACTTTTATACCTTCAACTAAAACTACATGACCCAAGAAAGATACTTCATTCAGCCAGAAGTCACACTTGCTAAACTCTCTTTCAATATCTGCAAGACAATCTGTATATGCTTATCATGTTCTTCTGGAGTCTTTGATTTACACTAGAATATCATCAATAAATACCACCACGAACTGGTCCAAATAAGGATGGAATATCATATTCATCAAATCCATGAAAGATGTTGGAGTATTTGTAAGCCCAAATGGCATGACTAAGAACTCATAGTTGTCATATCTGGTGCAAAAAATAGACTTGGGCACATTTGTTTCCTTTACTTTCAACTGATGGTAGCCCGAACTAAGAACTCATAGTGGTCATACCTACTCCCTTCAACTAATCAAATAAATCTTCAATACGTGGAAGGGGATACTTGTTCTTGATTGTCACTTTATTCAGTTATCTGTAATCAATGCATAACCTAAGTGACCAATCTTTCTTCTCTACAAAGAGCACTGGTTCTCCCTATGGTGAAACACTAGGTCTAATAAAGCTTCTACCAAGAAATTCCTGCAACTAAATCTTCAATTCTTTGAGTTCTGTGGGTGTCATCCTATATGGAGCAATAGAAATAGGTGTTGTGCCTGCAACTACATAAATAATGTGTTGGGTTTTGAAGAATGAATCATATTCATAAACGCAGCGAAAAAATAAAATTTTTCAAAACCCAAAACAAAAGATCATACTTGTACCAATAAAACTAATTTATATAAATGTAAATGTTAAAAATTATACCTTGTAATTTTTATTTGTTCTTCAAATCTTCACTTTGTTGGGTTGTAGCAAACCACAACAATCCACACTAGGATGTCTCTAATGATAATCCACGCGAAGAATAAAGAAACTATCAAGAGAAAATGATTTGAACAAATTCAAAGTGCTAGCTTTGAAAGTGTTCTTGAGAGAATTTTTGTTGTCTTAAAAATATTTTTTTCACAAAAAAAAAATTCATGTCTATTTTCTGCCATTTAATGTCTTTTCTATTTGAATCAAATTCAAAAATAAGATGAAAAGTCAAAAATGGGGAAAATGGTAACTAATGAATAGTAATTGGCCATAATTCGCCTAATTATGGCTAATTACAGCCGTTCGCCAACGGATGGAAGCTGCAGGCGCGCTGGGCCTGCTGCGGGCTGCTGCTGGGTAGGCTAGCCCGTGACACTCCTGAACGATTTTTTTTCTTGCGATTTCATTGTGATCCATCCTAAAATAATTCTTTCATATTTTGGATCCTATCCAAGACCATTTTACTCATTCTCCATATCTTCAATGCGTGTGACCCATTAGGTTCCCAGTTATGTGGGCAACTTAAATTAACAATTAATTTCAACAGGTCATGAGCGGTATCTAGCAACACATCATGATCCCCAATTGACTGGAAAGTCAGTGGTTTGACTACGAACCTTTCCATAGACAACTTCTTTGCAATTATTCCTTTCACCAATCTATACCCCACTTGGTTCAAAGTATGGACATGTGTCAACTCCCACTAGACTAACTACGTCATGTCTAGTCCAAGTAATGTTAGTTCTTGTCCTTGAGGCTCATTACTGTATTTGATATGTCATTGAAGACTATCTTTATGATATTTCCACTCTGGCCAGAGATTCCTGAGTAATGACCACGACAAGAGGCCATGGGTATACACTCCTTCTATCAAGAGTGGTGAATCCTTTGTTGGTTACCCAATTACCATCGAATACCTCAAGTTGTATCCAATCACCACCCTATGAGCTACCTCTCTGAGGTAACAAGGAATATTGTCAAAATACAGAATCAATATTCAAGATATCCTTGAGTACCTCAAGTCTAAGGATACTTGCACCATTGCTATGATGCGACTATCATTAACATTTGAATAGATTATCCATATGATTGTCTCATAGTTGGTCATCCAATGTACTTAGCTACACTTAGCAAGCATCCACATGTTAACTGTAAACATCTCATGTTTATAGATTATGAGATCTACTACTCGATCCAATCAAGGAGTGTAACATGTGTTAGCCTGTCTGGATTAACAATGTCCCATCTCATTAATCCTATGACTAGAGATAATTTTGATACTAACATAATTACATATGATAAGAATCTCAATATCATGATCTCATCATGATTTCCTTCATGCTATGTTATGTATCGAGGACTTCATTAATTGATTTAAGATCACTTATCAATTCATATATCAAATGAACATCAAATTAATGAAAAAGCCTTTTATTAATCAAATAAATTTGTACAATAAGTGCTAAAGGTGATTGTAACACCCCCTTACTCTACTAATAGTAGCAAAGTAAATGAGTGCTACAGTACTCCTGATTTTCTGTCTAACTTGCTTATATAATTTTTTTTGTATATTCTCATTTTATTATATCTGAATGTAAATCTAAAATGTAGTCTCCTATTTTATTTTTCCATACACATATACTTTATACCAATTAATATAATTCATTCATAATAAATTATTTCATTTTTTGAAAGATTACATACCAAGTTCTATTAATTAATATTTTATTTACAGGCCCAAATATGAGTATCACACAATATGAAAATAAAACTTGCTAATATGTTTTATAAAAAGTAATACATTGAAACAAAAAGATCTTCAAATGCTGTTATCCACTATCTGGTGTTCTTCTCTTTCTGGCAGCTTCATCCTTTATTTACTAACTACTTGAGTACCTACGCGTGGGAAAACCACACGCGCTAAGCTACTAGCTTAGTGGTGCTTTATATGAAAAAAACTTAATATGCAAATTTATAAAATTTCACACATTCATACATTTAAAAATCAAATAAAAGAAATATCATAAATTTATCAGCAATAAATTAATTTGCAGGTTAATTGTTACTGCGCCAAATTCCTTTTTCACATGATAATTATGTTAATTGCATAATATCATTGGATAATATTATTTTTAATAACACCAAAATTTTCCTCATTTTATTATTCAATAATTATTCACAATAAGTCAATTTTATCATATCTTATGTTGTCTTATTTATTCAAATTTATGCCCAACACCAATAACTAGAACTATTAGCTAGGATACGGGGCATTTTTGGCCGGCAAATTTTAACTTAGCACATGGCGCCTACATAATTCAACTCGGCACAATATGGTGCCTACATAAATTAACTCAGCACATTTATTTCCTACATCAATCAACTCGGCACATGTAATGCCTATATAAATCAACTCGGCACATTTAGTGCCTACATCAATCAACTCGGCGTTTTACGCCTACATATCCTACCCCTTATTGGCATGTCAATCTATCCTTTACCTTAGTTCCCAGCTAGGTGTTTTAGGCCTTAATTATTTCATCTCAATTTATTCAAGTAATAATTTCATTATGGTCAAAATATACACCAAATAATTATTTCATAGTTTTATTTTCTCAATAAATTTTTATGGACTCAATGGCTTATCACATAATAATCACTCATATCAACATCATTCATCTCATATCATAAGGCCCAAATCAATTTACATGTAAAACTCACTTTTTGTTTTTTTCAACAGCCCTGTTCTGGACAGATTTCATTCTCTATCTTAAATCTCAATTTTGATGCTGTTACTGGCCGAATTTAATTAAGTGGTCTTCTAATAAATTTTAGCCAAAGTTCTTATCTTTAATTTCCATTTTGAATCAACTAATGCAGATATCTGTAGACAAAGTTATGACTGATTTAGTACTAACTGCTCAGCTAAAATCTGCCCAGGAAATTCCGAGGCAGATTCCAAGTCTCATATTGGTGTCAATTGCTACCATAATTGCATTCATAATTAGATCTTAAGTCCTGCATGAAAGTTTTATATATATGTCTTAAGTTTCCAAAACATCAAAGAACACGAAATTTAGAGTTCCAGAACTTAAGTTATCATATTTTTAATGCATGCTGCTCCATGATAAAATTTCCAGCAACTCATATAATAACACAATTACTCATTTAATCATGCAATTATCATAAGATTTAACAATAAAGTTAGCATATTAAATTTTTGTCATACAAGCACATACCTTACTAATATCTTCTCCCTTTCCTAGGCTTTTTCCTTTCCTTTCCCTTCCTCAAGATTGCTTTTACCTTTGTCTTTGGTTTGCCCTAAAACCATCAAATATATCTCATATCATCAAACCAATTTCTTTTTGTTTCAACCCACCATCACCTAGACAGCCCATTCTTCCTCATTTCTAACCTTAATTATCATCACTTTAATCTCAATTAATAAAGAAAAGCAAGAGGATTGAAGAAGAACTCACATTGACAAAATTTCTCTCTTTGTTTCTTTCTTATTTCTCTTCCTTTCTTCTACCTTTCAAATTGATTTTTCCTTTACTCTTGAGTTTTCTATCACTTGGACTATTCTTTCCTCTCTTTTACTAGATAAAATTGGAATAAAAATGGTGGAGAATGGTGGAGAAGGTGGACGGCAATGGAAGGTGAGGAAGAGGAGATTTTGTTTTTGTTAAGTTTAATGCCTCATTAATGAAAGAATTCTAGAATGGTGACAAGGCATGTGATTCACCAATGCCTCATTAATGAAAGAATTCTAGAATGGTGACAAGGATTAGAAGATAAGGTTTAGGATAAGGCTCATTAATGAAGAGAATTCTAGAATGGGTGATTAGGCATATGATTCATCAATTCTAATTAATGCTCATTAATGTATAAGATGAATATTAGGTTAATATTCCTTAATAATTAAAAAAAAATTCTAGATTTGTTTCATATTGGTCAATTTGATTAATTAATTATAATAAATTTTTAATCTTTAAATAATACATCATTTAACTCATAATTTCCTCTTTGTACAAAATAATCCCAAACCATTCCATAAATCCTCATTTAATCCAAAGGGAAATTTTATTTCAACTAATTCTGACACTAAACTTTTAAATTCCCAATTAATAATATCCTTAATAAATTTTCCATAAATATTATTATTTTTCTATATACCCGGATTTAGACTCCGATCGACCCGGTGTGCATTGACTTTGTCACATACGATCAGTGTCTAAATAACTGGATGTTACAATTCTCTCCCCCTTAAGAAAATTTCGTCCTCGAAATTTACCCGATTAGTTGATGCTGAATAATTGAGGATATTGGGCCTTCATTACTTCTTCACTTTCCCATGTGGCTTCTTCCGTAGAATGGTTGCGCCATAGGATTTTCACCAGAGGTACTCGTTTGTTCCGCAATTCTTTAACTTCCCTAGCTAAAATTGCCACTGGTTCTTCCTTATAAGTCAAATTTGGTTGCACTTCTATGGTTTGAACAGGTATTATGTGTGATGGATCCGACCTATATTTCCTCAGCATTGATACATGGAATACATTATGGATTCTTTCTAACTCTGGTGGTAATGCTAATTTGTATGCCACTGGACCCACACGTTCAAGCACTTCATACGGCCCAATAAATCGAGGACTTAGATTTCCCTTTCTGCCAAACCTGAGGATTTTCTTCCAAGGTGAGACTTTCAAGAATACTTTATCACCAACCGCATATTCTATGTCTTTTCTCTTCAAATCTGCATACGACTTTTGTCTATCAATCGCTGCTTTTAGTCTATCCTTTATCATTCTCACCTTTTCTTCTGTCTGTTGAACTAATTCCGGCCCTACTAGTTTCCTTTCATCAAGCTCTGTCCAACAAAGAGGTGTCCTACATTTCCTCCCATACAAAGCTTCATACGGTGCCATCCCAATACTTGTTTGATAACTATTGTTATATGCAAACTCTATTAATGGAAGATACTTATCCCAACTACCTTCAAACTCAATTACACAACTTCTTAGCATATCTACCAATATTTGAATAACCCGTTCTGATTGACCATCGGTCTGTGGGTGGAATGCTGTACTAAAGTTGAGTCGAGTACCCAAGGCTTGCTGTAAACTTTTCCAAAACTGTGATGTAAACCGTGGATCCCGATCAGAAATTATAAAAACTGGGACACCATGAAGTCAAATTATCTCATTAAAGTATAATTCTGCTAGTCGAGCGAGTGAGTAGTCCATCCTAACTGGTAGGAAATGAGCTGATTTAGTAAGTTTGTCTACTATTACCCATGTTGCATCATGCTTTTTCTGTGTCAATGGCAAGCCAGATACAAAATCCATTGTAATTCTCTCCCATTTCCATTCTGGAATAGAAATTGGCTGTAACAAACCGGATGACACTTGATGCTCTGCCTTCACTTGCTGGCACGTTAGACATCTAGTAGTATATTCTGTGATGTCCCTTTTCATTCTAGGCCACCATTAACACGTCTTTAAATCTTGATACATTTTATTACTTCCTGGATGCATCGTATAAGTAGTATTATGCGCTTCTCTCAAAATTTCTTGCTTTAACTCTTGGATATTTGGTACACACAACCTGCCTTTGTAGCTTAGACTTCCATCAACCCCACTGGTAAACTCCGACCTCTTCCCCTTTTTCACTAACTCGGAGATTTCTGCCAGTTTCAAATCTTGCTTTTGAGCTTCTTTCACTTGTTGAATCAAAGTGGGTTGAACTTGCAATGTTGTCAGTGTTTTCCTACTTAAAGCATCAGCCACTACATTGGCTTTCCCTGGCTGGTAATCAATGATGCAATTGTAATCTTTGATTAATTCCAACCATCGCCTTTGTCTTAAGTTGAGTTCTTTTTGCGTGGGCAGATACTTCAAACTTTTGTGATCCATATAGATGTAGCATCTCTCGCCATATAAGTAGTGCCTCCATATTTTCAGAGCAAATACAATGGCTGCTAGTTCTACGTCATGAGTAGGATAATTCTTCTCATGTGGCTTTAATTGTCTAGAGGCATATGCAATTACTTTACCCTCCTTCATTAATACACAACCTAACCCATTATGTGAAGCATCACTATATACCACATAATCCTTTCCTGGAGTTGGTTGTGTTAACACAGGTGCTTGAGTTAACATGGCCTTCAATTTATCGAAGCTAGTCTGACACTGTTCTGTCCATTCAAACTTAGTGTCCTTCCTAAGGAGTTTTGTCAATGGTGAGGCTATCATTGAAAATTCCTTCACAAATCTCCTATAATATCCCGCCAAGCCAAGGAAACTTCTCACTTCCGTCACATTTCGGGGTGGTTTCCAATTAAGGATCGCCTCTGTCTTACTAGAATCCACTCTAATTCCCTCTACTGATACGATATGTCCCAGAAAAGCCACCTCACTTAGCCAAAAAGCATATTTTGATAACTTTGCATATAATTGCTTCTCCCTCAATGTTTGAAGCACTATTCGCAGATGCTGATCATGCTCTTCTTTATTCTTGGAGTATACCAAAATGTCATCGATAAATACCACCACAAACTGATCTAAATAAGGTCTGAAGACCCTATTCATCATATCCATAAAAGCTGCTGGTGCATTAGTCAAACCGAATGGCATAACTAAGAACTCATAGTGGCCATACCGAGTCCTAAATGTTGTTTTAGGAACATCTGACTCCTTAATTTTTAATTGATGATACCCCGATCTGAGGTCAATTTTGGAGAAAACCCCGACCCCTTTTAATTGATCGAACAAATCATATATTTTGGGTAGGGGATATTTATTATTGATCGTCACCTTATTCAGCTGTCGATAATCAATACAGAGTCGTAAGGTGCCATCTTTCTTCTTCACAAATAACACTGGAGCACCCCAAGGTGACACACTAGGTCTAATAAACCCCTTATCAAGTAGTTCTTGTAGTTGCACCTTCAATTCCTTCAATTCTGTTGGTGCCATTCTGTAGGGGGTAATAGATATTGGAGTCGTACCTGGAATAACCTCTATGCCAAATTCTATTTCTCTATTTGGTGGCAATCCTGGCAAAGCATCGGGAAAGACATCTAGAAATTCACATACTGTAGGTATGTTCCTGAGATCAGGACTCTCTTTTCCAACATCCACTACATGTGCTAGATATGCCTCACATCCCTTCCTTATAAGTTTTCTAGCTTTCGTAACATAAATGACACGAGTTAGGTATGGTCGATTCTCACCCTGAATCATTATGTCATCTTGCCCTGGAATTGTAAATATCACTATTCTGGATCGGCAATCAACAATTGCTCTATGTCGAGTCAACCAATCCGTCCCCAAAATAGCATCAAATTCATGAAAAGGTAATTCAATTAAGTCCGCTAGGAACTCTCTACCCTGAATTTTCACCGGACAATTTTTATACACTATATTAACTGTAACACTATGGCCTAAAGGATTTGTCACCACTATATCATACTCTAATTTTTCTGCTATCATCTTTCCCTGACTAGGTGGTGGTGTGCATAAATAGGAATGAGTAGATCCCGGATCAATCAAAGCAAATAAATCATTATCAAGGAGAGAAAATTTACCAACAATCACATCTGGGGCATCCTGCTCTTCACGAGCTCTCATAGCATAGGCACGGGCTGGCACTCTACCTCCCTCCGGTCTGTCAACTGTTTCTGATGCTCCATGAATCAACTCTGCTCGGCCTCCTCTTATCTGACAACGACCTCTACCTCTGCCCTGGCCTAAAACTCCGGTCTAAATTGGTGTTGTGCTACCTGTACCCCTACCAGTAATCCATCGTGGATAGTCTTTTTGCTTATGATCTGTAGCTCCACATTTTAAACAAGCCCCTGTCAGCCACCAACACTCTCCTACATGTGTCCTTCCACAATGTGGACAAATTTCTGGAGCTGATCTCCTAGAACTGAGTGTAAGTGCACTAGCTATGGATACTGCAGGTCTCTGTTGCTGATTTCCCCTGAAAGTATAAGCTCTACCAACACTTACTATTCGTGGTCGGCTCCTCGCTAACCTAGCCCTTTTACTACCAGATGGGCTTGCACTGAATTGTGATAAAGGTCTTTTAAAACCCTTCTCAATTGTTACCTGCTGCTAATCTACTAATGCTTCCTCCACACTCTCCCCTGCAGACACTAGTCTTGAAAAGTCTTCGATCTGTGAGGCCGCCATTCTGTCTCTAATGGGATGTCTAAGACCCCGCTCAAATTGTCTACATCGATCAATCTCATCTGATATAATACCCTCTGCATACTTGCTTAGGCGAGTAAACTCTTTTTCATATTCAGTTACAGTCGGAGTGTTCTGTTTCAGATCTAAGAATTCTTGTTTCTTCTTGTCTCTGTATGATCTGGGAACATATTTGGCCCAAAACTGGTTTAAAAAGAAATTCCATGTGGGAGGATTTGGTGTTTGTGGCCTTTGCAGAATGGTTTTCCACCAATCATATGCACTTTCTTGCAAAAGAGATAATGTGTACTGATATTTCTGATTAGGAGTACACTCCAGTTGCTCAAACAGCCTCTCATTCCTCTCCAACCAGTACTCTGCTGCTGCTGCATCTTCTTCTTTACGACCATAAAAGTCGGTAGCACCATACTATCGGAGCTTGTCAAACCGTAGACTCGAAGTGGTAGGTCTAGCAGCTTATCGGATTAGTTCCACTACATTCTCTAATAAATCCCCCTGATCTACACCTCTAGCTTCAAAATGACCATAAGATGACATAGATTCACTAGCTCTAGCAGCTCTCCGATGTTGCCTTGAATGAGATGATACTTCAGTGTCAGATGGATCATTACTTTCAGCGCTTACTCTCACAGTTCATTGTGAACTCGATTCCATAACTGTCTAATGCCAGAAAGAATAACCCTTCTTGTAAGATAGCAGCATATATATGTAAGATGCATATGCATAAGACACACACTTTATTTAGTTACCCACTTAAATTATAATCGCCCTAAAACCGGGCTCTGATACCAAAAATTGTAACAACCCCCTTACTCTACTAATAGTAGCAAAGTAAATGAGTGCTACAGTACTCCTGATTTTCTGTCTAACTTGCTTATATAATTTTTTTTGTATATTCTCATTTTATTATATCTGAATGTAAATCTAAAATGTAGTCTCCTATTTTATTTTTCCATACACATATACTTTATACCAATTTATATAATTCATTCATAATAAATTATTTCATTTTCTGAAAGATTACATACCAAGTTCTATTAATTAATATTTTATTTACAGGCCCAAATATGAGTATCACACAATATGAAAATAAAACTTGCTAATATGTTTTACAAAAAGTAATACATTGAAACAAAAAGATCTTCAAATGCTGTTATCCACTATCTGGTGTTCTTCTCTTTCTGGCAGCTTCATCCTTTATTTTCTAACTACTTGAGTACCTACGCGTGGGAAAACCACACGCGCTAAGCTACTAGCTTAGTGGTGCTTTATATGAAAAAAACTTAATATGCAAATTTATAAAATTTCACACATTCATACATTTAAAAATCAAATAAAAGAAATATCATAAATTTATCAGCAATAAATTAATTTGCAGGTTAATTGTTACTGCACCAAATTCCTTTTTCACATGATAATTATGTTAATTGCATAATATCATTGGATAATATTATTTTTAATAACACCAAAATTTTCCTCATTTTATTATTCAATAATTTTTCACAATTAGTCAATTTTATCATATCTTATGTTGTCTTGTTTATTCAAATTTATGCCCAACACCAATAAGTAGAACTATTAGCTAGGATACGGGGCATTTTTGGCCGGCAAATTTTAACTCAGCACATGGCGCCTACATAATTCAACTCGGCACAATATGGTGCCTACATAAATTAACTCAGCACATTTAGTGCCTACATCAATCAACACAGCACATGTAATGTCTACATAAATCAACTCGGCACATTTAGTGCCTACATCAATCAACTCGGCATTTTACGCCTACATATCCTACCCCTTATTGGCATGCCAATCTATCCTTTACCTTAGTTCCCAGCTAGGTGTTTTAGGCCTTAATTATTTCATCTCAATTTATTCAAGTAATAATTTCATTATGGTCAAAATGTACACCAAATAATTATTTCATAGTTTTATTTTCTCAATAAATTTGTATGGACTCAATGGCTTATCACATAATAATCACTCATATCAACATCATTCATCTCATATCATAAGGCCCAAATCAATTTACATGTAAAACTCACTTTTTTTTTTTCAACAGCCCTGTTCTGGACAGATTTCATTCTCTATCTTAAATCTCCATTTTGATGCTGTTACTGGACGAATTTAATTAAGTTGTCTTCTAATAAATTTTAGCCACAGTTATTATCTTTAATTTCCATTTTGAATCAACTAATTAAGATCTCTGTAGACAAAGTTATGACTGATTTAGTACTAACTGCTCAGCTAAAATCTGCCCAGGAAATTCCGAGGCAGATTCCAAGTCTCATATTGGTGTCAATTGCTAACATAGTTGCATTCATAATTAGATCTTAAGTCCTGCATGAAAGTTTTATATATATGTCTTAAGTTTTCAAAACATCAAAGAACACGAAATTTAGAGTTCGAGAACTTATGTTATCGAATTTTTAATGCATGCTGCTCCATGATAAAATTTCCAGCAACTCATATAACAACACAATTACTCATTTAATCATGCAATTATCATAAGATTTAACAATAAAGTTAGCATATTAAATTTTTTTCATACAAGCACATACCTTACTAATATCTTCTCCCTTTCCTAGGCTTTTTCCTTTCCTTTCCCTTCCTCAAGATTGCTTTTACCTTTGTCTTTGGTTTGCCCTAAAACCATCAAACATATCTCATATCATCAAACCAATTTCTTTTTGTTTCAACCCACCATCACCTAGACAGCCCCTTCTTCCTCATTGCTAACCTTAATTATCATCACTTTAATCTCAATTAATAAAGAAAAGCAAGAGGATTGAAGAAGAACTCACCTTGACAAAATTTCTCTCTTTGTTTCTTTCTTATTTCTCTTCCTTTCTTCTACCTTTCAAATTGATTTTTCCTTTACTCTCTTGAGTTTTCTATCACTTGGACTATTCTTTCCTCTCTTTTACTAGCTAAAATTGGAATAAAAATGGTGGAGAATGGTGGAGAAGGTGGACGGCAATGGAAGGTGAGGAAGAGGAGATTTTGTTTTTGTTAAGTTTAATGCCTCATTAATGAAAGAATTCTAGAATGGTGACAAGGCATGTGATTCACCAATGCCTCATTAATGAAAGAATTCTAGAATGGTGACAAGGATTAGAAGATAAGGTTTAGGATAAGGCTCATTAATGAAGAGAATTCTAGAATGGGTGATTAGGCATATGATTCATCAATTCTAATTAATGCTCATTAATGTATAAGATGAATATTAGGTTAATATTCCTTAATAATAAAAAAAAATTCTAGATTTGTTTCCTATTGGTCAATTTGATTAATTAATTATAATAAATTTTTAATCTTTAAATAATACATCATTTAACTCATAATTTCCTTTTTGTACAAAATAATCCCAAACCATTCCATAAATCCTCATTTAATCCAAAGAGAAATTTTATTTCAACTAATTCTGACACTAAACTTTTAAATTCCCAATTAATACTATCCTTAATAAATTTTCCATAAATATTATTATTTTTCTATATACCCGGATTTAGACTCCGATCGACCCGATGTGCATTGACTTTGTCACATACGATCAGTGTCTAAATAACTGGATGTTATAGTGATTGCCTTTAGAGCACTCCTCTAACATAATGAACTCGACTTCCTTATCAAATGACATGCCTAATAGTTCATCAAGGAAGACATCTGGAAATTCTCTCACTATAAGCACGTTTGACACCTTAGGATCTTCCTTTTTATCCACTGCATAACACAAGTAAGCAATGCATCCCTTCTTTATAAACCTCTAGGTAGTTGTAGTTGAAATCACATCAGATATAAAGTATGTTCTTTCACCCACAACAGTGATCTCCTGGTCATCTGAAGGTTGAATGTCACTCTCTTCCATTGATAATCAACTATCGCTTAGTGGGCGGATAACCAGTCCATCCCTAATATCACGTCAAACTTATGGAATGGGAGTTCAATTAGATTAGCCATAAAAACATAACTTTGTGCATTGATGGGACACTCTTTGTACACTTTGTTCACGATAACACTATTCCTTAAAAGATTTCTCAGTAGGATGTCCTACTCTAAATATGAATCTCTCAATTCTTTACCCCGTCCAACATCAGTATTTATGTAGGAGTGTGTGGAACCAAGGTAAAAGTGCATAAATAGAATCAAACATAAGCATAAATTTACCTACTATCACATTGGATGCATCTTGCTCTTTTCTGGCTCTCACTGCATACGTTCGACCTATAGCATGTCCTTGACTCTGGAGTGGAAGTCCAAAAGGTTTGGATGTTGATGGATTAGGGGCTGCTCCCCTACCTCAGCCTCTAGGTGTTAAAGGTTTAGCACCCAGTGCTGGTGATGTAGTATTAGAAGCTTGAGCCACTAGACAATCTTTGACCTAATGATCCTTTGAACCACACATAAAGTAGGTACCACTCAAATATTTGTACTATCCTAGGTGAGATCTACCACATTGACCATAGGTCTGGATTGCACCTCCCTCTCTACTTCTAGGTGCACTACCAATAGAAGTAACTATGGTGTTGCTGCGGGATGTATTTCCTTATCCACACCCTAGTGCAGCTGGTGCACAACTTCGTGAAGGACCTGGTCCTTTATACTTCTTATTTTAAGTACTCGTACCACTAGACTAACCCAACTTTCTCTTTTGTTGAAATCGAGTCTATCTGTCAGCCTCATCCATATAGATACCTTCCACCTTAATAGTTGTTTCTACCAATGAATGCAATTTTGGATGCTTTTGAGCACTAGGTATCTATTTGATATTGTTATAGAGACCCTTCTCAAACCTCTTGCATAAATTCTCTTCAGTCAACTGATTGTCATCAAGATATGCACTAAGGCATTCAAACTCATGCTCATATTCTGTAACTGTCTTATTTCCCTATCTACGTCTCTAAAAAGCATCTTGCATCGCTAATTTATACTCCAACCCTATGTATTTATTCTAAAATTAGGCCAAAAAATATTTTCAGATTCAACTGCTCAACTGGGGTGTGTTTGCAGACTTAGTCCCTCCAAATAAATGCAAAACCCTAGAGTAAAGCCACTGTACGCTCAAACGTTTCTTTAGGAAAACTGTGAGGATTTCAAACAATCTTTTGGTCCTGAACAACTATTCTTCAACCTTTGTAGGTGTCAATGAATCATGCCCATATAAATCTTCAGCTCCCAATCTCTTTAACTGCTCCAAAATCAACTTCTTTTTTGGTGGAGTAAGAGGTTATGCTTGTGGTTGTAATTGTTCAGCTTGTATTCTATATTGATTGTAATCAGTCAAAAGATTGAGGAAGTCTGATTGTGGCGGTGGAAGTGGTGCATCTGGTGTAGGAACATGTTGTTGTGGAGCCTCATCTTGCACAACACTCATTGACGCTTCACTTTCACCATCCCCTACCCTACGACTTTGATCAGATGGCATCTTTCACTATAAAACAAAAAAAAGGAGCAAGCATACATTAGACTTATAACACTTTTCATTTAACAAATGGCATGTATATGCATTTAATCCATTCACTTAATGCCACTCCAATCTTAGAACTACCAAAATCAGGCTCTGATACCACAAAATGTAACACCATTATTACAATCAGTTTATACGTATGTTATGTTTTCTAAAGCGATTACCATGATTGTTTAGTATTGTCTACAATATGATTACAACAGATGTGGGTAAAAAAAAAGTTTACTTGTTAGTCAAAATGTCAATAATGTACCATATGAATATAGATTCATTGTTCACTTATGTATTTTTAAATTCTTACATTCCATCACTTATTTAACATATTTATTACTTTTCCAATTGACCTATAACTGTCCTATTTAACTATTCATTTAACCAAAATTTTAGCAGCATAACGACTATAAATCTAAACTACCTTTCTTGCACAACACATAATTCCATACCCACACAGGGTACAACAGTTCAAAAATAAAAAATATTCATTCACCATCTGTCTAATATCCAACATTTCACACATTAAGCATAACAGTCCATTAGCAGAATATAAAGTCCATAAAAGTCCTTTTTACATACAGAAATACATATTTCAAATTTATCATAAAGCGTATTGAATATACATGTCATTAAGTTTATAATATATAATTTTTCTTCAAGCTGCTCCCAAAACAAAGTATGCTTGCTCCAACGACTCCCTAGCTAGTACCTACACGCAGTCAAAATAAACTATATGGTAAGCATTAAAATGTTTAGTAATGGTTACAAATCTAAAAACATCCAGTGGCCTAAATTTATGTATACACATTCGGGCAAATTTCATACACTATTCATATTAGCATAACAATCATAATTTAACTCAAACTTACACTTTAACTTATTATTCAAGAATATACTTTAAACATTATACTTATTTCATATTTATAATTATCCTTTTAATTATTATTATTATTATTATTATTATTATTATTTACTATTAATTTACCTTTAATACATTTATTGATTTAACAATTACACTAAGTATTCGTCTTATGACTTATTTTTTTATTTTAATCCTCCATTTAATTTTTCTTGAACGGAAAATTATGTTTTGGTTTCTAAACTTCCATTTATTTATAATTATATCATTTTACCTTTTTTCTCCTAGTGTCAATCTAGTAGAAAATCTTCGGACCAGATACATGGAACGTGGACCCCACAGGTCAACTACACTGAATATATGACCCCGAACGACCACCCAAATATTGTATTGCATACTAATCACTAAATCACTATTACTAAAGTAGACCACTATTGGAGTACCTATATGAGTCGCCATGACTCGCGCCTCGGCTATGGTGTCCTTATGGCTAGTCAATTATATCCTAAACTTGATTTAAGCATTAGACTACAACTAATGGCAATAAAATTATTTTTTTAACCTAATTCTCATTAAATCCTTAAAATTCATTTATTTTACATTATTATTTACTTAGAATTCTATCCGGCCATAACTAAGTTTCCACCTTTAAAATATTATTTTTCCACAATTTCCAATCCAACACACTAAATATTCAATATTATCATCAATTAAGTCACAAAACTCAATTAAACATACCTCATTCATTATATTCCATTTCATACATAATGTAATTATTAACTAGAAAATATTCAAATAAATTCTAATGATTCTTAATTAATTCATATACACCAAATTTCATATATATATGCATTTATGGCTTAATTCTCATTAAATTAATAAAAAATACATTAAATTTTTTATGTCTTCAATTTAGCCTAACATGCATTCTCACCGTTAAAGTTTTTTTTTAACTACTAATCATTCATTTCACTAATTCATACATTCAATAACATGTATATATCATAATATTTTACTAAATCATAAATATACCTATATATGCTAATTTACATCATTCGATCATTATAAAGTTTCTACCATTAAAAACTTCTTTTTTTAAAAGCATTATAATCCACATTTTTAATATCCTTAATCTTGTTTCTTACCTTATTTTTAATTTATCAGGAAAAATACACATATACCCTAATTCTATAACGTAAATTCATGCAAATTCAATGGAAATAATTAGATTTTGTAACCACTAACCTTAATTCTTTGCTTTAGTCTTCCTAAACTTCCTTTTCCTTGGCCTTTTTCTTTGAAGTTCCTCTTCCTCCTTTGTTTTCTACCATAGGCCGAATACATGCATAGGCAAAACCACCATTATTTTGCTTTTATAATTCAATATAACTTCATAAATGTAACCTACATACCTTAACTTACCATTAGACCCTTAAATAAATTTTAAACCCCCAATTTCTCTTACCTCAATTTTATGCCCTAACTTGAATCCTTTAATTTTTCCATTTCTAACCCTTCAATTAAAGATCTGAGGCCTCAATCAGCTAATAGAGGGGCTAAAATAACATTAGAATGCTTGAATTTGGTGTAAGAATTAGATAGAAGTGAGAAATTTTATGAAAAATAATGGAAGAACCATTTGGCCTAGATGAGAGCATGGGAGGGTTGAAGAAAAGTGTAGAATTGTCTAGAGAATTCTAATATTTTTGGGTTATATAGGTGGCTAGAATGGGTTGGGCCTTGGTCAAGTCAAGTAATCAAACCTAATTAGGATCATTTGTAAAATTAATGCCCATTTAGCAATTCTAAATTATTTCTCTCTCTTCCCAAGCCCAATTTCTCTTAAATTGATTCCATATAAACCAAAAGTCTTATTATGGGTCCCACTATTTTGACCAAAACTTGATATTTTTGTGTTAATTAACACCTTAATCCCTTTTTATATGGGGTAGTTGGCCAACCCTTGTTTTTAATATCCAATATATATATTTAATTGATATTTATCTCAATTAATACTCCAATTTTTGGTAAATTGAATATTGACCCCAAAACTTGTCAAATTTTACAAGTTAATCTTTAAACATTTTTAACATCTTTTAAGCATTTTAAATACTTAATTAAGCATATATCACAATAATTAATCATCATTTTGATTAATTCCAGTGAAAATCTAAATTTAGACTTCGATCGGTCAAACACGTCAACTTAACGACACATGCAACTCAGTGCCTAAATTAGTAGATATGACACTATGCATATTTAATTCAACATTCATAGACCATAATTGAATCAAATATTGTAAAGCGAATGCTTGTAAGTGAGTTATACTGCTGTTAGACTTCCTACTCAATGTATTTACTACTACATTGGCTTTTCCCTAGATGATATTCAATGGTACAGTCATAATCTTTTAATAGCTCTAACCATCGTCTATGTCTCATGTTTGACTCTTTTTGTGTCAACAAATAACTCAAACTCTTATGGTATGTGGAGATTTGGAATGTCTCGCCATACAAAGAATGCCTTTAAATTTTCAATACAAATACAACTACAGCCAATTCCAAGTCATGCATTAGATATGATATCTTATATGGCTTCAGCTGTCTGGATGCATAAGATATGACTTACCATGTTGCCTTAATATGCACCCTAAACCTTTGTGTGAAGCATTATTATACATTGTAAATCAACCTATACCCGTAAGAATAACTAACACTAGTGCAATGGTTAATCTATGTTTTAGCTCATTAAAACTCCTTTGGCACTCTAGAGTCCTTTTGAAAGGCTCATTCTTCCTTAGTAATTTAGTCAAAGGGGTGGCAATCAATGAGAATCCATCCATAAATCTACAATAATAATTTGCCAAGCGTAGAAAACTACGTACTTTTGCAACATTTTTAGGAGTTTGCCAATTTACTATAGCCTCTATATTCTTTAGATCTACCTCTACGCCTTTTCCTAATACCACATGCCTAAGGAACACCAAATGATATAACCAAAACTCATATTTACTCAGTTTTGCATACAATTGTTTCTTTTTTAAAGTTTCCAATACAATTTTTAAAAGTTGTTAATGTTCTTCCCTATTCTTTGACTACACCAATATGTCATCAATAAATACTATCACAAACTTGTCTAGATACAGTTGAAACACTTTATTCATTAATATCATAAATGCAGTCACAACATTAGTCAACCCAAATGGCATTACTAAGAATTCATAATGTCCATACCTAGTTCAAAAGGTAGTTTTTAGAACATCTGCTTCTGCTACCTTTAGTTGGTAATAGCATTATTTCAAATCAATCTTGGAAAATATTTGAGCTCCCTATAACTAATCAAACAAATCATTTATTCTGGGCAATGGGTATTTATTCTTAACTGTCACTTTGTTTAGTTTCCTGTAATCAATACATATTCTCATTATTCCATCTTTCTTTTTAACAAATAATATTGGAGCTCCCCATGACAATACAATAGGTCTGATATACAATTTTTCAAGTAATTGCTACAATTGTGTCTTCAATTCTTTCAACTCAACTAGGGCCATTCTGTAGGGTAACATTGATATTGGTGTTGTCTCTGGTACTAGTTCAATTATGAATTCTATCTCTCTATCAAGTGGTAAACTAGGTAAATCATTTGGGAATACATAAGGAAATTCTCTCACCACTGGTATATTTTCAAGTAATCTATTAGTGGTTCCAGTATCAGTCAGATATGCTAAGTATGCTTCACACCCTCATTTGACCATTCAAAATGCTTTTATAGCTGAAATTAGACAAATGGGCCTAAGTTTTCTTTTGCTTAGAAATACAATCCTTGACTGGTTCAGTGATTATATCATAAATATAAATATTATTAGTAACCACTTCAGGAGCATCAATTGCTTCCTGCCTATACATGGCAAATACCTTGGTCTATGTATGAGGTTAAGAACTCTGACTTTCAGATCTGGTTGCTCCTCTGCCTAATGTGCCAGTCCTACCTCTGCCTCTACCTTTGCCCTGTGTTCCACTGGTACTAGTCACCCTAGGCGCCTCAACTCTAGTCGCTGATACCCCTATATCTCTGCCAATCTATGCTAATTTGGCTCTTTCTTGACAGTATGTATAATATGGTCTAGTGATCCATAGAAATAACATGCTCTTAAGAGCCTTCTACATTCATCTACAAGTTGTTGTCCACAATGAGTATAAGTAGGCCTCTAATCCACATACTAGTTTTTTCCTTTGTCTGGATAAAAGAAAGTTGTACCATGACCTCTAGAATCGAAGTACCTATTTCTATTGCCACACTATGGTAGCATATGTCTAGCCTTCTTTTTATGTCCTCTACTAGACTCTCCAATAAACTCTCTTGTTACCCTTTTTACTTGTTGTTCTACAGCTTCTTTCATCAAATTTTTTGCTCTAATTGATGCTACTATGAGTCTAGTATAGCTATATAGATCAATGACTGTAATTTTATTGCTAACCGCATATCTAAGGCCCTCTCAAACTTTCTACACTTATTTTTTTAAGTGGAGACCATAAATGTGGCATAGTGGGAAAGTTTATTAAACTGCACCTCATATTCAGAAACAAATATGAATTATTTTCTCTTATCATCCTTATATTCCTCAAGCATATAATTATTCTAGAACTCTTGAAGGAAATCGTTCCAAGTCAGAAATGGAGGTTGTGCATCATTACCCAGGACTGTTTCCCACCACTCATTAGCATCACCTTGAAGCAAAGATATACATAATCAAAATTTTCATATGGAGTACACTTATCATATTTAATACCCTTTGTGTCCTCTTCATCCAAGTCTCTGCTTCAACTAGGTCAGTCGTGCCATAAAAATGAACAATCCCTTGTTTTCTATGCTTTTCATAGTGTTTTTCTCTGTATATTTTGGGCTCATGTACTTTGTGTTAAATATTTTCATAGGAACCTTCACTATGATGTCTATGTGATGAATGGGCTTGTACACCTGCTGGAGCTCTAGCTTCTAATGCAAATGGATCTCTTACAAGATGATATGATGCCTCAAGTGTAATGGCCCAAATACTGGATTAGTCATAAACTATAGTTTTCAAAATTGATCAGCATACCGGGGGTCAAAAATACACTCATGGGTAAAAAATATTTTATTTGATTATCGGAAAATATAGGTTATGACTAGTATGGGGGTAAATTTTGGAGTGAAAATGAGGTCAAATAAGTCCTCAAAAGTCAAAACTAAGAAAAAAATGGAATCTCGCTTAATTAAATAGATTGTTGACCGAAGTTTGGCTGGGCTGTGAAAAATAACAAACAACATCCAAAAATTATTTTAAGACATGGATAGACTCTAAATAATATTTAGGATTTTTTGACAATAAAAAATGAATTTTACGACAACACCAAAAATTGAATTATCAGTCCGGTTTGAGTGAGCTGGATAGAAAATAGACTCTGATTGAGTTGAAATTTTTGTGTATACATATAAAAATATTTTATGAAATATGGAATCAAATTTGGGTGAAATTGAGCTCAGCAAGTGATAAAAATAATTTATAGTGCATAATTGGGACTAAATGGTTTAGGCTTTGTTTGGCCCAAGTCCACAAAAATTAAACCACTATAAATACCCTTAAATATCAGAATTTTATAGAGAGAATTCTGAAACTCCTTCTTCCCCAGACATCCTTGCTTGGACGAAGTCATCTTTTCCCATTTTCCATCCAAGTTTCTTCCAATTTCTTCACTTTTTACACAAAAATCAACCACCCAAAAATAATTTCAGCTTCTCTATTAGCTAATAGAAGTTTTTAAACTTCAATTGGAGGGCTAGAGTGAAAGAAAATCCAAGGGGAAAAGTTAAGATATAAATTTGAGGTAAGTTAAATTTATGGTTTTAAATTAGTTTAATGGTTCAAATAAGTAGTTTAAGGTATGTAGATGATAAAAATAAAGTTTATTTGAGTTAAGGAAGCAAAATAATGGTGGATTAATAAAGAGAAAATTTTGGTCGTGGTAGGTTCAAGAGAAGGTGAAGGTGCGTCCAAAGAAAAGGCTAAGGAAAAGAAAGATTAAGAAAGCCTAAACAAGAAATTAAGGTTAGTGATTTCAAAATCTATTTATTTTCATTTATTAAGCATGATTTAGGGTTATGGAAATTTTAAACTTTTGTGTGTTTTGCATGTAATTGCTAATTAACGCTTCAAACATGATTAAGGAATTATTAAAAGTGAATTAGAATGGTTAATTTCAATAAAAAAATTAATTAGTGGAAATTGGAAAATATGACCTTATTATGTGAAAAATATAAATTAAGGTATAAATAAATTTTATTGTAATATTATGATATATATGGAATAAGGAATGTATAAATTAGTGAAAGGAATATTTAGAAGATGAAAGAAAAAATTTTAATGATGAAAATTAATTATAGGCCGAAAATTGAAGAAAACATTAATATTTTTCTTGCTAATTAAATGAAAATTTAGTCATTAAATGCAAGAAAATATGATTTTTAGTTTGAATAAATTTATTGAGAATTTTTAAATGAAATATTGAATATCTTTCTAATTATTTATTTTATTATGCATGAAATGAAAAATAAGAAATAAACTGTATTTAGTGAGCTTAATGACTTAATTGATTATTAATGATGAAATGTTGAAATAGTAGAATGAAAAATGTGAAAAGATTATGGTAGATATAAAATTGTATGGATGAATAAAATATTAAGTGATTAATAATTTAAAAATAATGGAAATTATGAATTTAATGGAAATTGAATAAAATGAATAAAATAATGTCATTTGTCATTTTTCTAATCATTAAATCTAGGTCAGGATATAATTGGCTAGCCATAGGAACACCATTACCACGGTGCGGGTCATGCCGACTCGCTTATATAGGCCAATGATAGTCTACTACAGTGATAGTGATTCAATGAACAATGTATAATGCAGTGCTCGAGTGATCCTTCGATATTACTTTTTAGTATTGTGGACTTTTGGATCTACATCCCATGTATCTGGTCTGAAGATTTTCTATCGGATTGGAAATTGGGGGCAAATTTGAATAAAAGTAGTAATAATGATAAAAGTGAAAAATAAGTGAAAAACATTATAAAAATGATAAATGGTATAATTATACATATGATAAAAGTGACAAATGTGAATACAATGATAAAAGTGAAAATATGAGAAAAATGATTAATCTGGAAAATATAATAAATATGAGAAATGTGAAAAATATGAAAAAAATGAATAAAGTTAAAAATATGAGAAAAATAAAAAAATAAAACAAAATATGCAAAAAATGACATAAGTGATAAATTTGATAAATATGATAAAAATGATAAAGATAATAAAGTGGTATAATAATAATAATGATAAAAGTGATAATTGTGAGAAAAGAAAAAAATATAGAGAAATAAGTGAAAAAATGAGAAATAAGTGAAAAAATGAAATAAAATGTTAAATTATGTAGTTAAAAAGGTAAATAAATGAAAAATAAAATTTCTTAGTGGCAAAAGTGTAAATAAATATATAGTGGTATAACCATAAACAAATGGAAATTTAAGAATTAAAGTTAAGTTTGTAGCTAATTAAATGAAAAATTGAAAAGAATGATTAATTAAAGAAGAAAAGTGAAAATTATTAAATTGAGAGGAATTGGAAAAAAAACTATGAGTTAAAATGAGAAATATTGTTAATTGAATAAAGATATTAAATAGTGAATTAAGAGTAAAATATTTAAAAAAGAATAATAAATATATATTTAATAGAAAATTTGAATGATGTATTAAAAATATTATTGCATGTATAAATGAATGAAAATATAGGCAATAGAAATTTTTAGATTAGTAATCATCACTAGACATATTAATACTCAGCACGTAGTTATTTAACTACATGCATGTAGTAGCAGGGAAGACAAGAGCAAGCGTACAAGTTTTAGAAGCTGACGGAAGAATAAAATAATAGTAGATTAGTATTAAAAATGACATGTATATATATATATATATATATATATATGAATATGGAGTTGTAGGAATGAAATATTGTACATATTATGATAAAAAGATATTTGTGAATTATTATTATATATGTAAATAATGAAATATGAATTTATGAATGAATAAAGAATATATGGTATTATATGTTTATTGTTATGCCCAAAAAATGAGCTGAGAATTGTGTACTTTGACGGTGGGGTAGTCAGTTTATAGCTGTTATGCTGCCGAAATTTTTAAAAAATAAAAAGGATCAATTAAGTGATAATAATAGAATAGTCATTAAAGTAAATTAAAATAAAAAAATTGGCACATATCGTCTATAATCGTATTAACTCATGTAACGTACATATAAAATGATTATTTAAGGATATCATAGTTTTAGTGGTATCAGAGCATGGTTAAGACGGTTCTAAGATCGGAGTGTGAATTAAGTGAATGGATTATATGTATATACATGCCAATTGATGGATGAAGTGTGCTATAAGTCTAATGTATGCTTCCTCCTTTCCTATTTTATAGTGAATGATGGCATCCCAATAAGGTCAAGGTGTTGGGGACGGTGAGAGTGAAGCGTCGGTTAGTGCTGGGCAAGTTGAAGCCTCACAACTGAATGTCACTCCACCAATTGCACCACCTCCACCGCCACAGCCAGATTTTCTCCATCTCATGGTTGATTATATTTAACATAGAATGGAAGCTGAACAAGCTCAACAGCCACAGCCGACAACATAAGTACAGCCTCCCACTCCACTTAAAAGGAAGCATATTTTGGAGCAATTGAAGAAATTGGGAGCTAAAGATTTGCGTGATCCATTGACCCATGTACAAGTTGAGGAATGGTTGTTCAAGATAAAGAGGTTATTTGAAATTACTCACACCCTACCTGAAGAGAAATTTGAAGGTACTGTGGCATTACTTTAAGGACTTGCATTCATTTGGTGGGATTCAGTATGTAAGCATACCCCAGGTGAACAGTTGAATTGGGATTTCTTCTTGGCCCAGTTTGAAAAGAAATACATAGGGTTAGAGTATAAAACAGAGATGCAAGATGCCTTTTTGAGACTCAGATAGGGAAATAAGACAGTAGCATAATATAAGGGCGAGTTTGAGCGCCTCAATGCTTACCTTGATGATTACCAGTTGACAGAGGAGAGATTATGTCAGAGATTTGAGAGGCGTCTCCATAACAAGATCAAATAGATAGTGGGTGCACAACAACATCCAAATTTGCATACCTTGGTAGAAGCTGCAATTAAAGTGGAAAGTATTCAAGCAGATGAGGCTAGCAGCAAACTCAGTTTTAGCAGAAGAGGAAGCTGGGATAGTTCAGTGGTTTGAGTGCTTAAAGCAAGAAATTTGGGGGACTGACTCCATCACAGAGCCATACATCAGTTGCACTAGGGCGTGGGCAAGGAAATACATTTCGTGGCAATGCCTCAATCATTTATGTGGGCAATACACCTAGAGGCAGAGGGGCAGGTACAGTTCAGACTTGTAGCCATTGTGGTAGATCTCACCTAGGAGAGTGTAGATATTTGACTGGCGCCTGTTTGAAGTGTGGTTCAAAGGATCATCAGGTCAGGGATTGTCCAGTGGCTCAAGCCTCTACGACTATGTCACCAACATCTAGTATTGGATCTCCACCATCCAGAGACCGAGCTAGGGGAGCAGTCCTTAACCCATCAGCATCTAGACCTTCCACACAACAACCCCAGGGTCAGGGATGAGCTGCAGACCGTACTTATGTAGTGAGAGCTAGAGAGGAAGATGATGCTCCTGATGTGTTAGTAGGTAAATTCATACTTATGACTGATTCTATTTATGCATTTGTTGATCCTGGTTCCACATATTCCTACATAAATACTGATGTTGCACGGGGGAAAGGGTTAAAAGATTCACAATTAGACCAGGACATCCTAGTGAGCAATCCTTTAGGGAATAGTGCTGCCGTGAATAGGGTGTATAAGAATTGCCCTATTAGTGTGCAAGGTTATGAATTCCTAGCCAACCTAATTGAACTCCCATTTCGTGAGTTTGATGTGATATTAGGGATGGATTGGTCATCTACCCATCAAGCAACAACAAATTGTAAATGGAAGAGAGTGACACTTAAACTCTCCGATGATCGGGAAATTACTACTGTGGGTAAAAGAACAAACTTCTTACCATATGTGATTTCAGCTACAACTGTCAAGAGACTTATAAGAAAGGGGTGCATTGCTTATTTGTGTTTTTCAATGGAAGCTAAAAAGGAAGATCTCAAGGTTTCAGATGTGCCTATAGTGAGATATTTTCTAGATGTATTTCCTGATGAATTACCAGGCTTACCACCTGACAGGGAAGTCGAATTCACTATTGATGTAGCTCAAGGCACGACACCTATTTTGATTGCACCCTCCAAGATGGCGTACAGAACTCAAGGAATTGAAAGTTCAGTTGCAGAAATTGCTTGATAAAGGCTTTATCAGACCCAATATTTCACCATGGGGAGCATTAGTACTCTTTGTAAAGAAAAAGGATGGGTCTCTTAGATTGTAACTTGACTACAGACAGCTGAATAAGGTGATAATCAATAACAAGTATCCCCTTCCATGTATTGAAGACTTATTTGATCAATTGAATAGAGTAGGTGTATTTTCAAAGATTGACCTACGATCAGGCTACCATCAGTTGAAAGTAAAAGAAGCAGATGTACCCAAGAATGCTTTTCGCATGAGATACTACCATTATGAACTTTTAGTCATGCCATTTGGACTTATGAATACCCCAGCAGCTTTCATGGATCTAATGAATAGGATCCTTCATCCTTATCTAGACCAGTTCGTGGTAGTATTTATTGATTATATTATAGTGTATTCGAAAATGCTAGAAGAACAAGACAAGCACCTACGAATTGCCTTGCAAATATTGAGAGAGAAACAGTTGTATGCAAAGTTCAGTAAATGTGACTTCTGGTTGAATGAAGTATCCTTTTAGGGTCATGTAGTTTCAGGTGAAGGGATAAAGGTGGATCCAAAGAAGATTGAAGCAATCTTACAGTGGAGAATACCTAAGAGTGTTATAGAAGTCAGAAGTTTCTTAGGTTTGGTTGGGTATTACAGGAGACTTGTAAAAGGTTTTTCCACCATAGCAACACTACTCACTCGATTGTTTCAAAAGCATGTTAAGTTTGAGTGGATGGATAAATGTCAAGGAAGCTTTGAGAAGCTTAAAAACATGTTGACAAAAGCCCAATGTTAACTCAACCAGAATTTGGCAAGGATTTTGTGATTTACAGTGATGCCTCCAAGAATGGGTTAGGTTGTGTATTGATGCAAGAAGGTAAAGTGATTGCATATGCTTCCCGAAAACTCAAGACTCATGAGAAGAACTATCCTACTCAAGACCTTGAGCTTGCAGTAATTGCACTCACCTTGAAGATTTAGAGACATTATCTTTATGGTGAGAAATGTTACATTTACACATATCACAAAAGTTTGAAATATTTGCTCACATAGAAAGAACTTAATTTGAGACAGAGGCGTTGGCTTGAATTGATAAAAGACTATGACTGCCTAATCGACTACCATGCATGGAAGGCGAATGTAGTAGCTGATGCACTTAGTAGAAAATTTATGGTAACATTTCAAGTGATGAATGTTAGATTGAATATGGCACAGGATGGAGCGATAATAGTGGAAATGCAAGTAAAACCAGACTTTCTTGAGCAAGTGAAAGCGGCATAAAAGTTAGATGATCGCTTGATTGCCATAGTGAACAGGGTAAAAGAGGGCAATGAAGGTGATTATTCTTTGGGTGATGATGGAAGTCTTTATTTTAACCAGAGGTTATGTGTACCGGATTAAGATGAATTTAGAAAGAACATTCTCACAGAAGCTAATCATAGCAGCTATGCAATGCATCCTAGTGGTAACAAAATGTATCAGGATTTGAAAGTACACTATTGGTGGCTATGAATGAAATGTGATGTGATAGAATTCGTGAGTAAATGCTTGATATGCCAACAGGTGAAAGCTAAACATCAAGTTCTATTAGGTTTACTTCAAGCTATCGTGATACCAGAGTGGAAATGGAATCGAGTGACCATGGATTTTGTGATGAGATTGCCTTTGACTGGAAAGAAGCATGATGCTATTTGGGTAATCATTAATAGACTCATAAAATTAGCCCATTTCATACCAGTATGAAGGGACTATCCACTGACCAAGTTGGCAGAAATTTACATTAATGAGATAGTGAGACTCCATGGCATACCATCCTCTATTATTTCAGACAGGGATCCAAGATTTACTTCCCAATTCTGGAAGAAGTTGCAAGAAACATTGGGGATAAGACTTCATTTTAGTACAGCTTTTCATCCCCAGACTAATAAGCAGTCGGAGCGTGTGATTCAGATACTTGAGGATATGTTGGGAAGTTGCATCTTTGAGTTTGAAAGTAGTTGGGAAAAGTATTTGCCATTAGACGAATTTGCTTACAACAACAACTATTAGTCCAGCATAAAAATGGAACCATATGAAGCACTGTATGGGAGGAAATGTAGAACTCCTTTATGTTGGACAAAATTGAGTGAGAAAAAGCTAATGGAAATAGACTTGGTTCAAGAAACGGAAGAGAAGATACGGCTGATCAAGGATAAATTGAAAGAAGTCATGGACCGACAAAAATCATATGCGGATTTAAGAAGAAAGGATATAGAGTTCCAGGTTGGAGATCGAGTATTTCTGAAAGTATCATCCTAGAAGAAACTTATGAGATTTGGAAAAAAGGGCAAACTAAATCCAAGATTTTTAGGCCCTTATGAGATTATACAGCGAGTGGGACCTGTAGCCTATCGATTGAAGCTGCCTCAATAGTTGGAAAAGATTCATGATATGTTCCATATGTCAATGCTACGGAGGTATAGGTCAGACCCTAGCCATGTAATCAAACCAAAAGAAATTCGGATACAGACTGATCTGACTTATTAGGAGAAACCAGTAAAGATTCTAGCTAGAGAGATTAGATAGCTCAGGAACGAGCAACTCCCATTAGTGAAAGTGTTATGGGGTCACCACAATGTGGAAGAAGCTACGTGGGAGCCAGAAGCTGCAATGAGGCACCAATATCCACAACAATTCAATACAGGTAAAATTTCGATGACGAATTTTTTGTATTAGTAGAGGAGAATTGTAATGGCCCAAATACCGGATTAGTCGTAAACTATAATTTTCGAAATTGATCAGCATAGTGAACTGGGTAAAAGAGGGCAATAAAGGTGATTATTCTTTGGGTGATGATGGAAGTCTTTATTTCAATCAGAGGTTATGTGTACCAGATCAAGATGAATTGAGAAAGAACATTCTCATAGAAACTCATCATAGCAGCTACGCGATACATCCTGGTGGTAACAAAATGTATCAGGATTTGAAAGTTCACTATTGGTGGCTAGGAATGAAATGTGATGTGACAGAATTCGTGACTAAACCCGATGGGGTCAAAAATATACTCGAGGGTGAAAAATATTTTTTTTGATTACCGGAAAATATAGGTTATGACTAGTTCGAGCGTAAAATTTGGAGTAAAAATGATGTCAAATAAGTCCTCAAAAATCAAAACTAAGAAAAATGAGATCCGGTTTAATTAAATAGTTGGTTGACCGTACTTTGACCGGACTATAAAAAATAGCGAACGACATCCAAAAATTTATTTTAAGACATGGATACACTCTAAATAATATTTAGCATTTTTTGACAATGAAAAAAGAATTTTACGGTAACACCGAAAATTGAATTATCAGTCTGGTTTGAGTGAGCTTGACAGAAAATAGACTCTTATTGAGTTGAAAATTTTTGGGTAGATATATAAAAATATTTTATGAATTATGAAATAAAATTTGGGCTAAATTGAGCATGGGAAGTAAAAAAAAATTATTTATAGTGCATAATTGGGCCTAAATGGGTTGGGCTTTGTTTGGCCCAAGCCCACCCAAATTAAACCACTATAAATACCCTTAAATATCAGAATTCTCTAGAGAGAATTCTGCAACTCCTTCTTCCCCAAACCCCCTTGCTTGGCCGAAGTCATGTTTTCCCATTTTCCTCCCAATGTTTTTCCATTTTCTTCACTTTTTACTCCAAAATCAACCACCCAAAAATAATTTCAGCTTCTCTAATAGCTAATATAAGTTTTTAATCTTCAATTGGAGGGCTAGAGTGAAAGGAAATCAAAGGAGACAAGTTAAGATACAAATTTGACGTAAGTGAAATTTATGGTTTTAAATTAGTTTAATGGTTCAAATAAGTAGATTAAGGTATGTAGATGATAGAAATGAAGTTTATTTTAGTTAAGGAAGCAAAATAATGGTGGATTAATAAAGGAAAATTTTGGCCATGGTAGGTTCAAGAGAAGGTGAATGTGCTTTCAAAGAAAAGGCTAAGGAAAAGAAAGATTAGGAAGGCCTAAACAAGAAATTAAGGTTAGTGATTTTAGAATCTATTTATTTCCATTTATTAAGCATGATTTAGGGTTATGGAAAAATAAAAATTTTGTGTATTTTGCATGTAATTGCTAATTAATGCTTAAAACATGATTAAGGAATTATTAAATGTGAATTAGAATGCTTAATTTCAATAAAAAAAATTAATTTGTGGAAATTGGAAAATATGACCTTATTATGTGAAAAATGTAAATTAAGGTATAAATATATTTTATTGTAATATTATGATATATATGGAATAAGGAATGTATAAATTAGTGAAAGGAATATTTAGAAGATGAAAGAAAAAATTTTAATGATGAAAATTAATTATAGGCCGAAAATTGAAGAAAACATTAATATTTTTCTTGCTAATTAAATGAAAATTTAGTCATGAAATGCAAGAAAATATTATTTTTAGTGTATATAAATTTTGGGAATTTTTAAATGAAATATTGAATATTTTTCAAATTATTGATTTTGTTATGCATGAAATGAAAAATAAGGAATAAAGTGTATTTAGTGAGCTTAATGACTTAATTGATTATTAATGATGAAATGTTGAAATAGTATAATGAAAAATGTGAAAAGATTATGGTAGATATAAAATTGTATGGATGAATAAAATATTAAGTAATTAATAATTTAAAAATAATAGAAATTATGAATTTAATGGAAATTGAATAAAATGAATAAAATAATGTCATTAGTCATTTTTCTAATCATTAAATATAGGTCAGGATATAATTGGCTAGCTATAGGAACACCATTACCACAGTTCGGGTCATGACGACTCACTTATGTAAGCTAATGATGGTCTACAACAGTGATAGTGATTCAGTGAACCGTGTACAATACAGTGCTCGGGTGATCCTTCGGGATTACTTTTCAGTGTAGTGGACTGTTGGGTCCACGTCTCATGTATCTGGTCCAAAGATTTTCTATCAGATGGAAACTACGGGTAAATTTGAATAAAAGTAGTAATAATGATAAAAGTGAAAAATAAGTGAAAAACATTATAAGAATGATAAAATAGTATAATTGTAAAAATGATAAAAGTGACAAATGTGAATAATATGATAAAAGCGCAAATATGAGAAAAATGATAAATGTGAAAAATATAATAAAAATGATAAATGTGAAAAATATGATAAAAATGAATAAAGTGAAAAATATGAGAAAATTAATAAAAATAAAAAAAAATATATGATAAAAATGACATAAGTGATAAATTTGATAAATATGATAAAAATGATAAAGATAATAAAATGGTATAATAATAATAATAATAATAATAATGATATAAGTGATAATTGTGACAAAAGAAAAAAATAGTAAAATTGAAAAATGAGAAATAAGTGGAAGAAAATGAAATAAAATGTTAAATTATGTAGTTAAAAAGGTAAATAAATGAAAAATAAAATTTCTTAGTGGCAAAAGTATAAATACATGTAGAGTAGTGGCATAACCGTAAATAAATTACAATTTAAGAATTAAAGTGAAGTTTGTAGGTAATTAAATGAAAAATTGAAAATAATGATTAATAAAGAAGAAAAGTGAAAAATGATTAAATTGAGAGGAATTGAAAAAAAAATCAATGAGTTAAAATGAGAAATACTCTTAATTGAATAAAGATATTAAATAGTGAATTAAGAGTAAAATATTTATAAAAGAATAATAAATATATATTAAATAAAAAAATTTGAATGATGTATTAAAAATATTATTGTATGTATAAATGCATGAAAATATAGGAAATGAAAATTTTTAGATTAGTAATCACCATTGGACATATCAATGTTCAACACGTAGTTATTGAGTGTATGCAAGTAGTAGCAGAAAAGGCAAGAGCAAACGTACAAAATTTGGAAGATGACGGAAGAATAAAATAATAATAGGTTAGTATTAAAAATGACACACACACACACACACACGCACATGCACACACACACACACACACATATATATATATATATATGAAATATGGATTTATAAATGAATAGAGAATATATGGTATTATATGTGTATTGTTGTGCCCAAAAAATTGGCTAAGAATTGTTCGCTTTGCAGGTGGAGTAATCAATTTATAGCCGTTATGCTATCTAAATTTTTGGAAAATAAAAATGATCAATTAAGTGATAATAATAGAATGGTCATTAAAGTAAATTAAAATAAGAAAATTGTTTTTGGCACATATCGGCTATAATCGTATTAACCCACATAACGTATGTATAGAATGATTGTTATAAGGGTGTGACATCAAGTGATTGCATGATAGCCAGCCTCTCTCTCATTGATGGATTATGTTCTATCATGACCCTAAAATACATGGAATTATGTCATTTGACAGTGTTCAACACATATGATGCATATGTTATCATGCTTTTATCCATATGCATATTTTCATGAAACCTATCGCTACTTTGATATCATAAATGTAACACCTTATATCTTATAAATTTTGATACCACAATATGACATATACTTGTATTAAGTAATAATACATGACATACGAATAAGACAAAATATTCTATTAACATCAGTGAGAGTAATTTTTTTAATATCTTACATCATTGTTCAACAAATTCACCAAGTTAATTTTAGGGCTTAACTCATAAATTACTCTCACCAAGTGTAGCCTTAGCATATCTAATGGTGTATAGAATATGTTTAAAAATAAACACAGAAGTGCATACTCTAGTTCTAGTATGCCTGGACTATAACAGATGTAACTTAATCTTCAAAAATTTGTTACTCTCTTTCCAAAAATTAAATGGCACAAACTTATGAAAGAGAGCAACACATGAATCCTTAAAGCTCATAGTTGATTCATTCCTAAGGCTATAACGAGATTTTTTGGTAAGCACTTGCCAAATTTCATTAGCATTAAAATTATCAAGCATTTCTTAAACTCCTTCTATAAAGAATTTAAAAATTATTCTCATAGTTTTATAGGTTACTAAGCACCATCTGCCTGATAATCTGAATTTCATTTGAGTATATGATTTGTTAAGTATCAAAGTGTCGTAAAATTCTAACACCAGCTCTCTAAAACTAGGTTCTATCATGGTAATGAATTAAGTCCATCTTAGGTGCCTAGCATAAGCCTTAATGGTATCTAGACTATTTAATTACTCTAAAGTGTCAACGTTAAAAAAATCTGCAAGCAACTATTGTTCTAATCACATCATGTCCATATCTTTCACCTTCTTCACCCAAATAAATTAGAAATGGAGCATCATACTTGAAGAAGTTGTTAATTTCTTAGTGTCCTTCAGCTTCCTCAACAGTGTCACAAGATGTTTCTTCCTCCTCACACTCGTGATGTTGTGGAGGTGATGGGTCATGAGCATGCAAGGCCTCTCCACGCCTTTGAGATGAACTTGTCTTAGACATGTTGATTTTTAGTGGAAATGCTGAAAATTCTACGAGTTTGTGAAATTTTATAGTTATTTGGAAAGTCATTTGGAGTTTTTCATCCACTCCTGCTTTATTTTGTATTTCACTATATTTATACACCTCTAAGGTTGTTTAGAAAAAAACTTATCCAAAACAAAAATGAAAAAACATTGATTTCCAGTAGGTAAAGTTAAAAGGTCACATACCTCAGTTTCATTAGTTACACCTCATGTTGTCATCGTTAGTTTTCTATGTTTCACATTAATTTGGGTGTCTATTATGGCCATAAAAGGTCTACCAAGCAGTATTATTGAACTTTCTTTTAAACTTCCATTCTCAATAGCCATGACCATAACATCAATAAGCACATTTACCTTACCAATTTGAACTTTGAAATTTTTAACTATACCTAAGGGAAATTTAATTGAACCATCAACTAACTGGAGGCCTATGGTAGTTGGCTTCAATTCTCCTAAACCAATTATTTAAAAATGGAATAGGGCATCATATTAATACTAGCACCTAAATCCGACATGGCCTTTGAATTGGTCTCTTCTCCTAAGGTAATATTAATAGTAAAACTTTCAAGGACTTTCTTTTTTTGAGGTAATGATGATTCTTTTTAAGATCCTCCATCTTATTTTTCACAATTAAAGCATGTTCTTGTACAAACTTCGTAAGTGGAGTTACTTTCTTTATAGATTCAATAACATGTGAGTTACTCTTACTTGGGGAAGATGTCTTACCCTTATTACGTTCCCTCTATTTTAGAAAAGGTGGCTTATAATACTCAGTTGTTTTATGTAATTAAGGTGCTAGAACCTCAACCTTTTTGTCCTTCATCTCTAGAGATTTTCATTTTTGGAACTACATTTCACGTGTACCTATAAGAGAACAGTACTTTATGTCAATTGCATAAATTATTTCATCATTACAGGGATTACCATCTATATTTATAGACTTGGCCTACTCTATTTGGCTTGGTAACTTTCCTAGAAAAGCTCTGTTATTTGCCCAATCAGAATCTGCAGCCATTTACATGAAGCTTCTATTGAATCCAACCTCTTACCTATTCTCTCTTACTTGTCTTGAGTTGCCAGTATGAAACTATTCAATATTTCTTCCAGTGATGGTTTTCTATATGTACTAGCATGTCCAATTTGATTTGTATGTGGGTATGACTATTGATTTAAAGGATCTTGGTAATTATACTATGGATTTTGATTTTGATTCCTGAGGAGCTATGATGAGGTTTGATCAAAGTTTCTCTAAGAGAAATTTGGGTGGTTTCGCACAGCTAGGGTTGTAGGTATTTGAGTAAGGATTATTTTTTGTCTTGGCTAGAAAGAGTTTAAGGTAATTGTTTGCTCCACATCATTCCCTATCACATAATCAAAGAAAGAACACATATTAGCTCCATGTCTATAAATACCGCAAATTCCACATACCTAATTTACAAACACGTTTTCTTTATTGGTTAACCTTTGGACTTGTTTTGTGAGTTCAGCAATCTGTAAAACCAACTCATTACCACTGGAAATTTTATGCACTGCCATTTTCCTTCTTTTCACACTCTTTTGTTGAGAATTAGCTCCCATAAGTTCAAATATGTCATACACTTCAGCCGCTGTAGTTTCTCCCATGGCTCCTCCAGTTGCATTATCAAACATGCATTGATATTGTTGACTCAAACTACCATAGAAGGATTGATTCATTACTAGAAAGGGGAACCCTTGTTGAAGGCACTGTCAAAGAAGCATTTTATGTAATACCTTATACCTTATACATTTTGATACCACAATATGACATATACTTGTATTAAGAAATCATACATGACATATGTATGAGACAAAATATTCAATTAACATCAGTGAGAGTAATTTTTTTAATATCTTACATCTTTGTTCAACAAATTCAACAAGTTAATTTAGGGATTAACTCATAAAATCTATATATCATATATGTCAATATCCAAGACATTATTCCAAATATTTTTCTTTTAAGTTTACGTGATTGAAAACAATCACACATACTAGTACAAACTCATTGCAATTATGCATATGAGAGCATTGAAGTCCAAAATATAAATGATAATAAATCATTCTTTTGTGGGATGCAAGGAGAGAGAATGAGAAGGCTCAGTAGGTAACTTTTGTTTCATATCTTCTATGTCAAATGAAATGAAATATTACTTTTTTCTACCTAAAAAATGATGCAACTTGAGTAACGACTAAGTGAGAATAACCATCAAATGATCTCTAAAGTACCAAGCAAATTTTTTTAATAACAGATCATAATTGTACACAACACATAATATGTATTCCATTTTATTAACCAATATCATCTAGATTCAAGTAAAATTAAAGCATACAATCATCGCTCTTAAATTATCCTTATGCTTGTTCATTTATTTTTTTGTTGTGACTAAGCTAAACTAGCATTGTCCTGAGTTTCCATGTAAACATTTGTATTTTCTAGCTAGCCTGATTATTTATTTCTTTTGTATATTTTTTGGGTCATATGCCTATACTTTTGCTATTTATTTGCATTTAATCATTTGTTTGAGCCTTAAACCTCTTCTTTTGCCATACAATATCGTTTCACTAGCCACAATACCTCATTTGTAACCAATAATTCATCCATCATTTTTCATAAGAAAATCAAATACATGTATCATAATCATGTATATAGTTTATTCATCACCAACTCATATCAAGATAAAATCATGGCCATCAACACATTGCAAACAAGTATTTATACACACTAAAGAAATTATTTGATAACTATACTCACATTTTTTCTTTGATTCCGACCCTTAACATATTGTTTATCCCCTCCTTATGGCACTAGTACAAAATAGTGTTATATGTGTCTATTATTTTGCATTTTATGTGTCTGTCAAATAGTAGACACATATATAGGAGACGCATATGATATATATTTTATGTGTCTGTCATTTTGACAGACGCATATAAATTCTTATACGCGTCTGTCGTTTAATAATAGCAGATGCATATAATCAATTATACGCGTTTGTCGTTTAATAATAGTAGACGCATATAATCAATTATCGCATCTGTCGTTTACTAATAGCAGACGCGTATAACCTTGATTATATGCGTCTGTCAAATAGTAAATGATAGACGCATATAATCAAATTTATATGCGTCTACTATTATTTAACGACAGACACGTAATTGTTTTTTTTTAATTTAGGTTCATATATATTATAATGCTACCATTCATATATATATATATATAACCTGCGCACTTCAAAATTCATAATAATTCAGTTTCAATAAGCCACAATAGGCATCCAACATTCAACTCACAAAACTCAATAATCAATAATTCACAGGACAACACAAACTAAAAAAATTAAATAAATCAAAGCAATAACATCATGCCTAAAACAATTCACATTAAATAATTAATCTACAATTTATTCAAAATTCTTTAATTTAAAATTGTATTTCTCATTAATATATATGAAATATTTTACAAAAGTAAATAAAAAGATTACATACACTCTCTCATAAAGTAATTTGACCACATATGACAAATTTCATCTATTTGATCTTGACTATATGATTCTTTTTCAAAGCCCTACAAGACAAATAAACAGATAATAGAAAATATGTTAGAAATGAAAAAATTAATAGCTAGTTATGTATGATACTTGTAATATAAAATGACTAGTATTTGAAAGAACGTACCTTAAGCAATGTTGTATCACTATTATGATATACGACAATTTTGTACATATACCTCATGATGTAATATCCGCATTCAACACCTCCTTGTTGTTGAGGGCACTTAAAATAGAAAAAACAACAAAGTCCCATGCTAAATAAAGGATTATAAAATCATAAAAACTTTAATTTAACTAGTAATTCATAATATAAAATTCTCACCGAAATGTCATTCCATTTTAACCTGGCACTTTTATTTTTTCCACCTTCTATAGCATAAGTTCTATAGGCTCTGAAAAATAAATGTATATCAAAATCGGCATTAATATTGAAAACGCTACAAACATCGTAGAAACTATTAGCTAGTAGTATTATAACTTACAGGTTAATATGAGGTTTCAGACTTATATCGCGGCTGCCACGAGATAGAGGATCCATGAAAAATGCCTCACTCCGTTCACAACAAAATACAATCAACATCCAATGGTTACTATAGATATACAAATATGTTAGAAGTTAGTAAAAATGTTGAGAATAAAAATTATGCAAACATGAATGTAAATATTTCTTACTTCTCGAAATATGGTAGTAGAATGAAATGTTTATCTCTTTGTTCCTTCAAAGCTTCTATAATATATCTTTCTGCTGAGTTAGTCTCTGTGAAAATCAAACGAAGCATTGTTGGACAAAGAAATCCAATCGACGATATGAAGAATGTATCGCACAAGTTATGAAGGTACCTGCATGCATGAATGACAATACATACATAAGTATTATTTTTGTATTTTTTAAATCAATCTTATAATATTAGTAATAATTAGTATAATCTTACATCATAAATATTTGAATGATCGAGACATCAAGCCATTCCATGGAGATGAGTTGAGCGATGTCTTCCATACCAACATGAATCATCTGATTATCTACTGGATACTTAAATACTGTAATGTCTGCAGGAACTTCAAAAATATACCCAGTAGGCAATTTAGCAACCATCTCATGCATCAACCTCATGTCACCACTCAAAGTTGCCAAAATGTTCTCATTAACTAAAGGCCCATGTTGCTTTGTAGTTGATTCTTTCGATAAACCGCTACCTTGTTTATTCTTTGGAGCCTTCTTTAATGGCTTGGATTTAAGTTCCTATCAATTAATAATAAATTATGATATATATATTATGATATATGAAATGCGATAATTTATATTGAAAAATTTTATAAGTTTAGAAATTATTACCTCTCCAAGAACCATAAGATGTTGTGGCCATTGAACAAAGCTACCTTCTGCTTTCCCAACTGTAGTTAAGTATTCAGTACGCACAGGAAGTTCGGCTTCATGACAGCCAAATAATATTTCATCTACAGATACCTTGACGTGATTGGGCATGATTGGTCGATTGTGCACCATAGCATCAATAAGGGATGGATAAACCATACCCCTTGCCACAATCACCTGCTTACCTTCATTAATGGTAGCAAGTCTGCATGATGTAGGTGTCTGCAAAAACACAAACAATCAATATTAGCTAGATTAAAGTGGAAGTGGAACTAATGAAATTAATGTACGTTTTACCTGTAATTCTGATATTGGAAATGGTGGGTCCACAAAGTGACAACTACTGGGAGTTGGGCAAGCAAATCAAGGACCCATCTCCACCTCCATATCAGGGCCAATTTGAGAGGACTTCATAGTTCTCTCCTCTATCATATTCTCAAGATGTGCAATATGTGCCGAGAATTTAGCAAATAATCTGGCCTCTATTTTAGTCTCAAGCGCTTCAATAACTTCAGGTGAGACGGATGTTGCTAGTTTCCTTTTTCCAGAATTACCATAAAAATTTTTGATGGTCACAGCACTTCCAACACCTCTCACATAGCCAGAATGTTCGGGCTTTTCAAGTGCACGTGACAGTATGTCATCATGCCTCTCTGGTACCCAGCTACCTTGGGCTACTTCTCCCCGTAATGTCTCCTATTCACCAGATAAACAATATGTTATAAGCAATCATAGATAAAAAAAACATATTCCTTGATACCATTGTTTGTTTAGCAAGTTATAATTACGATTTTTGTTGCCACCTCTTTTATCTTTTCTACTGGGATTATATAATTTCCTTCTTCTGTCTTTTTTGTTCTATCTCTTACCCAATCTAGGCTTCGATCATATGATGATGTAACATCAGAGCTCATAGATGGTGATGATGAAAAATAAGAGATGGGATCTTCAACAATCCATTGAGTCCTTTTGCCAGCATAGCCCACACGACCCAAGAAATGTGGATGCACATTCTTTGCTTGCTTTTCCTTCGCCTTGGCACTGATTTGCTGTTAACAAAATAATGAAGATCCCATTATCAAGCATTGCATAAATGTAAATATAAATTGCATTAATCTTGTAACACCCCCTCACCCCAGCAGCTCGTGCCCGAATAAGGGAGTGCTACCTCTTACTTCATCGGTTAAAAGATCATTATTAAATTTTTGTACACATGAAAATCATTCATTTTTTTTAATTTACTATTTATTTACTTTGCAGCATAAAAGAAAAGTCATAATATTAAAGATAAAAATACATTTTATTTAATAACATCTTATTTATAAAGTGTACCATTTATTTTACAAATACTACAAAATAAAATTTAAAAACATAAATACAACAGATGTGTGATCCACGGTGGTTCAAATATGCTGCTTTACTGGGTCAGGTCGCCGCTAGCTTTATTTATTACTGTCTACTTATTCTTTGCTATACCTGCGCGAGAGAAACTCCCACGCTAAGCTCTTGGCTTAGTGGTGCATATAAATAAGGCAATAAACTATTTTATGCAATCATGCATTATCATATATCAACTCATGCTTAATCATATTCTCATGCAAATATACATATCATGGTATTATAGCATGTATAAACATGAGATCATATTCTTTTATCTCATACTTGTTTACTTTACTAAAACATTATTATATAACATGTCATAATCAATCATGTTACAAGTCATTATTTCTTTTATTTTCCATGTCACAATTCATAATTCCATTTTAAATTCCAATAATTCATTTATGTTCCACAACTTCTTTATTTATGTCCTTATTTATGCCCAAGACACCTATGAACCACAAACTAGGATAACGGAGTTGCCATCCCGGCACTTAGGAGTGCCACCCGGGCAATATGATGTGCGCATATAAGTGCCAAACTCGGCGTAGATAACCGTGCCAAACTCGGCGTAGATATTAATGCCATACCCGGCATAAATAGCAATGCCAAACCCGGCGTAGATAACAATGCCAAACCCGGCATAGATAATCATACCATTAATGGATTTAATCATTTTCATCATACTCCCCCCCTATTTGGCATGCCAAACTATCCTAAGTTGGTTCGGTGTTCTAGGGCTTATACAATCTCATTAAAATTCACAACAATTATATTCACACTTTTCATGCATTAATGTCTCAAAATAATTACATAATCACTCACTCAGAATAATATTTACATAATATAACAAGGTCCACATCATTTTACTCATTTCATTCCTCATCTCATATGCTGTCCTGCCACTGGCAGATTCTGTTCTCAGTCTTGGACCTTAATTTTGGTCCTTTTAAGTTCTGAATTTAGTTTCGAGGTCTTCTTACCAATTTTAGATCTGGATCTTAGCTTTAACATGAAACTAGAATCACTTAATTATAAGTTATTTATCAAAAGATATGATAAAATTACCACTGACTGGTCACTAAACAATTCTGCCCGGAATTTCCTAGACAGATTCTTAGTCAGATATTTATGAATTTTTCTGGACAATTACAGACATATTCAGATATTATTGTCTAAATAAAAATTATAGCCTTATGTCTTAGCTTTCAAACAAAACAAATAACACACAAATCCAAGCTCCATAACTCAAGTTATAAAAGTTTAAGTACTTACTGCTCATTACTAACAATTCATCCCAGAATTTCTGGACGGATTCTATGTTTGAAATTTATGAATTTTTATGGAAAATTACAGACATATTCAGATTTTATGGTATAAATGAAAGTTATAGCCCTATGTCTCAGCTTTCAAACCCAATAAACAAAATGTAAAATCGAGTTCCAGAAAATAAGTTATAACAATTTAAGTAAACATTGCTCATCAATTTCCAGCAAAGAACATACCAACCAATCACATTCAATTTTTACCAAATTAAATCCTAAGTCTAGCAAAAATGCATCCCCAAGATTTTTCATCACAATTAATATTAATTCAAACTCATCAACATGCCAAATAATTAAATTATGCAATTAAAAAAAGAATTAAAATAGGCTATTGCCTTAGATTATGCACAAACCTCTTTTTCTCTCTTTTCTTTCTCTTTACTTCTCTTTCTCCTTTCCTTTGCTCCTTTGAGCTAACTCCTTGTCACTTTGTGTTCCTAAAGTTCATAAACAGATTATTAAAAATTCATAAACCCAATTCCTCCCTTTCTTCTTACTCTCTTAAGCTTCCTTAAGCATGAGAATGGGATTTTACCTTACTTTTTCTCTCTTTTCTCACTTTCTTCTTCTAAAATCAAGCCTTAGCTATGGAGGAACAAGGGAAAACGTGGCTGGTTTGAGAGAACAGAATTTTCCTAAATGAAAATGGTTAAGGAAGAGAAAGAAGCAATCAAGAACAAAGTGACAAAAGTCATTAAAATGGGGGACACATAAGCCATATTCTAGAAACCTTAATTAATGTCATATGCATGTATCTTCATTAGCTTATTAAACTTTGCCATTTGGTGTATTGGACTTCAATAAACGTGGGAGATACTTAATGATGGAAAAATTCTAGATCAATGGTGATAATTAAGAAAGGATAAGCACTTAAGAATAAAGTGACAAAATTACATAATTATTGGAGACACCTAAGCATTTTCTAGAAACTTTTCATTAATTTCTAATTCATGTATGTCAATTGACTTTTAAAAATGTGCCACTTGGTGTGGCTGGCCTCCATATGCATTTTTTGTCCCAATTCATGCATTTAATTTATGATTATCCCCTTTAAATCCTCCAATTTTCGATAAATTGCAAATTGACCCCTAAACTTTTCAAAATTCGCAATTTAGTCCTTTACCGAAATTTAACATCTTTAAATGTTTAGACCACTTTATTAGGTATTTTCCATACCTAATTGTCATTATTTTCATTATTTTTCAATAAAAATCCAAATTTAGACTTTGGTCAACCCAACGAGTCGATTTTACAACTCGCGTGACTTAGGTCTAAATTAGCGGATATGACATTCTCTCCCCCTTAAAATAAATTTCGTCCTCGAAATTTACCTGTTAATTCTTTGTTGAACATCTGAGGATATTGCTTCTTCATGACTTATTCGCTCTCCCATGTAGCTTCTTCAGTAGCATGATTCTGCCATAGTACTTTAACTAATGGAACTTTCTTGTTACGTAAAACTTTTTCTCCACGTTCTAATATAGCCACCGGTTCCTCTTCATAAGTCAAATCTGGTTGTACTTCTATCTCCTCAGTTGGAATAACATGAGTCGGATCAGACCTATATCTCCTTAGCATAGATACATGGAAAACATTATGGATTTTATCCAACTCTGGTGGAAGTGCTAACCGATATACTACTGGTCCGATTTTTTTCCCAAAATCTCATAAGGACCAATGAACCTCGGACTTAACTTTCCCTTTTTACCGAATCTCAATACTTTCTTCCAAGGTGAAACTTTAAGAAACACTTTATCTCCCACAACATACTCTATATCTCGCCTCTTAAGGTCAGCATATGATTTCTGTCAATCTTGAGCTGCTTTCAATCTTTCTTGGATAATTTTAACCTTTTCTTCTGTTTGTTGCACTAACTCTGGCCCTATCAACTTCTTTTCACTCAATTCGGTCCAACAGATTGGTGTCCTACATTTTCTTCCATACAATGCCTCATACGGAGCCATGCCTATGCTTGTCTGATAACTATTGTTGTAGGCAAACTCCATAAGAGGTAGATGTCTATCCCAACTTCCTTCAAACTCAAGCACACAGCTTCTCATCATATCCTCTAACAACTGAATAACTCGCTCTGATTGTCCATCCGTCTGTGGATGAAAAGCCGTGCTGAAATTGAGTCGAGTTCCCAAAGCTTGCTGTAGGCTCTTCAAGAATTGTGATGTAAATCTGGGATCTCTATCAGATATGATGGACATTGGCACTCCATGCAACCTCACTATCTCAGTTACATAAATTTTGGCTAGCTTGTTCAATGAATAATCCATTCTGACCGGTAAGAAATGTGCCGACTTTGTCAATCGATCCACTATCACCCACACTGCATCATGCTTTCTCTGAGTCAACGGTAAACCGGACACAAAATCCATCGTGACTCTTTCCCATTTCCATTCTAGAATCGGTATTGGTTGCAGCAATCCTGTGGGCAATTGGTGTTCCGCTTTCACTTGTTGACAAGTTAGACACTTAGCTACATATTCAGTGATATCCTTCTTCATCCCTGGCGACCAGTATTGAGTTTTCAAGTCTTGATACATCTTGTTCCCGCCTGGATGCATGGTATATACTGTTTCATGTGCTTCTTTTAATATCTCGGACTTTAGCTCTCCTATACTGGGCACACAAATCCTATTCTTGAAGTATATTGTGCCATCTTCTGTTAATGAAAACTCAGGCTTTTCTCCCTTTTTTACTGCTTCCACTATCTTTACTAACTTTTCATCTTGCTTCTGAGCATCTTTGATCTTCTGCATCAAAGTAGATTGTATTCGCATCTCCGTTAAAATTTTCCTGCTTAGTGCATCTGCAACCACATTAGCTTTGCCTGGCTGGTAGTCGATCACACAGTCATAATCTTTAATCAACTCCAACCATCTTCGTTGTCTCAGATTCAACTCTTTCTGTGAGGGAAGGTACTTAAGACTTTTGTGATCTGTATAGATATAACATCTTTCCCCATACAGATAATGTCTCCAGATCTTAAGAGCAAAAACTATCGCAGCTAACTCCAAATCATGTGTCAGATAGTTAAGCTCGTGAGGTTTAAGTTGTCTTGAAGCATAAGCAATCACCTTTCCTTCTTGCATAAGAACACAACCTAGACCATTATGACTAGCATCACTGTACACAACAAAGTCTTTTCCTAGAATAGGCTGAGTCAAAACTGGTGCTTCAGTCAGCATTGCCTTCAGTTGATAAAAGCTAGCTTGACACTTATCTGTCCACTCGAAACAGACCTCTTTTCGTAGCAATCGTGTCAAAGGAGTCGCTAAGGATGAAAATCCCTTCACGAACCTCCTATAATATCCGGCTAATCCGAGGAAACTTCTCACTTCTGTCACATTTCGTGGTGGTTTCCAATTAAGAATAGCCTCAATTTTACTAGGGTCAACCTGAATACTTTCTGCTGAAATTACATGACCCATAAAACTTACTGCTTTAAGCCAAAACTCGCACTTAGATAGCTTTGCATACAACTGCTTCTCCCTTAATGTTTGCAACACTATTCTAAGATGTTGATTATGTTCTGCTCGGTCTCTAGAGTAGACAAGAATGTCATCAATAAACACCACTACAAATTGATCAAGGTATGACCTGAATACTCGATTCATCAAGTCCATAAAAGCTACTGGTGCATTCGTCAATCCAAAGGGCATAACTAGGAATTTATAATGACCATAACGAGTCCTGAATGCCATCTTAGGTACATCCGACTCTTTTATCTTCAATTGATGATACCCCGATCGAAGATCTATCTTTGAAAATATAGTTGCACCTTTCAACTGATCAAATAAGTCATCAATCCTAGGTAGTGGGTATTTATTCTTAATAGTCACTTTATTAAGCTGCCTGTAATCAATGCAAAGACGAAGAGTGCCATCTTTCTTCTTGACAAATAATACTGGAGCACCCCATGGTGATACACTGGGTCGTATAAAACCTTGATCTAATAATTCCTGCAATTGTACCTTCAGCTCTTTCAACTCTGCTGGTGCCATCCTATATGGTGTAATGGAAATAGGAGTGGTGTCGGGTACCAAATCGATAGCAAATTCGATTTCTCTATTTGGTGGTAATCCTGGCAACTCCTCTGGAAATACATCGGGGAACTCAGTAACAGTAGGAATATCCACCAACTTCGGACTTGCTTTTTCCATATCAACCACATACGCTAAGTATGCTTCACATCCCTTACTGATGAGTTTCTGAGCTTTCAACACTGAGATCACATTGTCTGGATATTTTCTATTCTCACCCATCACCACTATCTCCTCTTGTTCTGGAATTCTGATGATCATCTGTCTTTTTCCACAATCCACTACCACTTCATAACGAGCCAACCAATCCATTCCCAAGATCACATCGAACTCATGGAATGGTAACTCTATTAAATCTGCTGGGAATTGCCTACCTTGAATTTCAATAGGGCAACCCCTAAATACCTTGCTAACCCTCACACTGTTTCCCAACGGGTTAGTCACAAGAATCTCAAATTCTAAAGCTTGTGGTTCTAAACCCTCTCGACCCGGTGGTGATGTGCATATGTATGAATGCGTTGACCCCGGATCTATCAATGCATGTATGTCAGAGCCAAAGAGAAGAAATTTACCAATTAAGACATCTGGTGCATCCTGCTCCTCTCGGCTTCGCATGGCATATGCCCTAGCTGGGGCAGCTCTACTACCTTCTGGTCTCTCAACTGTCTCTGATCTGAACTGACTGGACCCTGATCGGCCTCCTCTGCCTTGCCCTCGACCTCGGCCTCTGCCTTGCCCAGAAGCCTGTGTTTGCATCAGTTCAGTGCTCCCCGAACCTCTGCCATACTGTAGCAAGGGACAATCTCTCCTCATATGGTCTTTAGAGCCACATCTAAAACATGCTCCTGTCATCCACCAACACTCTCCGGGATGAGAACGGCCACAATGCTGGCATTCTGGTAGGGGTAGCGATCTATATGGTGTCTGTGTCGGTGCACTAGCTGCCGAATAAATGGATCTCGCAGGTTGTCCCCGCCTGAAGGAAGAAGGCCTGTTGGAACCTCCAACCTGAAATCGGCCACTGAAAGATCTAGCTCTCTTGCCACTTGATTGTACTCTACTCAGTTGTGGCATGGGTCTCTTGAACCCTCTATCTTGTGCTGGTTGTTGTGCTGCTAGAACTCTTTCAACTGTTCTGGCAGATGCTAGCAAACTAGGAAAGCTCATCAGGCGTAGGGCTGAGACTTGTAGCTTGATCGAGTCTTTTAACCCATCTTCAAATCGTCGACACTTATCTGCCTCAGTGGATACAATGCCTCCCGCATACTTGCAGAGATGTGTGAATTCTCTTTCATATTCTGTTACTGATAAGTTTCTTTGTTTCAGCATCAAAAACTCTCTTTTCTTGTCGTCTGTGTAAATAGGGGGAATATACTGCTCCTTAAACTTCTCTAGAAAGAACTCCCATGTCATAGGGTCAGGAGCCTCTGTACTTTGTGATTCAAATCGCCACCAGTCATATGCATGCTCTTGTAATAAAGACACTGCATATTCATATTTAAGCTCGTTTGTGCAATGCAGCTGATCAAAAACTCTCTCTGCCCGTTCTAGCCAAAACTCTGCCACTGAGGGGTCATCTTCCCGTTTACCGTAGAAATCGGGTGCCCCTAACTTCCTCAGTCTCTCAAATTGTAATCCTGATGAGGCTGGTTGTGATGCTCTTTGTAGCAAATCTATCATGTTCCTCATAAGCTCTGTTTGTCCTGTGCCAGCAATAGACTGCCCTCTTGATAGGCTAGCACTGGATCTAGATACAGTAGCTTGGCGATGGCTGGGTCGTGATGAAGCCTATGTTTCAGTAGGCTCATTACTTTCGCCTCCTTCGGCCACAATATGTCGTGACCCTTAAGCCATACTATACCTATATCATAAAATAACGGCCCCAATCAGTAAGCAGCAACTTTAATATTTAATTGTGGGTACACACATGTCATAATTATTTTTGAAAACCATTTTAAAATCCTAAAACTACCCAAACCGGGTTTTAATACCAGAATCCAGAAACACCAACCTGGTGCTCTGATACCAAAAACTATAACACCCCCTCACCCCAGCAGCTCGTGCCCGAATAAGGGAGTGCTACCTCTTACTTCATCGGTTAAAAGATCATTATTAAATTTTTGTACACATGAAAATCATTCATTTTTTTTAATTTACTATTTATTTACTTTGCAGCATAAAAGAAAAGTCATAATATTAAAGATAAAAATACATTTTATTTAATAACATCTTCTTTATAAAGTGTACCATTTATTTTACAAATACTACAAAATAAAATTTAAAAACATAAATACAACAGATGTGTGATCCACGGTGGTTCAAATATGCTGCTTTACTGGGTCAGGTCGCCGCTAGCTTTATTTATTACTGTCTACTTATTCTTTGCTATACCTGCGCGAGAGAAACTCCCACGCTAAGCTCTTGGCTTAGTGGTGCATATAAATAAGACAATAAACTATTTTATGCAATCATGCATTATCATATATCAACTCATGCTTAATCATATTCTCATGCAAATATACATATCATGGTATTATAGCATGTATAAACATGAGATCATATTCTTTTATCTCATACTTGTTTACTTTACTAAAACATCATTATATAACATGTCATAATCAATCATGTTACAAGTCATTATTTCTTTTATTTTCCATGTCACAATTCATAATTCCATTTTAAATTCCAATAATTCATTTATGTTCCACAACTTCTTTATTTATGTCCTTATTTATGCCCAAGACACCTATGAACCACAAACTAGGATAACGGAGTTGCCATCCCGGCACTTAGGAGTGCCACCCGGGCAATATGATGTGCGCATATAAGTGCCAGACCCGGCGTAGATAATCGTGCCAAACTCGGCGTAGATAACCGTGCCAAACTCGGCGTAGATATTAATGCCATACCCGGCATAAATAGCAATGCCAAACCCGGCGTAGATAACAATGCCAAACCCGGCGTAGATAATCATACCATTAATGGATTTAATCATTTTCATCATACTCCCCCCCTATTTGGCATGCCAAACTATCCTAAGTTGGTTCGGTGTTCTAGGGCTTATACAATCTCATTAAAATTCACAACAATTATATTCACACTTTTCATGCATTTAATGTCTCAAAATAATTACATAATCACTCACTCAGAATAATATTTACATAATATAACAAGGTCCACATCATTTTACTCATTTCATTCCTCATCTCATATGCTGTCCTGCCACTGGCAGATTCTGTTCTCAGTCTTGGACCTTAATTTTGGTCCTATTAAGTTCTGAATTTAGTTTCGAGGTCTTCTTACCAATTTTAGATCTGGATCTTAGCTTTAACATGAAACTAGAATCACTTAATTATAAGTTCTGTATCAAAATATATGATAAAATTACCACTGACTGGTCACTAAACAATTCTGCCAGGAATTTCCTAGACAGATTCTTAGTCAGACCTTTATGAATTTTTCTGGACAATTACAGACATATTCAGATATTATTGTCTGAATAAAAATTATAGCCTTATGTCTTAGCTTTCAAACAAAACAAATAACACACAAATCAAAGCTCCATAACTCAAGTTATAAAAGTTTAAGTACTTACTGCTCATTACTAACAATTCATCCCAGAATTTCTGGACAGATTATATGTTTGCAATTTATGAATTTTTCTGGAAAATTACAGACATATTCAGATTTTATGGTCTAAATGAAAGTTATAGCCCTATGTCTCAGATTTCAAACCCAACAAACAACATGCAAAATCGAGTTCCAGAAAATAAGTTATAACAATTTAAGTGAATATTGCTCATCAATTTCCAGCAAAGAACATACCAACCAATCACATTCAATTTTTACCAAATTAAATCCTAAGTCTAGCAAACATGCATCCCCAAGATTTTTCATCATAATTAATATTAATTCAAACTCATCAACATGCCAAATAATTAAATTATGCAATTAAAAAAAGAATTAAAATAGGCTATTGCCTTAGATTATGCACAAACCTCTTTTTCTCTCTTTTCTTTCTCTTTACTTCTCTTTGTCCTTTCCTTTGCTCCTTTGAGCTAACTCCTTGTCACTTTGTGTTCCTAAAGTTCATAAACAGATTATTAAAAATTCATAAACCCAATTCCTCCCTTTCTTCTTACTCTCTTAAGCTTCCTTAAGCATGAGAATGGGATTTTACCTTACTTTTTCTCTCTTTTCTCACTTTCTTCTTCTAAAATCAAACCTTAGCTATGGAGGAACAAGGGAAAACGTGGCTGGTTTGAGAGAACAGAATTTTCCTAAATGAAAATGGTTAAGGAAGAGAAAGAAGCAATCAAGAACAAAGTGACAAAAGTCATTAAAATGGGGGACACATAAGCCATATTCTAGAAACCTTAATTAATGTCATATGCATGTATCTTCATTAGCTTATTAAACTTTGCCATTTGGTGTATTGGACTTCAAGAAACGTGAGAGATACTTAATGATGGAAAAATTCTAGATCAATGGTGATAATTAAGAAAGGATAAGCACTTAAGAATAAAGTGACAAAATTACATAATTATTGGAGACACCTAAGCATTTTCTAGAAACTTTTCATTAATTTCTAATTCATGTATGTCAATTGACTTCTAAAAATGTGCCACTTGGTGTGGCTGGCCTCCATATGAATTTTTTGTCCCAATTCATGCATTTAATTTAGGATTATCCCCTTTAAATCCTCCAATTTTCGATAAATTGCAAATTGACCCCTAAACTTTTCAAAATTTGCAATTTAGTCCTTTACCGAAATTTAACATCTTTAAATATTTAGACCACTTTATTATGTATTTTCCATACCTAATTGTCATTATTTTCATTATTTTTCAATAAAAATCCAAATTTAGACTTTGGTCAACCCAACGAGTCGATTTTACAACTCGCGTGACTTAGGTCTAAATTAGCGGATATGACAAATCTACTTCATAATTAGTACCTCATATTCTTCAGATTCATGTGCTTGTTTAAACTCCTCCCAATCTTTCTCGTTGATCAAGTCATATAATTCCAATGGTGACTTTTGTACTGATTTATTCTTTATGTACTTAACCACCAATCGATACTTAAAATCTTTCCACCGCATTCCAACAGTTCTGAGTACAATATTTTTCTTATCATCCGGAATGTTGAACTCTTTCTGCAAAATAATATTTTAGATTAATTAGTTTTACTTCTTTACAATCAAATTTCTTAATAGTTTTGAAGGAAACTTACCTTGATATGTTCCCAAATTGTATTTTTAAGGCCCTTATCGACCAGATCCCAGCTTTTTATCGTGATGTTCACATGGGAACGTGCAACAAGGCCAATGTAGGAACTAAATATATCGGCATATGTTCCTGTTGGGCGATCAAACTTATCGAAATCTATTGTCTTTTGTTCATTCCCTTGCTTCTTCAATTTTTTGCACGTGGTAGCTCCCCTAGTTTTCCTTTTTGTCATGATACTTGATGGCTCAGAATCTGGTTGTTCATTGGACATGATTTCCTGTAACATAAGCATAACAAAGAAACATGTTAGTATAATCCACAATAATAATACTTTATTTTAAAGGGAAATAAAAACAATAGATTTATATGATAAACAATAACAAAACTGGTAATTATGAGTATAAACCACATTAATCATAATACAAATTTATAAATAAACTTACAAGAAACATATATGCATCAATTATTATCCTTTTTCAATCCATATGCCTTCGGTATGATCATCACGCATGTAATTTGAATCTAAAATATATTCCCCAACTGGCATTGGTAACCCAATAGAAAACGGGGGAGTCTCATCAAACTGATCATATTCTTCCTCATCTACCACATCATCGATACCAACAATATGCCTCTTACCTTGAAGAACAATAGACCACTTACTATCGTCAGGGTCAATAATATAAAATACTTGTTTAGCCTGTGAAGCAAGAATGAAAGGATCATCTTGATAACCCAATCGGCTAAAATCAACCAAAGTGATTCCTAACTCATCCACTCGAACACCGTGTCGGTTTTCAATCCATTTACATCGAAAGAGAGGAATCATAAATTCCCTGTAATCAAGCTCCCAAATGTCTTCAACTACACCATAATATGACATCGTAGCATCTATTGGCATGGTGTCTTTAGCACTAGAAAATTCTCGTGATGAAGCTATCAAAGTAACTCCACTATTTTGCATTGTGCTTTTGTCATCCTGACGTTTAGTGTAAAAGGTATATCCGTTGATGTCATATCCTTCATAAGACCATACATTCAACCTAAGGCCATAGGCTAACTATTTTATGGTATCAGTTACATATTCTAGCACTTCTGATAACTGACGCATCACTCGGTCTTTAAACCATCCAATAAAAGAACTATTATGTTCATTTGTCAACCATATTTCACCTTTGGATTGATTCAGATGCCTTAAAATGGACATGTGCTCTTCTAAATATGGATGAACTTGTGTAAGGTGGTGTAACACAATGAGATGTGCTTTCTCACGCATCTGAGCACTAGGTAATACCATTTTAAATCCAATTATTCCTTTACCTCCAAGTCTTCCCTCGTGATGAGACTTAGGAATGCCAATAAGTTCAACACCTGATAAGTAGTCTGTGCAAAATTCAATACCCTCCTCAACCAAGTAACCTTCAATAATACTACCTTCAGGTCGATATCGGTTCCTCACATACCCTTTTAAGATACCCATGAATCTCTCAAAAGGATACATATACCTCAAATACACTAGGCCGCACAATTTAATCTCTCTAACAAGATGAACAACCAAATGCACCATTATGTCAAAAAAGGAAGGTGGAAAATACATTTCAAATTCACATAGAGTAACAACAATATTGGCTTGCAACTCATCCAAATTATCTGGATCAATGACCTTACAACAAATTGCATTGAAGAAAAAACAAAGTCTTGTGATAACATTCCTCACATGATTCGGTAGTATTCCTCGAATTGCTATCGGTAAAAATTGTTGCATCAAAACATGACAATCATGAGACTTCATACATATCAACTTTAATTCTTTCATTGACACAAGACTTTTAATATTTGATGAAAATCCATATGGAACTTTAACACCATAAAGACACTCACAAAAGCTTGTTTTCTCTATTTTAGACAACGTATAACAAGCTGGGGGAAGATATGTTCGTTTCCCTGTATCTTGAGGTGCTAACTCCATCCGTATGCCCATTTCTAACATGTTCTTTCTTACTTTGATACCATCTTTTGTTTTTCCCGGTATATTCAACAATGTCCCTATTATGGCATCACAAACATTTTTCTCCACGTGCATAACATCAATACAATAACGAACCGGTAAGTATTCCCACTATGGAAGATCCCAGAATATAGATCTCTTTTTCCAAGGACCTTTTTGAGTAGGTTTAAAAGGTTTACCAAATGCATTATCAATTTCTCTAACTCGTTCAAAAACCTCATTTCCTGTTAATGGCAAACGAGCTACTCGCATTTCGGTATATCCATTGAAAGACTTTTTCTTCTTACGATAAGGGTGATTAGGAGGGAGAAATGTTTGATGACTCATATAAACATTTTTCTGGTTATGATTTAAACGTTGGTCCATTGTGTTGTCCTCACAAATCGGACATGTTTTTGCTCCTTTCACGGTGTACCCAGATAAGTTACCATAAGCCGGAAAATCATTTATAGTGCAAAATATCATGACATGTAAGGTAAACATGCTTTCACTGTATGCATCATACATCAGCACACCTTCATCCCACAAACAGTTTCAAATCATCAATAAGTGGTGCAAGGTAAACATCAATATCATTTCCCGGTTGTTTAGGCCATGATATCAACAACGACAACATAATATACTTACGCTTCATAGTCAGCCAATGAGGCAAATTGTAAACTGCAAGAAGAACTGGCCACGTGCTATGTTTACTACTGAGTGTGCCATGAGGGTTGATTCCATCCGTACAAAGTCCAAGCCTCAAATTCCTAACTTCACCACCAAATTCTGGGAACGTTCTATCAATTGTTCTCCATTGAGGAGAATCTGCAGGATGTCTAAGTTTTTCATCATGTTTTTTCCTTCTGCATGCCACCTTAAGTTTTTTGCATCTTTTGCATTTGCAAACAGGCGTTTGAATCTTGGTATTATAGGTAAATACCATAATACTTTAGCTGGAGGCCCTTTTTATCCTCAGAAGAAACTTTCCCATGTTTGTAACGTGATGCTCCACACCTTGGACAATCATGCAAGTCCTTATATTCATTTCGGTATAATACACAATCATTTGGACATGCATGTATCTTCTTATATTCCATACCCATGGGACACAACATTTTCTTAGCCTCATATGTAGATGTGGGAAGCTCATTTCCCTCCGGAAGCATGTCTTGCAACAATTCTAATAGTGTCGTGAAACTCTTATCACTCCATCCATTTTTTTCTTTCATATTACAGAGTTTAAAAATGGTTGACAAATTTGTGAAATTACTGCAACCGGGATACAAAGGTTTATCAGCATCGTTTAACAATCTCTGAAGGTATTCCGGCCTTTCCACAAAATGTTTCGTATCATCTATCATCTCATTTACACGATCATTCTCTTCATCATCAATGTTATTTTCTCCTTGCTGATCAAATTCATTATTATTAGAACGTGTCACAGTTAAAACACTCTCACCATGCCATATCCACTGCGTATAACCTTCCTTAAAACCACATCTTATTGTATGAGATTTCACTATATGAACATCTCGAAACTTTTTCATGTTCTTACAGTCAACACAAGGACATACAATCATTTCTTCTCTTTCCCTTATTTGCTTTTCCTCCGCAATTCTAATAAATTCCGCAACTCCATTCAAATATTCAAATGTAGTGCGTCTACCATACATCCAACTTCGATCCATATCTAACCACACAAAAATGGTTCAATATATATAAGTCTTATTGTTTTTTAATCAAGAGAAACGTTATATATAATATCCTTAAACATCTAATGATCAGTAAATCTTGAATGGGTATTGTAATAAATTCTGCAACTCCATTCAAATATTCAAATGTAGTGCGTCTACCATACATCCAACTTCGATCCATATCTAACCAAACAAAAATGGTTCAATATATATAAGTCTTATTGTTTTTTAATTAAGAGAAACGTTATATATAATATCCTTAAACATCTAATGATCAGTAAATCTTGAATGGGTATTGATGATTTTGAATCCATTGTTGATTGAAAATATCGATTTCATATCATTGCTAAACTATTAATGCAACTATCTGGAAACATAATATATATATATATAGTTGGAAAATTTATATACACATGAAATTCAAGTAGGAATTATGCAACCATAATGACTAAAATCAATAGAAAGTTGATGATATTAAGATGAGGAAAATATACCTTGAGTGTTCTTGTATTTCAATACGGAAAACTTGATATGAGGAATGAAGCCTGGTCCGAGATCAAAATCTATCATATTATCAAGTGAGGATCAAGATTAAAATTCATAAAATGGCATTAGGCACTCCCAAAATCAAAGTTGTCAACCATAATAGAGATAAGTTGCAAGCACATACAATGTGGCTACTTGTAAGAAACCAATATTGAATGGAATCTCTCCTATTAGCTGGTTGTAGGACAAGTCCCTATCAATAGTTGAATTAATAAAATCAAAGAAAAGTAGAAAGCATATAAGTGGAAAAAGCTTTAACAAAGCTATAAACAATTAACTCGAGGAAGGGAAAAGTTTTCCATCAACAAGAGGTAATTGAATAAAAAAGATTGTAGAATCATCTCCATGATGGCAAATTTTTGGTGCCAATAAAGCCCCAAAATGACTGAGAAAGATCATTCCTTAACTGAAATATTTTGCTCAAGAAATAATCATCAATGCAATTATATAGAAACAGATAAAGCAACACAACCAACTAAAATATAAGAAAAAGCACATGTTACAAGCAGTGAAAAAAGTTCATAGTATGCTTACGCAGAAGCAAATTCCGGAGGAGTAACAAGTGAAGGCTCAGGGTATTTCTCCTCTAAAATCCCCACAATCACGTCAGAGTCTGCAACCCATTTGCCATCAAATTTGACCACTGACACCTTTCCTTCAGGGTTTGCATCCAAAAACCTACCAGAACAACAACAGAACCCATCTATTACCGCATCACAGCATACAAAATCCTCAAAACAGAACCTATATTTTTTACAGTGTCTCAAGAATTAGTTTACTATAGTCTTGTTCTTTGTAACCAACGTTAGATTTTCATCAATTTGGGTGAAATGGATTAAGATCAAAAGATACTAAAAGAAGGTTTGCTAATGGCTATAAATTCCATTATATTTCTTGTACTTAAACAGTAATCCTCAGCATAAAAGAGATGTTTAACAATTTTGAAATATTATATTCTAAAAAGGAGAGCCAAAAAGAGTGTCAGTTCCTCTCAAAAGTGAAACACCATAGAACACGATTTCTTAGTTCCCCAAAAGGGAATCATCAATGGTCTCGCAATGAGAATCTCAGCTTATGAACAACCATATACACAAAGCTAACCAAATGCTATCCCAACACGATTTACACACAAAAAGCCATAAAATTGAAACAGGAAACCAAATCCATGAGAAGATAAAAAACCCATTCGCACATACAATCCGCACAGTAAATAATAACTGCAAAATTAAAATTAAAATTAAAATTATAAGGTTTTAAATTTTTACATACCTTTTTCTCTTAGAATGTCAGATTGGACTCCCCCCCCTCCCCACATCCCATTTAACAAACTGGATCTGTTGATGAGACGAAATGTATGAGTAGTTTCAGATGAAAATATTTGTTGTAGACGAAACTGTGTAAAGAGGCTCGTTTTTAGGTTTTTAAAAAAATTATATGCGTCTGTCTTAAATAATAACTGACGTCTATTATAACATCATATGCGTCTGTTATTATTTAAGACAGACGTCTAACATTTATATGTATGTTATTTATAATGACAGACGCATATTCTTTGATAGTTATATGTGTCTGTCATTATTAATGACAGACGCATATACTCTGTCTAAAACGTTAAATAGAGGCGGTGGCAATTTTGTAAATAGCTTAGTTGTTATATGCGTCTGTCATTATAAATGACAGACGCATATAATTATTTATATGCGTCGGTTATTTATAATGACAGATGCCTAAACTTTATATGACTGACATTTGTAAATGACAGACGCATATAACAAGTAATATATTTACAAAAATGCCACCGCATCCATTTTAAGCGTCTAGAATTTAGTCAATAGACATATATAACCTTTAACTTAAAGTACTTATTGTACTGGTGTGGGTCTCTAATTTCTTTGAGCCTATTTGGAATTGTAATTGATCAATACATTGCTGGAGATATTTAATCTTAATGTGATATAAACAAATAACTAATATTTTTCCTATGTGGCAGTGTGACATTTCCTAAATTATTAACCTATAACTTTTTCTATATTTGTCCAATTTATGTGATTATAAATTCTAACTAAATATAACATATAATTACATAACATATTCAAATTTCAGAGTATTTAGAGCATTACACAATTTTTGGTGCAATTTCTAATTATGTTTTGTTTTTGTTTTCCATTAGGCAGTTTTAGGACACCAATTTTGATCCTCCATATCTTACAATATTTAAGTAATATTATAGTGACGCTTTGTAAGGAATTGGATAGGTTAAAATGGAACATCTTTTATGTTTACAACTTTTATCAGTTTTGTCTCTAAAGTCCTCAATTTATAAGAAACATATCAGTGGTCTAGAACAGAGTTGACTTCTGAAATAGTCTGTCGTGTGAAAGCCATATCTCACACTATACATATTATATTAAAATGAAAATTTTACAAAAATTCAATGTAGACATAAACTTATAATTTTATGCTTTGATTAATTTCACATTCTATCTATAAGGAGCTCAAAATGATCAAACAATGTGGTAGACTTGCACAAGGCACTAAGTAGGCAGCTCAAACTATGGAACAGTCATGGTTCCCTTCAACATAACTCAAAATACACAAAATATATGAACCTAAAATTTGGTATAAATCTAGAAAACAAACAACTTTGTTGTTTCGTACTTCATCTATTTCGGCCTCTATGATGGTCAAAATAAGCAAAAATAGTAGTGTATCCAGTTGAAATCTGAACTAGAACCAGTCCCAATCAAGAGAAGATTTTTCTTCATGTACACTAACTAATTCAAATGTTTTTTATAAATATACAAGTTTCATGTTTTATACTTTCCCAGAATCAATCTCTATGAGCATCAAAATCAAAGTGCAATATGCTGCTTGTTTATAGACCCTAAACAACTCTTACTAAGATTAGCACAATGAAAATCAATTACTTACCAACAATAAGCTTCATAAAGCCAAAGTTTCTACAATTCTCAAGTGAAATAAAGGAAGAAAGAAGACTTTTAAGGTAGTAAAAGAAGAATAAGGAATGGGGTAAAGGATAAAAATGAATAAAGCCACTGATTCCCCCTTTTTGTTTCTTATTATCCATTCCCTTTTTTTTTGTTTTTTCCTTTTTTTTTCATTTTCTTTTCTCCTTTATTTATTTATTTATTTATTTATTATTATTATTATTATTATTATTATTATTATATTTGCACATATATCTAATTCCACTAGTCAACACAAAAACATAATATAGTCATTAGGTTCAATGTAATTAAATTAACTATGTCATATTTCTATTATTTCAATCTATTCATTCTACTCACATAAATTTTAATTTCATATAATTCTCAACAAAATTTTAAAATAAACACATGCAATTCGACACAATTGCAAAATGTTTGGACGCGTAGCTAGTGCGTATCATAAAATTGTCCCTATGAAAATATATATGGAATGCATGTGATCAAGTGGGGTATATGCAAGATGTATATGTCCAAATGAGATGCATGTAGAAATGCATATGAGGAAAGTCAAGAATGTTACATTTTAAACCTATCCATGCCTCATGAAATGTTTTTACAGTCTTTTTGGTAAAAATTTGTAATTTTTGCTCTTAACTCCTTCATCTTTTGGTGTGAATACAATTTATCCATAAATTTGTGATAAACTTCAATCTAATTTTTGAGATAGTTAGGGGATGAAGTCATAAGCCATGCCTTGGCTCTATCTTTTAAGGTGTAAGGAAAATACAACATCCGTAGTTTGTATTCATTGACCCTATATTAAAGGAAAAGTATTGATGGTTGTATAAAATTCCTTTATGAACGTTAAAAGGTCTTGATTTGGTAGTCCATAAAAGGATGGCAACATGTTCAAATGTATGATTTTCAACTCATAATTTCTTGTTGCCTCTTCTAAATGATACATAAGGTAGTGTTGCCAATAACAGGTCTAGCATAGTTTTTCATGGCTAGTTGCCTTTATGCCTCAGCTTCTCTTAGTGGAACTGCCATAAGTTATGTCACTACTTCTTTTTCCAAATTTTCAAGATTTTTGAATATTTCTTCTTTGTCTTTAGAAGGACTTTCTTCTTGTCTATGTGTTTAGACCTTAAATCGTAACTCCGCTGAGTAGATGTTTCTCCTGACTTTGTTCATTTACTAGTACCTAGCATAAACCCAAAGTCAGCAATTGAAAAATATGAAAAGGAAAAGAAGAAATAAAAATTGTAGACAATTACTTAAAAGACAAATTTTGGTAATTAATTTAATTAAGAATATGCAAATAGTTCTCGAACAATAGTGCCACAAACTTGATGTAACTCAAAGTGTACTTGCAAGTGCATGAACTAGTGCAATATGATAAGTTTACTCTCGAGGTCAATCTCTTAAGGAACTATGTGGTTCTAAATCCTTAATTAGTTTTAAATTACCAAAGAACAGTAAAATAAAATTCTAAATACTCTAACCAATTTTAATGAGTTAATTGAGTTATAAGAGAAACTAATAACTAAGATTGCAGTAAAAAGTAGCAATGAGAGAATAAATATGAACTTAACTTACAACTCCCAATTTGCACATCCATTAATGAATTAACGACCAATGAACATAAATTTTATGGCTCTCACCTTTAAGCACCAATTAATCAAACCAATAAATTAATTAGTATTCAATCCAATTTTTAACTTAAATTACAAATGGTCTATCTAATAATCTAGTCTTAATATATTCATTTAAAGTAAAATAATTGGTGATCAAGTAACTATTAATCCAGAAAATTATTAAGCATAATTGAAACTAAAGAAATCATTCATTCATTGAATAGATAAAAGAAAAATATAAATTGTGGTTGCTCACTAAGCACCCATTATAATATTTAGCTAAGCATCTTAACAACAACAGTCATTTCTAATTGTCTAAGTTAAACATGAAAGCACAATTGAAACTAAAGAAATCATTCATTCTTTAAATAGATAAAAAGAAAAATACAAATTGGGGTTGCTCACTAAGCACCCATTAAAGTATTTAGCTTACCATCTTAATAACAACAGTCATTTCTAATTGTCTAACTTAAACATAAAAGAAAATAAAAGATGAAAAGAAAACTTCTGAAAACATTGCCACATAATTCTTAACTCTCCTCCTGAGTGAACATACATCTCAACATGAAATAAAACTAGAAAATATAACCTCATAAGTCTTACTTAAACTCTAATTCTAAAGAGACAATTATTCCTAATTAAGAGATAATTTCGCCCTTTGATGATCTTCATATCGACATTTATTTTCAATTTTTGGATCCAACTTGATCGGAATAGAATTTGCATGCAACTAGATTTATGAAGTAAAAGGGTCATCACGCGTGTGACAAGGTGTCATGGGCGTGACACACTCCTAAGCAAAACATTCAGCACGATCATGATAATTCCTTGTGTACATGATAGGTAAACAAAGCAACGATGTGCCCACAATCAAGACCACATGCCAGTGATAAGAAACTGAGCTCCAGAAACTTCACGCTCATGATCAAAACCATAGGGTAGTGATAAGAATGAAAGAAGAAAGTCCAAATGGCTAGAAACACCCCTCATGCCCCTGACACATTTTCACGCATGTGAGTCTCCAAACTTTGCTTCTTCTCATCACGTAAGTAAGGAACTTAGCTCATTTCCTACACTTCAACTATTTTTCCTAAAATCACAAAATTAAAATAATTAAATACCTAAACATGATAAAACCCCATAATTAAATATAAAAAATAATAATAAAACTAGAACAAATAAGAACACATCAGTCGTGATGCTATATTCACGAGCATAAACATTAAAAATATTCACTTTAAGTCTTTTTAACCATTTTCATGCTCCTAATACTCATAACCAGTTATATACCATTTATATACAACTAAAATACTCTTGTTACATGAGTTTTTAGGCCATAACTTATGTGCATTACATTTCTCTCTCCCTTAAAGAATTTTGATCTCGAAATTATCGGATGTACTATTTTTGAATTGTTGTGGATGTTAGGCTTTCATTACTTCTTCACTTTCCATGTAGTCTCGGTTATTGCATAAAACCTTGACTAATTCTACTCGCTTGTTCCTGAGTTCCTTGATCTTTCTAGATAGAACCTGAACTGGCTTTTCTTCATAAGTAAAATTCGGTATCACTTCAATACTCTAAACATGAATAATGTTAGAAGGATCTGGCCTATATCTCCTCAACATGGAGATGTGGAATACATTATGAATTTTGCTCAACTCTGGTGGTAAAGTGTGCCTATAAGCAACTGGTTCCACTTTTGCTAGAATCTAATAAGGCCTAATAAATCTCAAGCTCAACTTTCCCTTCTTTTCGAATCTCAAAACCTTTTACCATTGAAAAACTTTCTAAAAAACCTTGTCTCCCACTGCATACTCCATGTCTCTTTTCTTGAGATCCACATATGACTTTTTCCTTTCTAAAGTTGCCTTCCATCAATCCTAAATCACCTATACCTTTTCTTTTGTCTCTTGTTCCATATCTAGCCCCATTCACTTTCTCGAATTGAGCTATATCCAACATAGGGGTATTCGACACTTTCTACCTTATAGTGCCTTATAAGGAGCCATTTCAATACTAGACTAATAACTGTTGTTGTAGGCAAACTCCATCAGGAGCCATTTTAATACTAGACTGATAACTGTTGTTGTAGACAAACTCCATCAGGAGCCATTTCAATACTAGACTGATAACTGTTGTTGAAGGCAAACTCCATCAGAGTAAGATATCTATCCCAGCTAACTTTGAACTCAATCACATAACTCCTCATCATATCCTTTAGGATCTGGATAACTCTCTCTAATTGCCCATCTGTATAATGATGGAAAGCTATGCAAAAGCTGAGCTTCATACCCAAAGCTCTCTGTAGTCTACCCCAAAACTGCAAAGTTAACCAACGGTACTTTTCTAAAATAATAGAGACAAGTATTTTATGTAACCAAACTATCTCATTAACATAATGTTTTTCTAGTCTACTTAGAGAGTAATCTCTCCTGATAGGCAAGAAGTGAGGTGACTTCATAACTCTATCCATGATAACCCATACAATAATATTTTTCTTAGGTGTCGATGGCAATCCAATCACAAAGTCCATAAGTTTACTCTCAGGTCAATCTCTTAAGGAACTATGTGGTTCTAAATCCTTAATTAGTTTTAAATTATCAATGAACAGTAAAATAAAATTCTAAATACTCTAACCAATTTTAATGAGTTAATTGAGTTATAAGAGAAACTAATAACTAAGATTGCAGTAAAAAGTGACTATGAGAGAATAAATATAAACTTAACTTACAACTCCCAATTTGCATATCCATTAATGAATTAAGGACCAATAAACATAAATTTTATGGTTCTCACCTTTAAGCACCAATTAATCAAACCAATAAATTAATTAGTATTCAATCATATTTTTAGCTTAAATTACAAATGGTCTATCTAATAATCTAGTCTTAATATATTCATTTAAAGTTAAATAATTGGTGATCAAGTAACTATTAAACCAGAAAATTATTAAGCACAATTGAAACTAAAGAAATCATTCATTCATTAAATAGATAAAAGAAAAATATAAATTGGGGTTGCTCTCCAAGCTCCCATTATAATATTTAGCTTAGCATCTTAATAACAACAGTCATTTCTAATTGTCTAAGTTAAACATGAAAACACAATTGAAACTAAAGAAATCATTCATTCATTAAATAGATAAAAAGAAAAATACAAATTGGGGTTTATCACTAAGCACCCATTAAAGTATTTAGCTTAGCATCTTAATAACAAGAGTCATTTCTAATTGTCTAACTTAAACATAAAAGAAAATAAAAGATGAAAAGAAAACTTCTGAAAACATTGCCACATAATTCTTAACTCTCCTCCTGAGTGAACATACATCTCAACATGAAATAAAACTAGAAAATATAACCTCATAAGTCTTACTTAAACTCTAATTCTAAAGAGACAATTATTCCTAATTAAGAGATAATTTCACCCTTAGATGATCTTCATATCGACATTTATTTTCAAATTTTGGATCCAACTTGATCGGAATGGAATTTGCATACAACTAGATTTTTGAAGTAAAAGGGTCATCACGCGTGTGACAAGGTGTCATGGGCATGACACACTCCTAAGCAAAACATTCAGCATGATCATGATAATTCCTTGTGTGCACGATAGGTAAACAAAGCAACGATATGCCCACAATCAAGACCACATGCCAGTGATAAGAAACTGAGCTCCAGGAACTTCACGCTCATGATCAAAACCATAGGCCAGTGACAAGAATGAAAGGAGAAAGTCCTAACGGCTAGAGACACCCCTCATGCCCGTGACACATTTTCACACATGTGAGTCTCCAAACTTTGCTTATTCTCATCACGTAAGTAAGGAACTTAGCTCATTTCCTACACTTCAACTCTTTTTCCTACAATCACAAAATTAAAATAATTAAATACCTAAACAAGATAAAACCCTATAATTAAATATAAAAAATAATAATAAACTAGAACAAATAAGAACACATCATTCGTGATGCTATATTCACGAGCATGAACACGAAAAGTTTTCACTGTATGTCCTTTTAACCATTTTCATGCTCCTAATACTCATAACCAGTTATATACCATTTATATACACCTAAAATACTCTTGTTACAGATTGTTTTAGGCAATAACTTATGGGCATTACATTTCTCTTTCCTTTAAAGAATTTTGATCTCGAAATTACCAGATGTACTATTTTTGAATAGTTGTGGATGTTAGGCTTTCATCACTTCTTCACTTTCCATGTAGTCTCTTTTATTGCATAAAACCTTGACTAATTGTACTCGCTTGTTCCTAAGTTCCTTGATCTGTCTGGCTACAACCTGAACTGGCTTTTCTTCATAAGAAAAATTCAGTATCACTTCAATACTCTAAACATGAAGGATCTGGCCTATATCTCCTCAACATGGAGATGTGGAATACATTATGAATCTTGCTCAACTCTGGTGGTAAAGTGTGCCTATAAGCAACTGGTTCCACTCTTGCTAGAATCTAATAAGGCCTAATGAATCTCAAGCTCAACTTGCACTTCTTTCCGAATCTCAAAACCTTTTTCCATAGAAAAACTTTCTGAAAAACCTTGTCTCCCACTGCATACTCCATGTCTCTTTTCTTGAGATCCACATATGAATTTTTCCTTTTTAAAGTTCCCTTCCATCAATCCTAAATCACCTATACCTTTTCTTTTGTCTCTTGTCCCATATCTAGCCCCATTCGCTTTCTTGAATTGAGCTATATCCAACATAGGGGTATTCGACACTTTCTACCATATAGTGCCTTATAAGGAGCCATTTCAATACTAGACTAATAACTGTTGTTGTAGGCAAACTCTATCAGGAGCCATTTCAATACTAGATTGATAACTGTTGTTTGAGACAAACTCCATCAGGAGCCATTTCAATACTAGACTGATAACTGTTGTTGTAGGTAAACTCCATAAGAGGAAAATATCTATCCCAACTACTTTTGAACTCAATCACATAACTCTTCATCATATCCTTTAGGATATGGATAACTCTCTCTAATTGCCCATCTGTATAATGATGGAAAGCTATGCAAAAGCTGAGCTTGGTACCCAAAGCTCTCTGTAGTCTACCTCAAAACAGCAATGTCAACCTACGGTACTTTTCTAAAATAATAGAGACTAGTATTTTATGTAACCATACTATCTCATTAACATAAAGTTTTTCTAGAGCTTAGAGAGTAATCTCTCCTAATAGGCAAAAAGTGAGGTGACTTCATAAGTCTATCTATGATAACCCATACGATAATATATTTCTTAGGTGTCACTGGCAATCCAATCACAAAGTCCATAATAATCCACTCCCATTTCCACTCAGGTACTATGATAGGCTCCAATAACCCTGATGGTACCTTATGTTTTACCTTGACCTGCTGACAAGTCAAGCATCTGGTTGTGTACTTTGTTCTATCTCTCTTCATGCTTGTCCACCATTACTTGCTTTTTAGATCATGATACATCTTAGTACTTCCCGAGTGCATAGCATACCTGGTCTTCTATGATTCATAAAGGATTATCTATCTGAACTCATCAATACTGGGCATACATAAGCAGCCATAATAATATAATCCACCATTTGGCTCAACTATATAACTAGGTCTCTCCCCCTTAGAGACCATCTACATTGTCTCAATAAGCTTACTATCATGTCTCTGTACATCTATGATTTCCTATATAAGTGTAGGCCGAATGTGCAATTCTGGCACCATCTTCCTACTTAATGCATCAACCACTATATTGGTGTTACCTGGATGATAGTCAATAATATAGCTATAATCCTTTATCAACTCTAACTGTTGACTCTATCTTAGATTAAGTTCTCTCTATGTAGGAAGGTATTTTAGACTTTTATGGTCTATGTAGGTGACAGTTTCTCCTCATAAATACAGTGTTACCATATCTTTAATATAAAGACAATGGCTGCCAACTCTAAATCATGTGTGGAGTAATTTTTCTCATGTGTTTTCAATTGTTTGGATGCATATGCCACTACCTTACCCTCTTGCATTAGTACACAACCCAGTCTATTATGATAAGCATCACTATAGATAACATACTCCTTATTAGGTATTGGCTATGTCAAAACTAGAGCCTTTGTTAACATCTTCTTCATACTGTCAAAACTGTCCTGCCATTTTTCTGTCCTCTCAAATTTCACATATTTCCACTGTAGTCTAGTCAAAGGAGAAATAATCATTTAAAAGCCCTCAACAAATCTCTTGTAGTAACCAGTTAACCCAAGGAAACCCCTAATCTCTGTTACTTTGCAAAGAGGCTTCCAACTCATAATTGTTTCTACCTTGCTAGGATCAAACCTTATAGCATTTGCTAACACAATATGTCAAAAAAAAGATTTATCGAGACAAAACTCACATTTCAAGAGTTTGGCATACAATTTATGCTCTCTAAGTGCCTGCAACACTATCCTTAAGTGTTTATCATTCTCCTCATGTGTCTTAGAATACACCAAAATATCATCAATAAAGGCCATAACATACTATTCTAGGTAAGGCCTGAATACCCTATTAATTAAGTCCATGAAGACTACTGGAGCATTGGTTAACTCAAAAGGAATAACCACAAAATCATAATGCTTGTATCTAGTTCTGAATGTTGTCTTAACTATGTCCCCCACTCTAACTCTCAGCTAGTGATACCCATATATCAAATCAATTTTAGAAAACACACCTACACCCTTCAACTGATCAAATATGTCATCAATCCATGGTAACAAATATCTATTTTTGATGGTCACCTTATTCAGATGTCTATAGTCTATGTATAGTCTCAGAAACCCATCCTTCTTTTTCACAAATAACATTGATGCACCTAATAAAGATACACTCAGTCTAATGAAGCCCTTGTCTAGTAGTTCCTACAACTAAGCTTTTATCTCTTTCAACTCAAATGTTGTCATTTTGTATGGTGCTACTGATATAGGTGTTGTGCCTGGGGTGAGCTCAATAGAGAATTCAACCACTCTGTCAGGTGGTAACCCTAGTAGATTATTTGGAAAAATATATGGGATTTCTCTAATTATAGGGATATTCTTAAGATTTGGACCTCCCTTCCTAGTGTCAACAACATGAGCCAAATAAGCTTCACATCCCTTCCTCATCATTCTCTCAGCCTTCATTATAGAAATAACCCGTGGAGGTTATGGAAATAACGCACTTTTCACTTTCACCTCTCCCTATTAAGTGTTTTAAGCATCACAAACTTTGTTTTGCAGTCTAAAACTGCCCCATGTTGTGAAAGAAAATTCATGTCCAAAATGACATCAAACTCATAGAAGGAAATTCTATCAAGTTTGCAAAGAATTCTCTCTCATAAACAACTAATGGATACTCTCTATATACCTGGTTCACCATTATATTGTGCCCTAAGTGGTTGGTAACCTTTTACTCATACTCAAGTTTCTTACTAACCATATCATGTTCTATAGGTGTGCTTGTGCATATATAAGAGCGTGTGGAACCTATATTAATTAATGAACATATATTTGAGTCATGTAAAGAAAATATACAAACAATCACATCAGTAGCTTTCTCTTCCTATCTAGCCCTCAGAGCATAAGCACTAGCTAGAACGCAACCCGATTTTTACCTATTAATAATGTTTAAGGCTACTTGGGTAGGTCCTATATGACCTCCTCTAGTCTACTGTCTAGTCTAACTTGGAGTTGACTGTGAGTATGAGTAGATGCACTGCCAGTAATCATAGGACAATTCCTCTTCATATGCTTATTAGATCTTCATTTGAAGCAAGCACATGTGTTCATCCAATACTCTTTTTTATGACTTGTGGCAAGTGCCACATGTACCCTCACCCCAGCAGCTCGCGCCCGGATGAGGAAATGCTACGCTGACTTCATCGGCTAAAATATCTCTTTTTAAATTTTGTATACATGAAAATCATTCATATAATTTTTTTTCTTTATTTACTATTTATTTACTTTGCATTATAAAAGAAATCATAGCATGAAAGATAAACTACATTTTTATATCATAACATGTTTTTTACAAAAAATACTATTTATTTTACAAATACTACAAAATAAAATTCAAAAAATAATATACAAAAGTTGTGTGACCCACAGTGGTCAAAATATGCTGCTTCAGGTCACCGTTAGCTTTATCTATTATTGTCTACTTATTCTTTGCTATACCTGTACGAGAGAAACTCCTACGCTAAGCTCTAGGCTTAGTGGTACATGTAAATAAGGCAATAAACTATTTTATGCTATCATGCATTATAATATATCAACTCATGCTTAATCATCTTCTCATGCAAATGTATATATCATGGTATTCTAGCATGTATAGACATCAAATTATTTTCTTTATCTCACACTTGTTTATTTTATTAACACATCATTATATAACACATCATAATTAACCATGTTACAATTCATAATTCCATTTTTATTTTCCATAACTTCTTTATTTATGCCCAAAACACCCAATCATCTCTTCATGCAACTTACATTTCATAACTTTTATTCTTTTATATCTTATATTTACTTTACTTTATCAAATCATTATTATCCATAGCTTTTCATTACCCATAACACCTATGAACCATTGACCAGGATAACGGAGTTGCCATCCAAGCACTTAGCAGTGCCACCCGGGCAATATGATATATGCATATAAGTGTCATCACCAGCTTTAATAATAGTACCATCACCAGCTTTATCGGTTTTAACAATAGTGCCATCATTGGCTTCATTAATTATACCATTAATGGATTTCATCATACTCTCCCCCTGCATGACATGCCAAACTATCCTAAGTTGGTTCTAGTTAGGTGTTATAGGGCTTACACAATCTCATTAAAATTCATAGCAAATAAATTAACACTTTTAATGCATTTAATATCTCAAAATAATCACATAATCACTCAATTAAAATAATATTTACATAACATAACAAAGTTCTCATCATTTTACTCTTAAAATTCTCCATCCCTGTCACTGACAGATTTTGTTCTCTATTTTGAAACTTAATTTTGATCCTATTAAAATCTGAGTTTAGTCACATGGTCTTTTAACAATTTCCAGTCTGGATCTTAGCTTTAATATGCAATTTGAATCACGTAATTCAGAGTTATGTATTAAAAGATATGATAAAATAAACATTGACTAGTCACTAACAATTCTACCCTGAATTTTCTGGACAGATTCAAAGTCCGAAATTTTTAAATTTTTTTGGATAATTACAGACATATTCAAGTTTTATAGTCTAAATTAAAGTTATATCCCCATGTCTTATCTTTCAAACCCAACATAGAATGCACAAATCCAAGTTCCAGAACTCAAGTTATAACAGTTTAAGTTCTCATTGCTCATCCATTTCCAGTAAGGAACATACAAACTAGTCACATTCAATTTTTTTACCCAATTAAATCCTAAATCTAGTAAACATGCATCCCCAAGATTTTCATCAGAAAATAATATTAATTCAAAATCATCAACATGCCAAATAATCAAATAATGCAAATAAAAAAAATAAAATAAGTTATTGCCTTAGGTTATGCACAAACCTCTATTTTCTTTTCTTTTCTTTTTATTTACTTCTCATTCTCTTTTCCTTTGCTCCTTTGAGCTAAATCTGGGTCAATTTGAGTTCCTAAAATATAAAAGAGATAATTAAAACCTTACTCATTGAAACTCCATAACCCTAATCTCTTTCTCTCTCTCTCTTTTTGCTCTTTTATGCTTGAAAATGGCTTCTTCCCTTACTTTTTCTATCTTTCCTCACTTTCTTTCACTAGAACTAAGCTTTGGCTATGGAGGAACTTGAGGAGACTTGGGCTAGCTTAGGAAGGTATAAATTCTCAATGCAAAAGGGATAAGGAAGAATAAACAATCAAGAAGAAAATGACAAAAGTCATTAAGATGAGGACAAGTCGATTATTTTAATTATTTTTCGATAAAAATCAAAATTTAGACTTCGGTCAAACCGACAAGTCGATTTAACAACTTGCGTGACGTAAGTCTAAATTAGCGGATATGACATCCTCTCCCCCTTAAAATAAATATCGTCCTCAAAATTTTACCTGTTCATTCTTTGTTGAACAACTGAGGATTTTGCCTCTTTATGACTTCTTCGCTCTCCCATGTGGCTTCTTCTGTAGCATGATTCTGCCATAGTACTTTAACTAATGGAAATTTCTTGTTTTAGAAAACTTTTTCTTCCCATGCTAATATAGACACTGGTTCCTCTTCATAAGTCATATTTGTTTGCACTTCTATCCCCTTAATTGGTATGACATGAGTCGGATCGGACCTATATCTTCTTAACATAGATACATGGAACACATTGTGAATTCGGTCTAACTCCAGTGGAAGGGCTAAATGATATGCCACGGGTCTGATTCTTTCTAGAATCTCATAAGGTCCAATGAACCTTGGACTTAACTTTCCCTTTTTAGGAAATTGCAATACTTTCTTCTAAGGTGACACTTTAAGGAACACTTTATCACCCACATCATATTCAATGTCTCGCCTCTTTAAATCGGCATATGATCTCTGTCGGTCCTATGCTGCTTTTAGCCTTTCTTTGATCACTTTAACTTTCTCCTCAGTCTATTGAACTATCTTAGGCCCAATCAACTTTTTCTCATTTAGCTCGATCCAACAAACTGGGGTTCTACACTTCCTTCCATACAAAGTCTAATACGGAGCCATGCTTATGCTTGTCTGATAACTATTGTTGTAGGTGAACTCCATAAAAGGTAGATATCTATCCTAATTTCCCTCAAATTCAAGCACACATTTTCTCATCTTATCCTCTAGCAACTGAATAACTCGCTCCGATTGTCCATTCGTCTGCGGATGAAAGGTCATGTTGAAACTGAGTTGAGTTCCCAAAGCTTGTTATAAACTCTTCCATAATTGTGAAGTAAATCTAGGATCTCTATCAGATATGATGGACATTGGCACTCCATGCAACCTCACTATCTCACTTATATAAATTTCGGCTAGCTTGTTCAATGAGTAATCCATTCTGACCGGTAAGAAATATACCGACTTTGTCAATTGATCCACTATCACCCATACTGCATCATGCTTTCTTTGAGTCATCGGTAAACCGGACACAAAATCCATTTTGATTCTTTCCCATTTCCACTCTGGAAGCAATATTGGTTGCAACAATCCTGTGGGTAACTGATATTTCGCTTTCACCTATTGACAACTGAAACACTTAGCAACATACTTAGTGATATCCTTCTTCATCCTTGGGCACCAGTATTGAGTGTTCAAGTCTTGATACATCTTGTTCCTGCCTGGATGCCTGGTATATACCGTTTCATGTGCTTCTTTTAATAACTCGGACTTTAGCTCTTCTATACTGAGCACACAAATCTTATTTTTGACATATATTGTGCCATTTTCCGTCAATAAAAACTCAGGCTTTTCTCCCTTTTTCACTCCTCCACTATCTTTACTAACTTCTCATCTTGCTTCTAATCATATTTGATCCTCTGCATCAAAGTAGATTGTATTCGCATCTCAGCTAAAATCTTCCCTCTTAGTTACAACCACATTAGCTTTGCCTAGCTGGTAGTCGATCACACAGTCATAATCTTTAATCAACTCCAACCATCTTTGTTGTCTCAGATTCAACTCTTTCTATGAGGGAAGGTAATTAAGACTTTTGTGATTTGTATAGATTGTAAGACCACATCTTATGCAATTAAGTATAACCTATCCCTATATCAAATAATCACATATAGCATGCTGGAAAGACAAAATATCCTGTTAATATTGATAGTTAAATTATTTTTTATATCCTGTAATATCATTTAATGACTCTGCAAATCTCATATACTGTAATATCATTCAATGACTTTGTAAGTCTCATATACTGTAATATCATTCAATGAATTTGCAAGTCAACACTGAGGCTTTCGCCACAATACGATATATCACATATATTAAAATATAAACTTTGCACATAAGTATTTATGAGTTGCTTTCATTTATACATTTTTAAAACCATTCCAAAATGAATATACATATTCAAACATGTAAATACAAAATGTAGATGACATATTTTCATGCTCGTGTGGAATGCAAGGAGAGAGAGTGATAAGGCTCGGACAGTGACCTGTGCTCCATGTCTTTTATACGCTACTCAAAATGAGCTATCACTTTTCTTTACCTAAAAAATTATGCAAATTGATGAGTTGCGGCTCAGTGAGAATAACCATCAAATGAGGTCTAAAGTACCGAACAACTCATAATAATAAATCACAAATCCAATACATACCATGTATTCCATTCCATTCATCAGTATCATATAAATATCAATAAAGTTGAAACATATAATCATTCCTCCTTATGTATGCAAATGCTTTGCTTATTTCATTTTGTTGTGACTAAGTTAAACAGACATTGCCTCGGGTTTCCATATGAACATTTGCCATGTGAACATTTGCATTTGCTAGCTAGCTTGATCATTTGTTTCATTTGCACATTTGTTGGGCCATAGGTCTTTTCTTTTTCTTTACAATATCGATTAACTAGTCACAACGCCTTTTAAGTCCATATGTATATGCACTTGTACTTAAGCATTCATCAACCATTGTATCTTATTGCGTATAACATACATAAACCGCATATATGCCTCATATATACCTTGTATATACTATACATATACCATGTATATATATCACATATGTCAAACATATACCTCAAATATACCACAAGTATACCATTTGTATGTACCACAATGTCACAGATTATCCATCATCATATTATCAAGTACCAATCATGACAATCATATGAATCACATAGCAAGCAACATTCATTTGCGCTAAAGAATTCAATTGATAATTAGACTCACCTTTCTCCTTTGATTCCGACCCCTAATTTATTGTCTATTTACTCCTTGTGGGTCTCCAATATGTTGTGAGCATAATATAAAAATATAATTGATTAACTCATGATTAGGGAGACTTAATGTGGCTTAAACAAATTAACATGCATTGTTCATATCAATAGTTAAGATTTTTCTTATGAGGCAGTGTGACCTTATGGGACTGTTTAGCCTATAACTTTCTCTATACTTGACCAATTAATCTAATTCATGTTCATAATTAAAAACATCTAATTATGTAACATATTAAAATTTCAGACCAATTGGATCATTGTATAATTTGTGGTGAAATTTCTAAATGCGTTCTATTTTCTGCCTTGTTTTTTGCCTTTAGGCTGTTTCATGGTAACAACTTTGGTTCATCATAACTAATAATATATAACATTTAAATGAAACTTTACAGACACTTATATGGGTTCAAACGGAACATTTTTTATGTTTATAACTTTTATCAATTATGTCTCTATAGTCCTCAAATGATAAGAAACATGTGACTGATCCAGAATAGAATTGGCTTTCGAACCAGTATGACTTCTAAAGACCATAACTTAGCCCATACATAACATATTAAGCTGACATTAGTACCCCAATTTAGCGAATAAATATACCGATAACTTTAATGCTTGATAATTTACAGAATCTAGCTCTGAAGAGCTTAAATTAGCCAAATAAATCGCTAGATCCGCCCAGGGCACTTAGTAGGTAGTTCAAACCATGGAACGATCATGGTTCCATTGACCATAACTCAAACTTTACAAGCCATATGAACCTAAAATTTGTTATACAGATACATAACACATATTTCTACAACTTATATGTTTTGAGATACTTCAAATAATGGCTTTAACATTTTAAAAACCAAAGAACACAGTAGCTATCTTGGCTAGGGTTCACATCCTGACCAGTTTCAGTACAAAAAGGATATCTCTTCCTATACACAAAATGATACAAAAGGTTTTCATATACATAAATCTAAGACATAAAGGAACAACTTTTGTGTTTTAAACTTTTCTAGAATCCATTTCTATTAATATCAAAATCGGGGTGTCATTCAGTGCCTATTAATGAACCTTAGCAACTCAACTCAACCTTATAGCAATAAGAATTGATTACTTACCAAGAACAAACTTGCAAGGGATCAATTTTCCTCAAAAACTAAGTGAAAAAGGAAGAATTGAGTTTTGGAATAGAGGAAGATTAAGAAGAAAATGTGGTGGAGTGAGGAGGTAGAAATGGGGGAGGAAGATAAAGCTAACTTTTTTATTTTTGTCTTTTTATCTTTTTCTCTTCATCTCTTCTCTTTTTTCTTCTCTTTTCTCTTTTCTTTTCTCTTCTCTTTTCTCTTCACTTTTCTTTTATTTTCCTTTTATTTCATTTTCATTTTATTTTGTCTATATTATTATTATTATTTAAATATATTTATAATTCCACTAATTCACACATTAATACAACTTAATCATTTGGCCCGATTTAACTAAATTAACAATGTAAATGTTTACTAATCTTAATCTAGTCATTTTGCTTACTTTAATTTAGTCACTTTATTCAATTTATTTCTAATGCTTTGTTATCCTCCTTTAGGTTATAAGTACATACGTGCGACTCGATACAATTGCTAAATACTAGGACACGTAGCTAGTGCATGCCATTAACTTGTTTCTAAGAAAATATGTATAAAATATATGTGTTCAATTGGATTATATGGAAGATGCATGTGTTCAAATGAAATGCATGTGGATATGCATGTGGGGATGCTCAAGGATGTTACATAGATATAACATTTTTCTCCATATAGATAATGTCTCTAGATCTTCAAAGTAAACACAATAGCAGCTAACTCCAAATCGTGTGTCAGGTAATTAAGCTCATGAGGCTTAAGTTGTCTCGATTCATAAGCAATCACCTTTCCTTATTGCATAAGAACACAGCCTAAACCAGTATGACTAGCATCACTGTACATAACAAAGTCTTTTCTTGGAGTAGCCTCAGTCAAAATTGGTGCTTCAGTCAACATTGCCTTAAGTCGATCAAAGCTTGCTTGACATCTATTTGTCCACTCAAAACGAATCTCTTTTCGTAGCAGTCGTGTCAAAGGAGTCGCTAAGGATGAAAATCCCTTCATGAACCTCCTATAATATCCAGCTACTCCGAGGAAACCTTCACTTCTATCACATTTTATGGTGATTTCCAATTAATAATAGCCTCAATTTTACTAGGGTCAACCCAAATACCTTATGCTGAAATTACATGACCTAGAAAACTGACTGATTCAAGCCAAAACTCACACTTAGATAGCTTTGCTTACAACTGTTTCTCCCTCAATGTTTGTAGCACTATTCTGAGATGTTAATCATGTTCTACTCGGTCTATAGAGTAGACAAGAATGTCATCAATAAACACCACTAAAAATTGATCAAGATATGGCTTGAACACTCAATTCATCAGGTCCATAAAAGCTGCTAGTGCATTCTCAGTCCAAAGGGCATAACTAGGAACTCATAATGACTATAATGAGTCCTGAATGTCATTTTAGGTACATATGACTCTTTGATCTTTATCCGATGATACCCCAATCGAAGATCTATCTTTGAAAATATTGCTGCACCCTTCAACTGATCAAACAAATCATCAATTTTGGGTTGCGGGTATTTATTCTTGATAGTCACTTTGTTAAGCTGTCTATAATCGATGCAGAGACATAAAGTGTCATCTTTCTTCTTTACAAATAATACTGGAGCACCCCATGGTGATACACTAGGTCGTATAAATCCCTTATCTAACATTTCCTGCAACTGTATCTTCAGCTCTTTCAACTCTGCTGGTGCCATCCTATATGGTGTAATGGAAATAGGAGTGGTGTTGGCTACCAAATCGATAGCAAATTCGATTTATCTATCCGGTGGTAACCTTGGCAACTCCTCTAGAAACACATCAGGAAACTCACAAAAAGTATGAATATCCATCAACTTCGGACTTGCTTTTTCTATATTCACCACATACGCTAAGTGTGGTTCGCATCCCTTAGTGATGAGTTTTTGAGCTTTCAACATTGATATCACATTGTCTGGATATCTTCTATTCTCACCCATCACTACCATCTCATCTTGTTTCGGAATTTTGATGATCATTTGTCTTCTTCCATAATCCACTGCCACTCTATAACGAACCAACCAATCCATTCCCAAGATTACATCGAACTCATGGAATGGTAACTCTATCAAGTCCACTGGGAATTGCCTACCTTGAATTTCAATAGGGCAACCCCTAAAAACCTTGCTAACCCTCACATTGTGCCTTAACGTGTTAGTCACAAGAATCTCAAATTCTAAATCCTGTGGTTCTAAACCTTCTCGACTTAGTGGTGGTGTGCATATGTATGAATGCGTTGACCTCGGATCTATTAATGCATGTATGTCAGAGCCAAAAAGAAGGAATTACCAATTATCACATCAGGTGCATCCTGCTCCTCTCGGCCTCGCATGGCATATGCCCTGGTAGGGGCAGCTCCACTACCTTCTGTCCTCTCAACTGTCTCTGATCTAAAATAACTAGGCCCTAATCGGCCTCATCTGCCTCGTCCTTGACCTCTACCTTGCCCAGAAGCTTATGTCTATATTGGCTCAGTGCTTCCTAAACCTCTACCATACTGTAATAAAGGACAATCTCTTTTCAAGTGATCTTTGGAGCCACACCTCAAGCATGCTCCTGTCATCTACCAACACTCTCTAGGATGAGAACGGCCACAATGCTGACATTCTGGTAGAGGTAGATATCTATGTGATGTCTGGGTCAGTGAATTGGCTACAAAAAAAGGGATCTCGTGGGTTATCTCTGTCTGAAAGAAGAAGGCCTGCTAAAACCCCCAGTCTGAAATTGACCATTGAAGGATTTGGCTCTCTCCACTTGGCTGTGGCATGGGTCTCCTGGACCCTCTATCTTGTGCTGGCTGTTTGTGCCGCTAGAACTCTTTCAATTGTTCTGGCAGATGCTAGCAAACTAGGAAAACTCAACAGGCATAGGGCTGAGACCTATAGCTTGATTGGGTCTCTCATTCCATCTTCAAATTGTCGGCACTTATCTGCCTCAGTGGATATAATGCCTCTAGCATTCTTGCATAGATGTGTGAATTCTCTTTCATATTCTGTTACTGATAAGTTTCCTTATTTCAACATCAAAAACTCTTTTTTCTTGTCGTCTGTGTAGATAGGAGGAATATACTGCTCCATAAACTTCTCTAGAAAGAACTCCTATGTCATTAGGTTAGGAGCCTTTGTGCTCTGTGACTCAGATCACCACCGATTATAAGCATGCTTTTGTACTAAAGATATTGCATACTCAAATTTATGCTCATCTGTGCAATGCAGATGATCAAAAACTCTCTCTGCCCGTTCTTGCCAAAACTCTACCACTGAGGGGTCATCTTCCCATTTACCGTAGAAATCGGGTGCTCCTAGCTTTCTCAGTCTCTCAAATTATAACCCAGATGAGGCTAATCCTGATCCTCTTTGTAGCAAATCGATCATGTTCCTTATAAGCTCTGTTTGCCCTATGCCAGCAATAGATTGCCCTCTTGATAGGCTAGCACTAGATCTAGATATCATAGCTCGATGATGACTGGGTCGCGATGAAGCCTCTGTTTCAATAGACTCATTACTTTTGCCTCCTTCGGCCATAATATGTCGTGACCCTGAAGCCATACTCTACCTATATCATAAAATAACGGCCCCAATCAGTAAGCAGCAACTTTAATACTTAATTGTGGGTAAACACATGTTATAATTATTTTTGAAAACCATTTTAAAATTCCAAAACCGCCCTAACCGGACTCTGATACCAAAAACTGTAACACCTCCTCACCCCAGCAGCACGTGCTCGGATGAGGGAGTGCTACACTAACTTCATCGGTTAAAATATCTTTTTTTTTTTAGATTTTGTATACATGAAAATTAGTCATATAAATCATAACATGAAAGATAAACTACATTTTTATATCATAACATGTTATTTACAAAACATACTATTTATTTTACAATTACTACAAAATAAAATTCAAAATATAATACACAAAAGTTGTGTGACCCATAATGGTTGAAATATGTGGCTCTACGGATTAGGTCACTGTTAGTTTTATCTACTATTATCTATTTATTCTTTGTTATACCTATGCGAGAGAAACTCCCATGCTAAGCTCTTGGCTTAGTGGTGCATATAAATAAGGCAATAAACTATTTTATGCAATCATGGTATTCTAGCACATATAAACATCAAATTATATTCTTTTATCTCATACTTACTTATTTTATTAACACATCATTATATAACACATCATAATTAACCATGTTACAATTCATAATTCCATTTTTATTTTCCATAACTTTTTTATTTATGCCCAAAACACCCAATCATCTTTTCATGCAACTTACATTTCATAAATTTTATTCTTTTATATCTTATATTTATTTTACTTTATCAAATCATTATTATCCATATCTTTTCATTGCCCATAATGCCTATGAACCACTGACCAGGATAACAGAGTTGCCATCTAGGCCCTTCAGAGTGCCACTCAAGCAATATAATGTGCCCATATAAGTCTCATCACCAGCTTTAATAATAGTGTCATCATCGTCTTTAATAATGGTGCCATCATCGGCTTCAATAATAATGCTATCACCGGCTTTAATAATAGTGTCATCACCAGCTTTATTAATTATACCATTAATGGATTTCATCATACTCCCCTATGCTTGGCATGCTAAACTATCCTAAGTTGGTTCTAGTTAGATGTTCTAGGGCTTATACAATCTCATTAAAATTCATAGCAATTAGATTCATACTTTTCATGTATTTAAAGTATCAAAATAATCACATAATCAGTCAATTAAAAATGATATTTACATAATATAACAAGGTTCTCTTCATTTTACTCTTTTAATTCCACAACTCATGTTGCCCTGTCACTGGCAGATTTCGTTCTCTATTTTGGACCTTAATTTTGGTCCTAGTACAATCTAAATTTGGTTATAAGTTCTGCTTAACAATTTTATATCTGGATCTTAGCTTTAATATGCTACTTGAATCACTTAATTCTAAATTCGGTATCAAAAGATATGATAACATGAACATGGACTAGTCACTAACAATTCTGCCCTAAATTTTCTGGATAGATTCTAAGTCCAAGCTTTATGAATTTTTCTGGACAATTACAGACATATCTGGATTTTATGGTTTGAATAAAATATATAGACTATGTCTTAGGTTTCAAACCGAACAAAGAACATACAAAACCGAATACGAGAAATTATATTATAACAGTTTAAGTGCTCACTGCTCATCCATTTCCAGCAAGGAACATACAAACTAATCACATTCAATTTTTACCAAATTAAATCCTAAATCTAGCAAACATGCATCCCCAAGATTTTTATCACAAAATAATATTAATTCAAAATCATAAACATGCCAATTAATCAAATCATGCAAAAAAAAAATTAAAATAGGCTATTGCCTTAGGTTATGCACAAACCTCTCTTTTCTTTTCTTTTCTTTCTCTTTACTTCTGTTTCTCTTTTCCTTTGCTCCTTTGAGCTAAATCCTGGTCAATTTGAGTTCCTAAAACCTAAAAGAGATAATTAAAACCTTACTCATTGAAACTCCATAACCCTAATCTCTCTCTCTTTTTGCTCTTTTATGCTTGAAAATGGCTTCTTCCCTTACTTTTTCTATCTTTCCTCACTTTCTTTCACTAGAACTAAGATTTGGCTATGAAGGAACTTGAAGAAACATGGGATACCTTAGGAAGGCAGAAATTATCAATGCAAAAGGGATAAGGAAGAAGAAACAATCAAGAAGAAAATGACAAAAGTCATTAAGATAGGGATACCTAAGCTCACATTCTAGAAGTCTTCATTAATTTCCAATTCAAGCATGTCAATTGGCTTCTTAAAATTTTCCACTTAGTGTGGCTGGCCTCCACATGCATTTTATGTCCCAATTCATGTATTTAATTGATGGTTATCCCAATTAACCTTCTAATTTTTGATAAATTGCAAATTAATCCCTAAACTTTTCAAAATTTGCAATTTAGTCCTGTACCAAAATTTAACATCTCAAAATATTTTGAACACTTTATTAGATATTTTCCATACTTAATTGACATTATTTCAATTATTTTTTGACAAAAATCCAAATTTAGACTTCGGTCAAACCGATGAGTCGATTTAACAACTCGCGTGAGTTAGGTCTAAATTAGCGGATATGACACATTCGTCAGTTCAAAAGGCATAACTAGGAACTCATAATGACCATAACGACTCCTGAATGTCGTTTTAGGTACATCTGACTCTTTTATCCTCACTTGATGATACCCCGATCTAAGATCTATCTTTGAAAATATGGTTGCACCTTTCAACTGATCAAATAAGTCATCAATCCTAGGCAGCAGGTATTTATTCTTAATAGTCACCTTATTAAGCTACCTGTAATCGAAGAAGAAACATAAGGTGCCATCTTTCTTCTTTACAAATAATACTGGCGCACCCCATGGTGATACACTAGGTCGTATAAAACTCTTATCTAACAATTCCTGCAACTGTATCTTCAACTTTTTTAACTCTGTTGGTGCCATCCTATATGGTGTAATGGAAATAAGAGTGGTGTGGGGTACCAAATTGATAGAAAAGTCAATTTCTCCATCCAACGGTAATCCTAGCAACTCCTCTGGAAATACATCAGGAAACTCACTAATAGTAGGAATATCCACCAATTTTGGACTTGCTTTTTCTATTTCCACCACATACGTTAAATATGCTTCGTACCCCTTACTAATGAGTCTCTAAGCTTTCAACACTGATATCACCTTCTCTGTATATCTTCTATTCTCACCCATCACCACTATCTCATCTTGTTCTAGAATTCTGATGCTCATCTATCTTCTTCCACAATCCACTACCACTTAATAACGAGCCAACCAATCCTTTTCCAAGATCACATTGAACTTATGGAATGGCAACTCTATCAAATGTTGGGAATGGCTTACCTTGAATTTCAATAGGGCAACCCCTAAACACCTTCATAACCCTCACAATATGCCCTAACAGGTTAGTCACAATAATCTCAAATTCTATAGACTGTGGTTCTAAACCCTCTCGAACCAGGGTGGTGAGCATATGTATGAATGCATTGACCCCAGATCTATTAATGCATGTATGTCAGAGCCAAAAAGAAGGAATTTACCAAATATGACATCAGGTGCATCCTGCTTCTCTCGGCCTCGCATAGTATATGCCCTGGCTGGGGCAGCTCCACTACCTTCTGGGCTCTCAACTATCTCTGCTCTAAACTAACTGGGCCCTGATCGGCCTCCTCTAACTTGATCTTGATCTCGGCCTTTGACTTGCCCAGAAGCCTGTGTTTGTATTGGCTCCATGCTCCCCGAACCTCTGCCAAACTATAATAGAGGACAATCCCTTCTCATACGATATTTGAAGCCACATCTCAAGCACGCTCCTGTCATCCACCAATGCTCTCCTAAATGAGAATGACCCCAATGCTGACATTCTGATAGAGGTAGCGATCTATATGATGTCTGTGTTGGTGCACTGGTTATTGAAGAGATGGATCTCATAGGTTATCTCCGTCTAAAAGAAGAAGGCTTGCCAAAACCCCCAGTCTGAAATCAACAACTGAAGGATCTGGCTCTCTTGCCACTCGACTGTACTCCACTTGGCTGTGGCATGGGTCTCCTAGATCCTCTATCTTGTGCTGGTTGTTATGCCGCTAGAACTCTTTCAATTGTTCTGGCAGATGTTAGCAAACTAGGAAAACTCATCAGGTGTAGGGCTGAGACCTATAGCTTGATTGGATCTCTCAATCCATCTTCAAATCGTCGGCACTTATATGCCTCAGTGGATATAATGCCTTCAGCATACTTGCAGAGATGTATGAATTCTCTTTCATATTTTTTTACCGACAAGTTTCCTTATTTCAACATCAAAAACTCCCTTTTCTTTTCGTCTGTGTAGATAGGATGAATGTACTACTCCTTAAACTTCTCTAGAAAGAACTCCCATGTCATCGAGTCAGGTGCCTCTACGCTTTGTGACTTAGATTGCCACCAGTCATATGCATGCTCCTGTAGTAAAGATACTACATACTCATATTTATGCACGTCTATGGAATACAGTTGATCAAAAACTCTTTCTGCCCGTTCAAACCAAAACTCTGCCACGGAGGGGTCATCTTCCTGTTTATCATAAAAATCAGTTTCTTCTAGCTTCCTCAGCCTCTCAAATTGTAGCACAAATGGGTCTAGTTGTGATAATCTTTGTAGCAAATTGATCATGTTCCTCATAAGCTCTGTTTGTCCTGTGCTAGCAATAGATTGCCCCCTTGATGGGTTACCACTAGATCTAGATACAGTAGCTCAGCGACAACTGGGTCACTATAAAGCCTCTATTTCAGTAGGCTTATTACTTTCGCCTCCTTCAGCCACAATATGTCGTGACCCTGAAGCCATACTCTACCCATATCATAAAATAACGACCCCAATCAGTAAGCAACAACTTTAATACTTAATTGTGGGTACACACATGTCATAATTATTTTTGAAAACCAATTTAAAATCCCAAAACCGCCCAAACCGGTCTCTAATACTAAAAACTATAACACCCCCTCACCCCAGCAGCTCACGCCCGGATGAGGGAGTCCTACGCTGATTTCATCGGTTAAAATATCCCTTTTTAAATTTTGTATACATGAAAATCATTCATATTTTTTTTCTTTATTTACTATTTATTGTTTACTATTTATCTACTTTGCATTATAAAGAAATCATAGCATGAAAGATAAACTACATTTTTATATCATAACATGTTCTTTACAAAACATACTGTATATTTTACAAACACTACAAAATAAAATTCAAAAGATAATATACAAAAGTTGTGTGACTCACAGTGGTTGAAATATGCTACTCTATGGATCAAGTCACTGTTAGCTTTATCTATTATTGTCTACTTATTCTTTGCTATACCTGCGTGAGAGAAACTCCCACGCTAAGCTCTAGGCTTAGTGGTGCATATAAATAAGGCAATAAACTATTTTATGCAATCATGCATTATCATATATCAACTTATGCTTAATCGTCTTCTCATGCAAAAATACATATCATGGTATTCTCGCATGTATAGACATCAAATTATCTTCTTTTATCTCATACTTGTTTATTTTATTAACACATCATTATATAACACATCATAATTAACCATGTTACAATTCATAATTCCATTTTTATTTTCCATAACTTCTTTATTTATGCCCAAAACACCCAATCATCTCTTCATGCAACTTACATTTCATAAATTTTATTCTTTTATGTCTTATATTTATTTAACTTTATCAAATTATTATTATCCATAGCTTTTCATTACCCATAATACCTATGAACCACTGACTAGGATAACGGAGTTTCCATCCAGGCACTTAAGAGTGCCAGCTGGGTAATATGATGTGCACATATAGTGCCATCATCGGCTTTAATAATGGTGCCATCATCGGCTTCAATAATAGTGCCATCACTGGCTTTAATAATAGTTTCATCACCGACTTCATTAATTATACCATTCATGGATTTCATCATACTCCCCCCTGCTTGGCATGCCAAATTATTCTAAGTTGGTTCTAGTTAGGTGTTATAGGGCTTACACAATCTTATTAAAATTCATGTCAAATAAATTCACACTTTTCATGCATTTAAAGTCTTAAAATAATCACATAATCACTCAATTAAAATAAATATTTACATAATATAACAAAGTTCTAATTATTTTACTCTTAAAATTCCACAACTCATATGCTGCCCTGTCATTAACAGATTTCATTCTCTATTTTGGACCTTAATTTTGGTCCTATTACAATCTGAGTTTAGTCACATGGTATCTTAAAAATTTTTGGTCTGGGTCTTAGCTTTAATATTCAATTTGAATCACTTAGTTTTGAGTTCTGTATCAAAATATATGACAAAATAAACATTAATTGGTCACTAACAATTCTGCCCATAATTTTTTGGGTAGATTCTAAGTCCAAACTTTCTAAATTGTTTTGGATATTTATAAACATATTCAGGTTTTATAGTCTAAATAAAAGTTATAGCCCTATATCTTATCTTTCAAACCTAGCATAGAACACACAAATCTGAATTCCATAACTCAAGCTATAACAGTTTAAGTGCTCACTGCTCATCCATTTCCAGCAAGGAACATACAAACTAATCACATTCAATTTTTGTTCCAAATTAAATCCTAAATCTAGCAAACATGTATCCCCAAGATTTTCATCATAGAATACTATTATTCAAAATCATCAACATTCCAAATAACCAAATCATACAAATAAAAAAAATAAAATAGGCTATTGCCTTAGGTTATGCACAAACCTCTCTTTTCTTTTCTTTTCTTTCTTTTTACTTTTCTTTCTCTTTTCCTTTGCTCATTTGAGCTAAATCTTGGTCAATTTGAGTTCCTAAAACATAAAAGAGATAATTAAAACCTTACTCATTGAAACTCCATAACCCTAATCTCTCTCTCTTTTTGCTCCTTTATGCTTGAAAATGGCTTCTTCCCTTACGTTTTCAATCTTTCCTCACTTTCTTTCACTATAACTAAGCTTTGGCTATGGAGGAACTTGAAGAAACATGGGATACCTTAGGATGGTAGAAATTATCAATGCAAAAGGGATAAGGAAAAAGAAACAATCAAGAAGAAAATAACAAAAGTCATTAAGATGGAGACACCTAAGTTCACATTCTAGAAGTCTTCATTAATTTCCAATTCATGCATGTCAATTGGCTTCTTAAAATTTTCCACTTGGTGTGGCTGGACTCTACATGCATTTTATGTCCCAATTCATGTATTTAATTGATGATTATCCCAATTAATTCTCCAATTTTTGATAAATTGCAAATTAAACCATAAACTTTTCAAAATTTGTAATTTAGACCTTTATCGAAATTTAACATCTTTAAATATTTTAAACACTTTATTAGATATTTTTCATACTTAGTTGCAATTATTTTAATTATTTTTCGATAAAAATCCAAATTTATACTTCGGTCAAACCGGCGAGTGACTTAGGTCTAAATTAGCGGATATGACACCATAAACTGGAACACTCTCTCTAGTAGCCTAGGTCTGAGTGCTACCAGCTGTAGATGTAGCTTTAGAAGGTTGTCCCCTTCTATATGGTCCATCATGTGAGTGACTTTTGTTCTGTCCCTGATTTTTGCCATTTGTTTATCTTGGGTAGTACCAAACCTTTTTTCCTACATTGTGCTGCTAGTGCTACTATTTGTGTGGCGCTCGCAACCTCCGCACCCGAACCGCACGTGCCCGGATAAGGAAGTGTTGCTGCCTGTCTTTCTCATACTTCTTCAAATCACTATATATATATATATATATATATATATATATATATATTTTTTTTTTTTTTTTTTATACTCATGTATATATGGATATAAACAAAAATCAGAGTGCAATTTATTTACATAAAATAGTAATTTTTAACATCAGAGTAATTCTTAACAAACTTTAAAAGTAAGTTTTACAAACTCAAACATTTCTTTAATATAAAAGCCAAATACAAAAGTTTCAAAACTTGTAACCCACTTTCTCAAGATTCGGCTGCTTTACTTGAATGGGATCACCGCTTGCTTTATCTAGCGTCTTCAGCTACCTTTCTATATCTGCGTGGAAATTAAAATCCACGCTAAGCTCTAAGCTTAGTAGTGCATATAAGTAAGGCAATATACTATATCATGCAACAAGCATTAACAATTATCATTTTGTGCATTAAAATGTTTGCATGCATGACTATCAACATATTCCTATTTTATACAAGTATAAATGTCATGCTCATATAGACAATATTATTTTCATTTATCTTTAATGGCAAATTATTCTGTAAATCTCTTTATCATTACATTTCAATCTCAAATCATCATCATTTTCTTATTCTTTTCCTTTTCTTATTTTTCCGACATATCCTCATTATCTTGCCCACATCACTCTAAATTTTGGACTGACTGGATATAGATTATGGATCAGGAGCGCTCACACAAGCTTATGCCACCCTGTCCACTATCTGGCTCATAAGAGCTTCTCAAACCAATGGCGCTCACACAAGCTTATGCCACATCGATTGAGTATAATTTAATCATAGATGAATAACCGGATCTAGGCCGCTCACACAAGCTTATGACACCTTGTCCTCATTTATATGTGCTCATCAGAGCTTTCTCAAGTCAATAGCGCTCACACAAGCTTTAACCACACTGATTCCCAAACCAATGGCGCTCACACAAGCTTTAGCCACATTGGTTGAGGTATAGTACGATACCGTTCGCCCCCTTAATGACATGTCATCTATCCTGATTCTAGTCTACAAGTAGAGCAATGGGCTTCTTTATATTTTCACATCAATCATTATTCTAAAATTTCAACACATCAATATTCTCATATTTATCAACATCTCAATTTTCTTGTTTTGCAAACATATAGTCATACTCATACATCTTTTCATTTATTTACTAGATTCATCAATATTCTTATATTTATCATCCGCATCAGACTTCATATACATCCATGACAATTCATATATTTCATCCGAATCAACATTCTTATTTTTCTATATCACAACAATCACATTCTCACATCAATATATATATACATATATTTATATCCATATCATTCTTATTTCACTGGATAGACAATGACTTTCATTTACTTATCTGAATTCTTCATTTGATAACCACATTCATAATTACAAATACAGAGCATTCACGGTCATGATTACTAATTTCACGCCAGTGAATTAGTTCACGCCCGTAATCCCAAGCCGTGAACGCTACTGGAATGAATCGCCCAAAAGCATTCACGGTCATGATTACTCATTCACGCCCGTGAATAAGTTCACTTCCGTGATTCCAATCCGTGAACGCTTCTGGAATGAATAGTACCATTTCCACCCAGAAATGCACAACCGTGACATAATTAGTCACAACCGTGAACCCTCAAGTTCATGCCCGTGACTCAATAGTCACACCCGTGACTTTCAGCAAGAAATCTACATTTTCACATTTCATTCCTTCTAACATCATCCAAATCATACCAAATTCTATTTCATGCATTTCTAAGGCTCTTTACTCAACTTATTACTTTCCAATACATGTACATGCCTTGATCATACAAGATTGTCTAACATGCATCATTAATTCAAAGTCACACAAGAATCTCATTCACACATGTCTAATCCTATGGTTTCATGCCATAATCATCATCATTCTTGAAATGTATTTATCTAACATCATGTTCAGCATGCATTATATCAAACAAAATTAGGCTATTGCCTTAAGTTATGCACAAACCTTAATCTTTCTCCTTCACTCTTTTAGGTAGCTTTCTCTTTTCCTTTGCTCCTTAGAGCTTGTTCCTTGTCATTTGGAACTCCTATAACATTATAAATTATTATTATCATCATCTGATTTCCTCAAGACCATAAGCTCTCTTTTTCTCTCTCAAAACCCTAGTTTCTCTCTCTTTCCATATAAGTCTTAGATGAGTTCAAAATTCGAACTTCCTTTAAGAAAAGATGAAAAAGAAGAAGAGATGCTTCTTACCTTACACTTTTCTTCACTAAATCACCACTTTGGAGATTTTCTCTCTCTACCAAACTTGATTTTTCTTCCTCTTTCTTGCTCTTTCCAGCTTCCTTAAGAGTTATGGAACATGAAAATCACCTTGTCTTGCTTTTTCCCTTCTCTTCCCTTCCTTTCTCTCTCTAGAATCAAGGTGAGCTATGGAGGAAAAGTTGTGGCTGGCGTTACTAGTAAAGAAAACAGAGAAGGAGGCAGAAAATGAAGAGAAGAAGAAGAAGAAAAGAAAGCCTTAAATAGGGTACCCCAAAAAGTCTTCATGTGGGACCCACCATTTGACCATTTTCTCCTAATTTTACACTTAATCAACATTAAGCCTCTTCTTTTAAATATCATGGCCGACCAAACCTATCAAAATGTTTCCAAAATTAATATGTTGATTAGCAATTAATCTCAATAATCTTCCAATATTTGGTAAATTGCAATTTGACCCCAAAACTTATCAAATTTTGCTATTTAGTCCTTTAATGTAAATCAATTTCTTTAAACTTTAATATCACTTATTTAGGCATTTATCATTAAATTTAGTCATTTCTTAATCAACTTTTGTAAAAATCCGAATTTAAACTCCGATCGGTCAAATGCGTCAACTTCTCGACACTTGCGACTCGGGGCCTAAAGTAGCGGATATTACAATTTGTCTTGAGGATTCTTCTGCCCTTTTTCTCTTTCTCTTTTCCACACTAATACAGAAGTAACCAACTTAGTGAAACTAACATGCTTAAGTGTTGTGGCATAGTCACCAATCTCTATATTGAGGCCATCCTCAAATCTTCTTCACTTGTTTATCTCATTTGTAATAAACTCTAAAGCATATTTACTTAGTCAACAAAATTCTTTTTGATACTATGTAATAGTCATCTTGCCCTACTTGATATTCAAAAACTCTATCTTCTTCTCATTTTTATAGATTCGAAAGACATATTGTTCCTTAAACTCAGCAACAAATAAGTCCCATGTCACTTATTGGGGAACCTCTAATTTCATCAAAAGCAACTTCCACTAGTCATAAGCATCCTCCTATAGTAGGGATATAACATACTTGGCCTTCTGCTCAGTGAGCCACCACAAACGTATTACAAACCCTTTTAACCTTTTCTATCCAGTACTCTACAACAACATGATGATCATCCTTGATTCCTAAAATATATGTGGCTCTAAACTTACGGAGCTTGTCTAACTGTGCCTTTGGCTTTACCGGTGGAGGTGGAAGAATTGGTGCTAGTATGGTACAACTTTAGAAATATGCTACAGTAAGCTTACCATCTAGTGCTTCAAAGGAATTTGGCCTTGATTGGCCTGTTTAGGAGCCTACTAGTTTAAGATAGGTACTACACTTGACCTTGAACACTAGCTGCACTGAGTTAGTTTGATGCCTAGTATGTGGAGAGCTATGGCTCTCAGCAATATCATTCAATTCAAATGCCATCCCACTCTAGTCCTATAAATTGATAGAGAAGTAACCCAAGTCAGCATTAGATAAGACACATATATGCATGCATGATAACTCCATTGCCCACTTAGATATAGAAACACCTAAACATAAGTTATGATACCACTAAATGTAATGCCAACCTTTATAGTAGGACATATTACTACAATAAAAACAGAAGCCACATGACCAAATGCCTTGTTGACTTGTTCCAATTAAAAAAAATCCATCTTTTTTCAATATACATGTATCATGTTTGTATGCTTGTATGAAATGTATAATGAAAATATCTATTTTTCCATATAGTGGATAACCAAATGTTGTATAATTTAAATTTCTGTATCCATATAAAATACCATATCTTATTATCAAAATAAATTGGTTTGGCCTCCATAAGTCGTTTATTACAAAATCCATCCTTACATAAAATAAATTAATTTAATCAACTCCAACTAAATATATGACTTTATTGAAACATAAAACAAATTTCTATTTTTATCCAATGTCATCAAAAATAACAGTGAAAATAGATGAAATGATAACCAACCGAATGAAGGTATATTCTAACTACTTTGATAGGTTCGGACTCTTCTTCTCGTTAACTTAACTATCTAACGACTCCAAATCTGTGTTCAAGGAAACCCACACACTAAGCCATTGAAATTTTAGTAGTACATATAAGCATAAAAATTCTAACATGCATTCATACATTAACTTAGCATATATAATTATACAATATACATACCTATATGTTCGACCATGATATCATATAATAACATACGTTATACATACTTAGTTTATTACATTATGACACATTCATGCCATATAGCACATAATCAATTCATATAATCATGTCTGTATAGTAATCATATCATAAATGTCAAATTCTTTTTTTTTCCCCAATTCTATACACTTAGTTACTATTTTTCCTTATTCCTATATAAGTTATAACTATATCTAATTTCCATGTTTCTGATTTACTTTCCTTGTAACTAATTTTAACAATTCACTATCCAAAACTCTAGACCCAGACTATCCAAATATGGGTTATGAAACATGAGCACTCTAACATGAGGTTAAGCCAACATGCTCACTAACTATATCTATTTGTATAGTGCTCAATCGATCTTCTCAAGTCAAACTTCTCTAACTCGAGCTTAAGCTAACTTGACTGAGTAAAATATAAATAATGCATGCATATGGAATTAATGGTGTTCTCACCAGGGTTAAAGCTACCTTGTCCCTAAATAATAAATCTATGTACTAGATTGTTAGAGAGGTGCCCTAAAGGCAATCACCTTAAGCACCTAATGTACTTGTTTATTATTAATAAAAGGTATTTTTATTATATGGTATTCATTGCATATGAATTGATATAGATCTTAAACTATTTAATGAAGTCCATGGTATGTAACACAACATGAAGAAATTCATGATGAGATTCTTATCATGTGTAATTGTGTTTATACCTAAATGATCCCTAGTCATAGGATTAACAAGACATGACATTGTTAATCCGGATAGGCTAGCACATGTTATACTCCTTGACTAAGTCAAACAGCTAATCTCATAAAGCTGAAGACATTAGATATTTAGAGTTAACATGCGGATGCTTACTAAGTGTAGCAAGTACATTGGATGACCTGCTATGAGAAAATTACATGGATATATATTCAATATCGGTGAAAGTCTCATCATATCAATGGTGCAAGTATCCTTAAACTTGAGATGCTCAAGGTTATCTTAGATATTAAATCCTATACTTTGACTCCATTCCTCATTTCCTCTCAGAGGTTGCTCATAAGGTGGTGATTGGGTATAAAATTTGGTATTTGAAGGTAGTTGAGTAGTCAATAAAGGATTCACAATTACCATGAAAGAACAAATTGCATGGTAATTGTCTGTGAAAGGGTTTATAGCCAGACCACTAACTTTTCTAATTAATTGGGTGGTCATAATGTGTTGCTAGATACCGCTCATGATCTGATAAGTTAAGGGAAACTGATTAGAGATTCATTATAGGTCAAAAGTGTTTGACTCATAAAATTCTAGCTAGATTTGGATTCCTTTTGAGACTTGAGCTGCCAACATGACTAGAAAACCTATTAGATCTCACGCATAGAAGGAATGACGAAAATCTAACATGGGTTTTGGATAAGATCCAAATGAGAAAGAAAGAGAATTGGGCATTTTATAAGAGTTATAAAAATGAGCCAAATCCAAATTAGATTAGGATTGTTGACTTGGTCAACATTGGGTATGATACCTTAGGGAAATAGGCCAATTAGGGATTTTCTTTTTACAACCCTAAAAGAGATTAGAAAGTGTATAAATACTCCTTTTAAGGAGTCAATTTTGTGGTTGTCCCATTAAGAAAAATAAGAGTTATTTTTCTTCTCTCCCTTTTCTCTTTCATAAGACAATTTTCCATAATATAATAAGAAAAATAAGACTTGGTCAACATTTTGGACTTTTGTCACCCCATCTCCTAAGAGGGTTTTTTCTTTTTCTTTCACGTGGATACTCTTAGAGGCAATCCTAGCTTTGGATTGTTGTGGTTTGCTACAACCTAACAAAGAAGGAAAAGCTCACAACTTGGAAGATCAAGAGTTGCAAACAAAGGTAATCAAATTCTCTCATGTTGATGGTATGATCTAATTTTAATGTTCATAGGTCGTTCCATGGTTTTGGGTTCAATTAATTTTAATTTTTTGTTGTTCCACTCTGATGTGATGCATGTTAAAAATCCAACATAGATATATTATAGTACCATAATCCCTTTAATGGCATGTCATATATCCTATGCTAGTACTCGTATAGAGAATGAACACTATTTAAATAAAATCTAATTATCCATATCATTTATAACTCATTTCTTGATTTAACACATTCACCATATGATACCATGTAAATTAAAGCATATTACTATATTCATGTTCAAATTCCAGTGATCACACTATATACCACGTCATTACATCATACAAGATGTGTGTACATACCAAAATTATGTAATTCCATCATCAAAATAAAAATTCAAATTTTTGGTTACAGGGCATTCACGGGCATGAATGGACATTCACAACTGTGAAGCCTTCTTTCATGATTTTTCTATCGTGATTGGTTCTATGTGGACATTCATGAGTGTGAACCTTGATTCATGGCCATAAAAATCTTCTATATAACCATTCATAGGTGTTAAGGCTTCCTTCACGGTCATGAATCAATAGTCTATATCAAATTTCTGCACTGTTTTAAGACAATTATGCACACCACATGGAAAGGCTCTAGGGATAACCAATGTTAGCCACTCATATCAACACTTTTCAACATATTTCATCATTATCAAACTATAAACAAGTATATTATCATAATTAAAAAAACAAACTAGGTTCAATACCTTATTTCAACATCATAACATCGATACATACTTAATTGTCATAGTTCCTTATGCATTCAAAGTTTAATACATCACATACTCAATTTCCATCAAATATTGCATAATATTACATGTCAGTTAACACAACAATTACATCATTAAACACACAAAGCATACTATATTTTGAATTAAAATGCATATATGTACAAACCTTAATTGGAGCCTTAATTCTCGATGTTACTCATATGCCTATAGGCTCGGGTGGTTGTCTCCATCTTCCATCTCGGTCCTTAACATAAGATTAGGACCACATTATTGCCTAACGGGTTCAAAACATCCATTATACCATAACTAAACAAAACCCCAACTTAATCTACCATAATGGGTTATTAAGCATTATATTCCTTTGTTGCCCAAACAATGAACCAAGAAGGGAGGGTTGAATTGGTTATAAAAAAATTATTAACCTTAATTGCGGAATAAAATTAAATAGAGTAGAGATGAAGAGATATCACACACAAGATTTATAGAGGTTCAGGTATTAACAAACCCTACTCCTCTCCCCAATATCAATTGGGAGTTTTACTAACACTCTAGGTGTTACAATGGAGTTTTACAAGCTCACTCCCAACTATGGTGTTTCTCTCAATGGCTAACACCTAACCCAGAAATTCCCTTGTGTTTTAATGGCTCACACAATAAACCCTTACAAGTGTTTCACTTTTATCCCAATATACCCAAACTCACTTGAGTAATAGATTATAATGAAAACACTCACCAACCTATAATGCTTAGAAATTATGAGCAAATAGGTTTTTTACAAAGAATAAAGGATTTGTTGAAAGTAATTAATGCACAATGGCTAACACAAGATTTTAGATTCAAAGTAATTGTTGTTCTTTTACTTAGGATTCATAAATGACTTGCATTTATACTTTCTCAGTGAATTATAGTTGTTTGGGTGCATTTAATGCTAAAATAGCCATTAAACCAACTCTTACCTTCGCTCCTGACATGTTTCTCTATTCTCATTAAGGGACGTGACTATATGTGTCATGGTTGTGAATGTTCTTCAAAGTCGTGGTCCAAGTGATGACTCTGGCCGTGAAGCTTTCTGGTAGAAATTGAAGTGTTTGATCACGGGCGTGACTTTATAGTTTCATGGGAGTGAACATTCTTCCAAGTCGTGGTTCAAGTGGTGACTCTAGCCATAAAGCTCTCTGGAAGAACTTGACATATTGTTTCAGGGTGTGTCTTTATTTCACGAGCGTGACTAATTTGATCATTCACAGTTGCATGATCCTTCATGGTTGTGAACTTTGAATGTTGGAGAGTTGGCGCTAAACTATATCACGGTCGTGACATAAGTAGTCGCAGGTGTCAACATGATATTTCTTTTAATTTTGATCTTCAAAACTTGTCTTTCATTTTTGCATCTATTTCACTCAAGATATATCCTATTCAACAAACTTAGAACACATATTGTTAAATACATTATTGCCATTTTATTTGTTAGCATCAAAATGACAGAAATACCCCTCAAGGTCCTTAAGGTTTAACATCCTTTATTAACTGATTTAAATTAATGGAAGAACAAATAAAACATGATTCTTACATTTGTTTAGCATAATTAGAATAGGTTTTAAAGTTCAAAACTGAATTCTCCTTCTCCCCTAAATATGCCCTTATTAGAATAGTTTTCTAATCAATTTTAACCTTGTTTATGGTGGGAACTTTGTGTAATCAAAGATAGAATTGAAGGGAATTGAATGAAAATCATTCTTGGGGTTCAAAAAATCTGGTGGCTAGGGTTTTGGGTGGAAGAATCATGAGTTTCTATAAAAAATACAAAACTGTCCAATTTAAACTGCAAGTTTTCATGGGCATGACCATGCGTGTCATGACCGTGAAACTCCTTAGGTTTAGAATTCCAATTTCACAACATTCACGACTGTTATGCTATATTTACTTGCATGAACATTGGAAATTTTCACTTTTTAAGTCTTTTTAACCATTTTTCCAATGCCCATAACCACTTATATACCATTTATATACACCTAATATACTCTTGTTATATATTATTTCTAGGCCCTAACTTAAGGAAGATACAATGTATATGCAGTTGCTAATAAAGTCCTAGTGACCACATTTGTTGTGGTCACTGAACATAATAAGGTTAAATGACATGAGTGTTATCATTTTGTCTTTAATGTTCATATGTTTATGTCCACATAGTGACTATGGTATGTGGTCATTATTCTTGTCTAGAAAATCACCAAATTAGACCCCTAACCTTCATCCCAGCTTGATCTCACTCACTCATTTCCTCTCTCTCTCTCTCTCTCTCTCTCTAAAGTTTCCTTCTAACGGCTGACACAATGCCTTTCCAATGCTTTCTAGTGGTCGATGCAAGTTGTTCATGCATTTTCCATCGTAGCGTTGTCCACCCTCTTCTTGGCCGATACATGCATGCCATTCTTGTATAGGTTTGACTATTGATTTCTTTTGCTTTTTTCTGATTAGGGTTATAGATTATGTTAAAATCTAGAAAGGAATAAGCTTTAGATATAAAACTATCAAACCCCCAAAATCTTAGCTTGAAGGATGATCTAGTTTAGTATTTTTTTTTTGTTGCCATAATGAATGTTTAACTTTGTTGTTGTTTCCTGCTTTTTAGATTAATGTAGATTCATTGATTGTGTTTTGAGTAATTTTTGGCTACTAGATTATGTTTGTCTTTTAGTTTTAATTATTGAAGGAGAGGTTTTAAATTTGTTCTTTCGCTTGATTCAATGAATGAGAAGTCTATTATGGTTCATTCTAGTTCCAATAAGGATTTTTGGTTCTGGATTTGTTTTTTGGTCTGTTTGACATTTTTTGAGATGTACCTTGATTGGATTACTTTACAAGTGTGTTCCTATTAAAATAAAAATAAAGGCCTTATTCTTGGTTTAAGTAAATGTGAGTGGGGCAAAAGAAGTTAATTGTTGTCGAAGGGATATCTTGTTTGGCTACTAACGACATGTGAGTAAGAGATGGACTAGAAAGTTTTGAGTTTGAGTAAAAGTTTTCTATTGTCCAATGTATTGTTAGGATACAATACATTCAAGAAATTTGTTAGGATACAATACATTCAAGAAATTTGTTAGGATACAATGAAGGGATATCTTGTTTGGCTACTAAGGGCATGTGAGTAAGAGATGGACTAGAAAGTTCTTAGTTTGAGTAAAATTTTTCTATTGTCCAATGTATTGTTGTCAATGGGGTATGATAGAATGGACCATCAGTGCAAGAGATAACCATGAAAATAAGACTTAAAATTGATGTAAAAAGACTGAAAGAAAAAGGCCAAAACTATGAGGATTAATGACCCAAATTATTACACAACTTTAGCGAAAACATAATACACAATTAAACTTGGGACATTAGGAATTTGGTGGTGAAAAGAAGTTAGTACAAGAGAAAAAGTCCCAAAAACAAATTGTAACTCGTGAGGCATTGAACTTGAGAATGGAAAAATTAGACCAAAAAACAGTACGAAGCTGCAATAGCAAACCTTATATAGCCAGTGCTTCTTCAAATATATCTACCATATTCCATTTCCCCTTAGCATATTCTCTTACTCCTCTCACTTTTACCACTATTACTGATGATATAAACTTTGCTCCAAATAAGAGTTTTGAGTCTTATTATTTTGCAAGTGTCATTGACACCATAATGTTATTATTTTGTTTAGGACACTGGCAGTGGTCGTCTTATCAGGTGTTGTGATACTGTCTTTGTAACTTTGATCGCAAAAAGATAAGTTTCTACTTGTTGAACCTAGAGGGGTATTTCCATCATTTTGATGCCAACAAATAAAATCGCAATAATGTCTTTAACATACTTGTTTTCTAAGTCTATTGAATAGGGTATTGAATAAGATAGCAAGAATGGAGAATGGAAGATTAATATTAAAAAGATAAAATTGAAGAAATAGCATGTTCACGCCTGTGACCTTATATGTCACGCCCGTGATGAAGCTTAGCGCCAACAATCCAACATTTAAAGTTCACGGCCATGAAGAATGATAGCAATTGTGAATGAACATTTCAATCACGCCCATGAATTAAAGTCATGCCCGTGAGAAGACATGACAAATTCTTCTAGAGAGCTTCACGACCAGAGTCACCACTTGGACCACGGCTTGGAAGGATGTCACGCCCATGAAGATATAATGTCACGTCCGTGATCTAACACTTCAAATCCTTCCAGAATGCTTCACAGCCAAGGTCACCACTCAAGTCACGGCTTGGAAGAATAGTCACGACCGTGACACACATATTCACGACCGTGAAAGATGAAAGAGGAACATGTCAGGCGCGATAATAAGTGTTGGTGCAATGGCTAGTTCCATATTAAATGCACTATAATGGCTATAATTTGCCATGGAAGTATAAATGCAAGTCATTTATGCATCCAGAACAGGAGGAGTATAAGAGAATAGCTAATATTTTGAATCAAAATCTTGTTGTAAGCCATTTTGTGCATTTGATATTTTCAAAACAAACATTCATTCTCTGTGAAAATTTTTTTGTTCATTATTCTTTGAGCATTATAGATTTGTAAGTGTTTCTCTCTATAATCATCTACTCAAGTGAGTTTTGGGTATTTTGGGGTTAAGAGTAGAATACTTGTAAAGCTTATTTGTGTGAGCCTTTAAAACACAAGGTAAGGGTTATTTGTGTGAGCCTTTAAAACACAAGATAAAGGTTATTTGTGTGAGCCTTTAAAACACAAGGAATTGGTTATTGTGTGAGCCATTAAAACACAAGAGATTTCTGGGTTAGGTGTGATCCTTTGTTAGAAACACCATAGTTGGGAGTGAGCTTGTAAAACCCATTGTAACACTTAGTGTGTTAGTGAAACTCCCAATTGAGATTGGAGAAAATAGTAGAGTTTCTTAACACCCGAACCTCTATAAAAATCCTTGTGTCATATATTTCTATCCATACTAAACTTAACTTTTCTTTCCGCACTTAAAAGTTAAATTTTTAATATCCAATTCAACCCTTTCTTGGTTCAATATCTAGACAAAAATTGGTGTTAAAGCTAAGTCTAGCATCAAAGCCCAAACAGTGCTAGTAAAGATCAAGATATGGCCAATGAAGGATTCCAAAGTCTCAAGCATTACTTTGATCGAGCAAATTATGCTCATTAGAAGTTTCGGATGGAGACATATTTGGATAGTGAAGGAATTGAAGTATGGGATAGTGTTCGAAAAGAATAGACACCACCAACTAGAAGAGAGTTGCTGGTGAAGAAGAAATCTTATCAAGAGATGATTGGACAGAGCCTCAAAGAAGAGCAAACTTCAAAAACAAGAAGGCAATGACAATTCTTTCAAGCTCATTATCAATTAAAGAATGTGGTAGAATACAACATTGCCCAACAACTTACAGCATATGTAAAACATTGGAAAACTATCATGAAGGAACTAAGCAAGTTAAATCCAAGAAGATTCAACTTCTTACTTCAGAATATGAGCTCTTCAAGATGAAATCCAATGAGTCAATCACTGACATGACAAATTATCTTCTAGCTACCATAAATGGCATGAGAAAACTTGGGAAGCACCTGAGCTTGGAAGATGTAAATAACAAAATCCTGAGAAGTCTTCCTCAAAGATTACGGTTCAAGAGTTGTCGGTATAGAAGAAGCAAATGAAGACATGAGCATCATGAATACTGATGTGCTTATTGGAAAACTTCTCACACATGAAATGGCAGTGAAAAGAGATAGAGAGCTTGAAGTAGAGCCAAAAAAAAAGAAAGCCTCTAGCACTAAAAGCCTCTACTTCAAAATCTCAAGAAGAAGATGAAGATGGTGAAGAAATGAGTGATGATGCAAATGAGGACATTGTTATGCTCTCAAGAAGGTTGAAAAGAATTATTGAAAAGAAAATGAGCAACTCTAGAAAATTCTGGCAAAGAAACCTCAAACAGACTTCTAATGATGCCCAAAGAAGTAAATAAAAGGTAAAGTGCTATGAATGTGGAAAGAAAGGGCATATTAAACCGGAATGTCCAAGGCTCAAGAAGCATAAGAGCAAATACCAAAGAGACAATGGGGAGAAAGGTCACAAAGCCACATGGGATGATGAAAGCTCTTCAAGTGAAAAAGATGACAATGAAAGCGAAGAGGTCAACCTATGCGTCATGGCTATAGAGGATCACGTCTCGGATAAGGTAAGATCACTTCACTCATACTCTTTCAATAATGATAGTAATGATAATGATAGTAATAATGATGATGATGATGATGAACAAAGCCTAATAGAAGAATTGAATCTAGAATTAGAGAAATATAGGAGTAAATTCAATACTTACAAGAATAACATTTCTAATTTAAAAATCAAAATGGATGTTTTAAAAAAGGAGAACTTTAAGCTTAAATCATCTAATGAATCTCTTCAAAAGTCATTAGATGAATACTCTTCAAAACCCTCAACTAAATCCTTGCTTAAAGAGAATAATGCTTAAAGAGAATAATACTTAAAAAATGAAGTTGAGGAACTTAGAAACTCCATTTCAAAATTTCACAAAGGAAAAGAGAGCTTAGATACTCTCATTGTGTCTCAAGGACCACCTTTAATTAGACACGGTCTAGGATTTAAGGGCACATCATCATCTTTTCACAAAACTATTTTTATTGAGTCAAATGAACATCACATCTCCACACTTGCTGAAATATCACCAAGAAATAAGCACATTAAACCTTCTATACATAAAAGGAATAATGAAGGATTGGTAAGCCTAAGAAAGAAACCTCAAAAGGCTAATCATGCCTTTATGTATAAGAAGCATGCATCTAGAAAATCACCAATTAATCATGACTGTGCATGCCATTGCTCTCAAACTCAGTCTAATAGAAATATGGCATTCAAAAGCATTGTGAGACCAAAAAGTATTTTTAGACCTAAACAGTGTCACTATTGTATGAAAATTGGTCACATAAATAAACATTGCTGGATAAGGAAGGTTCATTGGGAACCTTTATGTGCTAACCTCCAAGGACCCAAGCTCATTTGGGTACCTAAAAACCATACTTGAATTGTGATTGTATAGGTATGCCTCAAGTCCACAATAAACAAAAATGCTTGGCTAGTAGACAGTGGATGCTCAAGACATATGACAGGAGACAAAGAACTTTTCAATTAAATCGAAAATATTGATGGAGGTAAATTTACCTTTGGAAACAACGCTAAGGGTAAGGTAATTGGCATTGGTTCTATTGGTATTAATGGTACTTCTTTTATTAAAGATGTCTTACTTATTGATGGTTTGAAACATAACTTGTTGAGTGTAAGTCAATTATGTGATAAAGGAAATAAAGTGACCTTTACTTCGAACAAATGTCTTGTAACCTTTATTGATGGTCAAGAGATATTTAAAGGAAATAGAGATGTCAATACCTACATAATAGACTTACTCAAAATATCAAACCATTCCTCTAAGTGTCTTGTGACTACTAGTGATGAATCTTAGTTGTGGCATAGAAGGCTTGGTCATGCGAACATGGACTTAATTCAAAGCCTCAGCATAGAAGAACCAGTAAAGAGACTGCCAAAAGTCAAATTTGAAAAAGACAAGACATGTGAACCTTGCCAAAGAGGGAAGCAACACAAGTCATCCTTCAAATCAAAAAACATAGTAAGTACCTCAAAACCTATACAACTCCTGCATCTAGATTTATTTGGACCTACTAGAATTGCAAGCTTAGGAGGTAAACATTATGCTTTGTCATCGTAGATGATTACTCTAGATTTACTTGGGTAATTTTCTTAGCTCAAAAGAGTGATGCTTTTGAAAATTTCAAAATTTTACTAAAAGAGTTCAAAATGAAAAAGGATATTGCATTTCAAAAATAAGAAGTGACCATGGCAAAGAAATTGAAAATGAAAACTTTGAAAGTTTTTATTTTGAACATGGCATTTTGCAGATTTTTTCATCTCCTAGGACACCTTAAAAAAATGGGGTAGTTGAAAGGAAAAATCGAACTTTAATTGAAATGGCTTGAATAATGCTCAATGAGTATGGTTTACGAACTTACTTTTGGGCAGAACCCACAAACACTGCTTGTTATATTTTGAATCGAGTTTTCAAAAGACCTCGCATAAACTAAACTTCATTTGAGCTATGGAATGGAAGAAAGCCCTTGATATCATACTTTAGAGTATTTGGATGCAAGTGCTTCATATTGAATACCAAGGACAACCTTGGAAAATTTGCTTCTAAATATGATGAGGGTGTCCTTTTAGGATACTCTATAACTAGCAAAGCATATAGAGTATTTAATAAAAAGTCATTAACTGTTGAAGAATCTATGCATGTTGTTTTTGATGAATCTAGTAGACTTGATCTTGTGAAAGGTAGTGTTCTTGATGATGTTGTAAGTACCATGGAAAGACTTGATCTTGAAAATGGAAAAGAAGAAAATGATCAAGAAGATTCACATCAAGATGATTCTCTACCTCAAGCTCAAGAGAAAAACAGGCAAGAGCTCCCAAAGGAATGGAGATTGATAAAAAATCACCCCAAAGAGCAAATAATTGGTGATCCTACTAGGGGAGTAATTATTAGATATCATCTCAAACATTTAGTTTCTAACCTTGCTTTTATTTTTCAAATTGAGCCTAAAAATATTGATGAGGCTCTTAATGATGAAAGTTGGGTGATTGTCATGCGAGAGGAACTCAACCAATTTGAGAGAAGTAAGGTATGGACCTTAGTACCTAGACCCAAGGATCATCAAATTATAGGAAGCAAATGGGTATTTAGAAATAAGCTAGATGAACAAGGTTCAATAACTAGGAATAAGGCTAGATTGGTTGCAAAAGGGTATAATTAGGAAGAAGGAATAGATTATGATGAGACCTATGCTCCTGTAGCTAGATTAGAAGCCATAAGAATACTTTTAGCATATGCATGCCACATGAATTTCAAACTCTTTCAAATGGATGTAAAAAGTGCCTTTTTAAATTGTTTTATAGAAGAAGAAGTATATGTAGAACAACCACCAGGTTTTGAAAGCTATGATTTGCCTAATCATGTATTTAAACTTTTAAAAGCTTTATATGGTTTGAAACAAGCCCCAAAAGCTTGGTATGAAAGACTAAGTTCTTTTCGGTTAGAAAATAACTTTACAAAAGGGAATGTTGACACAACATTATTCATTAAAAAGCATAAGCATGATATTCTAATTGTTCAAATTTATGTTGATGATATCATATTTGGGTCTACTAATGAATTGCTTTGTCAAGAATTTGCTAAGTGTGGGATTAGGGAATTCGAAATGAGCATGATGGATGAGCTAAAATATTTCCTCGGTCTACAAATAAAACAAGGAAATGAGGGCATATTCATCAACCAATCCAAATATGCCAAAGACTTACTTAAGAAATTTGGAATGGAAGGATGCAAGAATGCCAAGACTCCAATGAGCACATCAACAAAATTGGACAATGATGAAAAGGGTAAGAGCATTAATGAAAAGCTCTATAGAGATATGATCGGATTACTTTTATATCTTACTGCTTCTAGACCCGACATAATGTATAGTGTATGCTTATGTGCACACTATCAATCATTTCCAAAAGAGTCTCATTTAAATGCAGTAAAAAGAATTCTAAAATATTTACATGGCTCATCGCATCTAGGTTTATGGTATCCTAGAAATTCATCCTTTTACATTATAGGATATTCAGATGCTGATTATGCTGGAAATCTTTTAGATAGAAAAAGTACTTCAGGTACTTGTCACTTTATTGGAGAGTGCTTAGTTTCTTGGTTTAGCAAGAAACAAGTTTCAGTTGCTCTTTCTATCGCTGAAGTGGAGTATGTGGCAGCAGGATGTTGTTGTACACAAATCCTTTGGATGAAACAACAACTTAAGGATTATGGTCATAGTATGAACCATATACCTATTAGATGTGACAATACAAGTGCTATAAATCTATCTAAGAATCCCATTCAACATTCTAGAAGTAAGCATATTGACATTAGACACCATTTTATTAGAGATCATGTTCAATATGGAGATGTTGTATTGGAATTTATAAGCACAGACAATCAATTGGCAGATATCTTCACTAAGTCTCTAAATGAGGAAAGATTTAATTTCATAAGAAGAGAGCTTGGTATGATTGATGGTTTGCCAAATTGTCAAACCTTGATTGATAATCTTGTTTTTGTCTCATCTTACTAGAAATAAGGTAGCTAATTTGATGGAAATATATGTTATAGGGGATAGAAGCTCCTTAGAAATGCTTTAGTCTTGTTTTAGACTTAATTTTATTTAATGAGAATTTTAGGCAATTCATGCCCGTGACATATATCCACGATCGTGAACTAAATCGCCAAAAGAGCCAGTAACTTTCACGACTTGCTTCACGACATGCTTCTCGGCTGAAGGTAGTGAAGACTAAGTTTCATGACCATAACCTTTTTCAATCACCCCCGTGAAACCCTTTGTTCATGTTCGTGATGCTTTTTCATGACCGTGAATATTTCCACCAAAAAATGTACAGAAGCATTCATCCTTTGTGTCACGCTTTGTTTCACGATCACAAGTAGTGAAGTTTATACTTCACGTCCGTGACTCATTTATAACCACCATGATAGTTCATCATTCACACCCGTTACCTTTAATTTTCACCTCTCTCTTCACGGGTAGAGCGTCTCTTCAGTAAACCGTGAACATGACATTTCATGTCCGTGACTGAGTTTGTCAAGCCCGTGAAGATGTCGGCTATATAAAGTTTCTGTCGTTATTTCTCTCATTCCAACTCTCCAACTTCTCTCATTTATCACTATTGAATACCATTTTGAAGATTCCAGCCCCCTAGCAACTCATTCCATCTATAAATATCTAGCAAGTCTAAGCACCTTGCAAGTCTCTCCTACTGGCACGGTAAAATTCCAAATTTGCAAGCATCCGAACACCCTCTCTACCACAGAGTTTGGAGACTTGTTCAACCTTCGCTCTAATGGCATCCTGAATTACAATGAAGTGGAGTTCTATGCTACTCAGGCATGGACTCACTTCGGGCTTGACTGCAACTGGGACATCAAGAAGACGAAGAGCACCCACCTTCGATCTCCAGTGCATAAGTACTTGCATAGGTTTCTAACCTATAGCATTTTTGCCAGAGGAGACAGCAATGGAATGATCAGGAAGTCAGAGCTCTTTCTCCTGGAGATTGCCTGAAAAGGCCTAACAGTGGCTTTATCTTGATGATTTGCAAACCATCTTTTGTCAATTGCCACCAAGCCCTCCGGAGACATTCTGATTGGTGGGTACGTGACTCACATCGCCTTGAAGCTCAAATACTTGAAGCTAGATGAACACCACTTCAACCTCATACCAGCACATCCTCGAGACCGACTAGACATCGAGTCCTTCATCAATATGGGAGTGGCTGTTCAAATAATGTTTGAGAACAATATTTACTACCGCTTCACCAACACTGCTGGTGAGATCATTTGGGAGGACAATGACTCAGATGACTTTAAAGCTAGCCTCCAAGGAATCTAGTAGAGGAAGAGAGTTTGAGTTGAGGTGGCACCTCAAGATGTTGAGTAGGAAATAGGAAAATCTTCTGTCTCCACACCAAACTTAGCTCAGCAAGTGGATGACCTCTTGGCACCACAATTTGAGCATTTGCAGGCTTCGATGGATGAGAGGTTAGAGAACCTCAAGGATTTCATGGAGTCTCACATGGAGAGCCTCGAGGCGGAAGTGGCTCACCTTAGAGATAGGATGTCCAACTAGATTTTATGTTAGATATGTTATTTTATAGCTTGTTTGCTGTAGGAATTTATAATTTTCCTTTCAAAATTTCAATTACTTTTGTATTTGGTTTTTCTAAATTAATATATTTGCTTTTGTTTTCCATTATGTTTTATCTTTTTGTTATTCTTTTTGTTAATGACAAAAGGGGAAGAACCTAGCAATATATTGTTTAAAGTTAAGAGTTATGAAAATGAGTTTTGTTGCCCAGATATTGAACCAAGAAGGGGGGTTGAATTGGATATTAAAAATTTTAACTTTTAAGTGCGGAAAGAAAACTTAAGATGAGTAGGGATAGAAAGATAAGACACAAGAATTGTTAGAGGAATGCTCTAAAGGAAATTACCTTTAGCACTTATTGTACAAATTTATTTGATTAATAAAAGGCTTTTTCATTAATTTGATGTTCATTTGATATATGAATTGATAAGTGATCTTAAATCAATTAATGAAGTCATTGATACATAACATAGCATGAAGGAAATCATGATGAGATCATGATATTGAGATTCTTATCATGTGTAATTATGTTAGTATCAAAATTATCCCTAGTCATAGAATTAATGAGATGGGACATTATTAATCCAGACAAACTAGCACATGTTACACTCCTTGATTGGATCGAGTAGTAGATCTCATAATCTATAAACATGAGATGTTTAAAGTTAACATGTGGATGCTTGCTAAGTGTAGCTAAGTACATTGGATGACCAACTATGAGACAATCATATGGATAATCTACTCAAATGTCAATGATAGTCTCATCATAGCAATGGTGCAAATATCCTTAGACTTGAGGTACTCAAGGATATCTTGAATATTGATTCTGCATTTTGACACTATTCCTTATTGCCTCAGAGAGGTAGCTCATAGGGTGGTGATTTGATATAGCTTGAGGTATTCGAAGGTAATTAGGTAACCAACAAAGGATTCACCACTCATAATAGAAAAAGTGTATACCCATGACCTCTTTTTGTGGTCATTACTCAAAAATCTCTGGCCGGAGTGGAAATGTCATAAAGATAGTCTTCAGTGACATATCTAATAGAGTAATGAGCCTCAAGGACAAGAACTAACTTTACTTGGACAAGACGTGACATAGTCAGTCTAGTGGGAGTTGACACATGTCCATACTCTGAACCAAGTGGGGTATAGAATGGTGAAAGGAATAATTGCACAGAAATTGTCTAAAGAAAGGTTCGTAGTCAAACCACTGACTTTCCGATCAATTGGGGTCATGATGTGTTGCTAGATACTGCTCATGACCTGGTTAAATTAATTGTTAATTTAAGTGGCCAATATAACCGGGAACCTAATGGGTCACATGCATTGAAGATATGGAGAATGAGTAAAATGGTCTCGGATAGGATCCAAAATATGAGAGAATTATTTTATGACGGATCGCGATGAGATCGCACGGAAAAATCGTTCAGGAGTGTCACGGGCCTGCGCGGGCTAGGCAGGCTGCTGGCCTACCTTGCAGGCTAGCTGAGCTACCCAGCAGCAGCCCGCAGCAGGCCCAGCGCACCTACAGCTTCCCAGTTGTTGGCGAACGGTTGTTTTGGGCCTTAATTAGGCCAATTATGGTTAAATACTATTCATTTGTTTCCATTTTCTCCATTTTTGACTTTTCATCTTATTTTTTAATTTGACTCAAATAGAAAAGACATCAAATGGCAGAAAATAAATATGAAAATATTTTTATAAAATATATATATATATATATATATTTTTAAGACATAACAAAAATTCTCTCAAGAACACTTTCAAAGCTAACACTTGGAATTTGTTCAAACCATTTCTCTTGATAGTTTCTTCTTCATTCTTTGCGTGGATTATCAGTAAAGACATCCTACTATGGATTGTTATGGTTTGCTACAACCCAACAAAGTGAAGATTTGAAGAACAAATAAAAATTACATGGTATAATTTTTAACATTTACATTTATATAAATTAGTTTTAATGGTACAAGTATAATCTTTTGTTTTGGGTTTTGAAAAATTTTATTTTTCGCTGCGTTTATGAATATGATTCATTCTTCAACATTCAACAAGAATTTTTATAGAGGTTCGGGTGTTAACAAACCCTACTCCTCTCCCCAATCTCAATTGGGAGATTCACTAACACTCTAAGTGTTACAATGGAGTTTTACAAGCTCACTCCCAACTATGGTGTTTCTAACAATGGATCATACCTAACCCAGAAATCCCTTGTGTTTTGATGGCTCACACAATAACCAATTCCTTGTGTTTTAAAGGCTCACACAAATAACCTTTACTTTGTGTTTTAAAGGCTCACACAAATAACCTTTCTTTAAGTTTTAGAGGCTCACACAAATAACCCTTACAAGTGTTCTACTCTTAACCCCGTAATACCCAAAACTCACTTGAGTAGATGATTAAAGAGAGAAACACTGACAAATCTATATTGCTCAATGAATGATGAGAAAAAAGATTTTCACAAAGAATAAATGTTTGTTTTGAAAATATCAAATGCACAAATAGCTTACAACAAGACTTTGATTCAAAATATTAGTCTTCTTCTCTTGTTCTCCTCTTTTCTCTTTTTGTTCTGGATGCATAAATGACTTGCATTTATACTTCCATAGCAAATTATAACTGTTAGAATGCATTTAATATGGAACTAGCCGTTGCACCAACCCATATAATCGTGTCTGACATGTTTTTTTTCATCTTTCATGGTCGTGACTGTTCTTCCAAGTCGTGACTTAAGTGGTGACCTTGGCCGTGAAGCATTCTGGAAGGTTTTGAAGTGTTTGATCACGGGCGTGACATTTTATCTTCATGGGTGTGACATCCTTCCAAACCATGGTCCAAGTGGTGACTCTAGTCATGAAGCTCTCTGGAAGAATTTGTCATGTCTTCTCACTGGCGTGACTTTAATTCACGGGTGTGATTGAAATGTTCATTCATGGTTGCTATCATTCTTCATGGCCGTGAACTTTAAATGTTGGATTGTTGGCACTAAGCTTTATCACAGGCGTGACATATAAGGTCACGGGCGTGAACATGTTATTTCTTCAATTTTATCTTTTTAAGGTTAATCTTCCATTCTCCATTCTTGCTATCATATTCCATACCCTGTTCAATAGACTTAGAAAATAACTATGTTAAATACATTATTGCTATTTTATTTCTTAGCATCTAAATGATGGAAATATCCCTCAAGGTTCAACAATCTCCCTCTTTTTTGATGGTGACAAATAATCTAGCAATATGATCTTTGGAGAAGTCTCCCCCTCAAAATATGCTTAGGATTAAGAATGCTGAAGTGTAGCATCAAAATATGCTTCCTAGTTTTAAGTATATGCAAGTTATATGCAAAGTATATCCAATGTATACCAAAATTTTTCTTTAAAGTAAGTTAAGTTTATGCCAAGTATATTGTTGCCCAGATATTGAGCCAAGAAAGGGGGTTGAATTGGAGATAAAAAAAATTAACTTTTAAGTGCGAAAATAAAAATTAAGTTTAGTAGGGATAGAGAAATTTGACACTAGGATTTTTATAGAGGTTCGGGTGTTAACAAACCCTACTCCTCTCCCCAATCGCAGTTGGGAGTTTAACAAATACATTAAGTGTTACAATGGAGTTTTACAAGCTCACACCCAACTATGGTGTTTCTAACAATGGCTCACACCTAACCCATAAATCCCTTGTGTTTTGATGGCTCACATAATAACCAATTCCTTGTGTTTTACAGGCTCACACAAACAACCTTTCTTTGTGTTTTAGAGGCTCACACAACTAACCCTTACAAGTGTTCTACTCTTAACCCAGATATACCCATAACTCACTTGAGTAAATGATTACAAAGAGAAACACTTACAAATCTAATTTTCTCAATAAATGATGAGAAAAAAGATTTTTACAGAGAATAAATATCAAATGCACAAAATGGCTTACAACAAGGTTTTGATTCAAAATATTTGCAATTCTCTTGTTCTTTTGTTCTCCTTGTTCACTCTCTTGTTCTGGATGCATAAATGACTTGTATTTATACTTCCATAGCAAATTATAGCCGTTAGAATGCATTTAATATGAAACTAGCCATTGCACCAACCCTAATAATCGCGTCTGACATTTTTCTCTTTCATTTTTTACGGTCATGACTCTATGTGTCACGGTTGTGACTGTTCTTCCAAGCCGTAACTGAAGTTGTGACCTCGGCCGTGAAGCATTTTGGAAGGTTTTGAAATATTTGTTCACGGGCATGACAATATATCTTCATGGGCGTGACAACCTTCCAAGCCGTGGTCTAAGTGGTGACTTTGGTCGTAAAGCTCTCTAGAAGAATTTGTCATGTCTTCTCACAGGCATGATAATTCTTTCACAGGCGTGACTGAAATGCTCATTCACGGTTGCTATCTTCCTTCATGGCCGTGAACTTTAAATGTTGGTTTGTTGGCGTTAGGCTTCATCATGGGCGTGACACATAGGGTCACGGGCGTAAACATGCTACTTCTCCAATTTTATCTTTTCAAGATTTATCATCCATTTTCCATTCTTGCTATCATATTCGATTCCCTGTTCAATAGACTTAGAAAACAAGTATGTTAAATACATTATTGCTATTTTATTTGTTAGCATCAAAATGACAGAAATACCCCTCAAGGTTCAACAATCTCCCCCTTTTTGATGTGCTTTTGAGAAGTCTCCCCCTCAAAAGATGCTTAGGATAAAAATTGCTGAAGTGCAAGAATTGTAAAGGGTGATGAAGTGTAGCAACATAATATACTTTCTAGTTTTAAGTATATGCAAGTTATATGCAAAGTATATCAATGTATACCAAAATTTTCTTTAAAGCATGAAGTATATGTAAGGTATATTTAGAGTATATCAAGTGCATATTCATTTATGTAACTTGCATCAAGGTATATGCAAAGTATACTTGCATATTCATTTTGAATCAAAATTTAAGTATTGCACTTAACTTTAAACTTAACTTTAAACAATATATTGCTAGGTTTTCCCTACTTAATTTTGCATTTAACTTTAAAACAATATATTGCTAGGTTCTCCATTTTGATTCAAAATTAAGTATTGCTTGCACTTATCTTAATATATTGCTAGTTTCTCCCTTTTTTGTCATCAACAAAAAAAATATCAAATAAATCATAATGGAAAACAAAGAAAATATATTAATTTAAGAAGAAAAGTACAAACAAAAGTAAATAAAATTCGGAAAGGAAATTTAGAATTTCCTAAAAAAAAGCAAGCAAGCATATCAAGGCTAACATAAACATCTAGCCTAACATCTAACCGGATATCCTATCTCTAAGTCGAGCAACTTCTGCCTCGAGGCTATCCATCTAAGACTCCATGAACTCCTTAAGGTTTTCCAACATCTCATCCATCGAAGCCTGCAACTGCTCAAATCATGGTGCCAAGAGGTCAACCACTTGTTGAGCCAAATTTGGTGTGGAAGCTGAGGATTGTCCGATGTCCTGCTCAACCTCTAGAGGTGCCATCTCAACTCGAGCCCTCTTTTTTTGCTGAATTCCTTGGAGGCCAGCTTTGAAGTCCTCCGAGTCATTTTCTTCCCAAATGATCTCACTAGTAGTGTTGATGAAGCGGTAGTAGATGTTGTTCTCAAATACAATTCGAATAGCCACTCCCATCTTGATGAAAGACTCGACATCCAGTCGGTCTCGAGGATGCCCTAAAATGAGGTTGTAGTGATGTGCATCCAGCTTCATGTATCCGAGCTTTAAGGCAATGTGGGTCACATAACCGCCAATAAGAATGTCTCTAGAGTACTTGGTGGCAATGGACAGGAGATGGTTTGCAAACCATCGAGATAATGCCACTTTGAGGCCTCTTCGGGCCATCTCCAGGAGAAAAAGCTCAGACTGCCAAATTGTGTCATTGCTGTCTCCTCGGGCAAAGATGCTATAGGTCAAAAACTTATGTAGATATTTGTGCATTGGGGATCGAAGATGAGTGCTCTTCATATTTTTAACATCCCAGCTGCAATTCAGACCAAAGTGAGTCCATGCCTGAGTAGCATAAAACTCAACTTCACTATCGTTCAGGATGCCATCCGAGGGTAGGTTGAATAAATCTCAATTCTATGGCAAAGAGGGTGTTCGGATTCTTGCACAATTGAAACTTCACCATGCCAGTAGGTGATACTTGCATAGTGCTCAAAAATTCCAAGGTGGGCTCCCTCAAAGTGGGTTGATGAATGTCAACAAATTCCTTTAAATGACAAGCCTGGAGTTGCTCTGTCATTGCTGTCTCGAGCCCGAGAGTACGAACTGTTTGCCACTCAAATGATCTTGAGAAAATAAGTGGCCTTTTCTTGAGCATAGAGTACCTAGGATGGAAATGCTCTGGAATGATGTTCATTAGGTAATCTGTGTACCTTCTGGGAGCATGAGATTTCTTCCTAGTACCCTTAGATGAACCAGTTTCCATCTGGATTGAAGAAATAAACTTTTGAAGAATGGAAAAGATTTGATAGAATTTGTGAGGAAGCCCTAAGGAAATGTGATTTCTGATGATGGAAGAGGATTTTGAAGGTATTTATAGATGAAATTTTAGGCTAGGGGGCCGGAATCTTCAATGTGTCATTCAATGTATGTAAATGAGAGCAATTGAGAGAAGTTAGAAAGGTGAAATGTGAAAAATAACGGAAAAATTATTATATAGCCGACATCTTCACGAGCATGAAATACTTATTCACTGTGTGAAGTGTCGTGTTCACGGTTTGCTGAAAAGATGCTCTACACATGAATAAAGGCGTGAAATTGATCACGATCGTGATATTTAAAGGTCATAGGCGTGAATGATGAACTATCACGGTGGTGAAAAATGAGTCACGGGCATGAAGTGTTGAATTTCACTACTTATGACCGTGAAACAAAGCGTGACACAAAGTGTGAACGCTTCTGTAAGTTTTTGGTGAAAATGGTCACGGTCATGAAAATGCATCACGAGAGTGAAAAAATGGTTTCACGGGGGTGAATGAAGTCATGAAACATAGTCTTCACTGCTTTAAGTCGTGAACCATGTCATGAATCAAGTCTTGAAAGCTACTAGTTCTTTTGGCGACTTAGTTCACGGTCGTGAACATATGTCACGGGCGTGAATTGCCTAAAATTTTCATTAAGTAAAATTAAGTCCTAAAACAAGACTAAAGCATTTTTATGAAGATTATGTCCCTTATAACATAAATTTTCATCAAATTTGCTACCTTATAACTAGTAATATGAGACAACAAAAAAAAAAGATTATCAATTAAGGTTTGGCAATTTGGCAATCACAAAGTTAATCCATCAATCATACCAAGCTCTCTTCTTATGAAATTAAATCTTTCCTCATTTAGAGACTTAGTGAAGATATCTGCCAATTGATTTTCTGCGCTTATAAATTCCAATACAACATCTCCATATTGAACATGATCTCTAATAAAAAGGTGTCTAATGTCAATATGCTTACTTCTAGAATGTTGAATGGGATTCTTAGAGAGATTTATTGCACTTGTATTGTCACATCTAATAGGTATATGGTTCACACTGAGACCATAATCCTTAAGTTGTTGTTTCATCCAAAGAATTTGTGTACAACAACATCCTACTGCTACGTACTCTGCTTCAGCAGTAGAAATAGCAACTGAAACTTGTTTCTTGCTTATCCAAGAAACTAAGCACTCTCCAATAAAGTGACAAGTACCTGAAGTACTTTTTCTATCTAAAAGACTACCAGCATAATCAGCATCTGAATATCCTAAAATGTAAAAGGATGAATTTCTAGGATACCACAAACCTAGATGCAATGAGCCATGTAAATATCTTAGAATTCTTTTTACAGCATTTAAATGAGACTCTTTTGGACATGATTGAAATCATGCACATAATCATACACTATACATTATGTCGGGTCTAGAAGCAGTAAGATATAAAAGTGATCCGATCATACCTCTATAGATATTTTCATTAATGCTCTTACCCTTTTCATCCTTGTCCAATTTTGTTGAAGTGCTCATTGGAGTCTTGGCATTCTTGCATCCTTCCATTCCAAATTTCTTAAGTAAGTCTTTGGTATATTTGGATTGGTTGATGAATATGCCCTCATTTCCTTGTTTTATTTGTAGACCAAGGAAATATTTAAGCTCACCCATCATGCTTATTTCGAATTCCCTAGTCATACACTAAGCAAACTCTTGACAAAGCAATTCATTAGTAGACCCAAATATGATATTGTAACATCCTTGACCTTCCCCACATGCATTTCATTGAACATAAGCATCTTGCATACAATTCAATTGAACACATGCATTTCATACGTATTTTCGTAGGGACAAGTTTATGACACGCACTAGCTACGTGTCCTAGTATTTGGCGCTTGTATCGAGTCGCACATGTGTAATTTTAACCTAAATGAGGATAACAAAGTATTAGAAATGAATTGAATAAGGTGTATAAATTAAAGTAAGCAAAGTGATTAGATTAAGATTAGTAAACAATTACATTGTTAATTTAGTTAAATCAGGTTAAATGATTAAGTTGTATTATTGTGTGAATTAATGGAATTATAACTATATGTAAATAATAATAATAAAAATATAAAATAAAATGAAAATGAAACAAAAGAGAAATATAGGAGAAGAGAAATGAGAAATGAGAAGAGAAAAGAGGAGAAAAAGAGAAAAAGAGAAAAGGACAAAAAACAAGTTGGCTTTATCTTTATCTTTCTTCCCCATTTCTGCCTCCTCACTTCAGCCCCGTTTTCTTCTTCAATTTCCTCCATTTCAGACTTAAATTCTTCCTTGTTTCACCTAGTTTTTGAAGCTAATTGATCCCTTTCAAGGTTGTTCTTGGTAAGTAATCAATTCTTATTGCTATAGGGTTGATTTGAGTTGCTTAAGTTCAATATTAGGCACTGAATTGCACCCCGATTTTGATATTAATAGAAATTGATTCTGGAAATGTATAAAAAACAAAAGTTGTTCCTTTATATCTTATATTTGTGTATATGTAAACATTTTTTCAAGATTTTATGTATAGGGAGAGATATGCTCTTCGTACTGAAACTGGTCAGGGTGTAAACCCTAACCAAGTTAGCTAGTGTGTGGTTTGATATCGAATATGTTAAAGCCCTTATTTTAAGTCTCTCAAAACATAAAAGTTGTAGATATATGTGTTTTTTATCTTTATACCAAATTTTAGGTTCATAGGTCTTGTAAATGGGGAGTTATGGTGAATGGAACCATGACTGTTCCATGGTTTGAACTGCCTACTGAGTGCCCTGGGCAGATACAGTACATTGGTTGGAAAATTTGAGCTTGTTAGAGCTACATTCTGTAAATTATCAAAACATGAAAGTTATAGGTATATGTATTAGCTAACTTTTGGTACTAATTTTATCTTAATTTGTTGTCTATAGACTAAGTTATGGCCTTTGGAAGTCATACTGGTCTGGAAGCCAATTCTATTCTGGAACAGTAATATGTTTGGTATAATTAGAAGACCTTAGAGACATAATTGGTAAACTTTGTAAACATGAAACATGTTCCATATGAACCCATATAATTTTCTGTAAATTTTCATTAAAATAGGACTTATAGAGTGTAAGTTATGATGAACCCAAATGAGTACCCTGAAACTGCCTAAAGGAAGAAAACAAGGCAGAAAACAGAACACTCTTAGAAATTCCACCAAATATTATACAATGATCAAATTGGTCTGAAATTTTCATATGTACTATATATATGTGTTATTGTTAATTAGGAACAAGAATCAGAGTAATTGGTCAATTATAGAAAACGTTATAGGCTAAACAGTCCCATAAGGTCACACTGCCTCATAGGAAAAATCTTAACCATTGACATGAACAATGCATATTAATTTGTTTAAGCCAAATTAAGTCTCTCTAATCATGAGTTAATCGATTATGTTTTCATATTAGGCTCGCAACATATTGGAGAACCACAAGGAGCGGATAGACAATAAGTTAGGGGTCGGAATCAAAGGAGAACGGTGAGTCTAATTATCGATTGAATTCTTTAGTGCAAATGAATGTTGCTTGCTATGTAATTCATGTGATTGTCATGATTGGTCCTTGATAATGTAATGATGGATAATTTGTGACATTGTGGTACATATAAATGGTATACGTGTGGTATATTTGAGGTATATGTTTGACAAATGTGATATATACACATGGTATATGTATAGTATATGCAAGGTATATGCTTGACATATGAGGTATATATGGAATATATGTATGTTGTATATGATAAAGATGCAATGGTTGATGAATGCTTAAATACAAGTGCATAAGCATATGGGCTAAAAAGGCGTTGTGACTAGTTAATCGACATTGCAAAGCAAAAGAAGAGGCCTATGACCCAACAAATGTGCAAATGAAACAAATGATCAAGCTAGCTAGCAAATGCAAATGCAAATGTTCACATGGAAACCCGGGGCAATGTTCGTTTAATCTGGTCACAACAAAATAAAATGTACAAGCAAAGCATAAGTAAATAACAATTATTGAATACTTGATTTTATCTATATTTATATGTTATTGACTGATGAATGGAATGGAATACATGGTATATATTGGAATTGTGATTTATGACTATGAGTTGTTTGGTACTTTAGAGCTCATTGGATGGTTATTCTCACTGAGCCGCAACTCATCAATTTGCATCATTTTTCAGGTAAAGAAAAGTGATAGCTCATTTTGAGTAGCGTATAAAAGACATGGAGCATAGGTCACTAGCCGAGCCTCATCACTCTCTCTCTCCTTGCATTCCACACAAGCATGAAAATATGTCATATGTGTTTTTTTGTATTTACGTGCTTGAATAGGTATAGTCATTTTGGAATGAGTCTAAATATGTATAAATGAAATCAACTCGAAAATACTTATGTGAAAAGTTTATGTTTTGATATATGTGATATATTATATTGTGGTGAAAACCTCAGTGTTAACTTTGCAAAGTCAGTGAATAATATTACAGGATATGAGACTTGCAAGTCATTGAATGAAATTATAGGATATGAGACTTGCAAAGTCATGGAATTATATTACAGGATATGAAAAACAATTTTACTACTATTGTTAACAGGGTATTTTACCTTTCCAGTACGCCATGTATGATTACTTGATATTTGGATAGGTTATACTAAAATGCATAAGATGTGGTGTTACAGATATCATCAACATAAATTTAAACAATTAGAATATCATGCTTATGCCTTTTAATGAATAATGTAGTGTCAACATTCCCCTTTGTAAAGTTATTTTCTAAGAGAAAAGAACTTAGTCTTTCATACCAAGCTCTAGGGGCTTGTTTCAAACCATATAAAGCTTTTGAACATTGAAAAACATGATTAGGCAAATCATAGCTTTCAAAACCTGGTGGTTGTTCTACATAAACTTCTTCTTCCATATAACCATTTAAAAAGGCACTTTTCACATCCATTTGAAAGAGTTTGAAATTCATGTGGCATGCATATGCTAAAATTATTCTTATGGCTTTTAATCTAGCTACAGGAGCATAAGTCTCATCATAATCTATTCCTTCTTCCTGATTATACACTTTTGCAACTAATCTAGCCTCATTCCTAGTTCTTGAACCTTGTTCATCTAGTTTATTTCTAAACCCATTTGCTACCTATTATTTGATGATCCTTGGGTCTAGGTACTAAGGTCCATACCTTACTTCTCTCAAATTGGTTGAGTTCCTCTTGCATTTCAATCACCCAACTTTTATCACTAAGAGCCTCATCAACATTTTTAGACTCAATTTGAGAAATAAAAGCAAGGTCGTAGGCTAAATGTTTGAAATGAGATCTAGTACTTACTCCCCTTGAAGGATCACCAATGATTTGCTCCTTGGGGTGATATATTGTCAATCTCCATTCCTTTCGGAGCTTTTGCCTGTTTTCCTCTTGAGCTTGAGGTAGAGAATCATCTTAATGTGAATCTTCTTGATCATTTTCTTCTTTTCCATTTCCAAGATCAAGTCTTTCCATAGTTCCTACAACATCATCAAGAACACTACCTTTCACAAGATCAAGTCTACTAGATTCATTAAAAACAACATGCATAGATTCTTTAACAGTTAATGATCTTTTATTAAATACTCTATATGTTTTTCTAGTTGTAGAGTATCCTAAAAAGATACCTTCATCAGATTTGGAGGCAAATTTTCCAAAGTTGTCCTTGGTATTCAATATGAAGCACTTGCATCCAAATACTCTAAAGTATGATATCAAGGACTTTCTTCCATTCCATAGCACAAATGAGGTTTTACTTAAAAGAGGTCTTTTGAAAATTCGATTTGAAATATAACAAGTTGTGTTTGTGGCTTCTGCCCAAAAGTAAGTTGGTAAACCATACTCATTGAGCATTGTTCTTGCCATTTCAATTAAAGTTCGATTTTTCCTGTCAACTACCCCATTTTGTTGAGGTGTCCTAGGAGATGAACAATTCTGCGAAATGCCATGTTCAAGACATAAACTTTCAAAGTTTGCATTTTCAAATTCTTTGCCATGGTCATTTCTTATTTTTGAAATACAATATCCTTTTTCATTTTGAACTCTTTTAGCAAAGCATCACTCTTTTGAGCTAAGAAAATTACCTAAGTAAATCTAGAGTAACCATCAATGATGACAAAGGCATAATGTTTACCTCCTAAGCTTGCAATTCTAGTAGGTCCAAATAAATCTAAATGCAGGAGTTATAGAGGTTTTGAGGTACTTACTATGTTTTTGGCTTTGAAGGATGACTTGTGTTGCTTTCCTCTTTGGCAAAGTTCACATGTCTTGTCTTTTTGAAATTTATTTTTGGCAGTCCCTTTACTAGTTCTCCTGTGCTGAGTCATTGAATTAAGTCCATGTTCGCATGACCAAGCCTTCTATGCCACAGCCAAGATTGCTCACTAGTAGATACAAGACACTTTGAGGAATGGTTAGATATTTTGTGCAAGTTTATTAAGTAGGTGTTGACATCTCTATTTCCTTTAAATATCTCTTGACCATCAATAGAGGTTACAAGACATTCGTTGGAAGTAAAGGTTACTTTATTTCCTTTATTACATAATTGACTAACACTTAACAAGTTATATTTCAAGTCATCAACAAGTAAGACATCTTTAATAAAAGTAGTACAATTTGTACCAATATAACCAATGCCAATTACCTGACCCTTAGCATTGTTTCCAAAGGTAACTTTACCTCCATCAATGTTTTTGACTTCATTGAAGAGTTTTTTGTCTCCTGTCATGTGCCTTGAGCATTCACTGTCCACTAGCCAAGCTTTTTTGTTTATTGTGGACTTGAGGCATACCTATAGAATCACAATTCAAGTATTATTTTTAGGTACCCAAATGAGATTGGGTCCTTGGGGGTTAGCACATGAAGGTTCCCAATGAGCCTTCCTTATCCAGCAATGTTTATTTATGTGACCTATTTTCATACAATAATTACACTGTTTAGGTCTAAAATTGCTTTTTGGTCTTACAATTATTTGAATGTCATATTTCTATTAGACTGAGTTTGAGAACAGTGGCATGCACAATCATGATTAATTGGTGCTTTTCTAAATGCATGCTTCTTATACATAAAGGCATGATTAGTCTTTTTATGTATAGAAGGTTTAGTGTACTTATTCTTTGGTGTTGTTCCAGCTAGTGTGGAGATGTGAGGTTCACTAGACTTAACAAAAATGGTTTTGTGAGAAGATGATGATGTGTCCTTAAATCCTAGACCATGTCTAATTAAAGGTGGTCTTTGAGACACAATGATAGTATCTAAACTATCTTTTCCTTTGTGAAATTTAGAAATGGAATTTCTAAGTTCCTTAACTTCATTTTTCAAAGTATTATTTTCTTTAAGCAAGGATTTAGTTGAGGGTCTTGATGAGTATTCATCTAATGAATTTTGAAGAGATTCATTAGATGATTCACTATCACTATTACTATTTCTATCACTACTATAATAATTGAAAGAGCATGAGTGTAGTGATCTTGCTTTATCCGAGACGTGATCCTCTATAGCCATGAAGCATAGGTTGACCTCTTCACTTTCATTGCCATTTTTTTCACTTGAAGAGTTTTCATCATCCCATATGGCTTTGTGGCATTCATGATAGTTTTCTAATGTTTCCATATGCTATATGCAGTTGAACAGTGTTATATCCTACCACGTTCTTCAACGGATATGAGCTTGAGAGAATTGTCATTGCCTTCTTGTTTTTGAAATTTGCTTTTCTTTGAGGCTCTGTCCAATCATCTCTTGATAGGATTTCTTCTTCACCATCAACTCCTCTTCTAGTTGATGGTGTCCATTCTTTCCAAATACTATCCCAGACTTTAATTCCTTCATTATCCAGATATGTCTCCATCCGAAACTTCCAATGAGCATAATTTTGCTCCATCAAAGTAAGGCTTGAGACTTTGGAATCCTTCATTGGAAATATCTTGATCTTTACTGGGCTATTTAGGCTTCGATGCTAGACTTAGCTCTTATACCAATTGTTGCCCAGATATTGAGCCAAGAAGGCGGGTTAAATTGGAGATAAAAAAAAATCTAACTTTTATGTGCGGAAATAAAAATTGAGTTTAGTAGAGATAGAGAAATTTGACACCAGGATTTTTATAGAGGTTCGGGTGTTAACAAACCCTACTCCTCTCCCCAATCGCAATTGGGAGTTTCACTAATACATTAAGTGTTACAATGGAGTTTTACAAGCTCACTCCCAACTATGGTGTTTCTAACAATAGCTCACACCCAACCCATAAATCCCTTGTATTTTGATGGCTCACATAATAACCAATTCCTTGTGTTTTACAGGCTCACACAAACAACCTTTATCTTGTGTTTTACAAGTTCACACAAACAACCTTTATCTTGTGTTTTACAGGTTCACACAAACAACCTTTACCTTATGTTTTACAGGCTCACACAAACGACCTTTCTTTGTGTTTTAGAGGCTCACACAACTAACCCTTACAAGTGTTCTACTCTTAACCCAAATATACCCATAACTCACTTGAGTAAATGATTACAGAGAGAAACACTTACAAATCTAATTTGCTCAATAAATGATGAGCAAAAAGATTTTTACAGAGCATAAATATCAAATGCACAAAATGGCTTACAACAAGGTTTTGATTCAAAATATTTGCAATTCTCTTGTTCTTTTGTTCTCCTTGTTCACTCTCTTGTTCTGGATACATAAATGACTTGCATTTATACTTCCATAGCAAATTATAGTCGTTAGAATGCATTTAATATGAAACTAGCTAGTGCACCAACCCTAATAATCGCGCCTGACATTTTTCTCTTTCATTTTTCATGGTCGTGACTTTGTGTGTCACGGTTGTGACTATTCTTCCAAGCCGTGACTGAAGTGGTGAACTTGGCCGTAAAGCATTCTGGAAGGTTTTGAAATATTTGTTCATGGGCGTGACAATATATCTTCACAGGCGTGACAACCTTCCAAGCCATGGTCCAAGTGGTGACTTTGGTCGTGAAGCTCTCTGGAAGAATTTGTCATGTCTTTTCATGGGCATGACATTTCTTTCACGGGCGTGACTAAAATGCTCATTCATGGTTGTTATCTTCCTTCATGGTCGTGAACTTTAAATGTTGGTTTGTTGGCACTAGGCTTCATCACGGGCGTGACACATAGGGTCACGGGCGTAAACATGCTACTTCTCCAATTTTATCTTTTAAAGATTTATCTTTCATTTTCCATTCTCGCTATAATATTTCATACCTTGTTCAATAGACTTAGAAAACAAGTATGTTAAATACATTATTGCTATTTTATTTGTTAGCATCAAAATAACATAAATACCCCTCAAGGGTCAACATATATTTAAGGCATATTCAGAGTATATCAAGTGCATATTCATTCATGTAACTTGATTCAAGGTATATGCAAAGTATACTTAAGATATACTTAAGGTGTATAAAGCTCATTTGCATAACTCTTAACTTTAAACAAATATATTGCTAGGTTCTACCCCTTTTGTCATTAACAAAAAGAATATCAAAAAGATAAAACATAATGGAAAACAAAAGCAAATATATTAATTTAGGAAAACCAAATAAAAAAGTAATTGAAATTCTAAAAAGAAATTAGAATTTCCTACAACAAACAAGCTAGAAAATATAACATCTAACATAAAATCTAGCCGGACATCCTATCTCTAAGGCGAGCAACTTCTGCCTCGAGGTTGTCCATGCGAGACTCAATGAAATCCTTGAGGTTCTATAACCTTTTATCCATCGAAGCCTACAATTGCTCAAACCCTGGTGCCAAGAGGTCAACCATTTGCTGAGCTAAGTTTGGTATGGAGGCATAAGATTATCCCATTTTCTGCTCAACCTCTGGAGGCACCACCTCAACTCGAACTCTCTTCCTCTGCTGGATTCCTTGGAGTCTAGCTTTAAAGTCATCCGAGTCATTGTCCTCCCAAATGATTTTACCAGCAGTGTTGGTGAAGCGGTAGTAGATGTTGTTATCAAACACTATACGAACAGCGCTCCCATTTTGATGAAGGACTTGACATCTAGTCGGTCTCAAGGATGCCCTGGCATGATGTTGAAGTGATGTTCATCTAGATTCAAGTATCTGAGCTTCAAGGCGATGTGAGTCACGTACCCACCAATCAGAATGTCTCTAGAGGGCTTGGTGGCAATTGACAAAAGATGGTTTGCAAACCATCTTGATAAAACCACTGTGAGGCCTCTTCGGGCATCTCCAAGAGAAAGAGCTCTGACTTCCTGATTGTGCCATTGTTGTCTCCTCTGGCGAAGATGCTATAGGTTAAAAACCTATGCAAATACTTGTGCACTGGGGATTGAAGGTGGGTGCTCTTCGTCTTTTTGACGTCCCAGCTGCAATCAAGACCGAAGTGAGTCCATGCCTGAGTAGCATAGAACTCCACTTCACTGTCATTCAGGATGCCATCAGAGGGAAGGTTGAATAAGTCTCCAAACTCTATGACAGAGAGGGTGTTCGGATGCTTGCAAATTTGGAACTTCACCTTGCCAGTAGGAGAGACTTCCAAGGTGCTCAGAAATTCTAAGGTTGGCTCCCTCAAAGTTGGTTGATGGATATCAATGAATTTTTTCAGATGAAAAGGCTAGAGTTGTTCCGTCATGCTTGTCTCGAGGCCGAGTGTACGAATGGTTTGCCACTCAAATGATCTAGAAGAAAGGAGTGGTCTTTTCTTGAACACTGAGTATCTAGGATGGCAATGCTCCGGAATGATGTTTAGAAGGTAATCCATGTACCTTCTTAGAGCATGAGACTTCTTCCTTGTACCCTTAGAGGAACCGGTTTCCATTTTCATTGAAAGAATAAACTTTAAAGAGTGAAAACTTTGATAGAAATTTTGGAGTAAAACCTAGGGTGATGTGATTTCTGATGATGGAAATGGTTTTTGAAGATATTTATATATGGAATGAGTTGCTAGGGGGTCGGAATCTTCAAAATGGTATTCAATGGTGATAAATGAGAGAAGTTGAGAGAAGTTGGAGAGTTGGAATGAGAGAAATAATGGCAGAAATGTTGTATAGCCGACATTTTCACGGGCGTGAAAAAACTAAGTCACATGTGTGAAGTGTCGTGCTCACGCTGTGCTGAAGAGATGCTCTCTGGTGAAGAGAGGCGTGAAATTGTTCATGATTGTAAAATTTAAAGGTCACAGGCATGAATGATGAACTATCATGGGGGTCACAAATGAGTCACGGGCGTGAAGTATTAAACTTCACTACTTGTGATCGTGAAACAAAGCGTGACACAAAGCGTGAATGCTTCTGTAAGTTTTTGGTGGAAATGTTCACGGTCATGAAAAAACATCACGGGCATGAACAAAGATTTTCACGGGGGTGAATGAAAAAGGTTGTAGTCGTGAAACATAGTATTCACTACCTTAAGCCATGAAGCATGTCGTGAAGCAAGTCGTGAAAGCTACTGGTTCTTTTGGTGATTCAGTTCATGGTCGTAAATATATGTTATAGGCGTGAATTGCCTAAAATTCTCATTAAATAAAATTAAGTCTAAAACAAGACTAAAGCATTTTTAAAGAGTTTTTATCCCTTATAACATATATTTCCATCAAATTCGCTACCTTATTTCTAGTAAGATGAGACAAAAACAAGATTATCAATCAAGGGTTGGCAATTTGGCAATCACAAAGTTAATCCATCAATCATGCCAAGCTCTCTTCTTATGAAGTTAAATCTTTCTTCATTTAGAGACTTAGTGAAGATATCTGCCAATTGATTTTCTGTGCTTATAAATTTCAATACAACATCTCCATATTAAACATGATCTCTAATAAAATGGTGTCTAATGTCAATATGCTTACTTCTAGAATGTTGAATGGGATTCTTAGATATATTTATAGCACTTGTATTGTCACATCTAATAGGTATATTGTTCATACTATGACCATAATCCTTAAGTTGTTGTTTCATCCAAAGCATTTGTGTACAACAATATCCTACTGCTACATACTCCGGTTCAGTGGTAGAAAGAGCAACTGAAACTTGTTTCCTGCTAAAGCAAGAAACTAAGCACTCTCCAATAAAGTCACAAGTACCTGAAGTACTTTTTCTATCTAAAAGACTACCAGCATAATCAGCATCATCCTATAATGTAAAAGGATGAATTTCTAGGATACCACAGACCTAGATGCAATGAGCCATGTAAATATTTTAGAATTCTTTTTACTGCATTTAAATGAGACTCTTTTGGACACGATTGAAAGCGTGCACATAAGCATACACTATACATTATGTTGGGTTTAGAAGCAGTAAGATATAAAAGTGATCTGATCATACCACTATAAAGCTTTTCATTAATGCTCTTACCCTTTTCATCCTTGTCCAATTTTGTTGAAGTGCTCATTGGAGTCTTGGCATTCTTGCATCCTTCCATTCCAAATTTCTTAAGTAAGTCTTTGGCATATTTGGATTGGTTAATGAATATGCCCTCATTCCCTTGTTTTATTTGTAGACCAAGAAAATATTTAAGCTCACCGATCATATTCATTTCGAATTCCCTATTCATACACTTAGCAAATTCTTGATAAAGTAATTCATTAGTAGATCCAAATATGATATCATTAACATAAATTTGAACAATTAGAATATCATACTTATGCTTTTTAGTGAATAATGTAGTGTCAATATTCCCCTTTGTAATGTTATTTTCTAAAAGAAAAGAACTTAGTCTTTCATACCAAGCTCTTGGGGCTTGTTTCAAACCATATAAAGCTTTTGAAAGTTTAAAAACATGATTAGGGAAATCATAGCTTTCAAAACCTGGTGGTTGTTCTACATAAACTTCTTCATCTACATAACCATTTAAAAAGGCACTTTTTACATCCATTTGAAAGAGTTTGAAATTCATGTGGCATGCATATGCTAAAAGTATTCTTATGGCTTCTAATTTAGCTACATGAGCATAGGTCTCATCATAATCTATTTCTTCTTTCTAATTACATCTTTTTGCAACCAATCTAGCCTTATTCCTAGTTCTTGAACCTTGTTCATCTAGTTTATTTCTAAACACCCATTTGTTACCTATAATTTGATGATCTTTGGTTCTAGGTACTAAAGTCCATACATTACTTCTCTCAAATTGGTTGATTTCCTCTTGCATTGCAATCACCCAACTTTCATCATTAAGAGCATCATCAATATTTTTAGGCTCAATTTGAGAAATAAAAGCAAGGTCAGAAACTAAATGTTTGAGATGAGATCTAGTACTTACTCCCCTAGAAGGATCACCAATGATTTGCACTTTGGGGTGATCTTTTGTCAATCTGTATTCCTTTAGGAGCTTTTGCCTGTTTCCCTCTTGAGCTTGAGGTAGAGAATCATCTTGATGTGAATCCTCTTGATCATTTTCTTCTTTTCCATTTTCAAGATCAAGTCTTTCCATGGTACCTACAACATCATCAAGAACACTACCTTTCACAAGATCAAGTCTACTAGATTCATCAAAAACAACATGCATAGATTCTTCAACAGTTAATGACTTTTTATTAAATACTCTATATGCTTTGCTAGTTGTAGAGTATCCTAAAAAGATACCCTCATCAGATTTAAAGGCAAATTTTCCAAGGTTGTCCTTGGTATTCAATATGAAGCACTTGCATCCAAATACTCTAAAGTATGATATCAAGGGCTTTCTTCCATTCCATAGCTCAAATGAAGTTAAGTTTAGGAGAGGTCTTTTGAAAACTTGATTTGAAATATAACAAGCAGTATTTGTGGCTTCTGCCCAAAAGTAAGTTGGTAAACCATACTCATTGAGCATTGTTCAAGCCATTTCAATTAAAGTTCGATTTTTCCTTTCAACTACCCCATTTTGTTAAGGTGTCCTAGGAGATAAAAAATTCTGCAAAATGTCATGTTCAAGATAAAAACTTTCAAAGTTTTCATTTTCAAATTCTTTGCCATGGTCACTTCTTATTGTTGAAATTCAATATCCATTTTCATTTTGAACTCTTTTAGCAAAATTTTGAAATTTTCAAAAGCATCACTCTTTTGAGCTAAGAAACTTACCCAAGTAAATCTAGAGTAATCATCTACGATGACAAAGCATAATGTTTACCTCATAAACTTGCAATTCTAGTAGGTCCAAATAAATCTAGATGCAGAGTTGTAGAGATTTTAAGGTACTGACTATGTTTTTGGATTTGAATGATGACTTGTGTTGCTTCCCTCTTTGGCAAGGTTCACATGTCTTGTATTTTTCAAATTTGACTTTTGGCAGTCTCTTTACTGGTTCTCCTGTGATGAGGCTTTGAATTAAGTCCATGTTCTCATGACCAAGCCTTCTATGTCACAGCCAAGATTCATCGCTAGTAGTCACAAGACACTTAGAGAAATGGTTTGATATTTTGAGTAAGTCTATTATGTAGGTATTGACATCTCTTTTTCCTTTAAATATCTCTTGACCATCAATCAAGGTTACAAGACATTTGTTCGAAGTAAAGGTCACTTTATTTCCTTTATCAAATAATTGACTTACACTCAACAAGTTATGTTTCAAACCGTCAACAAGTAAGACATCTTTAATAAAAGTAGTATCATTAATACCAATAGAACCAATGCCTATTACCTTACCCTTAGCAGCATTGTTTCCAAAGGTAAATTTACCTCCATCAATATTTTTGATTTAATTGAAAAGTTCTTTGTCTCCTGTCATATGTCTTGAGCATCCATTGTCTACTAGCCAAGCATTTTTGTTTATTGTGGACTTGAGGCATACCTATAGAATCACAATTCAAGTATGGTTTTTAGGTACCCAAATGAGCTTGGGTCCTTGGAGGTTAGCACATAAAGGTTCCCAATGAGCCTTCATTATCCAACAATGTTTATTTATGTGACCAATTTTCATACAATAGTTACACTGTTTAGGTCAAAAAATGCTTTTTGGTCTCACAATGCTTTTGAATGCCATATTTCTATTAGACTGAGTTTGAGCGCAATGGCATGCACAATCATGATTAATTGGTGCTTTTCTAGATGCATGCTTCTTATACATAAAAGCATGATTAGCCTTTTGAGGTTTCTTTCTTAAGCTTACCAATCCTTGATTATTCCTTTTATGTATAGAAGGTTTAGTGTGCTTATTTCTTGGTGCTATTTTAGCAAGTGTGGAGATGTGAGGTTCATTTGACTCAGTAAAAATAGTTTTGTGAAAATATGATGATGTGCCCTTAAATCCTAGACCGTGTCTAATTAAAGGTGGTCTTTGAGACACAATGAGAGTATCTAAGCTCTCTTTTCCTTTGTGAAATTTTGAAATGGAGTTTCTAAGTTCCTCAACTTCATTTTTTAAAGTATTATTCTCTTTAAGCAAGGATTTAGTTGAGGGTTTTGAAGAGTATTCATCTAATGACTTTTGAAGAGATTCATTAGATGATTTAAGCTTAAAGTTCTCCTTTTCTAAAACATCCATTTTGATTTTTAAATTAGAAATGTTATTCTTATAAGTATTGAATTTACTCCTATATTTCTCTAATTCTAGATTCAATTCTTTTATTAGGCTTTGTTCATCATCATCATCATCATCATTATTACTATCATTATCACTACTATCATTATTGAAAGAGTATGAGTGAAGTGATCTTACCTTATCCGAGACGTGATCCTCTATAGCCATGAAGCATAGGTTGACCTATTCGCTTTCATTGTCATCTTTTTCACTTGAAGAGCTTTCATCATCCCATGTGGCTTTGTGACCTTTCTCCCCATTGTGTCTTTGGTATTTGCTCTTATACTTCTTAAGCCTTGGACATTCCAGTTTAATATGCCCTTTCTTTCCACATTCATAGCACTTTACCTCTTCTTTACTTCTTTGGGCATCATTAGAAGTCTGTTTGAGGTTTCTTTGCCAGAATTTTCTAGAATTGCTCATTTTCTTCTCAATAATTCTTTTCAACCTTCTTGAGAGCATAGCAATGTCCTCATTTGCATCATCACTCATTTCTTCATCATCTTCATCTTCTTCTTGAGATTTTGAAGTAGAGGCTTTTAGTGCTAGAGGCTTTCTTTTTTTTGGCTTTACTTCAAGCTCTCTATCTCTTTTCACTGCCATTTCATGTGTGAGAAGTTTTCCAATATGCACATCAGTATTCATGATGCTCATGTCTTCATTTGCTTCTTCTATACTGGTAACTCTTGAACCGTAATCTTTGAAAGGAAGACTTCTCAGGATTTTGTTATTTACATCTTCCAAGCTCAAGTGCTTCCCAAGTTTCTCATTCCATTTATCATAGATAGAAGACAGTTGGTCATGTCAGTGATTGACTCATTGTATTTCATCTTGAAGAGCTCATATTCTGAAGTAAGAAGTTGAATCTTCTTAGATTTAACTTGCTTTGTTCTTTCATGATAGTTTTCAATGTTTTCCACATCCTATAAACTGTTAGGCAGTGTTGTATTCTACCACATTCTTCAATGGATAATGAGCTTGAGAGAATTGTCATTGCCTTCTTGTTTTTGAAGTTTGCTCTTCTTTGAGGCTCTGTCCAATCATCTCTTGATAAGATTTCTTATTCACCAACAGCTCCTCATCTAGTTGGCGGTGTCCATTCTTTTTGAACACTATCCCATACTTCAATTCCTTTACTATCCAGATTTGTCTCCATCTGAAACTTCCAATGAGCATAATTTTTTCCATCAAAGTAAGGCTTAAGACTTTGGAATCTTTCATTGGCCATATCTTGATCTTTACTAGCACTATTTAGGCTTCGATGCTAGACTTAGCTCTGATACCAATTGTTGCCCAGATATTGAACCAAGAAGTGGGGTTGAATTGGATATTAAAAATTTTAACTTTTAAGTGCGGAAAGAAAATTAAGATGAGTAGGGATAGAAAGATAAGACACAAGAATTTTTATAAAGGTTCGGGTTTTTACAAACCCTACTTCTCTCCCCAATCTCAATTGGGAGTTTCACTAACACTCTAAGTGTTACAATGGAGTTTTATAAGCTCACTCCCAACTATGGTGTTTCTAACAATGGATCACACCTAACCGAGAAATCCCTTGTGTTTTGATGGCTCACACAATAACCAATTCCTTGTGTTTTAAAGGCTCACACAAATAACCTTTACCTTGTGTTTTAAAGGCTCACACAAATAACCTTTCATTGTGTTTTAGAGGCTCACACAAATAACCCTTACAAGTGTTTTACTCTTAACCCCGAAATACCGAAAACTCACTTAAGTAGATGATTACAGAGAGAAACACTTACAAATCTATATTGCTCAATGAATGATGAGCAAAAAGATTTTCACAGAGAATAAATGTTTGTTTTGAAAATATCAAATGCACAAATAGCTTACAACAAGACTTTGATTCAAAATATTAGCTATTCTCTCGTTCTCTTGTTCTCCTCTTCTCTCTTATTGTTCTGGATGCATAAATGACTTGCATTTATACTTCCATAGTAATTTATAGTCGTTAGAATGCATTTAATATGGAACTAGCCGTTGCACCAACCCTTATAATCACGCCTGACATGTTTCTCTTTCATCTTTCATGGTCGTGACTATTCTTCCAAGCCGTGAATTAAGTGGTGGCCTTGGCCATAAAGCATTCTGGAAGGTTTTGAAGTATTTGATCATGGGTGTGACACTTTATCTTCAAGGGCATGACATCCTTCCAAGTCGCGGTCCAAGTGGTGACTCTGGTTGTGAAGTTTCTAGAAGAATTTGTTATGTCTTCTCACGAGCATCACTGAAATGTTCATTCACGGTTGTTATCATTCTTCATGGCCGTGAACTTTAAATGTTGGATTGTTAGCGCTAAGCTTCATCACGGGCGTGACATATAAGGTCACGGGCGTGAACATGCTATTTCTTCAATTTTATCTTTTTAAGATTAATCTTCCATTCTCCATTCTTGCTATCATATTCCATACCCTGTTCAATAGACTTAGAAAACAAGTATGTTAAATATATTATTGCTATTTTCTTTGTTAGCATCAAAATGACGGAAATACCCTCAAGGTTCAACAAGTTTTATACACCTTAAATATATCTTAAGTATACTTTACATATACCTTGATGCAAGAATGAATATGCACTTGATATACTCTGAATATACCTTAAATATACTTAACATAAACTTAACTTGCTTTAAGGAAAAATTTTGGTATACATTGGATATACTTTGCATATAACTTGCATATACTAAAAACTAGGAAGCATATTTTGATGCTACACTTCATCATTCTTTACAATTCTTGCACTTCAACATTCTTTATCCTAAGCATCTTTTGAGGGGGAGACTTCTCAGAAGCACATATTGCTAGATTATTTGTCACCATCAAAAAGGGAGAGATTGTTGAACCTTGAGGGGTATTTCCGTCATTTTGATGCTAACAAATAAAATAGCAATAATGTATTTAACATACTTGTTTTCTAAGTCTATTGAACAGGGTATTCAATATGATAGCAAGAATGGAGAATGGAAGATTAATCTTAAAAAGATAAAATTGAAGAAATAACATGTTCACGCCCGTGATCTTATATGTCATGCCCGTGATGAAGCTTAGCACCAACAATCCAACATTTAAAGTTCACGACCATGAAGAATGATAGCAATCATGAATGAACATTTCAGTCACGCCCGTAAAATAAAGTCACACCCGTGAGAAGACATCACAAATTCTTCCTGATAGCTTCACGACTAGAGTCACCACTTGGACCACGGCTTGGAAGGATGTCACGTTTATCAAGATATAATGTCACGCCATGATACAACACTTCAAATCCTTCCAGAATACTTCACGGCCAAGGTCACCACTCTAGTCACGGCTTGGAAGAATTCATGACCATGACACACATATTTCACGACCGTGGAAGATGAAAGAGAAACATGTCAGGCGCGATAATAAGAGTTGGTGCAACGGCTAGTTCCATATTAAATGCACTCTAATGGCTATAATTCGCCATGGAAGTATAAATGCAAGTCATTTATGCATCCAGAACAGGAAGAGTACAAGAGAATAAGAGAATAGCTAATATTTTGAATCAAAATCTTGTTGTAAGACATTTTGTGCATTTGATATTTTCAAAAAAACATTTATTCTCTGTGAAAAGCTTTTTGCTCATCATTCTTTGAGCATTATAGATTTGTAAGTGTTTCTCTCTGTAATCATCTACTCAAGTGAGTTTTGGGTATTTTGGGATTAAGAGTAGAACACTTGTAAAGGTTATTTGTGTGAGCCTTTAAAACACAAGGTAAGGGTTAGTTGTGTGTGCCTTTAAAACACAAGGTAAAGGTTATTTGTGTGAGCCTTTAAAACACAAGGAATTGGTTATTGTGTGAGCCATTAAAACACAAGGGATTTCTAGGTTAGATGTGATCCATTGTTAGAAACACCATAGTTGGGAGTGAGCTTGTAAAACTCTATTGTAATAATTAGCGTGTTAATGAAACTCCCAATTGAGATTGGGGAGAGGAGTAGGGTTTGTTAACACCCGAACCTCTATAAAAATCTTTGTGTCATATTTTTCTATCCCTACTAAACTTAACTTTTCTTTCCGCATTTAAAAGTTAAATTTTTAATATCCAATTCAACCCCCCTTCTTGATTCAATATCTGGACAACACTACTAGTTTTAATGGTTCAAGTTACATTTCAAAATATTTGAAGTGTCATAGATATGTTGTGCAAAGTGATGAAGTATAAGAGTAATAAGTATGATATTAGAAGTGTTTTGGTTGCTTTTGTTTTTGTAAATATATGATGCTCTCAAGTAAAAATGAGTAAAGCATGTTATGGTGTTCTTGTTAACTTAAAATCCATGATTTAATTTAAATGCATGACTTGATATTGGAGTGTTCATGGATTGCTTGAACTTAGATTGTTCATATGGGTTTTTTGTGTTTGCTTGAACTTAGTAATTTGTAGAAATTTACTATTTTTAGGGGAAATTCTACCAAAATTACGGTAGGTTTATAGAAATAATATAAAATAAACGTACATTTTAATATATTTTAGTTACAGAAAACCATTCAATGTCTTTTTCATTAGATTATGAGAATTTACTGAATTGTCCAATGTGGACAATTTGGGAATGCATGTCAATATAATTTTACATGACTAGTATTGTTGTGGGTAACACAGGTAAATGAGCAATTGAGGAAAATGGGCTGATAATATTATGGAAAGATGGGACCAGTGGAAATTTAGGGTTTGCTTACATGACATGTATTTACGATCAACGCTGAACTGCTTGTTGTCTTCTTACATGGCGTATCAGTTAATTCAATTCAACGTTGTCAAAATTTTGAAGGTAAGATGCATTATTGAAAAAAAAAAAGAAAGAAAGAAAGAAAAAAAACACAGAGAAGACATCAACAATATAGCTAAAGGGCTTGTTTGTACCTAATCTCTTGATTGTTTCATTTTCAGATGATGCCCAAGATCGAGCTAAAAATCACCGCTATATGGGCATGAGACTGAGATTAATATTACAGGTATTTTTTTAATGACGAATGAATTCCACCAAAATAGATTGATGGAGATCTATTCAAAGAAGATAGTCTGCCATTAGAGGACCACTAATTCCATCTAAACAAAATCAATCTACAATTAAATTATGGTATGGTTTAATAAATATGGTGGATTGAATTATTTTGTATTTTTTCAACCTATATTTTGTGAATTAGATTGAATTTTTTTATTTTTCAATCAATAAACAGACCTACAATCCGCACAACCTGCATATATATATATATATATATATATATATATATATATAATTTTCAATTAAAATGATATATATGAAAATAAACATATATATAATAAAATAAGTGAAAAAGAATGGTGAAACTTAAAAAACTAAAGCCTTAAAATGATATTGTACAACTTAACACCACAATTTCCATTTTTACCTTTTCTTTCTTTTAGTATCCATGCTTGAGTCCATTTTAAGTTATTATTATTATTATTATTATTATTATTATTATTATTAGTAAAAATGTTTAATTTACTGCAAACGAATTCAATCTGATATGCAATTGTATTTTGGATTTGAATGATTTTTTATATTTTTCAATTGAATTGAATTGGTAAATTTGTTATCTCCAAATTATTGATTGAATTAAATGTTATGTCTAATCTGTAGCAAACTAACTTGAGAACACTCTACCTGATATTATCAAAACTGGAGCCGATGTGTCCACTCTAATAGTTGGAAAGCCAAATGAAAACTCGTTTAAAAATGGATTTACTCGGTTAGAATGCATACACTTGGACGTAACGTGCTAGACCTTTTATAAGCTCTTACCTATTATTTAGGTTTGATGTCTGGCTTTGTATAAAACTCAGATTGCGCCTTGCAAGAAGAGCTTAAACTAGTTGATTTCTAAATCGATAGGGACTAATTATTTTATTTTTTGTTTTTTTGGATAATAGGTCAAATTGCATTAGAAGTTCGAAAACATCTCCTAACCAGTGATGGTTTACAAAAATACCTAATGTAGCAAATAGGAAAGAAAAAAAGACCTAATTTATACGAAAAGGGCAAGATGGTATATTTCTTTCTTGATGACACAAAAATACAGAACAGAATATTATTAGTGTGTAAAAGGGACACTAGTCAGACTGATCGACTAATAACAAGACAGCTAAAAAGCAAAAACAAAAAAAAAAAGGAAACAAAAAGGTAAATTTATCTATGACATGAATGGATAATCACTTAATAGTTCCAAGCTTGAGCATGTTGAAAATGATGGAATTCGTTGCCAGAGTTGCAGCTCCAACACTTGCTGTTCAACATACGGAAACTAGGCTCTCTTGGTATTGTCAAAGGCCTGTTTGATCTGCATATATCGAAGGAAAATGGTATTGTTATTACGTCGATATCATCACATTCATAACCTTTTTAATATTATGAATAGAAAATTATTTACATATCCTCATATAAAATTTTCACATAATGTTCATTTATAAAAATAATTAGTTTACCTTTCTTATATGATCAAAAGTAGAACTTTTACATCCTTAAGTAGCATTAAATATTGACTTGAACAATTCGAACTGATTTTTTATGCGTGATTCAAGTTAATTAGGTTAGTTTGGTTTTTTTAGAGGTTGGATATTGAACTCAATAACTACCACTTTTGTCATGACTAGTTTATGATTGGTGTACCAATTGAGTTATAGATCCAATTGGTGGTTAGTGTGGTGTTACTCACCCTTGAACACAATATTTTTTCTTTTAGTTACTTATTGGATTTGGATTGCACGTACGCATCTATTCCTTTCAAAAAAAAATGGAAAACGGAGGACGTTCAACCCATTAGTTTCACCTTTGTGGAAAGAAAGGTCTATCAAAGAAAGGCATCAACTGAGCTCTTGGAATCATCTCTTTCCTCAGCATTTTAATCTCTTCTTCTTCTATGATCTGCTCACAGATTTCATATGATTAATCTCATTGCTTGGCCACGTATAATATGAGAATAATAAATGTGGTTTTCTATATATATATATATATACACACACCTTTTGGATTTTCTCTATTTGTTTTTTCTGTAGCTCATTGAGATACAGCTTAGTTGCAACCTGGAAATGCGAAATCATAGTTTAGATATCAAAATTGGAAAAATATAAGAAACCTATTATAAATAAATGGGAGTATATAAGCTCTACTTACAGAATAGTTGAACATTGCTCGTTTGTAAGCTCTTTGTTCCGTGTGGAGTTTGAATTCTTGTGGCTTGGTATTCTCCTTGACAGCAGGTTTTTGGGTAGCCTAGTATATATAATAATGAAAATAATAAACATAAATATAATAATTGTTTTATTAGAGAGAAAAAGAGAAAATTCATTAGAGAGCTAAAAACACCTTAGATTTGTCATAGAGTTTCTCCTTGAGTTCATCTTTTTCCTGTAACAAATATACTGACTTTTTCAATACTATATCAAAACTTACCCATGTTTACAAAAGAAAAATAAAAATAAAAATAAAAATTTCTTACACATAAAGCAAATTACTTTTCTTTTGTGCAAATAAGCATATTACTTTTTTTTCTTAAGGAATAATCTCCCAAAATATTTATAAAAAAAAAAAAAAAAAAAAAAAAAAAACTGGATGGGAAAAAAGACAGAAAAAAAAAGATGGAACAGGACAACAACTATAAAGTTTTATCATCAACAATTTTTCCTAGTAAAAAAGTAGCTTCTAATGATAGAAAAAATTTCTTAAAAATCAGACAAAATTCTCTCATGCCAGCTATGATTGTAATGATATTTGATGTTGAAAATCAAATTAATATGATAGTTTGGCACTTTCAAAGACTCTGATAGGGTATGACTGCCAGCTTTTATGTTCATAAGATAAGGCATGTTCGTAATATTTTAGCTGATTATGCAGATAACAGTCACTGTTAACAAGAATACATATGTGATAACTCACTACTTGTTTTTGTTACAATAAGTCCGAATTTGGTTCGAAATCGAAATCTTGTAGTTTTCATTATCAAACTAGTAAAATTGAGTTAAAATTTATTAGTGATAATTCACTAAATTAACTAAAATGATGATAATTACCTGTAAACTTTAGTTTAATTAACAATACTAGTCTTGTTCCAAGATTTAGGGCCCAAATTTGAAATTCAATCGAATCCTTATAATAAAAAAAAATTTAAAAAAGGAACTAGTAAATAAACTCATTACATTACTATTCATGCAATTAGTTATTACAAGTTCCACGGTTCAAAAAACAAATAAACAAAATAAATATATAAAATTTAAATAAAATTTTGCCTCAGTTTCATTCAATCATTTCGCCTACCTAGTTACTGTCTTGGAATTGAATGATTTGAGTGGTGAACTCTTTTACTGTGTTATTTAATCTTTTTCTCTTGATATATATCTAAGTGAGGTGAAATAGAGGGATGTATCTCACCATTCCTCTAGTAGCAGTGCTCCATGGGACAGCAGACTGTGAGCTAGCCTTAACAAGCTTTAGGAGGGAAAAAAAAAAAAGAAAAAAAAGGACACATTTAGCTTCCAATAAACTCCTTACTGCCTAGAAAATGCAGGAAAAAATGGGGGAAAGTGAAAATCAAAACAGAAAAACAACAGAGCAACCTTGAGTGCAGACTTAGTATGTGCTTTCTCCATGTTGACCAACTAATTAATTAACTCTAATGGGTTGGATTCAGTGAGGGAAAATTGAATTGAATTTATAAGTTAAGAAAAATCAAAGTTTGGAGATTTGTAACTGTCTGAATTAACCCTTCTGTTGCAACATCACCAACATTCTCAGGCATTTGTATGCTCCCTTACACCAAACTTTCTGATTAAATCTCCCTCTCATTCACACATTTTTTGTCATCATACTACACCACGTTCCTTCAATTCTCCTCTTGCCACTAATCAATCAATATAAGTTCATATTCCCTATTAACTTAACCATAAGCTGACTTTGCTTCACATCATATTATTAATTAACTCTTCTTATTAATCAGTCTTATCATAATTAACAACTAATCTCAACTCTTAACTAACTTTAAGTTGATAATTACTATTGTTGTTAGTGGCACACGGAGTACTCAAACTAGCAAAGAAATTTTCTTAATTTCCTTTTTCTTAATTTCTTGTTTGTGGGTCAAATTCAAAATCAGTAATCTCTGCATGCATCATGATTTTTATCCCCACACTTCCATTTGAAAAGTGAAGGAAGATCAATTCAATCTTTTAGTTATTATAAGTTTCTATCAAATGTTGGACTTTGTTAATTAGTTGGGCCTTCCAAGATGAGCAAAACTGCTCCTAAATAATTAAATTGAATAGAAATTAAGAGTGTTTGGTTCATGAAAATAAAAAAAAAAAAGCAGAAATGAGAATCGAAAGGACTAGTGATTTCTATTGTTAATGTTTAGTTAGCAAAAAAATAAAATGTAATTGGAATGAGATTTCTCCATTAACGAGAATCACACATTCCTTTCTTTTCCTAGGGAATGAATATTTTATTCTCATAAGAATAAAATCAAATTAATTAAAAAAATTGTGAAACTTTCTATTCTTTTTTCTATAAATAATTAGTTATATACACAAACACATATAAATATATAAAATTAAAAATTAAAAAAAAATACTCACACTGTAATAATTTTTATAGGGCTAATAGGAAATATATATACATACAAATCATTTCCATCAACTAGCGACTTTCTCTCATTCCTCAGGTGTCTCTACACTCGTATAATTCTTTTAAAAATGGGTCACATTTTCGTGGTAGCTACCATACTTTTATTTTTTAATTATTATTTTAATTGTAGTTTTAATTTTTAATTATTAATATATTTCTGAATTATTGTTTAATAGTAAAATTGATTAACAATGATATATAATTTCATATTTGTAATTATTTTTCAATAAATTATAATTTTTTCCACTTATTATAATTTTTAAAATTATACATATTAAAAATAAATATAAAAAATGAAATTGATTCTCATTTTCATTCTTATATTCAACCAAATATATTCAAATGAAATCTAACTCTCATTCAACAATAAAACAAAATGAACCAAACAATATATTAAAATTAATCATTCTCATTTCCATTCACCTCTATTCTGATTCTCATTTCTATTCTCATACCCAATCTTGAACCAAATGGATCCTAAATGGAATAAAAATTTCTAGGGGAAATAATGAGAAGAAAGTTGGTTTTCTCTTCAAGTGATTTTACTCCGCACCAAATATAACTACTTAACTGAAATTGAATATGTAATAGGCACTTGAATAGTGGAAATCAGCATATATTTCCATTAGTGATCACAACCGTAGCCGCGTGAAATAGCAATGTCTTGCCGCTTTCGTAAATTTACTGACTTGTAAATGAGGGGGTTAATTCACCGATTGTTATTGGACTTTTCATAACTTGCACTAAATAGCTATTAAATTTTTTATAAATAATTTTTTTTTCCATAAAAATTATTTTCGGCTACTTTTACTAAATTAACAGCCGCAAAAAAGTTGACATGGCATCTGATCTTTACCACGTCATGTCACATTAGATGACTGTTAGATAAATATTTTGTACTTTTATTCTTACTATTTCTTTGGAATCTTTGGGTTTGATTTGCTTAATTTGATGATTTTTGTCTTACTTTAATCTTATGGTTGATTATGAGATATGTAATATATTTTTTGCTTAATTTTTGAAGCATTTGCAAGTCTAATTAGAATGTGAAAATTCCTGTTTAGAAGCTAAAAGAAGGTAAAACGAAAGCATGTCTTAAATCAAACCCACTATTTAAATCTGGAAGGAAACTGAAGACGATTTCAATTAAAGCATGGGTGCGTTTTTATTTTGAGTTACTACTTAATTAGGACTCTTTGTTTAGAGTTAAGGAGGGGTTATAAATATTCTTTTTCTAGGGCTATAAATTATCTTTTGACAAGCCACCTTCATATTTTTTAGACCTGAATCTTTTTCTTTTTTCTGTAATCTCCAATTCATGGATAATTAAACTCTTATCTAGTTGAAGGATAATCAAGTTCTTGGAGTTTCCATTGTGATATCTATGCTTATTTTTTTTTATCTTTTCTATTTCAAGTATTTATATATTCTCTTATCTGATCTTGATATAATTGTTTGATGAATTGAATAAGAGGCATATTATTTAATTTGTTATTGCAATTACTTGTTAATTAGATTGCCAAATCCGTAATTGTTTGATTTATCTAATATTAGTAACAAACAATATAGTTAATTATGGATAAGTATTATGTTGTGGAAATATGTGATCATACTTAAATAAACTGAGATTATGTGTTTATTGGTTTGCATTGGTTGTTTTCCTCATTTATAATATTGTTGTTGAGTTAAATTCTAAGAGCTTATTTAGAATTGCTTAATAACAAGAGAATAATTAAAGAGTTTGTCTTGATTATCAATTATCTAAAGGAAAGATTGGTCGTTATAGCGTGTTAGTGACTAGAATCAGTGTATTTGAAATAGAATTGATTTTATTTATATCGATGATTTATTCAATTTCTCTAAGGTTAATTATACCTTTGACTAGAGTTTTTCTCATATTGTTTAATCTCATTTGATTTTTATGCTATTTACTTATTACTGAAAATTATTTTAAATTTCAGTTTTAAAATCCTCATCTTTTTATTATTTGTTTCAAAGAAATAAATCCATTAATTCTTTAGGATTTGACTCTGCTCATTGCTACTATAATTTTATATTTGGAAGAGTAGGTAATTTATTTTTGTTGGTTTTGACACCCGAAAAATTTTGGCACCATTACCGAGGATTGGTGTCTATAGATTTATTTCTTTTGTTATTTTTTATTTTTATGACCCGTTTCACTCCTATAGATTCATTGTTATACGATTCTGATATTGAAAAGAATGCTCGTGCCTAAGAAATGAGACTAGAAAACGTGTCCACACTATTGATTCTGAAGTTAAAGAAGAAGATATTATGGTTGTAAGAGAGCTCACTTTAAGAGAGATGACCACACCTGATTTAAATCAGCAACCGTTTTGCATCGAATATCCAACTTTAAAGGTAGATTTTGAACTCAAATTTGGTCTTATCACTTACTTCCTACCTTTCTGGACTTGCAGGTGAAGATTCACAAATACTTCAAAGAATTTTCATGTGGTGTGCTCTAATTTGAGACCGCAAGGGGTAAGTGAGGAAGAAATCAAGCTATATGCTTTTCAATTTTCTTTGGTTGATAAAGCTAAGTCTTGGTTATATTACTTACCATCGAGTTCAATTACTACCTAGAATGAGATAAAGAAATAAATTTTAGAGAAATTTTCCCCGCATACAATCATTAAGTAACTTTGTGCTAGTTGTCCACATCACCAAATTGCAAAAAATCTCCTTATTTAGTATTTCTATGAAAGGCTGAATCTTTAGGATAGATACATGTTAGATGCAGCTAGTGGAGGAGCTCTGGTGAACAAAACCCCAACGGTTGCTAGAGAATTGATCACCATCGTGGCTGCCAATACACAACATTTCGGGTATAGGCAAGAACCACCTCCAAAAAGGGTCAATAAGGTAAGCAATGTTTCTCTTGAACATAAATTTGATGCACTAACTTCTCTTGTTCAGCATATGGTCATAGGATAACAAGTGAAGACATGTGGTATTTGTTGCTAGGGAATTGATCACCATTGTGGCTGCCAACACACAACAATTCAGGTATAGGCAAGAACCACCTCTAAAAAGGGTAAATGAGGTAAGCAATGTTTCTCTTGAACATAAAGTTGATGCACTAACTTCTCTTGTTCAACAGATGGTCACGGGAAAACAAGTGAAGATATGTGGTATTGGTTATATCGAGGGGCATCCCACCGACACATGTCCTATATTTCAAGATAACCCTTCTGAGCAAGCAAATGTCATTGGTGGATTTCCAGGTCAGCCTCAAAGAAAATATGACCCTTATTCAACAACTTACAACCTTGGATAGAGGGATCATCCTAATTTTAGCTATGGGTCTAACCCTAATAATTACCATTAGCCCACATATCAACCAAGGCCACCTCTTACGCCTTAGCCACATCCTAAATTAGGTATGTCCATATATCAAATTGTTACTGCTTTTGCTAATAACACTCAGCAATTTCAACAAAGAAATAAGAGCAAGTATACAGAATTTGGAGAATCAGTTGAGTTAGTTGGCCACCTCAATATGTAACTTGGAATCTCAAGGTTCAGGTAAGTTACCTTCTTAAACTATTTGAATCCTAAGATGAATACAATGCAATGATCTTGAGAAGTGGAAAAAAAGTGCAAACATCTAGTGAATCGGTGTACAAGTAGAGATTAGAGGACGAATTGAAAAAAGAAGAAGTGAAAACCGAGACAAAGTCCAACAAACCACCTAATCTAGTACCTCAGCCAACTGTATCTCTTTCATTCCATAGTCGTTTTCCAAATTCATGAAAGAGGAGCAAGAGAAAGAGATATGAGAGATGTTCTGGAAGGTATAGGTAAACATTCATTTACTTAATGCTAAGAGGCAGATTCTTAGGTATGTAAAATTCCTCAAAGATTTATGTATTAACAAGAGGAAGTTAAAGGGAAATGAAAAGTGAGTGTGGGAAAGAGTGTCTCTGCTGTAATTAAAAAAAAACTCCCTCCTAAATGTCAAGATCTAGGTATGTTCACTATACCCTATAAGATAAGAAATATTAAGTTTGAAAGAGCCATGTTAGATGTAGGTGCTTCCATAAATGTCATGCCCCTTTCTATATATTCATCTTCGAATATTGGTCTTTTGAAAGAAACAGGTGTAATTATTTAGCTTACAGATATATCTAACACTTATCTTAAGGGTGTATTAGAGGATGTACTTATACAGGTAAACAATTTGGTTTTCCCTGTTGATTTTTATGTTCTTGATATAGAAGAGGATAACTCTTCTAATTCAGCCCCTATTCTCTTAGGGAGACCATTTTTGAAAACATCTAGAACTAAAATTGATGTACATGAAAGTACTTTAACCATGGAATTTAATGGTGAGGTCATTAAATTTAATATTTTATGATGCCATGAAATATCCTAATGACATAAATTTAATTTTTGCTCTAGATGTGATTGATCCTTTAGTGCAGAGAATTTTTGAACTTGAAAAAGAATATGAGTTGCAAGTTGTTCTTAGCCAAGGATTTATCAAGAAGGAATTAGAAAATGCAGCAAGGGAGTATGTGATATCAAGAGCAATAGAAAATGTTGTTTTTGAACTCTAATCTCTTAATTTAGTGAAATATAATGTGTCATTTTTAGAGCTGCCAACATCTGATACAAAACTCTTACCTTCTATTTTGCAAGCCCAAAAGATAGAGTTGAATGTTTTACTAGAACATCTGAAATATGTCTATTTAGGTGAGAATGAAACATTACCAGTCATCATCTCTAATAAACTCGCCTTAATGGAAAAAGAGAAGCTAATTCAAGTATTGAAAGAGCATAAGGAGGCCATGGGATGGACAATAGAAGATATAAAAGGTATCAACCCATCAATTTGTATGCATAGGATTTTATTGGAAGACAATGTCAAGCTATCAAGGGAAACTCAATGCCGATTGAACCCACCAATGATGGAAGTAGTAAAAAAAAGGTGCTGAAACTTTTAGACTCAAGTATGATTTATCCCATCTCAAACAGCAAATGGGTAAGTCTGGTTCAGGTTGTACCAAAGAAAACAGGTGTTATAGTGGTAAAAATCAAAATAACAAGTTGATTCCTACCCAAGTTCAAAATGGGTGGAGGGTTTATATTGACTATCGCAAATTCAATGCTTATACTCATAAATACCATTTCCTTTTGCCTTTTATTGATCAAATGATTGCAAAGTTAGCCAATTGATCTCATTACTATTTTATTGACGGTTATTCAGGCTTTAATCAGATTCTGTTGCACCAGAAGACCAAGAAAATACCACATTCACATGCTTCTTTGGAACTTTCACTTTTAAGATGATGCCCTTTGGACTTTGAAATACACCAGCCACTTTCCAATGATGTATGGTTAGTATATTTTTTGACTATATAGAGGATATTATAGAAGTTTTTATGGAAGATTTCACTATCTATGGAGACTCTTATGATTCCTACTTAACTAACCTCACTAAAGTGCCTCAAAGATGTATAGAAAAAAAATGTTGTGTTAAATTATGAAAAATGCCATTTTATGGTCGATTAGGGTATTGTACTTGGGCGTGTTGTATCTTTCAAATGTATAGAGGTAGATAAAGCTAAGATTGAAATAATAAAATACATACCTTACCCCATATGCGTGCAAAAAAGTGTCCTTTCCTTAGACATGTAGGGTTTTATAGGAGATTTATCAAGGATTTTTGGAAAATAGCTCAACCTTTATGCAAATTTCTACAAAAAGATGTGACTTTTAACTTTAAGGAGGAATGTCGTAGAGCATTTGATCAGTTAAAGGAGCTGCTCACTTCAGCCCTTGTCATTTAACCTCCATATTGGTATTTTCCACTTGAGATTATGTGTGATGAAATCAATTATGCGGTTAGAGTTGTACTTAGACAGAGGATTGGCAAGGCTGCTTATGCCATCTACTATGCCTCAAGAACTTTGCATAATGCTCATGCAGATATTTAACCACGGAAAAAGAACTCTTATTTATTATTTTTGCCTTGGAAAAATTTCAATCATATTTGCTTGGAACTAAAGTGATTGTATTTTTTGACCATGCAGCTTTAAAATATTTACTCAGTAAAAAGGAGGTGAAACCATGACTAATTCAATGGATTCTCTTTCTTCAAGAATTTAATTTGGAAATTTGAGATAAAAAAAATGAGCTAAAAATTTAGTTGCTAACCATTTGAGTAGATTGAGTAATCAAGAAGAAGTTTTGCCTTTGGAAAACTCATTCCCTGATGAACAACTCCTTGCAATACAGAAGATTACTCCCTCGTATGCAGACATTGTTAATTATTTGGTTACACATATTTTACCTACGGAATTAATTGGACTGAAAAGGATAAGATTAAGAATGATGCTAAATATTATGTCTGGAATGAACCATATTTGTGGAAACTTTGCTATGATCAAATCATAAAAAGGTGCGTAACTGAAACTGAAATTCCTTCCATTCTTGTCTTTTGTCATTCATATGCATATGGAGGCCACTTTGGTCCCAAAAGCACTGCTAGGAAGATACTTGAGTGTGAATTTTTTTGGTTGGATATATTTTGTGATTCCTATATATTTTATAATGCTTTTAATAATTGCCAAAAGACATGTAATTTAAGCCATCGAGACCAAATGTCATTGACCCCTATACATATATGTGAAATATTTGATGTTTGGGGTATTGATTTTATAGGCCCATTCCCATCTTCATATGGTAATATTTACATTTTACTTATAGTAGACTATGTTTCAAATTGGGTTGAAGCTAAGGCTACTCAAACTGATGATGTTAAATCTGTGGTCGATTTTGTCAGGACTTACATTTTTTCCAGGAATCGAATGTCGAGGGTGATAATCAATGATAGAGGAAAACATTTTTGTAACAAACTGTTCAAAGCTTTGCTCAAGAAGTATCATGTTACTCATAAAATCTCCATTGCATACAACCCACAAACAAGTGGATAAGCTAAGATATCAAATAGAGAAATTAAGCCAATCCTTGAAAAGACAGTGAATCCTAACCATAAGGATTAGAGTTTATGTCTGGACAATGCACTTTGGGCTTATCGTACAACCTATAAAACTCCAAAAGGTATGTCTCCTTATCGATTGATATATGGAAATTCTTGTCATTTACCTGTAGAATTGGAGTACAAGGCATATTGGGCAATTAAGTAATGTAACATGAGTTTGGAAGATGCTGGGATCAATAAAAAGCTACAATTACAAAAGCTAGGAGAAATTTGTAATGAAGCCTATGAAAATTCAAAAATTTACAAGGAGAAAACCAAAACATTTCATGATAAGATGGTGTTTAAGAAGTCATTTGCTATTGGCCAAAAGGTTTTTCTTTACCATTCTAGACTCAAATTATTCCCAGGTAAGTTACGTTTTCATTGCTTAGGTCCTTTTGTAATTACTGATATTCTTCCTCATGGTGTAGTAGAAATAAAAAGTTCAGACACAAAAAAAAAATCTTCAAAGTTAATGGTCACCGTCTCAAGCCTTTCTATGAAAGATTCTAGGTTTATAATGTTGAAGAATTCATTCTAGAACCCCCAAATTTTGCTGAATGATTAGTGAAAAATCATGTCTAACTAAAGACTTAAAAGAAAGGCCCTAATGGGAGGCCACCCCATTTGATTTTTTCAACTTGTTTTAATTAATTTTCTTTAACTTTATGAGCATTTGTAAAATAAGACCTAGGCATGCCTTATTCACTATCTGGTCCCAGAAATCTTTTCTATCCAACTATGATTATTCTTTATTCTTTTGGGATTTTGGTGTTTAAATTTTAAGTTCCTTTGTTAGTTTTTTAGTGTTAGTTATTTTAATTCATGATACAAGCTCTTTTTACAATTATTTTCGTTTTACTATGTTTAAGTTGGTTTCTTTTTAATTTTTTTCCTTATAGTTGAAGACTTATTTATTTAAGTTTTTCATTTTAATTTTTTTATTTTTTTTACTCTACTTGACCCTAGGTAATTTCCTCTTGTCATCATCTAAGTACCAAATAACCGACCCATCTCCTTCCAAAAAGCTCCGACCGTCCTCTCCACCAGTCATCAATTCCTCACCAAATCTTCCGTCGGTCATCCTAAGTTCTAGTAGCTTAGGTCCCGTTATCTCGCACCCACACGCTTCACCAGATCACGACTTTGACCAACTATCCACCATCATCATAGCTCTGTCCGTTCACAGTGGATCACGCCTTATTGCTTTTGTCAAATCCTTCTGATCATCTCTGCTAGTTTCTTGCTCTCCACCAATCTCGATCTCCTCTTCTCCTGCTCTATTTCTTCTCTATCTGATGTATCTACAACAGTCGTTTGTCCTTATACCAGATCTATCGCCATTCTTCGCAAGCTTGTCCGCCGTCGAAGAAGTTGTTCGCTAACACAACCAATGTAAGCCATTATGAGTTTTAATCATCTCTCTCTCATTACACTACATTTTAGCTCTTCATATAGGCTTGTGTTCATATTGCAGCCATCTTCTTACTTTCCCTTGGATTATGTTAAGTGATTGAGTTGAGTATTGCATTTTGTGGAATTGGGTTTTCATTTTTCTTTTATAATGACAAATCCTCTGATTATATTTTGGTTTGCTGTTGTAACGATGTGAATTTCTTAGCTTGAAGCTACTAATTGAGTTTGATGAAACTATTGTCCAAGTATTGAATTTCAGGTTATGACATACCTTCTCCTATAATTTTCCATTTTTATAGTTTTATGATTCTTTTTTGAGATATTGGGTGAGTGTTTGTTTGCATTTTGGCTTCTAAAAATTATTATGATTTGTTGTCATTGACTTTTCTTGATGATTTTTGTAACACCCCCTTACCCCACTATAGTTCAGCAAGGTAAGTGAGCATTATCCGTCTTACTGTTTTATAAAATTAATGAAGTGAAGTAAATATTTTTTTTTCCGAAAATATTGCATAAACTAAAATAAAATTTTATACAAGCCCAAATATTAAAACTTTTATTTATTTATAAAGTACATTAATTTACATTCAAATCATGTTCTTTTATATGGTGACTCACATATTTAATACACATGATATGAAATAAAAACGATACTTTAATTTACAAAGTTTTTAACGACATATACCGAAAATTAAACCCAAATCTTTTTGTTGTTTTCCTCCGGGTACCCTTCTTCTTCTGACAGTCTATTTTCTATGGCTACACTTCTAAACCTGCGCGAGAGGAAATCACCCGCGCTAAGCTACTAGCTTAGTGGTGCTTCAATGATAAAAATTTTACATACATATATATTTTCTCACGTATTAATTACCCATTTAATAAATAAGACATAAAATAAAGAATTATATAAAATCAATAAATTTCTGCAAACACTCAATATCTAATAACTTTAATTCATATAACATTTATAAAAAAAAATCACATACTTCAATATTATTATTATTATTATTATTATTATTATTATTATTATTATTATTATTATTATTATTATTATTATTATTATTATTTATTTGTGCCCATAACACCTATAACCGAACTAACTAATAGGAATAACATGGTTGTCATTCCCAGCTTTCATAATATAGCACCGAGTGCTTTTATAATAATGTCATTACCGGCTTTTGTTATATTGTCATTACCGGCTTAATAATTTTGCGCTGAACGCATTTATAAATTGTCATTACCGACTTTCATATGTGGCACCGAGTGCCTTAAATCCCCTGATTGGCATGTCAAACTATTCCCTATTCTAGTTCTAGATTAGGCGTTTTTGGGCTTAACTATTTTTATATTAATTCACTATATTTCAAAAATGTCAACATTATTTAACTATCATAATTATGCTTATTTATTTTTGTTCTTTATTTCCATTATTATTGAAATAAAATCTCATACATAAATAATTTGTTAAATATTTATAATTACCATCAAAGTAAATATATGCATGGATTATTACATATAGTTATAACAACACATGATATTGTATGTTTTTACCTATGGTAGATTTCGGACTTATTTTTGGGCTTCATTGTTAGCCCATATATAATTCGAATTTGAAGTTCTAGCCATTTAACCAATTTTAGCTTATTTTCTTAGATTTCAGATGCATCAAGAATCACGTAAATCCCAATTTTCTATTAAAAGTTATGATTAATTCACTACTGCATCATCACAGAATTTTCTGCCTAGAATTTTTCTGGACAGATTCTAGGTTTAAACTTCGTGCATTTAACTAGGCAAATCTAGACATAATTAGATATTATAGTCGAAATAACAATTAAAGCCCTGTGTCTTAGCTTTCATTTCCAACAAAGAACATACAAAATGAAATTTCATAACTCAAATTATTATCAAAATAGACAGAACTGTTCTTGGAATTCTGTACCCAAGCCATCAATTAGTATCAATCCATATTTCAACCACATTCATCATTTGCATTCATTTTAATAATAAAAATTTCCAGAATTACAAATACATTCATATGTCTCAATTATTTCACACCATTTGGTCTCATTTTCATATATAATATCAAAAGTCACAACAAAACACATAACATCTCAAAAACACAAACATAACAAACCTTAACATATAATTGCATACATATTAACAACATGCAAAATTTTTATCAATGAAGCACATACTTAATCAGTCTTGGTTCTTCCCTTAATCCTTCTCTTCCTTCTTTTATTAGCTAGCTTTCTTCTTGCCTTTGTCACCCTCTTGAGGGCCTCTCACTTATTCACTTATTTTTCCTACACAACCATACCATAACTCAATTCCAACATTCAATTTCAATGTTTTTCATGTCTACATAATATTCTAATGTTCCTAATATGTTTTACACCTTAATTGAGCTAAAATGTAATAAGGTTAAACTTCCTTCTTCACATGTCATGGCTACCCAAAAATCATATCCTAGTTCCCAATTTATTTTCTTCAATTAAACACTCAATTCACCCTTAATCTAACACCAATTGTGGTGTTTCTATATTAATTTTAATTTTCTCCAAATTTATTTAACTATGACAGCCCCTCATTCATCCTTCAACATTATATTTTCTTCAATTTTTAAGCCATAAAATAATTACCTAACATCAAATATCATTAATTCAAAGTTTAATTACACTTCCATCAACTAATCACAAACTTAAATTTTCTACTTCCAATCTTGCAACATAAGCTCAATCTACCAAACCTAATCACATCTATCATCAATATAGATCTCAAATGGAAGGAAAAAGATTGAATTTAAGAAGAATAAACTCACCTTAAGATCATTCCAAAGCTGGCCGAATTTTCCCTCAATTTTTCTCTTTTATTTCTCTTTTTTCTTCATCCTTTCTTGTTTCTTTGGCACCTTTTTTGGTACGAACTCCTTAATTCAGAATTTTCATCTCTCAAAAATATTTTTTTTCTCACTATTAATATGCTGGAAAAAGGAAGAAAATAAAGGTTTATTGGGGTGGAGATGGACGGCAACAAGGTGGGAAAAAAGAAGAAAAGAATGGCTTATGGAAGAATGTAGAATTTTGTTCTTCCTTTTTGACTTTTTATACCCAAATTAAGAAGTGGGTCTCACTAATTAAAATTAATCTTAATTTTTATTGGTTCATTAAGTTAATTAATCTTAATTAACATTTAAACTTTGGAAAATTCCATATTTGCCACATCTTGCTCCATATTTACAATTTTTCCCCAAACAATCTCCATAATACCAATTTTGTCCATAGGAAATTTTATTTTTTTTTCTAATTCTACCCCAAATCTTTTTAATTCTCAAATAATAATACCCTTAATTATTTTCTCTTATTATTAGTCATTTTTTATAGGTTTAAATTTAGACTCCGATTGAACCAGTGGACCCCACTACGGTCACGCGCAATCGGAGCCTAAATCACTGAATGTTACAATTTTGAACAACTTATAACCAATTTTTGGGTTACATGCCCTCGCTTTACCAATATCTTAAAATTTTCAGAATTTTTATGTTGATTGCCTTCTTTTATGGCTTTGTTTATCTATTCTAAATTAACTACAACTTTAATGGCCTCCTATTCAAGAAAAAGAAGTAAAATAAGGGAAGGTAAGGATATGGTACCTGCAAGCACTTCAAATTTGGACATTGTTCGCTTGATGACTTTTTTTCTAAAATTGAGCACCAAAATAGGTATAAAACTCTTTTCAAACTACCTCTAGCTAGATTCAGGTATGTGCATTCTCCAACCTTGGAAGAGCTAGGCTTAACTGATGGTTTTATTGCATTGATTGATAGAGCATGTTGGTCTACCTTGTTTCACATTGATTGCCCTGCTTATCTAGAACTTACTTTAGAATTTTTGTCTACTTTTGAATTTAAAATTGATGATCGGACTCTTTCAAAAAAAAAAGGAGTGATTTAGTTTAAGATGTTAGGTAAATGGTATTCATGTTCCATTAATGATTTTAATTTGTTGATGGGATTTATTAAGGAAGGAGATCTTGACATTATAAATTATAAAATGACTTTTTGTGATTTTCCTAATGAATTCAATGCTTCTGATGTTTGGAAAGAAGTATCATTTGATCCTTCTCCTTATAATCCTAGCAAATCTAAAACTTCTCACTTGCTTTTACCTGTTTGGAAATACATTCATTGGTTAATTTCTTGCAATTTCACTGGTAGAAAAGATAATAGTTCCATCATTTCAAAAACAAAATGTTTTTTCTTGTGGTGCATGTAACATAAGAAGAATATTAATTTGGGTGTGTGGATCACCAGCAACATTGTCCATATTTCTCATAAAAATAAAGGGGTTTTGACTGTTGGTCCTTATATCACACATCTTGTTATTCATATAGGAATACTAACTGTGGATTCCACCAATTTACAAGTAGTTTGCAATAATGCTCCGTTGGATATGCCCGCTTTGCTGCGAATAGAAGTTGGCAAATGGTAGATATCAAGTTGTAGGGGCTATGGTAGCGACTCCCAATGAAGGTCAAGAGGATGATGACATGCCTAAAGCTGCCCCATCTAATTCTTCTGAAGTCGATGCACCTACATCAGCGATTCTTATCTCGTTAGCTGCATCTGTCTAAAAATTACAAGACTAAGCGAACAGAATATAGCACCATCTTGCTGCATATTTTGAGCATGTGGGGTTCCAACCTCCATATTCTCTAGGGTCATTGCCATTGCATCATCATGGGTTTACATCCCCACATTCTCCCTTTTTGTAGATCCTGATTCTAGTTTGTCCTCTTGCTACTGCTCCTCTAGGGAAGTACCTTTCAATTTCTCTTTTATTTTTCTCTCAATTTTGTTTTTGTTGAGTAGTAATTTTGCACAATTGAGGACAATGTGTGCTTTTAAGTGTGGAGGAGGGAGTTAGAGACCTATAGGACATAGTTTTACTTTCAAATGCACAAAATATTAGTTTTAGTTATAATTTTTGACAAAACTTAGACATTTCAACATTTTCCAGATTTTGCATAAACACTTGACAAGCTTTTTGTTTCAGTGATTGTCTTTTTCTTATTGAGTTTTGATTGATGTATAATTATGGAATGAAATTGAGATCATGAGAGGGATATTTGTGTCAAATGACTGATTTATATGCATCATTCTTAGTGTCTCGTCTTCTTAGATAATTGATTCAATAGATGAGTGTATTCAATACATTTGCCTAATTTTCTTTCATGAGCTTTTGAGCTTTTGAAGAGCACTTATCATCTTTAAGCTCTGAATTTTTTTCTTTCATGTGTGTGAATTCAAGTATTAGAAGATTACTTTAGAATTTGCATTTAAATGCTAATTGAGACTACATGTATATGTTATCAAGACGTTTAAGTGATAGAGGCATTAGGATTAACCCATTTTAGCTTTCTTTAAAATAGCCTACCTTTTGTTTATCCCTTAGTCAACCAATTTGAGCCTTAACCTTTCTTTCTTGATTTCACCACATCATAAGTACCCACATTAAACCTTATTTTTATTTTTCTTTACCATACATTTTTTTTATCCTTGATCATGAGTGCTAATGAATAAATTAAAAACTATTATATAATATTTTCTATAGCTCTTTGTCTATAATCCAAAAAGGGTGAATCATGAGAAGCTAAGTGTGAAAAGAGTTACAACAGTAGCGAGAAACTTCATTTCAATAGTTTCATTGTGGAAAATTAAAAAGAAAAGAAAGAAAAAAAGGCATTAGACATATGGAACATCAAGTGCAAAAAATTTGAAAGGATATTGTTGTTGTTTTAATTGTCTGATTCACCATTATAGCTGTAGAAAATCGAACTGAAGTAAAGTCTCTAATTTATTTATTAGTCTCTTGTGATCATTATACCATTTGAACCTTTTTTCTACCCTTTTTACCCAAGTCTCATTACAACCCAATTTAAAGACCTCTTGATTTATGTTTTGATGATATTTTTAGGCAATGGAGATTGGATTAGAATGCAAACTTATGAAATTGCTTGCTTGTTTGAATTAGTGCTTTGATGAAATACTACCTAAACACATTGAGTGAATTGAGATACATCAATGAGAGGGCATTGAATTTAGTTATACTTTGATATTGTTGAAGTCATATTCGCTAATTTAGACCTAAGTCACGCGAGTTGTTTAATCTACTCGTCGGTTTGACCAAAGTCTAAAATTGAATTTTTATCGAAAAATAATAAAAATAATCGCAATTAAGTATGGAAAATATCTAATAAAGTGTTCAAAATATTTTAAGATGTTAAATTTCGGTAAATGACTAAATTGCAAATTTTGAAAAGTTTAGGGGTCAATTTGCAATTTACCAAATATTTGGGAATTAATTGGGATAATCATCAATTAAATACATGAATTGGGATCTAAAATTCATATGGAGGCCAGCAACACCAAGTGGCAAATTTTAAGAGGCCAATTGACATGCATGAATTGAAAATTAATATGGGCTTCTAGAATATGGCTTAGGTGTCCCATAATTATGTAGCTCGTCTTTATTCTTTTAATTGTTCTTCATCTCTTCATATCTAGAATTTGCTCCATTTTAATTGCTCCCACGTTTCTTGAAGTATAGCACACCAAATGGCATACAACAATTAGCCAAGTGAGGTGCATGAATTAAAAATTAAAGAGAGTTTCTAGAATGTGGCTTAGGTGTCCCCCATCTTAATGACTTTTGTCATCTTCCTCTTGATTGTTTCTTCTTCTTCCCTATCCATTTTCATTAAGGAAAATTTTGTTCTCCACACCAGCTATGTTTTTCCCTCATCTACGTTTTTCCCTTGGATAGCCATGACCAAACCTTGTTCTAAGAAGAGAAACTGTGAAAAAGATAGAGAAAGGCATGGGAAATTCCATTTTCATGCCTAAGAAAACTTAGGAGAGTAAGGAAAAAGAGAAAAATTAGGGTTTATGAAGTTTTGATAATCTGATTTGAAATTTTAGGAACTCAAGTTAACAAGGAACTAGATCAATGGATCAAAGGAAAGGAGAAAGAAAAGTAAAGAGAAAGAAAAGAGAAAAAGAGAGGTTTGTGCATAATCTAAGGCAATAGCCTATTTTAATTTTTTTTAATTACATAAATTAATTATTTAGCATGTTTATGATTCTAAATTAATATTATTTGTGATGAAAAATCTTGGGGATGCATGTTTGTTAGACTTAGGATTTAGTTTGATAAAAATTGAAGATAGTTCATGTATGTATTCTGTATTGAAAATGGATGAGCAGTGAGCACTTAAACTATTATAACTTAATTTCTAAAACTCGCTTTTGCATGTTCTTTGTTGGGTTTGAAATATAAGACATGTAGCTATAACTTTAATTTAGACTATAAATCCTGAATATGGCTGTAATTGTCAAGAAAAATTCATAAATTTCGGACATAGAATCTGTCCAGAAATTCTGGGCAGAATTGTTAGTAATGAGCAGTAAGTACTTAAACTGTTATAACTTGAGTTATGGAGCTTGAATTTGTGTGTTATTTATTCGGTTTGAAAGCTAAGACATAGGACTATAATTGTTATTTAGATCACAACATCTAAATATGTTTGTAATTGGCCACAAAAATTCATAAAGTTCAGACTTAGAATCTATCCAAAAAATTCTAGGCAGAATTGCTAGTGACCAGTGAGTGTTCTTTTTATCATATCTTTTGATACAGAACTCAGCATTAAGTGTTCAAGTTGCATATTAAAGTTAAAATCCATATCTAAAATGGTTATGAAGATCATGTAACTAAATTCAGAACGAAATAGAACCAAAATTAAGGTCCAAGATAGAGAACAAAATCTGACAGTGACAGGGCAGCATGTGAGTTGAGGAATGAAATGAGTAAAATGATGAGAATTTTGTTATATTATGTAAATATTATTTTAATTGAGTGATTATGTGATTATTTTGAGATATTACAAGCATGAAAAGTATGAAATTAATTTTTATGAATTTTATTGAAATTGTATAAGCCCTAAAACACCTAATTGGAACCAACTTAGGATAGTTTGGCATGCCAAATAGGGGGGAGTATGATGAAAATGATTAAATTCATTAATGGTATGATTATCTACGCCGGTAATGGCACTGTTATCTATGCTGGTAATGACACTATTATCTACGCCGGTAATGACACTTTTATCTACGCCGATAATGGCACTGTTATCTACGCCGGTAATGACACTATTATCTACACCGATAATGGTACTTATATACGCACATCATATTGCCCAGGTGGCACTTCTAAGTGCCTGGATGACAACTCCATTATCCGAGTCAGTGGTTCATAGGTGTCCTGGGCATAAATAAAGACATAAATAAAAAGTCATGGAACATAAAAGAATTATTGATAATAAAAATGGAATTATGAATTGTGGAATGTATAAAAAGAAAACTTAGTTTTATACAACAAGGTGATAATAAAATAAATAAATATGAGATAAAATAATGTAATTTGATGTCTATACATGCTAGAATACCATGATCTGTATATTTGCATGAGAATATGATTAAACATGAGTGGAGATATGATAATGCATGATTACATAAAATAGTTTATTGCTTTATTTATATGCACCACTGAGCCTTTGGGAGTTTCCTTCCGCACAGATTTAAAGAAGTAGCTGAGATTTTTGGATAAAGACACGGTGATCCAAGTCCAGTAGGGCAGCTCGTATCAAATATTGTGGGTCACACAAATTATGTAATTATGGTTTGAGTTTTATTTTGTAGTATTTGTAGAATAAACAACACGTTTTGTAAATAACATGTTATTATATAAAAAAAATGTAGCCTATCTTTTATGTTATAATTTCTTTTATATTGCAAAGTAAACAAATAGTAAATATATATATATATATATATGAGTACTTTTCAGTTATACACAATTTAATAAAATGATATTTTAACCGATGAAGTCAGCATAGCAAACCCTTATCTGGGCATAAGCTGCTAGGGTGAGGGGGTGTAACAGTTGATGTTGTTGAAGAGAATGAGATGCATAGGTGATATATGTAACTCATGTTATGAGATACTTATATTTTCTTGATTGTGTTTTGATTTAATTTTATAATATGTATTGATTGAAGCTTGTGATTGTGGAGGATGATTTATTGTGATGATGAGTTTGTTTTATATTTGCTTGAAGACAAACAAGAGTTAAGTGTGGGGGAATTTGTTTGATACATATTTTGCATTTTTATTTTTCTTATTTTTCTGGGATCTTTGGGTTTGATTTGCTTAATTTGGTGATTTTTGCCTTACTTTATATTTTATGGTTGATTATGAACTTATATTTTCTTAATTGTGTCTTGATTTAGTTTTATAATGTGTATTGATTGAAGCTTGTAGTTGTGAAGGATGATCTATTGGGATGATGAGTTTGTTTTGTGTTTGCTTGAAGACAAGCAAGAGTTAAGTGTGGAGGAATTTGTTATATACATTTCTGGGATCTTTGGGTATGATTTGCTTAATTTGGTAATTTTTGTCTTACTTTATATTTTATGGTTGATTATGAGAGATGTGATATATTTGTGTTTAATATTTGAAGCATTTGCAAGTCTAATTGGAAGAGTTGGATTGTGGAAATTTGTATTTGGAAGCTAAAAGAAAATAAAGCAAAGGCATGTCTTAAGTCAGACCCATTATTTAAATCTACAAGAAAACTCGAGACGATTTCACTTAAAGTGTGAACACGTTTTTATTTCAAGTTACTACTTAATTATGACTCTTTGTTTAGGATTAAGGAGAAGTTATAAATATTCTTTTTCTGGGGCTATAAACTATCTTTTGACAAGCCACCTTCATATTTTTCAGACCTAAAACTTTTTTCTTTTTTCTGTAATCTCCAATTCATGGAGAACTAAACTCTCATCTAGTTGAAGGATAATCATGTTCTTAAAGTTTGCATTGTGAGATATATACTTATTTCTTTTATCTTTTCTATTTCAAGTATTTTTAGATTCTCTGATTTGATCTTGATATAATTGTTTGATTAATTGAATAAGAGACCTATTATTTGTTTTGTTATTCAATTACTTGTTAATTAGATTATCAAATCTATAATTATTTTGATTTATCTAATATCAGTAACAAACAATATAGTTGATTGTGAATAAGCTTTTGATTTATAATGTGGGAATATGTGATCAGACTTAAATAAATTGAGCTTATGTGCTTATAGGTTTGCATTGGTTGTCTTCCTCATTCATAATGTTGTTGTTGAGTTAAATTCTAATAGCTTATTTAATACTGCTTAATAATAAGAGAATAATTAAAGAGTTTGTCTTGATTATCAATTATCTAAGGAAAATATTAGTTACTAGAATGTGTTAGTGACTAAAACTGGTGTATTTGAAAAAAAAATTGATTTTATTTGTATCGATGATTAATTGAATTTCTCCAAGGCTGATAATACATTTGACTAGTATTTTTCACATATTATTTAATCTCATTTGATTTTTATGCTATTTACTTATTTATGAAAATTATTTTAAATTTCAGTTTTAGAATCCCCATCTTTTTATTGCTTGTTTTAAAGAAATAAATCTATTATTTTTTGGGATTAGACCCTGCTCATTGCTATTACAAATTTATATTTTGAAGAGTAGGTAATTTATTTTTGTTGATTTTGATGCCTGATAATAACACATAAGCATTAACCCTAATTTCATTGTCACATCAGATGTCCACATGGTAGTGCCACGTGGACAAAAATAAATTTAGTCATGATCACTGAACTTATACCTTAATTATATTATAGTAAAAAAATTTTAATTTACAACTCTCTTCATTGTACTCAAAATGTTCAAGTATATTTTTTATTTAATAATAGTTTTTTGACTAAAATATAATTAGAATATAAGTTATTTGATATGGCACTACCTCATGACCATTCGATGTGACAATCAAAATTAGAATTAATACTTACATGTTATTTGATATGGCATGACATGGTAAAAATTCGGTACTATGTCAGCTGTCATGTCAGTTGTTTTGATTGCTCACGCAACCTCATTTGCTACAAGTGATTTTCATGGAAAATTTTGTTTAGTAATTTTTATGAGACAAAAAATTTAATAGTTATTTAGCAGTAAGTTATAAAAAGTGCAATTATCTTTAGTGGAATTAATCTGAATGAGGTATTTATATTTCCCTTCATCAATAATTAAGCTTTTCTTAGATGGTGTGCGTGAAACATTTCATTGATAAAAGCTTCATTGTTATATATGTTTTTGCTAGGTGCTTCTTGACAAATTTGTTAATAATATGTAGGGCTACTTGTATACGGTCTAATCTAATTTAGATATTTTGAAAATCTCTCAATTGTTTCTGAATAATTCAATTCAATATAATGATTCAAAGATTTTGTATTAATATTCAAAAAAATTGCTCTATTTTTCAAATTTGCATTAAAATGAAAATTAAAACTTCCACAAATATCATTAAATATCTATTTAAAAAAAGGGTTAAATACTTTATTAAAATAATTAACTCAAATGTTTGGACGTATAATCAAATGATCTAATAACTATTTATTCATGAACAACAAATTCAACAAGTAAATAAAAAATAATTATGTAAATATTAAATTTCATCATTCCAATTGATCATTATTTCATTGTAATTCTTGGCAAAATATATTATTAGATAATGTAAAATCAATTAAGTTATTATTATTATTATTATTATTATTATTATTATTATTATTGTTATTATTATTATTATTATTATTATTATTATTATTATTATTATTCATTTTTTTTAATGTAAATGTAATTTTATTGAAATTTAAACTAGTCATATGATTATATATTATAAGATTCAAGGTCGTGTAATATATATATATATATATATATATATATATATATATATATATATATATATATATATTTCTTTTGGTTCATTTCAATTTGTTATAATTCAGTATGATTTACTTTATTTTTTGGCCTAGATGTAACCTAATAGTTAGAACTACATTAAATTAAAATCAATGGTGTAATTTAATCAGATTCTAATTAAAAAAAAGGTTAATAACACAATTCTAATTATGAATAGTTTTTCTCTGTTTTGTGATTTATATAAGAATCCACAAGAATCATGCAAAATCATAATAGTATATTTTACTTGTTTTTGTCTTTATTTCTTTATATATAGTGACAGAATATATTCATTTACATATCTCATATTTATCCTTTTCTTCATATGTGACATAAGTGGATTAAAGGCAAAGATGGCATATTTTAGTTTCTAAACTTTATGAGTTTGTACAATTTAGCTTTGAAATGAAAATTTATTTAATTGATTCTAATTATTAATGTTAAACTAATTTAGTCATTCAACTAAAAATTTAATTAATTAATTTTCTAATTAGCAATTTCAAACTAATTTAATCCCTCAAATGAAGTTTTATTTAACTAACTATTATTAATTAGAACTATGTATTTCATAAATTAATAGGAATTAAATAAAATTTTGTTTAATAATTCTCTTAAGTACTATTATTAATTGGATGTTAAATGCTTTATAATAGAAATAAAATTAGTTAAAAATTAATTAGTAAATAATTAGTTGAATAAATTTAATAATTTGAAGAGCCAATTAATAGAATTGCTTGTCAAGTTTATGTGCTAAGAGAGAAACTAATGATTGAAGCAACTTTGTTGAGTTGTCCTGTTTGGCTGAAAAAAGAAAATTATTGCCGCATTCTCTCTCTATCACTTTGGTTATGAATGTCTAAAAAAAGTGACACGCAAGGTTGTTAACCACCCACTCATTCTCTCTCTGATTCCCTTCTTCTTGTTTTGTTTTAATTTTAACCCCTTTTCAAATTATTGACAACGTTTATTGCCGATAACAGTAATATGTTATTCTTTTTTATTATCTTTTTACTCATTAATATTAGATCAATATTGCTTCTTTTATTTATGTGTTTTTATTATTTTTTCTGTGAATTTTTAGATTTGTATCACTCAGGTCTAAACTAATTATCATTTTTTGTTTTGTTAAAATAAAATTAGTTGCATGTTAAGATTTTTAGTATAGAAAATTGTTCTTCTTAGAAGGATTTTGATCTTCTCATTTAGCTAACAGATATAGTAAATGTCCCACTGAAAACCAAATTGTCTAAAATATGTTACCGTTATCTACTGTTTTCATTGAATAAATTCACATTTTTGTAACTTCATTACTTTGTACAACTTATATATTTTTAATTATTTAATTTTATTGTACCTTACCAATATACTCTTTTCTGATTATTAATGAAAATTTAATTTGTATTAAATAAAAATAAAATGGAAAAAATATGCATTAAATACTCTATTAATTTCTAAAATGGACATTTTTAAAAGTTAATAAATGGTAATTTATATAAAATTAACAAATCAAACTATATTTTTTAAATAAAAAAAAGTAGGCTATGCATATATATATTAAAAAAAAAGTAAGCTTATTTTTTAAAAAAAAAATTAAGGGAGTATTATATTTTCTTTTGGGCATCAATGAAGTATTTTGCGCACCTTAAGCACATATGCAATGTGGAATAAAAGTTGTGTTGGAAATAAATAAAGTCACTTGTAAGCTTTTAAGTATCGGTTAAAAAAAAAAAATTTGTTCGAAATCGCTTATTCCTATTAATGAGTCAAACTTGAATTTAATATTATTTAGTTTTGTTAAACCTTGAGAGGTATTTCCGTCATTTTGATGATAACAAATAAAATAGCAATATTGTATTTAACATACTTGTCTTCTAAGTCTATTATACATGACATGGATTAAAATAGCAAGAATGGAGAATTGTAAGAATAATCCTTGAAAGACAAAATTCAAGAAGTACCATGTTCACTGCCATGACTCTATGAGTCACTCCCGTAAAAGAATCTAATCGTTACCAAAACCAACATTTCAAGTTCACAGCCATGAAGGAAAAACAAACCGTGAAGTGGGCATTTCAGTCACTCCCGTGAATAAAGGTGTCACCCCCGTGAAGATTCATGCAATTTCATCCAGAGAGCTTCACGACCAGAGTCACCACTTGGATCACAGCTGGGAAGCTTGTCACGCCCGTGAATGAGTATGTCACGCCCGTGACTCTATATGTCAAAACATTCCAAAGAGTTTCACGACCAAGGTCACCACTTCAGTCACGGCTTGGGAAGAAATGTCACCCTCGTGACAAGCATAGTCACGCCCGTGAACAATGAAAGAGAAAAATGTCAGGCGCGATTTTTTAGTTGATACAAAGTCTAGTTTCGTATTTAATGCACCCCAACGGCTATATTCAGCCATAGGAGTATAAATGGAAGTCATTTATGTATTAAGAACAAGAGAATGAAGAGAATAACAATAGAATAGCATATACTTCGAATTTAATTCTTATTACAAGCTATTTGTACTTTCATACTTTGAGAACAAAATCTATTCTCTGTAAAAATCTTTTTGCTCTTCATATTTGAGCAATTAAGATTTGTAAGTGGTTCTCTCTGTAATCTTTACTCAAGTGAGCTTTGGGTATTTCTGGGTTAAGAGTAGAACACTTGTAAGGGTTAGTTGTGTGAGCCTCCAAAACACAAATTAGAAGGTTGTTTGTGTGATCCTGTAAAAACACAAAGTAAAGGTTATTTGTGTGATCCTGTAAAAACACAAAGTGAAGGTTGTTTGTGAGCCTGTAAAACACAAGGAATTGGTTATTGTGTGAGCCATTAAAACACAAGGGATTTCTGGGTTAGGTGTGAGCCATTGTGAGAAACACCATAGTATGGAGTGAGCTTGTAAAACTCCATTGTAACACTTAGTGTGTTATTAAAACTCCCAATTGCGATTGGGGAGAGGAGTAGGGTTTGTTAACACCTAAACCTCTATAAATCTTTGTGTTAGATTTTTTCTATCCCTCCTAAAATTAATTATTTATTTCCGCACCTTAAAATTTAATTTTTTTTGAAACTCTAATTCAACCCCCCTTCTTGGTCTAATATCTGGGCAACAATTGGTATTAGAGCCTTGTCTAGCATCGAAGCTTAAAAAGCGCGAGTAAAGAGTAAGATATGGCCAGTGAAGGATTCCAAAGTCTCAAACCTTACTTTGATGGAGCAAATTATGCCCATTAGAAGTTTAGGATGGAGACATACTTGGATAGTGAAGGAATTGAAGTCTGGGATAGTGTACAAAAAGAATGGACACCACCAACCATAAGAGGAGCTGATGGTGAAGAACAAATCCTATCAAGAGATGATTGGACAGAGCCTCAAAGAAGAGCAAATTTCAAAAACAAGAAGGCAATGACAATCCTATCAAGCTCATTATCTATTGAAGAATGTGGGAGAATACAACACTGCTCAACAGCATACAACATGTGGAAGACATTGGAGAACTATCATGAGGGAACTAAGCAAGTCAAATACAAGAAGATTCAACTTCTAACCTCAGAATATGAGCTCTTCAAGATGAAATCCAATGAGTCAATCACTGACATGACCAACCGTCTTCTAGCCATTATAAATGGAATGAGGAAACTTGGGAAGCATCTGAGTTTGGAAGATGTAAACAATAAAATCCTGAGAAGTCTTCCTCTTAAAGACTATGGTTCAAGAGTTGCTGGCATAAAAGAAACAAATGAAGATATGAGCATCATGAATACTGATGCGCTGATTGGCAAACTTCTCACACATGAGATGGCAGTGAAGAGAGATAGAGAGCTTGAAGCAGAGCCAGAGAAAAGAAAGCCCTTGGCACTCAAAGCCTCTACTTCAAAATCTCAAGAAGATAGTGAAGATGATGAAGAAATAAGTGATGATGAAAATGAGGATATTGTTATGCTTTCAAGAAGATTAAAAAGAATCATTGAGAAGAAAATGAGCAACTCCAGAAAATTCAGGCAAAGAAACCTCAAACAAACTCCTAATTATACACAAAGAAGTAAGGAAAAGGTAAAATGCTATGAATGTGGAAACAAAGGACATATCAAACCAGAATGTCCAAGGCTCAAGAAGCATAAGAGCAAATACCAAAGAGACAATGGGGAGAAAGGTCACAAAGCCACATGGGATGACGAAAGCTCTTCAAGTGAAAAAGATGATAATGAAAGTGAATAGGTCAACCTATGCTTCATGGCTATTGAGGATCATGTCTCGGAAAAAGTAAGATCACTACACTCATACTCTTTCAATAATGATAGTAGTGATAATGATAGTAATAGTGATAGTGATGATGATGAGCAAAGCCTAATAGAAGATTTAAATATAGAATTAGAGAAATATAGAACTAAATTTAGTACCTATAGAAATAATATCTCTAATTTGAAAAATAAGATAGATGGTTTAGAAAAGGAGAACATAAAGCTTAAATCATCTAATGAATCTCTTCAAAAGTCATTAGATGAATACTTATCAAGACCCTCAACAGCTTCATTGTTAAAAGAAAATAATACTTTGAAAAATGAAGTTGATGAACTTAGAAATTCCATTTCTAAATTTCATAAAGGTAAAGAGAGCTTAGATACTCTCATTGTGTCTCAAAGATCACCCTTAATTAGACATGGTCTAGGATTTAAGGACACATCATCATCTTCTCACAAAACTATATTTGTTAAATCTAAAGAATCTCACATCTGCACACCTGTTAGGACAGCACCAAGAAATAAGCATGTTAAATCTTTTTTACAGAAAAAGAATAATCATGCCTTTATGTATAAGAAGCATGCATCTAGAAAAATGTAAATTAATCATGATTGTGCATGCCACTATTCTCAAAATCAGTCTAATAGAATTATGGCATTCAAACACATTGTAAGACCAAAAAGCAAGTTTAGACAGAAATAATGTAATTATTGTATGAAAATTAGTCACATAAATAAACATTGTTGGATAAGGAAGGCTTATTGGGAACCTTCATGTGCTAACCCCCAAGGATCCAAACTCATTTAGGTACCTAAAAATCATACTTGAATTGTGATTCTATAGGTATGCCTCAAGTCCACAATAAACAAAAATGCTTGGCTAGTAGACAGTGGATGCTCAAGGCATATTATAGGAGACAAAGAACTTTTCAATGAAATCAAAAGTATTGATGGAGGTAAAGTTACCTTTGGAAATAATGCAAAGGGTAAGGTAATTGGCATTAGTTCTATTGGTGTTAATGGTACTACGTTTATTAAGGATGTCTTACTTGTTGATGGCTTGAAACATAACTTGTTAAGTGTAAGTCAATTATATGATAAAGGAAACAAAGTAATCTTTACTTCAAATGAATGTCTTGTAATCTCTATCGATGGTCAAGAAATATTTAAAGGAAATAGAGATATCAATACATACATAATAAACTTACATGAACTATCTAACCATTCCTCTAAGTGTCTTGTGACTATTAGTGATGAATCTTGGCTGTGGCATAGAAGACTTGGTCATGCTAACATGGATTTAATACAAAATCTCAGCACAGGAGAACTAGTAAAAGGACAGCCAAGAGTTAAATATGAAAAAGGCAAGACATGTGATCCTTGCCAAAGAGGAAAGCAACACAAGTCATCTTTCAAAGCCAAAAACATAGTAAGTACTTCAAAACCTCTTCAACTCCTGCATTTAGACTTGTTTGGACCTACTAGAATTGCTACCTTAGGAGGAAAACATTATGCATTTGTCATCGTAGATGATTACTCTAGATTTACTTGGGTAATTTTCTTAGCTCAAAAGAGTGATGCTTTTGAAAATTTCAAAAACTTTGCTAAAAGAGTTCAAAATGAAAAAGGGTACTACATTTCAAAAATAAGAAGTGATCATGGGAAAGAATTTGAAAATGAAAATTTTGAAAGCTTTTGTCTTGAACATGATATTTCACATAATTTCTCATCTCCTAGGACACCTCAACAAAATGGGATAGTTGAAAGGAATCGAACTTTAATTGAAATGGCTAGAACAATGCTTAATGAATATGAATTACCAACTTATTTTTGGGCAGAAGCCACAAACACTGCATGTTATATTTCAAATCGAGTTTTCAAAAGACCTCTTTTAAACAAAACCTCATTTGAGTTATGGAATGGAAGAAAGCCCTCGATATCATACTTTAGAGTATTTGGATGCAAATGTTTTATATTGAATACCAAGGATAATCTTGGAAAATTTTCCTCTAAGTCTGATGAAGGTATCTTTTTAGGATACTCTACAACCAGCAAAGCATATATAGTATTTAATAAAATATCATTAACGGTTGAAGAATCCATGCATGTTATTTTTAATGAATCTAGTAGACTTGATCTTGTGAAAGGTAATGTTCTTGATGATGTTATAGGTAATATGGAAAGACTTGATATTGGAAATGGGAAAGAAGAAAATGATCAAGAAAATTTACTGCAAAATGATTCTCTACCTCAAAATCAAGAACAAAATGATCAAGAACATCCAAAAGAATGGAGAATGACGAAAGATCATCCAAAAGAGCAAATAATTGGTGATCTATCAAAGGGAGTAAGTACTAGATCTCATTTCAAACATCTAGTCACTGACATTGCTTTTATTTTACAAATTGAGCATAAAAATATTGATGAGGCTCTTAATGATGAAAGTTGGGTAATTGCCATGAAAGAGGAACTCAACCAATTTGAGAGAAATAAGATATGGAACCTAGTACCTAAACCCAAGGATCATCAAATCATAGGTAGCAAATGGGTATTTAGAAACAAATTAGATGAACAAGGGTTAATAACCAGAAATAAGGCTAGACTAGTTGCAAAAGGATATAATCAAGAAGAAGGTATAGATTATGATGAAACATATGCACCTGTAGCTAGATTAGAAGCCATAAGAATACTTTTAGTATATGCATGTCACATGAATTTTAAACTTTTTCAAATGGATGTGAAAAGTGCATTTTTAAATGGTTCTATAGATGAAGAAGTGTATGTAGAATAACCACCAGGTTTTGAAAGCTATGATTTGCCAAATCATGTTTTTAAACTTTCAAAAGCTTTGTATGAGAGGCAAAGTTCTTTTTTATTAGAAAATAGCTTTACAAAGGGAAATGTTGACACTACACTTTTCATCAAAAAGCATAAGTATGATATACTAATTTTTCAAATTTATGTTGATGATATAATATTTGGTTCTACTAATGAATTGCTTTGTCAAAAATTTTCTAAGTGTATGACTAGGAAATTTGAAATGAGCATGATGGGAGAACTTAAGTATTTCCTTGGTCTATAAATAAAACAAAGCAATGAGGGCATATTCATCAACCAATCCAAATATGCCAAAGCTTTAATTAAGAAATTTGGTATGGAATGATGCAAAAATGCCAAGACTCCTATGAGCACATCAACAAAATTGGACAAAGATGAAAATGGTAAGAACACTAATGAAAAGCTTTATAGAGGTATGATCAGATCACTTTTATATCTTACTGTTTCTAGACCCGATATTATGTATAGTATTTGCTTGTGTGCATGATTTTAATCATGTTCTAAAGAATCTCATTTAAATGTTGTAAAAAGAATTTTAAGATATTTACATGGATCATTGCATCTAGGTTTATGGTATCTTAGGAATTCATCTTTTTATATTATAGGATATTCAGATGCAGACTATGCTGGTAGTCTTTTAGATAGGAAAAGTATTTCAGGTACTTGTCACTTCATTGGAGAATGTTTAGCTTCTTGGTTTAGCAAGAAACAACTTTCAGTTGCTCTCTCAATTGCTGAAGCAGAATATGTAGCAGCTGGATGTTGTTGTACACAAATTCTTTAGATGAAACAACAACTTAAGGACTATGGTCATGAGATGAACCATATACCTATCAAATGTGACAACACAAGTGTTATAAATCTTTCAAAGAATCCTATTCAACACTCAAGAAGCAAACATATTGACATTAGACACCACTTTATTAGAGATCATGTTCAATATGGAGATGTTGCATTAAAATTTATAAGCACAGAAAATCAATTAGCAGATATTTTCACTAAGTCTCTAAATGAGGAAAGATTTAATTTCATTAGAAGAGAACTTGATATGATTGATGGATTAACCTTGTGATTGCAAAAATATGAAATTTTAATTGTTGATCTTAAATCATATCATAAGATATAAGATAGAAATCTTGATGAAAATTCATGTTTTAAGGAATAGAATCTATGTTAAAATGATATAGTCTAGTTTTAGGACTTAATTTTTATTTGATGAAAATTTTAGGGGAGTCACGCCCATGAAACATGTTCACGCCCGTGACTTAAATGGCCCAAAGAGGCAGTGTCGTTCACGACTTGGTTCACGACATGGTTCACGGCTTCAAGTGGTGAAGCTAATTTTCACGGCTTGAGTCATGCCCGTGAAAAGAGACTTTCATGCCCGTGACGAATTTTCACTCCCGTGAACAATTACACCCCAAAACTCACAGAAGCTTTCACGCCTTAAGTCACGGCTTGCTTCACAGGCATAAGTGGTGAAATTCAACATTTCACGCCTGTGACATTTTATTCACCCCCGTGACGTATGATCATTCATGCCCGTGATATTCAAATATCACGCAGTGAACTTATTCACGCCTTCATTCACGGGTGGAACACTCCTTCAGCAAACTGTGAACACAACTATTCATGCCCGTGAACACCTACTTCACGCCCGTGAATATATCGAATATATAAAAGAACAGCAGGTTACAACCTTCATTTCAACTCTCTAACTCCCAAAACCGCTCTCATTTACTCACATTCATTGAGACATTGAAAATTTCGGCCCCAAAGACTTAAACTTTTCCTATAAATACCACCAAAAAGTTCGAATATTCATCAGAAATCTTACATTCTTAGGGTTTTCCATCAAACTTTCTGTCAAAAATCTTTCCAACTCCATCTCCAACAAATTTCTTCAAAAATGGAGACTGCTTCATCCAAGGGAAAGAGAAAGAAGTCCTATGCTCCGAAGAGGTATGTAGATTACCTCATGAACCGCATTCCGGAGCATTGCCATCCTCGGTATGCAACTTTGAAGAAGAGACCTCTTCTGTCATCAAGGTCCTTCGAATGGCAGCCAGTCTGAAGTCTCGGGCTTGAGACGGCTATGACAGAGCAACTACAAGCCTGTCATCTCAAAGATTTTGTAGAGATTCATTAGCCGACCTTGAGGGAGCCAACACTGGAATTCCTCAGCACATTGCAGGTTTCACCTACTGGAGTGGTAAAATTCCAACTCTGCAACAATCCCAACACCCTCAGTGCCATCGAATTTGGGGAATTGTTCAGCCTACCATCTGATGGCATCCTGAATGATACTGAGGTAGAATTCTCTACCCTTCGAGTCTGGACACACTTTGGCACCGACTGTAGCTGGGATGTCAAGAAGACAAAGAGCACACATCTCAGGGCCCCAGTGCATAGGTATTTGCATAGGTTCCTGACCTATAGCATATTTGCTAGGGGAGAAACCAACAGGACTATCGAGAAATCATAACTCTTCCTATTTGAGATGGCTCAGAGAGGACTTACAGTAGCACTATCTAGATGGTTTGCAAACTATCTTTTCTCCATTGCCAGCAAGCCCACTAGAGATATTTTGATTGGGGCATATGTCACCCATATAGCAATGAAGCTTGAGTATCTAAAGCTGGACGCGCATATCTTCAACCTCATCCCTGGACATCCTCGAGATCGTTTGGATGTCGAGTCATTCATCAAGATGGGAGCGACTATCAGAATCGTTTTCTAGAACGATATCTTCTACCGCTTCACTGACACTGCTGGAGAGATAATCTGGGAAGATAATGACACGGAGGATTTTAAAGCAGGCCTCCAGGGATTCCAGCAGAAGAAGAGGGCTCGGGTTGAGGAAGAACCCCCAGTAGCTGAGCAGGACATCGGACCGTCCTCGGCTTCCACACTGACCTTAGTGCAGCAGGTGGTTGACCTCTTGGCACCACGTTTTGAGCAGCTGCAGACTTCGATGGATGAGAGGTTGGAAAACCTCAAAGACTTCATGGAGTCTCGGATGGAAAGCCTTGAGGCTGAAGTGGCTAGGCTTCGTGATAGAATGTCCGGCTAGGAGTTAGGCTAGAGTGTAGCCTAAATTTGATTATTTTTTGCTTGTTTATTATATTTATGTTTGCTAGTATGTAGGAAATTTTCAATTTCCTTTCTGAACATTATTTATCTTTGTTTGTATGTTTTTCCTTTACTTAATGAATTTGCTTTTGCTTATCTCACTGTTATCTTCTTATCCTTTTTTGATTGATGACAAAAGGGGGAGAAAACTAGCAATATATGATAGGGAAAATGTATCAAACTAGCAATATATATTAAGGTAGATGAATTTTGAATCAAATAATTAAAATTGAATTGACTTTGAAATAGATTAAAAGGGATTAGAAATCTTAATTCAAAATTCCATATGCAAAGTATATAATTGGAAAATTGAGCTTTATATACATTAGATATACCTTAAGTATACTTTGCATATACCTTAAAACAAGTTACAAATATAAATATGCCATGATATACCTTACATATACTTCATGACTTAAAAATGAATTATGGTATATATTGGATATACTTCTCATATAACTTGCATATACTTAAAATCTAGTAAGTTTATTTCAATACTACATCATTATTTACTATTCTTCCACATTATAAATTTTTTATCCTAAGTATATTTTGAGGGGGAGACTTCTTAAAATCATATATTGCTAGATTATTTGTCACCATCAAAAAGGGGAGAGGTTTGTTAACTCGTGAAAATATTCATTTATGAGTTTACAAACAAGTTCATTTAAAAACTCGCGAACGTATTTTTTTACGAATTCGTTTAAAATCTTGTTAATATATTCGTTTAAAATCTCGCGAACCTATTCGTTTAAAAGCTCGCGAAGTTGTTCATATAAAAATTCGCGAGCATATTCGTTTAAAAGCTCACGAACGTGTTCATTTAAAAGTTCACGAATATATTCATTTATAACTTATTTATATTATATTTTATTATTGAACTCGAACTTTTATCATTATTAGTTAATGAGCAGAATTCGAGTTTTTATCATTATTAGTTAAAAAACTGAACTCAAACTAAACTTGGTAAGCATAATAAACAAAATTTTTACAAGTCGAATTCGAACCGCTCACGAATTTAATAATTTTCAAATGAGTTGAACACAAATTTAAGTATAAAAGAGCGAATCAAATTTGAGTCGAATTCGAGTTTGTAATAAATTTAAACGAACCGAATTTAAATTTAAAAATTTTTGATTCTCTTGATTCATTTACCATCATAAAAAAAAGTCTTTTAATAGATAAAAAGAGGGCAGCCAAGTGCAAAAAGGCTAACTTGATTTGATTACCTTCAATTTATCATAATAAAAATAATAATTTATTTCACATACACATATTTTTGACAATTAATTTAGACATAGTAAACGGATCGAGTTATTTGCATGTAAATTATTTTGAATTTGAAATCAAGTTATAGCTCACGCTCTCTAAGGAAAAAAACTAATAGTAAATTTATTCTCACTAACCGTATACTGTCAAACAACGTCATGCTTAGACCAGTTATAGAAATAAAACGGTTGTTATTTTAATCAGCGTTAAATTATGTTTTAATATATGATTTGATAGGTTTTGTCACTTAGTGCTTAATACTCTTTTTGATACAAATTAATTCTTATACTTGTATTTCTACAATAATCTGACGTAATTTATTATTTTAATGATGTGGCTTGTTTCCTTCATGTCAAAATATTACCGAGTGAATCTAATATATTTTTATCTAGGGGCCGATCAAATAAATAAAATAAATAAAAAATTCAATTTGCACCAAAAAAAAGAAAAAAAAGGAGACAAACTAGTAAAACTTGACCAAGTATTATAAGCTACACACTATCTACTCTTTTTATTATATTATATTTTACAATGTTATTAAACACGGTTCGGTCCGATAGATTTAACCAATTTAATCAGAGACTGATCTCAAAATCAGATTGTTTTGTCTGTCGAACTGGGGTGTATTAAGCCTACTAAACTAACCGATTTAATCTGGAACTGGCCTCGAAACTAGACGGATTTTGCCCGTCCACTCGAGGGTGTGTTAAGCCGGCCGGAAATCCAGCCACTTGGGCGGTTAGTAAATGTTAATTTTTTGCTTGAAAAATAGTGGTGCAAGAGCTTGAACCCGCGATATGCATTAAAAAAATGTCGAAATTTACCACTATACAAAATGGAGGTGGTTTTGTCAATTTCCACAAAATTTTATATATAATTTAGTTATCAATTATTATTTATTTTATTCAACAGATATAATTTAAAAATATGCATAATTTATAAACTTTAATTTGATTATTTGTATTTTTATTATTGATATATGTTATTAAAAATATTTACATAAATTATTGTTATTTCTTAAAAAAATATATTTTAATTGAGAAATAAATTACATATATAAATAATGATATTTCTTGCTATTTGTTTTATTATTACCAACATATAAGTCATATATAATTGATAAAATTGATTTAATTACTTTTGTTTTCTTTATTATTATATATTAACATAAAATTTTGACATAAATCATTTTTAAAATTATTTCTATCAAAAGATATCATTTAATTGAAAAATTAATATTGTAATAAAATTTTAGAAAAATTATTATCTATTTTAATTTTTAAAAATTATATATATTTGTTATTTATTAAAATAATAAATAAAATATGTACATTATTATATTAATTTTAGATAGTCTTTGAATATGATTATGTAATAATTTAAAATATTAATATTAATATTTTGAATATATTATTCTTTTTGCAAAAAAACTTGTTTAGTGTAAATATTTTTACATTTTATTATGTATAAGCATATTAAATATTATATTTTAATAGAATTTCACTTTAATCAGTTCAATCTTTATTCCATCCTTATTAAATCTCCAACTCTTAATTCTTAAATTTTCCGGTTGGTTGAACAAATTGAAAATATTGTGTTTTATGGCTATACAGGCAAGTGTTTTTTCTTAATTGGAGTACATAATTCCGGTATATATGGCCTGAGTGAGAAATTAATGATTCAAGGAACTTCATTGAGTTGTCCAAGTGACTGCAAAATATTGCAGCTTTTTTGCTTTTTGTCACTTTCTTTACAGGTAGTGTATGTTTAAAACAAAAGCACAAGGTTGTTAACCACCCACTTTTCAATTGTTTTTTGTTAAAGCCGTTATCTAAGCAGGAAAAAAAAGTAATTTATTAATTTTAATTCAGAGAAAAACAAAACAAATGGTTTAACTATTTAGCATGTTAAGGGTAAGAAGCATGTCATATAGTTAGTTAGGTCATGAATGGAAAATTAACCTACTGATATATATATCACATCATGACATATCTTAATGTAATGCTTAATACAGAAGTTTTTAGTGATTAAAGAAACAGCCTAATAATAATTCTTCTCTTCATTTAGACGAATCAATGTGAAGTTGGACTTTCTTTCATTTTTTTTTCGAACTAATAACAAAGGAAAGAGGGAATATGGGTCATAAGGCTTTGAAGACAGAAGTTGTCTTGCACTTGAAGAAACAATTTTTTTGGTGCTTGATGTTATTGTGATCAAACAAACTTTTCAATGTTTGTTGGCGATTCATTGCTTCTTGATTAATAATAATAATAATAATAATAATAATAATAATAATAATAATAATAATAATAAAGTCAACACAGTTTGATTGATAGCTAATTTCGCAATTATAATTTCATTTTGCCCTTTAACTCATGTATGAAAGTTTTTTCTTTCTTTTTTTCTTTTAATTACAAAGAGGTGAGCAATCTCACAAGAATACCGAAACACTACCGAATATAAGAGACCTCTCTCTCTCTCTTTTAACCAATAAGCACTTTTCATTAAAGCTGTAAGGGGCTTATATTTATAGGATTTAGATTTGAGTCATTTTAAATTTGGTTCAATATGTTCATGTTAATTTGGGTTTTGGACCGGATTGTTTTGTATTGATCTAGCTTTTAAACTCTTTTTCGACTAAATCGGATCAATTTATTTTTAAATAATCAAATCATATTGTTTTTGGATATGAAATTGGTCATTTTTAAGTTATATATCGAAAATTTGCAATTCTTAAGCCAGTAAACTATTAATACATTGTATTTTTTAAAAAAATTAGATAATTTAATAATGTATCTATTGTGATTAGGTATTCAAAAGAATATATTTTCATTGTGTCCTAATTGTTTATCAATAAATAAGAATTTCACATAAAATATAGTATAGTATAAAAAATAAAGTATAATCAGACTTGGCAATCAGTTCAGGCTCAAGCCTGCTTCAGATTAGCATTTTCAAGTTAATTTTAGATTTCGGATGAGGTTTGATTGCGTTGTCCTTAAGGCTAATATCGGGTCAGCATTTTAGAACCCTTTTCAAATAATCCGATATATTGGGTTGGATTTTGGATTTAATTTTTCATGTGGATTCGGATTAGAAATTGTCATGTCAAAGTTTTACAATGACCTAGTTTGTTACCCCATATAAGGCAATAAAATATTATTTGTTTATCATATGCAATAAAAATTTACATAAAAAATAGGATAGAAATAAAACCTAAAGTGGGGTTTAATTGAACTTTAATAAATTAATTGGTGTTCAATTGATTAATTGAACTTAAAATAGGTGCGATTGATTAATTGGAGTTCAATTGATTAATTGAACTTCAATTGGATTTAATTGATTAATTGAATTAAATTGGGATTGATTTTAATTGATTAATTGAACTTAAATTGGTTAAATTGAATTTCGATTAATTAAATAAAAATTAATTAATTGAACTTAATTAGATTAACTATAGTTCAATTGATTAATTGAACTTAAATTGCTCAAATTGGGGTTTAATTGAAATTCAATTGATCGGCTGAGCTTTAATTAATTAAATTGAATTTTAATTGATTAAATTAAAATTAATTAATTAAATTTAATTGGATGAAATGAGTGTTTAATTGATTAATTGAGTTTCAATTGATTAATTGAACTTAAATTAGATTTAATTAATTAAATTAGAATTAAATAAACTAAATTAAATTGAATTTCATTTGATTAAATTGAAATTGATTAATTGAATTTAAATTAAATGAATTGAGCTTAAATTAAATATCAATTGTTAAATTGTTATTCACTTGATTAACTGAACTTAAATTGGTTGAACTAAACTTAAATTGATTAAGTTAGAACTTGATTTGTTAAAGTTAGTTTGATTAAATTGCGGTTCACATATTTCGATTCCAAAATAGCTTAGGGGTGTTCTAAATTGAGCTATACAAATATTTTTGCCTATTTATTTAAAGATTGCTTTTCAATTTGGGTTTGGAAAAATAAAATGTATATTATCTCAAGAGTATAACCAACATGCTCTCCTAGTTTTTGAATGTAAAATCAAAATATATAAACAATTTTGCTATTAAAAACAATTGGTTTCACAAATTATAAAACCCAACAAGAAAATCACCTCTTTTATTTGTGCCTAGACTTATAAAAATAAAAATTAAATCTTTAAAGCTTTTGCAAATACTGATTCAAAGTAGATTTTGAAGTTCATATCGAATTTAGATAATTTTAAATAGTATAACATCTTCAAAGTAGAGTAAGAGAAGAATACAATAGTTTGCACAAAGATATTTATAATGGTTCGACCTTTATACCTACTTATACTTCTCAAAATATAATCTCAAAATAAGTATCATATCAATTAAAGCCCTAAAACTCTACCTAGCTCACAAGAATATCACAACGCAAAAACTTTAGAACACTTTATATATAGTTTTTCACCTAGGTGTTAAACAATTTAATCACCAGATTTTTTAGCTCTATTTGGAAACTAAACACAAATGATAAGAAGTTCCTTATACGTTATGATCACCAGGTTTTTTTAGCTCTATTTGGAAACTAAGCACAAATGATAAGAAGTTCCTTACACGTTCTAAAGATAATTACAATCTAAAACTAGAGTCATTTGTAGAGAATGTCTAAGGTTGAAACTTAATTTGGATGGAAATTAGAAAAGCAAGTTTGAAACTCTTTTATTTGTTGATTTTTCCAAGATTTAAAAAGTGTTTTGAAGATGCATTTATATTTTTGGATAAAAAAACTAGCCGCAAATAGAAACCTTGTGATTTAAAAACTTGCCATTTTTTTCGACTTTTACTATCTTTAGGACGAATTAAAAAGCTATTTTTAAAATTTCAAATTTTGATTAGAATCTCAATTTCACAAATTGTTCTTGAAAAGCATTTTGGTAAAAATTCATGTTTTTTTTGAAAACACGTAGTACCATTTTGAGCTTCAAAGTATATAGAGATATTGGGTTTTGTGGAACTGGGCCGTCCATGTGGGCTTAACCCGATTTAGTCTCATATCATTTTATATATAAATAAATGATAAAATCTCTTTTTCATAAGTTACAACAACTAAACAAAACGTACCTTTTCATAAGAAAACTTCCTCTGAAAATTGGAAAAAGATTTTCTTATCTCCATTCAATTTAAAGTGAATCAAGATGTTCGTACTGTGAAATCGAGTCTGGTTCTAGTAATTTGACTCTGCTAGAAGCATTTAAAACACATGATCTACGCTCAACAAATAAGTATCTATTGCTCGAGAAATCTTGCATTGGTATCAGAGCCAGGTTTTGTGCGTTTTTATGCTTAAAATCGTGATTGTTATGATTTTTGAGAAATTAACTATGAAAATTCAAAATTTCTTCAATTTTCATAAAATTAATTCTTCACCTTCATAGTTCGAATTTGGTATCGTTGGAAAGCTCTCATCACAAGGTTTCTAACGAGCATTTTTGTATAATTTAATGATGAGTGGTTGAATTTTTATGATTTTTCAAAGTTTATGGGTATTTGTTTTTAAAAAACTATCATTAAAACGATTCTCACTCTCGGATAGCGTATGTGTTGTCGAAACATGGCCAAAATGATGTGAAAACGGAATAAAAATGGTCTTAGTAGGTTTAAAACCGTATAAAATATGTAAAATATGAAAACCAGTGAAAAATAACCTCCGGAAGGCAGCACGTCGCATCATGCGATGGCAGTTGGCGTGGAGTGATTGACTGACGGTTAATCCACGTGTCATGCCATATGTCTGTGACACGTGGCACATTCAGCTACATGGATTCCTCCTGTTGGTCCACGAAATGCTGACGTGTCAATGATGTGGCAAGGGGGTGTGTACACGTGGCAACACGTGTGGGCGCGTGCAGCACATGAGTACATTCGTTCGGCGTGTGGGGGCACGTGAACGAATATTTTTGGTCCAAAGTTGTTTCAAAATTCTCAAAATATAATTTACAATTTAATAGATATTTTTTCAAATTTTTTTTATGACTGTTTGGTGAATAATTTGGAGAAAAATATGCATATTTGAATATAATTACTATATATATATATATATATATATATATATATATATATGTGTGTGTGTGTGTGTGTGTGTGTGTGTATTTTTTGGTGTCACATAACATATTTCATATTTAATAGTGCCTAATATTGGTTTAATTTATTCAAACATATAGTGAGGAATCTGATGCTTCGCACTTTGGAGCGATTATGTGCATATAAGAATGATCTGGAACATTCTCCTGAGAAGCATATTGATAAGATGTTCCATAAAATGTGGACTTTCTATATGATGTTTAGTGAATACTATGACTTAGCTGTGGAACAACAGATTTCTATAGTTCTTGATTCCTTACCTGATTCATGGGAAGAGGAAAGGAAGATGCTTAAAGAAAGATTAAGCAACTTAACTTATGAAAATCTTGAAAAAGATTTGAATCAAGAACTAGAGCGCCGGATACAAGATAATATTAGGCGATCTAGTAAGTCAATGAATAGTTTTCCATAGATGCAAAAGGTGTCTGGTACTTTGGCAAAAAGAGAATTTGTTGAGAGGGAACCACCGGTTCAACCAGATGATGAATGAATTGAACTTAACATTAGAAAATGTTTAATTTTATTTTGTTTTGTGTGTGACAATATGTTATTTTTTTTAAAGACATATATTGAATATATATATATATATATATATATATATATATATATATATATATATATATATATAGATTATTGTTATATTGCATGAAATGATGAATGTATTGTGGGAATATTAGATTGGTAGATTAATGAATCTCATCTAATATAAAATTAATTGGCGCATGTTTAAATTAAACAATGATAACTGAACTATGTCAGTAGGAATTGATTGAGTTGTATAAACAATTTTTTTGTTTCTACTGCTTGTGTTAGGTTATTATTGATTAATTTAAAATATTGTGACTTGAAATTGATAAAAGTAATAATGAATTGTGCTAATCCTAATTATAATCATTATTTCTAAATAGTTGAAATGACTGCAACAAAAAGTATTATTACTGACTTGAATCAAGTAGACAAGCTGAATGATAAAAACTATGATATTTGGCATCATAAAATTCAGTATCTCCTGGAAGAGCAAGATATGTTAGAAACAATAACACAACCAATGGCTGAGCCTGAGTATGGAAACACTGCTCAACATAGGCGGGATATGGAGACATATCAAGCTTATAAGCACAAGGACAGAGTTGCTCGCATATTGATGCTGAGCAGCATGAGAAATGACTTGATGTTATGCTCTGAGAAGCACCGCTCAGCCTAAGCAATTTGGGATGCTATTAAGGTTCAGTTTTGTGGAATCTCAATAATAAGGCTGCATCAGTTAACTCTGAAATTTGATGCCTATAAGAAAAAATTTAATCATACAATAAGGCAACACCTTACTGTCATGTCTACCATGATAAGTGAACTGAAAAGTGTTGGCCATGAGATGACTGACGAGCAACAAGTCCATATGACTGAGCCTGGGAATACATGCATGTCAACCTTACCCATAATGAAAACATCAAAAATTTTGATGATGTTGCCTGACATGTTGAGCTAGAAGAGGATCGCCTTCTCATTGATAAGCCTAAAGGAGAGGCTTATATGACTAAGTCTAGAGGCAAAGGGGCTTCAGGCTCTAGGCAAAAGAAATAGAAGGGTAAGGGTAAATGGCAAGGTAAGGAAGGAAATAAGGCAAAATTTAGCGGAAATAAATGCAAGCATGGGAAACGTGGCGGAAAGAAAGGCAAGAACACGAATTACTTCAACTGTGGGAAGTCTGGTCACTTTGCTCATGATTGCACTGAGCCAAAGGTATTATTTGACCAAATTAGTCCCTTGGATTTATATGTTAGTAGTTGGTTGATGTTAGCTGAAACTGTTCCTTATTAGATTATAGACTCAGCAGCAACATACCACATAGCAAGGGAGCGATATGCCTTTGTGGAATTTCGTCGAATTCCAAAGGGGAGTAGAAAAATCTATATGGGGAATAATGCTTCGGCTAACATGCTTGGGATCGGTACCTATAAGCTAGTGCTATGGGGAGGTCACACACTTTATCTCAATGATATGCTTTATGCTCCTAATGTTCAACGAAATTTAGTTTCTATTATTGTTCTACTTGGACTTAGCTTCAAAATTATTTTTGAAGATGGTTGTATTAAAATACTTTTGGACAACGTTTTTTATGGTTCTGGACATATGTTGAATAGTTTTATAGTGTTAGACACTATTATTATGGATGTTAAGCAATCTATATTTGTTGTTGGCAATTCCAGTGATATTTTATTAAATGATAATGTTAAATGGCATCCTAGATTAGGACACATTGAGCATGATCGTTTAAAAAGGTTAGCAAAAACTAGTCTTTTAAGATCTATTGAGAAAATAGATTTGCCTATTTGTGAGCATTGTCTAGCTGGAAAAGCAATAAGATTACCTTTTGGCAAAGCCAAAAGAGCCACATTTCCTTTACAGCTTATACATTCTGACATTTGTGGCCCAATGAATGTGAGAGCAAGATATGGTGCTCACTATTTCATCACTTCATAGATGATTTCACTATATACAGTCACATTTATTTAATCTCCTATAAATATAAAGCATTAGATTGCTTCATACGTTGTAGTAAATTGGTTGAGAATCAATTAAATTTGAATATCAAATCTTTGCGGACCAATCGAGGGCGTGAATATCTATCTGATCTATTCAAAGTTATTATGATAATAAGGGTATAACTAGGCAACTAACTATTCCTTCTACTCCATAACAAAATGGCTTAGTAGAAAGAAGAAATATAACCCTATTGGACATGGTTAGGTCAATGATGGCGTAAGTTAATTTATCTATTTCTTTTTGGGGAGATGCATTAATGACTGCTGCCTACATTCTAAATCATGTGCCATCAAAATATGTTAATTCCACCCCATATAAATTGTGGAAAAGTGAAAAGCCTGACTTAAGCAATATGTGCCTATGAGGTTGCGCAGCTAATATCCATAACACTTCCCATGAATATGGAAAGCTTGGTCCAAGGGGGAAGAAGTGTATTTTATAAGATACTCAAAATTCTCCAAATGATATGTATTTTTGGGGGAAGACACAAATGGGAGAGTAACAAAAATTGAGTCACAAAATGTCATTTTCTTAGAAGATGACTTTCCTGAAAGAGATGAGATAAATAAGGATTTCCAACTTTATGAAATGGAAGATCCTGAGACTAGTGGGAGTGCAAGAATGATCGATTTAGTACTCACAGAGCAAGAATTTAGTGCTCCTCCTGAAGCAAGTGGGAGTGAAAGAATGTCAGATTTTGTTCCAATGGAGCAAGACCATGAACAATCTCAATCTCAACGTAGTAATCGAGACAAGATTTCCCGTCGTCGATTTGAGATTGAATGGGAAGCTTTTATGATTGCTCTAGATGAAGAAGAGCTTAAAATAGTACAACAAGCTCTCTCTGATCCTAAAGCAAAGGAATGGATTAAAGCTATGGAAGAGGAAATGGATTTGGTGATATACAATCAAGTCTGGGATTTGGTTGATTAACCGACTGGTTGTAAGACTATTGGGAACAAATGGATTCTCAAAATAAAACGTAAGGTGGATGGGACAATAGAAAGATATAGAGCTCGATTAGTAGCTAAAGGCTACACACAAAAAGAGGAAATTAACTATGAAGATACATTCTCACCTGTAGTCAGGTTTGCATCAGTTTGCCTCATTCTGGCTATGGTAGCACAAATGGAGTTAAAATTATATCAAATGGATGTTAAAACTATTTTTCTCAATGGAGAACTAGATGAAAAGATATGTATGGATCAACCAGAGGATTTTGAACTCAAAGGACAAGAGTGCAAAGTTTGCAAGCTCAAAAGATCCATTTACGATCTTAAGCAAGCGTTAAGATAGTGGAACCTCAAATTTCATCAAGCCATATTAAAGGATGGTTTTACGATAATGGAGGAAGACCATTGCATGTATATTAAACATTCTAATAATAGTTTTATAATTATGTCCTTGTATGTCGATGACATTGTAATAACTGGAAATAATAAGAAGTTGATTGATACTACCAAGAAATGGTTATCATCGAACTTCGAATGAAAGATATGGGTGAGGCTAGCTATGTACTTGGTGTTAAGATCCTAAGGGATCGCTCTAAAAGACTTATGGGTCTATCTTAAGAGACTTATATAAACAAAATGTTAGAGCATTACCATATGCATGAATGTAAGCCTATGGATACCCCTGTCGAAAGGAATCTGAGCCTTAGTCTAGATATGTGTCCTAAGACATCGGATGAAAAAGAACAAATGTCTAGAGTACCCTACTCCAGTGCTGTCGGTAGTTTGATGTATGCAATGATGTGCACATGTCTAGACATTTGCTACTCTGTTAGGCTAGTAAGCAGATTTCAATCTAATCCAGGTATGAAACATTGGATGACAGTCAAGAGAATATTGAGATATCTAAAAGGAACTTCAGACTATGTTTTGTGTTATTAAGGGAAAGATTTGCGCTTAATTAGTTATACTGATGCTGATTGGGGAGGTAATATAGATCAACACAAATTGACTTCTGGATATGCATTCTTGCTTAATGATTGTGCAGTTTCATGGAGTAGTAAGAAGCAATCTTGTATAGCTTTATCGACGATGGAAGCTGAGTATCTAGCATGTTCCTCAGCTATACAAGAAGCAGTTTGGTCGAAAAGGTTTTTACATCACTTAGAGATTGTGAAATCAGCATCTGAACCTGTGACAATCTATTGTGATAGTATGGCTGCATTAGCTTATGCTAAGGATCTGAAATATCATGAAAAGACCAAATATATCCATATTAGATATCACTATGTTAGAGACATGATTGCGAAAAAGGAAGTGATACTGAAATACATTTCTACAAACAAAATGGTAGCAGATCTATTTACCATACCAATACTAGGGATGCATTTGCAAGGCATGTAAAATCCTTAGGCTTATGTAGAATGTAATCAATATATGCTATGTTAGATCACTTGGTTTTTACAAATGATATATCAATTTAATTGTTTAATGATTTTTCAATTATATGAATATATTGTAAATACCAGTTAGCACAATTTGAATAAGTATATCGATAGATTTAGATTGAATCACTCACATGAGTAATCGCCTCTGACGCTATGGGGCGAGCAGAGATGAGACCATAAATGCAAAGGCATTAAGTTAATGACTAAGATGCAGTGGGAACGGTCTTAGTCTCATTCATTTTTTTATAAGGTTGCCTTGATGAGGATCAAGATGAGATTCTTCGAATATATAAGAATCAACATGAATGAATTCCCCACCATTCATGTATCTATATAGAGGAAGCTGAGTGTGAAATTTGTTATTTAACATTGTTGAATGTGTAAAAAAAAAGTTTCAAGTTTGGCACATTTAGAGCGACAAGACTAATACTCATATGGTGTTTATTTATTTTAAACTAAGAGCAAGTCATACACTCTTTCATCTTTGACAAGCAAAGAGTAGCTCCACCATAGCATTCATTTCATACTGCATGTGCTATACGACTTATAAGGAAGTGAAATAATGGATCCCTGCTTCTTCGCTATGTGAGTCCTAGAAATGGATTTCAAACAATTTTTACCCTTTGTGACTTTTGACTATATCATGATGTGATGAATTAATGTTGGCTATCTTAGGATGTATTCTATAGACATGGAATGATTTGACTTAATGAAACACTCCTATAAAAGTGAGTTAATTCAAATCTGATTGATATGAGGGCGAAAGAAAGAGTATTTTGCTTATGCACTCGCTGCTTGTGTTCACCGGCCAGAGTTATTACGCTTGATGAAGCAAAAAGTAATTTAGAATGCAAGTAATTATAAGAATGATTTGAGTATGAATTCACGAGGGATTGAATGATACTCGACTAAGTGTATTGAGAAAGATACTTAGGGTAATTAAGCACATTATCGAAAATAATTACATCTTTGGGTTGATATCTCCTATATGGCCTATAATTAGGTTTGTATATTGGAGCTCCCACAATTTGTGTGCTTCAGGTCGCATGGTCCATTCTCATGCATGGAAGATTCTCTGTTTAAGTTTGAAATGACGTTTTGGATTGAGCCAAGCCCACTTTGGGTGAATGGGAGATATTGGGCTTTGTTGAACTGCGCCACCCATGTGGGCTTGACTCCAACTAGGCCCATATCATTTTATATATAAAGAAATGATAAGATCTCTTTCTCATAAGTTACAACAACTAAACAAAACGTACCTTTTCATAAGAAAACTTCCTCTGAAAATCGGAAAAGGATTTGCTTCATCTCCATTCAATTTAAAGTGAATCAAGGCATTCGTACTGTGGAATCGAGTATGGTTCTAGTAATTTGACTCCGCCAGAAACATTGAAAACACACAAACTACGCTCAACAAGTAAGTATCCGCTGTCCGAGAAATCTTACAAGAGAACTATAATGAATTTACAAATATTTCTTAGACTTTAAAATATATCCTACAACGCTTGCAAGTTAGAGCCTAAAAATAACATGCAACATGTATATATTAGGTATATAGAGATGGTATATAAGTGGTTATGAGTTTTTTGAACTTGAAAATAATCAAAAGGATTTAAAAAGGAAAACATTTCTTAGTGTTAACACCTGTGAATATATCAATGACAACCATAAATGTCGAGGGATTTGGAATTTTGAAGCTGAGAATCTTTACGGTCATAATATGTTCACGCCTGTGAAACCCTGCAGTTTAAATTGGACGATTTTGTATTTTTTATAGAAACTCACGAAATCCCAATTTGGAACCCTAGCCACTAGACCTATGAACCCTAGAATTAATTTCCTTTCAATTCCCTTCAATTTTTGTTAATATAATACAAAACCTCTACTATGAACGAGATCAAAATTGATTATAAATTAGAGTTTCACCGTAACTTTAAGGGAAAAATTAAGAAGAAAGGAAAATTCGATTTTTAACCCTAAACCCAACTGAAATCTGCAAAACAAGGGTTAGAAATCACGTTTTTCATTATTCTTTCAATGATTCAATTTGGTTTTTGTAACACCCATCTGTATAGCCAGGGCAAACCTCACTACATAGACGGATACCACACAACTATAACTATCTAAACTGTTTTGAATTAAAACTTTTCTAACATATTTCTATATCAACATATTCATATTTGAATAAGATGTAACTTTTAACATGTACTTAACACAATCTGTATAAAAATATTTGTTTGTGTCTAAATATTAACAAAAAATCATACCGTAAACTAGCTTAGGCAACAACCACCCTTATTATAAGATCAACCTCAATAAACCATAAATAAATGAATTACACATCCTTATAAAAATTATGTTCCAAAAAATATATCTCTATCCCATGTCATGTAGAATAATCAATAATGAAATGAATGAGATAAAATAATAGACCCAACACGAGTCAACTCTGACTCCTCTAACTGACTTGATCTTTTCTTCTTGTTAACTCAATAGTCTACTAGCTCAAAACTTGCATGCAAGGAAACCCACACGCTAAGCTATTAAAAACTTAGTGGTACATATAAGCATTTAAATTCTAGTATGCATTCACATATCAATATAAATATCACATTCATAACCATACTTGTGTGCTTGACCCTATCTCTATATACATATATATATTCACATTAAAATTCATTCATACTGAATTGGTTTCAATACATCAATAACATGCATTACATAAGTGATTCATACAATCACGGTAATAGTCCATTTTCTCATAGCATTTCTATGTTATCATAATTACAATATCTTTCTTAATGCATTGCAAGCATACCATTACAAATATATATATATATATATATATATATATATATATATATATTCGACTTCAGGTTTTCACATCTCTTTTTCAGAATGTATGTGTATTCAAATTCTTGTATTATAAATTTCTGGTTTCTTAGCCCAATTCTCTAAACCTAGACTACCTGGATGTGAGTTGTAAAACAGAAGAGCTTTAATACGAGTTTAAGCCACTTCATAGGTGAATGCTAGGGCTCAATTTTCATAGTCTTAAAAGGCGAGTTTAAAATATTCAGAACATAAAAGTTATAGTTTTATGTCTTAAGTTGATGTCTATATAAATATTTTAACAAGATTTAGTGTATAAGAAAAGATATTAGCATATAAGTGAGACTGGTTTGAGTGCAATATGCAGAGGAGATAATAATAATAATAATAATAATAATAATAATAATAATAATAATAATAATAATAATAATAATAATAATAATAATAATAATAATAATAATAATAATAATATATAGAAAAAGAAAAAAAAGAAAAAGAAAAAAAAAAGAAAGAGACAAAAAAAAAGAGACAAAAAAAAGAACTTTTCTTTACAACTCTTCTTCTTCTTCTTCTTCTTTTCTTCATTTCCTCAGTTTTCCTTTTTAAAAGTTCCAGCTAGCCATAAGGTGAGTTGTTTACTTCTTTCCTTTGTAACAAATATTCAATTGAGGGTTGATAATTAGTAGTCTATTATGTGTAAGTATCTCAAGGACTAGATAGGATAAGTGACATGCCATTGAAGAGGTTACAGTACTATAAAATATATATGCATGTGATTATTATATTGCTTATCAGGGTGGCTTAAGCTCATATTAGAGCACTACTGATTTGAGAAGCTCAGTGGTAACATATCTGGATTAGGGACAAGGTGCCTTAAGCTCAGGTTAGAGCACCCTTGTACCCATATGCATCTAGTCATTACTCATGAGGGTAGTTTAAGTTCATGTCAGAACGCTCTTGATTTAAGAAGCTCAGTGGTAGCATTATAGACAGATATAGTAGTGAACACAATTGGAAATTCTACCAAACATTGTACAAAGCTCTAATTGCTCTGAAATTTGACTATGTTATATAATTATATGTTTTGGTCCTACATATCTTACAATATATAAGTTATATTATAATTAAACTTTACATTACTTTAGATTGGTTTAAATGGAGCATTTTTTTATTTTTACAATTTTTATTAATTCTGTATATAAGATCCTCAAATTATAAGAAATATATTATCGATCCATAATAGGGTTGACTTCCGGATCAACTGATTTATAAAAGCCATATCTCACACTATACATAACATATTAAGGCTATATTTTAACCAAACTTTAGCTAATACATAACCTTATAATTTTCATGTTTTGATAATTACAAATTCTGTCTATAATGAGCTCAAAATAATCAAACAAATTGCTAAACCTGCACAGGACACTAAGCAACTATGGAATAGTCATTGTTCCCTTCAACATAACTCAACATCCATAACATATATAAATTGGAAATTTATTAAAAAGATAGATAACACATGCATCTAGAACTTTCATGTTTTGAGCTTATTCAGATATGGGCTATATTATCTTCAAAACAAATAAACACAAAATTACAAACCTAATGCATACTATATATTTTATTTCATTCACCATTATCATATAATTACAAATCTAGTTTAAACATATAATCACTATTCTTTGTTTATGCTCATGCTTTGCTCATTTCATTTTATTGTGACCAAGTTAAACAAATATTGCCCTGGGTTTCCATGTGAACATTTTCTTGTGAATATTTGTATTTGCTAGCTAGCTTAATCATTTGCCTCATATGCACATTTGTCGAGCCATAAGCCTCTTCTTTAGCCTTGCAATATTGATTAACTAGTCATTGTATCTTTTTAAGTCCTTATTCATATGCATTTGTAACTAAGCATTCATTATCGATTATGTCTTTATTACATATACCACATATATATCATCTATGCTACGCATATACCTCATATATACTATACATATACCATGTATATATCACATATGCCAAACATGTACCTCAAATTTACCGTACATATACAACTTATATATACCACATATGTCACAAATTATTCATCATCTCATTATCAAGGTCAAATCATGACAATCATATGAATCACATAACCATAAATCATTCACATATCATCGTACTAGTCAATACCAAAATTACAATTTAATCAAGTATTCCAATTTAATTATATTAATTATGTCAAATTTCATTTATTTCAATCTAGTCTTTTTACTTATTTAAATTTTAATTTCATGTCATTCTCAACTAAATTATAAAATTGATACATGTAACTCAACACAATTGCAAAATACTAGGATATGTAACTTGTGTGTGTCATGAACTTGTTCTTATGACAATACTTATGAAATGCACGTGATCAAATGAAATATGTATAAGATGTATATGTCAAAATGAAATGCACGTAGAAATGCATATGGAAAAAGTTGAGGATGTTACAATTCTCCCCTCCTTTTAAAAATTTTGTCCTTAAAATTTAATACCTGTGAATAGGTGTGGACATTGCCTCTTTATATTTTCTTATGTTTTCCATGTTGCCTTAACATAAGATATTTTCTCGGTTTCTCAACTATTTTTTCCTCAAAATTTAATACCTGTGAATGGCTTCCGCATAATACCTTAACAAAAGATATTTTCTCGGTTTCTCAACTATTTTGTAATATCTCTTCACTCTAGCAACACGTGCCCCAATAAGGGAGTGCTATGCTGACTTCATCGGTTAAAATATCATTTCATATAAATATATAAATATGAGACACTCGTATATTTTTTTATTCTTTATTATTATTGATTATATACTATTTATTTACTTTATGGTGTAAACGAAATCATAATAAGGAAAAAAATACATTTTATATAGTAAAGTATTATTTAAAAAATGTGTTGTTATTAAACAACCATTATAAAATAAATTTCAAACAAAAATATACAAAAATTGTGGGATCCATGATGTGTGAAATAGGTTGCTTTACTAGATCAGGTCACCGCTAGTTTTATCTACTATCTTCTATCTATTCTTCACTATATCTGCATGAGAGAAACTCTCACACTAAGCTTTTGGCTTAGTGGTGCATATAAATAAGGCAATAAACTATTTCATGCAACATGCATTATCATATATCAATTTATGCCCAATCATATTTTCATACAAATATACATCTTGTAATATTTTAGCATTCATAAACATCAAATTATGTTCTATCTCATACATGTTTTACTTAATTAAAACATCATTATGTAATCCATCATAATTAATCATATCACAAGTTGTGATTCCATATATTTTTCATAACTTTTTTATGCCCACAACACCTATGAACCACTGACTAGAATAACAGAGTTGTCATCTAGGCACTTAGGAGTGCCATCTGAACAATATGATGTGCGCATGCAAGTGCCATTACCGGCTTCAATAATAGTGTTATTACTTGCTTCAATAATAGTGTTATTACCGACTTCAATAATAGTGTCATTACCAATTCCACAATAGTGCTATTACTGGATTCATTAATCATACCATTAATGGATTTCATCATACTCCCCCTCTGCTTGTCATGCCAAACTATCCTGAGTCTAGTTTCAAGTTAGGTGTTCTATGGCTTAGTTAATGTCATTAAAATTTATAGTATAAAATTCACACTGTTCATATATTTAAATACTCAATTAACCACATAATCACTCAATAAAAATAGTATTTGCATAACATAACAAGGTTCACATTATTTTACTTATTAAATTCCTCAACTTAAATGTTGCCCTATCATTGACAGATTTTGTGCTCTGTTTTGGACCTTCATTTTGGTCCTATTACGATCCAAATTTAATTACAAGGTCTTCTTAACAATTTTAGATCTAGATCTTACCTTAATATTCAATTGAATCACTTAATTTGGAGTTCTGTATCAAAAGATATGACCAAAAGAACACTGACTGGTTATTAACAATTTTGCCCAGAATTTTCTGGACAAATTTTATGTCCGAATTTTATATATTATTTTAGAAATATATAGACATATTCAGATTTTATGGTCTAAATAAAAGTTATAGCCCTATGTTGTAGCTTCTAGACCTAATAAATAACACGCAAAACCAAATTTCAGAACTTAAGTTATAACAGTTTAAGTACTCACTGCTCCTAAATTTTCAGCAAAGAACATACATATTAATCAAATTCTTTTTTTTACCAAAATTAATCCTAAGTCTAGCAAATATTCATCCCCAATATTTTACCACAAAATTTTATTACTTTACAATCATAAACATGCCAAATGCTCAAATCATGCAACTTTAAGACAAAACATAGGCTATTGCCTTAAGTTATGCACAAACCTCTTATTTTAATTTTCTTTCTCTTTACTTTTCATTCTCTTTGCCTTTGCTCCTTTGAGCTAGCTCCTTGTTAATTTGAGTTCCTAAAATACATAAAAGAGATTATTAAAACTTTACTTCCTTAAAACTTCATAACCCTAACCTCCCCCTCTCTCTCTCTTTAAATCATGCTTTAATCTCTACCTTTCTTTAAAGAGAATATGGAAGAGAAGAAAAATCACCTTACCTTCACTTCCTTGCTTCAATAGCCAAACCTTAAGGTTTTCTTTTTCTTTTATTTCCTAGTTTATTTTTTTCTTTCTTTTTACTCTTTTAGCTTCCTTTTAATCAACTATGCATGAAATATACTCTTCCATGCTTTTTTCCCTTTCTTTCTCACTTTCTCTTCTTAGACTCAAGCTTTAGCTATGAGGGATTTGGGAGGGAAAGAACGTGGGCTGGTTTGAGGAGATTAGAGTATTCTAGATGTTAAGTGATAAGGAAGAAGGAGAGACAAGTAAGAGAAAGAGGACAAATTTAATTAGTAATTGGACACCTAAGCCCATATGAATTTAATGTTTAATTCATGTATTCATGCATGTTAATTGGCTTCTTACAATTTTCCACTTGGTGTGGCCGGCCCACTTCATGTGTTTAATATCCCAATTATGCATTTAATTGATGGTTATCCCAATTAATCTTCCAATGTTTTGGTAAATTACAAATTGACCCCTAAACTTTTCAAATTTTGCATTTTAATCCTTTATCATAATCTAACATCTTTAAATATTTTAAATACTTTATTAAATATGTTTCATAACTATTTTCTAGTATTTTAATTATTTTTCAGTCAAAATCCAAATTTAGACTCCGGTCGAACCGTCGAGTCGATTTAACAACTCGCAAGACTAAGGGCATGTTGAACTTTAAGGGATATTTCTGTCATTTTGATGATAACAAATAAAATAGCAATAATGTATTTGACAATGTTTGTGTTCTAAGTGTGTTAAACAGGATATGCTTTGATTAGAACATGAAGCGAGATTGAAAGAAAAATTTTGAAGATAAAAATCAAATAAATAGCAAAGTGTCATGCCTGTGAATATAGCTTAGGGCCAATTTTCCACCATTCAAAGTTCATGGCCATGAAAGATCAAACCAACCGTGAATGATCAAACAAGTCACGCCCGTGAAAGATTAGTCACCCCCGTGACCAAATATTTCTAATTCTTCTAGAGAGTGTCACGACTAGTGTAATGGTCACTAATTATCATCTAGTTAAAATAAGTATTTGATATGCATAGAAACTATATGATTCACATTAGATATTAAAATAAATTGAGTAAATTATTAAATAAAAAATAAAAATGAACTAAATAGATTGATAAAATTTAATTTGGTTAGGCATATTGTAATAAAATTACAGTTTAATAAAAGCTAGTGGAATTTAATACATGTAAAAAAAATAATTAATTAATTAAATATAATAGAACAAGTTAAAAAAAAAGAGGATAGGGGGGCCGAATGTGGTTTTGTGGGAGGGGGGAATGTATTTGAGTTAAATGCATTTAATATCATATTAACACCAACCTTATCTCCACTTTTCTTCTTCCTCCAACCACCAGCCTCCATTTCTCTCCAACCACTAGCCTCCATGATTTTCAAGAAGTTAACTCCAAATAGATTTGTTCTTGGTAAGTGATAATCTCTCATTTATTCTTGTATTTTTAGAGTATTAGGACTATATAGTATCAGTATTTGACACTCAGTTTTCGAGTGAGTTATCAACCAAATTTGAAGAAGTAGAAAACATAAAAGTTGTTCCTCTATGTCTGGTGTATCTCTCTCCCAACGTTTATTGAATTATTTTGAGTATATGAAGAGATATGGTTATTGGAATGAAACTGGTTCAGGGAGACATATCAACTAAATAACCTACTATTTTTGTACAAATATATTATCTTAGTAGCTTAATCTGAGGTTTTGTAAAACATGAAAGTTGTAGGTATATATGTTATTGAGGTCTCTGAAAAATTTCGTATAAATTTCTCTTGTGTAGGTTGAGTTATTCTGAAATGAACTACGACTGTTCCTTGATTGAGCTGGTTTTCTATACCTGTTCAGTTCCAGTAAGTTCGTCCTTATATTTCACCTATTGTTAGATCGAATTAGCCAAAGTTACAAACATACGAGTTTTACTCCTATGTCTTATCTAAATTTCTATGAATGTTTCACCTTAAAATGTCATGTATTTTGTGAGTTATGAGCTGAACAATTAAACTGGTCGGGTTGATACTTTATGTTGAACCATTTATATATCCTCCAATATTTGAGAATCTTGGAGACCGAATCTGGAAATGAGTTAACATGAAAAATGTTCCAAATTATCTTATATAACAGTATAATAATTGAAACTAAAATTTGAAAGCTATGAATTTTTGAATTGGGTACCTCGAAACTGCCTAAGGGCAGAAAACAGGGCAATATTTAAAATTATACCAAAAATTATGTAAAGGTTCAAAAATTATGAAATTTTAGTATATTTTAGTTTTAATGTTATATTTAATTAGAATCAAGAATCATATAAATTGGATAAGTGTAGAAAAAGTTATTAATCCAACAGTCCTTAGAGGTCTTGTTCAAGCTTAAAAGAAATTGTAGTTATTTATTTAAATTATATTAAGAATAAATATTTTATCAAGCTATTAATTAATTATATTTTTAAATTAGGATTTCAACAAGAAGAATACCAACAAAAGTGAACAAGATCTGAACTTATATTTTGGAAAAGGAAAATACTATCGAGGTTTGTACATATATGTATTATGTTCTGCCCTTATGCATGATTGTGTGTGCATGACATGAATTATTTGTCACAATGATAAAATTGTATATTATGACATGTTTTAAAATTATAGAAATGTTATTGACTATGAACTTAACATTATGCTAATATTTGATAAAATATCATGCTATCACTTGGTTTTGAAATAAATGGTGAGTATATGATTGTGTTAATGTGAACTGAGAATTGGTTATAGAAACAAGAAATTAATGGTGTTAATTGCCCATTTCTCTACCTGAGGACTTACATAGGATAAATGGTGCACCATTATGGAGGACGTTACGGTACCGCTAGGGATATGATTACGGACAGGGTGGCTTAAGCTCTGGGATCACCCCTGATCCTGATTACACACAGATGACATGATTATATTCAGCCAAGGTGGCTTAAGCTATTTCACACCTCATATCCGGACAGTCCGGGAATGAGATTTGGGCTGATACTAATTAAAGACTTTGGAATGAAATGTGGAATTATATTATTGACATAAGTGATTAAGAAATGAAATGCTTATATGAGGTTGTGAGAACTTAATTATTGAATATGATTATTATGCTTATACTGCTATATGATGTGGTTAATTCTTTTATATGACAAATATGCAATAAATATTCAGCGTGTCATGAATTATTTGAGACATGCATTTGTGTGACTGCTGGGGAAAAACTTAATGCCTATATGTACCACTAAGCTAGAGATAGCTTAGCGTGGGTTTTTCTCATGCAGGAATTGGAACTATAGACGATAGGAAGTGAAGTGGTCAGGAAGGAAATCCAAGTCCATATCAGCAGAGACACAAGAGATATAGTTAAAGGGTTGGTTATTTAATAGTTTTTTTTTTTCTTTTCTTGGTTGACTATGTATATGGTTTGTGGTGGACTTGACTCATATGTTCATATTGTGTATGTAAATAATTAAGTAATATAATCGGGTGCCATATGTGTGAACAATATAATGATATATATATTATTAATTAGAATGACCTGCCTAAACCAATATGAATAAATAGATTAAGTTATTTAAAATGAAAAAAAAATTAATCCGAGCATATTTATCAAATTAAGCTTGTGACATCCCTCTTATATATGGGGGATTATTCCTACTATATAAGTGGGGTGTCACATTTAGTGGTATCAGAGCAGGTTTAGGCATTTCTAGGCCTAGGTGGGAAAAAAGATATTAGGTTTAAATATTCATGTGTCTCATATAATTCTGATATGGGCTTTCTTCTTGGAAACTTGTAGGATTGTAAAAAGATGTCTTCGAAAGAACGAAATATGGCTGAGAGTACTGGCTCTCTTGATACTGAGACTCCTCATCAGCCTAGTGCAGCTAGCATGCAAGGGCAAAATGCTGCTCCAAATTCCCCACCATAGGCAGTAGAACAGATTGATCCTGGTCAAAATCCATTTATTCAACAGATGACTGGATTATTCCAACAGATGGTACGAGCCATTCCTCAGCCTACCCTAGTGCCACCACCTAAACCAAAAGTAACAATTGATAAGCTTCGTAAGTATGGGGCTTCGGATTTCTATGGTAAGAGAGATGAAGATCTAGCTGCAGCTGAGTATTGGTTGGAAAATACTGAAAGAATTTTTAAAGAGTTGCAAGTGGAAGCAGATGACAAAGCTAGATTTGCTACTTCTTTACTCCAAGATGAGGCATATGATTGGTGGAAATCAGCTCTTACCAAGCCAGATATGGTGGAACCGGTCTCATGGGATTCTTTCCTCTCTGAATTTAAAGAGCAATATATTCCATTGATCTATATTGATGAGAAAAAGAAAGAGTTTATGAATCTCAAGCAAGGTAAAATGTCAGTGACTGAGTATCAGCGGGATTTTACTAGACTGAGCAAGTATGCCCCTGAATTAGTTGCAAATGAAAGAGATAAATATAGAAGATTTGAAGATGGCCTTAATGAAGAGGTTAGAGATATTGTGACTGCTCTTCAGTATAACAATTTTTCTCAGTTAGTTTCAGCAGCGCTCAGCCTTGAGAAAAGGAAACAGAGAAAAATAGAAGAATCTTTTAAAAAGTCAGCTACTTCTGAGACTCAATTCACTGGGAAGAAGAGTCATTTCTTTACTAGCCGCTCACATAATAGAGGACAGGGAAAGGGTCCTAGCAGCAGAGTCTTTTAAGAGGGGGCTGCCCTCTAAGGCACCTTCTGCTACAGCCAGTTCACAACCTCAGGTTAGCTAGGAAACTATACCGGTATGTACCATTTGCAATAGGAGCCATCAAGGGGAATGTTGGCGTGTCACAGGTGCTTACTTTAGATGTGGGTCCAAGGAACATATACGGAGGGATTGCCCACTCTTGACAGGTGGTACTCCTACTCAGACTACTAGGTCAGCTCCGACTCAGCCTGGAGTTCAGTTCAGAGGAGGACCAGGCCGACCGAAGCAGGCTGTTTCAAAGACAGGGAATAAACCTGGATCCAGCAGAGCTCCAGCCCGAGCCTATGCCATGAAAGCTAAGGAAGATCAGGCGGCAACATATGTTATTATTGGTATGTTTTCATTATACGATTTTGATATTTGTGCACTCATAGATTCGGGTTCCACACATTCCTATATTTGCACTAGTACACCTAGTCAGCATAATATGATTAAAGAAAATCTAGAATATGGAATTGAAGTTAAGAATCCTTTGGGTCACAGTATAATAGTGAATAAAGTATTTAGGAATTGTCCTTTGGTTGTGCATGGGAAGGTGTTTTCTGAAAACTTAATTGAGTTGCCTTTCCATGAGTATGATGTCATATTAGGGATGGATTGGCTCTCACGTCACGGAGCAGTGGTGGATTGCAAGTCTAAATTTCTGGTATTTAAGATAGAAAATCAGGAGGAAATTATTGTGAAAGGTGAATTATTTTCACAACATCCTCGAGTCATATCCATGATGAAAGCTAGGAGATTGATAAGAAAAGGGTGTGAAGCTTATTTGGCCCATGTGATTGACACCAGAAAGGGGGGGTTTAAATCTTGAAGATATTCCGGTGGTAAATGAATTTCCAAATGTGTTTCCTGATGACTTACCTAGGTTGCCTTCAGAGAGAGAGGTAGAGTTTGCTATAGATCTTGTTCCAGGAACTATGCCTATATCAAAGACGCCATATAGAATGGCCCCATCAGAGATGAAAGAACTTAAGACACAATTGCAAGAACTTCTTGATAAGGGTTTCATTAGACTAAGTACATCTCCATGGGGTGCACCGGTATTATTTATGAAAAAGAAGGATGGAACTTTGAGCCTATGTGTTGATTATCGACAGTTGAATAAGGTGACCATCAAGAACAAGTCCCCATTACCGCGGATTGATGATCTCTTTGACCAACTGAAAGGTGTAGGAGTATTTTCCAAGATAGACTTGAGATCTGGTTATCATCAATTAAGGGTAAAGACGGAGGATATAGCTAAAACTGCATTCAGAACCAGATATGGCCATTATGAGTTTTTGGTTATGCCATTTGGGCTGACCAATGCTCCAGCACATTTATGGATCTTTTGAATAAGATCTTTAGGCCGCATCTTGATCAATTTGTGGTCGTTTTCATTGATGATAATTTGGTATATTCTAAAGATTCAGAAGAACATGAAAAACATTTGAGAATAGTGTTGCATACTCTCAGAGAATATAAGCTTTATGCCAAACTCTCAAAATGTGAGTTTTGGTTAAATGAGGTGACATTTTTGGGACACATTATCTCTACAGAAGGCATTAAAATGGATTCTAGCAAAGTTGAGGCAATTGTGAGTTGGAAACCTTCACGGAATGTGACCGAGGTCAGAAGTTTCTTGGGTTTAGCTGGATATTATCGGAGATTTGTCAAGGGTTTTTCAATGATTGCTTCTCCTTTAACAAGACTATTGAGAAAGGATGTTAAATTTGAGTGGACAGATAAGTGTCAAGATAGTTTTGATAAGCTCAAAAATATGCTCACTAAGGCCCCTGTTTTGACACAGCCGATTCCTAATGAGTATGTCATTTATAGTGATGCTTCTCATAATGGATTGGGTTGTGTATTGATGCAAGATGGAAAGGTGGTTGCTTATGCTTCTAGGCAGTTAAAGCCGCATGAGAAGAATTATCCTACCCATGATATGGAGTTAGCAGCTATTGTTTTTGCATTGAAGATTTGGCGCCATTATTTATATGGGGAGAAGTGTTTTATTTACACAGATCACAAGAGTTTAAAATATCTTCCCTCACAGAAAGAATTGAATTTGAGGCAGAGAAGATGGTTAGAGCTAATAAAGGATTATAATTGTGTGATTGACTACCATCCAGGCAAAGCTAAAGTAGTAGCAGATGCTTTAAGCATAAAGATTATGGCAGAGTTGCACCTTCAACCCACTCTTACTCAGGAAATCAATGATGCACAAAGACAGGATAGAAATCTCATTGAAGTAGCTGATTTGATCTCTAAGAGGGAGAGACCTGGATTCACTATGGATTTAGATGGTGGATTGTTCTATCAAGATAGATTATGTGTGCCCGATGTCGAAGATCTTAGACAGAGGATTCTTAGAGAGGCCCATGAAAGCAAATATGCTATGCACCCAGGGAGTAACAAGATGTATCAAGAGTTGAAGAGCAGATACTGGTGGGCAGGTATGAAAAAGGACATATCGAAATACACTTCACAATGTTTGACTTGTCAGCAGGTCAAGACTGAACATCAAGTGCCTTCGGGGTTGCTACATCCAATTTCTATTCCAGAATGGAAGTGGGACGAATCACTATGGATTTTGTGACTGGATTACCTTTGACTCCAAAGAAACATGATACTGTATGGATCATAGTGGACAGATTTACAAAGTCAGCACATTTCTTACCTATCAGAAAGGACTATCCACTGAATAAATTGGCAGAAATTTATATGAATGAAGTTGTACGAATTCATGAAGTGCCTATTTCTATTGTGTCTGACAGAGATCCCCGCTTTAGATCTCAATTTTGGGGTAGTCTACAACGAGCTCTAGGTACTAAGCTCAATTTCAGCACGACTTTTCATCCACAGACAGATGGACAATCAGAAAGAGTCATTCAGATTCTAGAAGATATGATGAGAAGTTGTGTCATCGAATTTGAAGGAAGCTGGGACAAATATCTTCCTTTAATGGAATTCGCCTATAATAACAGTTATCAGTCTAGTATCTAGATGGCTCCATATGAGTCACTTTATGGAAGGAAGTGTCGAACACCTTTATGTTGGACAGAGCTCAGCGAGAGAAAGCTTATAGGACTAGACCTAGTGCAAGAGACGGAAGAGAAAGTGAAAGTCATTCACGAAAGACTTAAGGCAGCTACATATAGGCAGAAATCGTATGCTAATCTTAAGAGACGAGACATTGATTATGTAGTAGGTGATAAATTTTTTCTTAAAGTATCTCCCTAGATTTGGAAAGAAAGGCAAGTTAAGTCCAAGATTCATCGGACCTTATAAAATATTAGAAAGAGTTGAACCTGTTGCATATAGACTCGCTCTACCACCGGAGTTGAGTCTGATACATAATGTCTTCCATGTCTCAATGTTAAGACAATATAGATCAGATCCTACTCACATCATACCTGCTGAAAGCATTCAAGTGAGACAACATTTGACATATGAAGAATAACCAGTTCAAATCCTAGCCAAGGAAATTAAGGAGCTTAGGAATAAGTGAGTACCATTAGTTAACGTGTTATGGAGAAATCATGCAGTCGAAGAAGCCACATGGGAAAACGAGGAAGTGATGAAAGCTCAATACCCCCACTTGTTCAATGACAACATGATAGGTATGTTTTGAGGACGAAACATCTTAAGGGGGAGAGAATTGTAATGGTCAATAATTAGCATCTATTTAAAATAAGTATTTGATATGCATAGAAACTATATGATTGACATTAGATATTAAAATAAATTGAGTAAATTATTAAATAAGAAATAAAAATGAACTAAATAGATTGATAAAATTTAATTTGGTTAGGCATATTGTAATAAAATTACAGTTTAATAAAAGCTAGTGGAATTTAATACATGTAAAATAAATAAATAAATAATTAATTAATTAAATATAATAGAACAAGTTAAAAGAAAAAAAAAAGAGGATACAGAGGTCGAATGTGGTTTTGTGGGAGGGGGAATGTATTTGAGTTAAATGCATTTAATATCATATTAACACCAACCTTATCTCCACTCTTCTTCTTCCTCCAACCACCAGTTTCCATTTCTCTCCAACCACCAGTCTCCATGATTTTCAAGAAGTTCACTCTAAATAGATTTGTTCTTGGTAAGTGATCAATTCTCATTTATTCTTGTATTTTTAGAGTATTAGGACTGTATAGTATCAGTATTTGGAACTCGCTTTTAGAGTGAGTTATCAACCAAATTTGAAGAAGTAGAAAACATAAAAGTTGTTCATCTATGTCTGATGTATCTCTCTGCCAAATTTTATTGAATTATTTTGATTATATGAAGAGATATGGTTATTGGAATGAAACTGGTTTAGGGAGACATATCAACTAAATAACCTACGGTTTTTGTACAAATTTATTATCTTAGTGGCTTAATCTGAGGTTTTGTAAAACATGAAAGCTATAGGTATATATGTTATTGAGGTCTCTGAAAAATTTCGTCTAAATTGCTCTTGTGTAGGTGGAGTTATTCTGAAATGAACTATGACTATTCCTTGTATGAGCTGGTTTCATATACCTGTTCAATTCCAGTAATTTTGTCCTTATATTTCACATATTTTTAGATCGAATTAGCCAAAGTTAAAAGTTTTACTCCTATGTCTTATCTAAATTTCTGGGAAAGTTTCACCTTAAAATGTCATGTATTTTGTGAGTTATGAGCTGAACAATGAAACTGGTTGGGTTGATACTTTATGTCGAACCAGTTATAGATCCTCTAATATTTGAGAATCTTAGAGACCGAATCTGGAAATGAGTTACATGAAAAATGTTCCAAATTAATTTATATGATTGTATAAAAAATTTCAGAATAATTGAAGCTAAAATTTGAAAGCTATGAATTTTTGAATTGGGTACCTCGAAACTACCTAAGGGCAGAAAACAAGGTAATATTTAAAATTATACCCAAAATTATGTAAAGGGTCAAAAATTCTGCAATTTTAGTATATTTTAGTTTTACATGTTATATTTAATTAGGATCAAGAATCATATAAATTGGATAAGTGTAGAAAACATTATTAATCCAAGAGTCCTTAAAGGTCTTGTTCAATCTTAAAAGAAATTGTAGTTATTTATTTAAATTATATTAAGAATAAATATTTTATCAAGCTATTAATTAATTATATTTTTAAATTAGGATTTCAACAAGAAGAAGACCAACAAAAGTGAATAAGATTTGAACTTATATTTTGGAAAAGGAAAATACTATCGAGGTTTGTACATATATGTATTATGTTCTGCCCTTATGCATGATTGTGTGTGCATGACATGAATTATTTGTCACAATGATGAAATTGTATATTATGACATGTTTTAAAATTATAGAAATGTTATTGACTATGAACTTAACATTATGCTAATATTTGATAAAATATCATGCTATCACTTGGTTTTGAAATAAATGGTGAGTATATGATTGTGTTAATGTGAACTGAGAATTGATTATAGAAACAAGAAATTAATGGTGTTAATTGCCCATTTCTCTACCTGAAGACTTACATAGGATAGATGGTGCACCATTATGGGGGACGTTACGGTACCGCTATGGATATGATTTAAGGACAGGGTGGCTTAAGCTCTGAGCGCACCCCTGATCCTGATTACACACAGATGACATAATTATATTCGGCCAAGGTGGCTTAAGCTCCATGAGCGCCCTTGACTTGAGTTTGTGGTGAGTAGGGTGGCGTAAGCTCCGCGAGCGCCCCTATTTCACACCTCATATCCGGACAGTCCGGGAATGAGATTTGGGCTAATACTAATTAAAGACTTTGGAATGAAATGTGAGAATTATATTATTAACATAAGTGATTAAGAAATGAAATGCTTATATGAGGTAGTGAGAACTTAATTATTGAATATGATTATTATGCTTATACTGCTATGTGATGTGGTTAATTCTTTTATATGACAAATATGCAATAAAAATTCAGTGTGTCATGAATTATTTGAGACATGCATTTGTGTGACTGCTTGGGAAAACCTTAATGCTTTTATGTACCACTAAGGTAGAGATAGCTTAGCGTGGGTTTTCTCACGTTGGAATTGGAACTATAGACGGTAGGAAGTGAAGTGGTCAGGAAGGAAATCCAAGCCCATATCAGCAGAGACACAAGAGATATAGTTAGAGGGTTGGTTATTTAATAGTTTTTTTTTTCTTTTCTTGGTTGACTATGTATATGGTTTGTGGTGGACTTGACTCATATGTTCATATTGTGTATGTAAATAATTAAGTAATATAATCGGGTGCCATATGTGTGAACAATATAATGATATATATATTATTAATTAGAATGACCTGCCTAAACCAATATGAATAAATAGATTAAGTTATTTAAAATGAAAAAAAAAATTAATCCGAGCAGAATTATCAAGTTAAGCTTGTGACATCCCTCTTATATATGGGGGATTATTCCTACTATATAAGTGGGGCGTCATAACCAGAGTCACCATTTGGACCCCGGCTTGGAAGAACATTCATTTTTGTGACACATATTCACGCCCGTGAACTAGGACAAAGAAATATATCAAGCGCGAAGCAAGAGTTAGTTCAATGGCTACTTTCACATTAAATGCACCCAAACAACTATAATTCACAGAGGGAGTATAAATGTAAGTAATTTATGAATCCCAAACAGAAGAACAACAATTATTTTTCATCTTTAATCTTATTGTAGCCTTATGCATTAATTATTTTTCAACAATCCTCTACTTTTTGTGAAAACCTAATTGCTTATAACTTATGAGCATTGTAGGTTGGTGAGTGTTTTTCATTGTAATCAATTACTCAAAAGTGAGCTTGGGTATATTGGGTTAAGAGTGAAAAACTTTTAAAGGTTTATTATGTGAGCCATAAATTGGTTTTTTTGTGAGCCATTGAAAAACACAAGAGAATCTCTGGGTTAGGTGTTAAACATTGAGAGAAACACCATAGTTGGGAATGAGCTTAAAAAACTCAATTGTAACACTTAGTGAAACACCCAATCGAGATTGGGGAGAGGAGTAGGATTTGTTAATACCAGAACCTCTATAAATCTTGTATGTGATATCTCTCATTCCTTCATCTATTTTATTTATTCCGCACTTTCAATTAAGCAATTTTTTGTTTGCTAACCAATTCAACCCCCTTCTTCGTTTATTGTCTGGGCAACAATTGGTATCACAGCTTGTCTAGCAACAAAGCCTAATAAGCGCTAGCAAAGATCAAGAAATGACCAATGAAGGATTTCAAAGTCTCAGGCCTTACTTTGATGGAGTGGACTATGCTTATTGGAAATTCCGGATGAAGACATATCTTGATAGTGAAGGAATTGAAGTTTGGGATAGTGTTCGGAAAGAATAGAAACCACCAACCAAGAAAAGAGTTGATGGTGAAGAAGAAATTCTTTCAAGAGATGATTAGACGGAGCCTCGATGAAGAGCTAATTTCAAAAACAAAAAGGCAATGACAATCATTGCAAGTTCTTTATCTATTGAAGAATGTGGTAGAATCCAACATTGTCTAAACACATATGACATATGGAAAACATTGGAGAATTATCATGAAGGAACCAAACAAGTAAAATCCAAGAAGATTCAACTTCTTACTTCATAATATGAACTCTTCAAAATGAAATCCCATGAATCCATCACCGACATGACAAACTGTCTTCTAGCCATCATTAATGGCGTGAGAAAGCTTGGAAAGCACATGAGCTTGGAAGACGTGAACAACAAAATTCTAATAAGCCTTCATCTCAAAGACTATGGTTCGAGAGTTGCGGGTATAGAAGAGGCCAATGAAGACATGAGCATCATGCCTAGCGATGTGCTTATTGGCAAATTTCTAATGCACGAGATGGCGGTAAAAGGAGATAGAGAACTTGAAGCCAAACAAAAAAAGAGAAAGCCTCTAGCATTGAAAGCTTTTACTTCAAAATCTCACAAGGTAATTGAAGATGATGAAGAGAAGAGTAATGATGAGAATGAGGACATTGCCATGCTTTCAAGAAGAATAAAAAGAATGATTGAAAAGAGACTTGGAAATTCTCGAAACTTCAAATAAAGAACCTTCAAACACTCCTCAAATGACTCTCAAAGAAATAAAGAGGAGGTAAAATATTATGAATGCGGGAAGAAAGGACATATCAAACCAAAATGTCTAAAACTCAAGAAACATAAGAAAAGATTTCAAAAAGTTGATGGGGAGAAAGATCACAAAGCCATATGGGATGATGAAAGCTCTTCAAGCGAAAAATATGATAATGAAGGAGAAAAGGTCAGCCTATGCTTCATGGCTTTAGAGGATCACTTCGCGGATGAGGTAGATCCTTCTTACTCATACTTTTTTAATGATAATAGTAATGATAACAATACATTACAAGCAAAATGCATTTTTGCGACGAACAAATCCGTCACTAAATTTAAGAATTTCATCGCTAATCTAATTTAGCGATAGAATTGCTATGGATTTAATTCGTCTCATAAATTCTCTTCACAAGTCCAATAGCAATTGATTTTTATTCTATCGTTAAATTTAGTGACTGAATTAGTGATGAAATATTTGTCACTAAAGTGTGGTCGCAGGAATTGTAATGACAACAAATCAATGAGAGATTTTGCGACGAAAAATCATTCGCTATTGAGCTATGGATTTATATCCATCGCTATTGAGCTATAGATTTATATCTGTCACTATTTAGATATAGATTTTATCCATCACTAAGATTTGTAGGGCATTACTCCATACATCGCTAATCTAATTTAGCGATAGAATTGCTATGGATTTTATTTGTCTCATAAATTCTCTTCACAAGTCCAATAGCAAATGATTTTTATTCTGTCGTTAAATTTAGTGACTGAATTAGTGATGAAATATTTGTCACTGAAGTGTGGTTGCAAGAATTGTAATGACAACAAATCAATGAGAGATTTTGCGACGAAAAATCCATCGCTATTGAGCTATGGATTTATATCCATCGCTATTGAGCTATGGATTTATATCTGTCACTATTTAGCTACAAATTTTATCCATCACTAAGATTTGTATGGCATTACTCCATACAATTAGCGACAAATTTTTAGTCGTCGCTAATTTAGTCGCATATCCATTTTTTATATATTATATTTTTAATTTATTTCTTTTGTAATTTTAACATTCAATTAAATGAAAAACAAATATTTTTTTAACAGGATTCATATAATAAATATTAAAATTTTTTAGTCCAACATGAAAAATATTCAATAATTGAAAATCTACAATATTGTTAATATATAGTCCTACATTCTATCAAAGTGAGGTGGATCGCTTTGTGGAGTTGATGAAATGTGGGTAGAATGAGTTATCTCTACTATCAGCTATTGCATCTCTATACACATCTTGTCTCGAAGATCAAGTCAAAGTTCTTCGCACATCTATTCTCGCATTTGATGCTTATATGACTTCAACATAGTCTGAACCTTATGCTGCATATCTTGCATAATACTAGCACGCAACTGCTCCATACTAATATCTCGTGATGTGGTAGTGGAGTGAAAAGAGGAGATACCGGTGTAGAAATGTGCTGCCTTTGTGCCCATCCCATGTACGCGTCGTTTTTTTGGCCACCAACAGCCTCTAAAAATAACTGCCTCAAATCTGGCTCATATGGCTTGTTGGATCCCTCCATTGGTTGAGAAGAAGTCTCTCTAAGGGCTTGCACTTGATCCTTCAATACAAATTTTAAGAAGAAAAAATATAAATTCCATGAGATTAATCGAAAAAATGAGCAAACAAAATTTTAAATATATACAATTACTAAATTTGGTAAATACATACAGCAACAGGTTTAGACCGTTGGTCTACATACTCAATTCTTAATGAAGTATTTCTAGTGTGTGTTGTCTCAAAGAGCTCTATAGGATTTGGTTCACGTCCTAACTCTTTTGCCTGATCATAAGAATGAAATAAAAATAAAAACACATTAACTATAAAATTACAAGCATAATACATAAGCAAATAAAAACAAAGACATTAACATACATTTTACAATCTAAAGATATAAATAAATAAAAAATTCAAATTAAGTTATCATTATCAATATACCATCCGCATGCCACGCTCAACCATGGATATAGAACCCCTTGTATGTTGTGAGGGACTTGAACCTGAGCCGCTCGTCTCAATAAGTCTGTTCTTAGAGGCAATGGTAGATTTTTCCTTGAACTCAGGAGTGGACCATTCTTTCTGCTAACTATTCCAAACTTGCTCTGGAACAGGTGGTGGTTTACTGCCAGAAGATCTCCACTTACTCAAAGTGTCACTATAACGTGTAGCAGCCTATTGTAACCATCTACGCTTAATTACCATCTTAAGTTTTGGATCCCAAGTAAATTCCTTTTAAAATAGAAATAAAACACAACATATAAGACAAATTTTTGTCTTACAACATTCAATTAAGATTAATATTTCATATCAAAATAAAATTTTGACAAAGTTTCGTCTATAACATAAGTAACCTGACATGAATTATGAGGCCTCAAACAAACAATCAAGCACAAAAGAGATTAATTATTCAATTTCAAACTAAAATTTTGGTAGAGTTTTGCCTATAACATAAGTAACCTGACTTGAATTATGAAACCTCTAACAACCAATCAAGCACAAAAGAGATTAAATATTAAATTTCAAACTGAAATTTTGGTAGAGTTTTGCCTATAACATAAGTAAGTTGACCTGAAGTACAATGTCTCTAACAACCAATTAAACACAAAAGACATTAAATATTCAATTTCAAACTGAAATTTTGGCAGAGTTTCGTCTATAACATAAGTGACCTGACATGAATTACGAGGCCTCGAATAAGTAATCAAGAACAAAAGAGATTAAATATTCAATTTCAAACTGAAATTTTGGCAGAGTTTCGTCTATAACATAAGTAACCTAACCTGAATTACGAGGCCTCTAACAACCAATCAAGTACAAAAGAGAGTAAATATTCAATTTCAAACTGGAATTTTGGTAGAGTTTTTGCCTATAACATAAGTAACTTGACCTGAAGTACAAGGTCTCTAACAACCAATCAACCACAAGAAATACATTTTTAACAAAGTCATATTCACTTCATCACATTTTTTTACTTAAATAATTGGATTTTACTTGAAACTCAAGGCAATAAAAGTCTCTGACATCATCAGGCACAGTCTTCCATGCATGTCCTCTATGACTCAAGCGAAGCAAAAACTACGGGTGATAGCCGCAGAAGCTACATGAGACTGAAGAAAACTCCCACTATGCATGAAGTACAAACAAACAATTCATAAAAAATAGACTCAATGCATGAATGAAAAGATTTCAAGAAATAATAATAGTAATATTACCTTCTAGGATCAAGATTGAGTTGTTGTCTACCATTGGTCGACTCAGCAACTGATGCTTCATATTGTAAATGTAGGGCTAAAGCAGTTGAAAGAGATGATGTAGTAGGTTGTGATGTGGGAGATGCAGATGTAGAACCTCCTAAGATCGACATAGTTGCTGATGGATGAGCTAATGATAATGGTTGTCATGGTGGTGTTGATTATTGTGGTTGTGCCAATGACCGTAGCAATGACTGTGATGGTGTCGATGAATGTGGTGATGGTTGTGATGGTGTAGATGATTATGGTGATGGTGGTACACAAAATGGTGGAACTGGTGGTCGATTTGAGAAATTACTCTTCTTTGTCGATCTCTCTTCTCATTTTGTAGGCCACCTGCCTCTACCATGTAATATATCTTCCGATGATGTGCGACTCAACTGCATATTAGTCACTTGATAACATTAAACAATATGAAAAGCAACAATGAACACAAATATCAATTGCTATTTAAAAAGAATAATAATAATAAAAGCAATACCGATGTAACAATTTACAAACATATCTCATGTGATTAAATATTTGTGAATAGTACATAATACCAAAAAGAAAATAACATCTTTGGTTTGGCCATTATACCTAATCACGATCATGATTGTTAGAATCCCACTCATCCACATCAGTTTCTTCATCATCATCATATGATTCAATTTCAAGATCATGCTTTTCTTCTTCTTCATTATCCTCTTCGATGTCAATAAATGCACCTGTTGAATCAACTAAATTATCACTTTCATCATTTTCAATATCTATATAATGAATATCAATGTCATCTTTTTGGAAGGATGTTGATACATTGGACAGTTGACTACCTGATGTTGCTTGTGGAATTCCAAATTTAGCCCTAGCTTTAATTTTGCAAATAGCCAACCACTCACTTTTTTCACGTTTGATAGTTGGATATGTGATAAAATTTACCTGAAAAGCTTGAACTGCCATAACAAATGGCTCGTACCTGTTAAATTTACGTTTTTGATTCACTTCGACCAACTTATAATGTGGATGCACTTTTGTACCTAAATTTGGCAATGGATCAAACCACTCATACTTGAATAACACAATTCACTTAATTGGTAATGCAGGGTACTCCAATTGAACAACTTCAATCAAATGACCATAATAGTCACATTCATTTGCACTATAATTTGAGCCTTTTATGCATACACCACTGTTCATTGTAGATTTACCAGATCCATGCACTTCAGTGTGAAATTTGTATCCATTCACATAATAGCTCAAGTAAGACATAATTTTAGATAATGGACCTTTTGCTAAGTCCTTTATTAATTGATTGGATATGTTTCTTAATGGATTGTGTACCTAAAACAAATGTCATCAATTGTATAAGCTAACATTAAAGTAGAATTCTTGTTAATTGTTAATGAAAGAAAATCAATACTCACATGTTTATTAAACCAAATTAGAAATTCCTTTTCAAGTTTAGCATCAATCTTTTGAGTATAAACGTTCACTAGAATTTGCTTCAGCTCCTCAATATAAATTCTTCAAGGTACAATAAAAATCATTAATTAAATTTTATGATTTACCCAATGTTCAAATGAAAAGGTTAAAATTTATTAGGAGTTTATGACTTACTTAATAAAAGGTGCAACTTTTGTGCAATTAAGAATAATGTATGATTGTGCAGCAGCATATTCTTCCTCTGTCAAAAATCGGGATTTACTCTTTCCAAAGGCTCAGTCTGGTTGTGTGAATATGGATAAGTTGCCTTCATATTCTTCTACCCTATATTGACCACCGCCATTATTGCGTGACACTTTTCAGTGCCTTGTATTCACATGATCCTCAAAATAGTAAGAACAAAACAATGAAGCTTCTTCCACCAAATAAGCATTAGATATTGAACCATCAACTCTAGCTTTATTTCGGACATTGTTTTTCAATCGTTGAAGGTACTTAAGATATTAAATTTACAAGTATGGTAAATCTAACGCAAATAATAATGATATGCATTATTATTAAGTTCTTTTATATTACCTCTCGAAAGAATACATCCATCGGTATTTCATTGGACCTACTATTCTTGCTTCATATGGTAAGTGTATCAGTAGATGTTCCATGGAATCAAATAAGCTTGGAGGGAATATAAACTCAAGCTTACATAGAATAATAGGAATATCTTCTTCAATCCGTGTCATGTCATTATTAGTTATAACAACAAATGTTAAATCCTTAAAGAACAAGCTTAATTCTGTTAATGCCTTCCAAACATTGTTTGGAAGTAGTTCACAAAATGTAATAGGTATTAAACACTGCATAAACACATGACAATCATGGTTTTTCATCCCAAACAACTTAAGTTTTCTCATATCAACACATCTAGCCATATTTGACACAACCATCGGGAAATCTCAAATTTTTTAGCCATTCACACATGACTGATTTTGATTGATTATCTAGCATGTAACAAGTTTTAGGATATTTTTCCCATACAGAATCTCCTTCCAATTCTAGCTGGCAATAGTATGCATGCAACTCCTTTTGAGATTTGTATGTATCTTTTGTTTTCCTATCAACATTCATTACAGTGTTAAAAATATTGTCAAATATATTTTTCTCAATATGCGTTACATCTAAGTTATGTCGAATGAGAAGGGTACTCCAATAAGGCAAATCCCAAAAGATACTTCTCTTCCTCCAACCATATTGCTTGCAAATAGGACAATTAGTTTTCTCGGCATCCTGTTATGTTACCTTCTTCAAACCCAACTGATCAATTCCAAATAATATTTCACTTCCAGATCTAATATGGGGTGCTTCTTTAGTCACTATCTTATTCTTCATGAATGATGTTTTGTTCCATTGGAATGGATGGTCTTCAGCAAGAATTTACAACGGTTGTCAAACCACGATTGTTTTCTGCTCTCTAAAAGAGTAAAAGCATTAGTCCGATTCATACAATAAGGACAAGCTAACCTTCTAGCAGTATGCCACCCACACAACATCTCATATGCAGAAAAGTCACTAATTGTCCACATAAGAGCAGCATGCATTTGAAAATTTTGTTTTATCGAAATATCATAAGTTTGCACACCATCGAGCCATAGATGATTAAGTTTTGATATTAATGGTTGTAAGTAAACATCCAACTTATCCTTAGGGTTAGTTGGCCCAGGAATCAATATAGTTAAGAACATGTAAGCGTCCTTCATACACAACCAAGGTGACAAATTGTACGGAGTCACAATGACTGGCCAAGAAAAATATTGTTGTCCAAATGGTTGAAACCCATCAGTGGAAAGTCCCAATCGAACATTTCGAGTCTCAGATGCGAATTTTGGATGGGTATCATTAAAATGCTGTCATGCAAGGGAATCAGATGGGTGGATTATAACCCATCTTCAGTTTCATGCTCAGCATGCCACCTCATTTTCGCTACTGTGACATTGGATTCAAACAATCTTTGCAATATAGGAGTGAGGGGAAAGTAATACATCTTCTTTTCAGGAGTAACTATTTTGCTACCATTACATTGCCTTTTGTATTGAGGATGACCACAAAACTTACAACTAGTCAAAATATTGTCTTCACTCTAGTATATCATGCATCCATTTTTACAATAGTGAATCTTTTCAACTGGAAGACCCATTCCTTGTACTAACTGCTTTGTTCTGTAGAAGTTTTCAAGCCCCAGACTTCCTTCAGGAGTAATTTCTTTCATTAATCGAACCATGTCATCAAAATAATGTTAAGACATATGGTGTTCTGACTTCATGTGCATTAATTGATTAACAAATAATAAATGTGAATGACTTCTACATCCAGGGTACAAGTCCTCATCTGCATCCCTAAGCATATCATAAAACTTTTGGGCACTCGGATTCGGTGTTTCTTCCATGTAAGTTTCATTGAATGCTTAACCAGCAACATCCATATCCATGGAATGGTACCAACTGGATGATTTTGTATAATCAAATGTAGCAAAACCTTCACCCATATAATTGACATTGCTATTCAAGTTACTTTGAACTGCTTGTTCCCCGTGCAAAGTCCAATAATAATAATCCAGTACAAAACTATTTCTATACAAATGCAACTTAACTGTATCCACGTGATGAAACATGTGATTCTAACACTTGTGATTCTAAAACATGGACACCTTATCCTATCATTATCCATCATTTCTAGGTGACTGCATGCAAATTCTATGAATTGTCTCATACCAGTCATGAACTCTTGGTTCAAAAGTCCATCTTTCAACTATTTATACATCCATTGACGATCTGGTCTCATTTTTTTATTACCTATATTAAATGAAGGAAAACATTAAAATTGATTTGAAGTTCGAAATTGTAATTGATAAATCATAATGAAATCATACTAGGTTTTTGTTTATTATTATAACTATTGCTATTAACTTTCATAAAGATTTCAAGTTATACTAATCTAACTTTAGAGCAACTTAGCTATTCTTTATGAATGTACTAATATTATGTAAGTACATATTAGCACGTAACACATATGAAGCTATTGTTTAACATTCTAAGCTCCTAATTAGAATTTATATAATTGGCATTAACCGTAAACTAGTCAATCTAAAATCCCATATATACTATCATTTATCACTTATCAAAATTAAATATATAATTTTAATAATTGTAAAATATCATACCAAATGTCATCTCATTATTAAATCTCTACAAAGCTATTTATTATTTTAGAATGGTTGAAGAATACAAGTATATCAAAACATTAAGTAAAGACTGCTAAAGATTTTCTTTCTTATTTTCAGTTTTTTAATATAATTTTTATAAAAAAATTGGAGGTTAGAGTTGAATATGAAGGTGATTTAAACATAATGGTAGGTGTATTGTGTAATAAAACCATAATTTCATAAAATATGCAGGTGAGCAATGAGAATAAATTTTAATGAGAATAAAATTATATTAATAAATTTTAACTATAAGTTTTTTGTTTTCTAAATTTCAATTGAAATTATTCTTAAAAATAAAATAAAACAGCGAAAACAAAAAAGATTACAATAAGGATGAACAAAATCATAAACATAAGAAGAAGAGGAGATCATTTTTTGTTTTAGCTTTTCCATTTTTTTCAAACTGGATGGGACTATTTACGATGTCTCTTATTGTTGTTATTGGGTATTGTACAAAACAGAAATCTAAGATCTTTTTCCCTAATTTACTTAATCAAATTTCTACATTTTCATAAAATACTAATCTTTTTTTTAAATAAAAATAAAACAAAATTTTATCATATTTCAATTAGCATTGATAAATCCAAAATAAAGCCTATTCCACAATCCAAGCTAAATAAATATACCTGGCTATTGTTTATACTGAGTGAAAAAGTTTTTACAGTCGAGCTTCTCAATTAGTTAGCCGAGTTAGCTAGCAATTTTATTAAACTTAGTAATTCAATCAACAAAATATTTTAAAATGAAATTATCGTGACTATTTCTTAACATTTTATTAAACTTAATAATTAAACTTAGTTATTTTATTAAACTTAGTAATAATGCAATTACGTTATCTTAATATAACTTAAACATATTACTACTACACATAAAATAAACAAAGGTCATCCCAAATTTTGGCTCAAAAGTCCTTCTCCCTTGTTTGGAGCCCAAATATCGAGTAAATGTTTATGTCCCACTTGCTCCTTCGGCCACTGGTCTTGTGTCCAGCTCCGGTCATCTCCCTCCTCTGCTCCATTTGTCTTGCTCGTGCGCCATTTCTCTGCTCCATGTGTCTCGCTCCTATCTCCCAGCTCCAGTCCTCTTCGAGCTTTGATGGTCTTCTTGCCTCGGTCGCCTTCCAGCCCCGGTCGCCTCCCAGCTCCGATCGTTCTGCCGCACGTCTCTTCCATCCATTAAAGGTAGCTACTGTTTTTTTTGGTAAATTTTAGGTTTTAGGGTTATAATAAACTAAGTAAAAATGACGTCATTTCATGGGAAAGAAATGGTGTCATTTTTTTCATTTTTAGCGATAGCACTTGCCATCGCTACTAGTCATCACCAAAAAGTAGTGACGACATATGCATAGTGACAACTGGTCCATTGCTAATGTTTGGGATGGTGGATGCCATCCTTCTCTTTCAGCGACGACACATTTTTGTCACTAATTTAGCAATGACTATTTGCCATCACTAATTTACCGACGACTATTTTCCGTCGCTAAATATGGAGATAAAATGACCTTATGATTTAGTGACGGCATTGTCCGTAGCAACTTTTGGTACAAACATAATTTCGTTGCTATTCTATCAAATGGTTTCTATCTGTTGCTAATTGGCTATCACAAATTCATCTTTACACCATCGCAATTTCTAGCACCATATTTTCCCACCATATTAGCTACAACATTTAGCTATAGTCATAATCTGTAAGAATTTTTCCTCGCTAATCTATCGCTAATTTTGATGTTAGTTTTCTCAATTATTTTTTGTTAATTTCACTAGTCGATTCGTCATTGATCCGAAGCTAAATGTTATGAATGTCAATCCGTCGCTAAATTTTGTTGCTATTATATTCTTTTCTTATAGTGATAGTGATAGTGAAGATGATGATGATGATGATGAGCAAAGTTTAATAGAAGTGTTGAATCTAGAATTAGAAAAATATAGAAGTAGACTTAAAACTTATAAAAATAATATTTTAGATTTGAAAAATAAAATGGAAGTTTTACAAAAAGAGAATTTTGATTTTAAGACTTCTAATGAAACACTTCAAAAATCTTTAGATGAGTATTCCTCTAGACCTTCAACTAAATCTTCACCTAAAGAAAACAATATTTTGAAAAATAAAATTGAGGAACTTAGAAACTGAATTTCAAAGTTTCATAAAGGGAAAGAGAGTTTAGATACTCTCATAGTCTCTCAAAACCACCTTTAATAAGACATGGTCTAGGCTTTAATGAAACATCATTTATATCTCACAAGACTATATTTGTTAAGTTTAGTGCACAACAAACCTCCACAATTGAGATAATAGTCCCAAGGGCTAAAAGCATAGCATACACAAAACCCTCTATTCAAAAAAAGAATAGTAAAGGGTCACTTGGCTTAAGAGGGAAACCTCAAAAGCCAATCATGCTTTTATGTATAAAAGGCATTCACCTAGGAAAACACCTATTCATCATGCATGTGTATGTCATTGCATACAAACTCATTCTAAAAGGATGTTAAGACCTAAAAGCATGTCAAAACCGAAAAACATATATAGAGCTAAACAATGCAATTATTGCATGAAATTTGTTTATATCAACAAGCATTGTTGGATAAGGAAGGCTCATTAGGAACTTTCAAGTGCTAACCCTTAAAGACCCAAGTCCATATGGGTACCTAAAAACCAAACTTGAATTGTGGTTTTATAGGTATGCCTCAAGTCCACTATAAAGGAAAATGCTTGGCATATGGATAGTGGATGCTCAAGGCATATGACCGAAAATAAAGAACTCTTCAATCACATCAAAATAATTGATGGTGGTAAGGTAACCTTTAGGAACAATGCTAAGGGTAAGGTAATTAGCATTGGCTTTATTGGTATTAATAATACAACTTTTATTGAAGATGTTTTGCTTGTTGATGGTTTGAAACATAATTTGTTAAGTGTAAGTCAATTATGTGATAAGGGAAACCAAGTTATCTTTACCTCAAATGAATGTCTTGTAACCTCTTTAAATGGCCAAGAGATATTCAAAGGAGATAGAGATGTCAATACTTATATAACAGACTTACACAAAATATCTAACATTTCCTCTAAGTGTCTTATGTCAATTAGTGACAAATCTTGGCTATGGCATAAAAGGCTTGGTCATACAAGCATGGAATTACTTCAAAGCCTTAGAAAAGGAGAGCTAGTGAGTGGACTTCCTGTTAGAGAAGTACTCTAAAGGTAATCATCTTTAGAACTTATTGTACAAATTTATTTGATTAATAAAAGGTTTCTTCATTAATTTCATGTTCATTTGATATATGAATTGATAGTGATCTTAAATCAATTTATGAAGTCCTTAATACATAACATAACATGAAGGAAATCATGATGAGATCATGATATTGAGATTCTTGTCATGTGTAATTATGTTAGTATCAAAATTATCCCTAGTCATAGGATTAATGAGACGGGACGTTGTTAATCCGGATAGACTAGCACATATTACACTCCTTATTGGATCGAGTAGTAGATCTCATAATCTATAAGTATGAGATGTTTAGAGTTAACATGTGGATGCTTGCTAAGTGTAGCTAAGTATATTGGATGATCAGTTATGAGACAATCATATGGATAATCTATTCAAATGTCAATCACAATCTCATCATAGCAATGGTGCAAGTATTCTTAGACTTGAGACACTCAAGGATATCTTAGATACTGAATCTGTATTTTGACTCTATTCCTTGTTGTCTCAAAGGGGTTTCTCATAGGGTGGTGATTGGATACAGCTTGAGATATTGGAAAGTAATTGGGTAACCAACAAAGGATTCACCACTCCTGATAGAAGGAGTGTATACCCATGGTCTCTTATCGTGGTCATTACTCGAGAATCTCTGGCAGGAGTGGAAATGTCATGAGGATAGTCTTCAATGACATATCTAATAAAGTAATGAGCCTCAGGGACAATAACTGAAATTTCTTGGACTAGACGTGACATAGTCAGTCTAGTGGGAGCTAACACATGTCCACACTCTGAACCAAGTGGGGTATAGAATGGTAAAAGGAATAATTGCACAAAAATTGTCTATAGAAAGGTTCGTAGTCAAACCACTGACCTTCCAGTCAATTGGGGGTCATGATGTGTTACTAGATACCGCTCATGACTTGCTTAAATTAATTGTTAATTTAAGTAGCCAACATAACTGAGAACTTAATGGGTTACACGCATGGAAAATATGGAGAATGAGTAAAATGGTCTTGGATGAGATCCAAAATATGAGAGAATTATTTCGGAATGGATCGCGATGATATCGCATGGGAAAAATCGTTCGGATGGGTCATGGGCCGACACACAGTGGGCCAGCTGGGTTGCCGTAGCAGGCCCATGCGCATTGGTGCCTCCCATTGGCCAACGGGTGAATTTGGCCTTAATTAGGCCAATTATGGCTACTAAGCACTTTCACTATTTATTCAATTCCCTTTTCTCTATTTTTGACTTTTGATCTTTTCTTTAAATTCGATTCAAATAGAAAAGACATCAAATGACAGAAAATAGACATGAAAATATTTTTTTGTGAAAAATATTTTTAAGACAATAAAATTCTCTCAATAACACTTTCAAAGCTAGCACTTTGAATTTGTTCAAACAATTTCTTTTGATAGTTTCTTCTTCATTATTTGCATGGATTATCATTAGAGACATCCTAGTATGGTTTGTTGTGGTTTGCTACAATCCAACAAAGTGAAGATTTGAATAACAAATAAAAAGTTACAAGGTATAATTTCTAACCTCTATATTTATATAAATTAGTTTTAATGACACAATGATCTTTTGTTTCGGATTTTGAAAATTTTATTTTTTCGCTGCGTTGATGAATGGGATTCATTATTCAAAATCCAACAGTGGTATCAGAGCCCCCTTGTGTCCATTAAAATTAATTTTAATTGAAAGTGCAATGTGATTGCATGTTTTTGATGATTTTGAATCAATAGGTTTTGAAAAATTGAAATTAATTTGTAAAATATGTTTTACACATTTTTCTTTTTCTAATCTGATCATGGAATGATTAAGGATGATTATTTTGATTGAAAAATGATTTTAATGTGATTCAAGTAATTAATTTCAAATTTATTTTAAAAATGCCTAAAATTGCCTTTTTTGAACATGTGTTGTTGTTTGGCTTAATTGATAGGGCTGGTGATATTTTTTTTGTAATTTGATTAAGAAGAAATTATTTATAAATATTGAGAATATTTTTATGCCTCTATAAGTTTCAATAATTCATTAAAAAATATTTTAATTAATTTTTCAAACAAACACAAAAAAGTGACTGTTTTTGCTGACCCGGTGGGGTTGTTTTGTTTGATTGTTTTGTATGTGTTTATTTTATTTCTAGTACCTTGAAATATTTTTTATGTGATGAAAAATATGTTAATTTTATGTTATATACATGCCAAAATTAATTTTCATGCATTTGAAATTTTAAAAAATTTCTAGATATCGAATGAATCGTTTTGAGCATCTATGTGTGTTACTTCGTTTGTCTTAGTAATTTTGGCTTGTGCCAAAACTATTTTGATGAACTTGAGCTGATCTAAATATGATTAGAATAATTATTTGTAGTTATAAAATTTTTAGAATTTTTGGAAATTAATTTTGAATTAATTTAAGTTGAGCAAATGTAATTCTAGTATGACTAGATATTGGTATGTATATTAAAATTAAATTGTTTAATTTTAACATCATAATATTATGATTTTAATGAGAATTAATTTTGAATTAATTCTGAAAATAAGGAATTTAATTTTAATTTGATTAAATATTAAATTTCACTTTAAAATAACATATAAAATTTAAATTAACCGAAAGAACACAAGTAAATAATTTTGGTTCAAGCGTAGAATCGATTTACAACTTGAAATCTAAAATTGTCATTTTTATTTTAGGCATTAGAGAATGCATGTTAGAGGTGTATGAAAAGGCATGATTGATGATTATGGACTTAGGCTTAATGTGATTAAGCATGCATGAAATTGTTTTGTTTATGGTAAATAGGTCTGCGTGTTCCTACCTCTTTTTTTCTTATGTATTTCTCTTCTCATCTTACTCCCTTCAAATGTAAATTGAGGTTTTCTATACTTTGAAATATGTAATTAGATTACATAGGATTAGGATAGAATGAAGATACAAAAGAGCAAGAAGCAAAAGAGGTGGTACCATAAACAAGAAGACTTAGAAATAGGAATTTGATTTCTATTTTGAGTTGTAAATTCATGCATATACCTAGGTAAGGCCTAGTCAATTTCTCTTTGGCTCAAGAGATTGACTTTAGTACGTCCATAATCATGCCATATAGTTAATATAACTATTTTTATATATCCATGTGATGAATGTATGACATATAAAAGCATGAAATATTAACTTGATGAGACTTAACAAAGAAATGCCTTAGTAAATAAACAATTAAGACTTACGCCTTCCATTAATGTGGGGAGAACTAGAGTTCTTCTAAAGTTAGAGTTGTTGAGTTGCCTCAAGCTCACTCTATAAGAATATCTTCAAACCATTGAAATTAGATTTCACTAAATAACTTGTTGGATTTGCACCAAGGTTAATGAGTATTGGAGGCGAAATTGGGTTTGTATACATGAGATGTACACATATCAAGAGTTGAAAGCCCAATGTATGTGCACACATCAATAAGTTAATAGCAGAAGATTCGATAGTTGCATGAATAATGCAATTGGTATGGATTAGATACCTACCAATCAAACTAAGGATGGCTTGTTGTGTTGTCTCAAGGTTATTCTTAGCTAGTTGGATATCGACCCACTAGGAGAACTTCCATATAAGTTCTCTCGGGTTCATAGTGAGGGCTATGGATTCGCAATTAAATAGTGGAAGTCATAATACGATTTATTAAAGACCTAATAAACATGCATTTTATATACATTCTAACATGTTCTATTTTACATCTATGTTTCTAGAATCATCATCATGACAAGCGTGAATTTGCGATCACTAATGGAATAAAATAAGTTGACTGGGCCTAATTTTTTGGATTGGCTAAGTAATTTGAGAATAGTTCTCAAATCCGAAAAGATTGGTTGTCTTAGATGAGGCACTCCCTAATCCCCCTACTGCTAATGCTTCTGAAGATGTTCATAAGGCATATCAAAAACATCTTGATGATAGTGAGATGCTGCATTATGCTTGCTACTATGTCAGCTAAGTTGCAAAAGCAGCATGAGGCTATGGATGCTAATTCCATAGTATACCGTCTAAGAGAGCTTCTTGATGAGCAAACGCGTTCCAAAAGGTTTGAAACTTTGAGGTTGCTCTTCTGCAATAAGATGGTTGAGGGGACATCTCCAATGCAATATACATTGAAGATGAATGGCTATATTAAAAGGTTAGCTACCTTGGGATTTGTGATGGACCATGAATTAAGTATTGACTTAATTCTAACCGGTTTGTCCAATAGTAATTCACATTTTGTGCTTAACTATATGATGAACCAAATCTCTACTCCTATTCCTGAGCTGATTAACTTGCTTAACATAGCTGAGCCATTTGTCAAGAAGGAAAATAAGGTTGTGATCTTGGTGGACTCTTTAGGTTTTGAAAAGAAGAACCTTAAGAAGAAGAAGAAGTCCATGAAGCCTAAGGGAGGTGTGGCCAAGAAGAAGGCCAAGGAGATCGCTCCAAAGGGAACATGCTTCCATTGCGGCAAGGATGGCCATTGGAAGAGAAATTGCAAGGCTTACATAGAGTCCTTAAAGAAGAAGGCATCTGATGCCCCATCTACTTCAGGTGTTTTTGTCATTGAAATTAATACTGTTTCTGATAATAATATATGGGTATTAGATACCGGTTGTGTCTCACACATATGCACTTATATGCAGGGCCTAAGGAACAGCAGGCAGCTCAATAAGGGAGAGTCAGACCTACGCATTGGAAATGGAGCAAGGGTTGCTGCATTAGCTGTAGGAACTTATGTATTGACCCTCCCTAATGGGTTATGTTAAATTTGGATAATTGCTATTATGTACCTGCTTTGACTAAAAACATTATTTTTGTTTCAAGTCTAAATAAAGATGGTTTCCATTTAGCTTTTAGTAACAATTGTTGTTCTGTTATGTTGAATGGAATTCTTTATGCTAGTGGTACATTATGAAATGGAATATACATATTAGATATGTCAAATCCAATTTTAAACATCAATGATAATAAAAGGCAAAAACAAGATATGTTGAAATCATCTTACTTATGGCATTGTTGCCTTGATCATATAAGTGAGAAACGCATGGCTAAGCTACACAAGAGTGGTAGTTTGGAGTCATTTGATTATGAATCATATGACACATGTGAATCTTGCTTATTAGGCAAGATGACTAAATTACCCCTTAAGGGAAATGGTGAACGTGCTAATGGAATTTTAGATGTAATACATTCAGATGTATGTAGTCCAATGTCTACACACGCTAGAGGTGGTTTCATCTACTTCATTACTTTTATCGATGACTACTCACGATATGGTATATGTATCTTATGAGATACAAATCTAAAGCTTTTGAAAAGTTCAAAGAATTCAGAAATGAAGTAGAGAAGCAACTTGGCAAAAGTATGAAAACACTTCGATCAAATTGAGGAGGTGACTACTTGAGCCAATAATTTCTAGATTATCTTAGGATAATGGGATTTTATCTCAATGGACTCCACCTTACACGCCACAACACAATGGTGTGGCTAAAAGGAGAAACCGAACCTTGTTAGACATGGTAAGGTCTATGATGAGTTTTGCGGAACTCCCTAAATCCTTTTGGGATTATGCACTAGAGACCGCCATTTATATATTAAATGGAGTTCCTTTGAATTCAGTTGATGTTACTCCATATGAGATATGGTATAACAAAAAACCCACATTTTCTTACATGACAATTTGGGGTTGTCCTGCTTATGTGAAGTGAAAAATGTCAGATAAGCTAGAAGCTAAGTCTGACCGATGTCTATTTGTGGGATATCCAAAAGCATTATATGGATATCAATTTTACCACCACTTGGAACAAAAAGTTTTTGTTTCAAGACATGCTATCTTTTTAGAGAGACAATTCCTTATAAAAGGAGATAGTGGGAGCAAAATTGAACTTGAGAAAGTTTAAGATGCTCAAATAAATGTTGATCAACTGCCTTAACCCGAGCTTGTTACTCATACAAATGAAATAACAGCCCAAACTTCTGAGGCACAAGAGCTTCGTAGGTCAAGTAGGATACATACTGTTCTAGAGAGATATGGATTTCTCATTAGTAAACAAAATGACGTATTGCTCAAAGAAAACGATGAGCCTACAACCTATGAAGAAGTTCTGAATAGTTCAGAATCTGACAAATGGCTTTAAGCCATAAAGTCAGAAATGGATTCCATGTATGATAACCAAGTATGGACTTTGGTTGACCCACCCAAAGGGATAAAGCCTATAGGGTGCAAGTGGATTTTCAAAAAGAAAACTGACATGGATGGTATTGTGATTACCTATAAAGCTAGACTTGTTGCTAGGCAGGTTGATACCCGCAACAAGTTGGCCAACGGGTGAATTTGGCCTTAATTAGGTCAATTATGGCCATTAAGCACATTCACCATTCATTCAGTTCCCTTTTCTCCATTTTTAAATTTTGATTTTTTTTTGAATTTGATTCAAATAGAAAAGACATCAAATGGTAGAAAATAGACATGAAAATATTATTTGGTGAAAAAAATATTTTTAAAACACAATAAAATTCTATCAAGAACACTTTCAAAGCTACCACTTTGAATTTGTTCAAACCATTTCTTTCGATAGTTTCTTCTTCATTCTTCACGTGGATTATCATTATAGACATCATAGTATGAATTGTTGTGGTTTGCTACAACCCAACAAAGTGAAGATTTGAATAACAAATAAGAAATTACAAGGTATAATTTCTAACCTCTATATTTATATAAATTAGTTTTAATGGCACAAGTATGATATTTTGTTTCAGGTTTTGAAAATTTTATTTTTCTACTACATTTAAGAATGTGATTCATTCTTCAAAATCCAATAGTATATATGTGGCAAATGAGGTATATATGTTGTATATGAATGGTATATGTGAGAAGGATATAATTGTTGATGAATTCTTAGTTACAAATGCATATGCATAAGGACTTAAAAAGGCATTGTGACTAGATGATTGACTTTGCAAGGCAAAAAAAAAAAAAAGCCTATGGCCTAACAAATGTGCAAATGAAACAAATGATCAAGCTAGCTAGCAAATGCAAATGTTCACATGGAAACCCGGGGCAATGTATATTTAACTTGTTCACAACAAAATCAATTGAGCAAAACATGAGCATAAGCAAAGAATAGTGATCACATGCTTCAATTTTACTGGTAACTATATGATACTGATGAATGAAATGGATATGTGGTATGCGTTGGATTTATGATATATTACTATGAGTTTCTTGGTACTTTATAGATTGTTTAATGATTACTCTTACTGAGCCACAGCTCATCAATTTGTATCATTTTTCAGGTAAAGAAAAGTGATAGCTCATTGTAGTTGACATATAGAAGACATGGAACAAAGGTCACTGGCCGAGTCTCACCACTCTCTCTCCTTGCATTCCATACGAACATGAGATCATAACATCTACATTTTGGTTTTATATGAATATACATGTATATTTACTCAAATTTGTACAATGATATGTAAATGGATGCAACTAGTAAACCTTATATGTAAAGTTTAAGTTTTAATATATGTGAGATATGTTGATTTGCAGATTTATTGAATGATGATATGGATGTGATGATAAAAAAATAAATTTACTATCAATGTTAATAGGTTCGCTAAACTGACTTGTATGCCATATGTGATTACTAGACTCAGGGATAGGTTTTACTGAAATGCATAAGGCATGATGTTACAACAATGGCTAGAAGTATTCTGATGGATTTAAGCATAGCAACTAGAGATAACGTTTTGTCATAGTGAACACCTTGTCTTTGACAATATCCTTTAGCTACTAGCCTAGCTTTATGGGTAACTATATTACCTTCCGTATTAGTTTTCTTTTTGAAGGCCCATTTGCATCTAATGGGTTTTGTCCCTTCAGATGGATCAACCAAAGTTCATACTTGGTTTTCACACATGGAATCCATTTCTGACTTCATGGATTTTAGCCATCTATCAGATTTTGAACTATTCAGAACTTTTTTATAGGTAGTAAGTTTATCATCCTTTATGAGCAATACGTCATTCTGTTCACTTATGAGAAATCTATATCTCTCAGGAGCAATTCGTATCCTACTAGATCTATGAAGATCTTGTATTTCAGAAGGTGTTACTGTTGCTTCAACTGTATGAATAATAGGTTCAGGTTCTATCAGTTGATTAACATCTATCTGAGCATATTGAACTTCATTAAGTTCAATCTTGCTCCCATTATATTCTTTTAGAAGAAACTCTTTCTCTAAAAGACAACATGCTTTGAAACAAACACCTTTTGTTCCAAAGGATGGTAGAATTGATATCCAAATGGCTCTTTTTGATATCCGACAAATAGACATTTATCAGACTTAGATTTTAGCTTGTCTAACATTGTCTGCTTCACATAAGCAGGATAACCCCATACTTTCATGTGTGAAAGAATAGGTCTCTTGGTATTCTATATCAGATATGGAGTAACATCAATTAACTTAGAAGGGACTCCATTTAATATATAAATAACAATCTCTTGTGCATGACCCCAAAAGGACTTAAGTAGTGCTGCAAAACTCATCATGGATCTTACCATGTCTAATAAGATTTGGTTTCTCCTTTCGACTATATCATACTATATCATTGTACTGTGGTGTGTAAGGTGAAGTCCATTGAGATAAAATCTGATTACCTCTTAGATAACCTTGAAACTCTTAGCTTATGTATTCATCACCTCGATCTGATTTACGTGTTTTAAGACTTTTACCAAGTTGTTTCTCTACCTCACTTCTGAATTCTTTGAACTTTTCAAAAGCCTCATATTTGTATCTCATTAGATACAAGTATCCATGTAACACCCCTTCACCTTAGCAGCATATGTTTGAACAAAGGAGCACTATGTCATCATTATTAAATACATGTAAAAAAGTGGTACATTTTTTTTACTCAAATAAGATAAAAGAAGTGTCATACATTTTACTTATAAATAAATCATTTTTAAAATATAAAGTTAATTTACAAAACCGTAGAAACAATTTATAAACCAAATATACAAAAGAACATGACCCACTATGTTTGAGTTTGGTTGCATTACTTGGTAAAATCATCGTTGACTTTATCTAACGACCTCTACTCTTTTTTCTCTAGATTTACACGAGAGGAACTCCCATGCTAAGCTCTAAGATTAGTTGTGCATAAAGATAAGGCAATAAACTACTTTCATACAACATGCAATCATTCAAATATACCAAGTTATTCTAGTATTAAAACATTTATTTCCTTGTCATACATTTTTTTTTCATTTTTCATCCTTGCATGAACCACATGATCAAATTACACAATTTCTTTACCATTTCATATTCTTAAGTAAAAACAAGTAATTCATTTACATACACATAGAATTTTCTTTATCTCATATTTATCTTATTTATTTCCATAACACCTAGGAACCACTAATTAGGATAACGGGGTTGGTCATCCAAGCATTTAAAAGTGCCAGTCGGGCATAATAGTATGCGAATACAAGTGTCACTATCGATATTAATATATAGGTGTCATCACTGGTATTAATAATAGTGTCATCATCGCCTTTAATAATAGTGCCATTGCCGCTTTAATATAGGTGCCATCACTAGCACTAATTGACCTACTAATTGGCATGCCAAACAATCCAAAATTCTATTTCTAAGATAGGTGTTTTAGGGTTTAATTCATATTATCATCAAATTGTCTTCTCTTTTCATTGTTAATCTCATTTTTCTTTGTTCATTTCATTATATCACATATTTTTTTATCAATTTTATATTTCTCTTATTTCCCTTCATTCCATTTTCTTTTCTTATAATATGGTGAATGAAAATTACCCATTTACTTATCAAATGCACAAATTATGAAAAATAGGGTATTCACAGTCGTGACTTCTTATTCACATCCGAGAACAATGCTAGACACATTGCCTCATGGTCGTGTTAAAATGTTTATGCTTGTGAAAAAACTCATACCTGTTACCCAAGACTTGACTCAAGCCATGAATGAATCTAGAATAGAAGTTGTGACTCAAGTTATTAATAATAGTGTCAATCTGGAATGAATAGTACTATTTTCATGCAAACAGTACACCTGTGAGTAAATTCTCCATGCCCATGAATAATTCTTCACACTCGTGTTATACTTCTTTTACCATATTCACTTTGAGCTTCCCAAAACCATGAAACTAGCTACCACAAGATATATTTCCTAAAGTTCATTATTCAACATACAAAGATTTTACCATATTCACACACACTTCCAATATACTCAAATTCCTAACATACAATATCCAAAACACAATTACATATTATCACCTTTATCATGTTATTTTGAAATTCATAAATGTAACGCTTGCAAGTTAGGGCCTGGAATTAATATGTTAAATAAAGGTATATTAAGGGTATGTGGAAAGTATATGGGTGGTTATGGATGTTAAGAACCTTATTATAATGAAAATAACAGGAAAAAATAAAATTTCCAGAGTTCACACCCCTGATATAGTTAATCGCGGCCATAAATATCATGGAATTTAGATTATGAAGCTAAGGAGCTTCATGGCTGTGACATTATGGTTCACGCCTGTGAAAGTTCACAATTCATATATATGGCAGTTTTGTGTTTTGATAGAAAATCATATAAAATCACTTCTAACCCTAGCCAGCACTCTCTGAAACCTTAAAAATAGATTTCTCTCATTCCTTTTTCAATTATGACTGATTAAACACAAAATAACCACCCAAAATGAGTTTGAAATAGATAAAAACAAGAAATTTGGTATAAAAATCGTGGTGTGTGATGAGGAGCATTGGAACACATTCTAAAATGTAGATAACCGATATGTTATTATTGAAATAGAGGTAAGAGGGGTTGTTTTTGTTAATCTTTGATAGTTTCAATTCATATTAATGGGAGAGTTAGATTTATAGGCTTAAAACAATGAAAAGTTAAGGTTTTGATAGTTTAAAGCATGAGATGCTATCCATGGTAGATATAGTGATAATGTGGTCTCTGATTTTTTGTTAGAGTCTAAAATAGAGGGTGGAGATAACCACCAAAAGCAGTAGACATGTGAAAGTTGAGTTTTTCCAATAATAAGGTTTGTACATATACTCATTTTTCTTTGTTTTTAATGCGCCTATGATATGAATTATGAATTCTATTGTGTTTACTGACAATGAATATTGATATGGTGTAGGCTAGAATGTGATTAATGGCTAGAAATAATCTATGATGCATGAAAATGGTTGTTATTTGGATTATGTTGGAATATTAATAAATAAGGCATGGGACCTTGTTTGAATCTTGATTATGATCAATTTTTACATTGTGGAATATAAGAAGTGTTGATAGGTGTGGCTAACATTGGTTATATTTATAATTTCGCATGATTGTGTGTGAAATTGGTTGAAAACAATGCTGGAATATCATTTCTGTGTAATGTATCACGCATGTGAAGCCAAGCCTCATGCCCATGAAAGGATTTCATGCCTGTGAAGCCATGCTTCACTCCCATGAAAGGATTTCACACCCATGAAGCCAAGCTTCACTCCCATGAAAGTATGAATTTCACACCCATGAATGTTCAAGTCATGAGTAGACAACCCGTGATAGAAGGCTTCAAGCCTGTAAATGCCTTGTACCCAGAAACATATAAATTGATTAATGTGATGAAGAAACATGAGTATATATATATATATATATATATATATATATATACTTGTTATGATTGAATGAGATTATATGAAATGTGATAACATGATCTAGAATCCATGAATAAGCTCTAGGTGCTTTATAATACAAAGTATTATGTGATGATTATGTAAAAATGAATGAAATGTGACATAAATGAAATAAATATCCAGAAAGTAATTAATTGTGCCCATTTTCTATTCAAGGACTAGCTAGGATAGGTGGCATGCCATTAAGGAGTTACGGTACTATAGAATAGTTATACATGCAATTATTATATTGCTCATCAGGGTGTCTTGAGCTTGTGTCAAAGCGCTCCTGATTTGAGAAGCTCAGTGGTAGTGTATCCAGATTAGGGACAAAGTGGATTAAGCTCCTTGTACTTATATGCATACAATCATTACTCATTAGGATGGCTTAAGTTTGTGTTAGAGCGCTCCTAATTTGAGAAGCCTACTGGTAGTAATACAAACATATATAATAGTGAATAGGGTGGCTTAAACTCATGTTAGAGTGCTTTTGTTTCACAACTAGCATCCAGGTGGTCCGAGTCTAGAGTACTAGGCTAAGAAAATTAGAATTTTGTAATACAGTAATATGAAAAATTGGAATTCAAATAATCAAAATACAGTCATATCCTAGAAAAGGATTGTGAAAACCAGTAATCATATGAATGACATTAAAAGCTTGGTATTTCAAATTATGATCGCAATATGACTATATGATATGGATTCACTCATGATAATTATGCCATGCATGTAATTAGATTATGATATTAATATGTATGTTTTACTTCGATGTATTTATGGCATGGCTGAGTATGTTGTTATCACAAGTTGAATATTATGATAGTATAGTACAGTATAGACAAGTCAACATGAATAAAGTAAGTCAATATGTGATATGTAAATGATGATATGGTCAAGCACACAGGTATGTTCTTATTATGAATGTTATGTTATATGTGAATGCATGTTAGAATTTAAATGATTATATGTACAACTAAGCTTTCAGTAGCTTGACATGTGGGTTTCCCTGCTCGCAGGTTTGGAGCAAATAGACTATTGAGTTGACAAAAAGAGAAAATCAAGCCAGTCAGAGTTGACCCGTGTTGGGTCTGTACTTTATCTCATTCATTTCATTATTGATTATTCTGCATGACATGGGATAAAGACATATAGTTATTTCAATGTTTAAATAAGGACATGTAATAGATTTTCACAAGCACAAGTATTATTGATTATGTAATAAGGGATATTAAATCCCGAGATCGTTTTGAGATGAATCATATTTGGTATTTGTTACACAAATTATGGTAGATGAATGTTTTAAATTTTCATAGTATATGATATGACGATCTAGGTATAAAGAGAAGTTAGAAAAGTTTTAATTCAGACGGGTAGATTCAGATCTAGTTATGTGGGGTCCGCCTGTATAGTGAGGTTCCTTTGGCTATGCAGGCAGGTGCTACATATGCAACAATTCATTTTCAATGCATTAAAATCATCAACTCACATGTCAAAGGTGTATATCATGCATTTTATAGTGAAACATAGGCTATTGCCTTAAACTATGCACTAACCTTTGTTTTTGCTTCACTTCTCTTTTTATGCCTCATTTTCTTTACCTTTGTTCCTTTGAGTTTCTTCTTTGTCACTATGAGCTCCTAAAATATCATAAAATAATCATCACAACTCTACTATATCTTAGCTCTCTAAACCCTATCTTCTCTCTCCAGAAATCCTAAACTCTCTCTCCCCTCCACCACAAGCTCTAAATGAGCTTAAAACTATATTTCTATTTGGAAATAATTGTACAAGAGAAGAATAACTTCTTACCTTTACTCTGTTGTCCCCTTAATCAACTCTTTGGATATTTCTCTCTCTTCTTCCTTCCTTAGCTTCTCCAAGCCTTTTAATGCATAAAGGTGCCTTCATCTTGTCTTTTCCTCTCTTTTATCTCTCTTTCTCTCTAGAACCAAGCTTTGTCTATGGAGGTTTAGGGGCTGGCGTGGGACTTGTATAATGATGTAAAGAAATGTGAGTAAAATGAGATAAGGAAGAAGAAGAAAAGAAAAAGAAAAAAGGAAAAGAAAGTCCACATGTAGGACATACCATATATAACCTTAAACTTGACATTTAGAGTAATTAGCACATTAATTAGCACATTAATCTTCTTTTTCATTTAGGGTGGTTGGCCATTCCATATTTAAATTTCCCAAAAATATATTTAAATGTTAAATACTTCATTTAGTCCTCTAATTTTTAATAATTTACAAATTGGTCCCAAAACTTTTCAAAATTTTCATTTAGGTCCTTTATCAAAATTTAACTTCTTTACACTTCTTATATGCTTCATTTAATATTTCTCATAATTATTTATCATTATTTTGATTAATTCTAATCAAAAATTCATATTTAGACTCCAGTTGATCTAACACGTCAATTTAGCGACATATGCAACTTAGGCCCTAAATTAACGAATATGTGATTCTCTCCCCATTAAAATAAATTTCATCCTCAAAATTTTACCTGTTCATTTTGCACTGAATAACTAGGGATATTACCTTTTCATAACTTCTTCAGTTTCCCACATGGCTTCCTCAATAGCATGATTCCACCACAAAACTTTAACTAGAGGAACTTTCTTATTCCGAAGAACTTTTTCTTCACATTCTAAAATAGCCACTAGTTCCTCTTCATATGTCATAATTGTTTGTACTTTTATTTCCTCGGTTGGAATGATGTGAGTCGGCTTAGAGTGATATTTTCATAACATCGAAACATGGAACACATTATGAATCTTTTCTAACTCTAGTGGAAGTTATAAACGATATGCCACCAGCCCGATTCTTTCCAGAATCCCATAAGGACCAATGAACTTTGGACTTGACTTCCCTTTATTTCCAAACCTCAATACTTTCTTCCAAGGAAAAACTTTAAGTACTTTTTGCACATTCAATATCTCGCCTCTTTAAGTTGGCATATGATTTCTATCGATCTTGTACAACTTTAAGCTTTTCTTTGATAATTTTCACTTTTTCTTCCATCTATTGAACTGTCTTTGGCCCCACCAATTTCGTCTCACTCAATTCGGTCCAACAAACTAGTGTCTTGCATCTTGTTTCATATAATGCCTCATAAGGAGTCATGCCTATACTAGTATGTTGGTTATTATTATAGGTAAACTCCATAAGAGGTAAATATCAATCCCAATTTTCTTCAAACTCAAGTACACAACTTCTCATCATGTCTTCTAGTAGTTGGATAACCCGTTCTAATTGTTTGTCTGTCTATGGATGAAATGCTATGCTAAAATTTAGTCGAGTCCCCAAGGCCTACTGTAAGTTCTTCCAAAAATGTGATGTAAATCTAGGATCTCTATCAGATATGATGGACATTGGTACCCTGTGGAGTCTTACAATCTCATTCACATAAATCTCTGCCAATTTGTTCAATGAATAGTCCATCTGGGCTGGTAGGAAATAGGCTAACTTTGTTAGTCGATCCACTATTACCTATATTGCATCATGTCTCTTTTGAGTTATTGGCAATCCTAAGACAAAAATTCATCATAATTGTTTCTTATTTTCATTCTAGTATGGATATCAGTTGCAACAATCCTGTAGGCATCTGATGTTCGACTTTTACTTGTTGGCAAGTCAAACACTTAGCCACATATTCAGTCATATCTTTCTTCATTCTTGGCCACCAGTACTAAACTTTCAAATCTTGATACATCTTGTTTCCACATAGATGTATGGTATATATTGTCTCATGAGCTTCATTTAAAATATCTAACTTTAGATCTTCTATACTTGGCACACAATTTTGTTTCTATAGTATATCGTGCCATTTTCTTTCACTAAATATTATGACTTTTCTCCCTTTTCTGTAGCTTCAGCTATCTTTCTCAATCTTTCATCTTGCTTCTAAGCTATCTTAATCCTATGTATCAAAGTTGACTCCACTCGCATCTTAGCTAATATATTTCTACTTAAGGCATTAACCACCACATTCGTTTTTCTTGGCTAGTAGTCGATCACATAATTCTAATCTTTAATCAATTCCAACCATCATTTTTGCCTCAGGTTCAACACTTTCTATGAAGGAAGGTACTTGAGACTCTTGTGATCTATGTAAATATAACACATTTCTCCATATAAATAATGTCTCTAGATCTTAAAAGCAAAAACTATCACTGCAAGCTCCATTGTAACTAGCATGATTTTACATAATAAAGCCTTTCCCTAAAATAGGTTGAGTTAAGATTGAAACTTTCATCAACATTGTTGTAAGTCTATCAAAACTGACCTGACGCATATCTGTATCTTTGCATAATAGTCGTGTCAAAGGAGTCGTTATGAATGAAAATCCCTTTATGAACATCCTATAATATATGGCTAATCTAAGGAAACTCCTTACTTATATTACATTACGAGATAGTTTCTAATTAAGGATAGCCTCAATCTTACTAGGATCAACTCAGACACCCTCTATTGAAACTACATGGCCCAAAAAACTGACTGTTTCTAGCAAAAATAACATTTAGATAACTTCACATAAAATTGTTTTTCCTTCAATTTTTGTAGTACTATTCTGAGGTGTTGATCATATTCTTCTTTGTCTCTGGAGTATACAAGGATGTCATCGATAAACAAAACTATGAACATATCAAGATATGGCTTGAAGACTCGATTCATTAGGTTTATAAATGTCCTTAGTGCATTCGTCAAGCCAAATGGCATTACTAGGAACTCATAATGACCATATTGAGTCCTGAATGTCATCTTATGTACATCTAACTCTTTAATCTTTAGCTGATGATACCTTGATCGAAGATCTATCTTTAAAGATACGCTTGCTCTTTTTAGCTAATAAAAAATGTCATCGATCCTAACATTGAGTACTTATTCTTGAGAGTCACCTGGTTAAGTTGCTTGTAATCAATTTAAAGACGTAGGGTGTCATCTTTCTTCTTCACAAACAACACCGGAGCACCCCATGGTAATACACTAGGTCGTACGAACCCTTATCTAGCAAATCTTGCAATTGCACCTTTTGCTCTTTCAACTCTGCAGGTGTCATTCTATATGGGGTAATTGAAATAAGAGCAGTGTAAAATACCAAATCAATAGCAAACTCTATATCTCGATCTGGTGGTAACTCTACCAGCTTTTCTGGAAATATATCAGGAAATTCACAAATAATAGGAATGTCAGTCGACTTCAAAATGTTCTTTTTAGTATCGATCACATATCTTAAATAGGATTCATATCCCTTATTGATGAGTTTCTTAGCTTTCAGCAATAATATTACATTATCAGGATATCCTTTATTTTCACCCATCATTATTATCTCTTTTTGATATGGAACTCTGATGCTCATCTATCTCTTTCCAAAATCCACTATTACTTCATGAGGAGTTAGTCAATCCATTCCTAAGATTACATCAAATTCATGGAATGGTAGCTCTACCAGATCTGCCTAGAATTGCTTGCCTTGTATCATAACTGGGCAACCCCTAAAAACTTTGCTAATCCACATGCTACGCCCTAACGAGTTAGTCACAAGGATTTCAAATTCTAAAGCCTCTACTTCTAACCCTTTTCAATCCAATGGTGGTGTGGATATGTATGAATATGTCGACCCCGGATCAATCAATGAATATATGTTATAGCCAATGAGAAGGAATTTACCAATTATAACATCAAGCGCATCCTGCTCTTCACGGTCTTGCATGGCATATGCTCTAACTAGTGCAGCTCTACTACCTTCTCACTTCTCAACTGTCTCTGATCTAAATTGGTTTGGCTCTTCTTGGCTTCCTTGCCTTTTCCTCTGCCTTGGCCTCTGCCTTGTCCAAAAATATGTATTTATACTAGCTCGGTGCACTTTTAAACATTAGTAATTTCAAATGACGAAAATGCCTCTTAAGTATGTGGTCTCTTGCATGGAAAATCTGAGAAGTGTGAATTCTTTTCACTGCCCCTAGAGAGAAAGTCTAACCAAAAAATGACAAGTAAAAAAAGGAATTATACTAAATTTTTTTTTTTGATTTTTAAAGGAAAAAAACACATAAATGTTGAGTGTGAATGTTTAATCTTTGGTTGAGTTAAGTTGAAGTGAGTGATATCTTTTAGTGGGACAGTATATATGGGGCATATACAAGGTATTACTTATTAAATATATAAAAAAATTATGGTAAAAAAATAAAAATATACGTAAGGTATATTTGAAGTATATGTAAGACTAAGACATATATTTAGTATCTATAAAACATATTTAATATTTATATTATACATAAACTCTTTTTTATATGTCAAAATAAATACTATATAAAATAAAAATAATTAAATTGTAATTAATTTTTAAAATTATATTCATGACAAAATTCGTACATAAACTAAATCAATTTGTTACACTAAGTATAAAATGATATGTTTGGATTATTGAAAATAAGTAGCAACAAAAAAAAGTTCCTTCTCAATATTAAAAAAATATTTATTTTCTATTTTTTAATTTTAATAGTTAGACAATAAAAGGTATATTCAATTTATATTTATAGTATATGATTTATATTTTTTTATTCAAAATAATTAATAAATTTAACTCATATTTATTAAATGTAGAGTTAAAATATATGATAAGTATATATTCAACATACATGAGGTATATATGATGTATATATTTATTATATATACAATATGGTTACAATAAAAGATAAAAGTATATGTGAGATATATACAAATTATACATATAGTTTATATATATTATATATACACTATTGATGTCTGCATATAGTATATGTAAGGTATACATTTAGTATATATTAAATATATGAATAATATATGATAAAATTGAAATTAATCAATATGAAGGAAAATTATGCGGATGATTGAAAAAATATTAATTTTGATATTTGTAAGAAAACATTAAGCAATATCAGGTCTCATTTACTATTTTACTTTCAATAAAAAAAAATGTGTTTAATATTAGTTTTTATTTGTAAGTCTGAATTAGTAGTTTGTAACAATAAATATGTTGATAAAAAATAACAAATATGATGTGTGAAGGTGTCAAATATAATAATTGACTAAATCATTTATATTAATCAAATGGATTAAATTCACAAAATCAATAATATAAAATAATAATTAATAAATCACAGTATTTAAAACAAAAAGAATAAAAATTTAAGAAAATAATTATCTTTTCGGAGAAATAAAAGAAAATATTTGACTGCCCTTCTCCTAATTATGGTGCATTCATTATGGAGGAGTCTATTTCATTCAACAATTATCAATTGTCAAATTGAGAATTGAGAATTATTACACTAGATACTAATGACAAAAATATTAGGACATCAGGGTCATTTTCCTTCACTCCTTGATTACATGTATTAGGACATCAGGGTCATTTTCCTTCACTCCTTGATTACATGTTCTATATTCAACAATTATCATGATATTATTTTTCTCTTTTTGTATTCACCCGTCAATAGCCATAGCTATTGTGCCTTGAAATTTATATTTATTTCTTTTTCATTTTCCACCGCAACAAAATGATTGTGGGCCATGTTTTTCTTACTTCTTTTAAAACATTTTTACATCATTGAGGCTAAGGGCTAAGACATAACATAACTATTCTCTCTCTTTACATCATTTTTGAAAACAAACACATAAAACTTCAATCTCTACCGTTCATTTGGTCACATCATTGATCTTCATCCTTTTTTTAAATAAACTTCAAATTTTAATTAACCTATCCATCTTCTTCATCTTTTCTCCTTCTCTCACTCTCCATTTTACACAAAAAAAAATGACTATATTTCCACAACAACACTCATTCTCTTCTCCCCTTGCCCAACATTTTCTTCCACCATATGATCCACAAACAATAACTCTAGCACTATAACCCATCTCTCCTAGATTGAAACTCCTAATATTTTCCCTTAGTTTATATCTATTGAGTATCACAGAAGAAAGCAAAAATATTGGGTCTAAAGCACTAAACATAATCTACTCAGCCTCATCCCTAGTAGCAACCATGGACGACCGAGGGGGAATTTGGAGCCCAGTCTGTTAGAAAAAAAAATATGAAAAGGTTGTTAATGCAGTATAAAGAAATCAAGAACAATAATAGTATTGGTTCTTAACATGCATCTCATACATTGCATAGAGCAAAATTAAAATTTGTTGAACCCAAACACTATGTAATACCCTATGAACATTAAAATTGGATTGAACCATTCATATGGAAGAAATTGATTACCTTATTTATTTCTTTTGATCTTCTAAGTTTATGGACTTTTCCTTCAATTTGGATTACTGCAAACCACAACAATCCAAGGCTGGATTGTCTCTAATGGTAATCCACGCAAAGAAATGAACAAAACAACCACAAGGATGATGAGGTGTCAAAGCACTAAGGTGTTAGCTATGGTTTTTCAACTTGAAAGAGAAGAAGAGAGAATAACTTTTATTCCTCAAGGTGGCAACTACAAATTTGGTCCTTAAAGGGGTTATTTATATGTCCTCTAATCATATTAGGGTTGGACATAAGTTTTCTATGCATAGGAATTTCATTTAAAATTGAAAAAGCTAAAATCGCAAAAGTTGATATCGAAGCCTTCACGACCTTGAATAGTAGTGTCACGGTTGTGAATTCCCTTTGTCACGACCGTGACAACATTTGTCTTGACTGTGACAACCTGGTGCATGGCCAAATAATTTCTCTCTAATGTCTTGGTTCCAATCCAAGGCCCATTTCACATTTTTTCATTCATTTTATGTGTGTGACCCATTAGGTTCCTGGTTATATCGGCAACTCAAATCATGACATGATTTCGAGCAGATCATGAGGGCTATTTAGCAGCACATCATGACCTCCAATTGACCGAAAAGTCAGTGGTCTAACTGTAAACCTTTCCATAGACAATTATTGTACAATTCATCCTTTCACCAAACTATACCTCAGTTAATTCAAAGCATGGACTGTGTGTCAGCTCCCACTAGACTAACTACATCACATCTAGTCCAAATGATATTAGTTCTTATCTATGAGACTCATTATCCTGATTAGATATTTCCTTGAAGTCCTTCTACATGACATGTCCACTTCAGCTAGGGATTTCTGAGTAATGATCTTTACAATAGGCCATAAGTATATTCTCATTCTATCAGGAATGGTGAATCCTTTATTGAATACATAAATACCTTCGAATAACTCATGCTATACCCAATCACCACCCTATGAGCAACCTCTAAAAAGCAACAAGGAATGGAGTCAAAGTATAGTATTCAGTATCCAAGATAACCTTGAGTATCTCAAGTCTAAGGATACTTGCACCATTGTTATGATAAGACTATCACTGACATTGAATAGATACCCATGTGATTGCCTCATAGCATGTCATCCAATGTACTTGGCTACTCTAGCGAGCATTCACATGTTAACTCTAAACATCTTATGTTATCAACTTATGAGATTAGCTGCTTGACCTAGTCAATGAGTATAACATGTGCTAGTCTATTTGGATTAATAATTTCCTATCTTGTTAATCCTATGACTAGGGATTATTTAGGAATAAACACAATTGCATATGATATGAATCTCATCATCATGATCTCATCATGATTTTCTTAATATTGTATTACATACCAAGAACTCATTAAACAATCTAAGATCTATATCAATTCATATGCAATGAATACCATATAATGAAAATGCCTTTTATAAATAATAAATGAGTACATCAAGTGCCTAAAGTGATTTCCTTTAAGGCACCTCTCTAACAAATAGAAGATCTTGAAATTTGAGGCTTGTGTTCCATATAGTGTCCTTAAGATAAATTCACTCCTACCACTGGTATTTGGGTTAACCGACATTTCTCTCCTAGGATACAACAGATTAAAGCAAATGTTGAACACCACAACTTATGCCCACAACAAATTGAAAGTATTGTCACTCTATCATGGGATGAAAAGAAAACACATGAGGAGAAGAATGCATTGTCATGCTGATTCTTCAAATAGAATAAATCCATCTATATATACTAAAATAGAGGAGAGAGGAATATATTGTGATTAGATCTTCATATGACTGCAATTTAATCAAAATTAAATATGTAACTTCAACTTATTCATATCTATAAATTAAGAAACTACAGAAGCTCAAAATTCAAATTCTTGAAGCTACTTCACTGTTGCAGGTGTGAAAAAACACCGCATGTGATAGTTTTCCATAGCTCACTCTCTTGGTCATGCCATAACACTGCATGCGAGATAGTTGCATATGACCTTCTATCACAGGCGTGACCAAACATCACAATTGTGACAGTTTATCCACCTCTAAGGCATATGCAATGCCCTTTTAAATTTTAGATATAAAAATGTAAAAGTTTGGTTAAGACGGGATTACAACATTTCGAGTGGACATTCATGTGTGCAGATCGCGCATCTACGCATTGACCTTAGTTCGATCCATGGATTTACACCCTCCTACACCATGAGAAAAAGTCTTCCATTTTACTCACTTAACATTGTAAGGATGAGTATTTCTATATAAACTCTTCTCCCAACTTAATATTTTTTCTATGTGAGATAACACACTTTTCTCTTTCTTCTCCTTAGCAAGGAACTTATTTTGAGCTTCAATTTCTAATTCACACATTCACCATTTTGAGCATATGAATATCATAATTCATAGTTCTCATATCAAATAACACATAACTCGGTTATCCTCTTAAAACTGAGTTATGGGATCCACTCGAATTTTTCCTCATCATTTAATCACAAATTTTTCCAATAATCCCCCATATGAATAAAATTAGATGAAAAGTAAGACAAACAAAGTCTTACTATGTGATAAAATTTGGCGATCAAAACCTACATAAGATAGGTAGGTGTTATGCTTTGAATCTTCCCTTTATGAAAGTATATTTATTTACGATACTAGTTAACATGATGTCATTGAATTGTTCAGCTACTTAAGTAAATAATAATACTCTCCACACATGCATCTCTCTTAACATAATTCAGTTCTCATTGGTATGTTTATTTTGACCTTGAACATCTACCTAGTTCTGTGAGAGGTTTAGAGAATAAAGCTTCACACAATTCTCCTTTGAAGTGGCCCCACTTCTCTCTCACATAGGTGATATCTTACTCATAAGTATCATTAAAAGCATAGTTTAACCTTACTTCAAGAATATTACTGGTTTAACCCCTATAGTGATCTCACCACATCTTTATAATTATGTTGTTCCATTGAACCTAAATCTTAGGATCTCCAATCAACTAGTTTAGGTTTTCCTTTTGTATTGATTTGTTACTATTTTTTGTAAGGCGTGTGATTAGAGCATATAAATTATGTTATTCGTTAGTCAAAAATAGGGGATTAATTGGAGTTTTAAGATTTTGAGAGTGGTTGAAATCTGATGTTTCATGCCCATAGTAATGGATACCACAAATGTGAATATCGGGCTTTAATGCACAACCGTGAGAGGATATTCACGGCCGTGAAGAGTTACTTCATGACCGTGAAGGTTAGGCTCACGCACGTGAAAGAAGAGTCATGGCCATGAAGCCTGGGCAGACAGAGTTGGTGTGGTTGTCACATTTTCCTCTCTGCCATTCCCTTTAAATCAGCTCCACACTCCCTGTTAACCAACCAAATATGCCATTTCATCTTCTTTTTCCTCTAGACTCCATATTCTTCCATTGACAAAGCTTGGAAGATCAGAGTTTTATAAGGGAAAGTGAGTAAGAAGAGAGAGAAGAGGGAGGTTGAGAGTTTAAAGAAAAAATTGGTTTTTCTTTTCTTGACCTTGGTTCCTTTTTCAGACATTTAGAGGACATTTCTTCATCTTGCTAGGACCTAGAGGGAGTGTTGGAATTCCATCTCAAGGGAGAGGACAAGCTTGAATAGATCAAGCTTTAGCCAATCTTCATCCTAGGTGTAAGGTTTGTACATAATAACACTTAAAGTCATAACTTTGTGTTTTTTGTGTTCTTTGCTTAAAAGGCATGTTTTAAATGATAAATGAGTTAATAATTGGTGAAATATGGGGTTAAATATGCATGATGGGAATGTTGTATGAAATTGATTAGATGGTGATGCTTGAGGATCATTTCTGATTAATAATGATGATTAGAGATGATATAGTTATGTTAGATAGTTTGAATGCATGCTGGAATGTTGATAGGGTGGTTGACATTAGTTAACCATAGTGAGTATTGCATGTGGAATTGACATGATTTGTGATGCTCTATTTTTTTGGAAAAGTTTCCATATTCACCGCCGTGAAGGGTGGGTTCACAAGCATGAATGTCGTGAGATGCATTCTTATTGTTGAAGCAGACTCGTTTATGGGAAACTTCATGGTTAGGTTCATACCCATGAAGGGGTGATCACAGCCGTGAATATATGCTAATTCACGAGTCGAATCATGGCTTGAGTCACAAGAAGGACTGCCCGTGAAGTGATGCTTCACGGCCGTGAATGGTTATTCATGGGCGTGAAGCTGGTTATAATGAAATTTTATACGTTTGGTTTTGAATCAGATTTGATTCGTTGGGAGGCAATAGGCCTCGTATGCATGCTTTTAGCATGATATGAAAATATATAATCGTAGAAATCATTAGATTTATATAAAATACAGTGATGAATAATATGAATGTATGTATGATAATATTGTAAGCCCAATACTCTGACTAAGACTAGAATTAGGTTAGATGGCATGCCATTGAGGGGAGAGTTCGGTACCGAGTGACCCAAGTTGGTCATATATATTTGAAAGCATGGAGGTTAGAGTAATAGTGCACCTTGGTGGGTTATATAATTGAAGGCTTAGAGGTTAGCGTAACATAGTGCCTCGGTGGGTTATATATTTGAAGGCTCAAAGGTTAACGTAACATAGCACCTCGGTAGATTATAGATTTAAAGACCCAGAGGTTAGCGTACTAGAGCGCCTCAATTGGTTATATATTTGAAGGCCCAGAGGTTAGCGGACCAAAATGCCTCAGTGGATTATATATATGTTAAAGGCCTAGAGGTTAGCAGACCAGGGTACCTCGGTGGGTTATATATATATTTTACAGCCAAATGTTAGTGGACCAAAGCACCTCGGTGGGCTGAGTTACCCATATCCATTTTAGTCTAGTTTTGAGTAGGTGGGCAAAGGAAAGATAAATAAATAAATTGTTATGTGTGATAAACATGTGTATGACACTGATAAATTGTTTAAGTTGCCATGTAGTGTTGTACACTATATATATATATATAATTCGGATGGCATGTTATGTAGTATATGAGCTAGTGTATGTATAGACTTCCAGGTAAGTCGTCCTAGTAGCTCGGTGATTATATCATGCATATTATTTATATATTGTTGTATACCTTGCACATTGTTATGTGTCATTAGGCACGAGTTACTTAAAGTATGGATTTTCCATGTGCAAGTTTAGAGCATAGGGAAGGATTGGCAGAGGAGGACGCCTAGTAATCAAAGTCAAGGATATTCATTCTAGATGGGTGATACATTGTTGTATCTTTTTTGTGGGTTGTTTTGCTATGAGATAGGTAGTTATAGCTTTACATACTGTATTTTTAGAGACATGTAATTTTATAACTATTCATTTTGTATAACTTTGGTCTTGTAAATGTCTGTATGTTTTGTATTAATCTTCGGTTTTATGGAGCTCAATTTCATGATTTAAGAATATTTTTTATTTTTTAAGTCATCGTGGTCGTGGTGCATGAAAGTTTTGAAAATTTTGACATTTTAACTCATATACATTATAACATCTTTTGGTATAATTGGGTTTAGTCTTAATTATATCGAAGGGTATTACATTTAGTGGTATCATAGTCTAGGTTTAGGCAGTTCTGAACCTAGGCAAGATGGGTGTATCATGTATGCGAGTGTTATCCTGTATGACTCTGATGTGGGTTATCCTCTGTTAATTTGTAGGCTAAAAAGCATATATGGAGATCAAACCGTATGATGCGGCCGAGAGTTACAGTCCTCCAGATGTTGAGGCTCAAAATCAGTGAGCTAGACTGGTGTGTAAAGGTCGGCTTGCGCACCTTCTTTATAACAGTCGACGACTAGTTAGTCAGATCAGACACAAGATCTGTTGATGCAAAATCTTACTGCTCTGCTGCAGCAATTAGTACAAGCTATGCCGTCGCCACCACCTCCACCACCACCACCACCACCACTTCCATCACCTCCTTAGTCACTATTGAGATGTAGATTTTAGATAGACCGCCTAAGGAAGTATGGGGCTACAGACTTCACAGGTTGTATTGAGGATGACCCAAGAGTTTAGATAGACCACCTGAGGAAGTATAGGGCTATAGACTTCACAGGTGGTATTGAGGATTACCCGGCAGCTGTCGAGTTTTGGTTAGAGAGGACCGAAAGGGTATTCGAGGAGCTGGATTATGCTGAGGGGCACAAGGTTAGGTATGTTGTTTCACTTCTCCAGGAGCATACCTATGATTGGTGGAAGTCGGTTTTGCAGAAACCGTAGATTCCAGAGTCAGTTACTTGGGAGTTATTCATAAAGGAGTTCAAGAAACAGTATATGCCAAGGGCATATACAGATGAGAAGAAATGAGAGTTTCTGAACTTGCAGTAGGGAAATATGATCGTGACAGTATATGAGAAAGAGTTTACCCGGTTGAGTAGGTATGCGACTGGTATCATTAGGATGAGGCGGACAAGTGTTGCCAATTTGAGGATGGTTTGAGAGATGAGATCGGGTCCATATCATCTCACAGCAATATGAGGACTTCACGAGATTGGTATCTTCTTCCATTTCTATAGAGAAGAGGATAAAGCTGAAGAGAATAGGGGAGTATTGCAGAAGAGACTTCAGAGGGTCAGTGTACAGTGTTGCACAATCATCAAGCAAGAAGGCTCACAACAGTTCTAGATCCTTCCAATCTAGGGCACGTGGACAGGGTCAGGGTTAGATAGGGTACACTAGATAATTGCCATCTACAGTGACAGTTTCAACTACTATTAGTAGTCAACCCCAGACACAGAGAGTGATAGTACCACAGTGTATAGTGTATGCGGGGATGCATAGAAGGGAGTGATAGGGATGCACTAGGTCTTATTTCAGGTGTTGGTCATAAGATCATTTTAAGAGAAACTACCTATTACAAATGGCAGAGGCTCCCACTCAGACTTATTGTTTAGCACCGACTCAGGCTAAGGGTCGGGGACAATTCAATTCAAGTAGAGTTGGATCTAGACCGGTCGTATTAGGGATAGTGAACAAATCCGAACCTAGTAAAGCACCAACGAGGGCCTATGCTATGAGGGCCAGAGAGGACCCGAGTGCATCGAACGTGGTTGTTGGTACATTTTTTCTCTTTGACTCAGTTTTAATTTCTTTAATAGATCCGAGTTCTATACATTCTTATATATGTACCAACATAGTTGAGCGATATAACGTGTTAGTGGAGAGCTTACATTATGAGATAGAAGTGACTAGCCCTTTAGGGCATATCATGGTAGTAAATCGGGTGTATAAGAATTTTCCTATTATGGTTCAACGAATATAGTTTTGTGGCAGACTTGATAGAGTTTCCCTTTCATGAGTATGATGCTATCTTGGGTATGGATTGGTTATCTCGTCATGGTGCAATAGTTGACTGCAAGATAAAGATGCTAGAATTAAGAACGTAGGAAGATGAGATAGCGATTTTTCAGGGGGAGAGATCCTCACAACAAACAAGGATCATCTCCATAATAAAAAGCACAAAAGATGTGTAGCGCTCTCTTACCCTACTAATCATTAATAGGATATGGAAGTGCTACTAAGCTCATATGTCTTAAAACCAATGTTCAAATTATTGAATTTTTTTTAGTTTATTATTAGTGAAATATTTATTGTAATATTTTTTTTCTTTCCATTTGAATATATAAATAGTGATGGAAACATTTTGATTTAAAAGAAATCATTCAATTAAACCATAATATTTAGAAATATATTTGCAAATATATAAAATTACAAAATGCATTCCTTATAAATCCTACATGCCACAAATTTACATCAAAAGAAATTATTAAAATTTAATTTTTACAACATAATTTCCAAAATATACAAAAAGAATTAGACTGCTGCAATCTGATCTTGGGGTTACCTCTTCTTCAGTCGCCCTATCGGAACAACTATTTATCTGAGCGTGAAACACACGCGCTAAGCTACTAACTTAGTGCTACATTTGGCAACTATCCAATAATTAAATAAATAATTCTAAAATAAAATTTTAGAAACTACAATTACTTTATTAAGTATGCCAAATATTCAATTAATAATAAAATTATTTTTTTCACGCAAAAATATTTAATTCATCAATTATGACATTCCATTTATTAAGCATGCTTGAAATTTTAACAATACAAGATATATAATTTGAAATATCAATTTAATAATTTACATTTTTTTCTTTTTTTTCTATTATTTATTTGATAGCTCACGATATCTTAGACCGAAACTAAATACTGGATACAGGGTTTCTGCTATCCGGCAGTATACTCAGCGCCTACATAATTATTTTATAACTCGGCGTTTAACGCCTATATTTTCAATAACAACTCAGCACCTTTTTGGTACCTACGTAAATTTGACCTCAACACTATTTCTTAGTGCCTACATAATTTCAACTCAGCACTATTTCTTAGTGCCTACGTAATTTCAACTCAGCACTATTTCTTAGTGCCTACGTAATTTCAACACAGTACTATTTCTTAGTGCCTACTTAAATTAAATCTCAGCACTATTATTTTTAGTGCCTACATTTCCACCCTTTTATTGGCATACCAACTTATCCTAATTTCTAGTTCTCAACTAGATGTTATAGGACTTAATTATATTTGTTACCTTTATTATTATTTACATAATTTATGTAGGTGATATTAATATAAATTTCATATAAATACAATAATTCTCATTAAATAGTTTACAACTTCATACTTGCTCATTTAATCATTATAACTATAAAAAAATCAATTAATATATTTTCTATCACAAAATTTCACAATCAACACATATTTACAAATTGTCCTATTCTGGACATCATTTCTGCCTTATGTTGCCCTGAATATTTCATCCATTTTTAGATAGAAATTGGAAAGTGATCAACAAATAAAATATAGGAACATATCTTATCTTTAATTTTCAAATAGAATCATATTAAAATGAATTGTTTTAGCAAAAGTTATGAATTTCTTCTAAGTTACGTTCACTCCAATCTGCCCAGTATTTTACTGGATAGATTTCTATCTTATTTTTCTCTGTCTTTTTCATCCATTTTTAGATGGAATTTGGACAAGTGATCAACTAACAAAATTTAGTACATGTCTTATCTTTAATTTTCAACTATAATCATATTAAAATGAATTTTGTAGCAAAAGTTATGAATTTTCTTCTAACCTATGTTTACTGCAATCTGCCCAGTATTGTTTTTGTGGATAGATTTCTAGTTCAAACTTTGAGCCATTTTTTACCTAATTCCAGGCCTATTCAGGTCTAATGGTCTGAATAAAAGTTGAAGCCCTATGTCTTAAATTTTCAACCCAATAAGAATCACTCAAAAAGCATTTCCAGAACTCAAGTTATGACCAGAAAACTAGATATTGTTCATAAGACAAATTTTCCAGCACATCAATTAATTCATACAATTTCCATTTTCCTGCATCAACCTCATATTCTAGTTTTTATTTTTATATTCATGGCATCATTTAATTACCAATTCATTACTCAATCAAATATCCAGAATTTTATATACATCACAAAATCAAAATCAACATTTGTTTATATTGAATTTTTGCCAAATGTACATACCTCACAGTTCTACTTCTCTTCACTTCTCTCTTCCTCCTAGCTTGCTTTCTCCTTACCCTTACCTCCTTTTTTATTTTGGTTCAAGTAATGTTCACCTCTTTGGCCTAACAATAATTTTTTTACACTAATCAAGCACTAATCACACTAATCCACCCTTAATCACCATTAACATATTAATAACCTTAAATTACTAACTTTAATGGCAACTAACCCCAAAATCAAAGAAAAGAGAAAAAGAAAAGTGAGAAGATGGAAAATCTAAAATCACCTATGATGATCTTCAAAATGATCAAAGTCTTCTTTCTCTTTTTCTCTTCTTTTCTTCCTTCCTCTTCCTTAGTTTAGCTCACTTTTCTTCACTTCTTTGATGATCTTGCCTTAATCCCATTTATTTTCCATCTAATCTTAGCTTGATTTGAAGAAAGAAAATGAAGAATAAGTGGGCGAGGAAGAGCTCACGGCAAAAGAGAGAAAAGGGAGAGAAATGGATTTGATTACGATGAGGAAGAAGAAGAATGGTCAAAAAATTGAAAATTTGACTTTTTATAGTTGGATTATGTTGCCCAGATATTGAGCCAAGAAGGGGGGGTTGAATTGGAGTTTAAAAAACATTAACTTTAAAGTGCGGAAATAAAAATTAAGTTTAGTAGGGATAGAGAAATTTGACACAAGAATTTTTATAGAGGTTCAGGTGTTAACAAACCCTACTCCTCTCCCCAATCGCAATTGGGAGTTTCACTAACACACTAAGTGTTACAATGGAGTTTTACAAGCTCACTCCCAACTATGGTGTTTCTCACAATGGCTCACACCTAACCCAGAAATCCCTTATGTTTTGATGGCTCACACAATAACCAATTTCTTGTGTTTTACAGGCTCACACAAAGAACTTTTACCTTGTGTTTTACAGGCTCACACAAACAACCTTTCTTTGTATTTTAAAGGCTCACACAACTAACCCTTACAAGTGTTATACTCTTAACCCAGAAATACCCAAAACTCATTTGAGTAAAAATGATTACAGAGAGAAACACTTACAAATCTTTATTGCTCAATAAATGATGAGCAAAAAGATTTTCACAGAGAATAAATATTTGTTTTGAAAGTATTAAATGCACAAATAGCTTACAACTAGATTTTGATTTGAAGTATTAGCTATCCTCTTATACTTAATGCATAAATGACTTGCATTTATACTCCCATGGTGAATTATAGTCGTTAGAATGCATTTAATATGAAATTAGCCGTTGCACCAACCCTAATAATCGTGCTTCACATTTTTCTCTTTCATCTTTCACGGACGTGACTCTGTGTGCCACGGTCGTTACTTTTCTTCCAAGCCATGACTAAAGTGGTGACCTTGGCCGTGAAGCATTCTGGAAGGTTTTGAAATATTGCGTCACGGGCGTGACAACCTTCCAAGTCGTTGTCCAAATGGTGACTTTGGTCGTGAAGCTCTCTGGAAGAATTTGTCATGTAGGTTCATGGGCATGACATTTCTTTTATGAGCATGACTTAAATGTTCATTCACGATTTGTTGTCTTCCTTCATGGCCGTGAACTTCAAATATTGGTTTGTTGGCGCTAGGCTTACTCACGGGCGTGACACATAGGATCACGGGCGTGAATGATGCTGCTTCTTCAATTTTATCTTTCAAGGATAAATCTTCCATTCTCCATTCTTGCTATTTTATTCCAAACCCTGTTTAATAGACTTAGAAAACAAGTATGTTAAATACATTATTGCTATTTTATTTGTTATCATCAAAATGACAGAAATACCCCTCAAGGTTCAACAATCTCCCCCTTTTTGATGGTGACAAATAATCTAGCAATATGTGCTTTTGAGAAGTCTCCCCCTCAAAAGATGCTTAGGATAAAAAATGATGAAGTGCAAGAATTGTAGAGAATGATGAAGTGTAGCATCAAAATAAACTTTCTAGTTTTAAGTATATGCAAGTTATATGTAAAGTATATCCAATGTATACCAAATTTCTCTTTAAAGCATGAAGTATATGTAAGGTATATTTAGAGTATATCAAGTGCATATTGAATTATGTAACTTGCATCAAGGTATATGCAGAGTATACTTAAGATATATGTAAGGTGTATAAGGCTTATTTGCATACTTTGCATATTCATTTTGAATCAAAATTTCAATATTGCACTTAATTCAATATATTGCTAGTTTCTCCCTACTTAATTTTATATTGCTAAGTTCTCCATTTTGATTCAAAAATTAAGTATTGCTTGCACTTATATTAGTACATTGCTAGTTTCTCCCCCTTTTATCATAAAAAAAAATAAAGATAAACCATAATGGAAAAACAAAGCAATTATATTAATTCTAAAAAAGAGAAGTACAAACAAGAGTAATTTAAAGTCAGAAAGGAAATTTAAAATTTCCTAAAAAAAACAAACAACCAAACAAACATATCAAGGCTACAATCTAGCCTAACATCTATCTAGACATCCTGTCCCTAAGACGAACAATTTCAGCCTCCAGGCTGTCCATCCTAGACTCTATGAAGTCCTTGAGGTTCTCCAACCTCTCATCCATGGAAGCCTGCAGCTGCTCAAATCTTGGTGCTAGGAGGTCAACCACTTGCTGTGCCAAATTCGGTGTGGGGGAAGAGGATTGGCCAATGTCCTGCTCAACCTCAGGAGGTGCCATCTCAACTCGAGCCTTTTTTTTTTTGCTGGATACCTTGGAGGCTAGCTTTAAAGTCCTCCGGGTCATTATCTTCCCATATAATCTTACCAGCAGTGTCGATGAAGCGATAGTAGATATTGTTCTCATGGACAATTCGAACAGCCGCTTCCATCTTGATGAAAGACTCTACATCCAATCGGTCTCAATGATGCCATGGGATGAGATTATAGTGATGGTTATCCAGCTTCAGATATCCAAGCTTCAAGGCCATGTGGGTTACATACCCACCAATAAGTATGTCTCCGGAGGGCTTGGTGGCAATGGACAGGAGATGGTTCGCAAACCATCGAGAAAGTGCCACTGTGAGGCCCCTTCGGGCCATCTCCAAGAGAAAAAGCTCACACTTCTGAATGGTGACATTGCTGTCTCCTCGGGAAAAATGTAGGGTTTTGAAGAATGAATCATATTCATAAACGTAGCAAAAAATAAAATTTTTCAAAACCCAAAACAAAAAATCATACTTGTACCATTAAAACTAATTTATATAAATGTAAATGTTAAAAATTATACCTTGTAATTTTTATTTCTTCTTCAAATTTTCACTTTGTTGGGTTGTAGCAAACCACAAAAATCCACACTAGGATGTCTCTAATGATAATCCATACGAAGAATGAAGAAGAAACTATCAAGAGAATTGGTTTGAACAAATTCAATGTGCTAGCTTTGAAAATATTTTTGAGAGAATTTTTGTTGTGTCTTAAAAATATTTTTTTTCACAAAAAATATTTTCATGTTTATTTTTTGCCATTTGATGTGTTTTCTATTTGAATCAAATTCAAAAATAAGATGAAAAATCAAAAATGGAGAAAATCGAAACAAATGAATAGTAAATGCCATAATTGGCCTAATTAAGGCCAAAAACAGTCATTGGCCAATAGATGGGAAGCTGCAGGCGCGCTGGGCCTGCTGCAGGCTGCTGCTGGGCAGCCCAGTTGGCCCACAAGGCTAGCCAGCAGCCTGACAAGTCCGCGCGGGCCCGTGACACTCCCGAACGATTTTTCCGTGCGATCTCATCGCGATCCATCCTAAAATAATTCTTTCATATTTTGGATCCTATCCAAGACCATTTTACTCATTCTCCATATCTTCAATGCGTGTGACCCATTAGGTTCTCGGTTATGTTGGCCACTTAAATTAACAATTAATTTAAGCAGGACATGAGTGGTATCTAGCAACACATCATGACCCCCAATTGACCGGAAAGTCAGTGGTTTGACTACGAACCTTTCCATAGACAATTTCTGTGCAATTATTCCTTTCACCATTCTATACCCCACTTGGTTCAGAGTATGGACATGTGTTAACTTCCACTAGACTGACTACGTCACATCTAGTCCAAGTAATATTAGTTCTTGTCCTTGAGGCTCATTACTCTATTAGATATGTCATTGAAGGCTATCTTCATGATATTTCCACTTCGGCCAGAGATTCCTGAGTAATGACTACGACAAGAGGCCATGGGTATACCCTCCTTCTATCAAGAGTGGTGAATTCTTTGTTGGTTACCCAATTACCTTCGAATACCTCAAGTTGTATCCAATCACCACCATATGAGCTACCTCTCTGAGGCAACAAGGAATAGTATCAAAATACAGAATCAATATTCAAGATATCCTTGAGTACCTCAAGTCTAAGGATACTTGCACCATTGCTATGATGAGACTATCATTGACATTTGAATAGATTATCCATATGATTGTCTCATAGTTGGTCATCTAATGTACTTAGCTACACTTAGCAAGCATCCATATGTTAACTCTAAACATCTCATGTTTATAGATTATGAGATCTACTACTCGATCCAATCAAGGAGTGTAACATGTGCTAGTCTGCCTGGACTAATAATGTCCCGTCTCATTAATCCTATGACTAGGGATAATTTTGATACTAACATAATTACACATGATAAGAATCTTAATATCATGATCTCATCATGATTTCCTTCATGCTATGTTATGTATCAAGAACTTCATTAATTGATTTAAGATCACTTATCAATTCATATATCAAATGAATATCAAATTAATGAAAAAGCCTTTTATTAATCAAATAAATTTGTACAATAAGTACTAAAGGTGATTGCCTTTAGAGCACTCCTCTAACAACCTCCCACTTGCACTAAAGCCAATCGCCTTTGTATTTAATTCCATAGGCGAGTACATGAGAATCATATTTCTTTTGGGAAAGTGGCTTAGTTAAAGGATCAGCAATATTCTAATCAGTGGGCACTTTTTCTATCTTTACATCATTCCTACCAATGATTTCTCTAATCAAATGGTATCTTCTGAGTACATGTTTGGATCTCTATTGAGACCGTGGCTGCTTTGCTTGCGCAATGGCTCCATTATTATCACAATATAATTGTATTGGATCAATAATGCTGGGAACCACTCCAAGTTCTGTGATGCATTTCTTTATCCAAACTGCTTCCTTTGATGCTTTAGAAGCTGCAATGTACTCTACTTCGGTTGTGGAATCAGCAGTCGTTTCCTGTTTGGAACTCTTCTAACTAACTGCTCCACCATTTAATGTGACTATATAACCTGACTGAGATTTTGAGTTATCCTTGTCAGATTGGAAGCTGACATCGGTATACCTCCTCACAGTAAGATCTCCATCTCCATATACCAAGAATACATCCTTAGTTCTTCTTAAGTACTTAAGGATATTCTTGACAGCCACCCAATGACCCTCACCAGGGTCTGATTGGTATTTACTCTTGACACTCAGAGCATATGATACATCGGGTCTTGTACATATCATAGCATACATGATTGATCCTATGGCTGAAGCATATGGAATCAAACTCATGTGTGTCCTCTCATCTTGTGTCTTTGGACACAAAGACTTTGAGAGAGTAATCCCATGGGTCATGGGAATATATCCCCTCTTGGACTGCTCCATGCTAAACCTTTTTAGCATCTTATCTATGTATGTAGACTGTGAAAGACTAAGCAATCTTTTTGATCTATCTATATAGATCTTTATCCCTAAAATATAGACTGCTTCTCCAAGGTCTTTCATAGAGAAATTCTTGGATAACCAAATTTTGACAGATTGTAAGCCTGAGACATCATTTCCCATTAACAATATCTCATCTACATATAACACAAGAAATACGATTGCACTCCCACTAACCTTCTTGTAAACATAAGGTTCATCCGGATTTTGTAAGAAACCAAACTATTTGATTGTCTCATCAAACTAAATATTCCAACTCTTGGATGCTTACTTTATTCCATAAATGAATCTTTGAAGCTTACATACCTTTTTGCCATCTTTGGATATGAAACCTTCTGGTTGTGTCATGTACACATCCTCAGTCAGATTTCCATTAAGAAAAGTTGTTTTCACATCCATTTACCATATCTCATAATCATAATGAGTAGCAATGGCTAGGAGTATCCTTATGGATTTAAGCATAGCTACTAGGCTAAAAGTTTCATCGTAGTCAATTCCTTGTCTTTGACGATAACCTTTAGCAACAAGTCTAGCTTTATAGGTAATCACATTACCATCCATGTCAATTTTCTTTTTGAAAACCCACTTGTACCCTATAGGCTTTATTACTTCGGGTGGGTCAACCAAAGTCCATACTTAGTTTTCATACATGGAATCCATTTCTGACTTCATGGCTTGAAGCCATTTGTCAGATTTTGAACTATTCAGAACCTCTTCATAGGTTGTAGGCTCATCATTTTCTATGAGCAATACGTCGTTTATCTCTCTGGAACAGTACGTATCCTACTTGACCTACGAAGCTCTTGTGCTTCAGAAGGTTGAGCTGTTATATCATCTGTATGAGTAACAAGCTCGGGTTCAGGTAGTTGATCAGCATATGTTTGAGCATCTTGAACTTCCTCAAGTTCAATTTTGCTCCCACTATCTCCTTTTAGAAGGAATTCTCTCTAAAAAGATAGCATGTCTTGAAACAAAAACCTTTTTTTTCCAAAGGGTGGTAAAATTGATATCCATATGATGCTTTTGGATATCCCAAAAACATACATCGGTTAGACTTGGCTTATAGCTTATCTGACATTGTCCGCTTCACATAAGCAGGACAACCCTAAATTCTCATGTAAAAAAATGTGGGCCTCTTGTTATACCATATCTCATATGGAGTAACATCAATTGACTTTGAAGTAACTCCATTTAATATATAAATGGCAGTCTCTAGTGCATAACCCCAAAAGGATTTAGGCAATTCTGCAAAACTCATCATAGACCTTACCATGTCTAATAAGGTTTGGTTTCTTCTTTCAGCCACACCATTGTGTTGTTGCGTGTAAGGTGGAGTCCATTGAGATAAAATCCCATTATCCCTAAGATAATCTAGAAACTCTTGGCTCAAGTATTCACCTCATCGATCTAATCGAAGTATTTTAATACTTTTGCCAAGTTGTTTCTCTACTTCATTTCTGAATTCTTTGAACTTTTCAAAAGCTTCAGATTTGTATCTCATAAGATACACGTATCCATATCGTGAGTAGTTATCGATAAAAGTAATGAAGTAGATGAAACCACCTTTGGCATGTGTAGATATTGGACCACATACATCTGAATGTGTTAAGTCTAAAAGTCCATTAGCACGTTCACCCTTTCCCTTAAAGGGTAATTTAGTCATCTTGCCTAGTAAACAAGATTTATATGTGTCATATGAGTCATAATCAAATGACCCCAAACTATCACTTTTGTATAGCTTAGCCATGTGTTTCTCACTTATATGACCAAGAAGACAATGCCATAAATAAGATGATTTCAACATATCTTATTTTTTCCTTTTATTATCATTGATGTTTAAAATTGGATTTGACATATCTAATATGTATATTCCATTGCATAATGTACCATTAGCATAAAGAATTCCATTCAACATAATAGAACAAAAATTGTTACTAAAAGCTAAAAGGAAACCATCTTTATTTAGACTTGAAACGGAAATAATATTTTAGTCAAAGCAGGTACATAATAGCAATTATCCCAATTTAATATAAGCCCACTAAGGAGGGTCAATACATATGTTCCTTTAGTTAATGCAGCAACCCTTGCTCCATTTCCAATGCGTAGGTCTGACTCTCCCTTATTGAGTTGTCTACTGTTCCTTAGGCCCTAGATATCAGTGCATATGTGTGAGCCACAACCGGTATCTAATACTCATATATTATTATTGGAAACAGTATTAATTTCAAGGACAAAAATACTTGAAGTAGATGGGGCATCAGATGCCTTCTTCTTCAAGGACTCCAAGTAAGCCTTGCAGTTTCTCTTCCAATGGCCATCCTTGCCGCAATGCAAGCATGTCCCTTTTGGAGCAATATCCTTGACCTTCTTCTTGGCCACGCCTCCCTTAGGCTTCATGGACTTCTTCTTCTTCTTAAGGTTCTTCCTTTTAGAACTTGAAGAGTCCACCAGCATCACATCTTTGGAAAATAATCAAAAAGGAAGTAAGGGCAAGGAGAAAGCTAATTAGGAGGAAGAGAAGAGTGAAGAGAAGTAGACTTTTTGAGGTATGTACATTTAGCTAAAATTCAATATGGAAAAATGTTGATATTTGATTTTATAATATTATGTATAATTGTGTATGTTATTATTGATATTTTGATTGAGTAATGAATTGGTGATTAAGTGATGTCCTGAATGTGGAAATAAAAATTAGAATATGATGTTGATGCATAAAGATGGAAATTGTATGATTTATTGAAGTGTTGGAAATTTGTCGTATGAACAATGTCTACTTTTTTAATCATAACTTGAGTTCTGCAAATAATTTTTTAGTATTTCTTATTGGATTGGAAATTTAAGACATAGAGCTTCAACTTTCATTTAGACCATTAGACCTGAATATGTCTGCATTTAGGTGTAAAATGGACTCAAAATTCAAACTGGGAATTTGTCTAGTAAAATACTAGGCAGAATGGAATAAACATAGTTGAGTAAACAATTCATAACTTTTGCTAAAAACTTTGGTTTAATGTTATTCTAGTTATTAATTAAAGATATGACATGTATCTATATTTTGTTAGTTGATCACTTGTCCAAATTCCATTTAAAAATAGATGAAAGATTCAGAGAAATATGAGACATAAATTATGCCTAGAATAAGACAACTTGTATATATAAGTAGATGGTTGAATTTTATGATAGAAAATATATTATTTGACTTTTCTTATATTTATAATGATTAAATGAGAAAGTATAATGTTGTAAAATATTTAATGGAGATTATTACATTTATGTGACATTGTATTAGCATTTCATACCTAATTGAGGTAAATAATAATAAAAGTAACAAACGTGATTAAGCCTAAACATCTAGTCGAGAACTAGAAATTAGAATAAGTTGGCATGTTAATAAAATGATAGAAATGTAGACACTAAAAAATAGTACTGAGATTTAATTTATGTAGGCACTAAGAAATAGTGCTGAGTTTGAAATTACATAGACACAAAAAGAAGTGCTGAGTTAAATGCCAAATTATAAAATAATTAAGCAGACACTGAGTATACTGCTGAAAAGTAGAAATCCTACATCCATTGTTTAGTTTCGGTCTAAGATGTCGTGAGCTATCAAATAAATAAAAATAAAAAAAATGTAAATTATTAAGATGATTGTTTTGTATTATTATTAATGAATTTTAGTATGGTTAATGAATGAAATAGTATAATTGATTAATTATACATTTTTTATGATTTATATGGTTTTTATTTAATTTGAATAATTTGGCATACTTAAAAAATTTATTGTAATTGATAAAAATTTTATTTTAGAGATATTTATATAATTATTAGATAGTTGTCAAATGTACCACTAAGCTAGTAGCTTAGCACGTGTGTTTCATGCTCATGTTAGTAGAAGTAGTTGTTGCGTTAGGACCTAGGGTTGTACATGGATCTTGAAGCTTTCTGAATTGGACCGAAAAATCGAAAAAAAAGATCCAAAACAAAACTGTATTATTGACTAGAACCGAACTGTATTGTACCGTTAACTATAATTTTGACGGATTTTGATCTTTTGGTGATATCTGGACCGAAAACTGTACTGAATTATACGAAATTGTTCTATAAGAGAATTGTACTGAAAGAACTGATATTTAAATATTTATAGTTTTACTATATATAATAATTTATAACAATGAAATAATTTATATATCATTATACAAATATAATTTAACTTAAACTTTTAATTAAATATACTTTAATCCATAAAATTAAATTATAATAAAATTTAAATGATATTTTTAATAGTAAGGAATTCAAATAATTGAAAATTTTAAATGCTAAAAATAATTTTATATGCTAAATTTTTTGAGATAATTGTGTAGAAAATTAAATCCATAATCTTTATGTAAGTTTAAGATAAGTTCATCATCAATCTAATCAACTATCTTTGTTATTAATATATAAATAAAAAAATATTTATAATATATTGCTAGTTCCATTTCTTACTATAAATGTTTTATTACTAATTATATTTTTTAGTATTTATAATTTATTTTAATTGTATTATATAATAAATCTACATTATATTAATTATTTGGTAAATTAATTTAAGTGAATCAATTATAAAGTAACTTAATTTATAATAAATGTACTATAATTATATGATAAATCAATATAAATTATGATTTGTTATAATTATATTAACTAATGTTTTGTCAAAATAATTATATTATTTTAAATTTAAATACTAATATATATTATATTAATAAATAAAAAATATATAATGGATATATTTAATAAATTTATATGTTTATATACTTTATAATTAGTAAAAATATTATAGTTATATATATATATATAGTCATAAACTTACATACTTTATAATTATATACTTTTAATTATATAATTATTTTTATCTTATGAGTTTATCTATTTAATAATTTAAATTTTTAAATAATATTATATGCATAATAAGCTGTTTGCTGGTCAATTGATTCTCTTCCCCATAATTCTAGATGAGAGAATCTTAAGAGGGCCACTAATTTCAACTATCGTCCATGTACGATCTATACTAGATCTGACCAACTGTCCATTTTACCTCATTTATATTCTTGACAGTTCATTTTTTCCCAGTAGATTCTTTTAATGTCATATTTCGATTCTTGTTTCCATTATTTAAAAAAAGTAAGTCACTTGTTATATAATATTGTTTATCAAAATAATTGTATTATATTAAGTTTTTGTATTAATCTAAATTATATTAATAAATAAAACATATATATAATTAATCATATACTTAATAAACTTATATATTTATATACTTTTATAATTAATGTGCACACACTATATATATATATATATATTAAAATTAAATAATCACAAACATACATACTTATATTTTATATTATATACTTATAGTTATATGATTATACTTATACTTATATTTCTGAATTTATATACCTGATAATTTAAATTTTAAATATTACTATGTGACATCCCGCCTATATAATAGGAATAATCCCATTACATAAACAGAATGACACATACAATCTCTATGAAACTAGCCTGAATTTAAAATTTTTATTTAGTAACTAAATTGACATTGTTTTTAATATTCGAATATACATATGGATTCAACTATCAAATACATCATCAAGTTACATAAATATTATACTTTATTATAACTATATAGATATAATACCAAAATTAATGGCTTTTACCTTATATCTAACTATATGGATATAATACTAAAATACAAAATATGTTCTTAACTATATATAAGACATGTCTAACAACCCATATGCATGATAATGAAGAAAATGAAAATATAATATGCATTCGACCCTCAACCAATTCTGACATGTCTCTTCTAGTATGAGCTTGTACTTCCTCTATCAACTTCACAATTTACTACTTGCAAGCTCCAGTTTCTGCGCGGAAAAAACCCAGCTAAGCCATTTATGGCTTAGTGGTACATATAAGCATTTAAGTTTTCCCATGCAGTCACATAAACGTGGGTCATAATAATCATGATATAATTTAAATAAATCATTGCATAAAAATTTAGAAAATATTACAATAAAATAAAATTTATGTTCAATTATATTATCATTATATTTGTATCAAGACATGAATTGCATATATTCAACCATATGTAATATATAAATTATTAAGCATTATAGCTCATCTCATGTTTTCATAACTCATTTTAATTTAATTGATTTCCCTAAAATTATGTTAGTTTAGTTAATTCAAATCACAATCCATATAAGCATAAATATTTTAACATACAATTACCAAAACTGCATGGTAGATAATCTTAATTATATTAAACTTATATACTAATCTAAATTATATTAATAAATAATATATATAATTGATATACTTAATAAGTTTATAAATTTATATCCTTTATAATTAGCGAAGATATTATAATTATATATATAGTTTAAAATTAAATAGTCATAAATATAACTGATCATATATTTAATAAATTTATAAATTTATATATTTTTTTATAATTAATGTGCAAACTAATATATATATATATATATTAAATAATCACAAATATATATACTTTTACTTTATAATTATGTACTTATACTTTTAAGTTTATATATATATATATATATATATATTATATTATTTTTTTATCAAAACAATTATTATATTAAGCCTATATAATAATCTAAATTATATTAATAAATAATACATATAATTAATATTGTAACACTTATCTACCGTATATACTAAATAAGCTAAAATTTCGTTCTCTTACTATTCTTGTATCATGATTTTAATTTATATGCTTATGCAAATATATATATATATATATATATATATATATATACATCAAGTAAAATATATAGAATACATATATAGCAAAAACCGATCCTTAGGAGGTGATTGCCACTACTGCTTGGCTCTATAGGTGGAATCCACTGATACTAGCAACGAATTTTATGTACATACCTGTCGCTGCTTAACTCTACTAAAAGCTATGCAAGAGAAAACAAACTCATGTGCTAAGTATAAAACTTAGTGGTGAAAAAACTTATAATAAATGTTAATTTGAATGAAAATATACACTAAATCAACAAAATTCTTAAAAAGATTTTCATGTATAAAAACTACTAAAAAACTATTTACTCATACATAAAAGTATATATATATTATTAAATAAAATTTACTGAAATCAAAGCCATTGATATTAATACTACAACTATATAATAAATGCAATATAAATTTTAATCATTCAATAAAATAAAAACTTATGAAGCCTACGGGAGGCGTGGCCAAGAAGAAGGCCAAAGATATTGCTCCAAAAGGGACATGCTTCCATTGTGGCAAAGACAGCCATTGGAAGAGAAACAATAAGGTTTACTTGGAGTCCTTGAAGAAGAAGACATCTGATGCCCCATCTACTTCAGGTATTTGTCATTGAAATTAATACTATTTCCAATAATAATATATGGGTATTAGATACCGGTTGTGGTTCATACATATGCACTGATATGCAGGGCCTAAGGAACAGTAGATAGCTCAATAAGGGAGAGTCAGACCTACACGTTGGAAATGGAGCAAGGGTTGCTCCATTAGCTATAGGAACATATGTATTGATCCTCCCTAGTGGGCTTATATTAAATTTGGATAATTGCTATTATGTACTTGCTTTGACAAAATATTATTTTTGTTTCAAGTCTAAATAAAGATGGTTTCCTTTTAGCTTTTAGTAACAATTGTTGTTCTATTATGTTGAATGGAATTCTTTATGCTAATGGTACATTATGCAATGGAATATACATATTAGATATGTCAAATCCAATTTTAAACATCAATGATAATAAAAGGAAAAAACAAGATATGTTGAAATCATCTTATTTATGGCATTGTCGTCTCGATCATATAAGTGAGAAACGCATGGCTAAGCTACACAAAAGTGGTAGTTTGAGAAATGCATGGCTAAGCTACACAAAAGTGGTAGTTTGGGGTCATTTGATTATGAATCATATGACACATGTGAATCTTGTTTACTAGGCAAGATGACTAAATTACCCTTTAAGGGAAAAAGTGAATGTGCTAATGGACTTTTAGACTTAATACATTCAGATGTATGTGGTCCAATGTCTACACACGCTAGAGGTGGTTTCATCTACTTCATTACTTTTATCGATGACTACTCATGATATGGATACGTGTATCTTATGAGATACAAATCTGATGCTTTTGAAAAGTTCAAAGAATTTAGAAATGAAGTAGAGAAATAACTTGGCAAAAGTCTTAAAACACATTAATCAGATCGAGGAGAAGAATACTTGAGCCAAGAGTTTCTAGATTATCTTAGGGATAATGGGTTTTATCTCAATGGACTCCACCTTACATGCCAAAACACAATAGTGTGGCTGAACAAAGAAACTGAACCTTGTTAGACATGGTAAGGTCTATGATAAGTTTTGTGGAATTGCCTAAATCCTTTTGCGATTATGCACATTTATATATTAAAGGGAGTTCCTTCAAAGTTAGTTGATGTTACTCCATATGAGACATGGTATAACAAGAGGCCCACATTTTCTTACATGAGAATTTGGGATTGTCATGCTTATGTGAAACGGACAATGTCAAATAAGCTAGAAGCTAAGTCTGACCGATGTCTGTTTGTGGGATATCCAAAAGTATCATATGGATATCAATTTTACCACCCCTTGGAACAAAAGGTTTTTGTTTCAAGACATGCTATCTTTTTAGAGAGAGAATTCCTTCTAAAAGGAGATAGTGGGAGAAAAATTGAACTTGAGGAAGTTCAAGATGCTCAAACAGATGCTGATCAACTGCTTGAACCCGAGCTTGTTACTCATACAGATGATATAAAAGCTCAACCTTCTGAAGCACAAGAGCTTCGTAGGTCAAGTAGGATACATACTGTTCCAGAGAGATATGGGTTTCTCATTAGTGAATAGAACGACGTATTGCTCATAGAAAATGATGAGCCTACAACCTATGAAGAGGTTCTGAATAGTTCAGAATCTGACAAATGGCTTCAAGCCATGAAGTCAGAAATGGATTCCATGTACGAAAACCAACTATGGACTTTGGTTGACTCACCCGAAGGAATAAAGCCTATAGGGTGCAGGTGGGCCTTCAAAAAGAAAACTGACATTGATGGTAATGTGATTTCCTATAAAGCTAGATTTGTTGCTAAAGGTTATCGTCAAAGACACGGAATTGACTACGATGAAACTTTTAGCCCGGTAGCTATGCTTAAATCCATAAGGATACTCCTAGCCATTGATACTCATTATGATTATGAGATATGACAAATAGATATGAAAACAGGTTTCCTTAATGGAAATCTGACTGTGGATGTGTACATGACACAACCAGAAGGTTTCATATCCAAAGATGGCAAAAAGGTATGTAAGTTTCCAAGATCCATTTATGGATTAAAGCAAGCATCCAGGAGTTGGAATATTCGGTTTGATAAGACAATCAAACAATTTGGTTTCTTACAAAATCCGAATGAACCTTGTGTTTACAAGAAGGTTAGTGGGAGTGCAATCGTATTTCTTGTGTTATATGTAGATGACATATTGTTAATGGGAAATGATGTCTCAGCCTTACAATCAGTCAAAATTTGGTTATCCAAGAATTTCTTTATGAAAGACCTTGGAGAAGCAGCCTATATTTTAGGGATAAAGATCTATACAGATAGATCTAAAAGATTGCTTGGTCTTTCACAGTCTACATACATAGATAAGATGCTAAAAAGGTTTAGCATGAAGCACTCCAATAGGGGATATATTCCCATGACCCATGGGATTACTCTCTCAAAGTCTTTGTGTCCAAAGACACAAGATGAGAGGACACACATGAGTTTGATTCCATATGTTTCAGCTATAAGATCAATCATGTATGCTATGATATGTACAAGACCCGATGTATCATATGCTCTGAGTGTCACGAGTAGATACAAATCAGACCCTAGTGAGGGTCATTGGGTGGCTATCAAGAATATCCTTAAGTACTTAAGAAGAACTAAGGATGTATTCTTGGTATATGGAGATGGAGATCTTACTGTGAGCGGGTATACCGATGCCAACTTCCAATCTGAGAAGGATGACTCAAAATCTCAGTCAGGTTATATATTCACACTAAATGGTGGAACAGTTAGTTGGAAGAGTTCCAAACAGGAAACAACTGCTGATTCTACAACCGAAGCAGAGTACATTGCAGCTTCTGTTGCAGCAAAGGAAGCAGTTTGGATAAGGAAATTCATCACAGAACTTGGAGTGGTTTCTAGCGTTATTGATCCAATACAATTGTGTTGTGATAATAATGGAGCCATTGCGCAAGCAAAGGAGCCACGATCTCATTAGAGATACAAACATGTACTTAGAAGATACCATTAGATTAGAGAAATCATTGGTAGGAATGATGTAAAGATAGAAAAGTGCCCACTGATTAGAATATTACTGATCCTTTAACTAAGCCACTTCCCCAAAAGAAATATGATTCTCATGTACTCACCTATGGAATTAAATACAAAGGCGATTGGCTTTACTGCAAGTGGAAGCTTGTTAGAGGAGTGTTCTAAAGGCAATCACCTTTAGCCCTTATTGTACAAATTTATTTGATTAATAAAAGGTTTTTTCATTAATTTAATGTTCATTTGATATATGAATTGATAAGTGATCTTAAATCAATTAATGAAGTCCTTGATACATAACATAGCATGAAGGAAATCATGATGAGATCATGATATTGAGATTCTTATCATATGTAATTATGTTAGAATCAAAATTATCCCTAGTCATAGGATTAATGAGATGAGACATTATTAATCTAGACAGACTAGCACATGTTACATTTCTTGATTGGATCGAGTAGTAGATCTCATAATCTATAAATATGAGATGTTTAGAGTTAACATATGGATGCTTGCTAAGTGTAGCTAAGAACATTGGATGACCAACTATGAGACAATCATATGGATAATCTATTCAAATGTCAATGATAGCCTCATCATAGTAATGGTGCATGTATCCTTAGACTTGAGGTACTTAAGGATATCTTGAATATTGATTCTGTATTTTGACACTATTCCTTGTTGCCTCAGAAAGGTAGCTCATAGGGTGGTAATTGGATACAGCTTGAGGTATTCGAAGGTAATTGGGTAACCAACAAAGGATTCACCACTCTTGATAGAAGGAGTGTATACCCATGGCCTATTGTCGTGGTCATTACTTAGGAATCTCTGGCCAGAGTGTAAATGTCATAAAGATAGTTTTCAATGACATATCTAATAGAGTAATGAGCCTTAAGGACAAGAACTAACATTACTTGGACTAGACATGTAATATCCACTAATTTAGGTTTCGAGTCGCACGTGTTGCAAAATTGACGCGTGTGACCGATCAGAGTCTAAGTTTGGATTTTTACAATAATTGATTAAGAAATGGTTAAAATATATAATAAATGTCTAAATAAGTGATTATAGAGTTTAAAGAAGTTGATTTACGGTAAAGGACTAAGTTGCAAAATTTGATAAGTTTTGGGGTCAATTTGCAATTTACCGAAAATTGGAAGATTTATGAGATTAATGGCTAATTAACTTAAGAAATTTGGACATTTAAAATTGGGTTGGCCGGCCATGATATTAAAGGAAGATGATTAATATTGATTAAGTGTAAAATTGGGAGAAAATGGTAAAATGGTGGGTCCCACATGAAGATTTTTGGGTGCCCTATTTAAGGCTTTATTTTCTTCTTCTTCTTCTCTTCATTTTTTGCTCCTTCTCTCTTTTCTTTACCAGTCACGCCAGCCACAATTCTCCTCCATAGCTCACCTTGATTCTAGAGAGAGAAAGGAAGGGAAGAGAAGGGAAAGAGCAAGACAAGGTGATTTTCATATTCCATAACTCATAAGGAAGCTGGAAAGAACAAGAAAGAGGAAGAAAAATCAAGTTTGGTAGAGAGAGAAAATCTCCAAAGTGGTGATCAAGTGAAGAAAAGTGTAAGGTAAGAAGTATTTCTTCTTCTTCTTCTTCTTCATCTTTTCTAAAGGAAGTTCGAATTTTGAGCTCATCTAAGACTTATATGGAATGAGAGAGAAACTAGGGTTTTGAGAGAGAAAAAGAGAGTTTAGGGTCTTAATGAAATTAGATGATGATGAAAATGATCTATGATGTTTTAGGAGTTCCAAATGACAAGGAACAAGCTTTAAGGAGCAAAGGAAAAGAAAAAGCTACCTAAAAGAGTGAAGGAGAAAGATTATGGTTTGTGCATAATTTAAGGCAATAGCCTATTTTTGTTTAAAATAATGCATGCTGAATATGATTTGAGATAAATGCAATTTTAAGAATGATGATAATTATGGCATGAAACCATAAGATTAGACATGTATGAATGAGATAATTGTAACATTGAATTAAGGATGCATATTAGAGAATCTTGTGTGATCAAGGCATGTAAATGTATTGAAAAGTAATAAGTTGAGTAAAGAGCCTTAGAAATGCATGAAATAAAATTTGGTATGTTTTGGATGTTGTTAGAATGAATGAAAGGTGAATATGCAGATTTCCTACTGAAAGTCACGGGTGTGACTATTGAGTCACGGGTGTGAACTTGAGGGTTCACGGTTGTGACTGATTGTGTCACGGTTGTGAATTTCTGGGTGGAAATGGTACTATTCATTCCAGAAGTGTTCACGGGTTGGAATCACGGCAGTGAACTTATTCACGGGCGTGAATGCTTTTGGGTGATTCATTCCAGTAGCGTTCACGGCTTGGGATTACGGGCGTGAACTAATTCACGGACGTGAAAGTAGTAATCACGGTCGTGAAAGTAGTAATCACGGCCGTGAATGCTCTGCATTTGAAATTATGAATGTGGTTATTAAATGGGGAATTCAGGTAAGTAAATGAAAGTTATTGTCTATCCAAGCAAAATAAGAATGATATGGATATGGATATATGTATATATATATTGATGTGAGAATGTGATATGTTGTGATATAGAAAAATGTATTGATGTAGAAAAATGAATTGTCAGGGATATTATATGAAATCTGATGCAGATGATAAACATGAGAATATTGATGAATCTAGTAAATGAATGAAAAGATATATGAGTATGACTATATGCTTGTAAAACAAGAAAATTGAGATGTTGATAAATATGAGAAAAATGGATGTATTGAAATTTAAGAATAATGATTGATGTGAAAATATAAAGAAGCCCATTACTCTACTTGCGGACTAGAATCAGGATAGATGACATGTCATTAAGGGGGCGAACGGTACCGTACTATACCTCAACCAATGTGGCTAAAGCTTGTGTGAGCGCCATTGGTCTGGGATGCTCAGTCAGTGTGGCTAAAGCTTGTGTGAGCGCTACTGACTTGAGAAAGCTCTGATGAGCACATATAAATGAGGACAAGGTGTCATAAGCTTGTGTGAGCGGCCTTGATCCGGTTATTCATCTATGATGAAATTATACTCGATCAATGTGGCATAAGCTTGTGTGAGCGCCATTGATTTGAGAAGCTCTTATGAGCCAGATAGTGGACAGGGTGGCATAAGCTTATGTGAGCGCTCCTGATCCATAACCCGTATCCAGTCAGTCCAAAAATTTAGAGTGATGTGGGCAAGATAATGAGGATATGTCGAAAAGATAAGAAAAGGAAAGAATAAGAAAATGATGATGATATGAGATTGAAATGTAATGATAAAGTGATTTACAGAATAATTTTCTATTAAAGATAAATGAAAATAACAATGTCTATATGAGCATGACATTTATACTTTTATGAAATAGAAATATGTTGATAGTCATGCATGCAAACATTTTAATGCACAAAATGATAATTGTTAATGCTTGTTGCATGATATAGTATATTGCCTTCTTTATATGCACCACTAAGCTTAGAGCTTAGCGTGAAGTTTAATTTCCACGTAGATATAGAAAGGTAGCTGAAGACACTAGATAAAGCAAGAGTTGATCCCAGTCAAGTAAATCAGCCGAGTCTTGAGAAAGTGGGTTACAAGTTTTGAAACTTTTGTATTTGACTTTTATATTAAAGAAGTGTTTGAGTTTGTAAAACTTACTTTTAAAGTTTGTTAAGAATTACTCTGATTTTTATTTATATCTATATGTACATGAATAAAAAAATAAAAATGTAAATATATATATATATATATATATATATATATATATATATATATATATATATATGAAGTATGAGAAAGAAAGGACATTAGTGCTCCCTCATCCGGGCACATGCAGTTCGGGTGAGGAGGTGCAACAAGACGTGATGTATTCAATCTAGTGGGAGTTGACACATGTCCATACTCTGAACCAAATGGGGTGTGGAATGGTGAAAGGAATAATTGTACAGAAATTGTCTATGGAACGGTTCATAGTCAAACCACTGACTTTCTGGTCAATTGAGGGTTATGATGTGTTGCTAGATACCGCTCATGACCTGCTTAAATTAATTGTTAATTTAATTGGCCAACATAACTGGGAACCTAATGGGTCACACGCATTGAAGATATGGAGAATGAGTAAAATGCTCTTGGATAGGATCCAAAAAATGAGAGAATTATTTTAGGATGGATCGCGATGAGATCCCATGAAAAAATTGTTCGAGAGTGTCACGGGCCCGTATAGCCTCGCACGGGCGAGGCAGGCTGCTTGCCCGCCTTGCGGGCCAGCTTGGCTACCTAGCAGTAGCCCACAGCAGGACCACCGCACCTGCTGCTTCCCATCCGTTGGCCAATGGCTATTTTTGGCCTTAATTAGGCCAATAATGGCCAATTACTATTCATTTGTTTCCATTTTCTCCATTTTTGACTTTTCATCTTATTTTTGAATTTGACTCAAATAGAAAAGACATCAAATAGCAGAAAATAGATATAAAAATATTTTTTGTGAAAATGTTTTTTTTAAGATAACAAAAAGTCTCCCACCATTCAAAGTGAATATGATTCATTCTTTTAAACCCAACACATACATCACATCATCATCATTCTCAATTTCGACACATCAATATTCTCATGTATCAACATCTCAATTTTCTTGTTTTGCAATTATATCATCATGCTCATACATATTGGATAACATCTTTTTCATTTGTGTAACTAGATACATCAATAGATAATCATATTCATAATTTATTTGAAAATAGAGCATTCACGGCCATGACTACCAATTCATGTCCGTGAATTAGTTCACGCATGTAATCCCAAACCGTGAATGCTACTGGAATGAATCGTGCCAAAATCAGTCACGGTCGTGAACCATCAAGTTCACGCCCGTGACCCGATAGTCACACCCATGACTTTCAGCAGGAAATCTGCATATTCACATTTCATTCATTCTGATTACACCAAATCACATTAAAATATAACTCATGAATTTTTGGAGTCCTTTACTCAACATATCATGACTAATACATATAAATGCCTTAATCATAATTAAATTTTCTAACATGCATCACTTAATTCAAAAATTCACAAGAAAACTCACTCTCTATCTCTAACATCTGATTTCATGCCATAGTCATCCTTAATGCATTTCAATCATCTATAAATGATATAAATGAATGAGTGGAGCTTGGGTCAATCAATGCATATGCTAATATTTTAGAAATATAAATATTACCAGTGACTACTTCAGGAGCATTGACTGCCTCTTGTCTAGTCATAGCAAACACCCTGTCCTGAGTAGGGGGTCTAGAACTCTGCCCTTCAGATCTGGTCACTCCTCTGCCCTGTGTCCCACTAGTAGGGTAGACCCTCAGTGCCTCAACAGTAGCCTTAGATACTCCTCTGCCTCTGCTGGTCTCTGCTGGTTTGGCTCTATTTGGATAGTCTCTACACATGTGCTCCATCAATCCATATAAATAACATGCTCCTGTGAGCCTTCTACATTCGTCCGTATGCTGTCTACCACAATGACTACATGTGGGCCTCTGTTCAACATATTGGCTCTGCCCTCTGCCTGGGTAAGAGAAGGTCATGCCTCGACCTCTAGAACTAGAGTACCCACTTCTGTTACCAGATTGTGTAGGCATATATCTACCTCTTTTTCCCAACCTTCTACTAGACTCACCAAAGAACTCACGTGATGGCATTTTTATTTGTTGTTCCCCAGCTTCTTTCATTAACCGTTCAGTTCTGATTGTAGCAGCTCTGAGTCTAGCATAACTATAAAGATCAGTAGTCATGATTCTGTTTCTGATCTCATATTTGAGGCCCTCCTCAAACTTCCTGCATTTGTCTCTTTCAGTAGAGACCATGAAGGTGGCATAATGGAAAAGTTTATTAAACTGTACTTCATACTCCGCAACAGACATATTCCCCTGTTTTAGATTCAAGAATTCCTTCCTCTTCTCATCTTTATATGCTTCAGGCATGTAATTATTATGAAATTCCAAGAGGAAATCATTCCATGTCAACATTGGTGGTTGTACATCACTGTCGGGGACTGTCTCCCACAATTCATAAGCATTTCCTTGCAGCAAAGATACTGCATAATCGAATTTCTCATCCGGGGTACATCTCATCATATTCAGTACCCTCTGTGTCCTTTTCAGCCATGTTTTAGCTTCTGCTGGGTCTGTTGTGCTATTGAAATCAGTTGCACCATGTTTCCTCAGCTTGTCATAACGTCTTTCCTTGTACATTTCAGGACCATATACTTCATATTCTAGGTTTTCATGGGGTACTTCTGCATGAGATGACTGTGATGTATGTACTGGAGCTCTAGCTCCTAGTGCTGGTTGATCTCTATGTAAAGAAGGTGATGCCTCATGAGAATGCATTTCAGCCGGCCTCTCCCTCCTTGGTGAATCATGTCTTATGATGTCCCTAAAATAAATGAAATTATGTCGCTACATAATGTTCAGCAAAAAGGATGCATATGTTATCATGCTCTTATGCATATGCATGTTCCCATGGAACCTATCCCTGCTCTAATACCAAAAATGTAACACCACATCTTATGCATTTGAGTATAACCTATATCTGTATCAAGTAATCATACATAGCATACTGGAAAGGTAAAATACCCTGTTAACAATAGTAGTAAAATCTTTTTTCATATCCAGTAATATAATTCAATGACTTTGCAAGTCTCATATCCTATAATTTCATTCCATGACTTGCAAGTCTCATATCCTGTAATATTATTCACTGACTTTGCAAAGTTAACACTGAGGTTTTCACCACAATATAATATATCACATATATCAAAACATAAACTTTACACAAGTATTTTCGAGTTGATTTCATTTATACATTTTTAGACTCATTCCAAAATGACTATACATATTCAAGCACGTAAATACAAAACACATATGACATATTTTCATGCTTGTGTGGAATGCAAGGAGAGAGAGTGATGAGGCTCGGCCAATGACTTGTGCTCCATGTCTTCTATACACTACTCAAAATGAGCTATCACATTTCTTTACCTGAAAAATGATGCAAATTGATGAGTTGCGGCTCAGTGAGAATAATTATCTAATGAGCTCTAAAGTACCAAACAACTCATAGTAATAAATCACAAATCCAATATATACCATATATTTCATTCCATTCATCAGTATCATATATGTATCAATAAAGTTGAAACATATAATCATTACTCTTTATGCATGCAAATGCTTTTCTTATTTCTTTTTGTTGTGATCAAGTTAAACAGACAATGCCCCAGTTTTCCATGTGAACATTTGCCATGTGAACATTTACATTTGCATTTGCTAGCTAGCTTGATCATTTGTTTCATTTGCACATTTGTTGGGCCATAAGCCTCTTCTTTTGCTTTACAATATTGATTAACTAGTCACAACGCTTTTTTAGTCCATATGCATATGCACTTGTATTTAAGCATTCATCAACCATTGTATCTTTATCATATACAACATACATATATTCCATATATAACTCATATGTCACGCATATACCTTGCATATACTATACATATACCATATATATATATCACATATGTCAAACATATACCTCAAATATACCACAAGTATACCATTTATATGTACCACAATGTCACAAATTATCCATCATTACATTATCAAGGACCAATCATGACAATTATATGAATCACGTAGCAAGCAACATTCATTTGCACTAAAGAATTCAATCGATAATTAGACTCACCGTTCTCCTTTGATTCTGACCCCTAACTTATTGTCTATCTGCTCTTTGTGGGTTTCCAATATGTTGCAAGCCTAATATAAAAACATAATCGATTAACGCATGATTAGGGAGACTTAATGTGGCTTAAATAAATTAATATGCATTGTTCATGTCAATAGTTAAGATTTTTCCTATGAGGCAGTGTGACCTTATGGGACTGTTTAGCCTATAACTTTTTCTATACTTGACCAATTACTCTGATTCTTGCTCCTAATTAAACATAGAATATAATTATAAAACATAGTAAAATTTCAGACTAATTGAATCATTGTACAATATTTTGTGGAATTTCTAAGTGTGTTCTATTTTCTGCCTTGTTTTGTGCCTTTAGGCAGTTTCAGGGTACTCATTTGGGTTCATCATAACTTATAATCTATAAGTCATATTTTAATGAAAATTTACAAAATCTTATATGGGCTCATATGGAACATTTTGCATGTTTTCCACTTTTATCAATTATGTCTCTAAGGTCTTTAAATTATAACAAACCATTTACTAGTCCAGAATAGAATTGGCTTTCGGACCAGTATGATTTCCAAAGGCCATAACGTAGTCTATACATAACCACTTAAGCTGAAATTAGTACCAACATTTAGCTACAACATATACCTATAACTTTTCAGTTTTGACAATTTACATAATCTAGCTCTCACAAGCTTACATTATCCAAACAATTTACTGGATCTGCCCAGGGCACTCAGTAGGCAGTTCAAACCATGGAACAGTCCTGGTTCCATTCACCATAACACAAAATTTACATGACCTATGAACTTGATATTTGGTATACCGATACAAAACACATATATCTACAACATTTATGTTTTGAGATACTTCAAATAATGGCTTTAACATATTCGAAAGCAAAGCACACAGTAGCTAACTTGGTTAGGGTTCACACCCTGACTAGTTTCAGTAGAGAGAGCATATCTCTTCCTATACATAACATCTTGCAAACATGTTTACATATCCACAAATAAAAGACATAAAGGAACAATATTTGTGTTTTAAACTTTTGTAGAAGCAATTTCTATGTGCATCAAAATTAGGTTGCAAATTAGTGCCTATTAATGAACCTAAGCAACTCAAATCAACCCTATAGCAATAAGAATTGATTACTTACCAAGAACAACCTTGCAAGGGATCAATTAGCTTCAAAAACTAAGTGAAACAAGGACGAATTGAATTATGAAATGGAGGAAAACGAAGAAGAATTCGGGCTGGAGAAAAAGGCAGAAATGGGGAAGAAAGATGAACATAAAGCGAACTTGTTTTTTGTCCTTTTCTCTTCTTCTCTTCTCTTTTCGCTTCTCATTTCTCTTTTCTCTTCTGTTCTATTTCTCTTTTGTGTCATTTTAATTTTATTTTGTCTATATTATTATTATTATTATTATTATTTACATATATTTATAATTCCACTAATTCACACAATAATACAACTTAATCATTTGGCCCGATTTAACTAAATTAATAATGTAAATGTTTACTAATCTTAATCTAATCATTTTTCTTAGTTTAATTTAGTCACCTTATTCAATTTATTTCTAATGCATTGTGATCATCATTTAGGTTATAAGGATACACGTGTGACTCGATATAATTGCCAAATACTAGGACACGTAGCTAGTGCGTGCCATGAACTTGTTTCTAAGAAAATATGTGTGAAATGCATGTGTTCAATTGAATTGTATGCAAGATGCTTATGTTCAATGAAATGCATGTGGGGAAGGTCGAGGATGTTACAACTGAATCCTATACTTTGACTTAATTCCTTGTTGCCACTCAAAGGTTGCTCATAAGGTGGTGATTAGGTATAATAATCAATCCTGATATAAGAAGAGTATACCTACGGCCTCTTGTAGAAATAATTTCTTAGAAATCCTTGGGCTAGGTGGACATGGCTTAAAGAAGCTCTTTGGATACATATCTTATAGAGTGATAAGTCTCATAGATAAGAACTAGTTGGAGTTGCACATTGTCCGTACTCTGAACCTAGTTAGGTATAGCATGCTCAAATGACAAATTGTACAAAAATTGTCTATAGAAGGCTCTATAGTCAAACCACCGACTTTTCACTTATTTAGGTGCTCATGATGTATTGTTAGACACCACTCATGATCTGCTCAAAATTATGTGATGATTTAGGCTGCCAACATAAATGGAAAGCTAATGGGTTGTATGCAAAAAAGGAATAAAGGAAATGTGAAATAGGACTTGTATTGGATCCAAAATATGAGACAAAAAGTTGCGCAAAAAAGTTTCACATATGAGGTTGTGTGTCACTTGCACGTAACATGCAAGGTGGCATTTTATCATGCATGTGAGGATGCATCGCATGTGCATGAAACAAATGAGGCCATGCTATCATAGGTGCGATAACAAAATTTTTACACATGCAGGTGTAGCAACCTACATGGCTATCGCACATAAGATGTCCCTTTCAAAAAGGAAAGCAAACGTAGGGTTTTAAGTGTCCAACACTAATTATGAATAAGGACATAAAAATAGCCTTAAAAGGGCTTAGAAAGAGTGTTGTCGCCTTGAGAAAAAAAAAATTCTCTCTTTTTCTTCTCTTTCAAGTTAAATCACCATTGCTAGTACCTTGATGCTTTGACAACCATGTCCTTTGCAGTTATTTCCTTCGCTCCTTCGCATGGATACTGCTACAGCAATCCTATAATGCCCAACTTTCAGGATTTCGAGGCTTTATGGGTTTTAAATAAGGAATTTTTTTTGAGTGTTTTTAAAAGGGTTTAAGTCTTTAGGTTGTAAGTGGTTTCACACCCATGACTATGATGTCACCCCCATAAAGGTCTTTCCAAGGTTCAAAATAGTTGAGTTTTTGTAATGCCCGCAAATTAGGGTATGGAATTTACATGCTAAATAAGGTACATTAAGGGTATATGGGAAATATATGTGAGGCTATGGGTATTAGAAACCATAAAATAAAGAAAAAGATGAGAAAAAGTGAAGTTTATATCATTCATGCCCGTGATAGTGTTAATCACGATTGTGAATGTTATGAATTTCAGTTTTTGAAGCTGAGAATCTTCACGATCATGATGCAAATATTCACGCTCGTAACACTAGTGTTTATGCTTGTGAAGACCTGCAAGTTTAAATATGGCAGTGTCATGTTTGCTTATAATATTCTATCAATGGAAGATGTTTTTCCCAACTCACGTAATATCATTCCCAACCCTAGTCGTCAATCCTTTGAAATCCCAAAAAATTAACTCATCATCATTCTTATAAATTTCGAGTGCTTAAAACAAAAATAATCCCCATAAAAAGGGAATCATAACAGATTTAAATAGGGTATTCACCATAATTATCAATATTGAGGTTAGGAGGATATAACACATTCTAAAACCCTTGGATCAATATGTTTTCATGAAATAGAGGTAAGAAATCATGTTCCCTTACATTATTTGATTCGTTTCAATATGTTGTTAATGAAGGAATAAGGTTTAAGGGTTCAAGATAGGTTTACATGATATTCATGGATGGAATGTTAGTATAAAATGTAATATGGTCCTTGTTTTCATGTTAGGGACCGAGACTGACAGTGGAGAACCACACTAAAGATAGTAGACGAGAGAGAATCGAGTTTTAGGGCTCCAACATTAAAGTTTGTACATATAACCATTTTTATTCAAAAAATATTATGCTTGCGGTATGAATGATTATTCTAAAATGATTGTTCATATGAAATAATTATTTTGGAACTACTAGTATCATGATAACAGACTATTAGATATTGAGATAGATGTTCAAACTGATTTAATATCAATTAAGTATGAAAGTATGTCACTTTGGTTGATATGCAAGGCATTGAGCCTAATTTGATTGATGAAGTATGATTAAATGCATGTCTATAGTTGAATTTGGTTGTTCGAATATGTAAAGTGTAAATAGGTGTGGCTAACATTGGTTAGCTTTAGATCCTATGCATGTTGTGTGTGAAAATGATTGAAATCAGTGTTGTAATATTATTTCTGTGTAATGAGTCACGCCCGTGAAGCCAAGCTTCACGCCCATGAAAGGAATTCATGCCCATAAAGCCAAGCTGCACTCTCGTGAAAGTATGAATTTCACACCCGTGAATAAAGGTTCACGCCTATAAAGGTTCAAAAGCCAGCCACGGGCAGACAAACTGTGACAAGAGATTTCACGCCTGTGTTTTTAGAAAAATGGTAAATGGATTATATGATCAAACTACTTGAGTATGATATGCATACACCTTTGACATGATTAAATAAGCTTGTATTCAATATGATAGCATGAATGAGGAACTTGATTATACACATGGTGCTCTACATCACAATAGGATATGTGATGATCTTGTGAAATTATGAAATATGGTGTAATTGGTACTAATAACCTGAATATGAATAAGAATGGCCATTCTATATCCAGGGACTAGTTAGGATAGGTGGCATGCCATTGAGGAGTTACAATACCGTAGAAATAATTATGCATGTAGTTATTATATTTGTTCATCATGGTGGGTTAAGCTCATCTTAGAGTGCTCCTGATTTGAGAAGCTTAGTGGTAGCATATCTGGATTAGGGACAAGGTAGCTTAAGCTTGTGTTAGACCATCCTTATACCCATATGCAAGCAATATTTGCTCATCAGGATGGCTTAAGCTTGTGTCAGAGCACTCCTGATTTGAGAAGCTCTATCATAGCAATATAGATAGTTACAGTATTGAGCAAGGTGACTTTAGCTCGTGTTAGAGTGCTCCTATTTAACAATCTACATCCAGATAGTCTATGTTTAAAGTATTAGGCTATGAAACTAGAAAACATTAATGCAGAAAGTTGGCAACAATTTATATAGATCAGTAAATTTGAATACATGATAATATATGGATATGTTAGATGACATGTAATGCTATTCTAATAGTGAACTCAATTATGTATGTCAATGCAAATTAATATGTTGAAGCTATCTTATGGATATTGCATATTGATAATATGGCCATGCACACAAGTATGTTGAATGCATGCTAGAATTTAAATGTTTATATGTACCACTAAACTTTCAGTAGCTTAACATGTGGTTTTTCCCTGCATGCAAGTTTGGAGTCGTAGACTATTAGAGGAGTGCTCTAAAGGAAATCACCTTTAGCACTTATTGTACAAATTTATTTGATTAATAAAAGACTTTTTCATTAATTTGATGTTCATTTGATATATGAATTGATAAGTGATCTTAAATCAATTAATGAAGTCCTTGATACATAACATAGCATGAAGGAAACCATGATGAGATCATGATATTGAGATTCTTATCATGTGTAATTATTTTAGTATCAAAATTATCCCTAGTCATCGGATTAATGAGACAGGACATTATTAATCTATACAGACTAGCACATGTTACACTCCTTGATTGGATCGAGTAGTAGATCTCATAATCTATAAACATGAGATGTTTAGAATTAACATGTGGATGCTTGCTAAGTATAGCTAAGTACATTGGATGACCAGCTATGAGATAATCATATGGATAATCTATTCAAATGTCAATGATAGTCTCATCATAGCAATGGTGCAAGAATCCTTAGACTTGAGGTACTCAAGGATATCTTGAATATTGATTCTGTATTTTGACACTATTCCTTTTTGCCTCAGAGAGGTAGCTCATAGGGTGGTAATTGGATACAGCTTGAGGTATTAGAAGGTAATTAGGTAACCAACAAAGGATTCACCACTCTTGATAGGAGTGTATACCCATGGAGTGGAATGTCATTACTCAGAAATCTCTGGTCATAGTGGAAATGTCATAAAGGTAGTTTTCAATGACATATCTAATAGAGTAATGAGCCTTAGAGACAAGAACTAACATTACTTGGACTAGACGTGACGTAGTCTATCTAGTGGGAGTTGACACATATCCATACTCTGAACCAAGTGGGGTATAGAATGGTGAAAGGAATAATGACACAAAAATTGTCTATGGAAAGGTTCATAGTCAAGCCACTAACTTTCCGGTCAATTGGGTGTCATGATGTGTTGCTAGATACCGCTAATGACCTGCTTAAATTAATTGTTAATTTAAGTTGCCAATATAATCGGAAACCTAATGGGTCACATGCATTGAAGATATGGAGAATGAGTAAAATGTTCTTGGATAGGATCCAAAATATGAGAAAATTATTTCGGGATGGATCGCAATGAGATCGCACGGAAAAATCATTTAGGAGGGTCACGGTCCCGTACGGGTCTGCACGAGCTAGTCAGGCTATATGGTATTTGATTTCTATTTTGGTTTGTAAATTCATGCATATACCTTGGTAAGACCTAGTCAATTTCTCTTTGGCTCAAGAGATTGACTTTGGTATGTCCATAATCATGCCATATAGTTAATGTAACTATCTTTATATATCAATGTGATGAATGTATGATATATAAAAGTATGAAATAATAACTTGATGAGACTTAACAAAGAAATCCCTCACTAAATAAACAATTAAGTCTTACGTCTGCCATTATTATGGGGAGAACCAAAATTCTTCTAGAGTTAGGATTGTTGAGTTGTCTCAAGCTCACTCTATAAGAATATGTTCAATCCATTGAAATTAGATTTCATGATTAATGGGTTAGACTTAACCGATATTATTAACTTGTTGGATTTGCACCAAGGTTAATGTGTATTAGAGGTGAAGTTGGGTTTGTATACATGAGATGTACACATATCAAGAATCGATAGCCTAATGTATGTGCACGCATCAATAAGTTGATAGCACAAGATTTTATAGTTGCATGAATAATGCAATTGGTATGGATTAGATACCTACCAACCAAACTAAGGATAACTTGTTGAGTTACCTTAAGGTTATTTTTAGCTAGTTGGATATCGACCCACAAGGAGAACTTCCATATAAGTTCTCTCGGGTTCATATCGAGCCATAATGCGATTTATTAAAGACCTAATAAACATGCATTTTATGTACATTCTAACATGTTCTATTTTACATCTAGGTTGCTAGAATCATCATCATGAGAAGTGTAACTTTGCAATCGCTAATAGAATCTAATAAGTTGTATGGGACCAATTTTTTGGATTGGCTAAGGAATTTGAGAATAGTTCTCAAATCTGAAAAGATTGGCTATGTCCTAGATGAGGCACTTCCTAATCTCCCTGATGCTAATGCTTCTGAAGATGTTCAGAAGGCATATCAAAAGCATATGGATGATAGTGAGATGGCAAGCTACATTATGCTTGCTACTGTAACACCCCCTTACCTCACTTCCGTTCAACAGGGTAAGTGAGTATTACCCATCTAACTGTTTTGTAAATTTAATTAAATGAAGTAACATTTTTTTTATGAAAATATTGCAAATACCGAAATAAAAATTATTACAAGTATAGATAGTTAAAGTTTTATTTATTTATAAAATACATTAATTTACATCCAAACTATGTTCTATTACATTGCAATTTATATCTTTAATACACATTATATGAAATAAAACTATAAGTTAATTTACAAAATTTTTAACAAAATATACCAAAAACGAAAATCCAAAGCTTTTTACTGCTTCCCTCCCGGTACCCTTCTTCTTCTGACAGTTTAATTTCTATGGCTACCCTTCTAAATCTGCGCGAGAGGAAACCACTCGCGCTAAGTTGCTAGCTTAGTGGTGCTTCAATGATAAAAATTTTACATATATATATATATAATTTTTTTTCATATTAATTAGTCATTTAGTAAATAAAGCATACAATAAAGAATTATAGAAATTTAATAAATTCCAGCAAATATTCAACATTTAACATCTTTAATTCATGTAACATTCATCAAAATCACATACTTCAATATTAGTATTATTATTATTTTCTTGCTGCCCATAATACCTATAACCGAACTATCTAATAGGAATAACGAGGTTGTCATTCCCGACTTTTATAATGTAGCTGAGCGCATTTATAATAATGTCATCACCGGCTTAATAAATTTGCGCTGAGCGCATTTATAAATTGTCATTACCGGCTTTCATATTTGGCACCGAGAGCCTTAAATTCCCTGATTGACATGCCAAACTATTTCCTATTCTAGTTCTAGACTAGGTGTTTTTGGGCTTAACTATTTTTATATTAATTCACTATATTTCAAAAATGTCAACATTATTTAACTATCATGATTATGTTTATTTATTTTTGTTCTTTATTTCCATTATTATTGCAATAAAATCTCATACATAAATAATTTCTTAAACATTTATAATTACTATCAAATTAAATATTTGCATGGATTATTACATATAATTATAACAACACATGCAAAAAGCCCAATATTGTATATTTTTACCTATGGCAGATTTCGTACCTATTTTTGGCTTTCTTTTTAGCCCATATATAATTCGAATTTGGTGTTCTGGCCTTCTAAAATTTTTTATCTTATTGTCTTAGATTTCAGATGCATCAAAAATCACTTAAATCACAATTTCCTATCAAAAGTTATGATCAATTCACTACTGCATCATCACAAAATTTTCTGCCCAGAATTTTCTAGACAGATTCTAGATTTAAACTTCGTGCATTTATCTGGGCAAATATAGACATAATTAGATATTATAGTCTGAATAAAAATTAAAGGCCCGTGTCTTAACTTTCATTTCCAATAAAGAACATACAAAAAAGAGTTCCATAACTCAAGTGATCATCAAAATAGACAGAGCTGTTCCTGGAATTCTGTACCCGAGCCATCAATTGGAATCAATCCATATTTCAACCACATTCATCATTTGCATTCATTTTAATACTAACATTTTCAGAATTATAAATACATTCATATGTCTCAATTATTTCACACCATTTGGTCCCATTTCCATATATAATATCAAAAGTCACAACAAAAAACATAACATCTCAAAAACACAAACATAACAAACCTTAACATATAATTCCATACATATTAACAACATGAAATTTTTTTATCAATGAAGTACATACCTAATCAGCCTTGGTTCTTCCCTTAAACCTTCTCTTCCTTCCCTTATTAGCTAGCTTTCTTCTTGACTTTGTCACCCTCTTGAGGGCCTCTCACTTGTTCACTTATTTTTCCTACACAACCACACCATATTTCAATTCCGACATCCAATTTCAATAATTTTCATGTCTACATAATATTCTAATGCTCCTAATATAAGGTTAAACTTCCTTCTTCATATGTCATGGCTGTCCAAAAACCATATCCTAGTTCTCAATTTATTTTCTTCAATTCAACACTCAATTCACCCTTAATCTATCACCAATTGTGGTGTTTCTATGTTAATTTCAATTTTCTCCAAATTTATTTAACTATAGCAGCCCCTCATTCATCCTTCAACATTATATTTTCTTCAGTTTTTAAGCCATAAAATAATTACCTAATATCAAATATCATTAATTCAAAGTTTAATTACACTTCCATCAACTAATCACAAACTTAAATTTTTACTTCCAATCTTGCAACATAAGCTCAATCTACCAAACCTAATCACATCTATCATCATTATGGGTCTCAAATAGAAGGAAAAAGGTTGAATTTAAGAAGAATAAACTCACCTTAAGTGTTCTTCAAAGTGGGCCGAAATTCCCCTTAATTTTTCTCTTTCCTTTTTTTCTTTCTTCCTTCCTTTTTGCTCCTTTGGTACCTTTTATGGTAAGAACTCTTAAATTCTGATTTTTCCTCTCTCAAAACTAATTTATTTTCTTTATTTTTCAAGCTTGGATTGAATGAAAATGGAGGCTTATGGAGGGACTAAGGTGGACGGCCAAAGAGGTGAAGAAAGAATAAGATGATGACTTAGATATTTTGGGTGGAAGAATAAAGAATTCCTCCTATTTTTGACTTTTATACTTTGATTAGGAAGTGGGTCCCACTAATCAAAATTAATCCTAATTCTTATTGGTTAATTAATTTAATTAATCTTAATTAACATTTAAACTTTGAGAAATTCCATATTTGCCACATCTTGCTCCATATTCACACTTTTTCCCCAAACAATTTCCATAATACCAATTTTGTCCATAGAAAATTTTATTTTTTTTCTAATTCTACCCCAAATCTTTTTAATTCCCAAATAATAATACCCTTAATAATTTTCTCTTATTATTAGTCATTTTTTTTGGTTTAAATTTAGACTCCGATTGAACCAGTGGACCCCAATACGGTCACGCGCAATCGGGGCCTAAATCACTGAATGTTACATCTACTATGTCAACTGAGTTCCAAAAGCAGCATGAGGCTATGGATGCTAATTCCATAGTATACCATCTAAGAGAGCTTCTTGATGAGCAAGCACGTTCCGAAAGGTTTGAAAGTTCAAGGTTGCTCTTCCGCACTAAGATGGTTGAAGGGACATCTCTAGTGCAATATGCATTGAAGATGAATGACCATATTGAGAGGTTGGGCACCTTGGGATTTGTGATGGACCATGAATTAAGTATTGACTTACTTGGAGTCCATGAAGTAGAAGGCATCTGATGCCCCATCCACTTCAGGTATTTGTGTCATTGAAATTAATACTATTTTCAATAATAATATATGGGTATTAGATACAGATTGTCGCTCACACATATGCACTGATATGTAGGGCCTAAGGAACAATAGACAGCTGAATAAGGAAGAGTCAGACCTACGCATTGGAAATGGAGCAAGGGTTGCTGCATTAGCTATAGGAACATATGTATTTAACCTCCCTAATGGGCTTATATTAAATTTGGAGAATTGATATTATGTATCTGCTTTGGCTAAAAACATTATTTCTGTTTCAAGTCTAAATAATGATGGTTTCCTTTTAGCGTTTAGTAACAATTGTTGTTCTATTATGTTGAATGAAATTCTTTATGCTAACGGTACATTATGTAATGGAATATACATATTAGATATGTCAAAATCCAATTTTAAACATCAATGATAATAAAAGGCAAAAACAAGATATGTTGAAATCATCTTATTTATGACATTGTCGTCTTGGTCATATAAATGAGAAACGCATGGCTAAGCTACACAAAAGTGGTAGTTTGGGGTCATTTGATTATGAATCATATGACACATGTAAATATTGCTTACTAGGCAAGATGACTAAATTACCCTTTAAGGGAAAGGGTGAACGTGCTAATGGACTTTTAGACTTAATACATTCAGATGTATGTGGTCCAATGTCTACACACGCTAGAGGTGGTTTCATCTACTTCATTACTTTTATCGATGACTACTCACGATATGGGTAAGTGTATCATATGAGATACAAATCTGAAGCTTTTGAAACGTTCAAAGAATTCAGAAATGAAGTAGAGAAACAACTTGGCAAAAGCATTAAAACACTTCGACCAGATCGATGAGGTGAATACTTGAGCCAAGAATTTCTAGATTATCTTAGGGATAATGGGATTTTATCTCAATGGACTCCACCTTACACACCACAAGACAATGGTATGGTTGAAAGAAGAAACCAAACCTTGTTAGATATGGTAAGATCTATGATGAGTTTTGCAGAATTGCCTAAATCCTTTTGGGGTTATACACTAGAGACCGCCATTTATATATTAAATGGAGTTCCTTCAAAGTCAGTTGATATTACTCCATATGAGATATGGTATAACAACTGGCCCGCATTTTCTTACATGAGAATTTGGGGTTGTCATGCTTATGTGAAGCGGACAATATCAGATAAGCTAGAAGCTAAGTCTGACCAATGTCTGTTTGTGGGATATCCAAAAGCATCATATGGATATCAATTTTACCACCCTTTGGAACAAAAGGTTTTTGTTTCAAGACATGCTATCTTTTTAAAGAGAGAATTACTTCTAAAAGGAGATAGTGGGAGCAAAATTGAACTTGAGGAAATTCAAGATGCTCAAACAGATGCTGATCAACTGCCTGAACCCGAGCTTGTTACTCATACAGATGATATACAGCTCAACCTTCTGAAGCACAAGAGCATCATAGGTCAAGTAGGATATGTAATGTTCCAAAGAGATATGGATATCTCGTTAGTGAACAGAACGATGTATTGCTCATAAAAAATGATGAGCCTATAACCTATGAAGAAGTTCTAAATAGTTCAGAATCTGACAAATGCTTCAAGCCATGAAGTCAGAAATGGATTCCATGTATGAAAACCAAGTATGGACTTTGGTTGAACCACCCGAAGGAATAAAGCCTATAAGGTGCAAGTTGTTTTTCAAAAAGAAAACTGACATGGATGTTAATGTGATTAGCTATAAAGCTAGACTTGTTGCTAAAGGTTATCGTCAAAGACAAGGAATTGACTATGATGAAACTTTTAGCCCAGTAGCTATGCTTAAATCTAGAAGGATACTCCTAGCCATTGCTACTTGTTGTCCATATATTGAACCAAGAAGGGGGGTTGAATTAAATATTAAAAATTTAACTTTTAAGTTCGGAAAAAAAAGTTAAGTTTAGTAGGGATAGAAAGATATGACACAAGGATTTTTATAGAGGTTTGGGTGTTAACAAACTCTTCTCCTCTCCCCAATCTCAATTGGGAGTTTTAGTAACACTCTAAGTGTTACAATGGAGTTTTAGAAGCTCACTCCTAACTATGGTGTTTCTAACAATGGATCACACCTAACCTAGAAATCCTTTGTTTTTTAATGGCTCACACAATAAACCAATTCCTTGTGTTTTAAAGGCTCGCACAAACAACCCTTACAAGTGTTTTACTCTTAACCCCAAAATACCGAAACTCACTTGAGTAGATGATTACAGAGAGAAACACTTACAAATCTTTAATGCTCAGAGAATGATGAGAAGAATGATTTTCACATAGAATAAATGTTTGTTTTGAAAACATCAAATGCACAAATGGCTTACAACAAGATTTTGATTTGAAGTATTAGCTATTCTCTTGTTCTGGAATCATAAATGACTTGCATGTATACTTCAATGGCGAATTATAGCTGTTTGATTGCATTTAATGTAACACCACATCTTATACATTTGAGTTCAACCTATCCCTGTATCAAAGAATCACACATACCATACTGGAAAGGTAAAATACCAAGTTAACAATAGTAGTAAATTTTTTTTCATATCCTGTAATATCATTCAATGACTTTGCAAGTCAACTTTTGAGGCTTTCGCCGCAATACGATATATTCCATATATTAAAACATAAACTTTGCACATAAGTATTTACAAGTTGCTTTCATTTATACATTTTTGAAACCCATTCCAAAATGAATTTACATATTCAAACACGTAAATACAAAATGCAGATGACATATTTTCATGCTCGTGTAGAATGCAATGAGAGAGAGTGATGAGGCTCGACCAGTGACCTGTGCTCCATGTCTTCTATATGCTACTCAAATGAGCTATCACTTTTCTTTACCTGAAAAATGATGCAAATTGATGAGTTGCGACTCAGTGAGAATAACCATAAAATGAGCTCTAAAGTACCGAACAACTCATAATAATAAATCACAAATCCAATACATACCATATATTCCATTCCATTCATCAGTATAATATAAATATCAATAAAATTGAAACATATACTCATTACTCTTTACGTACGCAAATGCTTTGCTTATTTCATTTTGTTGTGACTAAGTTAAACAGACATTGCCCCGGGTTTCCATATGAACATTTGCATTTTCTAGCTAGCTTGATCATTTGTTTCATTTGCATATTTGTTGGGTCATAGGCCTCTTCCTTTGCTTTACAATATCAATTAACTTGTCACAATGCCTTTTAGGTCCACATGCATATGCACTTGTACTTAAGCATTCATCAATCATTGTATCTTACCACATATAACATACATATACTGTATATATGCCTCATATGCCATGCATATACCTTGTATATACTATACATATACCATGTATATATATCACATATGTCAAACATATACCTCAAATATACCACAAGTATACCATTTATATGTACCACAATGTGACAAATTATCCATCCTCATATTATCAAGGACCAATCATGACAATTATATGAATCACATAGCAAGCGACATTCATTTGCACTAAAGAATTCAATTGATAATTAGACTCACATTTCTCCTTCGATTCCGACCCATAACTTATTGTCTATCCCCTCCTTATGGGTCTTCAATATGTTGCGAGCCTAATATGAAAACATAATCGATTAACTCATGATTAGGGAGACTTAATGTGGCTTAAACAAATTAATATGCATTGTTCATATCAATAGTTAAGATTTTTCCTATGAGGCAGTGTGACCTTATGGGACTATTTAGCCTATACCTTTTTTCTATACATGACCAATTAATCTGATTCTTATTGCTAATTACACTTGACATATAATTATGTAACATATTAAAATTTCAGACCAATTGGATCATTGTATAATTTTTGGTGGAATTTATAAATGTTTTCTATTTTCTCCCCTATTTCTTGCCCTTTGGCAGTTTTAAGGTATCCACTTTGGTTCATTATAACTTATAATATATAAGTCATATTTTACTGAAACTTTACAAAAACTTGTATGGGTTCAACTGGAACATGTTTTCATGTTTACAACTTTTATCAATTATGTCTCTAGGGTCTTCAAATTATAACAAACATTTAACTGGTCCAGAATTGTAACACCCCCTCACCCCAGTAGCTCGTGCCCGAATGAGGGTGTGCTACACTGACTTCATCAATTAAAATATCATTATATAAGTTATATATAAAGAAAAATCACTCGTACATTTTTTTTTCATTTCCAATATTCACTATTTATTTGCTTTGCATTTGTAAAAGAAATATAACATAAAAATTAAACTACCTTTTTATATAGTAATATGTTCTTTACAAAACATACTGTTTATTTTACAAATACTACAAAATAAAATTTACAAGATAATACACAAAATTTGTGTAACCCACAACGTGTGCAACAGGCTGCTTTACTGGATTAGGTCACCGCTGGCTTTGTCTACTATTTTCTTTTTATTCTTTACTAAATCTGCGTGAGAAAACTCCCACGCTAAGCTCTTGGCTTAGTGGTGCATATAGATAAGGCAATAAACTATTTTTAATGTCACATGCATTGTCATATAAAAATTTATGATCAAATCATGCAAACATACATTTCATAATATTCTAGTATGCATAACATCAATTTATTGTATCTCATTTTGTTTAACATAATCAAAATCATCATTCTCATGCAAATCATGGTATTCTAGCATGTATAGACATCAAATTATATTATATTATCTCATACTTATTTATTTTATTACCATCTTATTGTATAACACTAAACCTTCTTTTTATCCATACCACAATTCATAATTCCATTTTTATTATCCATGTCACAAATCATAATTCCCGTTTTACTTTTAATAATTCTTTTATGTCCCATAACTTTTTTATTTATGTTTTCATTTATGCCCAGGACACCTATGAACCACTGAATAGGATAACGGAGTTGCCATCCAGGCACTTAGGAGTGCCACCCGGGCAATATGATGTGCGCATATAAGTGCCAAACCTGACGTAGATAACCGTGCCAAACTCGACGTAGATAATCGTGCTAAACTCGGTGTAGATAATAATGCCATACCCGACATAAATAACAGTGCCAAACCCGATGTAGATAACATTGCCAAAACCGGCATAGATAATCATACCATTAATGGATTTAATCATTTTCATCATACTCCCCCCTATTTGGCATGCCAAACCATCCTAAGTTGGTTCTAGTTAGGTGTTCTAGGGCTTATACAATTTTATTAAAATTTATAACAATTAATTTAATACTTTTCATGCATGAAATATCTCAAAATAATCACATAATCACTCAATTAAAATAATATTTACATAAAACAACAAATTTCTCATCATTTTACTCATTTCATTTCTCAATTCACATGCTGCCCTGTCACTGACAGATTCTGTTCTCTGTTTTGGACTTTAATATTGGTCCTATTCTGTTCTGCATTTAGTTACCTAATCTTCATACAAATTTTAGATATGGATCGTATCTTTAATATGCAACTTGAATCACGTAATTCTGAGTTCTGTATCAAAAGATATGATAATATTAACACTAATTGGTCACTAATAATTCTGCCCAGAATTTTCTGGATAGATTCTAAGTCTAAACTTTATGAATTTTTCTGGACAATTACAGACATATTCAAATATTATGGTCTAAATAAAATTTTAGCCCTATGTCTTAGCTTTCAGACAGAACAAAGAACACATAAATCCAAGCTCCAGAACTCAAGTTATGACAGTTTAAGTACTTACTGCTCATTATTAACAATTCTGCACTGAATTTCTGGACAGATTCTATGTCTGAGCTTTATGAATTTTTCTGGATAATAACAGACATATTCTGGTTTTATTGTCTGACTGAAAGTTATAGTCCTATGTCTTATCTTTCCAACCCAACAAAGAACATACAAAACCGAGCTCTAGATATTAAGTTATAACAGTTTAAGTGAACACTGATCATCAATTTCCAGCAAGGAACATACAAGATAATCACATTCAATTTTTACCAAATTAAATCCTAAGTCTAGCAAACATGCATCCCCAAGATCTTCATCACAAAATAATATCAATTTAGAATCATCAACATGCCAAATAATTAAATCATGCAAATAAAAAAAATAAAATAGGCTATTGCCTTAGGTTATGCACAAACCTCTCTTTTTCTCTTTTCTTTCTCTTTACTTTTCTTTCTCCTTTCCTTTGATCCTTTGAGCTAGATCCTTGTCCCTTTGAGTTCCTAAAGTTCATAAACAGATTATTAACACTTCATAAACTCTAATCTCTCTTTCTCCTTACTCTCTTAAGCTACCTTGAGCATGAAAATGGAATTTTCCATGCTTTTTCTCTCTTTTTCTCACTTTCTTTTACTAGAATCAAGGTTTAGCTATGGAGGAAGAAGGGAAAACGTGGCTAGTTTGAGAGAACATAATTTTCCTCAATGAAAAATGGATAAGGAAGAGGGAGAAACAATTAAGAGGAAGATGACAAAAGTCATTAAAATGGGGGGACACCTAAGCTCAATCTAGAAGTTTTCATTAATGCTAAATGCATGTATGCTAATTAACTTCTTAAACTTTGCCATTTGGTGGGTTATGCTTCAAGAAATGTGGGCTGGTTTGAGGGAAGATAAAAGTCTTCTAGATGTTTAAGTGATAAGGAAGAAGAGAGGCAATTAAGAGAAAATGACAAACTTAATCAATTATGGGACACCTAAGCTTATATACATTAAATGTCTCATTCATGCATGTTATATGGCCAATTAAGGGTTGCCACTTGGTGTGGCTGGCCTCCATATTCATTTTATGTCCCAATTCATGCATTTAATATATATTTATCCCATTTAATTCTTCAATTTCCGATAAATTGCAAACTGAACCCTAAACTTTTCAAAATTTGCAATTTAGTCCTTTACCTAAATTTAAGATCTTTAAATATTTTGAACACTTTATTAGATATTTTCCATACTTAATTACCATTATTTTCATTATTTTTCGATAAAAGTCCAAATTTAGATTTCGGTCAAACCGACGAGTCAATTTAACAACTCGCGTGACTTTAGTCTAAATTAGCGGATATGACAAGAATAGAATTGGCTTCCGAACCAGTATGACTTCCAAAGGCCATAACGTAGTCTATACATAACCAATTAAACTGTAATTAGTACCCAAATTTAGATATGACATGTACCTATAACTTTAATATTTTGATAATTTACAGAATCTAGCTCTAAGGAGCTCCAATTAGCCAAATAAGTTTCTGGATCTGCCTAGGGCACTCAGTAGGCAATTCAAACCATGGAACAGTTATGGTTCCATTCACCATAACTCAAAATTTCCAAGACATATGAACCTGAATTTTAGTATACAGATACCTAACACATATATCTACAACTTTTATGTTTACAATACTTTAAATAATGGGTTTATCATATTAATAACTAACAAACACAGTGGCTAACTTACTTAGGGTTCACATCCGGACCAGTTGTAGTAGAGTGAGGATAGCTCATTCTATACACCATATCTTGAAAACTGTTTACATATTCATAAATATAAGACATAAAGGAACAACCTTTCTATTTTACACTTTTCCATAATCAATTTCTATTAATATCAAAATTGGGGTGCAATTCAGTGCCTATTAATGAACCTTAGCAACTCAAGTCAACCTCATTGCAATAAGAATTGATTACTTACCAAGAAAAAACTTACAAGGGATCAATTTGCCATAAAAAACTAAGTGAAACAAGGAAGAATTAATTTCTGGAATGGAGGAAGATGAAGAAGAAAATGGGATGGAGTGAGGAGGCAGAAATGGGGGAGGAAGATAAAGCCAACCTTTTTGTTTTTTTGTCATTTTATTTTTTTCTCTTTATCTCATCTCTTTTCTCTTCTCTTTTCTCCTTTCTTTTCTCTTTTCTTTTCTCTTCTCTTTTCTTTTATTTTCCTTTTGTTTCATTTTCATTTTATTTTGTCTATATTATTGTTATTATTTATATATATTTATAATTTCACTAATTCACACAATAATACAACTTAATCATTTGGCCCGATTTAACTAAATTAACAATGTAAATGTTTACCAATCTTAATCTAGTCATTTTGCTTACTTTAATTTAGTCACCTTATTCAATTTATTTCTAATGCTTTGTTATCCTCATTTAGGTTATATGTACACACGTGTGACTCGATAAAATTGCCAAATACTAGGACATGTAGCTAGTACGTGCCATGAACTTGTTCCTAAGAAAAATGTATGAATTGCATGTGTTCAATTGAATTATATGCAAGATGCATATGTTCAAATGAAATGCATGTGGGGAAGGTTGAGTGTTGCAATTCTCCCCTCCTTTAAAAATTTCGTCCTCAAAATTGAATACCTGGAAACAGGTGTGGATATTGCTTTTTCATATTTTCTTCTGTTTCCCATGTTGCCTCTTCTAGTAAATCGTTATGCCATAATACCTTAACTAAAGGTATTTCTCAGTTTCTTAGTTGTTTAGTCTTATATCCGATGATTTCCACTAGTTCTTCTATATAACTCATGTCCTCTGCAATCTCGATGACTTGATCTTTAAGTACATGTGTAGGATTTGACCTGTATCTTCTAAGCAAGCTCACATGAAACACATTATGAATCTGAGCCATCTCTGGTGGTAACAACAATTTGTATGCCAGTGGACCAACCTTCTCAAGAATTTCATAAGGCCCTATGTACCTTGGGCTTAATTTACCCTTCTTGCCAAACCGGATTATCCCTTTTCATGGAGATACATGAAGAAATACCTTTTCACCTAACTCATATTCCATCTCCCTTCTGTGTTGATCAACATAACTTTTCTGTCTATCCTGTGCTACCTTTAGCTTGTTCTTGGCAATCTTGATTTCATCCACTGTGTCTTGTACTATCTCTGGCCCTTCTAATGCACGTGCACCTTCTTCATCCCATATGATAGGGCTTCGGCACTTTCTTCCATACAATGCCTCATATGGTGCCATCTGGATACTGCTATGATACTGGTTATTGTAAGCAAATTCAATCAATGCTATATATTCATCCCAAGCACCTCTGAATTCCATAAAACATGCTCTAAGCATTTCTTCCAATGTCTGTATAGTCCTTTCAAATTCTCCATCAGTTTGTGGGTGGAATGCGGTGCTGAAATTCAATTTTGTTCCCAATGCATCCTATAAACTCACCTAAAAATGTGAAGTAAATTATGGATCTCTATCAGACAAAATGGCCACTGGAATGCCGTGCAATCTGACTATCTCATTCACATATAATTTTGCCAAACTCTTGAGTCTACACCCCCATATGATAGGTAGAAAATGTGTTGACTTGGTTAATCTATCAACAATTACCCATACTGCATCATTTTTCTGTGGGGTTCTTGGCAATCCATAAACAAAATCCATCGTTATTCTTTCCCATTTCCATTTTGGTATTGACAATGGATGAAGTTTTCCTATTGGTGCCTAATGTTCAATTTTAATCTACTGACATGTCAAGCATTTGGAAACATATTCTGCTATGTCTTTCTTCATTCTTGGCCACCAGTAATGAGGCCTTAAACTATGATACATCTTTGTCATCCCTGGGTGCATTGCATACGGTGCATTGTGTGCCTCTTCCATTATTTCCTGATGCAAGTTCTCAGTGTCTGGAACACATATGCGTGACTTTAACATCAGTGTATCATTCTACAAATGAAACTCTGTACTATTTCCCTGCCTTATCATATCAAATTTCTCACATAATTGAGGATTGTTGTTTTGTGCTTCTTTGATCCTCTCCTTTAGTATAAGTCTGACTTGAAGAGTAGCAATCAGTGATCCTCCATCATGTATATTTAATTCAACATTCATAGATTATAATTGAATCAAATATGGAAAGGAGGATACTTGCAAGTGAGCTACACTGCTACTAGTCTTCCTACTCAATGCATCTACTACCACATGGTTTTCCCTAGATGGTATTAAATTGTACAGTCAAATCTTTTAACAACTCTAACCATCGTCTTTGCTTCATGTTTAACTCTTTCTGTGTCAGCAAATAACCAAAGCTTTTATGGTCTGTAAAGATCTGAAATGTCTCACCATACAGATAATGCCTCCAAATCTTCAATGCAAATACAACTGCAGCCAATTCTAATTCATGTACTGGATATGAGATCTCATGTGGTCTCAGTTGCCTAGATGCATAAGCTATCACCTTACCGTGTTGCATTAATACACATCCCAAGCCTTAGGGAGAAGCATCACTATATATTGTAAACCCACCTGTACCTATAGGGATAGTTAACACTGGTGCTGAGGTTAGCCTGTGTTTTAGTTCATCGAAACTTCTTTGACATTCTGAAGTCCATTTGAAAGGCACATTCTTTCTCAACAATTTAGTGAAAGGGCTAGTTATTAATGAAAATCCATCAACAAATCTGCGATAGTATCCGGCTAAACCCAAAAAACTACGCATTTCATAAACATTTTTAGGAGCTTCCCAATTTACCATAGCCTCAATTTTCTTTGGGTCAACCTCTATGCCCTTACACGACACCATATGTCCAAGAAATACGAAATGATCTAACCAAAATTCGCATTTACTCAATCTGGCATATAATTGTTTCTCCCTTAAATGTTGTTTATGTTCTCCCCTATTATTTGAGTATACCAGTATGTCATGAATAAATACTATCACAAACCTATCCAGATATGGTTGAAACACCTTATTCATTAATTCCATAAATGCAGCTGGAGCATTAGTCAACCCAAATGACATTACTAAAAATTCATAATGTCCATACCTGGTTTGAAAGGCAGTCTTTGGAACATCCGCTTCTACTACCTTCAGCTGGTAATAGCTTGATTTCAAATCATTCTTGGAAAATATTTGGGCTCCTTGCAACTGGTCAAACAAATCATCTATTCTGGGCAACGAATATTTGTTCTTCACTGTCATTTTATTCAGTTGCCTGTAATCGATGCACAATCTCATACAAATTTGTTTGATTAATAAAAGGCTTTTTCATTAATTTGATGTGCATTTGATATATGAATTGATAAATGATCTTAAATATATTAATGAAGTCCTTGATACATAACATAGCATGAAGGAAATCATGATGAGATCATGATATTGAGATTCTTATCATGTGTAATTATGTTAGTATCAAAATTATCCCTAGTCATAGGATATCTTGAATATTGATTTTGTATTTTTACATTATTTCTTGTTGCCTCAGAGAGGTAGCTCATAGGGTGGTGATTGGATACAACTTGAGGTATTCGAAGGTAATTGGGTAACCAACAAAGGATTCACCACTCTTTATAGAAGGAGTGTATACCCATGGCCTCTTGCCATCGTCATTACTCAGGAATCTCTGGCTGATAGTCTTCAATGACATATCTAATAGAGTAATGAGTCTCAAGGATGTCTAGTGGGAGTTGACATATGTCCATACTCTGAACCAAGTGGGGTATAGATTGGTGAAAGGAATAATTGCACAGAAATTGTCTATGGAAAGGTTTGTAGTCAAACCACTGACTTTCCGGTCAATTTGGGGTCATGATGTGTTACTAGATACCGCTCATGACTTGCTTAAATTAATTTAAGTGGCCAAAATAACCGAGAACCTAATGGGTCACATGCATTGAAGATATGGAGAATAAGTAAAATGGTCTTGGATAGGATCCAAAATATGAGAGAATTATTTTAGGATGGATCGCGATGAGATTACACGAAAAAATCGTTCGAGGGTGTCACGGGCCCGCACAGGCTAGGCAGGCTACTGGCCCACCTTACGGGCCAGCTGGGCTGCCCAGTAGCAGCCCTCAGTAGGCCCAGCGCGCCTGCAGCTTCCATCTGTTGGCCAACGGCTGTAATTGGCCATAATTAGGCCAATTATGGTCAATTACTATTCATTAGTTACCATTTTCTCCATTTTTGACTTTTTATCTTACTTTTGAATTTGATTCAAAAAGAAAAGACATCAAATGGAAAAAAATAGATATGAAAATTTTTTTTGTGAAAAAAATATTTTTAAGACATAACGAAAATTCCATCAAGAATAATTTCAAAGCTAACACTTTGAATTTGTTCAAACCATTTTCTCTTGATAGTTTCTTTTTCATTCTTCGCGTAGATTATCATTAGAGACATCCTAGTATGGATTGTTGTGATTTGCTACAACCCAAAAAAGTGAAGATTTGAAGAACAAATAAAAATTACAAGGTATAATTTTTAACATTTACATTTATATAAATTAGTTTTAATGGTACAAGTATGATTTTTTATTTTTGGTTTTGAAAAATTTTATTTTTCGCTGTGTTTATGAATATGATTCATTCTTCAAAACCCAACATTCATATCAGAGCCTCCTTGTATCCATTAAAATTAATTTTAATTTAAAGTGTAATGGCATTGCATGTTTTTGATGATTGTGGATCAATAGGTTTTGAAAAATTGAAATTAATTTGTAAAATATAATTTAAATATTTTTCTTTCTTTAATCTGATCATGGGATCAATATGCCTCTGGAAGTTTACAATAATTAATTAAAAATTATTTTAATTAAATTTTCAAACAAACACAAAAACGGGAATGTTTTAGCTTACTCGGTGGGGCTGTTTTGTTTGATTTTTTTGTATGTGTTTATTTTATTTCCAGAACCTTGAAATAATATTTATGTGATTAAAAATATGTTATTTTGATGTGAGATTCATTCCAAAATTATTTTTCAAGCATTTGAAATTTTAAAAATTCTAGATATCAAATTAGTCATTTTGAGCGTCTAAGTGTATTGGTTCGTTTGTCTTAGTAATTTTGGCTTTTGCCAAAAATATTTTGATGAACTTGAGCTCATCTAAAGATAATTATAATGGTGATTTGATGTTCTGGAAATTTTTAGAATTTTTGGAAATTAAGTTTGAATTAATTTAAGTTGTGCAATTGTAATTCTAGTATGACTAGAAATTGGTATGTATATTAAAATTAAATTATTTAATTTTAACATCATAATATTCTGATTTTAAGGAGAATTAATTTTGAATTATTTATGAAAATATGGAATTTAATTTAATTTAATTAAATATTAAATTCCACTTGAAAATGGCATACAAAATTAAATTAACTGAAAGAACACATATAGACAATTTCGATTCAAGTGTTGAATCGATTTACAAATTGAAATCCAAAATTGTCATTTTTATTTTGTGCATTAGAGAATGCATGTTAGGGGTGTATGAAAAGGCATGATGGATGATTATGGACTTAGGCCCAATGTGATTGAGCATGCATGGACTTATTTTGTTTTATGGTAAATAGGGACTGCGTGTTCCTACCTCTTTCTCTTTCTTATGTATTTCTCTTCTCATCTTACTCCCCTCAAATGTAAATTGAGGTTTTTTATAATTTGAAATATGTAATTAGATTATATAGGATTAGGATAGAATGAAGATACAAAGGAGCAAGAAGCAAAGGAGATGGTACCATAAACAAGAAGACTTAAAAATAGGAATTTGATTTTTATTTTGGGTTGTAAATTCATGCATATACCTAGATAAGACCTAGTCAATCTCTCTTTGGCTCAAGAGATTGACTTTAGTATGTCCATAATCATGCCATATAGTTAATGTAACTATCTCTATATATCAATGTGATGAATGTATGATATATAAAAGCATGAAATAATAACTTAATGAGACTTAACAAATAAATCCCTCACTAAATAAACAATTAAGTCTTACGCCTTCCACTAATATGGGGAGAACCAGAGTTCTTCTAGAGTTAGGGTTGTTGAGTTGCCTCAAGCTCACTTTGTAAGAATATGTTCAATCCATTGAAAGTAGATTTCATGATTAATGGGTTAGACTTAACCGATATTATTAACTTGTTGGATTTGTGCCAAGGTTAATGTGTATTAGAGGTGAAGTTGGGTTTGTATACATGAGATATACGCATATCAAGAGTCGATAGCCCAATGTTTGTGCACACATCAATAAGTTGATAACACAAGATTCGATAATTGCATGAATAATGCAATTGGTATGGATTAGATACCTACCAACCAAACTAAGGATAGCGTGTTGAGTTGCCTTGAGGTTATTCTTATCTAGTTGGATATCGACCCACTAGGAGAACTTCCATATAAGTTCTCTCGGGTTCATAGTGAGGGCTATGGATTCTGAGACTAATTCTCAAATCCGAAAAGATTGGCTATGTCCTAGATGAGGCACTCCCTTCCCTCTATTGCTAATGCTTCTGAAAATGTTCAGAAGGCATATCAAAAGCATCTCGATGATAGTGAGATGGCAAGCTGCATTATGCTTGCTACTATGTTAGCTGAGTTGCAAAAGCAGCATGAGGCTATGGATGCTAATTCCATAGTATACCATCTAAGAGAGCTTTTTGATGAGCAAACACGTTCCGAAAGGTTCGAAACTTTAAGGTTGCTCTTCCACACTAAGATGGTTGAGGGGACATCTCCAGTGCAATATGCATTGAAGATGAATGACCATATTGAGTGGTTGGGCACCTTGGGATTTGTGATGGACCATGAATTAAGTATTTACTTAATTCTAACGGGTTTGTCTGATAGTTATTCACTTTTTGTGCTTAACTATAGGATGAACCAAATCTCTACCACGATTCCTGAGCTGATTAACTTGCTTAAAAGAGTTGAGCCATCTATCAAGAAGGACAGTAAGGCTGTGAGGCTGGTGGACTCTTCAAGTTCTAAAAGGAAGAACCTTAAGAAGAAGAAGAAGTCCATGAAGCCTAAGGGAGAAAGGCCAAGGAGATTGCTCCAAAAGGGACGTGCTTACATTGTGGCAAGGATGGCCATTGGAAGAGAAACTGCAAGGCTTACTTGGAGTCCTTGAAGAAGAAGGCATCTGATGCCCCATCTACTTCAGGTATTTTTGTCATTGAAATTAATACTGTTTCCAATAATAATATATGGATATTAGATACCGATTGGTGCTCACACATATGCACTGATATGTAGGGCCTAAGGAACAGTAGACAACTCAATAAGGGAGAATCAGACCTACGCATTGGAAATGGAGCAAGGGTTGCTGCATTAGATATAGGAACATATGTATTGACCCTCCCTAGTGGGCTTATATTAAATTTGGAGAATTGCTATTATGTACATGCTTTGACTAAAAACATTATTTCTATTTCAAGTCTAAATAAAGATGGTTTCCTTTTAGCTTTTAGTAACAATTGTAGTTCTATTATGTTGAATGGAATTCTTTATGCTAATGATACATTATGCAATGGAATGTACATATTAGATATGTCAAATCCAATTTTAAACATCAATGATAATAAAAGGCAAAAACAAGATATGTTGAAATCATCTTATTTATGGTATTGTCGTCTTGGTCATATAAGTGAGAAATGCATGGCTAAGCTACACAAAAGTGGTAGTTTGGGGTCATTTGATTGTGAATCATATGAGACATGTGAATCTTGTTTACTAGGCCAGATGACTAAATTACCCTTTAAGGGAAAGGGTGAACGTGCTAATGGACTTTTAGACTTAATACATTCAGATGTATGTGGTCCAATGTCTACACACGTAAAGGCGGTTTCATCTACTTCATTACTTTTATCGATGACTACTCACGATATGGATACATTTATCTTATGAGATACAAATCTGAAACTTTTGAAAGGTTCAAAGAATTCAGAAATGAAGTAGAGAAACAACTTAGCAAAAGTATTAAAACACTTCGATCAGATCGAGGAGGTGAATACTTGAGCCATGAGTTTCTAGATTATCTTAGGGATAATGGGATTTTATCACAATGGACTCCACCTTACACTCCACAGCACAATGGTATGGCTGAAAGAAGAAACCAAACCTTGTTAGACATGGTAAGGTCTATGATGAGTTTTGCAGAATTGCCTAAATCCTTTTGGGATTATGCACTAGAGACCGCTATTTATATATTAAATGGAGTTCCTTCAAAGTCAGTTGATGTTACTCCATATGAGATGTGGTATAACAAAAGGCCCACATTTTCTTAAATGAGAATTTGGGGTTGTTCTTCTTATGTGAAGCGGACAATGTCAGATAAGCTAGAAGCTAAGTCTAACCGATGTCTGTTTGTGGGATATCCAAAAGCATCATATGGATATCAATTTTAACACCCCTTGGAACAAAAGATTTTTGTTTCAAGACATGCTATCTTTTTAGTGAGAGAATTCCTTCTAAAAGGAGATAGTGGGAGCAAAATTGAACTTTAGAAAGTTCAAGATGCTCAAACAGATGCGGATCAACTGCTTGAACCCGAGCTTGTTACTTATACAGATGATATAACAGCTCAACCTTCTGAAGCACAAGAGCTTCGTAGGTCAAGTAGGATACGTACTGTTCCAGAGAGATATGGATTTCTCATTAGTGAACAGAACGATGTTTTGCTCAAAGAAAATGATGAGCCTACAACCTATGAAGAGGTTCTAAATAGTTCAGAATCTGACAAATGGCTTCAAGCCATGAAGTCAGAAATGGATTCCATGTATGAAAACCAAGTATGGACTTTGGTTGACCCACCCAAAGGAATAAAGCCTATAGGGTGCAAGTGGGTTTTCAAAAAGAAAACTGACATGGATGGTAATGTGATTACCTATAAAGCTAGACTTGCTGCTAAAGGTTATCGTCAAAGACAAGGAATTGAATACGATCAAACTTTTAGCCCAGTAGCTATGCTTAAATCCATAAGGATACTCCTAGCCATTGCTACTCATTATGATTATGAGATATGGCAAATGGACGTAAAATAGCTTTCCTTAATGGAAATCTGACTGAGGATGTGTACATGACACAACCAGAAGGTTTCATATCCAAAGATGGCAACCAAAAGGTATGTAAGCTTCAAAGATCCATTTATGGATTAAAGCAAGCATCCAGGAGTTGGAATATTCAATTTGATGAGACAATCAAACAGTTTGGTTTCTTACAAAATCTAGATGAACCTTGTGTCTACAAGAAGGTTACTGGGAGTGCAATCGTATTTCTTGTGTTATATGTAGATGACATATTGTTAATGGAAAATGATGTCTCAACCTTACAATCAGTCAAAATTTGGTTATCCAAGAATTTCTCTATGAAAGACCTTGGAGAAGCAGTCTATATTTTAGGGATAAAGATCTATAGAGATAGATCTAAAAGGTTGCTTGGCCTTTCACAGTCTACATACATAGATAAAATGCTAAAGAGGTTTAGCAAGGAGCAGTCCAAGAGGGGATATATTCCCATGACCCATGGGATTACTCTCTCAAAGTCATTGTGTCCAAAGACACAAGATGAAAGGACACACATGAGTTTGATTGCATATGCTTCAGTTATAGGATCAATCATGTATGCTATGTACAAGACCCAATGTATCATATGCTCTAAGTGTCACGAGTAGATACCAATCGAACCCTGGTGAAGGTCATTAGGTGGCTGTCAAGAATATCCTTAAGTACTTAAGAAGAACTAAGGATGTATTCTTGGCATATGGAGATGGAGATATTACTGTGAGCGAGTATACTGATGCCAGCTTCCAATCTAACAAGGATGACTTAAAATCTCAATCAGGTTATATATTCACACTAAATGGTGGAGCAGTTAGTTGGAAGAGTTTCAAACAAGAAGCGACTGCTGATTCCACAACCGAAGTAGAGTACATTGCGCTTCTGCAGCAGTAAAGAAAACAGTTTGGATAAGAAAATTCATCACAGAACTTAGAGTGGTTCCTAGCATTATTGATCCAATACAATTGTATAGGGATAATAATGGAGCCATTGCGCAAGCAAATGAGCCACGGTCTCATCAGAGACCCAAACTTGTACTCAGAAGATACCATTTGATTAGAGAAATCATTGGTAGGAATGATGTAAAGATAGAAAGAGTGCCCACTGATCAAAATATTGTTGATCCTTTAACTAAGCCACTTCCCCAAAAGAAATATGATTCTCATGTACTCACCTATGGAATTAAATATAAAGGCGATTGGCTGGCGATTAGCTTTAGTGCAAGTGGGAGCTTGTTAGAGGAGTGCTCTAAAGGCAATCACCTTTAGCACCTATTGTACAAATTTATTTGATTAATAATAGGCTTTTTCATTAATTTGATGTTCATTTGATATATGAATTGATAAGTGATCTTAAATCAATTAATGAAGTTCGTGATACATACCATAGCATGAAGGAAATCATGATGATATCATGATATTGAGATTTTTATCATGTGTAATTACGTTAGTATCAAAATTATCCCTAGTCATAGGATTAATGAGATGGGACATTATTAATCCAGACAGACTAGCACATGTTACACTCCTTAATTGGATCGAGTAGTAGATCACATAATCTATAAACATGTGGATGCTTGCTATGTGTAGCTAAGTACATTGGATGACCAACTATGAGACAATCATATGGATAATCTATTCAAATGTCAATGATAGTCTCATCATAGCTATGGTGCAAGTATCCTTAGACTTGAGGTACTCAAGGATATCTTGAATATTGATTATGTATTTTGACACTATTCCTTATTGCCTCAGAGAGGTAGCTCATAGGGTGGTGATTGGATACATCTTGAGGTATTTGAAGGTAATTGGGTAACCAACAGAGGATTCACCACTCTCGATAGAAGGAGTGCATACCCATGGCCTTTTGTCGTGGTCATTACTCAAGAATCTCTGGCTGGAGTGGAAATGTCATAAAGATAGTCTTCAATGACATATCCAATAGAGTAATGAGCCTCAAGGACAAGAACTAGCATTACTTGGATTAGACGTGATGTAGTCAGTCTAGTAGGAGTTGACACATGTCCGTACTCTGAACCAAGTGGGGTATAGATTGGTGAAAGGAATAACTGCACAGAAATTGTCTATGGAAAGGTTTGTAGTCAAACCACTGACTTTCTGGTCAATTGGGGGTCATGATGTGTTGCTAGATACCGCTCATTACTTGCTTAAATTAATTGTTAATTTAAGTGGCCAACATAATCGAGAACCTAATGGGTCACACACATTGAAGATATGGAGAATGAGTAAACTGATCTTGGATAGGATCCAAAATATGAGAGAATTATTTTTGGATGGATCGCGATGAGATCGCACAAAAAAATCATTCGGGAGTGTCATGGCCCCGTACGGGCTAGGCAAGCTGCTGTTAGCTGATAATTTATGTATGTGAAGATGGTCAAAACCCCAGTTACGTTTATGAGTATGAGATGTTGTATAATTGTGTGAATGCATGTTAGAATTTAAATGCTTAAATGTACCAATAAGCTTTCAGTAGCTTAGCATGTGGGTTTTCCTGCATGTAGGTTTGGCACTTGTAGACTATTTAGTTGACTAGAAGAGAAGACCAAGCCAGTTAGAGCAGTCAAAGTTGACATGTGTTGGTCTATTTCATTATTTCATTTATTTTATTTAATTTTATTTTCCATATATCATGGGATAGAGACATAGTAGTTGATAGATGTTTTTAATATGGTTATGTAATTGCATCTTTTATTATTTAATAAGTATGGATTTTGTAATGAGGGTGATTGTAGCCAAGAAGGATTTTTATATGCTTGTGGATTTGTTTTAGATACAACTAGAAAGATTTATGTTTTAATATAAGATTGTTTATGATAATGTGATCTTCTTAGTATATGTTAGTGTTAACCTTGAGGGGTATTTCCGTCATATTTAATGCACCCCAACGGCTAGTTTCTTATTTAATGCACCCCAACGGCTATATTCAGCCATAGGAGTATAAATGGAAGTCATTTATGCATTAAGAACAAGAGAATGAAGAGAATAATAAAAGAATAGCATATACTTCAAATTTAATTCTGATTACAAGCTATTTGTACTATCATACTTTGAGAACAAATCTATTCTCTGTAAAAATCTTTTTGCTCCTCATATTTGAGCAAATTAAGATTTATAAGTGGTTCTCTCTGAAATCTTTACTCAAGTGAGCTTTGGGTATTTCTGGGTTAAGAGTAGAACACTTGTAAGGGTTAGTTGTGTGAACCTCCAAAACACAAATTAAAAAGGTTGTTTGTGTGAGCCTGTAAAACACAAAGTGAAGGTTGTTTGTGAGAGCCTATAAAACATAAAGTGAAGGTTGTTTGTGTGAGCCTGTAAAACACAAGGAATTGGTTATTGTGTGAGCCATTAAAACACAAGGGTTTTCTGGGTTAGGTGTGAGCCATTTTGAGAAACATCATAGTTGGGAGTGAGCTTGTAAAACTCCATTGTAACACTTAGTGTGTTAGTGAAACTCCCAATTGCGATTGGGGCGAGGAGTAGGGTTTGTAAACACCCGAACCTCTATAAATCTTTGTGTCTGATTTTCTCTATCCCTCCTAAAATTAATTATTTATTTCCGCACTTTAAAGTTTAATTTTTTAAAACTCCAATTCAACCCCCCTTCTTGGTCTAATATCTGGGCAACAATTGGTATCAGAGCCTTGTCTAGCATCGAAGCCTAAAAAGCGCTAGTAAAGAGTAAGATATGGCCAGTGAAAGATTCCAAAATCTCAAACCTTACTTTGATGGAGCAAATTATGCCCATTGGAAGTTTAGGATGGAGACATACTTGGATAGTGAAGGAAATTGAAGTCTGGGATAGTGTACGAAAAGAATGGACACCACCAACCAGAAGAGGAGCTGATGGTGAAGAAGAAATCCTATCAAGAGATGATTGGACAGAGCCTAAAAAAAGAGAAAATTTCAAAAACAAGAAGGCAATGACAATCCTATCAAGCTCATTATCTGTTGAAGAATGTGGGAGAATACAACACTGCTCAACAGCATATAGCATGTGGAAGACATTGGAGAACTATCATGAGGGAACTAAGCAAGTCAAATCCAAGAAGATTCAACTTCTAACCTCAGAATATGAGCTCTTCAAGATGAAATCCAATGAGTCAATCAATGACATGACCAACCGACTTCTATCCATTTTAAATGGAATGAGGAAACTTGGGAAGCATCTGAGTTTGGAAGATGTAAACAATAAAATCCTGAGAAGTCTTCCTCTTAAAGACTATGGTTCAAGAGTTGCTGGCATAGAAGAAGCAAATGAAGATATGAGCATCATGAATACTGATGTGCTGATTGGCAAACTTCTCACACATGAGATGGCAGTGAAGAGAGATAGAGAACTTGAAGCAGAGCTAGAGAAAAGAAAGCCCTTAGCACTCAAAGCCTCTACTTCAAAATCTCAAGAAGAAAGTGAAGATGATGAAGAAATGAGTGATGATGAAAATGAGGACATCGCTATGCTTTCAAGAAGATTAAAAAGAATCATTGAGAAGAAAATGAGTAATTCCAAAAATTTCAGGCAAAGAAACCTCAAACAAACTTCTAATGACACACATAGAAGTAAGGAGGAGGTAAAATACTATGAATGTGGAAAGAAAGGACTTATCAAACCAGAATGTCCAAGGCTTAAGAAGCATAAGAGCAAATACCAAAGAGACAATGGGGAGAAAGGTCATAAAGCCACATGGGATGACGAAAGCTCTTCAAGTGAAAAGATGATAATGAAAGTGAAGTGGTCAACCTATGCTTCATGGCTATTGAGGATCACGTCTCGGACAAATTAAGATCGCTACACTCATACTCTTTCAATAATGATAGTAGTGATAATGATAGTAATAGTGATAGCGATGATGATGATGATGAGCAAAGCCTAATAGAAGAATTAAATATAGAATTAGAGAAATATAGAACTAAATTTAGTACCTATAGAAATAATATCTTTAATTTGAAAAATAAGATAGATGGTTTAGAAAAAGAGAACATAAAGCTTAAATCATCTAATGAATCTCTTCAAAAGTAATTAGATGAATATTCATCAAGACCCTCAACAGCTTCATTGTTAAAAGAAAATAATACTTTGAAAAATGAAGTTGAGGAACTTAGAAATTCCATTTCTAAATTTCACAAAGGTAAATAGAGCTTAGATACTCTCATTGTGTCTCAAAGATCACCCTTAATTAGACATGGTCTAGGATTTAAGGACACATCATCATCTTCTCACAAAACTATATTTGTTAAATCTAAAGAACCTAACATCTCCACACCTGTTAAGAAAGCACCAAGAAATAAGCATATTAATCCCTCTATACAGAAAAAGAATAATCATGCCTTTATGTATAAGAAGCATGCATCTAGAAAAATGCAAATTAATCATGATTGTTTATGCCATTGTTCTCAAAATCAGTCTAATAGAATTATGGCATTTAAATACAGTGTAAGACCAAAAAGCAAGTTTAGACCTAAACAATGTAATTATTGTATGAAAATGGGTCACATAAATAAACATTGCTGGATAAGGAAGGCTCATTGGGAACCTTCATATGCTAACCCTCAAGGACCCAAACTCATTTGGGTACCTAAAAATCATACTTGATTAGTGATTCTATAGGTATGCCTCAAGTCCACAATAAACAAAAATGCATGGCTAGTAGACAGTGGATGCTCAAGGCATATGACAGGAGACAAAGATTTTTTCAATAAAATCAAAAGTATTGATGGAGGTAAAGTTACCTTTGGAAATAATGCAAAGGGTAAGGTAATTGGCATTGGTTCTATTGGTGTTAATGGTACTACTTTTATTAAGGATGTTTTACTTGTTGATGGCTTGAAACATAACTTGCTAAGTGTAAGTCAATTATGTGGTAAAGCAAACAAAGTAATTTTTACTTCAAATGAATGTCTTGTAATCTCTATCGATGGTCAAGAAATATTTAAAGGAAATAGAGATATCAATACATACATAATAAACTTACATGAACTATCTAACCATTCCTTTAAGTGTCTTGTGACTACTAGTGATGAATCTTGGCTATGTCATAGTAGACTTGGTCATGCTAACATGGACTTAATACAAAGTCTCACCACGGGAGAGCTAGTAAAAGGATTACCAAGAGTTAAATATGAAAAAGGCAAGACATGTGATCCTTGTCAAAGAGGAAAGCAACACAAGTCATCTTTCAAAGCCAAAAACATAGTAAGTACTTCAAAACCTCTTCAACTCCTGCATTTAGACTTGTTTGGACCTACTAGAATTGCTAGCTTAGGAGGAAAACATTATGCATTTTTCATCGTAGATGATTACTCTAGATTTACTTGGATAATTTTCTTATCTCAAAAGAGTGATGCCTTTGAAAACTTCAAAAACTTTGCTAAAAGAATTCAAAATGAAAAAGGTTACTGCAATTCAAAAATAAGGATTGATCATGGGAAAGAATTTGAAAATGAAAACTTTGAAAGCTTTTGTCTTGAACATGGCATTTCACATAATTTCTCATCTCCTAGGACACCTCAACAAAATGGGGTAGTTGAAAGGAAAAATCGAACTTTAATTGAAATGGCTAGAACAATGCTTAATGAATATGAATTACCAACTTATTTTTGGGCAGAAGCCACAAACACTGCATGTTATATTTCAAATCGAGTTTTCAAAAGTCCTCTTTTAAATAAAACCTCATTTGAGCTATGGAATGGAAGAAAGCCTTTGATATCATACTTTAGAGTATTTGGATGCAAGTGTTTCATATTAAACACCAAGGACATCTTGGAAAATTTGCCTCTAAGTCTGATGAATGTATCTTTTTAGGATACTCTACAACCAGCAAAGCATATAGAGTATTTAATAAAAGATCATTAACGGTTGAAGAATTCATGCATGTTGTTTTTAATGAATCTAGAAGACTTGATCTTATGAAAGGTAGTGCTCTTGATGATGTTGTAGGTAATATGGAAAAACTTGATATTGAAAATGGAAAAGAAGAAAATGATAAAGAAAATTTACTACCTCAAAATCAAGAACAAATGGAGCAAGAACTTCCAAAAGAATGGAGAATGATGAAAGATCATCCAAAAGAGCAAATAATTGGTGATTTATCAAGGGGAGTAAGTACTAGATCTCATTTCAAGCATTTATTCTCTGACATTGCTTTTATTTCACAAATTGAGCCTAAAAATATTGATGAGGCTCTTAATGATGAAAGTTGGGTAATTGTCATGCAAGAGGAACTCAACCAATTTGAGAGAAATAAGGTATGGAATCTAGTACCTAGACCCAAGAATCATCAAATCATAGGTAGCAAATGGGTATTTAGAAACAAATTAGATGAATAAGGGTTAATAACCAGGAATAAGGCAAGACTAGTCGCAAAAGGATATAATCAGAAAGAAGGTATAGATTATAATGAAACATATGCACCTATAGCTAGATTAGAAGCTATAAGAATACTCTTAGCATATGCATGTCACATGAATTTCAAACTTTTTCAAATGGATGTGAAAAGTGCATTTTTAAATGGTTATATAGATGAAGAAGTGTATGTAGAACAACCACCAGGTTTTGAAAGCTATGATTTGCCAAATCATGTGTTAAACTTTCAAAAGCTTTGTATGGTTTAAAACAAGCTCCAAAAGCTTGGTATGAGAGACTAAGTTCTTTTTTACTAGAAAATAACTTTACAAAGGGAAATGTTGACACTACACTATTCATCAAAAATCATAAGCATAATATACTAACTGTTCAAATTTATGTTGATGATATAATATTTGGTTCTACTAATGAGTTGCTTTGTTAAGAATTTGCCAAATGCATGACTAGGGAATTTGAAATGAGCATGATGGGAGAATTTAAGTATTTCCTTGGTCTGAAAATAAAGCAAAGCAATGAGGGCATATTCATCAACCAATCCAAATATGCCAAAGATTTAATCAAGAAATTTGGTATGGAAGGATGCAAAAATGCCAAGACTCCTATAAGCACATCAACAAAATTGGACAAAGATGAAAAGGGTAAATGCATTAATGAAAAGCTTTATAGAGGTATGATCGGATCATTTTTATATCTTACTGCTTCTAGACCCGATATTATGTATAGTGTTTGCTTATGTGCATGATTTTAACCATGTCCTAAAGAATCTCATTTAAATGCTGTAAAAAGAATTTTAAGATATTTACATGGATCATTGCATATAGGTTTATGGTATCCTAGGAATTTGTCTTTTTATATTATAGGATATTCAGATGCAGACTATGCTGGTAGTCTTTTGGATAGGAAAAGTACTTCAGGTACTTGTCACTTCATTGGAGAATGTTTAGTTTCTTGGTTTAGCAAGAAACAAGTTTCAGTTGCTCTCTCAATTGCTGAAGTTGAATATGTAGCAGTTGGATGCTGTTGTACACAAATTCTTTGGATGAAACAACTTAAGGACTATGGTCATGAGATGAACCATATACCTATAAAATGTGACAACACAAGTGCCATAAATCTTTCAAAGAATCCTATTCAACACTCTAGAAGCAAACATATTGACATTAGACACAACTTTATCGGAGATCATGTTCAATATGGAGACGTTGCATTAGAATTTATAAGCACAGAAAATCAATTAGCATATATTTTCACTAAGTCTCTAAAAGAGGAAAGATTTAATTTCATTTGAAGAGAACTTGGTATGATTGATGGATTAACCTTGTGATTGCAAAAATATGAAATTTTAATTATTAATCTTAAATCATATCACAAGTTATAAGATAGAAATTTTGATGAGAATTCACGCTTTAAGAAGTAGAATCTTTGTTGAAATGATTTAGTCTTGTTGTAGGACTTAATTTTAATTTAATGAAAATTTTAGGGGAGTCATGCCCGTGACATATATTCACGCCCGTGACTTAAATGGTCCAAAGAGGCAGTGTCGTTCACGACTTGGTTCACGACATGATTCACGACTTCAAGTGGTGAAACTTATTTTCACGGCTTGAGTCACGCCCGTGAAAAGAGACTTTCATGCCCGTGATGATTTTTCACTCCCGTGAACAATTACACCCAAAAACTCACAGAAGCTTTCACGCCTTGTGTCATGGCTTGCTTCATGGGCATAAGTAGTGAAATTCAATGTTTCACGCCCGTGACAACTGGTTCACCCCTGTGACCGATGATCATTCACGCCCATGATATTCAAATATCACTCCCGTGAACCTATTCACGCCTTCATTCACAGGTGGGACACTCCTTCAGCAAACCGTGAACATGAGCATTCATGCCCGTGAAACCATAATTCACGTCCGTAAATGTATCGAATATATAAGAGAACAGTCGGTTACAACCTTCATTTCAACTCTCCATCTCCCAAAACCGCTCTCATTTACTCTCATTCATTGAGACATTGAAGATTCTGGCTCCAAAGACTTGAACTTTCCCTATAAATACCACCAAAAGTTTGAATCTTCAGCAAAAATCATACATTTATAGGGTTTTACATCAAATTTTCTGTCAAAAATATTTCCAACTCTATCAATGACAAAGTTCTTCAAAAATGGAGTCTGCTTCATCCAAGGGTAAGAGAAAGAAGTCCCATGCACCTAAAAGGTATGCAGATTACCTAATGAACCGCATTTCGGAGAATTGCCATCCTCAGTATTCAACCTTGAAGAATAGACCTATGTTGTCATCAAGGTCCTTCGATTGGCAGACAGTCCAAAGTCTCGGGCTTGAAACGGCTATGACAGAGCAACTACAAGCTTGTCATCTCAAATATTTTGTTGAAATTCATCAGCCGACTCTGAGGGAGGCAACGCTGGAATTCCTCAGCACATTGCAGGTTTCACCAAATGGAGTGGTGAAATTCCAACTCTGCAACAATCCCAACACACTCAGTGCCATCGAGTTTGGGGAATTGTTCACCCTACCATCTGAAGGCATCCTAAATGATACTGAGGTAGAATTCTTTGCCCCTCCAGCTTGGACACATTTTAGCACCGGTTGCAGCTGGGATGTCAAGAAAACAAAGAGCACACATCTCAAGACTCCAGTGCATAGGTATATGCATAGGTTCCTAACCTATAGCATATTTGCTAGGGGAGAAAGCAACGAGACTATCAGGAAGTCAGAAATCTTCCTATTTGAGATGGCTAGGAGATGACTTACAGTGGCACTTTCCAGATGGTTTGCTAACCATCTTCTCTCCATTGCCACCAAGCCCACAAGAGATATTTTGATTGGGGCATATGTCACCCATATCACAGTGAAGCTCAATTATTTGAAGCTAGATGACCATCACTTTAACATCATTCCTGCACATCCTCGAGATAGCCTGGATGTCGAGTTGTTCATCAAGATACGAGTGGCTGTCAGAATCATTTTTCAGAACGATATTTTCTACCGCTTCACTGACACTGCTGGGGAGATTATTTGGGAAGATAATGACACGGAGGATTTTAAAGCAGGCCTCCAGGGAGTCCAGCAGAAAAAAAGGGCTCGGGTTGAGGAAGCACCTCCAGCAGTCGAGCAGGACATCGGACAGTCCTCAGCTTCCACACCGTCCTTAGCGCAGCAGGTGGTTGACCTCTTGGCACCACGTTTTGAGCAGCTGCAGACTTCGATGGATGAGAGGTTGGAGAACCTCAAGGACTTCATGGAGTCTCGGATGGACAGCCTTGAGGCTGAAGTAGCTAGGCTTCGTGATAGGATGTCTGGCTAGGAGATAGGTTAGAGTGTAGCCTAGATTTGCTTGTTTTTTAGCTTGCTTGTTACATTTCTGTTTGCTTGTGTAGGAAATTTTAAATTTCCTTTCTGAATATTTTAACTTAGTTTGTATCCTTTCCTTTATGATATATATATATTTGCTTTTGTTTACTTAAATCTTCATATCCTGTTTGATTGATGACAAAAGGGGGAGAAAACTAGCAATATATGATAGGCAATATATGATAAGGGAAAATGGTATCAAACTAACAATATAAGAATTTTGAATCAAAAAGTGAATTGACTTTGAAATGGATTAAAAATCTTGATTCAAGATTTCATATGCAAAGTATAAAAATTGAGCTTTATATACCTTAGATACAACTTAAGTATGCTTTGCATATACCTTAAAGCAAGTTACAAATAAAAATATGTCATGCCATACCTTAAATATACTTTACATATACTTCATGTCTTAAAAAGGAATTATGGTATGTATTGGATATACTTCTCATATAACTTGCACATACTTAAAATATAGTTTAATGCTACATCATTATTTACTATTCTTGCACATTATAATTTTTATCCTAAGTATATTTTGAGGGGGAGACTTCTCAAAATCACATATTGCTAGATTATTTGTCACCATAAAAAAGGGAGAGATTGTTAACCTTGAGAGGTATTTCCGTCATTTTGATGATAAAAAATAATATAGTAATATTGTATTTAACATACTTGTTTTTGTAAGAATATTATACAGGATATGGATTAAAATAGCAAGAATGGAGAATTGGAAGAATAATCCTTGAGAGACAAAATTCAAGTAGTAGCATGTTCACAGCCGTGACTCTATGAGTCACTCCCGTGAAGGAAGCTAACCGTTACCAAAACCAATATTGGACGTTCACGGCCATGAAGGAAAAACAAATCGTGAAGTAAGCATTTCAGTCACCCCCGTGAATAAAGGTGTCACCCCCGTGAAGATTTATGTAATTTCATCCAGAGAGCTTCACGACCAGAGTCACCACTTGGATCACAGCTGGGAATATTGTCACGCATGTGAATGAGTATGTCACGCCCGTGACTCAATATGTCAAAACATCCCAGAGAGCTTCACGACCAAGGTCACCACTTCAGTCACGGCTTGGGAAGAACTGTCACTCCCGTGACAAGCATAGTCACTCCCGTGAACAATGAAAGAGAAAAAATGTCAAGCGCGATTTTTTGGTTGCTATAAAGACTAGTTTCTTATTTAATGCACCCCCCAACGGCTATATTCAGCCATGGGAGTATAAATGGAAGTCATTTATGCATTAAGAACAAGAGAATGAAGAGAATAACAAAAGAATACCATATACTTCGAATTAAATTCTGATTACAAGCTATTTGTACTTTCATACTTTGAGAACAAATCTATTCTCTGTAAAAATCTTTTTGCTCCTCATATTTGAGCAAATTAAGATTTATAAGTGGTTCTCTCTATAATCTTTACTCAAGTGAGCTTTGGGTAACACTTGTAAGGGTTAGTTGTGTGAACCTCCAAAACACAAATTAAAAGGTTGTTTGTGTGAGCCTGTAAAACACAAAGTGAAAGTTGTTTGTGTGAGCCTATAAAATACAAAGTGAAGGTTGTTTGTGTGAGCCTGTAAAACACAAGGAAATGGTTATTGTGTGAGCCATTAAAACACAAGGGTTTTTTGGGTTAGGTGTGAGCCAATGTGAGAAACACCATAGTTGGGAGTGAACTTGTAAAACTCCATTGTAACACTTAGTGTGTTAGTGAAACTCCCAATTGCGATTGGGGAGAGGAGTAGGGTTTTTAACACCCGAACCTCTATAAATCTTTGTGTCTAATTTTCTCTATCCCTCCTAAAATTAATTATTTATTTCCGCACTTTAAAGTTTAATTTTTTGAAACTCCAATTCAACCCCTCTTCTTGGTCTAATATCTGGGCAACAGTTAGCAATGTTTTTAATTCAGATAGGTAGTTGTAATTTAGTCATGTGGCATTTGTCCATATAAGCAGGGTTTATCCTACTGTATGGGTGGGTGTGACACTATCTACTTTAGGAATTTTTGTATTTGAAATTAATATTGTTTCCAAGAAAAATATATGCGTATTAGATACCGGTTGAGGCTCATACATATGCACTGACATGCAGGGCCTAAGGAACAGTAGGCAACTCAATAAGGGACTGTACATTGGAAATGGAGCAAGAGTTTCTGAATTAGCTATAGCAACTTATGTATTGACCTAATGTAGTGGGGTTATGTTAAATTTGGATAATTATTATTAAACACCTGCTTTAACTAAAAACATTATTTTGTTTCTAGTTTAAATAACGTTGGTTTCCATTTAGCTTTTTAATAACAATTGTTGTTTTATTATGTTGAATGATATTTGTTGTAACATCCTTTACCTTCCCCACATGCATTTCATCGAACATAAGCATCTTGCATACAATTCAATTGAACATATGCATTTCATACGTATTTTCGTAGGAATAAGTTTATGACACGCACTAGCTACGTGTCCTAGTATTTGGCACTTGTATCGAGTCGCACGTGTGTAATTATAACCTAAATGAGGATAACAAAGTATTAGAAATGAATTGAATAAGGTGTATAAATTAAAGTAAGCAAAGTGATTAGATTAAGATTAGTAAACAATTACATTGTTAATTTAGTTAAATCGGGTCAAATGATTAAGTTGTATTATTGTGTGAATTAATGGAATTATAAATATATGTAAATAATAATAATAACAATATAAAATAAAATGAAAATGAAACAAAAGAGAAATATAAGAGAAGAGAAATGAGAAATGAGAAGAGAAAAGAGAAGAGAAAAAGAGAAAGAGAAAAGGACAAAAAATAAGTTGGCTTTATCTTCATCTTTCTTCCCCATTTCTGCCTCCTCACTTCAGCCCCGTTTTCTTCTTCAATTTCCTCCATTTCAGACTTCAATTCTTCCTTGTTTCACCTAGTTTTTGAAGCTAATTGATCCCTTTCAAGGTTGTTCTTGGTAAGTAATCAATTCTTATTGCTATAGGGTTGATTTGAGTTGCTTAGGTTCAATATTAGGCACTGAATTGCACCCCGATTTGGATATTAATAGAAATTGATTCTAGAAATGTGTAAAACACAAAAGTTGTTCCTTTATATCTTATATTTGTGGATATGTAAACATTTTTTCAAGATGTTATGTATAGGGAGAGATATGCTCTTCGTACTGAAACTGGTCAAGGTGTAAACCCTAACCAAGTTAGCTACTGTGTGGTTTGATTTCGAATATGTTAAAGCCCTTATTTGAAGTATCTCAAAACATAAAAGTTGTAGATATATGTCTTTTGTGTCGTTATAAAACATTTCAGGTTCATAGGTCTTGTAAATGAGGAGTTATAGTGAATGGAACCATGACTGTTCCAAGGTTTGAACTGGCTTCTGAGTGCCCTAGGCAGATCCAGTACATTGGTTGGTAATTTGAGCTTGTTAGAGCTAGATTCTGTACATTCTCAAAACATGTAAGTTATAGGTATATTCCTTAGCTAAATTTTAGTACTAATTTCAGCTTACTTGGTTATCTATATACTAAGTTATGGCCTTTGGAAGTCATACTGGTCCGGAAGCCAATTTTATTCCGGAACAGTAAAATGTTTGGTATAATTAGAAAACCATAGAGACATAATTGGTAAAAGTTGTAAACATGAAACATGTTTCAAATTCACCCATATAAGTTTCTGTAAATGTTCATTAAAATAGGACTTATATATTATAAGTTATGATGAACCCAAATGAGTACCCTGAAACTGCCTAAAGGCAGAAAACAAGGCAGAAAACAGAACACTCTTATAAATTTCATCAAATATTGTACAATGATCCACTTGGTCTGAAATTTGAATATTTTCTATAATTATATGTTATTTTTAATTAGGAACAAGAATCAGATAAATTGGTCAATTATAGAAAAAGTTATAGGCTAAACAGTCCCATAAGGTCACACTGCCTTATAGGAAAAATCTTAGCTATTGACATGAACAATACATATTAATTTGTTTAAGCCACATTAAGTCTCCCTAATCATGAGTTAATCGATTATGTTTTCATATTAGGCTCGCAACATATTGGAGACCCACAAGAAGCAGATAGAGAATAACTTAGGGGTCGGAATCAAAGGAGAACGGCGAGTCTAATTATCGATTGAATTTTTTAATGCAAATGAATGTTGCTTGCTATGTGATTCATGTGATTGTCATGATTGGTCCTTGATAATGTAATGATGGATAATTTGTGACATTGTGGTACATATAAATGGTATATTTGTGGTATATTTGAGGTATATGTTTGAAAAATGTGATATATATACATGGTACATATATAGTATATACAAGGTATATGCTTGACATATGAGGTATATAGGGAATATATGTATGTTGTATATGATAAAGATGCAATGGTTGATGAATGCTTAAATACAAGTGCATATGCATATGGGCTAAAAAGGCGTTGTGACTAGTTAATGGACATTGCAAAGCAAAAGAAGAGGCCTATGGCCCAACAAATGTGCAAAGCAAAAGAAGAGGCCTATGGCCCAACAAATGTGCAAATGAAACAAATGATCAAGCTAGCTAGCAAATTCAAATGCAAATGTTCACATGGAAACCCGGGGCAATGTTCGTTTAATCTGGTCACAACAAAATAAAATGTACAAGCAAAGCATAAGTAAATAACAATTATTGAATACTTGATTTTATCTATATTTATATGTTATTGACTGATGAATGGAATGGAATACATGGTATATATTGGAATTGTGATTTATGACTATGAGTTGTTTGGTACTTTAGAGCTCATTGGATGGTTATTCTCACTGAGCCGCAACTCATCAAGTTGCATCATTTTTCAGGAAAAGAAAAGTGATAGCTCATTTTGAGTAGCGTATAAAAGACATGGAGCATAGGCCACTGGTCGAGGCTCATCACTCTCTCTCTCCTTGCATTCCACACATGCATTGTAGCGCTCCCTTACCCTATTAATCGCTAATAGAATATGGAAGTGCTACTAAGCTCATTTAATTTAAAACCAACGCTCAATTTTGTATAAATATTTTTTTATTTCAATTTTTGAGTTTATTATTAGCGGAATATTTATCACCATATTTTTTTTTTCCATTTAAATATATATCTAGTGATGGGAATATTGTGATTCAAAATAACTTATTCATTAAACCATGATATTTAAAAATATAACTACAATAATTCTAGATATATATAATTACCAAATCCATTACTTATAAATATTACAAGCCACAAATTTACATCAACAAAATTCTTAAAACTTAATTTTTACAACATCATTTTCAAAACATACAAAAAGAACTAGACTGCTGCAATCTGATCTTGGGGTTCCCTCTTCTTCGGTCGCCCTATCGGAACAGCTACTTCTATTTATCTGCGCGTGAAACACACGCGCTAAACTACTAGCTTAGTGGTACGTTTGGCAACTATCCAATAATTACATAATAATTCTAAAATGAAATTTTAGAAACTACAATTAATCTATTTAGCATGCCAAATATTCAATTAATAATACACTATTTTCTTCATGCATAAATATTTAATTCATCAATTATGACATTTTATTCATTAAGCATGCTTGAAATTTTAACAATACAAGATATAAAATTTACAATATCAATTTCATACTTCACATCATTTTTTTTTGTTATTTATTTAATAGCCCACGACATCTTAGACCGAAACTAAACACTGGATATAGGGTTTCTGCTCTCCGGCAGTATACTCGGCGCCCACATAATTATTTATAACTCGGCGATTAACGCCTACATTTTCAAAAACAACTCAGCACCTTTTTGGTGCCTACGTAAATTTCGAACTCAGCACTAATTCTTAGTGCCTACGTAAATTTCAACTCAGCACTATTATTTTTAGTGCCTACATAATTTTAACTCAGCACTATTATTTTTAGTGCCTACATTTCTACCCTTTTATTGGCATGCCAACTTATCCTAATTTCTAGTTCTCGACTAGATGTTATAGGGCTTAAATTACATTTGTTACCTTTATTCATATTTGCATAAATTATGTAGGGAAACATTAATATAAATGCAATCATTCCCATTCAATATTTTACAACCTCATATTAGCTCATTTAATCATTATAACTATAAGAAAAATTCACTTAATACATTTTCTAACACAAAAATCCACAATCAACACATTTCTACCAGCAGTCCTATTCTGGACAGCATTTCAGCCTTATATTGCTCTGTATTTTTCGTCTATTTTTAGACGGAATTTGGACATGTGATCTCCTAACAAAATATAAGTAAATGTATTAAATTTAATTTAAAAATGGAATCACATTAAAACGAATTTCGTAGCAAAAGTTATGAATTTTCTCCTAAGCTACGTTCATTGCAATCTGCCCAGTATTTTACTGGGCAGATTTCTGTCTTATTATTCTCTATTTTTTTTATCCATTTCTAGATGGAATTTGGACAAGTGATCAACTAGAAAAATGTAGATAAATGTCTTATATTTAATTTCCAACTGGAATCACAATAAAAATAATTTCTTAGCAAAAGTTATGAATTTTCTTCTAACCTATGTTCAATGCACTTCTGCCCAGTATTTTTTTTCTGGACAGATTTCTAGTTCAAAGTTTGAGTCCATTTTTAACCTAATTTCAGGTATATTTAGGTCTAATGGTCTGAATGAAAGTTCAAGCCCAATGTCTTAAATTTCCAACACAGCAAGAATAACTCAGAAATAATTTCCAGAACTCAAGTTATGATCAAAACACTAGACACTGCTCATAAGACGAAATTTCCAGCACATCAAATAATTCATACATTTTCCATTTTCATGCATCAACCTCATTTTCTAGTCTTTATTTTCACATTCATGGCATAATTTAATCACCAATTCATTTCTCAATCAAATATGCAGAATTTCATACACATCACAAAATCAAAATCAACATTTTTATACATTGAATTTTTGCCAAATGTACATACCTCAAAGTTCTATTTTTCTTCACTTTTCTCTTCCTCTTAGATAGCCTTTTCCTTGCCCTTACTTCCCCTTTGATTTTGGTTTAAAGTTTGTTCACTTCTTTGTCCTAACAACAAATTTTACACTAATCAAGCACTAATCATACTAATCCACCCTTAATCACCATTAACATACTAATAACCCTAATTTACTAGCTATAATGGCAACTAACCCCAAACTCAAAGAAATGAGAAGAAGAAAGTAAGGAGATGGAAAATCTAAACTCACCTTTGAAGATCTTCCAAATGGCTAAAAACTTCTTTCTCTCTTTTTCTCTTCCTTTCTTCCTTCCTCTTCCTTGGTTTTGCTCACTTTACTTCACTTTCTTCATGATCTTGCCTTAATCCCACTTTTTTTCATCTAATCTTTGCTTTAATTGGAGAACAAAAAGAAGAACATCAAGGGAGGAGGAGAAGCTCACGGCAAAGAGAGAAAAAGGAAGAGAAATGGGTGTAATTAAGGTGAGGAAGAAGAAGAATGGTTAAAAAAGTGGAAATTTGACTTTTTATAGTTGGATTAGGTGGGTGGTTAGGATTAGTTACTAATCTTGCTTCCTATTGGTCCATTAATTTAAATCACTCTTACTTTATTTTAATCAAAAGAATATTCCTTTCCTTAGATAAAGAATATTCCATTTTTATGCCTTCTTAAAATATCTGTGCCAAAAACACTGCAATTTCCAATTTCGTTCAGCGAAAAATTATTTTTTTCTCAATTTTAATTCCAAACTTCAAAATTCTCAATTAATAATATCCAAAATATTTTTCTCCCATCTTATTATTATTTTAATTTATTTCTTTCATGTCCGAATTTAGACCTCGATCGGTTCGGTACACCGGATTTCAGTCAACCGCGACCGTGGCCTAAATTATCGGGTATTACAATTTTCCCCTCCTAAAAAAAAATTTCGTCCTCGAAATTTACCTGTTTAGCTGGAGTGGAATAATTGTGGATACTGAGCCTTCATCACCTCTTCATTTTCCCAAGTTGCCTCTTCTGACTTATGATTTTTCCACAGGACCTTCACCAATGGTACCTTTTTGTTTCGTAGCTCTTTCATTTCTCGAGCTAAAATTTTCACTGGCTCCTCTTCATAAGTTAGATCTGGTCGTATCTCTATAGGTTCTGCTGATATGATATGAGATGGATCTGATCGATATCTTCTCAACATGGACACATGGAATACGTTGTGAATCTTGTCTAACTCTGGTGGTAGAGCTAATTTGTACGCCACTAGACCTATGCCTTCAAGTACCTCGTATGGTCCAATGAACCTAGGACTCAACTTTCCTTTCTTTCCAAATCGGAAAATCCTTTTCCAAGGTGAGACTTTTAAGAACACTTTGTCACCAACTGTATATTCAATATCTCTCCTTTTTAAATCTGCATATGATTTCTGTCTATCAGCAGCAGCTTTCAGCCTATCTCTTATTACTCTGACTTTTTCCTCTGTCTGTTGGACTAGATCGGGACCCATTACTTTCTTTTCGCTAAGCTCGGTCCAACCTAGAGGCGTTCTACATTTTCTCCCATATAAGGCTTCATATGGTGCCATACCGATACTGGCTTGGTGACTATTATTGTAGGCAAATTCTATCAATGGAAGATGTTTATCCCAACTGCCTTCAAATTCTATCACACAACTCCTCAACATATCTTCCAATATCTGTATGACCCTCTCTGATTGTCCATCTGTTTGTGGGTGGAACGCTGTGCTGAAATTGAGTCGAGTACCCATGGCTTGATGCAAACTTTTCCAGAATTGTGAAGTAAACCGCGGGTCTCGATCTGAAATGATTGAAACTGGCACACCATGTAAACGGATTATCTCATTAACATAGATCTCTGCCAAACGGTTAAGTGGATAATCCATCTTGATCGGTAGAAAGTGAGCTGATTTGGTGAGTCGGTCCACTACTACCCATATTGCATCATGCCTCTTTTGTGTCAAGGGCAAACCAGAAACAAAGTCCATTGTGACTCTTTCCCATTTTCACTCCGGAATTGAAATAGACTGCAATAATCCACTTGGTACTTGATGCTCTGCCTTCACTTGCTGACAAGTTAAACATCTGGTAGTATACTCCGTGATATCTCTTTTCATTCCTGGCCACCAGTAATATGCCTTCAAGTCATGATACATTTTGTTGCTTCCTGGGTGCATTGCATAAATAACGTTGTGAGCCTCCTTCAAAATATCTTGTTTCAATTCTGGTATGTCTGGCACACACAACCTGCCCTTATGCCTTATACTCCCATCTGCTTCAATAGTAAATTCTGGTTTTTCACCCTTTTTCACCATTTCAAAGATTTCCTTTAATTTCGTGTTTTGCTTCTGATTGTCCTTTACTTGTTGGATCAATGTGGGTTGAATCCGCAATTCTGCCAAAATAATATATAAAGAACTTATTATTCCATTTTTTTTTCACTTAATACATTTAAGTTTTAACATTTACCTGCCAGAGTTTTTCTACTCAGCGCGTCAGCTACCACATTGGCCTTACCTGGCTGATAATCAATGATACAATTGTAGTCTTTGATTAATTCTAGCCATTGTCTCTGTCTCAAATTGAGTTCCTTTTATGAAGGCAAATATTTTAGACTTTTATGGTCTGTATAGATATAACATTGCTCACCATACAAGTAGTGTCGCCATATTTTCAACGCAAACACAATGGCTGCTAGTTCCAGATCATGTGTCGGATAATTTCTCTCATGAGGCTTCAGTTGTCTGGAAGCATAAGCAATCACTTTGCCTTCTTGCATTAGTACACAGCCTAAACCATTAAGGGAAGCATCACTGTACACCACATAATCTTTTCCCGCAGTAGGTTGTGTCAACACTGGTGCCTCTGTCAACATTTTCTTCAACTTATCCAAACTAGTCTGACATCGTTCTGACCACTCAAATCTGGTCTCCTTTCTAAGCAATTTTGTCAGTGGTGAGGCTATCATTGAAAATCCTTTCACAAATCTCCGATAATAACCAGCCAAACCAAGAAAACTTCTCACCTCTGTCACATTCCGAGGCGGTTTCCAGTTGAGGATTGCCTCTACCTTACTAGTGTCGACTCTGATCCCATCGACTGAGACAATATGCCCTAGAAAGGCCACCTCATCTAACCAGAATGCACATTTTGACAACTTTGCATATAATTGATTCTCTCTCAAGATATGAAAGACAATACGAAGATGTTGATTATGCTCTTCTTTGCTTCTAGAGTACACCAAGATATCATCTATGAATACCACCACGAACTGGTCCAAATAAGGCCTAAAGATTCTATTCATTAGATCCATAAATGCTGCTGGGGCATTCGTCAAGCCAAAAGGCATTACTAAGAACTCGTAATGACCATACCGAGTCCTAAATGCTGTTTTTGAAATGTCTGATTCTTTAATTCTCAATTGGTGATAACCTGATCTGAGGTCAATTTTAGAAAATACCCCTGCTCCTTTCAACTGATCAAACAAGTCATCTATTCTCGGTAAGGGATATCTGTTCTTAATTGTCATCTTATTCAACTGACGATAATCAATACACAACCGAAAGGTGCCATCCTTCTTTTTCACAAATAGAACAGGAGCACCCCAAGGTGAGACACTAGGCCTGATAAACCCTTTCTCTAACAACTCTTGCAACTGGACCTTTAATTCTTTTAGTTCAGCAGGTGCCATTCTGTAGGGAGTGATCGATATCGGGGCTGTGCCTGGCAAAACATCAATGGCAAACTCTATCTCTCTGACAGGTGGTAACCCTGGCAAGTCCTCAGGAAATATATCTGGATATTCACATACTGTAGGAATCTCCCTGAGATCTAGACTCTCCTTTTTGGTATCTACAATATGTGCCAAAAATGCTTCACATCCCTTTTTGATAAGCTTACTTGCCTTCGTCACAGAAATGACATTAGTCAAGTATGGTCGGTTCTCACCTAGGACAATCACGTCATCCTGCCCTGAATTCTTGAAAGTCACTCTCCTATACTGACAATCCACCACTGCCTTATGCCGAGTTAACCAATCCATCCCCAAGATTGCATCAAACTCACGGAATGGCAACACTATTAGATTAGCTGGGAATTCTACATTCTGAGCTTTGATTGGACTATTTTTATAGACTCGACTAACTTTCACTCCATGACCCAAAGGATTGGTCACTAATATATCAAAATCTAATTCCTCTGCTACCATATTACCGTGACTAGGTGGTGACATACATAAATATGAATGTGTAGAACCCGGATCTATCAGTGCAAATAAATCAGTATCATAAAGAGAAAATTTACCAATTATCACATCCGGGGCATCCTGCTCCTCACGAGCTCTCATGGCATATGCTCGGGCTGGGGCTCGACTACCTTCTGCTCTATTCACTGATTCTGATATACTCTGCCCAATTCTGCCACTTCTAGAATGTCCTTGTCCCCTGCCTCTGCCTCGAGTGACATTCTGAACCTGAACTGATATTACACCACCTGTACCTCTTCCTCTCGGGCAATCTTTCTGTTTGTGCTCAGTAGATCCGCATCGTAAGCATGCTTTAGTAATCCACCAGCAATCACCTGCATGTGATCTCCCACAATGTTGACATGTGACAGATATGAATCTCCTATTACCCGAAGCTGGTGCACTAGCTGTAGATCCCTCTGGCCTCGACCGCTGGCTTTGCCTAGTTGAAAAGTTTGATCTAGTACCCTGTGACTGGAAAAACCTAGGCGCTGTCCGCCCCCCTTTTACCTGATGTCTGGCCCATGATAAATGTCTGTCTCCGTGGTAGCTCTTCTATCCTCTTTCTCTTTGACCTCTTTTCCACACTAATGGCTGAGGATACTAGTGTAGCAAAATCCTCAAGCTGAAGGGCGGTCACCATATTCCCAATATCATCATTAAGCCTATCCTCAAATCTTCGGCATCTGTCTGCCTCATCAGCGATGATTCCAGTCGCATATTTACTTAGTCGGGTGAATTCCATCTCATACTCGGCGACTGACATGCTTCCCTGCTTCAAGTCTTGAAACTCCCTTTTCTTTTCATTCACATAAACTCTTGGCACATATTTCTTGCTAAATTCTGCCTTGAAGAAATTCCAGGAAGGTGGCTTCGGTGTCTGGGGCTTTGATAAATTTGATTTCCACCAATCATAGGCATGATCTTTTAAAAGGGACACTGCATATCTAACCTTCTGTTCCTCTGGACACTCCAGTTCCTCAAACACCCTTTCTGTGGATTCCATCCAAAACTCTGAAGCTGCTGGGTCATCCTCTCTCCTTCCCATAAAATCTGTGGCCCCATATTTTCTCAACATATCAATCCGGGGTTTTGGCTGAGGTGGAGGAGGAGGTGGAGCTGGTTGTGGAACTGCTTGTACTATCCGATGCAATAAATTAGCTATCTGCTCCATAAGAGGCTCCTGTCCTAAATTATCCTGTCTCTCTGCTCTCGAAGGAGCTACTACACTCGGCCCAGAATCTCTCACAGATTGAGGTTGTTTGGGATTGGTTGTGCATGAAGGACTATTACTCAGTTCATCTTCTGAGAAATCTTGTTCCGATTCCGAATCCATATCTACCTATAAACCAAAAGAAGGGACCCAAATCAGAAAATTGCAGCATTTTATGCATATGCATGAGTCACATATTCTATCTTACACCCACTGATTAAGAATCATTAACCTGGGCTCTGATACCACTAAATGTAGCGCTCCCTTACCCTACTAATCGCTAATAGAATATGGAAGTGCTACTAAGCTCATTTAATTTAAAACCAACGCTCAATTTTGTATAAATATTTTTTTTATTTCAATTTTTGAGTTTATTATTAGCGGAATATTTATCACCATATTTTTTTTTCCATTTAAATATATATCTAGTGATGGGAATATTGTGATTCAAAATAACTTATTCATTAAACCATGATATTTAAAAATATAACTACAATAATTCTAGATATATATAATTACCAAATCCATTACTTATAAATATTACAAGCCACAAATTTACATCAACAAAATTCTTAAAACTTAATTTTTACAACATCATTTTCAAAACATACAAAAAGAACTAGACTGCTGCAATCTGATCTTGGGGTTCCCTCTTCTTCGGTCGCCCTATCGGAACAGCTACTTCTATTTATCTGCGCGTGAAACACACGCGCTAAACTACTAGCTTAGTGGTACGTTTGGCAACTATCCAATAATTACATAATAATTCTAAAATGAAATTTTAGAAACTACAATTAATCTATTTAGCATGCCAAATATTCAATTAATAATACACTATTTTCTTCATGCAAAAATATTTAATTCATCAATTATGACATTTTATTCATTAAGCATGCTTGAAATTTTAACAATACAAGATATAAAATTTACAATATCAATTTCATACTTCACATCATTTTTTTTTTGTTATTCATTTAATAGCCCACGACATCTTAGACCGAAACTAAACACTGGATATAGGGTTTCTGCTCTCCGGCAGTATACTCGGCGCCCACATAATTATTTATAACTCGGCGATTAACGCCTACATTTTCAAAAACAACTCAGCACATTTTTGGTGCCTACGTAAATTTCGAACTCAGCACTAATTCTTAGTGCCTACGTAAATTTCAACTCAGCACTATTATTTTTAGTGCCTACATAATTTTAACTCAGCACTATTATTTTTAGTGCCTACATTTCTACCCTTTTATTGGCATGCCAACTTATCCTAATTTCTAGTTCTCGACTAGATGTTATAGGGCTTAAATTACATTTGTTACCTTTATTCATATTTGCATAAATTATGTAGGGAAACATTAATATAAATGCAATCATTCCCATTCAATATTTTACAACCTCATATTAGCTCATTTAATCATTATAACTATAAGAAAAATTCACTTAATACATTTTCTAACACAAAAATCCACAATCAACACATTTCTACCAGCAGTCCTATTCTGGACAGCATTTCAGCCTTATATTGCTCTGTATTTTTCGTCTATTTTTAGACGGAATTTGGACATGTGATCTCCTAAAAAAATATAAGTAAATGTATTAAATTTAATTTAAAACTGGAATTACATTAAAACGAATTTCGTAGCAAAAGTTATGAATTTTCTCCTAAGCTACGTTCATTGCAATCTGCCCAGTATTTTACTGGGCAGATTTCTGCCTTATTATTCTCTGTCTTTTTCATCCATTTCTAGATGGAATTTGGACAAGTGATCAACTAGAAAAATGTAGATAAATGTCTTATATTTAATTTCCAACTGGAATCACATTAAAAATAATTTCTTAGAAAAAAGTTATGAATTTTCTTCTAACCTATGTTCAATGCACTTCTGCCCAGTATTTTTTTTCTGGACAGATTTCTAGTTCAAAGTTTTAAGTCCATTTTTAACCTAATTTCAGGTATATTTAGGTCTAATGGTCTGAATGAAAGTTCAAGACCTATGTCTTAACTTTCCAACACAGCAAGAATCACTCAGAAATGATTTCCAGAACTCGAGTTATGATCAAAACACTAGACACTGCTCATAAGACGAATTTTCCAGCACATCAAATAATTCATACATTTTCCATTTTCATGCATCAACCTCATTTTCTAGTCTTTATTTTCACATTCATGGCATAATTTAATCACCAATTCATTTCTCAATCAAATATGCAGAATTTCATACACATCACAAAATCAAAATCAACATTTTTATACATTGAATTTTTGCCAAATGTACATACCTCAAAGTTCTATTTTTCTTCACTTTTCTCTTCCTCTTAGATAGCCTTTTCCTTGCCCTTACTTCCCCTTTGATTTTGGTTTAAAGTTTGTTCACTTCTTTGTCCTAACAACAAATTTTACACTAATCAAGCACTAATCATACTAATCCACCCTTAATCACCATTAACATACTAATAACCCTAATTTACTAGCTATAATGGCAACTAACCCCAAACTCAAAGAAATGAGAAGAAGAAAGTAAGGAGATGGAAAATCTAAACTCACCTTTGAAGATCTTCCAAATGGCTAAAAACTTCTTTCTCTCTTTTTCTCTTCCTTTCTTCCTTCCTCTTCCTTGGTTTTGCTCACTTTACTTCACTTTCTTCATGATCTTGCCTTAATCCCACTTTTTTTCATCTAATCTTTGCTTTAATTGGAGAACAAAAAGAAGAACATCAAGGGAGGAGGAGAAGCTCACGGCAAAGAGAGAAAAAGGAAGAGAAATGGGTGTAATTAAGGTGAGGAAGAAGAAGAATGGTTAAAAAAGTGGAAAGTTGACTTTTTATAGTTGGATTAGGTGGGTGGTTAGGATTAGTTACTAATCTTGCTTCCTATTGGTCCATTAATTTAAATCACTCTTACTTTATTTTAATCAAAAGAATATTCCTTTCCTTAGATAAAGAATATTCCATTTTTATGCCTTCTTAAAATATCTGTGCCAAAAACACTGCAATTTCCAATTTCGTTCAGCGAAAAATTATTTTTTTCTCAATTTTAATTCCAAACTTCAAAATTCTCAATTAATAATATCCAAAATATTTTTCTCCCATCTTATTATTATTTTAATTTATTTCTTTCATGTCCGAATTTAGACCTCGATCGGTTCGGTACACCGGATTTCAGTCAACCGCGACCGTGACCTAAATTATCGGGTATTACATGCATGAAAACATGTCATCTGTATTTTGACTTATATGCTTGAATATGTATTATCACTCTAGATTAGTTTTGAAATGTATAAATGGAAACAACCCGTAATCCTTCAGATGGAAAGTTTATGTTTTAATATATGTGATATATCGTATTGTGGTTTTTAATGTTGACTTGAAAAGTCATTGAGTGATATTACAGGATATAAGACTTGTAAAGTCATTAGTTGATTTTACAGGATATGATATGGAAAACAATTTACTACCACTGTTATCAGGGTATTTTCTCTTTCCAATATGCAGGATGTGATTATTTGATACAGAAATAGGTTATATTTAAATGCATAAGATGTGGCGTTACATTTTTGGTATCAGAGCAGGGACAGGTTCCATGGGAACATGCATATGTATAAGAGCATGATAACATATGCATCATATGTGTTGAACATTATGTAGTGACATACTTTCATTTATTTTAGGGACATCATAAGACATGATACACCAAGGAGGGAGAGGCCGGCCGAAATGCATTCTCATGAGGCATCACCTCATTTACATAGAGAGCAACCAGCACTAGGAGCTAGAGCTCCAGTACATGCATCATAGTCATCTCATGCAGAAGTACCCCATGAAAACCTAGAACAAGAAGTATATGGTCCTGAAATGTACAAGGAAAGACGTTATGACAAGTTGAGGAAACATGGTGCAACTGATTTCAATGGCACAACAGACCCAGCAGAAGCTGATACATGGCTGAAAAGGACACAGAGGGTACTGAATATGATGAGATGTACCCCGGATGAGAAATTCGATTATGCAGTATCCTTACTGTAAGGAAATGCTTATGAATGGTGGGAGACAGTCCCCGACAGTGATGCACAACCACTGGTGTTGACATGGAATGATTTTCTCCTGGAATTTCACAACAATTAAATGACTGAAGCATATAAAGATGAGAAGAGGAAGGAATTCCCGAATCTGAAACAGGGGAATATGTCTATTACGGAGTATGAAGTACAATTTAACAAACTTTCCCATTATGCCACCTTCATGGTTTCTACTGAAAGAGACAAATGCAGGAAGTTTGAAGAGAGCCTCAAATATGAGATCAGAAACAGAATTACAACTACTGATCTTGATAGTTATGCCAGGCTCAGAGCTGCTGCAATCAGAGTTGAACGGTTAATGAAAGAAGCTGGGGAACAACAAATAAAAAGGCCATCACGTGAGTTCTTTGGTGAATCTAGCAGAAGGTTGGGGAAAAGAGGTAGATATATGCCTACACAATCTGGTTACAGAAGTGGGTACTCCAGTTCTAGAGGTCGAGGAATGACTTTCTCTTACCCAGGCAGAGGGCAGAGCCAATATGTTGAACAGAGGCCCATATGTAGTCATTGTGGCAGGCAGCATACGAGCGAATGTAGAAGGCTCACAGGAGCATGTTATTTCTATGGATCGATGGAGCACATGTATAGAGACTGTCCAAATAGAGCCAAACTAGTAGAGACCAGCAGAGGCAGAGGAGTATCTGAGACTACTGTTGAGGCACCGAGGGTCTACCCTACTAGTGGGACACAAGGTAGAGGAAGAGGCAGGGGCAGGACTGGTACACTGGGCAGAGGAGTCACCAGATCTGAAGGTCAGAGTTCTAGACCTCCTACTCAGGCCAGGGTGTTTGCTATGACTAGACAAGAGGCAGTGGATGCTCCCGAAGTAGTCACTGGTAATATTTATATTTCTGAAATATTAGCCTATGCATTGATTGACCCAGGCTCCACTCATTCATTTATATCATTGCATATGGCATCTGAATTGCATCAATGCATGAGCCTTTGGGGATTGACATAAATGTGAGTACGCCATTGGGAACAGTGGTAGTTGTGAATAATATATGTCGTGATTGCCTGATATGCATTGATAGAGCTGAGTTAATAGCTGATCTAATTTTATTGCCAATATATGAATTGATGTGATACTGGGAATGGACTGATTAACTAGACATTATGCAATAGTGAATTGCTTTACTAAGGAAGTAATTTTGGAATCACCAAACCAGCCAAGGGTAGTATTTCTAGGTGAAAGAAAACTTGTGCCTACATGTCTAGTTTCAGCTGTAAAGGCATTTCGAATGATCAAAGGGGGCTGTGAAGCATATTTGGCATATGTGATTGATACTAGAACCACTGATAGCTTGCTTGAAAATATACCAGTGGTAAGGAAATTTGCTGATGTATTCCCAGATGATCTACCTGGTTTACCACCAGATAGAGAGATAGAATTTACTATTGAACTAGTACCAGGAACTGCACCAATATCAAGGTCACCCTACAGAATGGCCCCAGTTGAGTTGAAAGAACTAAAGGCCCAATTGCAGGAGTTACTTGACAAAGGGTATATTAGAACTAGTGTATCACCATGGGGAGCTCCAGTGTTATTTGTTAAAAACAAAGATGGAACAATGAGATTGTGCATCGATTATAGGCAACTGAACAAAATGACGGTGAAGAACAAATATCCATTGCCTAGAATAGATGATTTGTTTGACCAGTTGCAAGGAGCCCAAATATTCTCCAAGATTGATCTGAAATCAGGTTATTACCAGCTGAAGGTAGCAGAAGCAGATGTTCCAAAGACTGCCTTTCAAACCAGGTATGGACATTATGAATTTTTAGTAATGCCATTTGGATTGACTAATGCTCCAGCTGCATTTATGGCTTTAATGAATAAGGTGTTTCAACCATGTTTGGATAGGTTTGTGATAGTATTTATTGATGACATATTGGTGTACTCAAAGAATAGGGGAGAACATGAACAACATTTAAAAATTGTGTTGCAAACTTTGAGAGAGAAACAATTATATGCCAAATTGAGTAAATGTGAATTCTGGTTAGATCATTTGGTATTTCTTGGACATGTGGTGTCGTGTAAGGGCATAGAGGTTGACCCAAAGAAAATTGAGGCTATGGTAAATTGGGAAGCTCCTAAAAATATTTCAGAAATGCGTAGTTTTTTGGGTTTAGCCAGATACTACCGCAGATTTGTTGATGGATTCTCCTTAATTGCTAGCCCTTTGACTAAATTGTTGAGAAAGAATGTGCCTTTCAAGTGGACTCCAGAATGTCAGAGGAGTTTCGATGAACTAAAACACAGGCTAACCTCAGCACCAGTGTTAACCATCCCTACAGGTATAGGTGGGTTTACAGTATATAGTGATGCTTCACACCAAGGCTTGGGATGTGTGTTGATGCAACATGGTAAGGTGATAGCTTATGCATCCAGACAACTGAGACCACATGAGATCTCATATCCAGTGCATGATTTAGAACTGGCTACAGTCGTATTTGCATTGAAGATTTGGAGGCATTATCTGTATGGTGAGACAAATCTTCACAGACCATAAAATCTTGGGTTATTTGCTGACACAAAGAATTAAACATGAGGCAGAGATGGTGGTTAGAGCTATTGAAAGATTATGACTGTACAATTGAATACCATCCAGGGAAAGCCAATGTGGTAGCAGATGCATTGAGTAGGAAGGCTAGTAGCAGTGTAGCTCACTTGCAAGTATCCTCTTTTCCATATTTGATTCAATTACGATATATGAATGTTGAATTAAATATACATGATGAAGGATCACTGATTGCTACTCTTCAAGTCAGACCTATACTAAAGGAGAGGATCAAAAAAGCACAAAGCAAAGATCCTAAATTGTGTGAGAAAATTGAATCAGCAAGGTAGGGAAATAGAAAAGATTTTCAATTGCAGGATGATGTACTGATGTTAAAGTCACGCATATGTGTTCCAGACACTGAGAACTTGCGTCAGGAAATAATGGAAGAGGCACACAATGCACCGTATGCAATGCACCCAGGGATGACAAAGATGTATCACAGTTTAAGGCCTCATTACTGGTGGCCAAGAATGAAGAAAGATATAGCAGAATATGTTTCCAAATGCTTGACATGTCAGCAGATTAAAATTGAACATCAGGCACCAGTTGGTAAACTACATCCATTGCCAGTGCCAAAATGGAAATGGGAAAGAATAACGATGGATTTTGTCTATGGATTGACAAGAACTCCATGGAAAAATGATGCAGTATGGGTAATTATTGACAGATTAACCAAGTCAGCACATTTTCTACCTATCAGATGGGGTTGTACACTTGAGAGTTTGGCCAAATTATATGTGAATGAGATAGTCAGATTGCATGGCATTCCAGTGTCCATTATGTCTGATAGAGATCCACTGTTTACTTCACGTTTTTTGGGGAGTTTACAGAATGCATTGGGAACAAAATTGAACTTTAGCACTGCATTCCACCCACACACTGATGGACAGTCAGAAAGGACTATACAGACATTGGAAGAAATGCTTAGGGCATGTTCTATGGAATTCAGAGGTGTTTGAGATGAATATATAGCATTGATTGAATTTGCTTACAACAACCAGTATCATAGCAGTATCCAGATGGCACCATATGAGGCATTGTATGGCAGAAAGTGCCGAAGTCCTATCATTTGGGATGAAGAAGGAGCACGTGCATTAGAAGGGCCAGAGATAGTGCAAGACACAGTGGATAAGATCAAGGTTGTCAAGAACAATATAAAGGCAGTACAAGATAGGCAGAAATGTTATGTTGATTGGCATAGAAGGGAGATGGAATACGAGTTGGGTGAAAAGGTATTTCTTCGTGTGTCTCCATGGAAAGGGATAATTCGATTTGGCAAAAAGGGTAAATTAAGCCCAAGGTATATAGGGCCATATGAAATTCTTGAGAAGATTGGTCCACTAGCATATAGATTGGCGTTAACACCCGAGATGGCTCACATTCATAATGTGTTTCATGTGAGCATGCTTAGAAGATACAGGTCAGATCCTACACATGTACTTAAAGATCAAGCCATTGAGATTGCAGAGGACATGAGTTATGTTGAGGAACCAGTGCAAATCATTGGATACAAGACTAAACAGCTAAGAAATCGCAAAATAACTTTGGTTAAGGTATTATGGCGTAACCATTTACAAGAAGAGGCAACATGAGAAACAGAAGAAAATATGAAAAAGCAATATCCACACCTGTTTTCAGGTATTAATTTCGAGGATGAAATTTTTAAAAGGAGGGGAGAATTGTAACATCCTTTACCTTCCCCATATGCATTTTATCGAACATAAGCATCTTGCATACAATTCAATTGAACACGTGCATTTCATACGTATTTTCGTAGGAACAAGTTTATGACACGCACTAGCTACGTGTCCTAGTATTTGGCACTTGTATCGAGTCGCACGTATGTAATTATAACCTAAATGAGGATAACAAAGTATTAGAAATGAATTGAATAAGGTGTATAAATTAAAGTAAGCAAAGTGATTAGATTAAGATTAGTAAACCATTACATTGTTAATTTAGTTAAATCGGGTCAAATGATTAAGTTGTATTATTGTGTGAATTAATGGAATTATAAATATATGTAAATAATAATAATAACAATATAAAATAAAATGAAAATGAAACAAAAGAGAAATATAAGAGAAGAGAAATGAGAAATGAGAAGAGAAAAGAGAAGAGAAAAAGAGAAAAAGAGAAAAAGAGAAAAGGACAAAAAATAAGTTGGCTTTATCTTCATCTTTCTTCCCCATTTCTGCCTCCTCACTTCAACCCCATTTTCTTCTTCAATTTCCTCCATTTCAGACTTCAATTCTTCATTGTTTCACCTAGTTTTTGAAGCTAATTGATCCCTTTCAAGTTTGTTTGAAGATATGTCGGAAAATAAGAAAAGAAAAGAAAAATTAAATGATGATGATATAAGATTGAGATATAATAATAAATAGATTAACAGAGTAACTTACCATCAAAGATAAATGAAAATAACATTGTATATGTGAGCATGATATTTATACTTTTATGAAATAGGAACATGTTGACAGAAATAGCATGCAAACATTTTAATGCATAAAATGATACATGTTAATGCTTGTTGCATGATGTAGTATATTGCCTTATTTATATGCACCATTAAGATTAGAGCTTAGCGTGAGAGTTTCCTTCCGCACAGATATACAAAGGTAGCTGAAGGTGGTAGATAAAGCAAGCGGTGATCCTTTTCAAACTAAAGTAGCCGATCTTGAAATAGTGGATCATAAACTTTTGAACTCTTGTATTTTGTTTTCTGCATTATATATATACTTATAAATTGTAAATTAGTTTTCAAAGTTTGTTAAATAGTAAATTGGTATTTATAAATACTATGTTATGAAAATAAAATGTACATTATTTATTAAATAGAAATAGAAATAGAAATAGAAATATATATATATATATATATATATATATATATATATATATAGTGATTTAAAGAAGTAAAGAAGACAAGCAGTAGCGCCTCCGCATCCAGGCACGTGCGGTTTGGGTGAGGTGGTGTTACAGTTCTTAACTTGCAGATTTTGATTTTACTGATTTACATTCTTTGTAAGAGCAACATAGACATATATAATTGGAATGACAAGAGATAGTTGCTTAAACCGTGTTACAACTGGTGTTGCAGCCGAGGGTGCTATTGGTGGTGCTGCTGGTAACTCTCTTAAACATTAAGCAATCTCAAGAACTATTGATTTTATACAATTTCTCTAATCAATTCTTTTATTGCTAATATTTATTTCTTGCTTTTTTATTTCTTGTTTCTGTTGTTGAATAAAATGTTAGGGACTATTTAGTTGACTTCTAATAAAATAGGTTTCAAGGGTGAATTTCTGAAAATTTAAATTTATTGTTCCACCTGCAATGTGAATTTAAAGTTATGTTGAGAATACGACTGAGAATTGAAATGAGGGGATTGATTTGATATTTTTAGTCGAATCACTTGGATTTGTTGACTGGATAGATGAGGATGGGACCATTGCTACTCTCTGTGAGAATGTTGCCAAAGACCTCTTGAGCAAACTAAGAAATCTTGCTTCTAGGAATCAAAAGATTCATCCATGGATGTGGAACTTCCCATAAACCTTTTTCTCGGAGCTTTATTTCAGATACATGTATTCTGTCCAGGAAATCCACATAAGAAACTTCTGATACGAAGAGTGGATGGAATATAACTAAGTTCTGATAGTTCTGTTTATAATTATAGATCCTTCAATATAGTCAAAAGAATTGTCAAATGAGATTAAATGCTCTTGATCATTCGAGAATTCAGAGAAATTAGAATACAAGACTCTGATCCATTTCACCTGCCAAAAAATATTACATTATTAAGGTTTTGCAACATGTGTTTTCTCTCTGTATCATATTTATGGATAGAACAAAAAATAATTTACCATTTTAGGAGTTCGTTTGAGAGAGATTCTTGCTCGAGTGATAATGCCAAACTGTCCTAGTCCTCCAAGAATGTCATAGAAGTGATCTGCATTATGTTGCTCTGAACAGGTAATTTCTTCTCCCTTGCCTGAACCCAAAAGTATCAAATTAGGTTATCTTATACATAGGTAGAATATATGATTGTGAAAGAAACTAGTTAAACTAGTCAAAGGTTTTTGTTTTTGGCCTTTCAATTTTTACGCTCCCAAAAAAATCTAAGTAGTTGTTTTATGTAATTGAACTTAAGTTTTGTCATTTGAATATTGGGCTTGTGTTTAAATATGCCAATGGATCATTTCAGAAATTAGTCTTTGGGTTTAAATGCTAATAGATTTGTGTTTAATTCCAAGGCATCCACATGGTTTTCTCGTTTACAATTGTTCAGTCTGACATTATGCAATTGAGTTTAACTTTTTCTTTGTGGAGATTATTTATCAATAATGAATAGAAAAACTATCAACACATCTTTGACTTTCCCTTCATTTTACTTAATTCATACTTTAAATCATGCAAATTTATACTACATAATTTGAACTTCACATATTTTCAAGAAATTTCAATTTTAATATGTATTATGTATGCTTAATTAATGAACTAATTAGTATTTATAATTGTACGTCATTAATCCCGATGCAAAATTAGGGTTTCATGCTCGTATATATATGTAAATCATAGAACATTTTTTTACAAATAGAATTTTCTACTAAATGAATAACAAGTAAATAGTTAATTTTTTTTTATTTAATTCGAATCTTTATTACTATTCTCTGAACTTAAGGATTTTGCATTTGATATTTCACTGAAATATCAAATGGAGGCTATGAACTAGATATATATGATACTAATTAAATATTATCTTTGAACTTTATTAATATACATTATGTTTAATGTATGATTCTTGTTGTTTTACATTTGATAAATACTACTTAAAATATGTTATGTTTAATATTTAATATTTCATTTTCAATAAATTCTACTTAATATGTATTATATTTAATGCTTTAATTAGAAGGCTACTCAAATCAACTCTTAATTATGTGTTATGTTTAATGCTTTGATTAGCATGTTGCTCAAATCAAATTTTTAAATAATTATTATAATTAAAAAATTCTAATACGTAATGGAATTACCGATGGATTATTTTCCGTTGGTAATTTACCAATGAATTTATTATGTCGGCCTATTACCAATGAAAATATGTTCGTTGGTAATTTACCAACAGAAAATAATCCGTTGGTCAATTACCAACGGATATTTACCAAAATACTAATCAGTTTTTACCAACGGATTTAGTTTAATAACAAAAATATCCGTTGGTAAATTACCAACGGACAAATTTTCTATTGTTGGTAATTTGTTGATAATCTGTTGGTAAATTTATCAACGAAATTGTTTTATGTTAATAAATTTGCCGACGAGCACTTTACTAATGGAAAATTTCTGTTGGTAATCTATTGCTAAATTGATTTACCAACAGATTTTTCTATTTACCAACGGAATTTTTCCGTTGATAAATCTTAATTTTCTTGTTTTGGACACATTTTTTTTATAGATGCAAGACAATGGATGAAGAATTTAAAGCTTTAGTTGCGAATGATAAAGTGGGAACTCTTTCATTGTGTTTTGTATTCAAATGTTACTGGGTGTAAATGACTTTTTCATATCAAAACAAAATCTGATGACTCTATTGATTGTTACAAAGCATATTTGGTTGTTAAAGGGTTTCATAAAAAATCATTTGATTTCAATGCAACATATAGTCTAATGGTAAAGCCAACAACTATTCAGCTTTTGTTGTCTTTGGGTGTGCATTTCAGTTGGACCATGAATCAAATAGATGTTTCCAATGCCTTTAAACATGTATCTCTTGATGAAACAACATACATGTAACAACCCTCAAGGATATATTGATTCTTCTCATCTATCTCATGTTGGCAAACTCAAAAAATCTATTTACGAATTGAAACACGTTGCAAATATGTGGCATCAATAATTGATTGATCTGATTTTTCAAATCCTACTTTATTCCATAATATTGAATTTCTACCACACCACACATTGCATTTGTAGTCAAAAAAATGTCTCAATTTATGCGTAAGCTATCTGAGTCCCATTGTAAGCAGTGAAACATTTGCTGCAATATCTGCAAGGCGCTTTGGATCATGGATTATTTCTCAAAGTCCACTTCCATATCATTGAAAGCCTGTTCTGATGAAGATTAGGTTGATAGTATGATAATGGAAAGTCTACAACTAGATATGTTGTTTTCATTGGTGCCAATTTGATATCTTGGAGTTAATAGAAAACAAAACTCGATTTCTCGTTCTTCTACTGAACTCGAGAATAGAGTTGTTGCTTTGGTCACTTCTGAAGTTGTTTGGTTACAATCCTAGCTTAGTGAAATTGGTTTTCGATTGCCTACACTGCCAATTCTCTGGTGGGATAATATTATTACTATTTATTCAAGTGCTAATCCTCCATTCTATTCTAGGACAAAATGTTTATAAATTTATTTTCATTTTATTTGTGATTGGGTCTAAAAGAAGTAGGTAGGTGTTTTTATCAGTTCCAAAGATCAGTTGAATGATTCGATAACCAACCCTTTGTTGAAGGCGCCCTATCTAAAACTGCGTGATAAGTTGACTGACTGTATTTCCTCTCCAATTCAACTTGCAGCAGGGTGATAAAAAATAGTATCTATTCTATGTTTTTGATTAGGTAATACTTTCTGTTTATATTTGTATTTGTATTCCTATTCAGTTAGGACACTTGTGTACAAATATTACTTCTCAAATCAATAATATTTGGTCTCCCAATCCTATATTTTTTTAATTCTTCTCAACGTGACATTTATATTTATATTTTGAGGATTTAAGCTCATGTGCTATTATTTTATTAACAATTGAGTTCTTGTTTATTTTTTAAAACTTAGATTAAGGCCGTTAATAAATTAATATAAAATTATTTTTTATATCTAGTTTGATTGAATAAGATATGTATGGAAATGTGTAATTTACATGGATTGCATATTATATAGTTCAATTTATATTGGACAAAAAAGATTAAAAAAAGGACTCATCGTTAATAATCATAATATAATGACTTAAATTATCAAAACAAAATTACATAAAATATATCAAAAAGTAAAAAAAAAAGGATAAAATCTTAAAATGTGAAAAGATTTTGATTGTTGAAATTTTTTTTAAGTGATAAAAAATTTAACTGCATGGGAGATGAAACGTTCTGAAAGTATGTCCCTTGCTCAACATATGACTTTTTGAATTATTAATTAATAATTGTATAAAGGTATGCCCACAGTGTAACGTTAAAATGCTAGGAGCCGTTTGCATTAGGAAAATTTTGAATCCAGCTACATTAATTTGAAGTAAGCGAACGGTGGTAGCTTTTTGCTCGAGATCCAATTTTCTCAATTTCTCATAAAAAGAAGATGCATTTTTTAAAAGAAGAGATATATGCAAACTAGGCCAACAAAGGCCAACAAAGTGGAACTGAAACTTTATTTTAAAATAACAGTCAATTTGAATGTAACGTAATCAGTTTTATTTTTGTTATTTTAGTTATTTTATTTGATTTGAAGTTTTTGAAAATTTTTATTCAATTTTTAGTACTAGAAATCGAAAAAAAAAATTAAATAGACCTATATATATATATATATATATATAATTTAATTTAATTCGAAACATAATTAATCAATCGCATACTCTAACTAATACAAACATGATAAATTTTTATAAAGAATTTCATTGAATCAACAATGAGTAAGAATATTTAGTACAATGTGAAATTAATATAACGAAAATGATCATATTAAGTGCATAAAACTATTAAATAATAGTCCGAAAATCTTCTATAGTTTAGCGTTTTCAACTTTCATGTAGGAAATCTGTAGAAATTTTTAGAGCAATGGATACTTACTTTTTAAGCGTAGATCGTGCATTTTCAATGTTTTAGGCGGAATCAATTTACTAGAATCTGACTCGATTCTAAAGTACGAACGTTTTGATTCACTTGTTATTGAATGAAGATGAAGAAAATTCTTTATCAAGAATTTCCGAATTTCAAAAAAAAAAATTTGATGAAAAGTTACATTTTGTAACTTATGAGAAAAGTTATATCATGACTTCCAAAAGTTATATCTTTTCATAACTTTATATATAAATAGATATAGGTTTGGGCTGAATCAAACCCACATGAGCGACCCAATACCACAAATCCCAACATCTGCCACTCGCCCAAAGTGGGTTTGGCTCAATCCAAAAACATCATCTCACATCTCAAACTTAAACAGAGAATCTTTCATACAGGCGAACGGACCATGCGACCTGAAGCACACAAATTGTGGGAGCTCCAATATACAAACCTAATTATAGGCCATATAGGAGACATCAACCCAAAGACGTAATTATTTTCAATAATGTACTTAATTATCCCAAGTACCTTTCTCAATACACTTAATCAAGTATTATTCAATCCCTCATGAATCTATACTCAAATCATTCTTATAATTACTTGTATTTTAAGTTACTTCTCGCTTCATTAAGCGTAATAACTCCGGACGGTGAACACAAGCTGTGAGTGCATAAGCAAAATACTATTTTTTTCGCCCTCATATCAATTAGATTTGAATTAACTCGCTTTTCTAGGAGTGTTCCATCAAGTCCAATCATTCCATGACTATAGGATACATCCTAAGATAGTGAACATTAGTTCAACACATCATGATACAGTCAAAAAACACAAAGGGTAAAAATTGTTTGAAATCCATTTCTAGGATTTCTAGGACTTACATAGCGAAGAAGTAGGGATCCATTCTTTCACTTCCTAATAGGTCGTATAGCATATGCAGTATGAAATGCATGTTGTTGAACCTTGAGGGGTATTTTCTGTCATTTTGATGCTAACAAATAAAATAGCAATAATGTATTTAACATACTTGTTTTCTAAGTTTATTGAACAGGGTATGGAACATGATAGCAATAATGGAGAATGGAAGACTAACCTTAAAAAGAAAAAAACAATTGAAGAAATAGCATGTTCACGCCCGTGACCTTTTATGTCACGTCCGTGGTGAAGCTTAGCGCCAACTATCCAACATTTAAAGTTTACGGCCATGAAGAATGATAGCAACCATGAATGATCATATCAGTTAGGACTGTGAAAGAAAGTCACGCCCGTGAGAAGACATGACAAAATTCCTCCAAAGAGCTTCACGGCCAGAGTCACTACTTGGACCACAGCTAGGAAGGATGTTCACGCCCGTGAATATATAATGTCATGCCCGTGATCAAACACTTCAAATCCTTCCAAAATGTTTTACGACCAAAGTCACCACTCAAGTCACAGCTTGGAAGAACAGTCATGATCGTGACACTTATACTCACGACCGTGAAAGAGGAAAGAGAAACATATCAGGCGCGAAGATAAGAGTTGGTGCAATGGCTATTTCAGCATTAAATGCAACCAAACGGCTATAATTCACCATGGAAGTATAAATGCAAGTCATTTATGAATCCAGAATAAGAGAATAGCTAATACTTCGAATCAAAATTTTGTTGTAAGCCATTTGTGCATTTAATACTTTCAAAACAAACATTTATTCTTTGTAAAAATCTTTTTGCTCATTATTCTCTGAGCATTATAGATTTGTAAGTGTTTCTCTTTACAATCTACTACTCAAGTGAGTTTGGGTATTTGGATTATGAGTAGAACACTTGTAAGGGTTATTTGTGTGAGCCTTTAAAACACAATGAATTGGTTTATTGTGTGAGCCATTAAAATACAAGGGATTTCTAGGTTAGGTGTGATCCATTGTTAGAAACACCATAGTTGGGAGTGAGCTTGTAAAACTCCATTGTAACACTTAGTGTGTTAGTGAAACTCCTAATTGAGATTGGGGAAAGGAGTAGGGTTTGTTAATACCCGAACCTCTATAAAAATTCTTGTGTGATATCTTCATATCTCTACTCAACTCAACTTTTCTTTTCGCACTTAAAAGTTAAAATTTTTAATATCCAATTCAACCCGCTTCTTGGTTCAATATCTGGGCAACACATGTTATGGTATAGCAACTCTTTTCTTGTCAAAGATGAAAAGTGTATGTCTTGCTTTTAGTTCAAAATAAATAAACACCATATGAGTATTAGTCTTGTCGCTTTGAATGCACCAAACTTGAAACTTTTATTTATACATTCAACAATGTTAAACAACAAATTTCACACTTAGCTTCCTCTATATAGACACATGAATGGTGGGGAAGTCATTCATGTTGATTCTTATATATACGAAGAATCTCATCTTAATCCTTATCCTAATCAAAGTGACTTTAAAAAAAATTAATGAGACTAAGACCACTCCCACTGCATCTTAGTCATTCATTTAATGTCTCTGCATTTATGGTCTCATCTCTGCTTGCTCCATAGTGCCAGAGGCGATTACTCATGTGATTGAGTCAATCTAAGTCTATAGACATACTTATTCGAATTGTACTAACTGATATTTACAATATATTCATACAATTGAAAAATCATTAAACAATTAAATCGAGATATCATTTGTTAAAACCAAGTGATCTGACATAACATATATTGATTACATTACACATAAGCCTAGGGATTTTACGTGCCTTGCAAATGCATCCTTAGCTATTGGTTTTGTAAATGGATCTGCTACCATTTTATTTGTTGAAATGTGTTTCAGAGTCACTTTGTTTTCCGCAATCATGTCTCTAATATAGTGATATCTAATATGGATATGTTTGGTCTTTCCATGATATTTTGGATCATTAGCATAAGCTAATGCATCCATACTATCACAATGGATTTTCATAGGTTCAGATGCTGATTTTACAATCTCTAAGTGCTGCAAAAATCTTTTCAATCAAACTGCCTCTTGTATAGCTGAGGAACATGCTACATACTCAGCTTCCATCGTCGATAAAGCTATACAAGATTGTTTTTTGCTACTCCATGAAATTGCGCAATCATTAAGCAAGAATGCATATGCAGAGGTCGATTTGCACTGATCTATGCCACCTCCCTAATCAGCATCAGTATAACCAATTAAGCACAAATATTTCCCTTGATAACATAGAACATAGTCTAAAGTTCCTTTTAGATATCTCAATATTCTCTTGATTTCCTGTAACATCCTTGACCTTCCCCACATGCATTTCATTGAACATAAGCATCTTGCATACAATTCAATTGAACACATGCATTTCATACGTATTTTCGTAGGGACAAGTTTATGACACGCACTAGCTACGTGTCCTAGTATTTGACACTTGTATCGAGTCGCACGTGTGTAATTTTAACCTAAATGAGGATAACAAAGTATTAGAAATGAATTGAATAAGGTGTATAAATTAAAGTAAGCAAAGTGATTAGATTAAGATTAGTAAACAATTACATTGTTAATTTAGTTAAATCAGGTTAAATGATTAAGTTGTATTATTGTGTGAATTAATGGAATTATAACTATATGTAAATAATAATAAAAAATATAAAATAAAATGAAAATGAAACAAAAGAGAAATATAGGAGAAGAGAAATGAGAAATGAGAAGAGAAAAGAGAAGAGAAAAAGAGAAAAAGAGAAAAAGAGAAAAAGAGAAAAGGACAAAAAACAAGTTGGCTTTATCTTTATCTTTCTTCCCCATTTCTGCCTCCTCACTTCAGCCCCGTTTTCCTCTTCAATTTCCTCCATTTCAGACTTAAATTCTTCCTTGTTTCACCTAGTTTTTGAAGCTAATTGATCCCTTTCAAGGTTGTTCTTGGTAAGTAATCAATTCTTATTGCTATAGGGTTAATTTGAGTTGCTTAGGTTCAATATTAGGCACTGAATTGCACCCCGATTTTGATATTAATAGGAATTGATTCTGGAAATGTGTAAAACACAAAAGTTGTTCCTTTATATCTTATATTTGTGGATATGTAAACATTTTTGCAAGATGTTATGTATAGGGAGAGATATTCCCTTCTTACTGAAACTGGTCAGGGTATAAACCCTAACCAAGTTAGCTACTGTGTGGTTTGATTTAGAATATGTTAAAGCCCTTATTTGAAGTCTATCAAAACATAAAAGTTGTATATATATGTGTTTTTTATCTGTATACCAAATTTCAGGTTCATAGGTCTTGTAAATTGGGAGTTATGGTGAATGGAACCATGACTGTTCCATGGTTTGAACTGCCTACTGAGTGCCCTGGGCAGATCCAGTACATTGGTTGGCTAATTTGAGCTTGTTAGAGCTACATTCTGTAAATTATCAAAACATAAAAGTTATAGGTATATGTCTTAGCTAAATTTGGTACTAATTTTAGCTTAATTTGTTATCTATAGACTAAGTTATAGCCTTTGGAAATCATACTGGTCCGGAAGCCAATTCTATTCTGGAATAGTAATATGTTTGGTATAATTAGAAGACCTTAGAGACATAATTGGTAAATGTTGTAAACATGAAACATGTTCCATATGAACCCATATAAGTGTCTGTAAAGTTTAATTAAAATAGGACTTATAGAGTGTAAGTTATGATGAACCCAAATGAGTACCCTGAAACTGCCTAAAGGAAGAAAACAAGGCAGAAAACAGAACACTCTTAGAAATTCCACCAAATATTATACAATGATCCAATTGGTCTGAAATTTGAATATATACTATATATATGTGTTATTGTTAATTAGGAACAAGAATCAGAGTAATTGGTCAATTATAGAAAAAGTTATAGGCTAAACAGTCCCATAAGGTCACACTGCCTCATAGGAAAAATCTTAACTATTGACATGAACAATGCATATTAATTTATTTAAGCCACATTAAGTCTCTCTAATCATGAGTTAATCGATTATGTTTTCATATTAGGCTCGCAACATATTGGAGAACCACAAGGAGCGGATAGATAATAAGTTAGGGGTCGGAATCAAAGGAGAACGGTGAGTCTAATTATCGATTGAATTCTTTAGTACAAATGAATGTTGCTTGCTATGTGATTCATGTGATTGTCATGATTGGTCCTTGATAATGTAATGATGGATAATTTGTGACATTGTGGTACATATAAATGGTATACTTGTGGTATATTTGAGGTATATGTTTGACAAATGTGATATATATACATGGTACATGTATAGTATATACAAGGTGTATGCTTGATATATGAGGTATATAGGGAATATATGTATGTTGTATATGATAAAGATGCAATGGTTGATGAAAGCTTAAATACAAGTGCATATGCATATGCATATGGGCTAAAAAGGCGTTGTGACTAGTTAATCGACATTGCAAAGCAAAAGAAGAGGCCTATGGCCCAACAAATGTGCAAAGCAAAAGAAGAGGCCTATGGCCCAACAAATGTGCAAAGCAAAAGAAGAGGCCTATGGCCCAACAAATGTGCAAAGCAAAAGAAGAGGCCTATGGCCCAACAAATGTGCAAATGAAACAAATGATCAAGCTAGCTAGCAAATGCAAATGCAAATGTTCACATGGAAACCCGGGGCAATGTTCGTTTAATCTGGTCACAACAAAATAAAATGTACAAGCAAAGCATAAGTAAATAACAATTATTGAATACTTGATTTTATCTATATTTATATGTTATTGACTGATGAATGGGATGGAATACATGGTATATATTGGAATTGTGATTTATGACTATGAGTTGTTTGGTACTTTAGAGCTCATTGGATTGTTATTCTCACTGAGTCGCAACTCATCGATTTGCATCATTTTTTCAGGTAAAAAGAAGTGATAGCTCATTTTGAGTAGCATATAAAAGACATGGAGCACAGGTCACTGGCCGAGCCTCATCACTCTCTCTCTCCTTGCATTCCACACAAGCATGAAAATATGTCATATGTGTTTTTTTTGTATTTACATGCTTGAATAGGTATAGTCATTTTGGAATGAGTCTAAATATGTATAAATGAAATCAACTCGAAAATACTTATGTGAAAAGTTTATGTTTTGATATATGTGATATATTATATTGTGGTGAAAACCTCAGTGTTAACTTTGCAAAATCATGGAATTATATTACAGGATATGAAAAACAATTTTACTGCTATTGTTAACAGGGTATTTTATCTTTCCAGTACGCCATGTATGATTACTTGATGTTTGGATAGGTTATACTAAAATGCATAAGATGTGGTGTTACATTTCCATCCATTATTTTAGACCTGGATTAGATTGAAATATGCTTACTAGCCCAATGGCATAGCAAATGTCTAGATGTGTGCACATCATTGCATACATCAGACTACCGACAATACTGGAGTAGGGTACTCTAGACATTCGTTCTTTTTCATCCGATGTCTTGGGACACATATCTAGAGTAAGGCTCAGATTCCTTTCGACAGGGGTATCCATAGACTTACATTCATGCATATGGTAATGCTCTAACATTTTCTTTATATAAGTCTCATGAGATAAACCCAGAAGTCTTTTAAAGCAATCCCTTAGGATCTTAACACCAAGTACATAGCTAGTCCCACCCATATCTTTCATTTCAAAGTTCGATGATAACCATTTCTTGGTAGTATCAATTAACTTCTTATCATTTTCAGCTATTAAAATGTCATCGACATGCAAGGACATAATTATAAAACTATTGTTAGAACGTTTATTTACTCACAATGATTTTCCTCCATCATCATAAAACCATCCTTCAATATGGCTTGATAAAATTTGAGGTTCCATTATCTTGATGCTTGCTTAAGACTGTAAATAGATTTTTTGAGCTTGCAAACTTTGCACTTTTATCCTTTGAGTTCAAAACCTAAAGGTTGATCCATATAGATATCTTCATCTAATTCTCCATTGAGAAAATAAATGTTAATGTCCATTTGATATAATTCTAAGTCCATTCGTGCTATTATGGCCAAAATGAGGCAAACTAATGCAAACCTAACTACAGGTGAGAATGTATCTTCATAGTTAATTTTCGCTTTTTGTGTGTAGCCCTTAGCTACTAATCGAGCTTTAAATCTTTCTATTGTCCCATCCGCCTTATGTTTTATTTTAAGAATCTATTTGTTCCTAATAGTCTTATGACCATGCGGTTTCTCAACCAAATTCCAGACATGATTGTATATCATTGAATCCATTTCCTCTTATATAGCTTTAATCCATTCCTTTGCTTTAGGACTAGAGAGAGCTTGTTGTACTGTTTTAGGCTCTTCTTCATCTAGAGCAATCATAAAAGCTTCCCCCTCAATCTCAAATCGACGACAGGGAATCTTGTCACGATTACTACGTCGAGGTTGAGATTATTCATGGTCTTGCTCCATTGGAACAAAATCTAACATCCTTTCACTCCCATTTGATTTAGGAGGAGCATTAAATTCTTGCTCTGTGAATGCTAAATCAATTATTCTTGCACTCCCACTAGCCTCAGGATCTTCCATTTCATAAAGTTGGAAATCGTTATTTATCTCACATCTTTCAAAAAAGTCATCTTCTAAGAAAATGACATCTCGTGACTCAACTTTTGTTACTCTTCCATTTGTGTCTTCCCCCAAAAATACATATCCTTTGGAGAATTCTAAGTATCTTATAAAATATACTTCTTTCCCCTCATACAATCTCTCCATATTCATGGGAAGGGTTGTGGATATAAGCTGCGCAACCCCATGGGCACATATTGCTTAAGTTAGGTTTTTCATTTTTCCATAATTCATATGGGGTGGAATGAACAAATTTTGATGGTACACGATTTAGAATGTAGACAACAGTCATTAATGCATCTTTCCAAAAAGAAATAGGTAAATTAGCTTGTGTCTTCATTGACCTAACCATGTCCAATAGGATTCTATTTCTTCTTTCTGCTACACTATTTTATTGCAGAGTAGAAGGAATAATTAGCTACCTAGCTATACCCATATCATCACAATAACTTTTGAATAAATCAGATATATGTTCATGCCCTCGATCGGTCTATAAAGATTTTATATTCAAATTTAATTGATTCTCAACCAATTTACTATAATGTATGAAGCAATCTAATGCTTCAGATTTATGGAAAATTAAATAAACATGACCGTATATGGTAAAATCATCTATGAAAGTGATGAAATATTGAGCATCATGTCTTGCTCTAACATTCATTGGGCCACAAATGTCAGAATGTATAAGCTATAAAGAAAATGTGGCTCTTTTGGCTTTGCTAAATGGTAATCTTGTTGCTTTTTCAACTAAGCAATGCTCACAAACAGACAAATCTATTTTCTTAGCATATCCTAAAAGATCAGCTTTTGCTAACCTTTTTAAACGATATTTCCCAATGTGTCCTAATCTAGCATGCCATTTAGCATCATCATTTAATGAAACATTACTGGAATTTCTAACAAGTAATATAGATTTCTTAACGTCCATAAAAATACTGTCTAACACTATAAAACCATTCAACATATGTACAGAACCATAAAAAACTTTGTCCAAAAATATTTTAACACAACCATTTTCAAAAATAATTTTGAAGCCAAGTCCAAGCAGAAAAATAATACAAACTAAATTTCGTTGAACATCATGAGCATAAAGCACATCATGGAGATAAAGTGTGCGACCTCCCCACAACACTAGCTTGAAGGTACCGATCCCAAACACGTCAATCGAAGCATTATTCCCTATAGATATTTTTCTACTCCCTTTTGGAATTCGACGAAATTCCACAAAGGCAGATCTGTCCCTTGCTATGTGGTTTGCTGCTACTGAGTCTATAGTCCAATAAGGAATAGTTTCAGCTAACATCAAACAACTACTAACATGTAAATCTGAGGGACTAATTTGGTCAAACAATACCTTTCGCTCAGTGCAATCGCGAGCAAAGTGATCAGACTTCACATAGTTGAAGAAGTTCATATTCTTGCCTTTCTTTCCACCGTATTTCCCACGCTTGCACTTATTTCTGCTAAATTTGGTCTTATTTCCTCCCTTTCCTTGCCATTTTCCCTTACCTTTCTATTTCTTTTGCCCAGAGCCTGAAGCCCTTTTGCTTCTAGACTCAGTCATATAAGCATCTCCTTCAGGCTTATTAGTGAGAAGGTAATCCTCCTATAGCAAAACATATCGGGCAACATCATTAAAAGTTTTGATGTTGTCATTATGGGTAAAGTTGACACGCATGTGTTTCTAGGCTTTTGGAAGAGAGCGAATCACAACTTAGACTTGTTGCTCATCAGTCATCTCATGACCAATACCTTTCAGTTCACTTATCATGTTAGACATGACAGTAAGGTGTTGGCTGATTGTATGATTAGAATTTTTCTTATAGTTATCAAATTTTAGAGTTAACTGATGCAGCCTTATTGTTGAGATTCCACCAAACTGAACCTTAACAACATCCCAAACTGCTTGGGCTAAGTGGTGATTTTCAAAGCATAGCATCAAGTCATTTCTCATGCTGCTCAACATCAATATGCGAGCAACTCTGTCCTTGCGCTTATAGAGTTGATATGCTTCCATATCCCGCCTATGTTAAGCAGTGTTTCCATGCTCAAGCTCAACCATTAGTTGTGTTATTGTTTCTAGCATATCTTGCTTTTCTAGGAGATACTGAATTTTACGATGCCAAATGTCATAGTTTTTATCATTCAGCTTATCTGCTTGATTCAAATCAGAAATAATGATTTTTGTTCCAGCCATTTCAACTATTTAGAAACAATGATCATAATTAGGATTAGCACAATTCAATATTTACTTTTATCAATTTCAAGTTTCAATGCTTTAAATTAATCAATAATAACCTAACACAATTAGTAGAAACAAAAAAAAACTGTAGATACAGCTCAATCAATTCCTACTGATATAGTCAAGTTATCATTGTTTAGCTTAAACATGCGGCAATTAATTTTATATTAGATGAGATTCATTAATCTATTAATCTAATATTCCCACAATACATTCATCATATAATGTAATATAACAATAATAATATATATGTATTAAAATAAGATAAACATTCATTACATATCCAAAACAATTTAACATATTGTCACACACAAAAATAAATATTTTCTAATATTGAGTTTAATTTATTCATTATCTGGTTGAACCTGTAGTTCCCTCTCAGCAAATTCTCTTTTTGCCAATGTAGTAGATATTTTTTTTCATCCATGGAAAACTATTTATCAATTTACTAGATCGCCTAATACTATCTTGTATCCGACACTCCAGTTCCCGATTCAAATCTTTTTCAAGATTTCATAAGTTATGTTGCTTAATCTTCCTTTCCTCTTCCTTTCCTCTTCCTATGAATTAGGTAAGGAATCAAGAACTATAGATATCTGTGTTCCACAACTAACTCATAGTATGCACTAAACATAATATAGAAAATTCACATTTTATAGAACGTCTCATCAATATGCTTCTCAAGATAATGTTCCGAATTTTTTTATATGCACATAATCGCTCCAAAGTGTGAATCATTAGATTCCTCACTACATATTTGAATAAATTAAACTAACATTCTACACTATTAAATATGATGTACGTTATGTGACACCAAAAAAAATACATATATATATATATATTTAGTAATTATGTTCCAATTTACATATTTTTCTCCAAATTTTTCATCAAAACAGTCATAAACTTTTTTTGAAAAATATTCATTAAATTGGAAATTAAATTTTGAGAATTTTAAAAAAATTTTGGACCAAAAATAATCCTTCACACGCCTCCACGCATTGAACAAAATTTTCCCACGCGCTCCACTTGCCTCACGCACTGGCATGTGTACCTTTCCACATCATCGCCACGTCAGTATTTTGTGGACCAACCGAAGGAATCCATGTGGCCAAATGTGCCACGTGTTATGCACACGCGGCAAAAAACTGTCAGCAACTGCTCCATTCCAACCGTCAGCGTGTGACATGCCTAGGTGGCACGTGTACCACACGCACCTCCTTCTGGTGGTTGTTTTGCATCGATTTTTTAAATTTTATACATTTTTTATTTTTATGGTTTTAAAACCACTGGAACCACTTTTATTCCATTTTAACATCACTTTTTTCCATATTTGAACAATACATGCACGATCCGAGAGTGAGAATCATTTTAATGACAATTTTCAAAAAACATATACTCAAAAACTTTGAAAAAATATAAAAATTCAATCCCTCATCATAAAATTATGCAAAAATACTCATTATAAAACTTGTGATGAGAGCTTTCCAACTATACCAAATTTGAACTATGAAACTGAAGAATTAATTTTACGAAAATTGAAGAAATTTTGAATTTTCATAATTAATTTCTCAAAAATCATCATAATACAAAAACATACAAACCATATTCTAATACCAATGTAGGAATTTATAGAGCAGCAAATACTTACTTGTTGAGTATAAATCGTATATTTTCAATGCTTTGGACGAAGTCAAATTACTAGAACCTGACTCAATTCCACAGTACGAACGCTTTGATTCAGTTATGATTGAATGGAGATGAAGAAATTTTTTTATCAAAAATTTCCGAATTTCAGAGAAAACTTTTTGATGAAAAGTTACGTTTTGTAACTTACGAGAAAAGTTATATTATTTTTACCAAAAATTATATTTTTTCATAACTTTATATATAAAAAGATATGAGTCTGAACTATATTAAACCTATATGGGCAGCCCAATACCACAATGTCTAACAAAATCTAACAAGATTTCCAAAAAGGAAACATAATTTGCAAATTGCAACTTCACATAAAGAATATGAATTTTTTTTTCTTTTTTTTGGAGAATAAAACTTCACAAAATGGTAGTGGAGAGGAGATTTGGAATCTGAGCCTCCTTTATAAATTTTGGCCTTTTAGGACATCTTTTCGTCTTCATTTTAAATAAGCATAGAAAGTTAACATAATCAACTAAAAAGAAAAGACAGAAAAAGAAAGAAAAATCATAAAATAAAAGCACCCCAAAAGCAAATCACTGGAGAAGGTGGAGAACTGATGAAGCCTATTGCAATTTCTTTGAAAAAGTTGCAATATATTTACCTGCATGTGAAAGTGAAAGACTATTTATTAGTCAAATTAAGAATCATGTTGCTTTTTTTCTTACCTGAAAATTATTGAAATTATTCTACTTATAAATTAAAAACTGTAGAGAACTTACAAACATAGCATTTCCTCCAAACACCTTTCGTATGAAGTGAGGAAAATAATGATTAATGCTATTCCAGCTAATAACCCAATGATAATTGCAAATGTCTTCTCACCCTCATTAATCGATTTATTTGCACGATTCAAACATGATTTGACTAATTTTTCTAAATTACTTACAATTAGTATCATATATATATATATATATATATATATATATATATATATATATATATATATATATATATCCATAAAATCATCAAATCAATTAAACTTAAACTATAATTTAAATAACTATGATTTAAATTTGTATTTTTGTTTACCAAATCAAGTTGGATAACTTTCAAATAGGTCAAAGGAAACCCTTTAGGTATTTCATTTATTGAGTGATCTCTAATCCGCTTTCTTTTTGTTTCTTCCTTTTAGAATCTATTTTGATTCTTCATTCTAAATAGAATTGTTGAGACAATTGAAAACAGTATTTTATATATATATATATATATATATATATATATATATATATATATATATATATAAAGTATTATCAAAATTATTGGCTGCCAATAAGCAATTAAACTTTTTTTTTTGTATTTAACTTTACAACTTTCTACATTTTTAAGTGAAAATGTAGGACCTTTTTCACTATTCTTTTAGAATTTAGAGCATGTCGAATTAAGGAGTAAAAATCCCACAAAATTATCATATCAAAGTGATTAATTAATGATTACAAAAATCAAATTTTTTTTTTTAGTTTTTTATTTTCAAGAATGGGCTTACTGTTACGAGACTTGGTATAAACATGTGCACCGCCAGTAGAGTACCTAGCATAGCACTTAGCGAAGAACATATCACCATAGACCGCCGTGCCGCAGTCACTTTTTAGCCGTGAAATAGCCTCAGACAAACAATCTTGACACTCACCTACGCTCAGATCTCTAACACATTAGGCCATGCCCTGGACCTCACCTGACCCACCGATCCGAAACGGACCACCAGTCCGGGCCAGACCCGACAAAACTGCATCCCTTACACTCATAGTATCTGTATCATAGCCAATGGACGGCCCACATTTCTTCAACACAAGAGTCTTGTCTTCCACACCTAAAAACGTAGCATTATCATATTTAACATAACAACCTTCAAGCTGCACTGCTCCACCACATGTCTCAGAGCACAAAGCACCGAGTTGACTCACTGCTCGGGCTACGCAGGTGGCGCAATCCGGCATTGATAGGTCACCGCGGCATTGGAAAAGCCCGTAGACGATATCTTGTAGGGTGGAGCCCATGATGGTGTAGTTTTTGTAGGATGTGTAGGTGGCTGAGTTGACAAGAGAAGCAAGAAGGGAGTTGATGTTGGATTCATATGGCGAGTCTGGTGTGTATTTTTGCTGAGTGCAGCCGCCGAACACAAAGGAATCGGGGGTGGAAGTTGAGGAATTGGGAAAAAAGGAGATGAAGAAGAATGTGAAGATTAAGAGGAGAGAAGTTGTTCTTCCCATTATTGGACAAGTTGTGTACATAGAGAGAAGAAGACAGGAGTTAAAAGGATATATACATATGGCGACTCATTTGTGTAATTTGCATTTGACTAAATTTTTTTAAAGACAGTTGTATGAGAGAAATTTTTATGTAAATGTAGTAACATCTGTAAACTAGCTAAATTACAAAGAAACACATATTTAATTGTTTTATATAAATTAATTGATAATTAATTAATATATATACATATAACCATGTGGTTGAATTAATTTATAAATAATGTGATAGACGAAATTTACAGAATTAATTTTTTTCAAAGAAAAAATTGTCAGAATTAACTTTTTTCTATGCGCTATTCACTCTTATGTTGCAGTGAGAAAAATGACATTTATTTAAATACGTTGATTGAATTCTGAATTCTGATTAAATGATGCTATAATTAATTTCAAATTCATATAGATGATTGAGAAACTATAATTTTATAAGTTTTAACACTAGTACAAAAGTTACGTATACGTGTCTGTTATTTTGAACTTTATGTATTTGTTAAATAACAGACGCCTATGAAGAAGACGTATATGAGTTGAATTTTAGGCGTTTGTCAAAATGACAGACACATAATTATTTTATGCGTCTATTAAAATATAATGACAGATGCATAAAATATATTTTAAAAAAATGACTATAGGCGTTTATTGTTACAAAACAGCAGACACCTAAAGTCAATTTTTTAAAAACAAAATTCACTATAGGTGTCTATTATTACAAAATAGCAGACACCTATAGTTAATTTTTTTAAAATATTATAAATTGACAAATATACAGCAAATCGTAAAAATTACTTAAACCCATAAAAAAATTAATTGTATAACAAAAAAACAACTAATAAGTGAAAAAAACTAAAACATAAAATTAACAAAAATAAAATGCATAAAAAATAAAAAGATAAATAAACTTTTTTGCATAAAAAAAGTAGAAAAATCAAGTACCAATAGTAATAAGGTGGAGAACATACAATTTATTGGCTAATTGATGGAGAAAATTAGCTTTAACATATGCAGAATCAACTTGTTTTCTCCTTACCAAATGCCTTAGACAACCTCCCAATGCATGAAACCCACTTTCATTTTATAAATCAACAAAAAAATATTTTCTTGTCATCTTCGTAGCTACGACATGAAGGCTCAAATTTGAACATGGTAGTCAAAAAATATAGAAAAAAGCTAAAGAGAAAACAAAAAAAAGAATACATTTTCCATGCGTATCTTTAGCCACCAACGAACAACGTAGCTCTTGTCATTATTGTCGCCACTAAGACAGGTCCAAAATCAATATGATGAAGGTATTACAAGTCAACTTTATGTTGAGAGTTGAAAATGGAGATGATTGGCGCATATAACTAGGTTTCAAGCTCTAAAATAAAAGAAATAGATATATACAGCTGTGTTTCAAATAAAAGAGCACAGAGAGAAACCGTGTTTTTTTTATTTTAAAAAATGAACTATAGGTGTCTGTCTTTATTCATGACAGACACCTATTGTACACTAATACGTATCTGCTTTTATTAAAGCCAGATGCATATAAGTGCAGAGATATTACGTTTCTATCATTTTTAACGACAGATACCTAAAGTAAAAGGTATATGTGTCTATTTTTTATTAAGACAGATACCTAAAGTACAAGTTGAATTTTACATGTCTTTCATTTATATTAACAGAAATATATACCAATAAAAATATTTTTTAATAATTAATTAAAAAAATTATTGTTTATTAATAAACAATATGTGTCTGTTGTTTGTTATGACAGACACTAAAAATATATCATATGTATTTGTTTTTTATTAAGACATATGCCTAAAATACAAGTTGAATTTTATATATCTGTCATTTATATTAACAGACACATATGCTTTGTCATTTTATCATATATTTACAAAAATGTCACCGCCTCTATTATATGTGTCTGGTATTTTTACAACAGACACATATAATATTCGCTTAAAAGTATTTTTGTACTAGTGTAGAATAAAAATTAAGATGTGGAAATTCGTAAAGCAAAAACATATCGACTATCAAGTATATCTTTTGCTCTTTTCATTGAAAGAACTTTTATTACGGTTTTCATGTAATGGTGTTACAGAAATGGTATATATAGATGATTGATTATAAACAGGGATAAGGAGTCTCTGAATATATATATATATATATATATATATATATATATATATATGTTGGACTTTATGGTAATAGGCCGCTCATGTGGGATTGACCCAGCCCAGGCCCATATCTTCTTATATATAAAGTTATGAAAAAATATAACTTATAACGAAATGATATAAGGAAAAAGAGATAACTTTTCATCGTTAGTTTTCTCTGAAATTCTGAAAGGAATTTCTTCATCTCCGTTTCATCATAAGAGAATCAAGGGCGTTCATACTGTGGAACCGAGTCAAGTTCTGGTAATTTATCTCCGCCTGAAGCATTCAAAGCACACGATTCACGCTCAACAAGTAAGTATTCGTTGCCCGTGTATTTCTACATTGGTATCAGAGCCATTTTGTGCGGTTTTGTGCTTAAAATCATAATTGTGATGATTATGGAGAAATTAACTATGCAAATTCGAATTTTCTTCAATTTTCGTTAAATAATTCTTCAATTTCATTATTCGAATATGGTATCGTTGGAAAGCTCTCTTCACAAGCTTTCTAACGAGTTATTTTGCATAATTTTCTGATGAGTGGATGAATTTTTATGATTTTTCAAAATTTCTGTATATATTTTTTTTTAAATAATCATTAAAACGATTTCCACTCTCATATTGGGTATGTGTTGTCCAAACATAGCAAAAATAATGTTGAAACGGAATAAAAATGGTCCAAATAGTTTTAAAACTGTCAAAAATGTGCAAAATTTCAAAAATCGGTGCAGAAACAACCCCGGAAGACGGCGTGTGTACTGCACGCGCTGCCTCGATGCGTGACGCGCTGGCAGTTGAAGAAAATAGTTTTTGATGGTTTTTTTCACGTGGCACGCTTGGCCACGTGGCGTCATCCGATTAGTCAATGTGTGCTGAAGTGGCCTGTGGCACGTGCAGACTGCGTGGAGGCACGTGCTAGCGCGTGACGACACATGTGAGCACGTGAAGGCACGTAATGACGCGTGGTGGACAGACTTCATTCAGCACGTGGAGGCGCGTGAACGAATAATTTTGGTCAAATTTTTTTTTGAATTCTCAAATTTTAATTTCCAATTTAATGGATATTTTTTCAAAATTTTTTTGTGACTGTTTTGATGAGAAATTTGGAGGAAAATTATGCAAATAAGAACATGTAATTGATGTTTATCTTATTTTGATGCATATATATTATTGTTGTTATATTATATTATATAATGAATGCATTGTGGGAATATTTGATTGGTAGATTAATGAATCTCATCTAATATAGAATTAATTGGCGCATGTTTAAATTAAACAATAATAACTGGACTTTGTTAGTAGGAGTTGATTGAACTGTATATACAGTTTTTTTGTTTCTACTACTTGTGTTAGGTTATTATTGATTAATTTAAAGCATTGTGACTTGAAATTGATGAAAATCAATGAGAAATTGTGTTAATCCTAATTATAATCATGATTTCTAAACAATTGAAATGACTGCTACAAAAAACATTATTGCTAACTTGAATCAAGGAGATAAGCTGAATGATAAAAACTATGACATTTGGCATCGTAAAATTCAGTATCTCCTGGAAGAGCAAGATATGCTGGAAACAATAATACAACCAATGACTGAGCCTGAGCATGGAAACACTGCTCAACATAGGCAAGATATGGAAGCATATCAAGCCTATAAGTATAAGGACATAGTTGCTCGCATATTGATGCTGAGCAGCATGAGAAATGACTTGATGCTACTTTTTGAAAAGCACCGATCAGCCCAAGCAGTTTGGGATGATGTTAAGGTTCAATTTGGTGGAACCTCAACAACAAGACTGCATCAGTTAACTCTAAAGTTTGATGCCTATAAGAAAAATTCTAATCATACAATAAGGCAACACCTTACTGTCATGTCTAACATGATAAGTGAACTGAAAGGTGTTGGCCATGAGATGACTGACGAGCAATAAGTTCAAGCTATGATTCGCTCTTTGCCAAAAGCCTGGGAACACATGCGTGTCAACCTTACCCATAATGATAATATAAAATCTTTTGATGATGTTGCCCGACATGTTGAGCTAGAGGAGGATCGCCTTCTCGCTGATAAGCCTAAAGGAGAGGCTTATATGACTGAGTCTAGAGGCAAAGGGGTTTCTGGCTCTGGGCAAAGAAATGGAAAGCTAAAGGCAAATGGCAAGGCAAGGGAGAGAATAAGACAAAATTTAGTGGAAATAAGCGCAAGCATGGGAAACGCAGTGGAAAAAAAGGCAAGAACATGAATTGCTTCAACTGTGGGAAGCATGGTCACTTTGCTCGTGATTGCACTGAGTCAAAGGTATTGTATGAACAAATTAGTCCCTTGGATTTATATGTTAGTAGTTGTTTGATGTTAGCTGAAACTGTTCCTTATTGGACTGTAGATTCACCAGCAACAGACATATAGCAAGGGACCGATCTGCCTTTGTGGAATTTCGTCGAATTCCAAAGAGGAGTAGAAAAATCTATATGGGGAATAATACTTCGGCTGACGTGCTTGGGATCGGTTCTTGCAGGCTAATGCTGCGGGGAGGTCGCATGCTTTATCTCCATAATGTGCTTTATGCTCCTGATATTCGACGAAATTTAGTTTCTATTATTATTTTGCTTGGACTTGGCTTCAAAATTATTTTTGAAGATGGTTCTGTTAAAATACTTTTGGACAAAGTTTTTTATGGTTCTGGATATATGTTGAATGGTTTTATAGTGCTAGACACTATTTTTATAGATGTTAAGCAATCTATATTTCTTGTTGAAAATTCCAATAATGTTTCATTAATTGATGATACTAAATGGCATGCTAGATTAGGACACATTGGGCAAGATCGTTTAAAAAGATTAGCAAAAGCTGGTCTTTTAGGATCTGCTAAGAAAATAGATTTGCCTATTTGTGAGTATTGCATTGCTGGAAAAGCAACAAGATTGCCATTTGGCAAAGCCAAAAGAGCCACATTTCCTTTAGAGCTTATACATTCTGACATCTGTGGCCCAATGAATATTAGAGCAAAACATGGTGTTCGCTATTTCATCATTTTCATAGATGATTTCACCAGATATAGTCACATTTATTTGATCTCCCATAAATCTAAAGCATTAGATTGCTTCATACGATATAGTAAATTGGTTGAGAATCAATTGAATTTGAATATAAAATCATTACGGACCGATCGAGGGCGTGAATATCTATCTGATTTATTCAAAAGTTATTGTGATGATAAGGGCATAGCTAGGCAGCTAACTATTCCTTCTACTCCACAATAAAATGGCGTAGCAGAAAGAAGAAATAGAACCCTATTGGACATGGTTAGGTCAATGATGGCGCAAGCTAATTTACCAATTTCCTTTTGGGGAGATGCATTAATGACTGCTGCCTACATTCTAAATCGTGTACCATCAAAATCTGTTCATTTCACTCCATATGAATTGTGGAAAAGCGAAAAGCCTGACTTAAGCCATATGCGCCTATGGGGTTGCGCAACTTATATCCACAACACTTCCCTTGAATATGGAAAACTTGGTCCAAGGGGGAAGAAATGTATCTTTATAAGATACTCAGAATTCTCCAAAGGATATGTATTTCTGGGGGAAGACACAAATGAAAGAATAACAGAAATTGAGTCACGAGATATCATTTTCTTAGAAGAGGACTTTCCGGAAAAAGGTGAGATAAATAAGGATTTCCAAATTTATAAATTGGAAGATCATGAGACTAGTGGGAGTGCAAGTATAATTGATTTAGCACTCACAGAGAAAGAATTTATTGCTCCTCCTGAACCAAGTGGGAGTGAAAGAATGTCATTTTTTGTTTCAATAGAGCAAGACCTTGAACAATCTCAACCTCGACGTAGTAATCTTGACAAGATTCCCCATCGTCGATTTGAGATTGAAGGGAAAGCTTTCATGATTGCTCCAGATGAAGAATTGCCTAAAACAGTACAACAAGCTCTTTCTGGTCCTAAAGCAAAAGAATGGATTAAAGCAATGAAAGAGGAAATGGATTTGATGATATACAATCAAGTCTGGGATTTGGTTGAGAAACCATCTGATCGTAAGACTATTGAGAACAAATGAATTCTCAAGATAAAATGTAAGGCAGATGGGACAATAGAAAGATTTAAAGCTCGATTAGTAGCTAAGGGCTATACACAAAAAGAGAGAATTAACTATGAAGATACATTCTCACTTGTAGTCAGGTTTGCATCAATTCGCCTCATTCTGGCTATAGTAGTACGAATGAACTTAGAATTATATCAAATGGACGTTAAAACTGCTTTTCTCAATAGAAAACTAGATGAAGAGATCTATATGGATCAACCTTTAGGTTTTGAACTTAAAGGATAAGAGCGCAAAGTTTGCAAGCTAAAAAGATCCATTTACGGTCTTAAGCAAGCATCAAGATAATGGAACCTCAAATTTCATCAAGCCGTATTAAAGGATGGTTTTACGATGATGGAGGAAGACCATTGTGTATATGTTAAACATTCTAACAATGGTTTTATAATTATGTCCTTGTATGTCGATGACATTTTAATAGCTGGAAATGATAAGAAGTTGATTGATACTACCAAGAAATGGTTATCATCGAACTTCGAAATGAAAGATATGGGTGAGGCTAGTTATGTACTTGGTGTTAAGATCCTGAGGGATCGCTCTAAAAGACTTCTGGGTTTATCTCAGGAGACTTATATAAAGAAAATATTAGAACGTTACCATATGCATGAATGTAAGCTTATGGATACCCCTGTCGAAAGGAATCTGAGCCTTAGTCTAGATATGTGTCCCAAGACATCGGATGAAAAAGAACGAATGTCTAAAGTACCATACTCCAACGTTGTCGGTAGTCTGATGTATGCAATGATGTGCACACGTCCAGACATTTGCTATGCTGTTGGGCTAGTAAGCAGATTTCAATCTAATCCAGGTCTGAAACATTGGATGACAGTCAAGAGAATATTGAGATCTCTAAAAGGAACTTCAAACTATGTTCTATGTTATCAAGGGAAGGATTTGCACTTAATTGGTTATACTGATGCTGATTGGGGAGGTGACAAAGATCAGCGCAAATCGACCTCTGGATATGCATTCTTGCTTAATGATTGCGCAATTTCATGGAGTAGTAAGAAACAATATTGTATAGCTTTATCGACGATGGAAACTGAATATGTAGCATGTTCCTCAGCTATACAAGAGGCAGTTTGGTTGAAAGGATTTTTGCAGCATATAGAAATTGTCAAGTCAGCATCTGAACCTATGACAATCTATTGTGATAGTATGGCTGCATTAGCTTATGCTAAGGATCCAAAATATCATAGAAAGACCAAACATATCTAGATTAGATATCACTATGTTAGAGACATGATTGTGGAAAAAAAGTGATTCTGAAACACATTTCTACAAACAAAATGGTAGCAGATCCATTTACTAAACCAATAGCTAGAGATGCGTTTGCAAGGCATGTAAAATCTCTAGGCTTATGTAGAATGTAATCAATATAAGTTATGTCAGATCACTTGGTTTTTGCAAATGATATATCATTTTACTTGATTAATGATTATTCAATTATATGAATATATTGTAAATACCAGTTAGCACAATTCGAATATGTATGTCGATAGACTTAGATTGACTCACACACATGAGTAATCACCTCTAGCGCTATGGAGCGAGCAGAGATGAGACCATAAATGCATATGCATTATGTGAATGACTAAGATGCAGTGGGAGCGGTCTTAGTTTTTATTCAATTTTATAAGGTCGCCTTAATGAGGATCAAGATGAGATTCTTTATATATATAAGAATCGACATAAATGACTTCTCCACCATTCATGTGTCTATATAGAGGAAGCTGAGTGTGAAATTTGTTATTTAACATTGTTGAATGTATAAATAAAAATTTCAAGTTTGGTGCATTTGGAGCGACAAGACTAATACTCATATGGTGTATATTTATTTTGAACTGAGAGCAAGACATACACTCTTTTAATTTTTGACAAGAAAAGAGTAGCTCCACCATAGCATGCAATTCATACTGCATGTGCTATACGACCTATTAGGAAGCGAAAGAATGGATCTCTGCTTCTTCACTATGTGAGTCGTAGAAATCCTAGAAATGGATTTCAAATAACTTTTACCCTTTTGTGACTTTTGACTATATCATGATGTGATGAATTAATATTGGCTATCTTAGGATGTATCCTATAGTCATGGAATGATTCGACTTAATGGAACACTCCTAGAAAAGCGAGTTAATTCAAAGCTGATTGATATGAGGGCAAAAGAAAGAGTACTTTGCTTATGCACTCACAGCTTGTGTTCACCGGCCGGAGTTATTACGCTTGATGAAGCGAGAAGTAACTTAGAATATAAGTGATTGTAAGAATGATTTGAGTATAGATTCATGAGGGATTGAATGATACTCAAATTAAGTGTATTGAGAAAGATACTTAGGGTAATTAAGTATATTATCGAAAATAATTACATCTTTGGGTTGATGTCTCCTATATGGCCTATGATTAGATTTGTATTGGAGCTCCCACAATTGGTGTGCTTCAGGTCGCATGGTCCGTTCGCTTGTATGAAAGATTGTTTGTTTAAGTTTGAAATGTGAGATGATATTTAGATTGAGCCAAGCCCACTTTGGGTGAGTGAGAGATGTTGGGTTTTATAGTAATGGGCCGCCCATGTGGGTTTGACCCAGCCTAGACCCATATCTTCTTATATATAAAGTTATGAAAAGATATAACTTATAACGAAATGATATAAGGAAAAAGAGATAACTTTTCATCATTAGTTTTTTCTGAAATTATGAAAGGAATTTCTTCATCTCCGTTTCATCACAAGAGAATCAAGGGCGTTCGTACTGTGGAACAGAGTCAAGTTCTGGTGATTTGTTTCCGCCTGAAACATTGAAAGTGCACGATTCACGCTTAACAAGTAAGTATCCGCTGCTCGTGTATTTCTATAATATATAATATACTTTTTTATTGAAACTGCTTGCTTCGTAACGAAAATTTCAAATTAATAATAGTAGTAATAATAATAATAATAGTAATAATAATAATAATAATAATATTTTCAGAACCAAAAGCAAATATAAATAATCAGAATAGCGCCACTACCTCCAAAAGAGGATGAAGTTGTTATGCACATGAATTTTTTGTGAGCGCTTTTTGCCTTATAAATGGTAAAAATACGTACTTGAATCTGAAAATTATTTTAATTTAGTTTTTAAAAGTTGAGTGATACAAATAATTTACCTAAACAATTGTTTTTGAAATTTAAAATTTGAAATCCGAAATAACTCAAACTTAAAATAATTCGATTCAAACCTATCCAATTTGATCCGAAACAACATAGTCCATGTTAATTTTTTCCTTCTTTAGCACTATACTATAAAGTTCTATATTGATAAGATATTAGCCTTATAATGTATATCCATATTGAAATTTTCATGTTTAAATTTGATTCATGGTAAATCAAACTATGACATTTAAATTATTTTTTATAGTATTTCTCATTAACTTGTTATACATATATTCGATTTGGACTATATTTTTCTTCCTAATTCTATTAAGCAACACTAGAATTTGCTGTCTTAACGGAAAAAAAAAAAAAAAGAAAGGAAAACGACAAAAGAAGACCCTTATATATCAATTTGCAAATAAAACAAATATGCTACAAACTAATTAAGGGCCTAAATTTCCATGTTAAAGAACGTAAATTGTTACGAAATCATGAGATAATAAATATAAGAATAATTAATAAATAAAAATCCACAGTTAAAATTATAGAAAACGAAAACATGTAATATATACACAAGCGAATAGTGCAAATAATAGAGGCCAATATAACACTCACCAGTTAGGTCCAGAAAAACATAATAAAAATGTGTTTAGAAGTTATAATTTCTCCCAAAAAAAGCAAACATTACAATAAAGAAGTATCATAGCAAAAGTTTTTATTTTCTAAAATAGTTTTATTCTTTTGTAAATATTTTTATGGAGTAGAGAATAATGCTTAAAGTAGGGTCAATAATGCAAATAACTTTTGCAAGTGAAGACACACATAACAACTATATTCATCTAGCACTTTCTACTTTTAGGCTCTTTTTTATACAATTAATGGGAAACATAAAATTGCTCAAAACCACACGTAAAAAGCTAAAACACACACAAAAGAGAGAGAAAATTAAAAAGAAAAAAATCCATAAACGTGGGCTGGGTATGTATCCAGTTGGAAATAATAAATTAACTCAATCGCTTCTCTTTTAACTTATAAGTACACTTTTTTTTTTTGGTTCAAAAAAGAATTATGTGATTAGTCTACCAATGAGATTTATGAAAAAATAAAACAATAATAATTATGATGATAAAATAAAATAATATGGGTACGAAACTAGCAGCAGCTATTATATATGTTGAGTTTTGTGGCGTGAATTTGGGTATCTAAATTATGACCTGATAGAAGACTGCTATATGATTCAAATTGGATTAAAAAAATAGAGGTCTATGTTAATAGATAATGGAGTTCATAGGTCAATAGAATATATATTTAAAGGAGACTTTGGTCCCTCGCACCCTTATGGTATGGAGTTATGTAATTTTCTGTTTATTTCCTACTTTAGTAAAAATTATATTTAAGGGATATATAGGGTGACCAAGCATTAATTCATTAGTGATTGGATTATTTTCTCATTCATAGTGAAAACTCTCTCTCTCTGTCTTGCCCTAAGATATAGATTACAAAATTGAACCACATAAATTGTATTTTTTATTTATTTGTGTGTACTATTCATATTTCACAAGAAGAAAATATGTATTTAGGGACGCCACAAATGGCGTCGCTAAATAGTGATACCGTATATGTATTGGCAACAATATGTTATAATAGTAAAATAGTGACTCCATTAGCGACACTATTGTAACGCATGACAACATAATGTCTTAGCGACGCCAAGATGATGTTGCCAAAAATAGAGCTAAAAGTTGGTGGCAAGTTTAGCAACACTACTGGGATGCTATGGTTGTCGCTAATCATCAACGCTGCTAGGTGGCATTGCTAAATTTAGAGCCAACAGATGCCATCTATTTTGGCTCGCTAGTTGGCATCGCTAAATTTAGAGCCAACATATACCAACAGATCCCAACATTTCCTTCTCCTCCATTTCCTGTAATTGAAAAAAATATTTTATTCTCCAGTCATCCAATGAACACTTTCTGATTACAAGTGAATAATGTTAAGAATCAATGTCAAATAATTTGTTTAAATATTAGGTACATTGTAATGCCCACTAATTAGAATTTAATTAGAATAAATATGTGGTATACATAACAAACACATGTAGACAATAGAAATTAAAATAGATGAAATAAATGACTAAATTAAAATTAAAATAAAGTAAATTAAATTGATTAACATGATAAATTTGAGTAAATTAGACCACATAATTAAATTGTATTCTTGGTATAAAAAAATTAAAGATATTAGATATAAGTAAATATATGAAGATGATGATGTGAAGATAATAATAATAATAATAATAATAATAATAATAATAATAATAATAATAATAATAATAATAATAATAATAATAATAATAATTAAATATAATAATAATAATAATAATAATAATAATAATAATAATAATAATAATAATAATAATAATAATAATAATAATAATAATAATAATAATAAGAAAAAAAGACTAAAACGGGAGAAGAGAGAGGGAGGGGAAAGTCAATTAAGACTTTGCCCCATTTTCTTCCAACTTCAACTCTCTTCTTCTTATCACCATCATTCCTTTCCTTCCTCCATATCACAACCCCAATTCTTCATCCTCTACTTCATGATTTGCAAGAAAATTCACTCCACATAAATATGATATTGGTAAGTAATATCTTTCCTATTATTATTGTGTTATTAGAACTTTTTGGAGCAGGATATTTCACTCTATTTTTTATTGTCTTCTAAATCAAATTTGGAGAAGTGTTAAACATAAATCTATCAAATTTTAGTGAATGATTTTGAGTATATGAAGAAAAATGGTTATTTGAGTGAGACTGGTTCCTGGAAGAGTATCAACAGAACTCCACAGTTGTTGCTCAATTTGATTATCTTAAGGGCTGAATCTGAGGTTTTGTAAAATATAAAAGTTGTAGATATATGTGTTATTTAGATATCTGCCAAATTTCATATAAATATATCTTGTGTAGATTAAGTTATAGTAAAATGAACTATGACTGTTCCTTGATTGAGCTAATTCACATACTTGTGCAGCTCTAGTATATTCGTGTTCCTTTTTGAGCTTTTTAAAGGTTGAATTAGCCAAAGATAAAAATATAAAAGTTTCATTTCTATTCTTATCTAAGTTCCTATGAAAGTATCACCTTAAAATTTCATTTATCTTGTGATTTATGAACTCAACAATTGAACTGGTCGGGTTGGTACTCAATGTTGAACCAGTTGTAGATTATCTAGTATTTGAGGACCTAAGTGTAAATATGAAAAAATGTTCCAAATTAACTTATATAACTCTATTAAATGTTTCATAATAATTTAAGCGACACATTGAAAGATATCAATTTTTAAATATGGTACCCCAAAACTACCTAAGGGCAGAAAACAGAGATAAATTATCCTACCCATAATCTGGAGTTGGCAGCTATAGTTTTCGCTTTGAAGATTTGGTGTCATTATTTATATGGAGAAAAGTGTTTCATTTACACAGATCGCAAGAGTTTGAAATATCTTTCCTCATAGAAAAAGTTGAATTTAAGGTAGAGAAGATGGCTAGAGTTAATAAAGGATTGTAATTGTGTGATTGACTACCATCTAGGCAAACCCAATGTAGTAGCAGATGCTTTAAGCAGAAAGATTGTGGAAAAGTTGTACATTCAACCCACTCTTACGTAAGAAAACAAGGATGCACATAGACAGGATAGAAAGCTAATTGAATTAGCTGAGTTGATCTCTAAGGGGGAGAGACCTGGATTCACTATAGACTTAAATGGTGGATTGTTCTATCAAGACAGATTATGTATGCCTGATGTAGAAGATCTTAGACAGAGGATTCTTAGAGAGGCCTATGAAAGCAAATATGTTATGCACCGAGGGAGTAACAAGATGTAGCAAGAGTTGAAGTGCAGATACTGGTGGGTAGGTATGAAAAAGGACATCACATAATACACTTCAAAATGTTTGACTTGTCAGTAGGTCAAGGCTGAACATCAAGTACCTTCAGGGTTGCTACATCCAATTTCTATTCCATAATGGAAGTGGGAACGAATCACTATGGATTTTATGAGTGGATTGCCTTTGACTCCAAAGAAACATGATACTGTATGGGTCATAGTGGACAGATTTACAAAGTCAGCACATTTCTTACCTATCAGGAAGGACTATCTACTGAATAAATTGGCAGAAATTTATATGAATGAAGTAGTACGACTTTATGAATTGCCTGTTTTTATTGTGTCTGACAGAGATCCCCACTTTTCATCTCAATTTTAGGGTAGTCTATAGCGAGGTCTAGGTACTAAGCTCAATTTCAGCACGACTTTTCATCCGTAGATAGATGGACAATCAGAAAGAGTTATTCAAATTCTAGAAGATATGATGAGAAGTTGTGTCATTGAATTTGAAGGTAGCTGGGACAAATATCTTTCTTTAATAGAATTCGCCTATAATAACAGTTATCAGTCTAGTATCCAAATGGCTTAATATGAGACACTTTATGGTAGGAAGTGTCGAACACCTCTATGTTAGACAGAGCTCGGCAAGAAGAAGCTTGTGGGACCATACCTAGTGCAAGAGATGGAAGAAAAAGTGATAGTCATTCGTGAAAGATTTAAAGCAGCTATAAATAGATAGAAATCATACACTGACCTGAAGAGATGGGACATTGAATATGCAGAGGGTGATAAAGTTTTTCCTAAAGTATCTCCTTGGAAGAAAGTTCTGTGATTTGGGAAGAAAGGCAAGTTAAGTCCAAGGTTCATCGGACCTTATGAAATATTAGAAAGAGTTGGACCTGTTGCTTATAGACTTGGTCTACTACCGGAGTTGAGTTAAATACATGATATTTTCCATGTCTCAATGTTAAGACGGTACAGAACAGATCATACTCACATCATACCTACTGAAAGCATTCAAGTGAGGCATGATGTGACATATGAAGAAGAACCAATCCAAATTTTAGCAAGAGAAATTAAGGAGTTGAGGAATAAGTGAGTACCACTAGTGAAAGTGCTATGGAGGAATCATGCAATCGAAGAAGCAACATGGAAAAGGGAGGAGGTGATAAAAGCTCAATACCCTCACTTGTTCAGTAACGATGCATTAGGTATGTTTCGAGGATGAAACATTTTAAGGGAATAGAATTGTGATGCCCACTAATTAGAATTTAATTAGAATAAGTATGTGGTATACATAGGAAACACATGTAAACAATAAAAATTAAAATAGATGGAATAAATGACTAAATTAAAATTAAAATAAAGTAAATTAAATTGATTAATATGATAAATTTGAGTAAATTAGACTACATAATTAAATTGTATTCTTGGTATAAAAAAATTAAAGATATTAGATATAAGTAAATATGTGAAGATGATGATGATGATAATAATAATAATAATAATAATAATAATAATAATAATAATAATAATAATAATAACAATAATAATAATAATAATAATAATAATAATAATAATAATAATAATAATAATAATAAGAAGAAGAAGAAGAAGAAGAAGAAGAAGAAGAAAAAAGGAGACTATCATTTTCCTTCCTCCATATCACATCCCCAATTCTTCATCCTCTCCTTCATGATTTGTAAGAAAATTCACTCCACATAGACCTTATCTTAGTAGGTAATATCTTTTCTATTATTATTGTGTTATTAGAACTTTTTGGATTATATTACTACAGGACATTTCACTATATATTTTATTATCTTGTGAATCGAATTTGGAGAAGTGTTAAACATAAAAGTTGTTAATTTATGTCTTTTGTATCTTTCTATTATATTTTATTGAATGAGTTTAAGTATATGAAGAGAAATGGTCATTTGAGTGAGATTGGTCCCTAAAAGTGTATCAATAGGATACTCCATGGTTTTTGCAGAATTTGATCATCTTAAGGGCTGAATATGAGATTTTGTAAAACATAAAAGTTGTAGATATATATGTTATTTAGTTATCTACCAAAATTTGTATAAATATCGCTTGTGTAGGTTGAATTATGGAGAAATGAACTATAATTATTACTTGATTGAACTGATTTCACATATCTGTGCAGCTCTAGTAAATTCGTGTTCCTTTTTGAGCTTCTTAAAGGTCGAAATAGCCAAAGTTGAAAACATGGAATTTTTATTTTTATGTCTTATCTAAGTTCCTGTAAAAGTATCACGTTAAAATTTCATTTATCTTGTGATTTATGAGCTGAACAATTAAATTGGTTGGGTTGGCACTCTATATTAAACCAGTTGTAGATTATCTAGTGTTTGAGGAATCTAGAAACCGAAGTTTGTAAAGTGGTAAAAATTACAAATATTCCAAATTAACTTATATAACTCTATAAAAAGTTTCATAATAATTTAAGCTACACATTGAAAGATATCAATTTTTAAATATGGTACCCCAAAACTACCTAAGGGCAGAAAACAGAGCAACATTTAAAATTATACAAAACATTATGTAATGGTTCAAAAATTCTGAAATTTTAGTATGTCTTATTCTTCCATGTTAAATTTAACTAGGAATAGGAATCATATAAATTGGATAAGTGTAGAAAAAAGTTATTAATCCAACAGCCCTAAGAGGTCCTATTCCAGCTTAAAAGAAATTGTAGTTATTTATTTAAACTATATTAAGAATAAATATTTTATTAAGGTATTACTTATTTATATTTTTGAATTAGGATCTCAACAAGAAGAACAACAAAAGTGAACAAGCTCTGAGTTTATATTTTGGAAAAGAAAAATACTATTGAGGTTTGTATATATATGTATTTTGGTTTGCCCTGTGAATGATTGTGTGCGCATGACATGAATTATTTGTCACAATGATGAAATATTATATTATGTCATATTTTAAAATTATAGAAATGTTACTAACTATGAACTTAACATTTTGCTAATATTTGATAAAATATCATGGTATTACATGGTATTGAAATAAATTATGAGTATATGATTATGTTAATATGAAATGAGTATTGGTTATAGAAACAAGTAATTAATATTGTTAATTGCCCATTTCTCTACCTGAGGACTGACATAGGATAGATGGTAAACCATTATACGGAAGTTGGATATGATTTAGGGAAAGGGTGGCTTAAGCTCTGGGAGCGCCCCTGATTCTGATTACACACAGATGACATGATTATATTTGGTCAAGGTGACTTAAGCTTTGAGAGTACCATTGACTTGAGATAATAGTGAGTAGGGTGCCTTAAGTTCCGCGAGCACCCCTATTTCACACCCCATATCCGGACAGTTCGAGAACGAGATTTTGGGCTAATAAATCATAGAATAAAATATAAAATTTTATTAATTGATGTAAGTAACAAAATGTAAAATGCTTACATGAGGTGGTGCAAATTTAATTATTGAATAAGGTTATTATGCTTATTCTTTTATGTTATGTATTTATTTATTTTATATGACAAATATGTAATAAAATTGGATGTGCCATGATTTTATTTGAGACATGCATTTGTGTGACTGTCTAGGAAAAACTTTAATACTTATATGTATCACTATGCTAGAGATAACTTAGCGTGAGTTCTTTTCATGCAGTAATTGAAGCTGTAGCTAGTAGATAGTGAAGTTGATCAAGAAGAAATCCAAGCCCATATCAGCAGAGACACAAAAGATGTAGTTAGAGGGTTGGTTACCTATTATGTTTTTTTTTGTTTGACCATGTATATGGTTTGTGGTAGACATGTCTCATATGTTAATATTGTATATGTAAATAATTATATAACATAATCGAGTGTCACATGCATATACAACATAATTATAAATATATATTGTTAATTAGAACGACTTGCCTAAACCAATATAAATAAATAAATAAAGTTATTTAAAATAAAAAAGTTTTAATTCAAACAAATTTATCGAGTTAAGCTTATGACATCCTTCTTATATATGTGGGATTATCCCTAATATATAAGTGGGGCATGACTTACACCCACCACCAATTTGTTGAAAAATGAAGTTTATTGTGTTGAAAAATTAAGCAAATATTAAGTCCACCCATCTCCACCTAATTTGTTGAAAAATTAAGTCCATATTAGGTAAACCTACCACACCAAAATTTCCACCAAATGTGTGGTGAAGATTTGAACAAATGTTTGGTGTAGATTTAACTTTGAGCCTATAAATAGGTACACTTCCAAGGTTTAAATCATCTTAGAGTGAAAAAAATATAAAACTATAAGTCTTGAGTGTTTATGAGAGTTGAGAGCTTTTTTTGTAATATTTCTAGCTTAGTGAAGTTTTTGTTGTGTCTCCAATTTTTGGAGTGAATTTCTTCTTTGAGATATTTAATTTAGAGTTGTTCATTCTAAATTTTTTCTCAATAATTGGTATCAGAGCCTATTTTGAGTGTTAATATTTATTTATCGTATGCTCTGTGGTTGCCACTAATAAGTGGATCCTCCACATCAGAAAATAAGTTAAATTATTATTCATTCTTGAAGATTGGTATCAGAGGGGGACGATCAGATATTGTTCTTAGTAGAGCTATCTTAAGTCGTGAGAAGTTTAACACACTAAAAGTTTGTTGATCAAGTTTGTTCGGTATAGTTAAAATTCTATCAACACGATGGGTGACTTTCAAGTAGTCAGAGGAATCAAGAAGCTCAACAACAAAAACTACAATACATGGGCAACATGTATGGAGTCTTACCTACAAGGTTAAGACCTTTGAGAGGCTGTCGGTGGTAGTGAAGTTACACAACCGACAACAGAAGATGTCTTGCAAAAATGCAAGATTAAACCAGGAAAAATGATGTTTGCTTTAAAAACCACAATTGAAGAAGAAATGTTGGAGCACATCAAGATGCCAAACACCAAAGGAAGCATGAGACACTTTTGTTACACTCTTCTCAAAGAAGAATGATACAAGACTGCAACTTCTTAAGAACGATCAATGGTGCAATGTGACATGACGATTGCCCAATATTTTCACAAGGTGAAAGCGATATGCCGCAAAATTTTAGAGCTAGATCTGACAACTCCTATTGGAGAAACCAGGATAAAAAGAATATATATCCATGGTTTGAGACCTGAAAACCGTGGATTCATTACCGCTGTATAGGGGTGGCCGACACAACCATCACTTGTTGAGTTTGAAAATCTATTTGCAAGTCAGGAAGCTATGACTAAGAAAATAGGAGGAGTCTCACTAAAGGGTGAGGAGGAAGCACTCTTTACCAGCAAAAGCAAAGACACTTTCAAGCGGTACATTTGTAGTGGATCAAAAAAGAATAATGACAAGGGAGGCTTTCGTTTAGGGGGAGCTTCAAAGAATCGCGGTAATAGTAGAAAGTTCGATGGAAAGTGTTACAACTGCAAAAGATGGGTCACATGGTGAAAGATTGTTGGACCAAGAAAAAATCTATTGAAAGTAACACTGCTACTTCCAGTTCTAAGGAGAATAGCAAAGATGGTTGGGATGCCGAAGCGTTATTTGCTATGGAGGAAGAAGAATTAGCTCTCAAGGTAACAAAATCAGAACATATTGACTACAAAAATGACGGGATAATAGATTTCAATTGCTATAATCATATGATAGGTGACAAACAAAATTTGTAAAACTTGTCTGAGTATAAAAGAGGTCATGTGGTAGTGACAGCCGACAACTCAAAGTTACTGATAGCTTACATTGGTAAGACGATAGTTACACCTCGATATAATTCTAACCAGGTGGCACTTTAAGATGTTTACCATGTCTCGGGAATGAAGAAAAATTTGTTGTCTGTGGCTTAATTGACATCATCAGACCATTATGTCTTGTTCGGTTCTCAAGATGTGAAGGTGTATCATGATTTAAAAACCTCAGAAACACCAACAATGGAGGGGTGACGATTGGAGTCTGTCTACGTGATGTCAGTAAAATCTGCATATGTAGATAGGACGAGGAAAAATGAGATATCAAATCTATGGTACATGCGGTTAGGTCACGTTAGCTATTCCAAGCTAAGTGTGATGATGAATAAGTCGATGCTTAAGGGGCTTCCTCAACTTGACGTGTGAACAGACACATTTTGTGTGGGATGTCAATAGGGTAAAGCACACCATCTGCCATACGAGGAATCAAAGTTTAGAGCAAAAGAATTATTAGAGTTAGTTCACTCTGATGCATTCAGACCAATTAAGCAACCATCAATTAGTGGTATGCGATACATAGTGACATTCATTGATGATTTCTCAAGGCATATATGAGTTTTCTTTATGAAAGAAAAATTTGACACATTCTCAAAATTTAAAAAGTTCAGAGAGTCAACCGAATGAGAAGTGGGAAAAAAAATTTGTTACTTACGCACAGATAACGGGGGAGAATATAACTCAAGTGAGTTCTATCAATACCTACGACAATGAGGAATACATCATCAATACACTTGTGCCAACACACCACAACAAAATGGTGTAGCTGAGAGAAAGAACCGACATCTTGCAGAAGTCTGTCGAAGTATGCTACATGCAAAGAATGTAGAGAGAAGGTTTTGGGCTGAAGCAATGAGGATTGCAGCCTTTGTGATCAACAGACTTCCTCAACCAAGGTTAGAATTTGTTTCTCCCTTTGAGAAACTGTGGAACATGAAACCTGCAATTAGCTACTTTTGAGTATTTGGCTATGTATGTTATGTATTTGTTCCTAATCATCTACAGAGCAAGTGTGACAAGAAAGTTGTTAGATGTATCTTTATGGTATACGATAGCCAAAGAAAGGGATGGAAATATTGCGATCCAACGAGTGAAAAATGCTATATTTCACGAGATGTGGTGTTCGATGAAGCCTCTTTTTGGTGATCTTCAGAGAAGGAGGTGTTGCCGGACTCTAGATAATTTTGAGACAGACTACAACAAAAGATGGAGGAGCATATTGTTCAACTTCAACCAAGTTCAAATGAATCAGGAGATCAAAACAGCGATGATGTAAAACAAAGAGTGACTTAGAGTCCTTGGCAAACTGACATGTATTAACAACCAAATGTTGAAGGTGAGCCCAGTGAAACTGAAGAATCAACTCTACAATCTCAACTCCAAAGGTAAACAAAAACATGAAGGCCAAATCCCAAATACACCAATACAGCCATAGTTACAGAAGACACTATAATAGAACCTGAGACATTCAAAGAAGCATCATAGAGTTCTGAGTAGATGATAGCTATGAAAGAAGAGATCGATGCACTTGAGAAAAATCAAACTTGGGATCTGGTGTCAAAGCCAAGAGATGTTAAACTCATATCTTGTAAGTGGGTTTACAAGATAAAGCATTGTCCAGATGGGTCAATCGAGAGGTACAAGGCACAATTGGTAGCTCATGATTTCTCTCAACAGTATGGACTAGATTATGGTAAAACATTTAGTCCAGTGGAAAAACTTACCATAGTATGGGTTCTACTTGCACTTGCAGCCAACAAAGATTAGAATTTGTGGCAGATGGATGTCAAGAATGCTTTTCTTCATGGAGAGTTGGATCGAAAAATCTACATGATCCAACTAATGAGTTTTCAGAGCCAATATCATCCTGAATGTGTGTAAGTTTCGAAAAGCACTCTCTGGATTGAAACAAGCACCAGAGTGTGTTATGGTAAGATTGCTAAATTTCTAACACAAAGTGGTTATTCAGTAACACCTACGGATTCCACCTTGTTTGTCAAAGCTAATGAAGAAAAGTTGGCTATTGTGCTAATGTATGTGGATGACTTAATCATAACCGGTGATGATGAGATAAAAATTTTTTAGACGAAAGAGAATTTATCAGTTCGTTTCCAGATGAAATAACTTGGACAACTCAAGTACTTCCTTCATTTAGAGGTTGATAGCACACAAAAAGAATATTTATTTGTCAACAAAAATATTCTAAAGATTTGTTGAATAGGTTCGGAATGCTCAAATGCAAGCCAATGGAACCAAATGCTAAAATGTGTGCACATGAAAGAAAAGATTTGGAAGATGCGACGATGTATCAACAATTGGAGATCATGACACAAGGAGATCAACAACTGGGTACGTGTTTAAGCTTGGTTCTGGAATAATTTATTGGTATAGCAAGAGACAGTCAACGGTATCATTATCAACCACTTAAGCTGAGTATCGAGCAGCGGCAATGACAGCTCAAGAGAGTACATGGTTGATACAACTAATGAATAATCTACATTAGCAAGTAGATTATGCAGTTCTATTATACTGTGACAATCAATCAGCAATTTGTTTGATAGAGAATTCGGTTTTTCATGCAAGAACCAAGCATGTTGAAGTGCATTATCATTTTATCAGAGAAAAAGTTCTGCAAGAAGAAATTGAGATGAGACAAATCAAGACGGATGATCAAGTTGCGGACTTGCTTACAAAAGGTCTAGGTACAAACAATCTCAAAATGTTTAGTTGACAATTCGATATAGTACAGAGAATGAGACTTGATATTGAGGGGGAGTATTAAGAATCAATGTCAAATAATTTGTTCAAATATTAAGTACACCCACCACCAATTTGTTGAAAAATGAAGTTTATTGTGTTGAAAAATTAAGTAAATATTAGGTACACCAATTTCCACCTAATTTGTTGAAAAATTAAATTCATATTAGCTATATCTACTATACCAAATTTTTCATCTTACATTTGGTGAAAATTTGAATAATTGTATAGTGTGGATTTAACTTTGAGGCTATAAATAGACACTTCCAAGGTTTAAATCATCTTAGAGTTAAAAAGAAAAATAAGATTACAAGTTTTGAGTATTTGTGAGAGTTGAGAGATTTTTTTATAATATTTCTAGTTTAATGAAGTTTTTGTTGTGTGTCAAATTTTTTGAGTGAATTTATTTTTTAAAATATTTAATTTAAAATTGTTCATTCTAAATTTTTTCTCAGCAAATAATGTCGATTCTCTAGCGGTCGCCCATGGCCAACAACTGTTCATGGTAAGATATTTGTTTACTCCATTCCTTTCTCTATTGGATTTGTCGTCGCCGACCACTATTGCTCATATGCCAATTGGCATTTATTGTGGGATTCTAGTTTGTTTCCTTGTTACCCATTTCCCATTTGCATTTGATCTATCTGGCTTCCATTGTTTTTCGATCAATTTGTCAATCTTGATCCTGTTATATATTATTTTTTTAGTTCCATTTTTGTGTTTGTTTATATGTTGGGATCCGCTTTCTGATCCCTTTTATTCCTTAATTTTGGATTCGACTGATTTTTCTCATTAGATTGAAGGAAAAGTTGAAGCCCATCTCGGATTTCTTTGTTTTGCCGTTAGATTCCCATTTTTTAATTATTTTTATATAATTTCTAATAGTTGTTGGTATTCAAGGTCTCTCTATATTTTTTTAATAATTGGTTGGCATGTGATTTTAATTGTTAATTGATTTTTCTTCTCAGGAGTTGGATTTGTTGAATGAAGGTGCAAATGTTTACAACATAGATTGATCCAGTACTTGTGATGCAAGACTTGGCCAAGGCCAATGCCAATTTGCCAAAAGAATTGGTTATATCTCTGCTGAATTGTAAGCGTGTGTACTCTATTATATATGCAGTTAGGTTTCAGTAATTGGATTTCTTAGCCTTCTTACTTTTTAACTGGCAATGTATGATCCCATATTTTCTGAACTGTGAGAAAGATCTGATTGTTCCATATGTCCCCAATGTTGATTTTTGTGATGCTGTGTATCAGAAAGTGAATTGAAGAGAACTACCTTGCTTTTCATTCGTGGCTGACTTAAAAGAAATGCTGTAAGATTTAATTTACTAATCGATTTGCATTTCACACTTAATGGGTTGGGTGAAATAAATTAACTGTGGATGGAGAAAGACATCTGCCATTACATGGGGTTAAGAGTCGATGGTGATGATAACAACTATTAGTGATGAGACAACATATGTAATGTCAATGTTATTATGGCTTTTTACCTGGGATTATCTATAATATTAATTGAACTAAAACGCTAGAATTACCCATAGAATGCAGTCAATGAAGAATTCTAGTAAAAGTAAAATTAAGGTTTGAAAAATTTTAGGATTATGGATCTGGTTTGAGGTCCTACATCTAGAGATTTTCTAATCATTATAGTATTCTATTCATTAAATTTTGTAAGCTACCTTTGTAATAACTAAAAACCAAGAATTCTAAAGTTGTGGCTTGCCAATTTGCTTGAGAATATGGTGCACAAATTAGATGATACTAGAAAACCATATATAGTATGTTATAATGTGTTGTATTTTCACCCTATTCTTTAATTGCCCTCAATTCTTCTTCTAAAATAGTTACTGGAGTTATCTTGAATAGAATTTTCGATATAAGAGAAAGGATTCAACTATTTATTCTCCAACTTTAAATTTGGGGTTATGTTTTTTCCCCTTATTATTGGGCTACGCTATTCATGAAACTTGGGGCTATTCTCATTCTACTTCTCAATGTGAAAGTTATGCTTTTGTTTGGTGAGTAGTACTGAAAGTATTAAATGATTACGGGATGATACTCATTACATTAAAAGTTGTAAACTTAATGTTTACTACGTAGCTCAGGTGATACAGTGCTAATAAGGTCATGAATATGTTGCAAAGGAAACTTTCTTTCAAATGTTATAGTAAAGCATGATTAGAAAGAAGATATTAAATTGTTCTTTCAAATAAAAAAAAATTTCACTTCACTTCTTTTTATGGTACCGATATTTTATTTACAATAAGGAGTGACAAATTTTTGTTAACACAGGAAATCAATATGCAAAAATTTACAAGTAAACTTTAAATATGGCCTTTCCACTTATCAGATCAGATACAAGTAATTCCACTGCATTAACTCAACTCTTGCAAAGGAATAGAATTGTTCATTCCATTATCCACCTCCTTTCTTACTCTGACTATATTGCAATATGCCAAAAATAACTCAGTTATGAGCTTCTTATTATTTCATGGACTTGATACTGGCATACCGTCTTCTTTAATTGATAGTCTTAGATAACCTACTATCTCTTTTAGTTTAGGACATTATTATGGAAGTAATTTTATTGTTCTTTGCTGCTTTCAAAAATATCTTCTAATTACTCTAGAAGCAGGGATGGATGCAAGTATTGACTTGTGGCGTCCAATGACCTCATAAAATTTTCAGATATTATAATAATAGGTATAATATTCTAAATATGGATCTTATTGAAAAATAATAAAGTGGACTTGAATAAAATTTTAAAAAAAAATCTATTTTTTCTAACTATTCATAAAAAATGATAAAAAATAAAAATGATTTTAAAAAAACTGAATTTTTTAGTTAAAAGAAAAGCTTTTGAATGAAAGTTATTAAACAAAAAGCCCTTCTTCCTATACCCATCATATCCCGCCGAGCACTGTCCAGGATAAAATTACCAGTGTCTCTTTTTACCTTAATTCTCCACACCCATTCCATGATTCCATCAAATGCGTTCAAAAATAATTTTTAACAATTGATTATCTTATTTGCAGCAATTTGTGTTAATAATGATGAATGATTGTTTAGTGACATATATTAAAAAAATATATTTGATAGTGTTAATAATGATGCAATTGTGTAATATTTTCAAAATATAAAAACTGGTTGAGAAATGTTATATTTTTTTATTATCGCATTATGTATTTTTATAATTGAAATTTATACCACGTATACGTATATGGATCTTATTGTCTAAAATTTCTGGATCTGCCACTGTCGACAAGTAATTATATTATTCTTTGTTTCATTCAAAAATATCTTCTAATTGTGTAAGAATATCTCTTTGTAGATTTTTGAAGGCTTAGAATGCACAAAGATGTGGGGCACCTGCTATTTTGGTTGCAAATGACAAAATTGAACCATTGATTACCATGGACACCCCTAAAGAAGAAAATGCAGATACAAATTATCTACAAAAGATCAACATTCCCTTAGCTCTTTTCACCAAGTCTTTGGGAAACAGTTTCAAGAAGGCTTTATCTGGTGGGGAAATGGAAAACAACAATCTTGATTGGATCGAGGCTCTACCCCATCCTAATGAGCGAGTTGAGTATGAGTTTTAGACAAATAGCAATGACGAGTGTGGGCCAAAGTGTGACAGTTAAATGGAATTCGTTAAGAAGTTCAAAGGTGTACCTCAGGTACTTGAATTTAAAGGTTACACTCTGTTCACCCTTTACTATATAACGTGGTATTCCCCAGATGCATTCCTTCTAACACAAACAATGCAAATCTAAATGCATAAACAATGGGAGGTACTGTGCTCCTGATCCTGAATAGAACCTCAATAGAGGATATGATGGAAAGGATGTCGTGGTTCAAAATCTGTATTATGCTTGTTTCTTTAAAATAGCCAATGAAAGTGGGAAACCATGGCTATGGTGGGACTATGTTACCAATTTTGCAATTCATTGTTCAATGAAAAACAAGAAATACACCAAAGAGTGTGCAGATCGAGTTATCCAATCTATTGGTAGGTAACTGGGTTTTCGAGGATTTTACTTTATAACTATTATTTCTTGCTTTCTGTGGCATTTCCTTTTAGATTTATATAACAGTGATGTTGAATAACAATAGACATCGCACTGGGAACTTCTCCGTGGAAAGTTCTCTCTCTTTCTCTCTCTCTCTCTCTTTGTGTGTGTTTGTGTAAAGGACTAGTGCATGACATTGCATTTCATCAATATTGTGATACATTTTTTCTTTCATTATTTCTTCCTAAACATAAATTTGGAACTGCTCTCTTTCATGGTAGCTATCAAAAATTTTAATGATTTTTTTTAATTATATATTTTTAGTTGTTCAACATAGAAAATTCGCATGATTTCATGTGGTCCCATTTCTACTCAATGGCTTCTTTTTTTATTTTTTTTTATTAACAAGTGTATTTTCGTGATCTCTAATCAAATACTTGATTGTTTATATGTATTACCAAAAAAGGTTTCTTACTGATGTGTTAATATTTGTAGTATTTTTATGTGATGTTTTAGTGTTTAAATTGTGTGTTTCGTGTTGATTTTTAGGTTGATTTTAATTCTTAGAATTTTTTTGTTTCCAAGTGATGAGTGGAAAATATAAGTGAAAGAAAGTGGTATTGAGTCAGAAATGACTATTTGAGTTGGTTTGGGTTCAAAAGAGCAGTTGAAGATGGTCAACAATGCCTAGGAAGATTGCTATTATGTTCAAGTAAGGAGTTGTCACAAGCAAGTGATGGAAATCAAGAGTGAACTCATTATCACATGTGTGACAAGGCATCGCCAGGACACATTAAAGATCAAGAACAAGAGCTAACAGTTAACCCATTTTCGCGTGTGAGACAACATGTTGTTTGCACTATGTGGCCCTTCTTCAACAAGATATGCAAAGATGCTCTATTTTGGAAAATTCAATTTTGATTGGGAATTTGAAATATTTTCTAGGAAATTTTTATTTATTTGAGGGAAAGATGGTATTTTTGGGAAATTAACACCAATTAGGATTCTAAAGTCATTTTTATTCAACTTTTATCAAAATTAGGGTTAAACACCCATATATAATTTTTGATAGTTTAGTTTTATTTTCTCTGCACGTTTACAAGAGGGTTCTTTAGGTGTCTGCATTCTTCTTATCCAACAAAGATTGACTTTATATGGTTGATCTATCTTACTCTTTGAGGATTGCATCTAGCTTGAGACTTGGAGAATTAGGGATCAACCGTACATCAAAAATCAAGTTTGACAATTTTAGGGGAGCAAACTATTTTCCACTATTTTTCTTATTTTTTGTTGTAATATGTTTAGTATAGTGCTCAACATAAACTTGATCATAGTTATGTCTATATTAGGCAAAACATTTATTGGGTGTTCAGTGAGCAACCCCATCTTTGTATGAACTTATTTATATATTTTATGAATGAATGATTTATCTTTCAGATCAATTGAGCTTCATTAATTTACAGTTTGATGATTGATTGGCTACCAATTGTTAAATTTTGAATGAAACATATAAGGTTGGATTATTATAGACATCATATATAATTTAACCTAAAAATTTAATTAAACACTAGTTAAGTCATTGAATTGATTAATTAGTGTAATTAGGTGATCACCTTAAAATAATAATTTATTGCACTTAATTGGTAAGGGGAAATACAAAGTTGGGGGATGCAAAACTGAACACCTATCTCATCTTATTGATTAAATTCGTAGTTTTAGTTGCATTTTAGTTATTTCTAGTTTTAGTTTAATTGAGATTAATCTTAGATTTAATTAAAATCCAGTTAGAGTGTTTAAAATATCAATTTAATAATTTATCCAATTTAAAATATCAATTTAATAATTTATATTTTTTTGTTCCATTATTTATTTGATAGCCCGCAACATCTTAGACCGGAATTAAACACTGGATACAGGGTTTCTGCTCTCTGGCAATTTACAAGGCACTTACATAATTATTTTATAACTCAGCATTTAATGCCTATATTTTCAATAACAATTGAGTACCTTTTTGGTGCATACGTAATTTCGAACTCAACATTATTTGTTAGTGTTTAATACCTACATAAATTAAATCTCATCACTATTTTCTAGTGCCTACATTTCTACCTTTTTATTGGTATGTCAACTTATCCTAATTTCTAGTTCTCAACTAGATGTTATAGGGCTTAATTATATTTGTTACCTTTATTATTATTTACATAAATTATGTAGGTAACACTAATATAAATTCCATATAAATGCAATAATTCCTATTAAATATTTTACAACCTTATACTTGCTCATATAATCATTATAACTATAAGAAAAATCAAATAATATATTTTTCCATCACAAAATTTCACAATCAATATATATATATATATATATATATATATATATATATATATATATATATATTATATATATATATATATATATATATATATGCAAGCTGCCCTATTGTAGACAACATTTCTGCCTTATATTGCCTATATTTTTCATCCCTTTTTAGATAGAATTTGGACAAGTGATCGACTAACAAAATATATGTGCATGTCTTGTCTTTAATTTCCAACTAGAATCAAATTAAACCGAATTGTTTTAGTAAAAGTTATGAAATTTTCTCTAAGATACGTTCATTCCAATCCGCCCAGTATTTTACTGGATAGATTTCTAGTTTGAACTTTGAGTCCATTTTTCACCTAATTGTAGACATATTCAGGTCTAATGGAATGAAAGTTGAAGCCATCTCTTAACTTTCCAACCCAATAAGAATCACTCAAAACGAATTTCCAGAACTTAAGTTATGGTCAGAAAAATAGATACTGTTCATAAGACAAATTTTCCAATACTTCAATTATTCCTACAATTTCCATTTTTATGCATCAACCTCATATTCTAATTTTTATTTTTATATTCATGACATCATTTAATCACCAATTCATCACTCAATCAAATATCCAGAATTTCATATATAATTTCACAAACATCACAAAATCAAAATCAATATTTTTCTATATTGAATTTTTGCCAAATGTACATACCTCAAAAATTCATTTTTCTTCACTTTTCTCTTCTTCCTAGCTAGCTTTCTCCCTGCCCTTACTTCATCTTTGATTTTGGTTCAAATATTTTTCATCTCTTTGGCCTAATAACAATTTTCACACTAATCAATCATTAATCACACTGATCCACCCTTAATCATCATTAACATAATAATAACCCTAAATTACCACCCTTAATGGTAACTAACCCCAAAATCAAAGGAAAAAGAAGGAGAAAAGTGAGAAGATGGAAAATCTTACTTCACCTTTGAATATCTTCAAAATGACTAAAATTTTTCTTCTTTTTTTCTCTTCTTTTCTTCCTTCCTCTTCCTTGGTTATGCTCACTTTGCTTCACTTTCTTGATGATCTTGCCTTAATCCAACTTTTACCATCTAACTTTAGCTTTAATTGAAGAAAGAAAAAGAAGAACTAGGGGAAAAGGAGGTAACGTCTACAAGGGAGAGAGTTTTCTTTGGTCAGATGAGAAAGAAGAAGAATAATAACCAAAAAAGTAGAGTTTGACTTTTTATAGTTGGATTAGGTGGGTGGTTAGGATTAATTTGATAATCTTATCCCTCATTGGTCTATTAATTTCAATCACTCTTACTTTATTTTAATCAAAATAATATTCCTTTCCTTAGATAAAGAATATTTCATTTTTATGCCTTCTTAAAATATTTTTTTTCAAATTTTAATTCCGAACTTCAAAATTCTCAATTAATAATGTCCAAAATATTTTTTCATATTTTATTATCATTTTAATTTTTTTTAATGTCCGAATTTAGACTTTGATCCGTTCAGAGTGCTGGATTTCGGTTAACCGTGACTGTGGCCTAAATTATCGAGCATTACAGAAGTGCTGCCATTTAGATTTAAGTTTGTGACCACTATGCGACCTTCTTTTATGGTCAAAATGTTGGGTAGAAAAGCCCCATATTGTTTCCCTATTTCTCACAATCCCTAGCTCTGCACAAGTCTCTTCGTCTCTTTCTAGACTCACCATTTGTTGCCATTAGTGACTCTAATGCCAGTCTCCATAACACCAGTGAGCAACTAAATCTCTCTCTCTCTCTCTCTCTCTCTCTCTCTTTTCTCTCTTACTCTTTCTCTTTTTCTGGTCTCTCCATCTTCCACCCCTCATGTCACCTTTGTCGCTAGTCACATTTATTAGTCCGACTAGATTCTCACAAATGAGCTACAAGAAAATTTGGGTGATTTATTTGAGATCCTTTATTATTTTTGTTAATAAGGTTGCTCCAACTTTGAGTTTCAATCTTAAAGTATGGATTTTTAGTTGAGTTTACTCTGTGCACGCATCTTCAATCTATGGTCTTTTATAAATTTGATATGTAGGATTTAAAGTAATAGTTCGTACTATGAAAACATCCAGCCAACTCTAAAATTTTAATTTAACTTCCTCTATGTGTAATTTGCAATGTGGATTATATTTGAAATATAATAGAAGGATGAGTAAGGTAGTATCTAGTGGAAGCCAATGCCATATGTGAAAATGTTGATTGAAAATTTATATTTACATGAGTTATTTTTGTTAGATTTTGAACATGAATCTCATACATGGCACAATGAAAATATAAAAATTAATCAAAACCAAAATCTAATGCCCTATGCAATTTAAAATCGGATCATACCATCTAATGGAAGAAGTTGATTACCTTTATTTACAACTCTTGATTTTCCAAGTTGTGAGCTTTTCCTTCTTTATTAAGTTGTAGCAAACCACAACAATCCAAAGTTAGGATTGCCTCTAAGAGTATCCACGCAAAGAAGAAAGAAGAAAATATCTAAGAAGATGGGGTGACAAAAGTCTAAAGTGCTAGCTATGGAAAATTGTCTTATAAAAGAGAACAAGGAGAGGAGAAAAACAACTCTTAATTTTTTGAAGAGGGCAGCCACGTAATTGACTCCTTAAAAGGAGTATTTATACTCTTTCTAATCTCTTTTAGGGTTAGAAAAGAAAAAAGTCCTAATGGGTCCATTTTTCTAAGGTATATGGCCTAATGTTGTCTAAGTCAATTGTTGCCTAAACAATGAACCAAGAAGGGGGGGTTGAATTGGTTATAAAAATATTCTTAACCTTAAATGCACAATAAAATTAAATAGAGTAGAGATGAAGAGATATCACATATGAGATTTATAGAGGTTCGGGTATTAACAAACCCTACTCCTCTCCCCAATCTCAATTGGGAGTTTTACTAACACACTAAGTGCTACAATAGAGTTTTTCAAGCTCACTTCTAACTATGGTATTTCTCTCAATGGCTAACAGCTAACCCAGAAAATCCCTTGTGTTTTAATGGCTCACACAATAAACCAATTCTTTGTGTTTTATAGCTCACACAATAAACCCTTACAAGTGTTTCAATCTTAAACCAATATACCAAACTCACTTGAGTAATAGATTATAATGAAAATACTCACCAACCTATAAAGCTTAGAAATTATGAGCAAATAGGTTTTTACACAGAATAAATGATTTGTTGAAAGTAATTAATGGACAATGGCTACAACAAGATTTCAGATTCGAAGTAATTATTGTTCTTCTTCTTAGGATTCTTAAATGTCTTGCATTTATACTTCCTTAGCAAATTATAGCCGTTTGGGTGCATTTAATGCGAAAATAGCCGTTGAACTAACTATTAACTTCATGCCTGACATGTTTCTCTATCCTCATTCACGGGCGTGACTATATATATCATGGTCATAAATGTTCTTCCAAGTAGTGGTCCAAGTGGTGACTCTATCCGTGAAGCTTTCTAGAAGAACTTGAAGTGTTTGATCATGGGCGTGGCTTTCTACTTTCACGGGCGTGAACATTCGTCCAAGCTGTGGTTCAAGTGGTGACTATGGCAGTGAAGCTTTCTAGAAGAACTTGACATGTTGTTTCACGGGCATGTCTTTATTTTACGGGCGTGACTGATTTGATCAGTCACGGTTAGTATGATCCTTTATGGCCGTGAACTTTGAATATTGGAGAGTTGGCACAAAGCTATATCACGGGCGTGGCATAAGTAGTCACGGGCGTGAACATGCTATTTCTTTTTATTTTGATCTTCAAAAATTATCTTTCATTCTTGCATCTATTTCATTCAAGATGTATCATGTTCAACAAACTTAGAACACATATTGTTAAATACATTATTGCTATTTTATTTGTTAGCATCAAAATGACAAAAATACCCCTCAAGGTCCTCAAGGTTCAACAATCTCTCTCTTTTTGATGGTCACAAATAATCTAGCAATATGTATTTTTGAGAAGTCTCCCCCTCAAAAGATGCTTAAGACAAAAATAATAATGTGCAAGAATTGAACGACGCATAACATGAATCTTTGCTAACTAGTTAGGTATATGCAAGGTATATTCAAAGTATATCAAATTGTTTGCTTAACTAGTTAAGTATATGCAAAGTATATGTGAGGTATATCTAAGTATATCAACTTCTTTGCTTAACTAGTTAATTGTATGCAAAGTATATGCGAGGTATATTCAAAGTATATCAAATTTTTTCCTCAACTAGTTAAGTATATGCAAAATATATGTGAGGTATATGTTATACAACACATTTGGATATATTCATATATTGCTAGGTTCTCACCCTTTTGTCATCAACAAAATAAACCATAAAATGATAATGATGTAATTATATTAATACGAAAGAGAGGAAGTACAAATTTTAAAAATGTGAATTAAAGTCCTACACTCATAAAAATAGAAACTAGTACATAAACAGAAACATGAAAAAGCTAGGACTCTAATTAGGCTTTAAGCCTAACAGACCACTTCTAAGGCGTGCTACTTCCACCTCGAGACTATCCATACGAGATTCCAAGAAGTCTTTGAGGTTTTCCAACCTCTCATTGATGGAAGCCTGCAATAGGTCAAAGCAAGGTGCTAAAAGATCAGCAACCTGCTGTGCCAAGCTAGGTGTAGAGGCCGATGATTGCTCAACCTCTTGCTCAACCTCTAGGGTCACTGTTTCGACTTAGGCTCATTTTCTTTACTGGATTCCTTAGAGGCTAGCTTTGAATTCATCCGAATCCTGGTCTTCCCAATCAATTTCACTAGCTGGAGTGGTGAAGCAGTAATGGACATTATTCTTGTAGATTATGCAAACATCTGCTCCCATCTTTATAAAAGACTCAACATCTAGCTGGTTTCAAGGATGTGCTGGAATGAGGTTGAAATTGCGCTCATTGAGCTTTAGATACCCGAGCTCAATTGCAAGGTGAGTCACGTACCCACCAATCAAGATATCTCCCGATGACTTTGTTGCAATTGAGAAAATATGATTTGTAAACCAGCGAGATAGAGCCACAGTTAGACCTCTTCATGCCATCTCCAAGAGGAAAAGCTCTGATTTTCGGATTGCACCATTGTTATTGCCTCTTGCAAAGATACCATAGGTAAGGAACCTATGTAAATATTTATGCACGGGAGACCGAAGATGGGTGCTCTTAGTCCATGTCGGATTGGCATATAATTCCACCTCACTCTCATTGAGAATAACATATGTGGGAAGTTTGAAGATTGTGCCAAACTCCGCTGTTGTGAGAGTGTTCGGATGCTTATAGAGTTGGAATTTGATTGTTCCGGTGGGAGAAACTTGCAAAGTGCTAAGGAACTTGAGAGTTGGTTCCCTTAGTGTCGGCCGATGAATATCCATAAATTCCTTAAGATGACAAGCTTGCAATTGTTCCATCATGCTTGTCTCAAGTCCGAGAGTCCTGATAGCATTCCATTGGAAGGAACGAGACAAAAATAGGGGCCTTTTCTTAAGAACCGCATATCTCAGATGACAATGCTCTGGAATAATGTTGAGAAGGTAGTTCGTGTGGCGTCTCAGATCATGAGATTTCCTCCTTGTGCCTTTTGATGAGTCGGGTTCCATTGATAATCTCAGAAAAGAATTTTGGAGAGTGATTTTATGACCAGGGATTTTGAGAACAACCTTGAGATGTTGTGATTTTTTAAAAAGAAGAAGTTTTGAAGGATTTTATAGATGGAAAAGAATATGAGGAGGCTAGATTTTGTGAGAGATAATGAATGAGAGCTTTAATTGAGAGAATTTTTAAGGTTGAGAATGAGATGAAACGGTAAAATTCTATTTTATAATCGACATATTCACGGGTGTGAATAGTCGTGGTGACGGTTTGTTAAAAAGGCGCTCTAGCCATGACAAAGGATATGAATCGATTCATGGTTGTGACATTAAATAGTCACGGGCGTTACTTATGAATTTCACAGTGGTGATAAAATGAGTCACGGTTGTGAAGTACAATCTTCACTACTTCTGACCGTGAAGCAACACGTGAAACAAAGCGTGAATGGTTATGTAATTATTTGATGTTGATATTCACACTCATGAAAAAGTTTCACGGGCGTGAATGAAGAGTTTTACAGGAGTGAAAGAAAAGAGTTAAGGGCGTGATATATAGTCTTCACTACCTTCAGCCGTGAAGTATGTCGTGAAGCAAGACGTGAAAGCTACTAGAACTTTTGGCGATTATGATCACGACTGTGAATATATGTCACGGGTGTGAATTTCCTTAAAATTTCAATAAATAAAACTAAGTCTAAACTAAGACTAAAGATTCCTAAGATGCTTCTATGCCTTATAACATATATTCCCATCATGTTAACCACTTCATACTTAAAAGATTAGATAACAATAAACAACATATGAAGGAAAATTAACATTGAAGGTTTGACAATTTTGACAATCATGCTTAAGATAGGGTTAATCCATCAAGCATACCAAGCTCTCTTCTTATGAAGTTAAATCTTTCTTCATTAAGAGACTTGGTGAAAATATCTGCCAATTGATTGTTTGTATCGATAAATTCTAATTCAACATCTCCATATTGAACATGATCTCTAAGAAAATGATGTCTTATGTCAATATTCTTGCTTCTAGAGTGTTGAATGGGATTCTTAGATAGATTTATGGCATTTGTATTGTCATATTTGATAGGTATATGGTCCAAATTATGAATATAATCCTTAAGTTGTTGTCTCATCCATAGGATTTGAGTACAACAATATCCTACTACCACATATTCCGCTTCAGCTGTAGAAAGAACAATCGAAAATTGTTTCTTGCTAAACCAAGAAACTAAGCATTCACCAATAAAATGACAAGTACCTGAAGTACTCTTCCTATCCAAGAGACTACCAACATAGTCTGCATCTGAATATCCTATGATATGAAAGGATGAATTTCTAGGATACCATAAACCTAAATGCAATGTGCCATTTAAATATTTTAAGATTCTTTTCACAACATTCAAATGTGATTCTTTAGGACATGATTGAAATCTAGCACATAAGCATACACTATACATTATATCTGGCCTAGAGGCAGTAAGATATAAGACTGATCTGATCATACCTCTATAGAGCTTTTCATTAACGCTCTTACCCTTTTCGTCTTTATCCAATTTTGTTGAGGTGCTCATAGGAGTCTTGACATTTTTGCATCCTTCCATTCCAAATTTCTTGATTAAGTCTTTGGCATACTTGGATTGGTTGATGAATATGCCTTCATTGCTTTATTTTATTTGTAGACCAAGAAAGAACTTAAGCTCACCTATCATGCTCATTTCAAATTCCCTAGTCATACACTTAGCAAATTCTTGGCAAAGCAATTCATTAGTAGACCCAAATATGATGTCATCAACATAAATTTGAACAATTAGAATATTATGTTTATGTTTTTTAGTAAATAATGTTGTGTCAAAATTGCCCTTTGAAAAATTATTTTCTAAAAGAAAAGAACTTAGTCTTTCATACCAAGTTCTTGGAGCTTGTTTCAAACCATACAAAGCTTTTGAAAGTTTAAAAACATGATTAGGCAAGTTATGGCTTTCAATACCCGATGGTTGTTCTACATAAACTTCTTCTTCTACAAAACCATTTAAAAAAACACTTTTGACATCCATATGAAAGAGTTTAAAATTCATATGCCATGAAAATGCTAAAAGAATTCTTATGGCTTCTAATATAGCTACTGAAGCATAGGTCTCATCATAATCTATTCCTTCTTCTTAATAATAACCCTTTGCAACTAACCTAGCCTTATTCCTAGTTATTAAACCTTGTTCATCTAGTTTATTTCCAAATACCCATTTGCTACCAATGATTTGATGCTATTTGGGTCTAGGAACTAAGGTCCACACCTTACTCCTCTCAAATTGGTTGAGTTCTTCTTGCATGGCAATCACCCAATATTAATCATTAAGAGCCTCATCAATATTTTTAGGCTCAATTTGAGAGACAAAAGCAAGGTTAGAATCTAAAAGTTTGAGATGAGATCTAGTGCTTACTCCTTTAGTAGGATCACCAATGATTTGATCCTTGGAGTGATCTTTTGTCATTTTTCACTCCTTTGGAAGCTCTTGTTTGTCCTACTCTTGAGCTTGAGGCAGAGAGTCATCTTGATATGGGTTTTCTTGATCATTTTCATCTTTCTCATAATCAAGATCAAACATTTCCATTGTACCTACGATATCATCATGAACACTACCTTTCACAAGATCAAGCTTACTAGATTCATCAAAGACAACATGCATAGATTCTTCAACAGCTAATGACCTTTTATTAAAGACTCTATAAGCTTTGCTAGAGGTGGAGTATCCTAAAAAAATACCTTCATCGAATTTAGAGGCAAATTTTCCAAGGTTGTCATTGGTATTTAATATGAAACACTAGCATCCAAATACTCTAAAGTATGATATCATGGGCTTTCTTCCATTCCATAACTCAAAAAAAGTTTTGTTTAAGAGTGGTCTTTTGAAAAATTGATTTGAAATATAACATGCAGTATTAATGGCTTTGGCCCAAAAGTAGGTTGATAAACTATACTTATTGAGCGTTGTTCGAGTCATTTCAATTAAAGTTCGATTTTTCCTTTCAACTACCCCATTTGTTGAGGCGTCCTAGGAGATGAAAACTTTTGTGAAATACCATGTTCTACACAAAAGTTTTCAAATTTTTCATTTTCAAATTCTTTGCCATGATCGCTTCTTATTTATGAAATAAAATAACCTTTTTCGTTTTGAAATCTCTTAGCAAAGTTTTTAAAAGATTCAAAAGCATCACTCTTTTGAGCTAAGAAAATTACCCAAGTGAATCTAGAGTAATCGTCGATGATGTCAAAAGCATAATGTTTATCTCCTAGGCTTGTAACTCTAGTAGGTCCAAAAAAATCTACATGCAAAAGTTGTAGAGGCTTCGAGGTACTTATAATATTTTTGGATTTGAAGGAGGAGTTGTGTTGTTTTCCTCTTTGGCAAGGTTCACATGTCTTATCATTTTCGAATTTGAATCTTGGTAGTCCTCTTACTATCTCTCCTTTGCTAAGGCTTTGAATTAAATCCATGCTTGCATGACCAAGCCTTCTATGCCATAGCCAAGATTCATCACTAGTAGTCATAAGACACTTAGAGGAAAGGTTAGATATTTTGTGTAAGTCTATTATGTAGGTATTGACATCTCTAATTCCTTTGAATATTTCTTAGCCATTAAAAGAGGTTACAAGACATTCATTAGAGGTAAAAATTACTTGGTTTCCCTTATCATATAATTGACTTATACTTAACAAGTTATGTTTCAAACCATCAATAAGTAAAATATCTTCAATGAAAGTAGTATTATTAATACTAATGGACCCAATGCCAATTACCTAACCCTTAGCATTGTTTCCGAAGGTTACCTTACCACCATCAATACTTTTAATGTCATTGAATAGCTCTTTGTTTCCGGCCATATGCCTTGAGCATCCACTATCCACAAGCCAAACATTTTCATTTATAGTGGACTTGAGGCATACCTATAAAATTACAATTTAAGTATTGTTTTTAGGTACCCAAATGAACTTGGTTCCTTGGAGGTTAGCACATGAAGGTTCCCAATGAGCCTTCCTTATCCAACAATGTTTATTGATATGACCAAATTTCATACAATAATTACATTTTTTAGCTCTAAACATGTTTTTGGTTTTACCATGCTTTTAGCTACCATTATCCTATTAGATGGAGTTTGTGAGTAGTGACATGCACATACATAATGACTTTATGCTTTCCTAGGTGCATGCCTCTTATACATAAAAGTATGATTGGCCTTTTAAGGTTTCCTTCTTAGGCTAACAGACCCTTAACCATTCTTTTTATAAATAGAGGATTTAGTGTGTGTTGTGCACTTAGCCCTTGGGGCTATTACTTCTAATGTGGAGATATGAGGTGCACTTGACTTAACAAATGTGGTCTTGTGAGATGAAAATGATGTTCCATTAAATCCTAGATCATGTCTTATTAAAGGTGGTTTTTTAGACACTATGAAAGTATCTAAACTCTCATTGCCTTTATTAAATCTTGAAATGGAGTTTCTAAATTCTTCAACTTCATTTTTCAAAACATTGTTCTCTTTAAGTAAGGCTTTAGTTGAGGGTCTAGAGGAGTACTCATCTAACGATTTTTGAAGAGATTCATTAGAAGATTTAAGCTTAAGATTTTCCTTTTCTAAAACTTCCATTTTGTTTTTCAAATTTAAAATATTTTTTTATAAGTATTTAATTTACATCTATATTTTTCTAATTCTAGGTTCAATAATTCTATTAGACTCTGCTCATCATCATCTTCACTATCACTATTATTATAACTACTATCATTATTGAATGAATATGAGTAATGAGGACCTACCTTATACGTGACGTGATCCTTTAAAGCCATGAAGCATAGGTTGACCTCTTCACCTTCATTGTAATTTTTTCACTTGAAGAGCTTTCTTCATCCCATGTGGTTTTGTGACCTTTCTCCCCACTATCTTTTTGATATTTTTCTTGTGCTTCTTGAGCCTTGGACATTCTAGTTTGATATGTCCTTTTTTCCCACACTCATAACATTTTACCTCCTCTTTATTCCTTTGAGAGTCATTTGAGGAGTATTTGATATTTCTTTGTTTGAAGTTTCGAAAATTGCCAATTCTCTTTTCAATTATTCTTTTCAGTCTTCTCAAGAGCATTGCAATGTCCTCATTTGCATCATTACTCTTTTCTTCATCATCTTCAACTTCTTCTTGAGATTTTGAAGTAGAGGCTCTTAGTGCTAGAGGCTTTCTTTTTTTCTAGCTTGGTTTCAAGTTCTCAATCTCTTTTTACTGCCATTTCATGTATTAGAAGTTTACAAATAAGCACATCGGTATTCATGAAGCTCATGTCTTTGTTGGCTTTTTCTATACCATCAACTCTTAAACCATAGTCTTTGAGAGGAAGGCTTATCAGAATTTTGTTCTTTACTTCTTCCAAGCTCAAGTGCTTTCCAAGCTTTCTCATGTCGTTTATGATGGCTAGAAGATGGTTCATCATATCGGTGATGGATTCATTGGATTTCATCTTGAAGAATTCATATTCGGAAGTGAGAAGTTGAATCTTCTAGGATTTAACTTGCTTTGTTCCTTCATTATAATTCTCCAATGTTTTCCACATACTATATGCAGTAGGGCAATGTTGGATTCTGCCACATTCTTTAATAGATAGCGAGCTTGCGAGAATTGTCATTGCCTTTTTATTTGTGAAGTTTGCTCTACATTGATGCTCTATCCAATAATCTCTTGAAATGATTTCTTCTTTGCCATCAACTCCTCTCCTGGTTGGTGGTGTCCATTCTTTCCGAACGCTATCTCAAACTTCAATTCCCTCACTATCAAGATATGTCTCCATCCAGAACTTCCAATGAGCGTAGTTTGCTCCATCAAAGTAAGGCTTGAGACTTTAGAATCCTTCATTGGTCATTTCTTGATCTTTGCTAGCACTTTTTAGGCTTTGATGCTAGACTTAGCTCTGGTACCAATTGTTTCCCAAACAATGAACTAAAAAGGGGGGGTTGAATTGTTTATAAAATTTTTTTAACTTTAAATGCGGAATAAAATTAAATAGAGTAGAGATGAAGAGATATCACACACAAGATTTTTAGAGGTTTGGGTATTAACAAACCCTACTCCTCTCCCTAATCTCAATTGGGAGTTTTACTAACACAATAAGTGCTACAATGGAGTTTTACAAGCTTACTCTCAATGGCTAATAGCTAACCCAGAAAATCCCTTTTGTTTTAATGGCTCACACAATAAACCAATTCCTTGTGTTTTATGGCTCACACAATAAACCCTTACAAGTGTTTCAATCTTAACCCAATACACCCAAACTCACTTGAGTAATACATTACAATGAAAACGCTCACCAACCTATAAAGCTCATAAATTATGAGCAAATTGGTTTTTACAAAGAATAAAGGATTTTTTGAAAGTAATTAATGCACAATGGCTACAACAAGATTTCATATTCAAAGTAATTGTTGTTCTTCTTCTTAAGATTCATAAATGTCTTGCATTTACACATCCTCAGTGAATTATAGCCGTTTGGGTGCATTTAATGCGAAAATAGCCGTTGAACCAACTCTTAACTTCGCACTTGACATGTTTATCGGTCCTCATTCACGGGTGTGACTATATGTGTCACGGTCATGAATGTTCTTATAAGTCATGGTCCAAGTGGTGACTCTAGCCGTGAAGCTTTCTGGAAGAACTTGAAGTGTTTGATCACGGGCGTGATTTTATACTTTCACGGGCGTGAACATTCTTCCAAGCTGTGGTTCAAGTGGTGACTCTGGTCGTGAAGCTTTCTGGAAGAACTTGATATGTTGTTTCACAGGCATGACTGATTTGATCATTCACAATTAGTATGATCCTTCATGGCCGTGAACTTTGAATTTTGGAGAGTTGGCGCTAAGCTATATCACAGGCGTGACATAAGTAGTCACGAGCATCAACATGCTATTTCTTTTTATTTTGATCTTCAAAATTTATCTTTCATTCTTGCATCTATTTCATTCAAGATATATCATGTTCAATAAACTTAGAACACATATTATTAAATACATTATTGCTATTTTATTTGTTAGTATCAAAATGATGAAAATACCCCTCAAGGTCCTCAAGGTTCAACATCAACAACCCTAATCCATATTGGATTTGGCCCATTTTTATAACTCTTATAAAAGGCTCAATTCTTTTTCTCTCTCATTTGGATCTTATCTAAAACCCATTTTATATGTTATGCATTCCCTTTATACCAGGTTTTCTACTTATGTTTGCAGCCCAAGATCAGGAGGTGTTGAATCTTGAGGGATATTTCTGTCATTTTGATGTTAAAAAATAATTAGGCAACAAGGAATTTAACCATATTTGTGCTATAAGTATGTTAAATAAGTTATGCATTTCTAAAACCTTGAAGCAAGTTGAAAGAGAAGAATTGGAGTTCAATACATTGAAAATAAGCAAAGAGTCATGCTCGTGATGAAAAATTATCACTCCCATGAAAATAGCTCTTAACGCCCGTGAAACTAGTAAGTGCTAAGACTGTTCATTCAAATGTTCATGGCAGTGAAGCATTGCCCCAACCGTGAAGATGGATCAAGTCATGCCTGTGAATGACCATTCATTTTCAGACAGAATGAGTCACGGCTAGAGTCACGGATAGAGTCACGACTTTCATTCACGGCTACAAAGAACAATCATGCCTATGATGTAACATCCTTGACCTTCCCCATATGCATTTCCTCGAACATAAGTGTAACATCCTTGACCTTACCCATATGCATTTTATCGAACATAAGCATCTTGCATACAATTCAATTGAACACATGCATTTCATACGTATTTCTATAGGAACAAGTTTATGACACGCACTAGCTACGTGTCCTAGTATTTGGCACTTGTATCGAGTCGTACTTGTGTAATTATAACCTAAATGAAGATAACAAAGCATTAGAAATAAATTGAATAAGGTGATTAAATTAAACTAAGAAAAATGATTAGATTAAGATTAGTAAACAATTACATTGTTAATTTAGTTAAATCGGGTCAAATGATTAAGTTGTATTATTGTGTGAATTAATGAAATTATAAATATATGTAAATAATAATAATAACAATATAAAATAAAATGAAAATGAAACAAAAGAGAAATATAAGAGAAGAGAAATGAGAAATGAGAAGAGAAAAGAGAAGAGAAAAAGAGAAAAGGACAAAAAACAAGTTGGTTTTATCTTCATCTTTCTTCCCCATTTCTGCCTCCTCACTTCAGCCCCGTTTTCTTCTTCAATTTCCTCCATTTCAGACTTAAATTCTTCCTTTTTTCACCTAGTTTTTGAAGCTAATTGATCCCTTTCAAGGTTTTTCTTGGTAAGTAATCAATTCTTATTCATATAGGGTTGATTTGAGTTGCTTAGGTTCAATATTAGGCACTGAATTGCACCCCGATTTTGATATTAATAGAAATTGATTCTGGAAATGTGTAAAACACAAAAGTTGTTCCTTTATATCTTATATTTGTGGATATGTAAACATTGTTTCAAGATGTTATCTATAGGGAGAGATATACCCTTCGTACTGAAACTGGTCAGGGTATAAACCCTAACCAAGTTAGCTACTGTGTGGTTTGATTTAGAATATGTTAAAGCCCTTATTTGAAGTCTCTAAAAACATAAAATTTGTAGATATATGTGTTTTTTATCTGTATACCAAATTTCAGGTTCATAGATCTTGTAAATGGGGAGTTATGGTGAATGGAACCATGACTGTTCCATGGTTTGAACTGCCTACTGAGTGCCCTGGGCCGATCCAGTACATTGGTTGGATAATTTGAGCTTTTTAGAGCTACATTATGTAAATTATAAAAACATGAAAGTTATATATATATGTCTTATCTAACTTTTGGTACTAATTTTAGCTTAATATGTTATCTATAGACTAAGTTATGGCCTTTGGAAGTCATACTGGTCCGGAAGCCAATTCTATTCTGGAACAGTAATATGTTTGGTATAATTAGAAGACCTTAGAGACATAATTGATAAATGTTGTAAACATGAAACATGTTCCATATGAACCCATATAAGTTTCTGTAAAGTTTCATTAAAATAATACTTATAGAGTGTAAGTTACGATGAACCCAAATGAGTACCCTGAAACTGCCTAAAGGAAGAAAACAAGGCAGAAAACAGAACACTCTTAGAAATTCCACCAAATATTATAAAATGATCCAATTGGTCTGAAATTTGAATATGTACTATATATTTGTGTTATTGTTAATTAGGAACAAGAATCAGAGTAATTGGTCAATTATAGAAAAAGTTATAGGCTAAACAGTCCTATAAGGTCACACTGCCTCATAAGAAAAATCTTAACTATTGACATGAACAATGCATATTAATTTGTTTAAGCCACATTAAGTCTCTCTAATCATGAGTTAATCGATTATGTTTTCATATTAGGCTCACAACATATTGGAGAACCACAAGGAGCAGATAGACAATAAGTTAGGGGTCAGAATCAAAGGAGAACGGTGAGTCTAATTATCAATTGAATTCTTTAGTTCAAATGAATGTTGCTTGCTATGTGATTCATGTGATTGTCATGATTGGTCCTTGATAATGTAATGATGGATAATTTGTGACATTATGGTACATATAAATGGTATACTTGTGGTATATTTGAGGTATATGTTTGACAAATGTTATATATATACATGGTACATGTATAGTATATACAAGGTGTATGCTTGCATATGAGGTATATAGGGAATATATGTATGTTGTATATGATAAAGATGCAATGGTTGATGAATGCTTAAATACAAGTGCATATGTATATGGGCTAAAAAGGCGTTGTGACTAGTTAATCGACATTGCAAAGCAAAAGAAGAGGCCTATGGCCCAACAAATGTGCAAAGCAAAAGAAGAGGCCTATGGCCCAACAAATGTGCAAATGAAACAAATGATCAAGCTAGCTAGCAAATGCAAATGCAAATGTTCACATGGAAAATATTCACATGGAAACTCGGGGCAATGTCTGTTTAACTTAGTCACAACAAAATGAAATAAGCAAAGCATTTGCATACATGAAGAGTAATGATTATATGTTTCAACTTTATTGATACTTATATGATACTGATGAATGGAATGGAATACATGGTATATATTGGAATTGTGATTTATTACTATGAGTTGTTTGGTACTTTAGAGCTTATTGGATGGTTATTCTCACTGAGCCGCAACTCATCAATTTGCATCATTTTTCAGGTAAAGAAAAGTGATAGCTCATTTTGAGTAGCGTATAAAAGACATGGAGCACAGGTCACTGGCCGAGCCTCATCACTCTCTCTCTCCTTGCATTCCACACAAGCATGAAAATATGTCATATGTGTTTTTGTATTTACGTGCTTGAATATGTATAGTCATTTTGGAATGAGTCTAAATATGTATAAATGAAATCAACTCGAAAATACTTATGTGTAAAGTTAATTTTTTGATATATGTGATATATTATATTGTGGTGAAAACCTCAGTGTTAACTTTGCAAAATCAGTGAATAATATTACAGGATATGAGACTTGCAAGTCATTGAATGAAATTATAGGATATGAGACTTGCAAAGTCATGAAATTATATTACAGGATATGAAAAAAATTTTACTACTATTGTTAACAGGGTATTTTACCTTTCCAGTACACTATGTATGATTACTTGATATTTGGATAGGTTATACTAAAATGCATAAGATGTGGTGTTACATATGAACCTGGAGAGAGAAACTTATTAGGTGCGAACAAGAAAGTAGTTGAACGACTATTTTCACATTAAATGCACCCCAAGATGGCTATATTTGATCTGGAAGTATAAATACAACACATTTATGATTTCTACAAGTTAGAACAATCATTCAATCTTCTAATCTTATATAGTTTGTGCATTTATTTTTGATCCAACAACTTTCTTTATTTGTGATTGTAAAACTATAATTGCTCATAATTGTTGAGCATTTAGGTTGGTGAGTGCTTTCATCTTGTAATCAATTACTCAAAAGTGAGTTTGAATGAGTTGGGTTGCGAGTGAACACTTGTAAGGGTTTTTGTGTGAGCCATAAAAAACACATGGATTTGGTTGTTGTGTTAGCCATTAAAACACAAGAGTTATTTTTGGGTTAGGCATTAGCCAAGAGAGAAACACCATAGTTAAGAGAGCTAGAAATAAAATTCTATTGTAACACTTCAAGTGTTAGTGAAACACCCAATTGAGATTGGGTAGAGGAGTAGACTTTGTTAATGCCTAAACCTCTATAAATCTTGTGTCCACTATATCCCTCTTCCTTTGACCATTCATTATTTAGCTTATTCTTTCTTCATGTAATTTTTATTTGCCAACCAATTCAACCCTTTAACATCCAGTGATTTAGGCCCTGATTATTCGTGAGCATAGTGAAGCGCGCTGGTTCAATTGGAGTCTAAATTTGAACCCATAAAAAAATGACTAATAATAAGAAAAAATAATTAAAGGTATTATTATTTGGGAATTAAAAAGATTAGTGCTATAATTAGAAAAAAATAAAATTTCCTATGGAAAAAATTGGTATTATGGCAATTGTTGGGGGAAGAAGTGTGAATACGGAAGGCGATGGGGTAAATATGGAATTTCTCAAAGTTTAAATGTTAATCAAGATTATTAACTTAATTAACCAATAAGAATTAGGATTAATTTTAATTAGTGGGATCCACACCTTAATCAAAGTATAAAAGTAAAAAATAAGAGGAATTCTCCATTCTTCAACCAAAATATCTAACTTTTCTTCATCTTCTTTTCTCCTCTCTTTGCTGTCCACTCTAGCCTTCCATAAGCCACCATTTTCCTTCAAATCAAGATTGAAAAAGTGAGGAAAGAAAGTAGTTGTGAGAGATTAAAATTCGGAATTAAGGTGTTCTTGCCATAAAATGAGTAAAGGAGCAAGAAAGAGGGAAGAAGGAAGACAAGAAAAGGGAGATTGGTTAGGGGGAATTTCGGCCCACCTTGGAGAACACTTAAGGTGAGTTTATTCTTCTTGAATTCAACCTTTTTCCTTCTATTTGAGACCTATAATGATGATAGATGTGATTAGGTTAGGTAGATTGAGCTTATGTTGCAAGATTGGAAGTAGAAATTTAAGTTTGTGATTAGTTGATGAAAGTTGTAGTTAAACTTTGAATTAATGATATTTAATGTTAGTTAATTGTTTTATGGCTTAAAAACTAAAGAAAATATGATGTTAAAGGATGAGTGAGGGGCTGCCATAGTTAAAGAAATTTGGGGGAAATTGAAATTAACATAGAAACACCACAATTAGTAATAGATTAAGGGTGAATTGAGTGTTGAATTGAAGAAAATGAATTGGGAACTAAGATATGGTTTTCGGGCAGCCATGACATGTGAAGAGGGAAGTTTAACCTTAGTAAATTTTAGCTCAATTAAGGTGTAAAATATATTAGGAGCATTAGAATATTATATAGACATGAAAAGTATTGGAAATGGATGTTGGAATTGAAATATGGTATGGTTGTGTAGGAAAAATCAATGAACAAGTGAGAGGCTCTCAAGAGGGTGACAAAGGTAAGGAGAAAGCTAGCTAATAAGGGAAGGAAAAGTAGGTTTAAGGGAAGAATCGAGATTGATTAGGTATGTGTTTCATTAATAAAAATCTTACATGTTGTTAATATGTATGGAATTATATATTATGGTTTGATATGTTGTGTTTGTAATATGTTGTGTGATTTGTTGTGGCTGTTGATATTTTATATCAAAATAGGACCAAATGGTGTGAAATAATTGAGACATATGAATGTAGTTGTAATTCTGGAAATTTTAGAATCAAAATGAATGCAAATGATGAATGTGGTTGAAATATGGATTGATGCCAAATGATGGCTCGGGTACAAAATTCCAGGAATAACCCTGACTATTTTGATGATAACTTGAGTTCTGGAATTATGTTTTGTATGTTCTTTATTGAAAATGAAATCTAAGACACATGGATTTAATTTTTATTTAGATCATAAAATCTAATTATGCCTAGATTTTCCCAGCAAAATGCATGAAGTTCAAACCTAGAATCTGTCTAGAAATTTCTAGGCAGAAATTTATGTGATGATGTAGTATTCAATTGATCATAACTTTTGATAGAAAACTGGGATTTGAGTGATTTGTGATGAATCTGAAAGCTCAGACAATAAGATAAAAATGATTAGAAGACTAGAACTACCAATTCGAGTTATAAATGGGCTAAAAATGAAGCCCAAATATAGGTCTGAAATCTGCCATAGGTAAAAACATAAAATCTTGGGCTTTTGCATGTGTTGTGATTATTATATGTAATAATTAATGTGAATATTTACGTTGATGATAATTATAAATGTTTAACAAATTATTTATGTGTGAGATTATAATACAATAATAATGGAAATAAAGAAAAACAAAATATGAATAATTTTGGGAATTGATTAATATTGTCATTTTTGAAAATATTGTGAATTAATATAAAAATAGTTAAGCCCAAAGACACCTAGGCTAGAACTAGAATAGAGAATAGTTTGGCATGCCAATCAGGGGATTTAGGCACTCGGTGCTAAATATAAAAGCCGGTAATGACAATTTATAAATACGTTCGGCACAAAATTATTAAGCCGGTAATGATAAAATTATTAAGCCGATGATGACATTTTTATAAAAGCGCTCGGCACAATATTATGAAAGCCGAAAATAGCAACCCTGTTATTCCTATTAGTTAGTTCGGTTATAGGTGTTATGGGCACAAGAATATAATAATAATAATAATAATAATAATAATAATAATAATAATAATAATAATAATAATAATAATAATAATAATAATAATAATAATAATAATATCGAAGTATGTGATTTTTATAAATATTATATGAATTAAAGTTGTTAAATATTGTGTATTTGCTGAAATTTATTAATTTTATATAATTCTTTATTTTATGCCTTATTTATTAAATGGTTAATTAATATGTGAGAAAATTTATATGTATGTAAAATTTTTATCATTGAAGCACCACTAAGCTAGTAGCTTAGCGCGGGTAGTTTCCTCTCATGCAGGTTAGAAGGGTAGCCGTAGAAATTAGAATTGTCAGAAGAAGAAGGGTATCCGGAGGAAAACAGCTAGAAGCTTTGGTTATCTTTTTGGTATATTTTGTTAAAACCTTGTAAATTAAATTATCGTTTTTATTTCATATAATGTGTATTAAAGATGTGAATTAAAATGTAAAAGAACATAGTTTGGATGTAAATTAATATATTTTATAAATAAATAAAATTTTGAGTATTTATGCTTGTAACGATTTTTATTTCATTGTCTGTAATATTTTCGTAAAAAAAAAAATTCTTCACTTCATTAATTCTATAAAACAGTAAAACGGGTAATGCTCACTTGCCTTATTGAACTATAGTGGGGTAAGGGGGTGTTACAAACCCCCTCCCCCCTTATTGGTTATTGTTTTGGGCAACAATTGGTATTAGAGCCTAGTTTAGTAATTAAGTCTAAAAAGCGCTAGTAAAAATCAAACTATGGCCAACAAAGGATTTCATAGTCTCAAGCTCTTCTTTGATGGAGCTAATTATGCGAATTGGAAATTCAATATGGAAATCTATCTTGATAGTGAAGGAATAGATGTTTGGGAGTTTATTCAGAAAGAATGGACACCTCCAACAAGAAGAAATTTTGAAGGAGAAGAAGAAATCACTCTAAGCGATGATTGGATAAAAATTTAGAAAAGAGCAAATGGCAAGAATAAGAAAGCCACAACTATCATAATAAGCTCTTTATCTCTTGAAGAGTGTGGTAGGATTCAATATTGTCTTACCACTTACTCGATTTGGAAGACCTTGGAGAACTACCATGAAGACACCAAATAAGTTAAGTCCAAGAAGGTTCAACTTCTTGTCACCGAGTGTGAGCTCTTCAAAATGAAGCCAAATGAGATCATAACCTAGATTACAAATCATCTTCATGCCATTGTTAATGGAATGAGGAATCTTGGAAAATACTAGAGCTTGGAAGACATAAACAATAAGATTTTGAAGAGTCTTCTAATGAAGGATTATGGCTCAAGAGTTGCGGGCATAAAAGAAGCAATTAAAGACTTAAGTGTGATCCCCACCAACGTGCTAATTGGCAAACTTCTTACTCATGAGCTGGCTCTAGTAAGAGATAAAGATAATGAAGGAGAAAAAGAGAGGAGAAAGCTAATTGCACTCAAAGCATCAATTTCCATGCTTATAGATTAAGATTTTCTTAGTGATGAAGAATTAGTTGATGAAGAAGGCGAACAAATAGCCCTACTTTCAAGGAGGATCAATAGATTCTTCTTCAACATATATGGATCAATCAAGAACTACAAGCAAAAGGCTTCATAGTTCCCTCCTAAAAACTTTTCATCCAATAAAGGCAAGAAGGAAGTAAAATGCTATGAATGTAGAAAGAAAGGTCACATCAAATCGGAGTCTCCTAAGCTCAAGAAGTAAAAGAGAAGACCCAATAAAGAAGATGAAGAGAAGGGTCACAAAGCCACTTGGAATGATGACTCTTCCTCATTCTACACCTCAACATTCTAACTATCTATGTGATTTAATTGATGATGATGATGATGATGTAGTTGAAGTCTTAAACCTTGAAATAGAAAGATACAAAAAGAAACTAGAACTTTATAGAAAAAGTAGATCAAAGCTTAGAAATGATTTTAATGACCTTCAAAAGGTAGTTGAAGAGCTAAAACTTTCAAATGACTCTTGAAAAATATCATTAGATAAATTTCCTTCAAACCCTTAACAAACTCTCTTTTAAAAGAAAATAATGCTTTGAAAAACAAAGTTGAGGAGCTTAGAAATTCTATTTCTAGATGCCACAAAGGGAAGGAGAGCTTAGATTGTCACACCACATCTTATACATTAGAGTCCAACCTATCCCTGTATCAAAGAATCACACATAACATACTGGAAAGGTACAATACCCTATTAATAATGGTAGTAAATTTTTTTTCATATCCTGTAACATCATTCAATGACTTTGCAAGTCAACTTTGAGGCTTTCGCTACAATATGGTATATCACATATACTAAAACATAAACTTTGCACATCAGTATTTACGGGTTGCTTTCATTTATAAATTTTTAAAATTCCAAAATAACTAACATATTCCAACTCATAAATACAAAATGCAGATGACATATTTTCATGCTCGTGTGGAATACAAGGAGAGAGAGTGATGAGGCTCGGCCAATGACCTGTGCTCCATGTTTTCTATACGCTACTCAATGAGCTATCACTTTTCTTTACCTGAAAAATGATGCAAATTGATGAGTTGTGACTCAGTGAGAATAATCATCAAATGAGCTCTAAAGCACCAAGAAACTCATTGTAATAAATCACAAATGCAATACATACTATGTATTCCATTCCATTCATCAGTATCATATAAATATCAATAAAGTTGAAATATATAATCATTACTCTTTACATATGCAAATGCTTTGCTTATTTCATTTTGTTATGACCAAGTTAAACAGACATTGCCCCGGGTTTCCATGTGAACATTTGCATTTGCTAGCTAGTTTGATCATTTGTTTCATTTGCACATTTGTTGGGCTATATGCCTATTCTTTTGCTTTACAATATCGATTAACTAGTCACAACACCTTTTAAGTCCATATGCATATGCACTTGTACTTAAGCATTCATCAATCATTGTATCTTATCACATATAACATACATATACCGCATATATGCATCATATGCCACGCATATACCTTGTATATATATAACATATGTCAAACATATACCTTAAATATACCGCAAGTATACCATTTATATGTACCACAATGTCACAAATTATCCATCATCATATTATCAATGATCAATCATGGCAATCATCTGAATCACATAGCAAGCAACATTCATTTGCGCTAAAGAATTCAATTGATAATTAGACTCACCTTTCTCCTTTGATTTCGACCCCAAACTTATTTTATATTCGCTCCTTGTGGGTCTCCAATATGTTGCGAGCCTAATATGAAAATATAATCGATTAACTCTATAAGGTTTTGAAGAATGAATCATATTCATAAATGCAGCGAAAAATAAAATTTTTCAAAACCCAAAATAAAAGATCATACTTGTACCATTAAAACTAATTTATATAAATGTAAATGTTAAAAATTATACCTTTTAATTTTTACTTGTTCTTCAAATCATCACTTTGTTGGGTTGTAGCAAACCACAAACATCCACACTAGGATATTTCTAATGATAATTCACGCGAAAAATGAAGAAGAAAATATCAAGAGAAAATGGTTTGAACAAATTCAAAGTGCTAGCTTTGAAAGTGTTCTTGAGAGAATTTTCGTTGTCTTAAAAATATTTTTTTTTCACAAAAATATTTTCATGTCTATTTTCTTCCATTTGATGTCTTTTCTATTTGAATCAAAATAAAAAATAGGATGAAAAGTCAAAAATGGAGAAAATGGAAACTAATGAATAGTAATTGGCCATAATTGGCCTAATTATGGCCAAAAATAGCCGTTGGCCAACGGATGGGAAGCTGCAGGCACACTGGGCCTGCTGCGGGCTACTGTTGGGCAGCCTAGCTGGCCCGTAAGGTGGGCCAGCAGCCTACCTAGCATGTGTGGGCCCACGTGGGCCCGTACGGGTCCGTGACATTCCCAAACGATTTTTTGATGCGATCTCAACGCGATTTATCCTAAAATAATTCTCTCATATTTTGGATCTTATCCAAGACCATTTTACTCATTCTCCATATCTTCAATTCGTGTGATCCATTAGGTTCCCGGTTAAGTTGGCCACTTAAATTAACAATTAATTTAAGTAGGTCATGAGTGGTATCTAGCAACATATCATGACTCCCAATTGACCGGAAAGTCAGTGGTTTGACTACGAACCTTTCCATAGACAATTTCTGTGCAATTATTCCTTTCACCATTCTATACCCACTTGGTTCAGAGTATGGACATGTGTCAACCCCCACTAGACTTACTACATCACGTCTAGTCTAAGTAATGTTATTTCTTGTCCTTGAGGCTGATTACTCTCTTAGATATGTCATTGAAGACTATGTTTATGACATTTCCACTCCGGCCAGAGATTCTTGAGTAATGACCACGACAAGAGGCCATTGGTATACACTCCTTTTTATCAAGAGTGGTGAATCCTTTGTTGGTTACCCAATTACCTTCAAATACCTCAAGCTATATCCAATCACCACCCTATGATCTACGTTTCTGAGGCAAGAAGGAATAGTGTGAAAATATAGAATCAATATTCAAGATATCCTTGAGTACCTCAAGTCTAAGGATACTTGCACCATTGCTATGAAGAGACTATCATTGAAATTTGAATAGATTATCCATATGATTGTCTCATAGTTGGTCATCCAATGTACTTAGCTACATTTAGCAAGCATCCACATGTTAACTCTAAACATCTCATGTTTATAAATTTTGAGATCTACTACTCGATCCAATCAAGGAGTGTAACATGTGCTAGTCTATCTGGATTAATAATGTCCCATCTCATTAATCTTATGACTAGGGATAATTTTGATACTAACATAATTACACATGATAAGAATCTCAATATCATGATCTCATCATGATTTCCTTCATGCTATGTTATGTATTAAGGACTTCATTAATTGATTTAAGATCACTTATCAATTCATATATCAAATGAACATCAAATTAATGAAAAAGCCTTTTATTAATCAAATACATTTGTACAATAAGTGTTAAAGGTGATTGCCTTTAGAGCACTCCTCTAATAACCTCCCACTTGCACTAAAGCCAATCGCCTTTGTATTTAATTCCATAGGCGAGTACATGAGAATCATATTTCTTTTGGGGAAGTGGCTTAGTTAAAGGATCAAAAATATTCGGATCAGTGGGCACTCTTTCTATCTTTACATCATTCCTACCAATGATTTCTCTAATCAATTGGTATATTCTAAGTACATGTTTGGATATCTGATGAGACCGTGGCTCCTTTGCTTGCGCAATGGCTCCATTATTATCACAATACAATTGTATTGGATCAATAATGCTAGGAACCACTCCAAGTTCTGTGATGAATTTCCTTATCCAAACTGCTTCCTTTGCTATTTCAGAAGCTGCAATGTACTCTGCTTCGGTTGTGGAATCAGCAGTCATTTCCTGTTTGGAACTCTTCCAACTAACTACTCCACCATTTAGTATGAATATATAACCTGACTGAGATTTTGAGTCATCCTTGTCAGATTGGAAGCTGGCATTGGTATACCTGCTCACAGTAAGATCTCCATCTCCATATACCAAGAATACATCATTAGTTCTTCTTAAGTACTTAAGGATATTCTTGACAGCCACCCAATGACCCTCACTAGGGTTCGATTGGTATCTACTCGTGACACTTAAAGCATATGATTCATCGGGTCTTGTACATATCATAGCATACATGATTGATCCTATAGTTGAAGCATATGGAATCAAACTCATGTGTGTCCTCTCATCTTGTGTCTTTGGACACAAAGACTTTGAGAGAGTAATCCCATAGGTCATGGAAATATATCCCCTCTTGGACTGCTCCATGCTAAACCTCTTTAGCATCTTATCTATGTTTGTAGACTATGAAAGACCAAGCAATCTTTTAGATCCACTCTATAGATCTTTACCCCAAAATGTAGACTGCTTCTCCAAGGTCTTTCATAGAGAAATTCTTGGATAACCAAATTTTGACTGATTATAAGGCTGAGACATCATTTCCCATTAATAATATGTCATCTAGATATAACACAAGAAATACGATTGCACTCCCACTAACCTTTTTGTAAACACAAGGTTCATCCAAATTTTGTAAGAAACCAAACTGTTTGATTGTCTAATATTCCAACTCCTGGATGCTTGCTTTAATCCATAAATGGTTCTTTAAAGCTTACATACCTTTTTGCCATATTTGGATATGAAACCTTCTGGTTGTGTCATGTACACATCCTTAGTCAGATTTCCATTAAGGAAAATTATTTTCACATCCATTTTCCATATCTCATAATCATAATGAGTAGCAATGGCTAGGAGTATCTTTATGGATTTAAGCATAACTACTGGGCTAAAAATTTCATCGTAGTCAATTCCTTGTCTTTGACGATAACCTTTAGCAACAAGTCTAGCTTTTTAGGTAATCACATTACCATCCATGTCAGTTTTCTTTTTGAAAACCCATTTGCACCCTATAGGCTTTATTCCTTCGGGTGGGTCAACCAAAGTCCATACTTGGTTTTCATACATGGAATCCATTTCTGACTTCATGGCTTGAAGCCATTTGTCAGATTCTGAACTATTTAGATCCTCTTCATAGGTTGTAGGCTCATCATTTTCTATGAGCAATATGTCATTCTGTTCACTAATGAGAAATCCATATCTCTCTGGAACAGTACGTATCCTACTTGACCTACGAAGCTTTTGTGCTTCAGAAGGTTGAGTTGTTATATCATCTGTATAAGTAACAAGCTCGGGTTCAAAGAGTTGATCAGCATCTGTTTGAGCATCTTGAACTTCCTCAAGTTCAATTTTGCTCCCACTATCTCTTTTTATAAGGAATTCTCTTTCTAAAAAGATAGCATGTCTTGAAACTAAAACCTTTTGTTCCAAGGGGTGGTAAAATTGATATCCATATGATAGTTTTGGATATTCCACAAATAGACATCGGTCAGACTTAGCTTCTAGCTTATCTAACATTGTCCGCTTCATATAAACAGGGCAACCCCAAATTCTCATGTAAGAAAATGTGGGCCTCTTGTTACACCATATCTCATATGGAGTAACATCAATTGACTTTGAAGGAACTCCATTTAATATATAAATGGCGGTCTCTAGTGCATAACCCCAAAAGGATTTAGGCAATTCCGCAAAACTCATCATAGACCTTACCATGTCTAACAAGGTTCGGTTTCTTCTTTCAGCCACACCATTGTGTTGTGGCATGTAAGGTGGAGTCCATTGAGATAAAATCCCATTATCCCTAAGATAATCTAGAAACTCTTGGCTCAAGTATTCACCTCCTCGATCTGATCGAAGTGTTTTAATACTTTTGCCAAGTTATTTCTCTACTTCATTTCTGAATTCTTTGAACTTTAAAAAAGCTTCAGATTTGTATCTCATAAGATACACGTATCCATATCGTGAGTAGTCATCAATAAAAGTAATGAAGTAGATGAAACCACCTCTAGCGTGTGTACACATTGGACAATATAGATCTGAATGTATGAAGTCTAAAAGTCCATTAGCACGTTCACCCTTTCCCTTAAAGGGTAATTTAGTCATATTCCCTAGTAAACAAGATTCACATGTGTCATATGATTCATAATCAAATGACCCCAAACTACCACTTTTGAGTAGCTTCGCCATGCGTTTCTCACTTATATGACCAAGACGACAATGCCATAAATAAGATGATTTCAACATATCTCGTTTTTTCCTTTTATTATCATTGATGTTTAAAATTGGATTTGACATATCTAATATGCATATTCCATTGCATAATGTACCATTAGCATAAAAAATTCCATTCAACATAATAGAACAACAATTGTTACTAAAAGCTAAAAGGAAACCATCTTTATTTAGACTTGAAACATAAATAATGTTTTTAGTCAAAGCAGGTACATAATAGCAATTATCCAAATATAATATAAGCCCATTAGGGAGGGTCAATACATATGTTCTTATAGCTAATGCACCAACCCTTGCTCTATTTCCAATGCGTAGGTCTGACTCTCCTTTATTGAGCTGTCTACTGTTCCTTAGGCCCCGCATATTAGTGCATATGTGTGAGCCACAACCGTATCTAATACCCATATATTATTATTGGAAACAGTATTAATTTCAATGAAAAAAATACGTGAAGTAGATGGGGCATCAGATGCCTTATTCTTCAAGGACTCCAAGTAAGCCTTACAGTTTCTTTTCTAATGGCCATCCTTGCCACAATGGAAGCATGTCCCTTTTGGAGCAATCTCCTTGGCCTTCTTTTTGGCCACACCTCCCTTAGGCTTCATGGACTTCTTCTTCTTCTTCTTAAGGTTCTTCCTTTTAGAACTTGAAGAGTCCACCAGCATCACAGCCTTACTGTCCCTCTTGACAGATGGCTCAACTGTTTTAAGCAAGTTAATCAACTTAGGAATAGTGGTAGAGATTTGGTTCATCCTATAATTGAGCAAAAAATGTGAATAACTATCAGACAAATCAGTTAAAATTAAGTCAATACTTAATTCATGGTCCATCACAAATCCCAAGGTGGCCAACCTCTCAATATAGTCATTCATCTTCAATGCATATTGCACTGGAGATGTCCCCTCAACCATCTTAGTGATGAAGAGCAACCTTGATGTTTCGAACCTTTCGGAATGTGCTTGCTCATCAAAAAGCTCTCTTAGATGGTATACTATGGAATTAGCATCCATAGCCTCATGTTGCTTTTGCAACTCAGCTGAAATAGTAGCAAGCATAATGCAGCTTGTCATCTCACTATCATCGAGATGTTTTTGATATGCCTTCTGAACATCTTCAGAAGCATTAGCAGTAGGGGGATTAGAGAGTGCCTCATCTAGGACATAGCCAATCTTTTTGGATTTGAGAACTATTCTCAGATTTCTTAGCCAATCCAAAAAATTGGGCTAAGTCAACTTATTTGATTCCATTAGCGATCGCAAATTCACATTTGTGATGATCATGATTTAGCAACCTAGATGTAAAATAGAACATGTTAGAATGTACATAAAATGCATGTTTATTAGGTCTTTAATAAATCGCATTGTGGCTCCCACTATTTTATTGCGAATCCATAGCCCTCACTATGAACCCGAGAGAACTTATATGGATGTTCTCCTAGTGGGTCGATATCCAACTAGCTAAGAATAACCTTGAGGCAACTCAACAAGCTATCCTTAGTTTGGTTGGTAGGTATCTAATCCATATAAATTGCATTATTCATGCAACTATCGAATCTTGTGCTATCAACTTATTGATGTGTGCACATACATTGGGCTATCGACTCTTGATATGTGTACATCTCATGTATGCAAACCCAACTTCACTTCCAATACACATTAACCTTGGCGCAAAATCTAATTTCAATGGATTGAACATATTCTTATAGAGTGAGCTTGAGGCAACTCAACAACCCTAACTCTAGAAGAACTCTGGTTCTCCCCATATTAATGGAAGGCGTAAGACTTAATTGTTTATTTAGTAAGGGATTTCTTTGTTAACTCTCATCAAGTTATTATTTCATGCATTTATATATCATACATTCATCAAATTGATATATAAAGTCAATCTCTTGAGCCAAAGAGAAATTGACTAGGTCTTACCTAGGTATATGCATGAATTTACAACCCAAAATAGAAATAAAATTCCTATTTCTAAGTCTTCTTGTTTATGGTACCATCTCCTTTGCTTCTTGCTCCTTTGTATCTTCAATCTATCCTAATTCTATGTAATCTAATTACATTTTTTCAAATTATAGAAAATCTCAATTTACATTTGAGGGGAGTAAGATGATAAGAGAAATATATAAGAAAGAAAAAGACGTAGGGACATGCAGGCCCTATTTACAATAAAACAAAATAATTCCATGCTTGCTCAATCACATTGGGCCTAAGTCCATAATCATCTATCATGTCTTTTCATACACCCATAATATGCATTCTCTAATGCATAAAATAAAAATGACAATTTTGGATTTCTATTTGTAAATCGATTCAAATCGAAATTGCCTATATGTGTTCTTTCGGTTAATTTAATTTTGTACGTCATTTTAAAGTAGAATTTAATATTTAATCAAATTAAATTCAATTTCATATTTCCAGAAATAATTCAAAATTAATTCTCCTTAAAATCAGAATATTATGATGTTAAAATTAAACAATTTAATTTTAATATACATACCAATTTCTAGTCATACTAGAATTACAATTGCAGAACTTAAATTAATTCAAAATTAATTTCTAAAAATTCTAAAAATTTCATGAACATCAAATCACCATTCTAATTTTCTTTAGGTTAGCTCAAGTTCATCAAAATATTTTTGATACAAGCCAAAATTACTAAAACAAACAAACCAACACACTTAGAGACTCAAAATGACTAATTCGATATCTAGAATTTTTAAAATTTCAAATGCTTGAAAAATAATTTTGGCATGAATCTAACATCACAATAACATATTTTTAATCACATAAAAATTATTTTAAGGTATTGGAAATAAAATAAACACATGCAAAAAAATCAAACAAAACAGCCCCACCGGGTATGCTAAAACAGTCCCGTTTTTGTGTTTGTTTGAAAAATTAATTAAAATAATTTTTAATTAATTATTGGACACTTACAAAGGCATAAATATATTCTCAATATGTCTAAATAATGTTTTTCATAATTAAATTACAAATAAAATGTAACCAGCCCTATCAATTAAGCCAAACAACAACACATGTTTATAAAAAGGCAATTTTAGGCATTTTTGAAATAAATCCAAAATTAATTGTTTGAATCACATTCAAATCATTTTTCAATCAAAATAATCATTCTTAATCATCCCATAATCAGATTAAAGAAAGAAAAATGTGTAAATTATATTTTACAAATTAATTTCCAGTTTACAAAACCTATTGATCCAAAATCATCAAAAACATGCAATCTCATTGCACTTTCAATTAAAATTAATTTTAATGGATACAAGGAGGCTCTGATACCAATGTAGGATTTTGAAGAATGAATCATATTCATAAATGTAGTGAAAAATAAAATTTTTCAAAATCCAAAACAAAAGATCATACTTGTACCATTAAAACTAATTTATATAAATGTAAATGTTAAAAATTATACCTTGTAATTTTTATTTGTTCTTCAAATCTTCACTTTGTTCGGTTGTAGAAAACCACAACAATCCACACTAGGATGTCTCTAATGATAATCCACACAAAGAATGAAGAAGAAACTATCAAGAGAAAATGGTTTGAACAAATTTAATGTGTTAGCTTTGAAAGTGTTCTTGAGAGAATTTTTGTTGTCTTAAAAATATTTGTTTTTCACAAAAATATTTTCATATCTATTTTCTGCCATTTGATGTCTTTTCTATTTGAATCAAATTCAAAAATAAGATGAAAAGTCAAAAATAGAGAAAATGGAAACTACTAAATAGTAATTGGCCATAATTGGCCTAATTATGGTAAAAAACAGTCGTTGGCCAATGGATGGGAAGCTGCAGGCGCGCTGGGCCTGCTGCAGCGCGCCTGCAGCGGGCTGCTGCTGGTAGCCCAGCTGGCCCGTATGGTTGGCCAGCCTAGCCAGCGCAGGCCCGCGCGGGCCCGTGACACTCCTGAACGATTTTTTCATGCGATCTCATCGCGATCCATCCTAAAATAATTCACTCATATTTTAGATCCTATCCAACTCCATTTTACTCATTCTCCATATCTTCAATGCATGTGATCCATTAGGTTTCTGGTTATGTTGGCCACTTAAATTAACAATTTATTTAAGCAGGCCATGAGCGGTATCTAACAACACATCATGACCCCCAATTGACTGGAAAGTCTGTGGTTTGACTACGAACCTTTCCATAGATAATTTCTGTGCAATTATTCATTTCACCATTCTATACCCCATTTCGTTCAGAGTGTGGACATGTGTCAACTCTCACTAGACTGATTATGTCACGTCTAGTCCAAGTAATGTTAGTTTTTGTCCTTGAGGCTCATTACTCTATTAGATATGTCATTGAAGACTATCTTTATGACAATTCCACTCCGGCCATAGATTCCTGAGTAATGACCACAACAAGAGGCCATGGGTATACACTCCTTCCATCAAGAGTGGTGAATCCTTTGTTGGTTACCCAATTACCTTCAAATACCTCAAGTTGTATCCAATCACCACCCTATGAGCTATCTCTCTGAGGCAACAAGGAATAGTGTAAAAATACAGAATTAATATTCAAGATATCCTTGAGTACCTCAAGTCTAAGGATACTTGCACCATTGCTATGATGAGACTATCATTGACATTTGAATAGATTATTCATATGATTGTCTCATAGTTGGTCATCTAATGACCTTAGCTACACTTAGCAAGCATCCACATGTTTACTCTAAATATCTCATGTTTATAGATTATGAGATCTACTACTCGATCCAATCAAGGAGTGTAATATGTGCTAGTCTATCTGGATTAATAATGTCTCATCTCGTTAATCCTATGACTAGGGATAATTTTTATACTAACATAATTACACATGATAAGAATCTCAATATCATGATCTCATCATGATTTCCTTCATGCTATGTTATGTATCAAGGACTTCATTAATTGATTTAAGATCACTTATCAATTCATATATCAAATGAACATCAAATTAATGAAATAGCCTTTTATTAATCAAATAAATTTGTACAATAAGTGCTAAAGGTGATTGCCTTTAGAGCACTCGTCTAAAAATCTCATGATTAGGGAGACTTAATGTGGCTTAAACAAATTAATATATATTGTTCATATCAATAGCTAAGATTTTTTTTCCTATGAGGTAGTGTGACCTTATGGGACTGTTTAGCCTATTAATTTTTCTATACTTGACCAATTACTCTAATTTTTATTCCTAATTAAAATTAACATATAATTATATAAAATATTAAAATTTCATACCAATTAGATCATTGTACAATGTTTGGTGGAATTTCTAAATGTGTTATGTTTTCTGCCCTATTTTCTGCCTTTAGGCAGTTTCAGGGTACCAACTTTGGTTCATCATAACTTATAATATATAAGTCATATTTTAATGAAACTTTATAGATACTTATATGGTTTCAAATGGAACATTTGTTGCATGTTACAACTTTTATCAATTATGTATCTATGGTCCTCAAATTATAAGAAACATTTGATTGGTCTATAATAGAATTGGCTTCCGGACCAGTATGACTTCGAAAGGCCATAACTTAATCTACACATAACATATTAAGCTGAAATTAGTATCAAAATTTAGAAAATACATATAAATATAACTTTAATGTTTTGATAATTTACATAATCTATCTATAAGGAGCTTAAGATAGCTAAAAATGTTGCTCGATCTAGCCAGGGCATTAAGCAGTCAGCTTAACTATGGAACATTCATGGTTCCATTAACAATAACTCAAACTCCACGAGACATATGAACCTGAAATTTGGTATACAGATACATAACACATATATCTACAATATTTAGGTTTTGAGATACTTCGAATAATGGCTTTAACATATTCAAAACTAAAGAGCACAGTAGCTAACTTGGTTAGGGTTCACACCCTGACCAGTTTCAGTAGAGAGAGGATTTCTCTTCCGATACACAAAAGCTTGCAACACAGTTTACATATTCATAAATCTAAGACATAAAGGAACAACGTTTATGTTTTAAACTTTTCTAGAATCAATTTCTATATGTATCAAAATATGGGTTTAAGTCAGTGCCTATTAATGAACCTTAGCAACTCAAATCAACCCTATAACAATAAGAATTGATTACTTACCAAGAATGAAATTGCAAGGGATAAATTTGCCTAAAAAGAAAGTGAAACAAGGAAGAATTGAGTTCTAGAATGGAGGAAGATGAAAAACGGGGCTGAAGTGAGGAGGCAGAAATGGGGGAGGAAGATAAAGCTAACTTTTTCTTTTTGTCCTTTTTATCTTTTCTCTTTTCTCTTCTCTTTTCTCTTCTATTCTCTTTTCTCTTCTCTTCTCTTTTCTCTTCTCTTCTCTTTTATTTTTCTTTTGTTTCATTTTCATTTTATTTTATCTATATTATTATTATTATTTTCATATATTTATAATTCCACTAATTCACACAATAATACAATTTAATCATTTGGCCCGATTTAACTAAATTAACAATGTAAATGTTTATTAATCTTAATCTAGTCATTTTCATTACTTTAATTTATCACCTTATTCAATTTATTTTCATTACTTTGTTATCCTCATTTAGGTTATAAGTATACACGTGCGACTCGATTTAATTGCCAAATACTACGACACGTAGCTACTGCGTGCCATGAACTTGTTTCGAAGGAAATATGTATGAAATGCACATGTTCAATTGGATTATATGGAAGATGCATATATTCAAATGAAATGCATGTGGATATGCATGTGGGGAAGGTCGGGGATGTTGCAATTCTCCCCTTTTAAAAATTTGGTCCTCGAAATTTAATACCTGGAAACAGGTGTGAATATTGCTTTTTCATATTCTCTTCCATTTCCCATGTTGCCTCTTCTTGTGAATGGTTTCTCCATAATACCTTAACTAAAGGTATTTCTCTGTTTCTCAATTGTTTAGTCTTATATCCGATGATTTCCACTGGTTCCTCAACATAACTCATATCCTCTGCAATCTCAATGGCTTGATCTTTAAGTACATGTGTAGGATCTGACCTGTATCTTCTAAGCATGCTCACATGAAACACATTATGAATCTGAGCCATCTCTGGTGGTAAAGCCAACCTATAATCCAATGGACCAACCTTTTCAAGAATTTCATGAGGCCCTATGTACCTTGGGCTCAATTTACCTTTCTTGTCGAATCGAATTACCCCTTTCCATAGAGATACATGAAGAAACACCTTTGCACCTAACTCGTATTCCATCTCCCTTCTATGCTGATCAACATAACCTTTTTGTCTGTCCTGTGCTACCTTTAGCTTGTTTTTGACAACCTTGATTTTATCCACTGTGTCTTGTACTATTTTTGTCCCTTCTAATGCATGTGCTCCTTCTTCATCCCAAATGATGGGGCTTCAGCACTTTTTGCCATACAATGCCTCATATGGTGCCATCTGGATACTGCTATGATACGGGTTGTTGTAAGCAAATTCAATCAATGCTATATATTCATCCCAAGCACCTCTAAATTCCATAGAACATGCCTTAAAGCATCTTCCAATGTCTGTATAGTCCTTTCTGATTGTCCATCAGTCTGTGGGTGGAATGCAGTGCTGAAATTCAATTTTGTTCCCAATGCATCTTGTAAACTCACCCAAAAATGTGAATTAAACTATGGATCTCTATCAGACACAATGGACACTGGAATGCCATGCAATCTGACTATCTCATTCACATATAATTTTTCTAAACTCTCGAGTGTACATCCCCATCTAATAGGTAGAAAATTTGCTGACTCGGTTAATCTATCAACAATTACCCATACTGCATCATTTTTCCGTGGAGTTCTTAGCAATCCATAAAAAAAATCCATCATTATTTTTTCCCATTTCCATTATGGCATTAGCAATGGATGTAGTTTTCAAACTGGTGCCTGATGTTCAATTTTAATCTGCTGACATGTCAAGCATTTGGAAACATATTCTGCTATGTCTTTCTTCATTCTTGGTCACCAGTAATGAGGCCTTAAACTGTGATACATCTTTTTCATTCCTAGGTACATTGCATAGGGTGCATTGTGTGCCTCTTCCATTATTTCCTGATACAAGTTCCCAGTGTTTGGAACACATATACGTGACTTTAACATCAGTGTATCATTCTGCAAATGAAACTTTGTATTATTTCCCTACCTTACCAAATGAATTTGCTTACATAATTGAGAATCTTTGCTTTGTACTTCTTTAATTCTCTCCTTTAGTATAGGTCTAACTTGAAGAGTAGCAGTCAGTGATCCTCTATCATGCATATTTAATTCAAGATTCATAGATTGTAATTGAATTAAATATAGAAAAAAGGATACTTGCAAGTGAGCCACACTACTACTAGCCTTCCTACTCAATGCATCTGTTACCACATTGGCTTTCCCTGGATGGTATTCAATTGTACAGTCATAATTTTTTAACAACTCTAACCATCGTCTTTGCCTCATGTTTAACTCTTTTTATGTCAGCAAATAACCTAAGCTTTTATGGTCCGTGAAGATCTGTAATGTCTCACCATACAGATAATGCCTCCAAATCTTCAATGCAAATACAACTGCAGCCAATTCTAAATCATGCACTGGATATGAGATCTCATGTGGTCTCAGTTGCCTAGATGCATAAGCTATCACCATACTGTGTTGCATTAATACACATCCCAAGCCTTGGTGAGAAGCATCACTATATACTAAAACCCACCTGTACCTATAGGGATAGTTAACATTGGTGCTGAGGTAGCCTGTATTTTAGTTCATCAAAACTTCTTTGACATTCTGAAGTCTACTTGAAAGGCACATTATTTCTCAACAATTTAGTCAAAGGGCTAGCAATTAATGAAAATCCATCAACAAATCTGCTATAGTATCTAGCTAAACCTAGAAAACTACGCATTTCAGAAACATTTTTAGGAGCTTCTCAATTTACCATAGCCTCAATTTTCTTTGGGTCAACCTCTATGCCCTTACACGACACCACATGTCCAAGAAATACCAAATGATCTAACCAAAGTTCACATTTACTCAATTTGGCATATAATTGTTTCTCCCTTCAAGTTTGCAACACAATTTTTAAATGTTGTTCATGTTCTCCCCTATTCTTTGAGTACACTAATATGTCATCAATAAATACTAACCTATCCATATATGGTTGAAACACCTTATTCATTAATGCCATAAATGCAGGTAGAGCATTAGTCAACCCAAATGGCATTACTAAAAATTCATAATGTCCATACCTGGTTCAAAAGGCAGTCTTTGGAACATCCGCTTCTGCTACCTTCAGCTGGTAATAGCCTGATTTCAAATCAATCTTGGAGAATATTTGGGCTCCTTGCAATTGGTTAAACAAATCATCTATTCTGGGCAATGGATATTTATTCTTCACTGTCATTTTATTCAGTTGCCTGTAATCGATGCACAATCTCATTGTTCCATTTTTCTTTTTAACAAAAAATACTGGAGCTCCCCAAGGTGATACACTAGGTATTACATACCCTTTATCAAGGAACTCCTACAATGGGGTCTTCAATTCTTTCAACTCAACTGGGGCCATTATGTAGGGTGACCTTGATATTGGTGTTATTCCTGGTACTAGTTTAATAGTGAATTCTATCTCTCTATCTGGTGGTAAACTAGGTATATCATCTAGGAATACATCAACAAATTCCCTTACAACTGGTATATTTTCAAGCAAGCTATCAGTGGTTCTAGTATCAGTCACATATGCCAAATATGCTTCACATCCCTCTTTGATCATTCGAAATGCCTTTACAGCTGAGACTAGACATGTAGGCACAAGTTTTCTTTCACCCAAAAATACAACCCTTGGTTGGTTCGGTGATTCTAAAATTACTTCCTTAGTAAAGAATTTCAGTATTGCATGATGTCTAGTTAACCAGTCCATTCCCAATATCACATCAAATTCATATATTGACAATAAAATCATATCATCTATTAACTCAGCTTTATCAATGTATGTCAAGCAATCACGATAGACACTATTCATAACTACTACTGTTCACAATGGAGTACTCACATTTATGTCAATCCCCAAAGGCTCATGCGTTTGATGCAGTTTAGATGCCATATGCAATGATATAAATGAATGAGTGGAGCCTGGGTCAATCAATGCATATGCTAACATATCATAAATGTAAATATTACTGGTAACTACTTCGGGAGCATCAATCGCCTCCTGTCTAGTCATAGCAAACAACCTGGCCTGAGTAGGGGGTCTAGAACTCTGACCTTCATATCTTGTCACTCCTCTACCCATTGTACCAGTCCTGCCCCTGCCTCTTCCTCTGCCCTGTGTCCCACTAGTAGGGTAGACATTTGGTGCCTCAACTGTAGTCTCAGATACTCCTCTACCTCTATTAGTCTCTGCTAGTTTGGCTCTTTCCGGACAGTCTCTATACATGTGCTCCATTGATCCATAAAAATAACATGCTCTTGTGAGCCTTCTACATTCACCCGTATGTTGTTTACCACAATAAGTGCATGTGGGCCTCTATTCAACATATTGGCTTTGCCCTCTACCTTAGTAAAACGAAGTCATAACACGACCTCTAAAGATCGAGTATCCACCTCTGTTACCAGACTGTGCAGGCATATATCTACCTTTTTTTCCCGACCTTATGCTAGACTCACTAAAGAACTCACGTGCTGCCCTTTTAATTTGTTGTTCCTCAGCTTCTTTCATTAACCGTTCAGCTCTGATTGCTGCAGCTCTGAATCTAGCATAATTATCAAGATCAGTAGTTGTGATTCTATTTATGATCTCATATTTGAGGCCCTTCTTAAACTTCCTGCATTTGTCTCTTTAAGTATAGAATATGAAGGTGGCATAGTGGGAAAGTTTGTTGAACTGCACCTCATACTCAGCAATGGACATGTTTCCCTGTTTCATATTTAGGAATTTCTTTCTCTTCTCATCTTTATATGCCTCAGGCATGTAATTGTTCTGAAATTACTGAAGAAAACCATTCCATGTCAGAACTGGTGGTTGTGCATCACTGTCGGGGACTGTCTCCCACCATTCATAAGCATTGCCTTGAAGCAAAGATATTGCATAATCAAATTTCTCATCTGGGGCACATCTCATCATATTCAGTACGTACCCTATGTGTCCTTTTCAGCTATGTCTCAGCTTCTGCTGAGTCTATTGTGCCATTGAAATCAGTTGCACCATGTTTCCTCAGCTTGTCATAAACGTCTTTCCTTGTACATTTCAGGACCATATACTTCATGTTCTAGGTTTTCATGGGGTACTTCTGCATGAGATGATTGTCATGCATGTGTTGGAGCTCTAACCCCTAGTGCTGGTTGATCTCTATGTAAATGAGGTGATGCCTCATGAGAATGCATTTCGGCCGACCTCTCCCTCCTTGGTGAATAATGTCTTATGATGTCCCTAAAATATATATAAAATTGTGTCACTATATAATGTTCAGCATATTTGATGCACATGTTATCATACTCTTATGCATAAGCATGTTCCCAAAGAACCTATCCCTGCTCTGATACCAAAAATGTTACACCACATCTTATACATTTAAGTTCAACCTATCCCTATATCAAAGAATCACACATAGCATACTGGAAAGGTAAAATACCCTGTTAACAATGGTAGTAAATGTTTTTTCATATCCTGTAGTATCATTCAATGACTTTGCAAGTCAACTTTGAGGCTTTCGCCACAATATGATATATCACATATATTAAAACATAAACTTTGCACATCATTATTTACAAGTTGCTTTCATTTATACATTTTGAAACCCATTCCAAAATGACTACACATATTCCAACAGGTAAATACAAAATGCAGATGACATATTTTCATGCTCGTGTGGAATGCAAGGAGAGAGAGTGATAAGGCTCGGCCAGTGACCTATGCTCCATGTCTTCTATTCGGTACTCAAAATGAGCTATCACTTTTCTTTACCTGAAAAATGATGCAAACTGATGAGTTGCAGCTCAGTGAGAATAATTATAAAATGAGCTCTAAAGTACCAAGAAACTCATAGTAATAAATCAAAAATCCAATACATACTATGTATTCCATTTCATTCATCAGTATCATATAAATATCAATAAAGTTGAAACATATAATCATTACTTTTACGTATGCAAATGCTTTGCTTATTTCATTTTGTTGTGACCAAGTTAAACAGACATTGCCCCGGGTTTCCATGTGAAAATTTGCCATGTGAACATTTGCATTTGCTAGCTAGATTGATCATTTGTTTCATTTGCACATTTGTTAGGCCATAGGCCTCTTCTTTTGCTTTACAATATCGATTAACTAGTCACAACCCCTTTTAAGTCCATATGCATATGCACTTGTACTTAAGCATTCATCAATCATTGTATCTTATCACATATAACATACATATACCGCATATATGCCTCATATGCCATGCATATACCTTGTATATATATCACATATGTCAAACATATACCTTAAATATACCATAAGTATACCATTTATATGTACCACAATGTCACAAATTATCCATCATCATATTATCAAGGACCAATAATGACAATTATATGAATCACATAGCAAACAACTTTCATTTGCACTAAAGAATTCAATTGATAAGTAGACTCACCTTTCTCCTTTGATTCCGACCCCTAACTTATTTTCTATCCATTCCTTATGGGTCTCCAATATGTTGTGATCATAATATGAAAATATAATTGATTAACTCATGATTAGGGAGACTTAATATGGCTTAAACAAATTAATATACATTGTTCATATCAATAGCTAAGATTTGTTTTCCTATGAGGCAGTGTGATCTTATGGGACTGTTTAGCCTATAAAGTTTTCTATACTTGAGAAATTAATCTGATTCTTGTTCCTAATTAAAAGTAACATACAATTATGTAACTTATTAAAATTTCAGACCAATTGGATCATTGTACAATTTTTGGTGGAATTTCTAAATGCGTTCTAGTTTTTGCCCTATTTTCTGCCTTTATTCAGTTTCAGGATACCAACTTTGGTTCATCATAATTTATAATATATAAGTCATATTTTAATGGACCTTTATAGACACTTATATGGATCTAAATGGAACATTTATTTCATGTTTACAACTATTATTAATTATGTCTCTATGGTCCTTAAATTATAAGAAACATTTGACTGGTCCAGAATAGAATTGGCTTCCAGACCAGTGTGACTTCGAAAGGCCATAACTTAATCCATACATAACATATTAAGCTGAACTTAGTATCAACTTTTAGCTAATACATATACCTATAATTGTAGTGTTTTGATAAGTTACATAATCTATCTCTAAGGAGCTCAAAATAGCCAAAAATATTGCTAGATCTATCCAGGGCACTAAGTAGTCAGCTTAACTATGGAATAGTCATGGTTCCAATCACAATAAATCAACATCCAGAAGACATATGAATCTAAAATTTGGTACAGATACATAACACATATAACTACAACTTTTAGGTGTTGATATACTTCAAATAATGGCTTTAACATATTCAAAATGAAAGAACACAGCAGCTAACTTGGCTAGTGTTCACACCCTGACCAGTTTTAGTAGAGAGAGGATTTCTCTTCCTATACACCAAATCCTGCAAAACTGTTTACATATCCATAAATCTAAGACATAAAGGAACACATTTCATGTTTTAATCGTTTCCAGAATTAATTTATATATGTATCCAAATCTGGGTTGAAGTCAGTGCCTATTAATGAACCTTAGCAACTCAAATCAACCATATAGCAATAAGAATTGTTGATCCTTGAGGGGTATTTCCATCATTTTCATGATAACAAATAAAATAGCAATATTGTATTTAACATACTTGTTTTTTAAGTCTATTGAACAGGGCATGAAATATGTTAGCAAGAATGGAGAATAGAAGATTAATCTTCTAAAGATAAAAATCGAAGAAGTGGCATGTTCACGCCTGTGACCCTATGTGTCACACCCGTGATGAAGCTAACCACCAACAAACCAACATTTAAAGTTCACAGCCATGAAGGAAGATAGAAACTATGAATGAACGTTTTAGTCATGCCCATGAAAGAAATGTCACGCTCGTGAACAAACATGACAAATTCTTCTAGAGAGTTTCACGACCAAAGTCACCATTTGGAGCATGGCTTGGAAGGTTATCACACCAGTGAAGATATATGTCACGGCTGTGAACAAACATTTCCAAAACCTTCCAGAATGCTTCACGACCAAGGTCACCACTTAAGTCACGACTTGGAAGAACAGTCACGATCGTGACACACAGAGTCACGACCGTGAACGATGAAAGAGAAAAATGTCAGGTGCGATTATTAGGGTTGGTGCAACAGCTAGTTTCATAATAAATGCACTCTAACGGCTATAATTTGCTATGGAAGTATAAATGCAAGTATAAATGCAAGTCATTTATGCATCCAAAAAAATAAGAGAACAAAAGAGTGAACAAGGAGAACAAAAGAACAAGTGAATTGAAATTATTTTGAATCAAAACCTTGTTGTAAGCCATTTTGTGCATTTGATATTTATTCTCCATAAAAAGTCTTTTTGCTCATCATTTATTAAGCAATAAAATTTTTTTGTAAGTGTGTCTCTCTGTAATCATTTACTCAAGTGAGTTTTGGGTATTTCTGGGTTAAGAGTAGAACACTTGTAAGGGTTAGTTGTGTGAGCCTCTAAAACACAAAGAAAGGTTGTTTGTGTGAGCCTGTAAAACACAAGGTAAAGGTTGTTTGTGTGAGCCTGTAAAACACAAGGTAAAGGTTGTTTGTGTGAGTCTGTAAAACACAAGGAATTGATTATTGTGTGAGCCATCAAAACATAAGGGATTTCTAGGTTAGGTGTGAGCCATTGTGAGAAACACCATAGTTGGGAGTGAGCTTGTAAAACTCCATTGTAACACTTAGTGTGTTAGTGAAACTCCCAATTGCAATTGGGGAGAGGAGTAGGGTTTGTTAACACCCGAACCTCTATAAAACTCCTTATGTCAAATTTCTCTATCCCTCATAAACTTAACTTTTTATTTCCACACTTTAAAGTTAAATTTTTAAACTCAAATTCAACCGCCCTTCTTGGCTCAATATTTGGGAAACAATTGGTATCAGAGCTTTGTCTAGCATCAAAGCCTAAAAAGCACTAGTAAAGATCAAGATATGGCCAGTGAAGGATTCTAAAGTCACAAGCCTTACTTCGATGGAGCAAATTATGCTCATTGGAAGTTTCGGATGGAGAGATACCTGGATAGTGAAGGAATTGAAGTCTGGGATAGTGTACGAAAAGAATGGACACCACCAACTAGAAGAGGAGCTAATGGTGAAGAAGAAATCTTATCAAGAGATGATTGGACAGAGGCTCAAAGAAGAGCAAATTTCAAAAACAAGAAGGCAATGACAATCCTCTCAAGCTCATTATCCATTGAAGAATGTGGAAGAATACAACATTGCCCAACATTCTACAGCATGTGTAAGACATTGGAAAATTATCATGAAGGAACTAAGCAAGTCAAATCCAAGAAGATTCAACTTCTTACTTCAGAATATGAGCTCTTCAAGATGAAATCCAATGAGTCAATCACTGACATGACCAACTGTCTTCTATCCATCATAAATGGAATGAGGAAACTTGGGAAGCATATGAGCTTAGAAGATGTAAATAACAAAATCCTGAGAAGTCTTCCTCTTAAAGATTACGGTTTAAGAGTTGCTGGTATGGAAGAAGCAAATGAAGACATGAGCATCATGAATACTGATGTGCTTATTGGCAAACTTCTCACACATGAAATGACAGTGAAAAGAGATAGAGAGCTTGAAGCAGAGCCAGAAAAAAGAAAGCCTTTAGCACTAAAAGCCTCTACTTCAAAATCTCAAGAAGAAAGTGAAGATGATGAAGAAATGAGTGATGATGAGAATGAGAACATTGCTATGCTCTCAAGAAGGCTGAAAAGAATCATTGAGAAGAAAATGAGCAACTCCATAAAATTTAGGCAAAGAAATCTCAAACCAATTTCTAATGATGCCCAAAGAAGTAAAGAAGAGCTAAAGTGCTATGAATGTGGAAAGAAAGGGCATATTAAACCAGAATGTCCAAGGCTCAAGAAGCATAAGAACAAATACCAAAGAGATAGTGGGGAGAAAGGTCACAAAGCCACATGGGATGACGAAAGCTCTCCAAGTGAAAGAGATGATAATGAAAGCGAAGAGGTCAACCTATGCTTCATGGCTATTGAGGATCACGTCCCGGATAAGGTAAGATCACTACACTCATACTCTTTTAATAATGATAGTAGTGATAATGATAATGATAGTGATAGTGATGATGATGATGATGATGAGCAAAGCTTTATATAAGAATTAAATTTAGAACTAGAGAAATATAGGAGTAAATTCAGTACTTATAAGAATAACATTTCTAATTTAAAAAACAAAATAGATGCTTTAGAAAAGGAGAATTCTAAGCTTAAATCATCTAATGAATCTCTTCAAAAGTCATTAGATGAATACTCTTCAAGACCCTCAACTAATTCCTTGCTTAAAGAAAATAATACTTAAAAAAATGAAGTTGAGGAACTTAGAAATTCAATTTCAAAATTCCACAAAGGAAAAGAGAGTTGAGATACTCTCATTGTGTCTCAAAGAACACCTTTAATTAGACATGGTCTAGGATTTAAGGACACATCATCACATCTCCACACTTGCTGGAACAACACCTACGAATAAGTATACTAAACCTTCTATACATAAAAAGAATAATCATGCATTTATGTATAAGAAGCATGTATCTAGGAAAGCACCAATTAATCATAATAGTGCATGCCATTACTCTCAAAATCAGTTTAATAGAAATATGGCATTCAAAAATATTGTAAGACCAAAAAGCAATGTTAGACCTAAACAGTGTAATTATTGTATGAAAATTGGTCATATAAATAAACATTGTTGGATAAGGAAGGCTCATTGGGAACCTTCATCTGCTAAACCCCAAGGACCCAAGCTCATTGGGAACCTTCATCTGCTAAACCCCAAGGACCCAAGCTCATTGGGGTACCTAAAAATCATACTTGAATTGTGATTCTATAGGTATGCCTCAAGTCCATAATAAACACAAATGCTTGGCTAGTAGATAGTGGATGCTCAAGGCATATGACAGGAGACAAATAACTCTTCAAAGAAATCAAAAATATTGATGGAGGTAAAGTTACCTTTGGAAACAATGCTAAGGGTAAGGTAATTGGCATTGGCTCTATAGGCATTAATGGTACTAATTTTATTAAAGATGTCTTACTTGTTGATAGCTTGAAACATAACTTGTTAAGTGTCAGTCAATTATGTGATAAAGGAAATAAAATAACCTTTACTTCCAACGAATGCCTTGTAACCTCTATTGATGGTCAAGAGATATTTAAAGGAAATAGAGATGTCAACACTTACATAATAGACTTACACAAAATATCTAACCATTCCTCTAAGTTTCTTCTGACTACTAGTGATGAATCATGGTTGTGGCAGATAAGGCTTGGTCATGCAAACATGGACTTAATCCAAAGCCTCAGCATAGGAGAACTAGTAAAGGGACTGCCAAAAGTCAAATTTGCAAAACACCAGACATGTGAACCTTGCCAAATAGGGAAGCAACACAAGTCATCCTTCAAAGCCATAAACATAGTAAGTACCTCAAAACCTCTACCACTCCTGCATTTAGATTTATTTGGACCTACTAGAATTGCAAGCTTAGGAGGTAAACATTATGCCTTTGTCATCGTAGATGATTACTCTAAATTTACTTGGGTAATTTTCTTAGCTCAAAAGAGTGATGCTTTTGAAAATTTCAAAAAATTTGCTGAAAGAGTTCAAATTGAAAAAGGATATTGTATATCAAAAATAAGAAGTGACCATGGCAAAGAATTTGAAAATGAAAACTTTGAAATTTTTTGTCTTGAACATGGCATTTCGCAGAATTTTCCATCTCCTAAGACACCTCAACAAAATGGGGTAGTTGAAAGGAAAAATTGAACCTTAATTGAAATGGCTAGAACAATGCTCAATGAGTATGGTCTACCAACTTACTTTTTGGCAGAAGCAACAAATACTGCTTGTTATATTTCAAATCGAGTTTTCAAAAGACCTCTTTTAAACAAAACCTCATTTGAGCTATGGAATGGAAGAAAGCCCTTGATATCATATTTTAGAGTATTTGGATGCAAGTGCTTCATATTGAATACCAAGGACAACCTTGGAAATTTTGCCTCAAAATCTGATGAAGGTATCTTTTTAGGATACTGTACAACTAGCAAAGCATATAGAGTATTTAATAAAAGGTCATTAACTGCTGAAGAATCTATGCATATTGTTTTTAATGAATCTAGTAGACTTGATCTTGTGAAAGGTAGTGTTCTTGATGATGTTGTAGGAACTATGGAAAGACTTGATCTTGGAAATGGAACAGAAGAAAATGATCAAGAAGATTCACATCAAGATGATTCTCTACCTCAAGCTCAAGAGGAAAACAGGCAAGAGCTCCAAAAGGAATGGAGATTGAAAAAACATCACCCCAAGGAGCAAATCATTGGTGATCCTTCAAGGGGAGTAAGTACTAGATCTCATTTCAAACATTTAGCCTCTGACCTTCCTTTTATTTCTCAAATTGACCTAAAAATGTTGATGAGGCTCTTAATGATGAAAGTTGGGTGATTGCTATGCAAGAGGAACTCAACCAATTTTTGAGAAGTAAGGTATGGACCTTAGTACCTAGACCCAAGGATCATCAAATTATAGGTAGCAAATGGGTATTCGGAAATAAATTAGATGAACAAGGTTCAATAACTAGGAATAAGGCTAGATTAGTTGCAGAAGGATATAATCAGGAAGAAGGAATAGATTATGATGAGACTTATGCTCCTATAGCTAGATTAGAAGCCATAAGAATACTTTTAGCATATGCATGTCACATGAATTTCAAACTCTTTCAAATGGATGTGAAAAGTGCATTCTTAAATGGTTATATTGAAGAAGAAGTGTATGTAGAACAACCATCAGGTTTTGAATGCTATGATTTTCCCAATCATGTTTTTAAACTTTCAAAAGCCTTATATGGTTTGAAACAAGCCCCAAGAGCTTGGTATGAAAGACTAAGTTCTTTTCTCTTAGAAAATAACTTTACAAAGGGGAATCTTGACACTACATTATTCATTAAAAAGCATAAGCATGATATTCTAATTGTTCAAATTTATGTTGATGATATCATATTTGGTTCAACTAATGAATTGCTTTGTCAAGAGTTTGCTAAGTGTATGACTAGGGAATTCGAAATGAGCATGATGGGTGAGCTTAAATATTTCCTTGGTCTAATATTCATCAACCAATCCAAATATGCCAAAGAATTACTTAAGAAATTTGGAATGGAAGGATGCAAGAATGCTAAGACTCCAATGAGCACATCAACAAAATTGGACAAGGATGAAAAGGGTAAGAGCATTAATGAAAAGCTCTATAGAGGTATGATCGGATCACTTTTATATCTTACTGCCTCTAGACTCGACATAATGTATAGTGTATGCTTATGTGCACAATTTCAATCATGTCCAAAAGAATCTCATTTAAATACAGTAAAAAGAATTCTAAGATATTTACATGGCACATTGTATCTAGGTTTGTGGTATCCTAGAAATTTATCCTTTTATATTGTAGGATATTCAGATGCAGATTATGCTGGTAGTCTTTTAGATAGAAAAAGTAGTTCATGTACTTGTCACTTTATTGGAGAGTGATTAGTTTCTTGGTTTAGCAAGAAACAAGTTTCAGTTACTCTTTCTACTGCTGAAGCAGAGTATGTAGCAACAGGATGTTGTTGTGCATAAATCCTTTGGATGAAACAACAACTTAAGGATTATGGCCATAGTATGAACCATATACCTATTAGATGTGACTATATAATTGCTATAAATCTCTTTAAGAATCTCATTCAACATTATAGAAGTAAGCATATTGACATTAGACACAATTTTATTAGAGATCAAGTTCAATATGGAGATGTTGCATTGGAATTTATAAGCACAGAAAATCAATTGGCAGATTTATTCACTAAGTCTCTAAATGAGGAAAGATTTTATTTCATAAGAAGAAAACTTGGTATGATTGATAGATTAACTTTGTGATTGCCAAATTGTCAAATCTTAAGTGATAATCTTGTTTTTGTATCATCTTACTAGATATAAGGTTGTAAATTTGATGGAAATTTATGTTATAAGGGATAGAATCTTCATAAAAATGCTTTAGTCTTTTTTTAGGACTTAATTTTATTTAATAAGAATTTTAGGCAGTTCACGACCGTGACATATGTTCACGCCCGTGAACTAAGGCGCCAAAGAACCAGTAGCTTTCACGACTTTTTTCATGACTTGGTTCATGACTTATAGTAGTGAAGCCTATGTTCATGACTTCATTCACCCTCGTGAAATGCCTTCTTCACGCCCGTGACGCATTTTCATGACCGTGAACATTTCTACACAAAAAACTTATAGAAATTTTCACGCTTTGTTTCATGTTCATAAGTATTGAAATTCAACACTTCATGCCCGTGACCTATTTTTAACCACCGTGAAAGATCATCATTCATGCCCGTAACCTTCAAATGTCATGACCATGATCAATTTCATGCCTTTCTTCAGGGGTAAAGCACCCTTTCAGCAAATCATGAACACAACACTTCATGCCCATGACTACATTTTTCACACCCGTAAAGAGGTCGGCTATATAACATTTTTTCCGGTTATTTTTCACATTTCAACACTACAACTTCTTGCAACTGCTCTCATTTACATACATTGAATGTCACATTGAAGATTCCGACCCCCTAGTCACAAATTTCTTCTATAAATACCATCAAAAACTTCTTCCATCATCACAAATCATCTTTCCTTAGGGTTTCCTCACAAATTCTATCAAACTTTTTCAACTCTTCAAAAGTTCATTTCTTCAATCAAGATGGAAACCGGATCATCAAAGGGTACTAGGAAGAAATCTCATGCTCCCAGAAGGTATTCAGATTACCTAATGAACATAATTCCAGAGCATTGCCAACCTAGGTACTCTGTGCTTAAGAAAAGGCCTTTCATTTCCTCAAGGTCATTTGAGTGGCAAACAGCATGCACTCTCAGGCTCGAGATAGCGATGACAGAGCAACTCCAGGCCTGTCACTTGAAGGAATTTGTTGACATTTATCAGCCCACCTTGAGGGAGCCCACTTTGGAATTCTTGAGCACTCTACAAGTGTCTCCCACTAGCACAGTGAAGTTTCAATTGTGCAAGAATCCTCAACGACAGCGAAGTGGAGTTCTATGAAACTCAAGCATGGACTCACTTTGGTCTGGATTGCAACTAGGACGTAAAAAAAACAATGAGCACTCACCTCCGGTCCTCAGTGCACAAATATCTGCATAGGTTTCTAACCTATACCATATTTGCCCGAGGAGACAGTAATGGCACCATTAGAAAGTCTGAGCTTTTTCTCTTGGAGATAGCCTGAAGAGGTCTTATAGTGGCATTATCTTGATGGTTTGCAAACCATCTCCTGTCCATTGCCACCAAGCCCTCCGGAGACATACTTATTGTTGGGCATGTGACCCACATTGCTTTGAAGCTTGGATATCTGAAGCTAGATGCACATCACTACAATCTCATCCCAGGGCATCCTCGAGACTGACTGGATGTCGAGTCTTTCATAAAGATGGGAGCGACTGTTCGAATTGTCTTTGAGAACAACATCTACTACCGCTTCGTCAACACTGCTGGCAAGATCATTTGGGAAGATAATGACTCAGAGTACTTCAAAGCTGGCCTCCAAGGTATCCAGCAGAAGAAAAGGGTTCAAGTTGAGATGGCACCTCCTGAGGTTGAGTAGGATATCGGACAATCCTCTGCTCCCACACCAAATTTGGCTCAGCAGGTGGTTGACCTTCTAGCACCACGATTTGATCAGTTGCAAGCTTCCATGGATGAGAGGTTGGAGAACCTCAAGGACTTCATGGAGTCTAGAATGGACAGCCTCGAGGCAGAAGTTTCTCGTCTTCGGGATAGGATGTCCGGATAGATGTTAGGCTTTATGTTAGCCTTGCCATATTTGTGTCTTGTTTGTTTGTAGGAAATTCTAAATTTCCTTTCTGAATTTTAATTACTTTTGTTTTTACTTTACTTTTATAATTAATATAATTGCTTTGTATTTCCATTATGGTTTATCTTTATTCTTTTTGTTGATGACAAAAGGGGGAGAAACTAGCAATATATTGAGTTAAGTGCAAAGTTAAGTGCAATACTTAAATTTTGATTCAAAATGAATATGCAAGTATGCAAATGAGCTTTATACACCTTACATATATCTTAAGTATACTCTACATATACCTTGATGCAAGTTACATAAATGAATATGCACTTGATATACACTAAATATACCTTACATATACTTCATGATTTAAAGAGAATTTTGGTATATATTGGGTATACTTTGCATATAACTTGCATATACTTAAAACTAGAAAGTTTATTTTAATGCTACACTTCATCATTCTCTACAATTCTTACACTTCATCATTTTTTATCCTAAACATCTTTTGAGGGGAAGACTTCTCAAAACCACATATTGCTAGATTATTTGTCACCATAAAAAAGGGGGAGATTGTTGAACCTTGAGGGGTATTTCCATCATTTTGATGATAACAAATAAAATAGCAATATTGTATTTAACATACTTGTTTTCTAAGTCTATTGAACAGGGTATGAAATATGTTAGCAAGAATGGAGAATAGAAGATTAATCTTCTAAAGATAAAAATTGAAGAAGTGGCATTTTCACGCCCGTTACCCTATGTGTCACGCCCGTAATGAAGCTAACCGCCAACAAACCAACATTTAAAGTTCACGGATATGAAGAAAGATAGCAACCATGAATGAAATTTTCAGTCAAGCCCGTGAACAAACATGACAAATTCTTCCAGAGAGTTTCACAACCAAAGTCACCACTTGGACCACGGCTTGGAAGGTTATCACGCCCGTGAACAAACATTTCCAAAATCTTCCAGAATGCTTCACGGCCAAGGCACCACTTAAGTCACGACTTAGAAGAACATTCAAGATCGGGACACACAGAGTCACGACCGTGAACGATGAAAGAGAAAAATGTCAGGCGCAATTATTAGGGTTGGTGCAATGGCTAGTTTCATAATAAATGCACTCTAACGGCTATAATTTGCTATGGAAGTATAAATGCAAGTCATTTATGCATCCAGAAAAACATGAGAACAAGAGAGTGAACAAGGAGAACAAAAGAACAAGAGAATTGAAAATATTTTGAATCAAAACCTTGTTGTAAACAATTTTGTGCATTTGATATTTATTCTCTGTAAAAGTCTTTTTGCTCATCATTTATTGAGCAATAAATATTTGTAAGTGTGTCTCTTTGTAATTATTTACTCAAGTGAGTTTTTAGTATTTTTGGGTTAAGAGTAGAACACTTGTAAGGGTTAGTTGTGTGAGCCTCTAAAACACAAAGAAAGGTTGTTTGTGTAAGCCTATAAAACACAAGGTAATAGTTGTTTGTTTGAGCCTATAAAACACAAGGTAAAGGTTGTTTGTGTGAGCTTGTAAAACACAAGGAATTGGTTATTGTGTGAGCCATCAAAACACAAGGGATTTCTGGGTTAGGTGTGAGCCATTGTGAGAAACACCATAGTTGGGAGTGAGCTTGTAAAACTCTATTGTAACACTTAGTGTGTTAGTGAAACTCCCAATTGCAATTGGGGAGAGGAGTAGGGTTTGTTAACACCCGAACCTCTATAAAAATCCTTGTGTCAAATTTCTCTATCCCTCCTAAACTTAACTTTTTATTTATGCACTTTAAAGTTAAATTTTTAAACTCCAATTCAACCCCCCTTCTTGGCTCAATATCTTGGCAACAAAAATTGATTACTTACCAAGAATGTACTTGCAAGGAATCAATTTGCCTCAAAAACTAAGTGAAACAAGGAAGAAATGAGGTCTGGAATGGAGGAAGATGAAGAAGAAAATGGGGCTGAAGTGAGGAGGTAGAAATGGGGGAGAAAGATAAAGCTTTTGTCCTTTTTATCTTTTCTCTTTTCTTTTCTCTTCTCTTCTCTTTTATTTTTCTTTTGTTTCATTTTCATTTTATTTTATATATTATTATTATTATTATTATTTGCATATATTTATAATTCCACTAATTCACACAATAATGCAACTTAATCATTTGGCCCGATTTAACTAAATTAACAATGTAAATGTTTACTAATCTTAATCTAGTCATTTTGCTTACTTTAATTTAGTCCCCTTATTCAATTTATTTCTAATACTTTGTTATCCTCATTTAGGTTATAAGTACACACATGCGACTCGATACAATTGCCAAATACTAGGACACGTAGCTAGTGCGTGCCATGAACTTGTTTCTAAGAAAATATGTATGAAATCCATGTGTTAAATTGGATTATATGGAAAATGCATATGTTCAAATGAAATTCATGTAGATATGCCTGTGGGGAAGGTCGAGGATGTTACATAGATACTTCAATTATTTCACAAAGACTTTCCTTAGTGAGACATGGTCTAGGCTTCAATAGATCATCGACATGGTGTAGGTATCTATCACATGGGCCAAGTATGCCACATAACCCTTCCTAATGTATTTATGGGCTTTTAAAGTAGAAATAACATTGGTCAAACCTTCACCTTGAATGATAGTGTCATCCTCTCTAGGATTCTTAAGTACGACTTTTCTAGATCGACAGTTGACTATAGCTCCATGCTAGGCAAACCAATCCATGGCCATAATAGCATCAAATTTATGAAAAGGCTATTCTATTAAGTTTGCTGGAAATTCTTTACCTTGAATTATTATTGAAATGTTTATATAGATCTGATTCACTTTCACACTATGTCCCAGCGGATTGGTCACAACTATCTCATATTCTAAGGTCTCAAGTATCATGTACCCTTGTTTAAGTGCAGAAGTGATTATGTATGAATGAGTGGAACTGGGATCTATCAATGCATGTAAATCAAAGTCAAATAAAGAAAGTTTACCAACTATGACATCTGGTGCCTCATGGTCCTTATGAACTCTCATCACGTATGCCTAAGCTGGAGCTCTACTATCTCCGAAATTTTCAATTTTCTCTGATACCCCCTGACTCTATTTGGTATGACCATCTCTGTAACTCCCATTAATTAGGATTTAATTAGAATATGGTATAAATAGGAAAACAAACATGATAGATAATATAGATTAAAATAGATGAAATAAATGATTAAATTATAAATTAAAATAAATTAAATTGATAGCCATGATGAATTTGAATAAATTAGAGCAAATAATTAAATTGTATTTTTGGTCAAAAAAAAATTTAAATCACTAGATAAGTAAATATATAATATTAGTAATAATAATAATAATAATAATAATAATAATAATAATAATAATAATAATAATAATATAAGTAAAAAGAAAACATAAAAGTGAACAGTACAAGGGATAGCAAAAAAACAAAAAAGGGAAAGACAAAATCGGGAAAGTGGGAGAAGTGTTAAGCAATTGAGGCTATACCCCATTCCTTCCAATTTCACCTCTTTCCTTATTCTTCTTCAACATCCCTTTTCCTTCCTCCATATTACAACTCAAATTATTCATCCTTTCCTTCAAGATTTGCATAAAAAATTAGTCCAAATAAATCTTATCTTGGTAAGTAATATCTTTCCCAAGATTATTGTGTTATTAAAACGTTTTAGGTTATGTTTTTGCAGGATATTCCACTATGTTTTTTATTATCTTGTGAATCGAATTTGGGGAAGTGTTAAGCATAAAAGTTGTTCATCTATGTCTTGTGTATCTTTATACCAAAAGTTATTGAATAATTTTGAGTATATGAAGAAAAATGGTCATTGTGGTGAAACTGGTTCAGAGAGACATATCAACTAAATAACTTACAGTTTTGTACAAATTGAACATCTTAGTGGCTTATAATGAGGTTTTGTAAAACATGAAAGTTGTAGGTATATGTATTATTAGGTTGCTGCCAAATTTTGGAATAAAATGCTCTTGTGTAGGTTGAGTCATAGTGAAAAAAACCATGACTGTTCCTTGATTGAGTTATGCTTTGGTACCTATGCAGCTCCAGTAATTTCGTCCTTATATTTCACCTAATTTTAGATTGAATTAGCCAAAGTTAAAAACATTAAAGTTTAAATTGTACATCCTATCTAAATTCATGTGAAAGTGCCACCTTAAAATGTCATGTATTTTGTGAGTTATGAGCTGAACAATGGAACTGGTTGGGTTGATACTTTATATTGAACCAGTTATAGATCCTCCAATATTTGAGAACCTTAGAGACCAAATATGGAAATGGGTTAAACATGAAAAATATTCCAAATTAACTTATATAACTGTATAAACATATTCAGAATAATTTAAGTTACACATTGAAAGCTATGAATTTGTGAATTGGGTACCTCGAAACTGCCTAAGGGCAGAAAACAGGGCAATATTTAAAATTATACCAACAATTATGTAAAAGTTCAAAAATTCTGAAATTTTAATATATTTTAGTTTTACATGTTATATTTAATCAGGATTAAGAATCACATAAATTGGATAAGTGTAGAAAAGGTTATTGATCCATAGTCCTTAGAGGTCTTGTTCTAGCTTAAAAGAAATTGTAGTTATTTATTTAAATTATATTAAGAATAAATATTTTATCAAGGTATTAATTAATTATATTTTTAAATTAGGATTTCAACAAGAAGAATACCAACAAAAGTGAACAAGCTCTGAGCTTATATTTTGGAAAAGAAAAACCGTATCGAGGTTTGTACATATAATTATTCTAGTTTGCCCCTTATGCATGATTGTGTGTGCATGACATGAATTATTTGTCACCATGATGAAATAATAGATTATGCCATGTTTTAACATTATAGAAATGTTATTAACTATGAACTTAACATTATGCTAATACTTGATAAAATATCAGACTATTATATGGTGTTGAAATAAGTTATGCGTATATCATTATGTTAATATGAAATAATTATTGGTTATAGAAACAATTAATTAATGGTGTTAATTGCCCATTTCTCTACCTGAGGACTGACATAGGATAGATGGTGCACCATTAGGGGGAAGTTCGATACCGATATTGTTATGATTTAAGGACAGGGTGGCTATAGCTCCCAGAGCTCCCCTGCTCCTATTTATACACAGATAAATGATTTTACTAGGTCAAGGTGGCTGAAGCTCTGCGAGCGCCTTTGACTTGAGATTATAGTGAGTAGGTGGCTTACGCTCCGCGAGCGCCCCTGTTTCACATCCTGTATTGGGTCAGTCCGGGAATGAGATTTTGGGCTAATAATTCATAGAATAAAATATGAAATTTAATTAATTGATGTAAGTAACAAAGTGTAAAATGCTTACATGAGGTGGTGCAAATTTAATTATTGAATAATGTTATTTTGTTTATTTTTTTATGTTATGTATTTATTTATTTTATATGACAAATATGCAATAAAATTTGATATGCCATGATTTTATTTGAGGCATGCATTTGTGTGACTGCTTGGGGAAAACTTTGATACTTATATGTACCACTAAGCTAGAGATAGCTTAGCGTGGGTTCTTCTCATGCAGGAATTGAAGTTGTAGATAGTAGATAGTGGAGTTGATCAGGAAGAAGTCCAAGCCCATATTAGCAGAGACATAAGAAGCATAGTTAGAGGGTTCGTTATTTATTATATATTTTTTAGTTGGACTATGTATATGGTGTGGTGGACATGTCTCATATATTAATATTGTGTATGTAAATAATTATGTAACATAATCGGGTGCCATATGTGTATACAATATAAGGATAAATATATATTGTTAATTAGAACGACTAGCCTAAACCAATATAAATAAATAGATTAAGTTATTTAAAATGAAAAAAAAATTAATTCAAACAGATTTATCAAGTTAAGTTTGTGGCATCCTTCTTATATATGTGGGATTATCCCTAATATATAAGTGGGGCACCACATTTAGTGGTATCAGAGCAGGTTTAGGCATTTCTAGGCCTAGATGTGAAATGAGATATTAGGTTTAAATATACATGTGTCTCATATAATTTTGATATGGGCTTTCTTCTTAGCAACTTGTAGGATTGTAGGAAGATGTCTTCGAATGAACGGGATATGGCTGAGCGTATCAATTGTCTTGGTACTAGGACTCCTCATCAGCCTAGTGCAACAAGCGTGCAAAGGGAAAATGCTGCTCCAAATCCCCCACCGTATGTAGCAGAACAAATTGACCCTGGTCAAAATCCATTTATACAACAGATGACTAGATTATCCCAACAGATGGTACGAGCCATTACTCAGCCTACCCCAGTGCAACCACCTAGACCAAAAGTAACAATTGATAAGCTTCGTAAGTATGGGGCTTCGGATTTCTATGGTAAGAGAGATGAAGATCCAGCTGTAGCTGAGTATTGGTTAGAAAAGACTGAAAGAATATTTAAAGAGTTGCAAGTGGAAGCATATGAAAAAGCTAGATTTGCTACTTCTCTACTCCAAGATGAGGCATATGATTGGTGGAAATCAGTTCTTACCAAGCCAGATATGGTGGAACCAGTCTCATGGGATTCCTTCCTCTCTGAATTTAAAGAGCAATATATTCTGTTGATCTATATTGATGAGAAAAAGAAAGAGTTCATGAATCTTAAGCAAGGTAAGATGTCAGTGACTGAGTATCAGCGGGATTTTACAAGACTGAGCAAGTATGCCCCTGAATTAGTTGCAAATGAAAGAGATAAATGCAGAAGATTTAAAGATGGCCTTAGTGAAGAGGTTGGAGATATTGTGACTGTTATTCAGCATAACAATTTTTCTCAATTAGTTTCTACAACACTTAGCCTTGAAAAAAGGAAAAAGAGGGAAATACAAGAATCTTCTAAAAAGTCAGCTACTCCTAAGACTCAATTCACTGTGAAGAAGAGTTGTTTCTTTACTAGCCGTTCACTGAATAGAGGACAAGGAAAGGGTTTTAGCTATTCACAAACAGGGTCTTTTAAGAGGGGACCGCTCTCTAAGGCACCTTTTGCTACAGCCAGTTCACAACCTCAGGTTGGAAAGGAAGTTATACCGGTATGTACTATTTTCAATAGGAGCCATCGAGGGGAATGTTGGCATGTCACAAGTGCTTGCTTTAGATGTGGGTCCAAGGAACATATACGGAGGGATTGCCCACTCTTAACAGGTGGTACTCCTACTCAGACTACTAGGTCAGCTCCGACTCAGCCTGGAGTTCAGTTCAAAGGAGGACCAGACCGACCAAGGCAGGCTGTTTCAGAGACAGTGAATAGATCTGGATCTAGCAGAGCTCCAGCCCGAGCCTATGCCATGAAAGCTAAAGAAGATCAGGTGGCAATGAATGTTATTGTTGATATGTTTTCATTATATGATTTTGACATTTGTGCACTCATAGATTTGAGTTCCACACATTCCTATATTTGCACTAGTACACCTAGTCAGCATAATATGATTAAAAAAACCTAGAATATGGAATTGAAGTTAAGAATCCTTTGGGTCACAGTGTAATAGTGAATAAAGTATTTAGGAATTGTCCTTTGGTTGTGCATGGGAAGGAGTTTTCTGCAGACTTGATTGAGTTGCCTTTCCATGAGTATGATGTCATATTAGTCATGGATTGGCTCTCACATCACGAAGCAGTGGTGGATTGCAAGTCTAAATTTGTGGTACTTAAGATAGAAAATCAGGAGGACATTATTGTGAAAGGTGAATTATTTTCACAACATCCTCGAGTCATATCCATAATGAAAGCTCGGAGATTGATGAGAAAAGGGTGTGAAACTTATTTAGCCCATGTGATTGACACCAGAAAAGGAGGTTCAAATCTTGAAGATATTCCGGTGGTAAATGAATTCCCAGATGTCTTTCCTGATGACTTACCTGGGTTACCTCCAGGAACTATGCCTATATCAAAGATGCCATACAGAATGGCCCTATCAGAGATGAAAGAACTTTAGACATAATAGCAAGAACTCCTTGATAAGGGTTTCATTAGACCAAGTACATCCCCATGGGGTGCACCAGTATTGTTTGTAAAAAAGAAAGATGGATCTTTGAGGCTATGTATTGATTATCGATAGTTGAATAAGGTGACCAGCAAGAACAAGTACCCATTACCGTGGATTGATGATCTCTTTGACCAACTGAAAGGTGCAGGAGTATTTTACAAGATAGACTTGAGATCTGGTTATCATCAATTAAGGGTGAAGATGGAGGATATTGCTTAAATTGCATTTAGAACCAGATATGGTCATTATGAGTTTTTGGTTATGCCATTTGGGCTGACCAATGCTCCAACAGCATTTATGGATCTTATGAATAGGATCTTCAGGCCACATCTTGATGAATTTGTCGTCGTTTTCATTGATGATATTTTGGTGTATTCTAAAGATTCAGAAGAACATGGAAAGCATATGCGAATAGCATTGCAGACTCTTAGAGAATATAAGCTTTATGCCAAACTCTCAAAATGTGAGTTTTGGTTAAAGGAGGTGACATTTTTGGGACACATTATCTCTGTAGAAGGCATTAAAGTGGATTCTAGCAAAGTTGAGGCAATTGTGAGTTGGAAACCACCACGGAATGTGACTGAGGTCAGAAGTTTCTTGGGTTTAGCTGGATATTATCAGAGATTTGTCAAGGGTTTTGCAATGATGGCTTCTCCTTTAACAAGACTATTGACAAAGGATGTTAAATTTGAGTTGATAGATAAGTGTCAAGCTAGTTTTGGTAAGCTTAAAAGTATGCTCACTAAGGCCCCTGTTTTGACACAGCCAATTCCTAATAAGGAGTATGTCATTTATAGTGATGCTTCTCATAATGGATTGGGTTGTGTATTGATGCAAGATGGAAAGGTGGTTGCTTATGCTTCTAGACAGTAAAGTCGCATGAGAAGAATTATCCTACCCATGATCTGGAGTTGGTAGCTATAGTTTTTGCATTGAAGATTTGGCGCCATGATTTATATGGGGAGAAGTGTTTCATTTAAATAGATCATAAGAGTTTAAAATATCTTCCTTCACAGAATAATTGAATTTGAGGCAGAGAAGATGGCTAGAATTATTAAAGGATTATAATTGTGTGATTGACTATCATCTAGGCAAAACTAATGTAGTAGAAGATGATTTAAGTAGAAAGATGGTGGTAGATTTGCACCTTCAACCCACTCTTATGCAGGAAATCAAGGATGCACAAAGACAAGATAGAAAGCTAATTGAATTAGCTGAGTTGATCTCTAAGGGGGGGAGACCTAGATTCACTATGGACTTAAATGGTGGATTATTCTATCAAGATAGATTATATGTGCCTGATGTAGAAGATCTTAGATAGAGGATTCTTAGAGAGGCTCATGAAAGCAAATATGCTATGCACCCAGGGAGTAACAAGATGTACCAAGAGTTGAAGAGCAGATACTGGTGGGCAGGTATGAAAAAGGACATCACATAGTACATTTCAAAATGTTTGACTTGTCAGCGGGTCAAGGCGGAACATCAAGTACCTTCAAGGTTGCTACATCCAATTTCTACTCCAGAATGGAAGTGGGAACGGATCACTATGGATTTTGTGACTGGATTGCCTTTGACTCCAAAGAAACATGATATTGTATGGGTCATAGTGGACAGATTTACAAAGTCAGCACATTTCTTACCTATTAGAAAGGACTATCCACTGAATAAATTGGCAGAATTTTGTATGAATGAAGTTGTACGACTTCATGGAGTGCCTATTTCTATTGTGTCTGATAGAGATCCCCACTTCACATCTCAATTTTGGGGTAGTCTACTACGAGCTCTAGGTACTAAGCTCAATTTCAGCAAATCTTTTCATCCGTAGATAGATGGACAGTCAGAAAGAGTCATGTAGATTATAGAAGATATGATGAGAAGTTGAGTCATCGAATTTAAAAGTAGCTGGGACAAATATCTTCCTTTAATGGAATTTGCCTATAATAATAGTTATCAGTCTAGTATCCAGATGGCTCCATATGAGGCACTTTATGGTAGGAAGTGCCGAACACCTATATGTTGGACAAAGCTCAGCGAGAGGAAACTTATGGGACCAGACCTAGTGCAAGAGACATAAGAAAAAGTGAAAGTCATCAGCGAAAGACTTAAGGCAGCTACAGATAGGCAGAAATCGTATACTGATCTGGTTGATTATGCAGTGGGTGATAAAGTTTTTCTTAAAGTATCTCCCTGGAAGAAAGTTCTGCGATTTGGGAAGAAAGGCAAGTTAAGTCCAAGGTTCATCGGACCTTATGAAATATTAGAAAGAGTTGGACCTATTGCTTATAGACTCACTCTACCACCGGAGATGAGTCAAATACATGATGTCTTCCATGTCTCAATGTTAAGATTGTATAGATCAGATCCTAATCACATCATACCTACTGAAAGCATTCAGGTCAGAAAAGATTTGACATATGAAGAAGAACCAGTCCAAATTTTAGCAAGAGAAATTAAGGAGTTAAGGAACAAACGAGTACCATTAGTGAAAGTACTATGGATGAATCATGCAATCGAAGAAGCAACATAGGAAAGCGAGGAGGTGATGAAAGCTCAATACCCTCACCTGTTTAGTGATGCTGCATTAGGTATGTTTCGAGGATGAAACATCTTAAGGGGAAGAGAATTGTAACACCCATTAATTACGATTTAATTAGAATAAGTATGTGGTATAAATAGTGAAAAAACATGATAGATAATATAGATTAAAATAGATGAAATAAATGATTAAATTAGAAATTAAAATAAATTAAATTGATAGCCATGATGAATTTCAATAAATTAAATTGTATTTTTGGTAAAAAACAATTAAAATGACTAGATAAGTAAATATATGAAGATGATGATGATGATGATGATGATGATGATGATGATAATAATAATAATAATAATAATAATAATAATAATAATAATAATAATAATAATAATAAAAGTAAAAAGAAAATAGAAATGTGAACAGTACAAGGGACAATAGAAAAAAAAAGGGAAAGACAAAATCGGGAAAGTGGGAGGGGAGGGGAAGTCCCAACTTCACCTCTTTCCTTCGTCTTCATCATCATCACTTTTCCTTCATCCATATCGTAGCTCAAATTATTCATCATTTCCTTCAAGATGTGCATCAAAAATAAGTCTAGATAAATCTAATCTTGGTAAGTAATATCTTTCCCATGATTATTGCGTTATTAGAACTTTTTAGGTTATGTTTTTGTAGGATATTACACTCTATTTTTTATTATCTTGTGAAACGAATTTGGGAAGTGTTAAACATAAAATTTGTTAATCTATGTCCTGCATATATTTCTGCCAAATGTTATTGAATGAGTTTGAGTATATGAAGAAACATGGTCATTGGGTTGAAACTGGTTCAGAGAGATATATCAACTGAATAACTTATGGTGTTTGTAAACATTGAACATCTTAGTGGCTTATTCTAAGGTTTTGTAAAACATGAAAGTTGTAGGTATATCTGTTATTTAGGTCTCTACCAAATTTTGTATAAATATCTCCTGTGTAGATTTAGTTATAATGAAATAAACCATGACTGTTCCTTGATTGAGTTATGTTCTGGTACCTATGCAGCTCCAATAACTTTGTCCTTATATTTCACCTGTTTTTAGATCGAATTAGCCAAAGTTCAAAACATGAAAGTTTTACTTATATGTATTATCTAAATTTATGTGAACATTCCACGTTAAAATGACATGTATTTTGTGAGTTATGAGCTGAACAATTGAACTGATTGGGTTGATACTTTATATTGAACCAGTTATAGATCCTCCAATATTTGAGAACCTTAGAGACCGAATCTAGAAATGCGTTAAACATGAAAAATGTTTCCAATTAACTTATATAACTGTATAAATATTTTTAGAATAATAAAGCTACACATTGAAGGCTATGAATACTTGAATTGGGTACCTCGAAACTGCCTAAGGGCAGACAACATGGCTATATTTAAAATTATACCAAATATTATGTAAAGGTTCACAAATTCTGAAATTTTAGTATATTTTAGTTTTACATGTTATATTTAATCAGGATCAAGAATCATATAATTTGGATAAGTGTAAAAAACGTTATTGATCCAACAGTCCTTAGAGGTCTTATTGTAGCTTAAAAGAAATTGTAGTTATTTATTTAAATTATATTAAGAATAAATATTTTATCAAAGTATTAATTAATTATATTTTTAAATTAGGATTTCAACAAGAAGAATACCAACAAAAGTGAACAAGCACTGAGCTTATATTTTGGAAAAGAAAAATCGTATCGAGGTTTGTACATATAATTATTCTAGTTTGCCTCTTATGCATGATTGTATGTGCATGACATAAATTATTTGTCACTATGATGAAATAATAGATTATGTTATGTTTTAACATTATAGAAATGTTATTAACTATGAACTTAACATTATGCTAATATTTGATAAAATATCATAGTATTATATGGTGTTGAAATAAGTTATGCGTATATCATTATGTTAATATGAAATAAGTATTGGTTATAGAAACAAGTAATTAATGGTGTTAATTGCCCATTTTGCTACCTAAGGATTGACATAGGATAGATGGTGCACCATTAGGGGGAAGTTCGGTACCGATATTGATATGATTTAAGGACAGGGTGGCTATAGCTTCGAGAGTGCCCCTGCTCCTATTTACACACAGATAAATGATTTTACTAAGTCAAAGTGGCTGAAGCTCCGCGAGCGCCTTTGACTTGAGATTATAGTGACTAGGATGGCATAAGCTCTGCGAGCTCCCCTATTTCACACCCCGTATCCAGATAGTCCAGGAACGAGATTTTGGGCTAATAATTCATAGAATAAAATATGAAATTTAATTAATTGATGTAAGTAATAAAGTGTAAAATGCTTACATGAGGTGGTGCAAATTTAATTATTGAATAATGTTATTTTGTTTATTTTTTTATGTTATGTTTTTATTTATTTTATATGACAAATATGTAATAAAATTTGATATGCCATGATTTTATTTGAGACATGCATTTGTGTGACTGCTTGGGGAAAACTTTGATACTTATATGTACCACTAAGCTAGAGATAACTTAGCGTGAGTTCTTCTTACGTAGGAATTGAAGTTATATATAGTAGATAGTGGAGTTGATCAGAAGAAGTTCAAGCCCATATTAGCAGAGACACAAGAAGCATGGTTAGAGGGTTGGTTATCTATTATTATTTTTTTAGTTTGACTATGTATATGGTGTGGTAGACATGTCTGATATATTAATATTGTGTATGTAAATAATTATGTAACATAATCGGGTGTCATATGTGTATACAATATAAGGATAAATATATATTGTTAATTAGAATGACTTGCCTAAACCAATATAAATAAATAGATTAAGTTTTTTAAAATGGAAAAAAAAAATTAATTCGAACAGATTTATCAAGTTATGTTTTTGGCAACCTTCTTATATATGTGGGATTATCCCTAATATTTAAGTGGCGTGCCACAACCTCTAACCTGGCCTGGACCTCTACCATGGCTTTATACAGGTGCCATAGTATGTGTTAGTGCCATACTGCCTGTACTAAGTCTAGGGCAATATCTCTTTATATCATCAGTAGCTATACATCTCAAACATGCTCCAGTCAACCACCAACACTCTCCTGTATGAGATCTACCACAATGCTGACACATAGCAGGAGCTGGCCCTTTGGACAATGCTACTGGTGAACTAGAAGATGATGCTGCAGGTCTAAAATGCTAACTCTGCCTACCAGAAAATGTCTGCCCAACAACCCGTGACTGAAATGGTCTAGGTACTGTTTGCCCTTTCCTACCAAATGTATGGGCCATACTAGCCATTGATTTCTTAGAGAGATCTTTTGTCTTCAGCTTTTTCCTTCTTTCAACAGTAATGGCAAAAGACATTAGTGTAGTAAAATCTGTATGTTGGTGGGAAGCCACCAAATATCCAATATCCTCATCGAAGCCATCTTCAAATCTACGACATTTATTTGCTTAATCTCTAATAATCCCCATTGCATACTTGCTCAACCTAGTGAACTCCATCTTATACTCAGCTACTATCATACCACTCTGCTTCAAATTTAGAAATTCTCACTTTTTCTCATCAACATAAACTCTTGGCATATATTTCTTTTTAAACTCTGCCATAAAGAAATCCCATGTCTGAGGGTTCAGAGTCTGGGGTTTCGCTAATACCAACTTCCACTAGTCGTAGGCAAGCTCTTGAAGGAGAGACACTGCATATCTAACTTTTACTCCTTCAGACATTCAAGATCCTCAAAAACCTATTATGTCTTTTCCAACCAAAATTCTGTTGTTGATGCATCATCTTCTTTCTTGCTCATAAAATCCGTAGCCCCACATTTTCTTAGTTTATCAATCTAGGGTTTTGATTGAGGATGGGGAGGTGGTGGAGCTAGAGGTGGCACAACATGTGCTAACTACTATAAAGAAAGTAGCCATTTGTTGGATAAGGAGTACTTGACTCGGATCGACTTGTTCTTTAGCATGTTGTGGAGCTACAACACTAGGCTCTGAGGCTCTAATTGAGGTTGACTGTCTATGAGAAGCTGAGTTAGCTATATTATCACCCTCTTGTTCTTCGTGACTCTGTTTTGATTTAAAAGCCATTAAAACCTATATTGTCATAATAAGGGTCCCGTATCAGAATATAATAGCTTAAAACAATGCAAATGCCAAAAACATGAACTTATCTTCCTTTACCCACTAAATAAGAACCGTCTAAACCTATAGCTCTCTGATACCAAAAATCATAACACCCCCTTACCTCACTTTAGTTCAGCAAGGTAAGTGAGCATTACCCGACTAACTGTCTTATAAGATTAGTTAAATGAAGTATAATTTTTTGTTTTTGCAAAAATATTACAAACACCAAAATAAAATTATTACAAACATCTACATTGAAAATATGTCTATGATATTAGATGTACACATTCCTAACACATACTAGATGAAATAGAACTATAATTTAATTTACAAAGTTTTTGACAAAATATACCAAACATATGTCCAATGCTTTAGCTGTTTTTCATCCGGGCACCCTTCTTTTTCTGACAATTTGACTATCTATGGCTACTCTTTAGAACCTGCACAAGAGGAAACCACTATTTAGAACATTCATGCTCCGTTCAATTGATCAAAATCATCAATTCTAGGTAGTGAGTATTTATTTTGAATCGTCACCTTGTTCAATTGTCGGTAATCAATACATAATTGAAAGGTGCCATCATTCTTTTTCACAAATAACACTGGAGCACCCTATGGTAACACACTAGGTCTTATAAACCCATTGTTTAGCAATTTTTGCAATTGATCCTTCAACTATCTCAATAATGTAGGTGCCATTCTATAAGGAGTAATTGATATTGGGGCTATACCAGGAATCACATCAATAGCAAACTTTATCTCCCTATTTGGTGGTAACCCCAACAAGTCTTCAGGAAACACATTTGGGAACTCAGACACTATGGGCGCCTTCCTAGTATCTATCACATGGGCCAAATATGCCTTACATCCCTTCCTAATGTATTGCTGAGCTTTTGATGGAGAAATAACATTGGTCAAACATGTTTGTCCTTAACCCTGAATGATTGTGTCATCCTACTCGGGATTTTTAAGTACAACTTTTCTAGATCGACAGTCAACTATAGCCCCATGGTTGGTCAACCAATCCATGCTTAGAATAGCATCGAATTCATGAAAAGGCAATTCTAATAAGTTTGCTAGGAATTCTCTACCCTGAATTATTATTAAACTGTTGCTATAGATCTGATTCACTTTCACACTATGTCCCAATGGATTGGTCACAACTATCTCATATTCCAAGGTCTCAAGTATCATGTTCCCTTGTTTAAGTGCAGTTGTGCTTATGTATGAAAGTGTGAAACCAGAATCTATCAATGCAAGTAAATCAAAGTCAAATAAAGAACGTTTACCAACTATGACATATGGTGCATCCTAGTCCTCACATGCTCTCATCAAATATGCCCGAGCTGGAGCTCTACTACCTCCGGATCTGTCAATTGTCTCTGATACCCCCTGACTCTGTCTGGTATGACCACCTCTAAACTGGCCTCGACCTCTACCACAGCTCTGTACCTGTGCCATAGTTTGTGTTAGTGCCATACTACCTGTACTAAGTATAGGGCAATATCTCTTTATATCATCAGTAGCTATACATCTCAAACATGCCCCAGTCAACCACCAACACTCTCCTGTATGAGATCTACCACAATGCTGACACATAGCAGGAGCTGGCCTTTTGGACAATGCTACTGGTGAACTAGAAGATGATGCTGCAGGTCTAAAATGCTAACCCCGCCTACCAGAAAATGTCTGCCCAACAACCCGTGACTGAAATGGTCTAGGTACTGTTTGCCCTTTCCTACCAAATGTATGGGCCATACTAGCCATTGATTTCTTAGAGAACTCTTCTGTCTTCAGCTTTTTCCTTCTTTCAACAGTAATGGCAAAAGACATTAGTGTAGAAAAATCTGTATGTTGGTGGGAAGCCACCAAATATCCAATATCCTCATCGAAGCCATCTTCAAATCTACGACATTTATTTGCTTAATCTCTAATAATCCCCATTGCATACTTGCTCAACCTAGTGAACTCCATCTTATACTCAGCTACTATCATACCACTCTACTTCAAATTTAGAAATTCTCGCTTTTTCTCATCAACATAAACTCATGGCACATATATCTTTTTAAACTCTACTACAAAGAAATCCAATGTCTAAGGGTTCAGAGTCTGGGGTATCGCTAATACCAACTTCCATCAGTCATAGGCAAGCTCCTGAAGGAGGGACATTGCATATCTAATCTTGTACTCCTCCGGACATTGATGCTCCTCAAAAACCCATTCTGTCTTTTCCAACCAAAATTCTACTACTGCTGGATCATCCTCTTTCTTGCTCGTAAAATCCGTAGCCCTATATTTTCTTATTTATTAATCTGGGGTTCTGATTGAGGTGGGGGAGGTGGTGGAGCTGGTGGTGGCACAACATGTGTTAACTACTATAAAAAAATTAGTCATTTATTGCAAAAGGGGTACCTGACTGAAAACAACCTGTTCTTTAGCATGCTATGGAGCTATAACACTAGGCTCTGAGGCTCTAATTGATGTTGACTATCTGTCTCTTGTTCTTCATGAATTTGTCTTGATTCAGAATCCATTAAAACCTATATTGTCAGAATAAGGGTCCTTTATTAGAATATAGTAGCTTAAAATAGTGTAAATGCTGAAAACATGCACTTATCTTCCTATACCCACTAAGTAAAAACCATCTAAACCTATAGCTCCAATACCAAAAATTGTAATACCCCCTTACCTCACTTTAGTTCAGCAAGGTAAGTGAGCATTGCCTAACTAACTATCTTATAAGATTAGCTAAATGAAGTATAAATTTGTTTTTTCAAAAATATTACAAACACCAAAATAAAATTATTACAAACATCAATATTCAAAATTTTATTTATTTATAAAGCATATTATTTTACATTCAAAATATGTCTATTATATTAGATGTACACATTCCTAACACATACTATATAAAATAGAACAATAATTTAATTTACAAAGTTTTTGACAAAATATACTAAAAATATGTCCAAAGCTCTTAGCTGTTTTTCGTCTAGGTACCCTTCTTCTTCTAACAATTTTACTATCTACGGTTACTCTTTAGAACCTGCATGAGAGGAAACCGCCCACGCTAACCTACTAGCTTAGTGGTGCTTCAAGAATAAAAATCTTATATACACATATTTTCTTACATGTCATTTAATAATTTCACAAATAAAGCCTAAAATAAAAGAATTATATGGAATCAGATAAATGTCATCAAACATATAATATTTAACAATTTTGATTTAACACAACATTATTCAATGACATACTTTTATATTATTATTGTTTTTCATTATCTTTATGCCCTTAACACTAATAACCGAACTAACTAATAGAAATAACAGAGTTGCCACAACCGGCTTTCGTAATATTACGTCGAGTGCTTTTATAATAGTGTCATTACCGACTTTTGTAACATTGTCATTACCAACTTAATAATTTTTATATTTATTCACAATATTTTCAAAACATGATAATTGTTTCAAATTTTTACATATATGTTTATTTATTTTTGTTATTTGTTCCCATTGTTATTACATTATAACCTCACACATAAATAATTTATTAATCATTTATAATTACAATTAAAGTCAAAATTCACATTAATTACTATATATAATCATCATAGCACATGCAAAAATCCAATATATCAAATTTTTGTCTATGGTAGATTTCGGCCTTGATTTTGGGCCTCATTTTTAGCCCATTTATAATTCAAATTTGAAGTTATGGTCTTCTAATATTTTGTAGCTTAATGTCTCAGCTTTCAGATGAATAAAAAACTCATTCAAATCAAATATATCAAAAGTTATGGCCCTTTTACTTAAGTGCATTTCATTAATTTTACCCAGTATTTTCTAGGTACCTACAAGTCCGGGATTTTGTGTCCAATATTTAGCCCATTCGCAATTAGAGTTTGAACTTAGGTTTTGAATGAAATGAGTCCACTTTCATTTTCAATTAATTTCAACTCAATATAATTACCAGAGCATTAGTTATGATCAAAATAGTCATAACTGCTCCAAATTTTCTACAGCAGGGTCATCAATTGACACAAACCTATCTACTAATTACATCCATCATATGCAATTCATTTTTATGCCCAAGTTTCCAAATCAAAATTACATTTACATATCTTAATGATTTCACACCATTTGGTCCCATTACCATATAAAATATTAAAAGCAACAACTAATCACATTCCATGTCAAACCACATTCATATCAAACAATAATATAGAATTACACACATTTGAACAACTTGTAAGATTTTTATCAATGAAGCACATACCTAATCAGCCTTGGAGTTTCCCTTTTTCCTTCTTCTCCTTCCCTCACTAATTGGCTTTCTCCTTGCTTTTGTCACCCTTTTAAGGGCCTCTCATTTTCTTTCTTGGTTTTCTTACACAACTATACTATATCTCATTCCTATCATTCATTATAAAAACTTTTCATCCCTACATAAAATTCTAATGCTCCTAATATGTTTTATACTTTAATTTAGCCAAAATGTACTAAAGTTAAACATCCTTCTTGATATGTCATGGCTGGCCAAAAATCTTATCATAGGTCCTAATTTATTTTCTTCAAATCAACACTCTAATCACACTTTATTTTATCAACAATTGTGTTGCTCCTAAGTTAATTTAAATTTTCCCAAAATTACCTTAACCAAGGCAGTCCCTCATTCCTCCATTAGAGTTATCTTTCTCTATTTTTTAAGTCATAAAACAATTAACTAACATCAATAATCATTAATTAAAAGTTTAACTTCACCTTTCTTCAACTAGTTACAAATTTCAAATTCTAGTTCCATTCTTGCCAAATAACCTTAATCTACCAATCTTAATCATAACTATCATCCTAATGGGCCTCAAATGGAACGAAAAAGGTTGAATTTAAGAAGAATAAACTCACCTTAATGGTTCTCCAAGGTGAACCGAATCTGTCCCAAGGTTCCTCCATTTTCGTTTCTTATTTCTTCCTTCCTTCTTGCTCTTTAGCTCCCTTTATGGCAAGAACTCTTTCATTCTGAATTTTTCCCTCTCAAAACTAATTTTTTTTCTCTCTTTTTCAAGCTTGAATTGAAGAAAAAATGGTGGCTTTTGGAGGGAGAGGTGGACTACACAAAGAGGTGAAGAGAGGAAGAAGATGAGTTAGATTTTTTTTAGGTGGAAGAATGTAGAATTTGTCATATTTTTTACTTTTATACTAAAATTAAAGAGTGAGTCCAACTATTAAATTTAATCCTAATTTTCATTGGTGCATTAACTTAATTAATTTTCATTAACTTTTAAACTTTGATAAATTCCTTATTTTCCACCAATTTTCTCATCTTCACACTTTTTCCCATAACAATTAAAATAATACCGATTTTGTCCGTAGGAAAATTTTATTTTTTTCCAGTTCTAGCACTAATCTTTCTAATTCCCAAATAATAATACCCTTAATTATTTTTTCTTATTATTAGTCATTTTTAATGGGTTCAAATTTAGACTTTGATTGAACCAGCGCACGCCACTACGGTCACGCGCAATCAGGGCCTAAATCACTGGATGTTACATAAATAGTCAATCATACTTTCTTACACAAGAATCACCCACCTAGGAAAGCATCTATCTCAAATGCATGTTTATGTCATTGTGCACAAACACCACCTAGGAAAATAACAAAGCCTCAGCACATGGAAAAATGGAAAAGCATATATAAGTCTAAACAATGTCACTATTGCATGAAATTTGGACATATAAACAAACATTATTTTATAAGGAAGGCTCATTGGGATCCTTCTAATGCTAACCCCTAAGGACCCAAGTTCATTTAGGTACCTAAAAACCAAACCTAAATTATAGTTTTGTAGGTATGCCTCAAATCCACATCAAAGGAAAATGCTTGGCTAGTGGATAGTGGATGCTTAAGCCATATGACCGGCAACAAAAGTCTCTTTACCTTTATCAAAAGGATTGATGGTGGTAAGTTAAATTTTGGAAACAATGCCAAAGGTAAAGTAATTGGCATTGGCTATATTGGTTTAAATGGTGCAACTTTAATTGAAGATGTTTTGCTTGTTGATTATTAAAAACACAACTTGTTAAGTGTAAGTCAATTATGTAATAAGGGAAACCATGTTACCTTTACCTTTAATGAATGTCTTGTAACTACTCTAAATGACTAAGAGATATTCAAAAGAGATAGAGATGGCAATACTTACATAATAGACTTGCACAAGATATCTAACCTTTCCTTTAAGTGTCTTATGACTATTACTAATGAGTCTTGGCTATGGCATAGAAGGCTTGGTCGTACAAGCATGGGCTTAATTCAAAGCCTTAGCAAAGGAGAGCTAGCCAATGGACTACCAAAAGTCAAATTTGAAAAGGATAAGACATGTGAACCATTTCAAAGAGGAAAGCAACATAAAGCATCATTCAAGTCTAAAATGTAGAACAATGAAAAAGCTTGATCTTGATCATTAAAAGGATGATGGAACCTTAACAAAAGATGATGATGATCAAGAGGAGCAACAACAAAATAATTTACTGCCTCAAGCTCAAGAGCAATGAACCCAAAAGCTTCCAAAGGAGTGGAAATTCATAAGAAATCACCCTATGGAACAAATTATTGGTAATCCTACTAAGGGTGTAAGTACTAGATCTAATCTTAAACTTTTAGATTATAATCTTGCTTTTGTCTCTCAAATTGAGCCAAAGAATGTTGATAAGGCACTAAATGATGAAAATTGGGTAATTGCTATGCAAGAAGAGCTAAACCAATTTGAGAGAAATAAGGTTTAGACCTTAGTTTCTAAACCCAAGGACTATCGAATCATTGGTAGTAAATGGGTGTTTAGAAACAAGTTAGATAAACAAGGTCTTATAACTAGATATAAGGCTAGATTAGTTTACAAAGGGTACAATCAATAGGAAGACATAGATTATGATGAAACCTATGCTCCGATCACTAGATTAGAAGCTATTAGAATACTTTTAGGTTTTCATGCCACATGAATTTTAAACTTTTTCAAAAGGATGTTAAAAGTGCCTTTTAAAATGGCTTTATAAAAATGAAGTCTATGTTGAACAACCTTCTGGTTTTGAAAGTCATACATTGTCAAATCATGTGTTTAAGCTCACTAAGTCCTTATATGGTTTAAAAAAGCTCCAAGAACTTGGTATGAAAGGGTTATTGCATTTCTATTAGGAAATGATTTTTCAAAAGGATATATAACACAACTCTTTTTATTTAAAAACACAAGCATGATATATTGCTTGTTCAAATTTATGTTGATAATATCATTTTCGGGTCTGCTAATGAATTAGTTTTCCAAGAATTTGCTAAGTGTATGTCTAGAGAGTTTAAAATGAGCATGATAGGTGAGCTTAAGTTCTTTATTGGTCTTCAAATCATGTAATGCAATGATTGCATCTTCATCATCCAATCCAAGTACACAAAATAACTATTAAAGAAATTTGGAATGGAAGGGTGTAAGAGTGCAAAGACTCCAATGAGCACATCAACCAAATTGGACAAAGATGAGAAGGGTAAAAGTGTAGATGAAAAGCTTTACATAGGTATGATTGAATCTCTTTTATACCTTACTACTAAATCTGACATTATGTATAGTGTAAGCTTATGTGCTAGATTTAAATCATATCCTAAAAAATAACATTTGAACGTTGTTAAAAAATCTCAAAATATTTACATGGCTCTTTACATCTAGGTCTATGGTATCCTAGGAATACTTTTTTTCATATCATTGGCTTTTTGGATGCTAATTATGTTGGCAGTATATTGGATAGAAAAAGCACATTAGGTACTTGTCACTTCATTGGAGAATGCATAGTTTTTTGGTTTAGCAAAAACAAGTTTTAGTTGCCTTATCAACCGTTGAAGTGGAATATGTGGCAGCAGGATGTTGTTGCACCCAAGTCCTTTGGATGAGACAACAAATTAAAGATTATGGTCAAATAATGGATCATATTCCCATCAATGTGACAATACTAGTGCTATAAATCTTTTTAAGAACCCTATCCAACACTCTAAGAGCAAACATATAGTTGGGAGTGAGCTTGTAAAACTCCATTGTAACACTTAATGTGTTAGTGAAACTCCCAATTGAGATTGAGAAAAGGAGTAGGGTTTGTTAAAACCTGAACCTCTGTAAAAATTCCTGTGTGATGTCTTTCTATCTTTACTCAACTTAACTTTTCTTTCTGCACTGAAAAGTTAAGAAATTTTAATATCCAATTCAACCCCCCTTCTTGGTACAATATATGGGCAACAATTGGTATCAGAGCTTAGTGTAGCATCGAAGCCGAAACAGCGCTAGCAAAGATCAGGATATGGCCAATGAAGGATTCCAAAGTCTCAAGCCTTACTTTGATGGAGCAAATTATGCTCATTGCAAGTTTCGGATGGAGACATATCTAGATAGTGAAGGAATTGAAGTCTGGGATAGTGTTAGGAAGGAATGGACACCACCAACTAGAAGAGGAGTTGATGTTGAAGAAGAAATCCTGTCAAGAGATGATTGGACAAAGCCTCAAAGAAGAGAAAATTTCAAAAACAAGAGGGCAATGACAATTCTCTCAAGCTCATTATCCATTGAAGGATGTGGCAGGATACAACACTGCCCAACTGCATATAGCATGTGGAAAACATTGGAAAACTATCATGAAGGAACAAAGGAAGTTAAATCTAAGAAGATTCAACTTCTTACTTCAGAGTATGAACTCTTCAAGATGAAATCCAATGAGTCAATAACTGACATGACAAACCGTCTTTTAGCCATCATAAATCGCATGAGAAAGCTTGGAAAACACCTGAGCTTGGAAGATATAAATAACAAAATTCTGAGAAGTCTTCCTCTCAAAGATTACGGTTCAAGAGTTGCCGGTATAGAAGAGGCAAATGAAGACATGAGCATCATGAATACCGATGTGCTTATTGGCAAACTTCTTACACATGAAATGGTAGTGAAAAGAGATAGAGAGATTGAAGCAGAGCCAGAAAAAAGAAAGCCTCTAGCACTAAAAGCCTCTACTTCAAAATCTCAAGAGGAAGTTGAAGATGATGAAGAAAAGAGTTATGATGCAAATGAGGACATTGTTATGCTCTCAAGAAGGCTTAAAAGAATTATTGAGAAGAGAATGGGAAACTCTAGAAAATTCAGGCAAAGAAATCTCAAACAAACCTCTACAACTCCTGCATATAGATCTTTTTGGACTTACTAGGATTGCAAGCTTATGAGGTAAACAAACCTCTATAACTCCTGCATCTAGATCTTTTTGGACCTACTAGAATTGCAAGCTTAGGAGGTAAACACTATGCTTTTGTCAATGTCGATGACTACTCTAGATTCACTTAGGTAATTTTCTTAGTTCAAAAAAGTGATGCCTTTGAAACTTTCAGAAACTTTGCTAAAAGAGTTCAAAATGAAAAAGGATATTGTATTTCAAAGATAAAAGTCATCATGGTAAAGAATTTGAAAATGAAAATTTTGAAAATATTTGTCTAGAACATGACATTTCGCAAAATGTTTCCTCTCCTAGGACACCTTAACAAAATGGGGTGGTCGAAAGGAAAAATTGAACTTTAATTGAAATGGCTCGAACAATGTTCAATGAGTATGGTTTACCAACTTACTTTTAGGCCGAAGCCACAAATACTGCATGTTATATTTCAAATCGAGCTTTCAAAAGACCATTCTTAAACAAAACTTCTTTTGAGCTATGGAATGGAAGAAAGCCCATGATATCATACTTTAGATATTTGGATGCAAGTGTTTCATATTGAATACCAAGGACAACCTTAGAAAATTTACCTCTAAATCTGATGAGGGTATATTTTTAGGATACTTTATTACTAGCAAAGCATATAGAGTATTTAATAAAAAGTCATTAACTGTTGAAGAATCTATGCATGTTGTTTTTTATGAATCTAGTAAGCTTGATCTTGTGAAAGGTAGTGTTTTTGATGATGTTGTAGGTACAATGGAAAGACTTGATCTTAGAGAAGAAAATGATCAAAAAAATTCACATCAAGATGACTCTCTACCTCCAGCTCAAGAGGAAAACAAGCAAGAGCTCCCAAAGGAATGGAGAGTGACAAATGATCACCCCAAAGAGTAAATCATTGGTGATCCTACAAAGGGAGTAAGTACTAGATCTCATCTCAAACATTTAGTTTCTAATTTTGCCTTTGTCTCTCAAATTGAGCCTAAAAATATTAATGAGGCTCTTAATGATGAAAGTTGGGTGATTTCTATGCAAGAGGAACTCAACCAATTTGAGAGAAGTAAGGTATGGACCTTAGTACCTAGACCCAAGGAGCATCAAATCATTAGAAGTAAATGGGTATTTAGAAATAAACTTGATGAACAAAGTTCAATGACTAGGAATAAGGCTAGGTTAGTGGCAAAATGATATAATCAGAAAGAACGAATAGATTATAATGAGACATATGCTCTTGTAGCCAGATTAGAAGCCATAAAAATACTTTTAGCATATGCATGCCATATGAATTTCAAACTCTTTCAAATGGATGTCAAAAGTGCTTTTTAAATGGTTTTATAGAAGAAGAAGTTTATGCAGAACAACCACCAGGTTTTGAAAGCTATGATCTGCCTAACCATGTATTTAAACTTTCAAAAGCTTTATATAGTTTGAAACTAGCCCCAAGAGTTTGGTATGAAAGACTAAGTTCTTTTCTTTTAGAAAATAATTTTACAAAAGGGAATGTTGACACCACATTATTTATTAAAAAGCATAAGCATGATACTCTAATTGTTCAAATTTATGTTGATGACATCATATTTGGGTCTACTAATGAATTGTTTTGCCAAGAATTTGCTAAGTGTATGACTAGGGAATTCGAAATGAGTATGATGGGTGAGCTAAAATTCTTCCTCAGTCTACAAATAAAACAAGGCAATGAGGGCATATTCATCAACCAATCCAAATATGCCAAAGACTTACTTAAGAAATTTGGAATGGAATGATGCAAAAATGTCAAGACTCCAATGAGCACATCAACAAAATTGGACAAGGATGAAAAGGGTAAGAGCATTAATGAAAAGCTCTATAGAGGTATGATCGGATCACTCTTATATCTTACTGCCTCTAAACCCGATATAATGTATAGTGTATGTTTATATGCTCGCTTTCAATCATGTCCTAAAAAGTCACATTTAAATGCTGTGAAAAAAATTTTAAAATACTTACATGGCTCATTGCATCTAGGTTTATGGTATCATAGAAATTCATCCTTTCACATTATAGGATATTCAGATGTTGATAATGCTGGAAGTCTTTTAGATAGAAAAAGTACTTCAGGTACTTGTCACTTTATTGGAAAATGCTTAGTTTCTTGGTTTAGCAAGAAACAAATTTCAATTGCTCTTTCTACTACTGAAGAGGAGTATGTGGCAGCAGGATGTTGTTGCACACAAATCCTTTGGATGAAACAACAACTTAAGGATTATTGTCATAGTATGGATCATATACCTATTAGATGTGACAATACAAGTACTATAAATCTATCTAAGAATCCCATTCAACACTCTATAAGTAAGCATATTGACATAAGATATCATTTTATTAGAGATCATGTTCAATATGGAGATGTTGTATTAGAATTTATAAGCACAGACAGTCAATTGGCAGATATCTTCACTAGGTCTCTAAATGAAGAAAGATTTAATTTTATAAGAAGAGAGATTGGTATGATTGATGGATTAACTTTATGATTGCAAAAATTGTCAAACCTTGATTGATGATCTTGTGTCATTATCTCATCTTTTAAGGTAAGAAGTAGCTAAATTGATAGAAATATATGTTATAGGGGATAGAAGCACCTTAGAAATCCTTTGTCTTGTTTTAAACTTAGTTTTATTTAATGAGGATTTTAGGCAATTCACGCCCGTGACATATATTCAAGACCGTGAATATAATCGACAAAAGCTCCAGTAGCTTTCACGCCTTGCTTCACGACATGCTTCACGGTTGAAGGTAGTGAAGACTATGTTTCACGCCCATAACCTTTTTTTGTTCCCACGCGAAACCCTTTGTTCACAACCGTGACACTTATTCACGACTGTGAACATTTTCACCAAAAACTTATAGAAGCGTTCACGCTTTGTGTCACGCCCTGTCTCACGGTCACAAGTAGTGAAGATTGTACTTCACAACCGTGACTCATTTGTCACCACCGTGATATTTCATCTTTCACATCCCTCATCACGGGTAGAGCACCTTTTTAGCAAACCGTGAACATGACATTTCACTAATTTGTATAATGAATCATATTCATAAATGCAACGAAAAATAATGAATCATATTCATAAATGCAATGATTTGAATAATGAATCATATTCATAAATGCAACGAAAAATAAAATTCTTCAAAACCCAAAACAAAAGATCATACTTGTACCATTAAAACTAATTTGTATAAATGTAAATGTTAAAAATTATACCTTGTAATTTTTATTTGTTCTTCAAATCTTCACTTTGTTGGATTGTAGCAAACCATAACAATCCACACTAGGATTTCTCTAATGATAATTCATGCGAAGAATGAAGAAGAAACTATCGAGAGAAATGGTTTGAACAAATTCAAAGTGCTAGCTTTGAAAGTGTTCTTGACAGAATTTTTGTTGTCTTAAAATATTTTTTTCACAAAAAATATTTTCATGTCTATTTTCTTCCATTTGATGTCTTTTCTATTTGAATCAAATTCAAAAATAAGATGAAAAGTCAAAAATGGAGAAAATGGAAACAAATGAATAGGCCAGCAGCCTGCCTAGCCCGCGCGGGCCCGTGACACTCCTGAACTATTTTTTCGTGCGATCTCATCGCGATCCATCCTAAAATAATTCTCTCATATTTTGGATCTTATCCAAGACCATTTTACTCATTCTCCATATCTTCAATGCGTGTGACCCATTAAGTTCTCGGTTATGTTGGCCACTTAAATTAACAATTAATTTAAGCAGGTTATGAGCGGTATTTAGCAACACATCATGACCCCCAATTCATCGGAAAGTCAGTGGTTTGACTACAAACCTTTCCATAGATAATTTCTGTGCAATTATTCCTTTCACCATTCTATACCCCACTTGGTTCAGAGTATGGACATGTGTCAACTCCCACTAGACTGACTACATCACGTCTAGTCCAAGTAATGTTAGTTCTTGTCTTTGAGGCTCATTACTCTATTGGATATGTCATTAAAGACTATCTTTATGATATATCCACTCCGACCAGAGATTCCTGAGTAATGACTACGACAAATAGGTATACACTCCTTCTATCAAGAGTGGTGAATCCTTTATTGGTTAGCCAATTACCTTCAAACACCTCAAGCTATATCCAATCACCACCCTATGAGCTACCTCTCTGAGGCAACAAGGAATAGTGTCAAAATACAGAATCAATATTCAACATATCCTTGGGTACCTCAAGTCTAAGGATACTTGCACCATTGCTATGATGAGACTATCATTGACATTTGAATAGATTATCCATATGATTGTCTCATAGTTGGTCATCCAATGCACTTAGCTACACTTAGCAAGCATCCACATGTTAACTCTAAACATCTCATGTTTATAGATTATGAGATCTACTACTCGATCCAATCAAGGAGTGTAACATATGCTAGTCTGTCTGGATTAATAATGTTTCGTCTCATTAATCCTATGACTAGGGATAATTTTGATACTAACATAATTACACATGATAAGAATCTCAATATCATGATATCATCATGATTTCCTTCATGCTATGTTATGTATCAAGGACTTCATTAATTGATTTAAGATCACTTATCAATTCATATATCAAATGAACATCAAATTAATGAAAAAGCCTTTTATTAATCAAATAAATTTGTACAATAAGTGCTAAAGGTGATTGCCTTTAGAGCACTCCTCTAACATCACGCCCGTGACTTACCATTCACGATCGTAAATATGTCGGCTATAAAACATTTTCTGCCGTTATTTCTCTCATTTCCAACTCTCCATCTTCTCTCATTTATCACCATTCAATACCATTTTATAGATTCTGACCGCCTGGCAACTCATTCCATCTATAAATACCTTCAAAAACTATTTCCATCATCATAAATCACAACTCACTAGGTTCTATTCAAAACTTCCATCAGATTTTCTCTCTTCAAAAATATATTTCTCAATCAAAAATGGAACCCAACTTCTCCAAAGGTACCAGAAAGAAATCTCATGCTCCATGAAGGTACACAGACTACCTTTTAAAAATTATTCCGAAGCACTGTCATCCAAGGTACTCGGTTCTCAAGCAAAGACCACTCCTTTCCTCTCGATCATTTGAGTGGCACACTGTCAGGACCCTTGGTCTTGAGACAAGTATGACGGAACAACTTCATGCCTGTCATCTAAAAGATTTTATTGATATCCATCAACCAACGCTAAGGGAACCAATTCTCGAGTTTCTTAGCACCCTGCAAGTTTCTCCCACCGGCACGGTAAAATTTCAACTCTGCAATTATCCGAACACCCTCACTGCCATGGAGTTTGGTGACATGTTCAACCTTTCCTCTAACAATATCCTAAATGAGAGTGAGGTGGAGTTCTATGCCACTCAGGCATGGACGCATTTCAGGCTTGACTGCAGCTGGGACTTCAAGAAGACGAAAAGCACCCACCTTTGATCCCCAATGCACAAGTACTTACATAGGTTTCTAACCTATAGCATTTTTGCTAAAGGAGACAGCAACAGATCGATTCGTAAATCCGATCTCTTTCTCCTGGAGATGGCCCGAAGAGGCCTAACAGTGGTTTTATCTCGATGGTTTGCAAACCATTTACTGTCTATTGCCATGAAGCCCTCCGGAGATATTTTGATTGGTGAGTACGTGACTCACCTTGCTATAAAGCTTGGGTATTTGAAGCTAGAGGAGCACCACTTCAACCTTATACCAGCACATCCATGAGACCGACTAGACGTCAAGTCATTCATCAAAATGGGAGTGGTTGTTCGTATAGTTCATAAGAACAACATCTACTACCGCTTCACCAACACAGCTGGTCAGATTATTTGGGAGGACAACGATTTGGATGACTTCAAAGCTAGCCTCCAAGGAATCCAGTAGGGTTAGAGAGTTCGAGTTGAGTCGGTGACCCCAGGGGTTAAACAGAAAATTGGACAATCCTCAGCCTCCACACCGAACTTGGCTCAGCAGGTGGCTGACCTATTAGCACCGCGTTTTGACTAATTGCAGGCTTCGATTGATGAGAGGTTAGAGAACCTCAAGGATTTCATGGAGCCTCGCATGGAGAGCCTCGAGGCGGAAGTAGCTCGCCTTAGAGATGGGATGTCCGGCTCCAAATCTAGCTAGACTATATTTTTTTCGCTATGTTAATTTCTAGTATTCCTAATGTAGGACTTTAAATTACTTTTCAAAACCTTGTACTTTTCTTTTAATATTAATATAATTGCATTAGTTTTCCATTATAATTTATCTTTTTTTTCTTTTTGTTGATGATAAAAGGGGGAGAACCTAGCAATATATTATATTTAAATTTAATTGCAATATAATTGATATACTTATTTGAATTAAATGAATATGCAAGTATGCAAATGAGTTGATATACCTTGAAATTCACCTTAAGTATACTTTGCATATACCTTGATGCAAGTTACATGAATGAATATGCTTGATATACTTTGAATATACCTTAAATATACTTTGTATATACTTAACTAGTTTTAAGTAAAAATTTAGTATACGTTGGATATACCTTACATATAACTTGCATATACCTAAACTAGGAATCAAGCATCCATGTTATACTTCATTATTCTTTAAAATTCTTGCACTTTAGTAATTTTTTATCTTAAGCATCTTTTGAGGGGGAGACTTCTCAAACACACATATTGCTAGATTATTTGTCACCATCAAAAAGGGGGAGATTGTTAAACTTTGAAGGGTATTTCCGTCATTTTAATGTTAACAAATAAAATAGCAATAACATATTTAACATACTTATTTTCTAAGTTTATTGAACAGGGTATGGAACATGATAGCAAGAATGGAGAATAGAAGACTAACCTTAAAAAGTCAAAAATTGAAGAAATAGCATGATTCGCGCCCGTGACCTTTTATGTCACGCCTATGATAAAGCTTAGCGCCAACTACCAAATATTTAAAGTTCACGGCCAAGAAGGATTATAGCAACCGTGAATGATCATATCAATCACCCCCGTGAAATAAAGTCACGCCCATGAGAAAACATGTCAAATTCCTCCAGAGAGCTTCACGGTTAGAGTCACCACTTGGACCACAGCTTGGAAGGATGTTCATGCCCGTGAAAGAATAATGTCATGCCTATGATCAAACACTTCAAATCCTTCCATAATGTTTCACGGCCAAAGTCACCACTCAAGTCACGGCTTGGAAGAACAGTCACGACCGTGACACACATATTCACTACCGTGAAAGAGAAAAAGAAACATGTCAGTCGCGAAATTAAGAGTTGGTGCAACGGCTATTTTCACATTAAATGCAACCAAACAGCTATAATTCACCATGGAAGTATAAATGCAAGTCATTTATGAATCCAGAACAAGAGAATAGAAAATACTTCAAATCTGAATCTTGTTGTAAGCCATTCGTGCATTTACTACTTTAAAACAAATATTAATTCTTTGTAAAAATCTTTTTGCTCATTATTTTCTGAGCATTATAGATTTGTGAGTGTTTCTCTTTGTAATCTACTACTCAAGTGAGTTTGGGTATACTGGGTTAAGAGTAGAACACTTGTAAGGGTTATTTGTGTGAGCCTTTAAAATACAAGAAATTGGTTTATTGTGTGAGCCATTAAAACACAAGGGATTTCTAGGTTAGGTGTGATCCATTGTTAGAAACACCATAGTTGGGAGTGAGCTTGTAAAACTCCATTGTAACACTCCACTGTAACACTTAGTGTGTTAGTGAAACTCCTAATTGAGATTGGGAAGAGGAGTAGGGTTTGTTAATACCTGAACCTCTATAAAAATTCTTGTGTGATATCTTCTTATCCCTACTCAACTTAACTTTTCTTTCTGCACTTAAAAGTTAAGAAATTTTAATATCCAATTCAACCCCCCTTCTTAGTACAATATCTGGGCAACATCTATCTATATCCGGCAGTGGAGGTGGTGGTACCAGTGGTGGTACTGGCTGTGGAGTTGCCTGTGGTATATTCTGTACCAACTGTTGCAGCAAGCCTATTATCTACTACATAAACTGCATCTAGCCCCGTTAGGTTTGTCCTGCGGTGTACTATGAAGGTAGTGGTGCAACACCTGGACTATGTACGCTAGAAACACTAGGTTGATCCTAAGCCCGAGCGTTGCTAGGACTGTTGCTTTTCCGCAACATCATGAGGATCCACCTCCTCAATCTCCATAACCTCATTTAATTCTACAAATTGACAAAATAACAGCCCACATCAGAGTCAGATGAGACACAATGAATGCATTATTAAAAACAAATCCTTTTACCTCACTTAGGTTCAGAAATGCCTAGACCTAAACTCTGGTACCAATAAATGTAGCACCTGCTGATAAACTCTCATCAATTGCACCGATGGATGCCATGATGTTGTTTTGCAAAAAAAATCATTAAATTAAAACTTTCACATTTAAAACATATTTAAATATCATAATGCAATTAATACATAAAATCAATATAAATAAAATATCGATCCAACGATTGATATCATAACATAAAATCTGCTTCCAGCTTCACTAGCCTCATATTACAAAAATACATTATACGATAATATTACATGTTCTTAAAATCAAAAGACATATAAAACGTTATCCCAAAATATCCCATGACATAAATATATATATATATATATATATATATATATATATATATATATATATATATATATATATATATATATATATATATATATATATATATATGCCATGAATATACACACCCTTACTGGGTGCTCTCTGATTGAACTCTAGTGGCTTGTTGCTCTTTCAGTCAACTCTTATCTATCAGCTCCAAACCTACATGCAGAAAACTCATACACTAAGCAAATTAATGTTTAATGGTACATATGTTCATAAAAATTCTACATTTAATTCATGTCATACCGTCATGCAATTCACCTTATGATCATTCCTAAAATCAAACATTCTAGCATTTTCATACATCAATGCAAATTCACATGCCTATTATTACCATAGACATCATATAGCAGAACCATGCATATTATATATATACATATTTAACGCATCATATATCTGACATCATTATCAACAAATACATGTCTATAAAAGTTTCCATCTAAACTTTCGACCAATATACTTTATTTCATTCAGCCCCAAACTCTATATATTTGACTATCCGAATGCAGGACATAAGTCAGGGGTGCATATAGCCAAGGTTAAGCCACCCAACTTGCAACCTGTAACCGCTCATACCAAGCTTCTCAAGTCAATGGCGCTCCAGGATCATGCTAGTATATCCAAGATATAATACATGTTGAGTATAATAATACCGAGCTCATACCTGTAACCATATTGACTGAGTATAATAATACATGGTAGCATATCCAGTATCAAGTACTCATAATACATGAGTCACCTTGTCCTTATATAAAAGGATCTCATATGGTATTGTTTATCTCCCTCAATGATATACCATTTATCCTATGTCAAGTCCAAGCCTAGAGAACTGAGCTTTTTATCTCATAACCATTTATCTTTCGATTCATTTTAAAACACGTGTTATTACCAACATTTACATTTCCATTTATGCATTATCATATCCAATACATAAATATCATATCATGTCATTCATATGTTATTTACCATGTATACATACATTTATAACATGCATTAAGTCAACCTATCACCATAGGTCATAATATAAATTGTACACATTTTACATTCAAACAACTTCACAGACATGAACTATTTATTCACGACCATGAAGGGACATTTCATGGTTACCTTACCTGTAAACCATCATGTGAATCACCATATAATCATCATGGGTGTGAATTACTTATTCACATCTGTAACACCATATTATCATGGCTTCCTAACCGTGACACCAATCCATGAAATTTTGGGTTCATACAATTCATGCCAACTCGACATTCACGGCCATGACACCCTTGTTCATATGCATGAATCATGCATTTCCAGCAAACTCAAAACATAACACATCATGTATTTCATGCAAAATCTCTAAGATTAACCAGTATTAATCATTCCAATGAATACTTACATACTCATACCATGTCTACAACACATTTAAACCATATTTAACTCATCAAATCCATTATTAGGTCATATTAAGTCATAACATAACACATGTTCCATTTTAACACATAATCCATACATCCACGCTATTTGTTACCCATAACATGTCTTTTTGCCATTCATTCTCATTTTCAAAAACACAACATACATTAATATGCATGAAAATTGAATTAATATGTCTATATGTACATACCTTTTGCCAAAAAAAAGGCTTAGTTAACCCTTCAAGCTTTTCAAGCTTGATTTTCTCTTTGTGATGTGTTCCCTTTCCCTATAGTCGAACCTAAAATCACAAACATATTCTTATTAGAATCTTATAACCATAAACAAACTAAAATAACCCTAAGAACTGAGTTCTAGATCAAGTTTGGCAAAACTTAACTCCATTTTTCTTAAGCTTTCGAGCTTCTTCAATAGTGTTTAGGGTTTACAAGGTTAAAAGAAGATGACTAAGACATTTTGGAATGTGTCAGAAGTGATAAGGGGGCGATGGAAATGGTTTTAAAGCAAGATTTGGTGCAAAAGAAAATGAAATATGTGGCTGCTCATGGCCAACTGACCTACATTTCATGGACTCTTACTTCTTGGGTGTTGTTACGGATGTGAAATGCCTTTCACGGTTGTTACTAAACCATTCTCAGGTGTGAAATTTCTCTATTCTCAAACATTCCCGCCATGTCCAAAACTCTGTCGTTTGAACTATAGCATGACCTTTCACGGGTGTGAAAGCTTTCCTTTTAAAATTTTAACTTAACTTTAACACACCTTAAACCCCATTTTTCCCACTTTAAATGCATATATAATTTATGGGCCCTATTTTACAAGTATTACATTATTAAATGGTCTAATATCTATATCAATTCATATGCAATGAATATCATATAATGAAAATGTCTTTTATTAATAATAAATGAGTACATCAAGTACCTAAGGTGATTTGCTTTTGATTGTCTTGGTAACCTTAGCAATCTTATGACTTCACAAATGATAGAGCTTGGCTTCGGCTTAAGGGCATCTAAGGATGTCAAAATGAGTCACGATACACAAATTGACACACAAAATTCATAAAATTAGCAAGTTGGTATTGAGCATATATGGGTTCATGTCAGAAATGGGTCAACTTGTTTATGACACAGTTCAAAATGGATCGTGTCATTACGTGTAATTTATAGTAATATTAAGGCTAATATTATAATTTTACAAAAAAACCAATATTTATTTGGATTGATATATTAATATACGGGTTGTGTCGTGTCAGGTCACAGGTGATATATTAGTATACAGGTTGTGTCTTGTCGTATCAAGTTTTATACCCTAACGCGACATGAAAATTAAATGTGTTGTATTTATCATGTTCATGTAACCTGTTTAAACAGGGCCTAGCTCTATTTACACCCTAGACAAAAAAACAGGGGGGGTGTTGGATGAGAAGAGCAGCTTGGTGTATTGGTGAAAAACAGGAAGGAGAAATCATTAGCAACACCCTAGACCTTGAGTCAGGATGGGAATTTCTTTATTTCAACTATCATTTGTTTATCTTTAATATCATTCAGCAAAGTTCTAGCTCTATTTACAGTTCAAATACTGTATTTTTCATAAAATACAGAGACTTTAGTGCAAAGAAAAGAAAATAAAAAGTATACAATTTCTTATCCAAGGGTCCAATAAAAAATAGTTCTGAAATATAGAACAAATCGCTAGTATATCTTCTTTAAGAATTTAACTCTGAAATTGGTGGAAAGAGAAACAACTCCAGTTCATGAAAAAATCCATTTTCAGTACATCAACTTCATAGAACTTTCATTTGCTTGCCATTACCCCATATAGGCATTAGCTAAAATGATTCGTTACCTATAATGAATAGTATTTTTTTGTTTTACGTTGTTATTGAAACTGGATCCACTCAGTCAGTTATACCAGTAGAACTACGAACCGGTGCTTGATCTAGTCTAATTTGGTGAATATCTCATAAAGAACCGGTTTTTTGTAATTAGAGAAACTTAGTCATGCTTTTCAAATACTAACATGCATAAAAGCATTGCAATATATTATGATGGATAAGTTTACAATTTGAAAACCTTAAACTTTAGTATGTCAATGTCATAATCCAATATGATAGAAAATACGAGAAAAAATGACATGTTTTTTTAACCAAAAGATATTATAATTTTCATTAATGAAAGTATCGTATTTTAATAGTTAACATTTATCTTTATATAATCATTTATTATAAAATAATACAAACTTTCATTATTAGTTAGAATTTTATTATTATATATGGGTATTTAATTAATATTTATTTAAAATATTGTTATTTGATATTATTCTAAATTGATTATTAATTAACAAATTTCATGAATATATTTTTTAGTTTTTCTAGTCATACTTTATTTTTTATAAATACTTAATATTTATTATTAAAAAAAGTTAAATTTCCATTTAAACCCCTATTGAAACCCAAATCTTCAAAATCTGGTTCAACACCCAATCCAATTAAAAACATTTTTTTTTCTTTTTTCATACTGATTCCCATTTTTCTTTCCCCCAGATTCATACTGATAAGTTTTTCTAGTCTAACAGAATTCCGAACCAGAATCTTTAATGAATATATGGCCAGTTGGAGCGAATCCAGCTGCAAACTCTAAAAACCGTAACAAAAAAGGTTCAAGTTTTACAATGAGCTTATATGGAAAATGCTTTTACATTTCAGGAATTTTACATTGAAACAAGCGAAACCTAATATAACTTTATTGGATGTACTCCCGATGTTCCAAAAGTTTGGTCCTTGGCTAAACAGGGCCTTAAATGGTTTAATGAAGATTTTCAAAATGAAAAAAGGTCAATCTGTAATTATATTAAAAAGATCGAAATATAGCACTCACTTCTTTAATAGCAGCGCACTGCATTGTGCCATTATCTTTGATGCTCTTGTGATGGAATCAGTCATGTAAAAATTCTCTATGGCACCCTTGAATGGAGTTGAACTTGGCTTCTGAGTACACTCAGGCTTCAGTGAAGCGCCAAATGTAGCTGGCTCTCTCTCGTCTACACTCAAGATATTTGGAGCCACGGTCCTAATTCGAGATCGGATTGCCCCTAGGGAATCGTAGGGCAAGCGTGCCCCTGCTACTTCAGAGAGAGCACGGATTATTTTCCAGTCATCCCTGGCATCACCCACAGTTGGAACTGCAGGTAATGTCTGCTGTGGACACCCTTCTGTATTCACATAAGTCCCTTCCTTTTCACTGAATGCTGCTGATGGCAAAATGATATTTGCTCGATAGACCCCACGGTCCCCATGGTGCCCCTGATAAACCACAAAGGCATTTTTTGGCACCTTGTCCAAGTTCACATCATCAGCACCCATCAAATACACAAACTTGCCAGACTCGATGCTCTCACTGGATTCTGGTACAAGTCCAAGGTCAAGGGCTGCAGCTTGGGCAGCATTGAGAAGCAACACATTGAACCCATTCCAGTCAGGTCTCACAACATTCCCGTTTTTAGCAATGGTCTCTACAGCAGAAAAAATTGCATCCATGTCCGCTCTCTCAAAGATTCCAGCACCAACAATGATTGCTGGGTTCTTGGCATTTAATATTGCCGAGGAAAAGGGATGGCGACCCTCAGCAATTTCAAGAAGAGTTTGCGGGCCAGTGCCAAGATGTTCGCTGTCATAGTTGAAGTCAGAGGGAGGCCCAACGTAACCAACCTTAGCATTACTTGCACGAACTGTCTTGCGAATTCTGGCATTCACCATGGCAGCTTCTACTCTTGGCTGGCAGTTCATCAAACATATTGAGATAATGTGTCCAATGCCAAGTTTAATGTTCACAAATCATAAAAATAAATTATGTAAACTACCAAACTACCCTTCCACTATTCTGTCCTAAATTCTCAAACAGAATTCCCCAAACAAGCCTCATACATACTACAAGCAGATTCCTAATAGAGAGATTAATAGTATTCAAATAAGAAAATTTTACCAAAAAGAAATATGAAAATATAAGAATCGATAATCCATGTGTTTGAGATAAAAGTAATAAGAAAATTGAACATTTCAAGACATTACCTGGGTACCAACCAAAAGGAACACATCTGCCTTCTCAAGACCACTGATGCCACTATTCATGATATATCCAGATCGTAGATCAGCATTCGAATTAGGGCCGTTTCCTTCACACCACACATTGCTCGACCCCATTTTATTCAGGAAATCTTTTAGTGCCATCATGGATTCAGCATCAGACAACTTTCCAGCAACTCCAACAATTTCCTCTGGTTTAACCTGGTGTAAGACCTCTGCAACTATAGCTAAGGCATCACGCCAGCTCACAGTCTTAAAGAGCCCATCAGCACCACGAACCATAGGATCATTTAACCTCTGCCTCTTCAAACCATCATAACAAAATCGAGTCTTATCGGATATCCACTCTTCATTTATGTCCTGAAGAAGGCTAGTCCGCAGATGAGCATAGAAAACTTATTCCAAAGATGCTTCAAACAATAAAGTAACAATGAAATCATTAAAAATTTATATCTTTCTTCCTATTAATCCATTCTAATCCTAGTAGAGCAAGAAAGTAGTTTCTCTCAATTGAATAGCTGTGCCAAATATAATAACATCTGAATAGTACTCGCCATAAGAGAAGTATTAGATTTTTGAAATAAAGTATTCAACTCAAAAGCTTCCATTCAATATCCTTAACAGCAAATTATAAAACAGTACTCCTGATAAGAACAAGTATGCAATGGGTAAAAATCTGTAAATCTGAATTGTATCAGGTCAAGAGAATGGAAGAAGATACAAGCTGATTTGAGAAAGCTTGCTTCCCTCATATAGACACTAGGTCTGAATTTTCATAACAGAATACCCTCCCACACCTCTCTGATGCCACATATATAGTTATCAAACCAAGACACCTATGTAACAAACTATAAAAAAACAGAATATTCACACTATCCACCCCTGCTCTAAAAAGTAGCAAAAAGCAGCAAACAAAATAGCAAAATAATAAAATCAACCAGCAAGTAGCAGCCCATGGAGAAGAGCCCACAAAGAGAAAAGAGTCTAACCATTACTGAGCCTTATTCCTTCTAGCATAGGTGTAGCGAATCTGGTGCTTAACATTACTCCCTCCCAAAGCTTGCACCTTCTCCTCAAGGTGAAAATGTGGAAATTGAGCACTAACGAGGCTGTAATCTTCCCAAGGTGCTTCGAATGGTGGAAGATCTTTCCACTGAATGAGCACTTCCAGTTCTCCTGGGGACCCATGCATCTTTGGCCTCACACCAATAATTCAGCTGGTTCCACCCAGAGTTCTAAGTTTGTCATAAGCTGAGGAGGCAGAAGAGAAGAGGATATGGCAATACCCTGAGCCCGCTTCAATTGAGACGCATGAAACACATGGTGAATAGCAAGGGTAGATGGAAGATCGAGGCGATATGCCACCTTTCCAATTTTTTCCAGCACCTTGTATGGGCCATAAAACCGAGCAAACATCTTCTAGTTTGTCCTATGCACCAAGGTTTTCTGCCTATAAGGCCTCAACTTGAGGAAAACCAAGTCTCCAATGTTAAACTCCTCATCATGGAGGTCTGCCTGCTATTTCATCCTTTGCTAAGCTCTAAGCAAATGCATCTGAAGGTCATCAAGAATAGCATCACGCTCCTGTAACATGTGATCAATTGATGACAGCGGTGGAATTTGCTGGGTAAATGGACTAATGAGGGAGGATCCCTACCATAGAGAGCCCTGAATGGGGTACATCCCAAAGATGAATGATGAGCCGTATTATACCAATATTTTGCCCACGCTACCCACTTTGACCACTTAGTTGGCTTTTTCAAAACAAAACATCTCAAATGAGTTTCTAAGCTCCAATTCACCACCTTCGATTGCCCATTGGATTGTGGGTGATAAGTTGTACTTCTTTTTAACATGGTCCCCTACAAGCAGTGAAGTTCCTTCCAAAACTAACTCAAGAAAACTCTATCCCTATCTATAATTATGGAACTTGGTACCCCATGCAAGCATACTATCTCACGAATGAATAATTCTGCCACTCTTTGAGGTGTGTAGGGGTGTTTGAGGCTGAGAAAATGAGCATACTTTGACAAGATATCCACAACTACCATTATAACTGAAAATCCACCTTACCCCTCAATAAAGTCCATCATGATTTCTTCCCAAACTTGATTAGACAGTGGAATAGGTTGCAACAGATCCACGGGGGAAGTATTAGAGGCCTTATTGCGCTGGCAAGTTTCACAACTAGATACCATCTGATTGATATCATCCCGCATTCCCATCCAATGTAAATCACTTGTAAGTCTATGTTTCCCCTGAATGTTCCCCAATGAGAGAAGCATGGTAGTCTTGGAAAATGAGCGGAATGAATTGTGAAGTGTGAGGAACACTAGCCTGTCCTTGTAGGAAAGGAGGCCATTTCGGAGTGAAAACCCCACATGTTGATCCTGTCCCTCTAGCAGGTCAGATTTTAGTTGCTTTAAAAACCCATCTTTCTCAATCTCAATTTCTAACTTGGACAAATCATTCCACATAGATACTGCTAAAGTTGTACATTCCCTCATATCCTCACGATGCGACAAGGAATCTGCTGCCTCTTATTAGAATGACCAGGCTTATATTGTATTTCAAAATTGTACCCCATTAAATTTTGTAATATCCGCTAATTTAGGCCCTGAGTCGCGAAGTTGATGCGTTTAACCGATCGGAGTTTAAATTCGAATTTTTACAAAAAAAAGATCAAGGAATGGCTAAATTAAATGATAAATGCCTAATTAAGTGATTATAAGGTTTAAAAAAGTTGATTTACGGTAAATGACTAAATTGCAAAATTTGATAAGTTTTGGGATTAAATTGCAATTTACCAAAAATTGGAGGATTAATGAGATTAATTGCTAATCAACATATTAATTTTGGGGACATTTTAATAGGTTTGGCCGGCCACTCATTGAGGAAGAATGAGATTAATGGGTTCATTAAGCCTAATGTCAAGAAATGGTCAAAATGGTAGGTCTCACATGAAGACTTATGGGTACCCTATTTAATGCCTACTTTTCTTCTTCTTCTTCTCTTCATTTTCTGCCTTCTTCTCTCTCTTTTCTACCAGTCACGCCAGCATCATCTCCTCCATAGCCAATCTTGATTTCTAGAGAGAGAAAGGAAGCGAAGAGAAGGGAAAGAGCAAGACAAAGTGATCTTCATGGTCCATAACTCCTAAGGAAGCTGGAAAGAGCAAGAAAGAGGAAGAAAAATCAAGTTTGGTAGAGAGAGAAAATCTCCAAAGTAGTGATCTAGTGAAGAAAAGTGTAAGGTGAGAAGCATTTCTTCTTTTTCTTCTTCATCTTTTCTTAAAGGAAATTCGAATTTTGAGCTTATCAAAGACTCATGTGGGAAGAGAGAGAAATTAGGGTTTTGAAAGAGAAAAAGAAAGTTTAGGGTCTTAAAGAAATCAGATGATAATAATGATCTATAATGTTGTAGGAGTTCCAAGTGACAAGGAACAAACACTAAGGAGCAAAGGAAAAGAGAAAGCTACCTAGAAGAGTGAAAGAAAAAGATTAAGATTTGTGCATAACTTAAGACAATAGCCTTTTTTTATTTGAAATAATGCATGCTGAACATGATTTTAGATAAATGCATTTCAAGAATGATGATGATTATGGCATGAAACCATAGGTTTAGACATGTATGAATGAGATCCTTGTGTGATATTGAATTAATGATGCATGTTAGAAAATCTTGTGTGATCAAGACATTTACATGTATTAGAAAGTAATAAGTTGAGTAAAAAACCTTAGAAATGCATGAAATAGAATTTGGTATGATTTGGATGATGTTAGAATGAATGAAAAGTGAATATGCAGATTTCCTGCTGAAAGTCATGGGCGTGACTATTGAGTCACGGGCGTGAACTTGAGGGTTCACGGTTGTGACTGATTGTATCACGGTTGTGACTTCTGTGTGGAAATGGTACTATTCATTCCAGAAGCATTCAGGGGTTGGAATCACGGACATGAGCTTATTCACGGGCGTGAATGAGTAATCACGACCGTGAATGCTTTTGGGCGATTCATTCCAATAACGTTCACGGCTTGGGATTACGGGCGTGAAATTAGTAATCACGGCCATGAATGCTCTGTATTTGTAATTATGAATGTGGTTATCAAATGAATAATTCAGGTAAGTAAATGAAAGTCATTGTCTATCCAGTGAAATAAGAATGATATGGATATATATATATATATATATTGATGTGAGAACGTGTTATGTTGTGATATAGAAAAATGAATTGTCACGGATGAAATATGTGAATTGTCATGGATGATATATGAAATCTGATGCGGATGATAAGCATGAGAATATTGATGTACCTAGTTAAATAAATGAAAAGATGTTATCCAGTATGTATAAGTATGGCTATATGTTTGCAAAACAAGAAAATTGAGATGTTGATAAATATGAGAATATTGATGTGTTGAAATTTGAGAATTATGATTGATGTGAAAATATAAAAAAGCCCATTACTCTACTTGTGGACTAGAATCAGGATAGATGACATGTCATTAAGGGGGCGAACGGTACCGTACTATTCATCAACCAATGTGGCTTAAGCTCTAGGAACGTCATTGGTCTGAGATGCTCGGTCAATGTGGCTTAAGCTCTGGGAGCGCTATTAACTTAAGAAGCTCTGATGAGCACATATAAATGAGGACAAGGTGACTTAAGCTCGGAGAGCGCCCTTAGTCCGGTTATTCATCTATGATGAAATTATACTCAATTAATGTGGCTTAAGCTCGGGGAGCGCCATTGATTTGAGAAGCTCTTATGAACCAGATAGTGGACAGGGTGGCTTAAGCTCTGGGAGCACTCTTGATACATAACCCATATCCAGTCAGTCCAAAATTTAGAGTGATGTGGGCAAGATAATGAAGATATGTCGGAAAATAAGAAAAGAAAAGAATAAGAAAATGATGATGATATGAGATTGAGATATAATGATAAAGAGATTAACAGAGTAATTTACCATCAAAGATAAATGAAAATAACATTGTCTATGTGAGCATGACATTTATACTTATATGAAATAGGAATATGTTGATAGTCATGGCATGCGAACATTTTAATGCATAAAATGATACATGATACAGTATATTGCCTTATTTATATGCACCACTACGCTTAGAGTGGGAGTTTCCTTCCGCGCAAATATAGAAAGATAACTGAAAGTGATAGATAAAACAAGCGGTGATCGTATTCAAATAAAGCAGCCGAACCTTGAGAAAGTGGGTTACAAGCTTTGAAATTTTTGTATTTGGCTTTTTATTTTAAAGAGATTTAGAGTTTGTAAAACTTACTTTTAAAGTTTGTTTAAGAATTAATTTGATGTTTAAAATTACTATCTTATGTAAATAAATTGTACCCTAGTTTTATGTATATATCTATATATATATATGAATGTATGAGAAAATAAAGGTAAAATAATAATAATAGCGATTTGAAGAAGTAAAGAAGACAGGCATTAGTGCTCTCTTATCCGGGCACGTGGTGATCGGGTGAGGGGGTGCTACAAATTTACTCACCCATTTTTTATACTCATGGCCTACCACATGTCCCTATCTTCTTGGACAACATTTTATTGTGAAAACTTATCAGCAAAGCCTGAAATTTGAGCACAGCCAAGGCAACAGCCATCAACTCCTTTTCATAAGCTAACTTCAATCGTGCTTGAACCCTTAGAACTTGACTAAAATAAGCTATTGGACATTGATTATGAATAAGGATTGCTCCCACTGTGTACCCTTTAGCATCCGTCTCAAAGGAAAAAGTTTGGGAGAAATCCAGCATAGCTTGTAGTCATGGCTTGTTTGAGGATTTGAAAAGCTTGCTCTGTTGCATCATTCCACCCAAACTTTTCATGCTTCAACTATTACTTTAAAGGCCAAGCTAATCACCCATAACTTTTAACAAACTTCCGGTAATATCTTATCAAGAGATGGCAATTGGACACACCCCCGAAGTGCCCCCCTGAAAGAGGCAGATTTTTTTAAAATTTTATGCCCCGCGCCAAATATATACATAAGTATATAATTATATATATACATAATTATATTTTAACAAAATTAATAATTTTAAAAAATAATAAAATAAAAATATAACACTCATTTAAAGTAAAAAAATAATTTTTTTTATTTAAACAATTATATAATTAATTAAAATAAAAAATATTTTTAACATTAAAATAAAATAAAAAAAATTTAATAAAAATTGGAAATCGGATTGGGGATCCTTGTCCTTGTGTAGTGCGGGGACAGGAATCCATAATTTTTCCCCCGTGGAGAACGATGCAGGGTTTCAAGGTCGAGGATAAGGATGGGAAATTCTGCCCCTTTGTCATTCCTAATCCTATCAGACCCAAGAACCCCCTTAATTTCATGATATTCTGAGGATGAGGCCAAGCAATCATAGCTTGAATTTTGGAAGGATCCACAACTCCTTTAGTAGAAATGATGTGCTCGAGATAAGCTAATTGTGTCTGGCCGAAATCACATTTTTTTTGGTTTGCATATACTGATGCTGCCAGTTGGATCTAACACCTTCCTAACATGCTCTAGATGCTCCTCCTCACTCTTGTATATCAAAATATCATCGAAAAATACTAGCACTAACTTTCTCAGATAAGGCTTGAAAACATGATTCATTATAGCCTAACAGGTGGCCAGAGCATTCGTTAATTCGAATGGCATGACTAAGAATTTATAGTGGCCTTCATGTGTCATAAAAGCAGTCTTGTGTTCATCCCCTAAACAAATTCGAATTTGATGGTACCCGGATTTCAAATCCAACTTTGTAAATTTACAAGCCCGCTATAATTCATCTAAGAGCTCATCGATAGGAAACCAATCAATAATGGTTTCTCTATTAAGGGCTCTACAATCAACACGAAAGGGCCAACTACCATCTTTTTTTTTAGCTAACAATACTAGATTAGAGAAAGGGCTAGTACTGCACTTGATTATGCCGACTGCAAGCATTTCTTTTACCAGCCTCTCTATCTTTATCTTCTAGAACTCAAGATAGCAATACGGCTTGACATTGACTGGAGGCACCCATCCTTCAAAACAATAGCATGCTTTTGTCCCCTTTCCAATGGTAATCCTCTTGGTTCCTAAAGACATCCGAGTAGTATTGTAACAACTCCTTCAACAGCTCAATTGGGGGTTGCTTGCTCTCCTCGGGGCTTGAGATGGAATTCAACTGAACTATGAAGCCTTACTTTTCCTGACGAATCGTCCCCATCATCGATTTAAGAGACACCATGGACTTATCCAGTGAAGGATCACCCTTAATCGTGACTGTCAGATTGCCCAACCTAAACTTCATCACTTAGGCTTTCCAATTTATAAAAGTTCCTCCTATTGTCTCCAACCATTGCCTATCCAATAGAATATCAATGTTGCCTAATTGTAAAGGCAGAAAATCTTCCACAATTATAACCCCTTGCAACTGCAATGTGACCCCCTTACACACCCTTTTTGTTAGCACATTAGTCCCATCACCCAAAACCACTTAATAACCCAAAGTAGGAGAAGAGGCAGGTTTAGTCGTTCCACCGATTTCAACGAAATAAAATTGTGAGTTGCCCCTGTTTATTAACATTACCACAAATTGTTCCTCGATCCCCCCCCCCCCCCTTCTTTAATTTCATGGTTTTAGAATTAGACAAACCAGTTACAAAATTGAGGGAAACTTTTATTGCTGAGGCACCTCAACCACGTCAAGTTTTGACTCCAAAACACGTTCACCATCATCCTCTTCCTTAGCTCACACCACAATCACACTCAACTCACTTTTTTTGCATTGATGGCCAGGAGTAAATCTCTCATCACACCGGTAGCATTGCCCCTGTTCTCTCCTTCGTTGAACTTCCGAGTCTGTAAACCTTCGAGAATTTCACACTCAACTCACTTTTTTTGCATTGATGGCCAGGAGTAAATCTCTCATCACACCGGTAGCATTGCCCCTGTTCTCTCCTTCGTTGAACTTCCGAGTCTGTAAGCCTTCGAGAATTTCCAGATGGGAAAGAGTCTGGTGGGTTTTGTTGGCCTGTGTCTCAAACAAGAGAAGTGGATTGAGGTGGAAGAATTGCCCAACTAGAATATGAGCTTGAGTTGGGCTTGATTTTGTTTTGCATTAATTTCTCCTCTCTGCTCTTTGGGCCAGGTCCACAACCTGCCCAAGCCCATTGGGTGCAAGCATCCTTACCTCAAACCTTATGTCCAATTTCAACCCTGTCACAAATTTACTTTGGAAAATCTGCTCAAATAGTTCCTCAAGAGGAGCAGCCATTGAAATAAACTTTCAGTAATACTCCTAGACAGTTCCCTCTTGCCATTGCTCAAGCCATTGCTCATGAAGTGATCCTTGGTGGTTCAAAACGCCGAAGTAGCAGTCCCCTCATCTCTATCCAAGAAAGGATATGCCTCCTCTTGTGTTCCCACTGATACCAAAGAAGAGCATCACCTTCAAACACCACTATTGCCGCCTCAAGCTATTCATTGCCAAAGTATTTCTGCAAATCGAAGAATCTTTCGGCCTTGAGGAGCCAGCCATCGAGATTATCACTGTTGAACTCAAGTAAGGTGAGTTTTCGGTATTTTTGTTATGGATTGGGCTCACAAGCCACAAACCCAGTCTACGCTGCAATGGGTCGTTAGAACATTGGTGTTATAGCTCTCTGTTATGGGCCACTATATTACTTCTCCTTGTCCGATGATGACCCAATCTTTGGACACTCTTCCTACATCTTCAAAAATTGGTCCAACTTAGTTGAGAGTATCAATTGTGCTTTTGAGATTTCTCAGGCCTTCTTCGACAGCATCAACCTTGGTCACCATATTTTGACAGGCACCCTTCTTTGCCATCTCAACCCACTTTGATACCAATTTGATAAGAACAAGTATGTAATGGGAAGAAGACACAAGCCGATTTGAGAGAGCTTCCTTCTCTCCTATAGAGACTAGATCTGAATTGTCATGACAGAATACCCTGCCACACCTTTCTAATGCTATATATATAGTTATCAACCCAAGACACCCACGTAACAAACTATAAAAAAACAGAATATTCATTCCATCCACCCTTGCTCTAAAAAGTAGCAAACAAAATAATAATATCAACCTAGTAGCAGCCCATAGAGAAGAGCCCAGCCATGTTAGTTGGACTCAAGTACAAGTACCTGACACGGGTATATATTTAGAAGTCTGATTTCTTATTTTTTAAATTTTAGAATACGTAGGTACTGCTAAAAAGCACCTAAAATTAGGGTTAGGGTACGAGAGAATATATATATATATATATATATATATATAATTTAAAAGATATATCAAATTATAACATTAGATTGCTAAATAAAATAAAATTGGATAAAATATTTTTAATTACAAACTTAAAGTCTAAAATTCAAACAAAAAACAAATAATAAAATGATAATTCTAAATCTATTTAAATTGTAATTCATCTCAAGTTTGATATATAATCTATATTAATTTTTGTCATCACCACATCATAGTCTCTAATTGTAGGTTATTAAGAGAGAATTCTTCTAACTCTGCAAAATCATTCTCTTTCAAGACCATTTGATCTGCACTTGTAATTTAAATAAAATCGGAATTATGAGTAGGGGTGTAAACCAGTCAATCTACTCATGAGGTACTCGAGCTCAACTCATAAAATATTCAAATTCGACTCAGAGTTATATAAGTCAAGCTCGAGCTCAAGTAGTTTGTCGAGTCGAGTTTGAGTATCACAATACCCGACTTGTAAAGCTCACGAGCTTAATCGAGTAGTTTTTTTATTATTTATTAAATTACTTGTATACCCTCAGTTGAGTTTAATCAAGTCAAGTTAACGCGAATCAATTTTAAGTTGAGTCAAGTATACTATTTATTAAATTTTTTAGTTGTTCGAACTTTGTCGAGTCGAGCTCAAATAGCTCGAATATTTTTCGAGTCGAGTTTTGAACAATTAAAATAAAGATCGATTAAAGCTCGAGTCTAACAATATATCGACTCAACTCAATTATACCTCTAATTATGAGTACTTATTTTTAAAATAAAAAATCCGGTAAGGATTTCTTATCCATAACAATGTCATACCCGAAAGGTACAAGTACTTCTTCAAAAATGAAGTATCAAAGTAACATACTACCCATTACTGAGCCTTATTCCTTCTAGCATAGGTGTAGCAAATTTAGTGCTTAACAACTCCACACCAAATGACATAATTTTTCTCTTTGAAGGTTCAAATCAACAGTAAGTTTGTGAATATTAGTGCCTATCATATAAATTTGATGATATCTTGGTACCTCTAAAACATATTTTATATCCCAATTAATTATAAATGGTTCATCATAGTTTTATCATTCAAAGAAGTACAAAAAAAATGAGCAGTTTATCAATAGCCTAATACTGTCATGAGCAATAAAATCCACACAAGAACTTGACCAGAGAGTATAACATAATCATTATCCATACACTAGACTAACCATTCAAAAAGGAAAAGAAATCAATGTATGTAGCTTCTCCTATTGCATGCACAAGGCAAACTGCATTTAGATAGCAATGATTTGATGATTTGACCAACAACAGCAAGAAATTAAGCAAGATATAACAAATTGTTTAAAATGAATTGTATCTAAATATACCTCATTTAACCGTGGAAGAATACGCATGACCTCTGGACCTCTGCTATCGATCCGAATGTTGGATCCAACTGCATCTGTAACATCAATACTCTCTGTCACTTTCAACTCCCAATTTCGAGCTCTAAATGCAAAAGGCTTTGAGGTAAGGGCTCCAACAGGACAAATATCTATGACATTTCCAGATAGTTCACTTGTCATGAGCTTTTCAACATAAGTCCCAATTTCTTCACCACTACCACGACCTAACATGCCAAGATCCTGGACGCCAGCAATTTCTGTTGCAAACCTGACACACCTGTTGGACCCAAAATAAATAAATAAATAAACAAATAAGATTAAGTCCAAAGGTTGTTCTTTGCATTACATAGACTAGACTCAAAAACAATACTTAAATCAAAACACAAAATTTTACTTTTTTATAAACAAAATAAAAATCTTAATAGTAAGTTGGACTATGCAATTTTATTAGCATATCTAGATGTGGTAAAAATATTTGTCATAAGATTTCCCAGCATGAATACTATCCCAATTACACTCTCAAAAAATGCAAAAGGTTTATCACAAAACATATCAACGAAAGAACATAAGGGAATTAGAACCTCAGCCAAGCTTACAAATGAAATCATAAACCATCATCTCATTATAACATGACCAAAGATTTGATTTCTATGAACAATAATATAGCACAAAATCCCATTTGACCACGCTAAAACTTAGGGAAAAGCAAAAAAAAGTAAAAAACCAAATCCTAATCCCTAACAGGTAAACAATCAGATAGAATACAAAAGTGAATTGGAATAATTACATAGTATAATACAATATAAAATTGAAGTGGAATAATTACATAGCATACTATCTATGAATACAAGCCCGATGTAGATCAGAGAAAAACATTTGGTAAATCAGAAAATAAATGTATATCCAAGGAACCAAACCTATGATGAGATGGAAGAAGTAATATAAATAATAAGAACAAACCTGAGAAAAAGCAATAAAATTATAAAGAAAGGAAAAAAATTAAATTTCAAAATATTGGATTTCTGTATAAGAACAATTACAAGACTCAAAACAGCAACTGAGACTTCTCTATGCACCATACTAAATAAATCTAGAGACAAAAATATAGAACACGAGAATAGTGACACACACGGCTAAATCTCAATCTCATAAAAAAACAAGAATGTGGATTAAAACTAGAAAAAGATTTACGGAAAAAACAATTAACTCAAGTGGCAAAATTGTAAAGCAAATATGAGGAATTTAACTAATTGAAAATGTAACACACAAACAAAGTCATATTTCGATAAAAGAGATCCACATTGCTCTTTGAGAAGAACAAAGCTTAACATTTATACAAGCTACCTTGTTACCAAAAAATACCAAAGCTATTTCAAGAGTTCCATCTTTATGTAAAGTATTGTTTAACATATTCTCACAGAAGTAAATATTAAGAATGACATCCACTACATAAAAAAGAAAGAAAAAAAACTCATGTTGCAAAGTTGCAAGCCTAGTCTAACATAAGGCATTTAACCTAATTGAAAAGGCAGCCCCAGTGAACAAGCACACAGAGGTCATATTTTGACAAAAGAACTCCACATTGCTCTTCAAAAAGAGCAAAGCATATAACATTTCTAACAGTTCCTTGTTAACAAAAAATACAAAAACCATTTCAAAACTGTAACATCTTAAAAAACAGAATCATTTAACATATACACTCGCAGAACTAAATTTGAGAATGACATCCACTACGTATACGATGCAATGGAGAAACAATCATCAACAGTGTACGAGTGCTAAAACAGACATGAGATACCGATCATCTTTTTATCAATTGTTTAACTCCATTGATGGTTTATTCTTGCTTAGGGATTAGTTGAGTTCTTAGTTTTTCACTATATAAGATGCTAAAGAATGTTGTACTAAAACAATTTTAAAAGGTGCAGCAAAAGATCGGTAATAATTGGTTCAGCATGCAGTTTTAATAATTTGATGAGAAGAGAAAACAAGAGTTTTGTACTCTTCGCCAAAAAACAAATATTTAGCACTAAAACATCAGATTCATATATAAAAAATAAGAAACAAAATTACTCCTACATCCAGACCTTGTGCATTGAATACACCGAGTCATCACAGTCTTCACCAAGGGACCAAGATTCTTATCAACCACAGATCGCTTCATTTCCGTAAACCTGCCACGATCAGATCCAAATGCCATAGACTGATCCTGAAGATCACATTCTCCACCTTGATCACAAATTGGACAATCCAATGGATGATTCATGAGCAAAAACTCCATCACCCCTTCCCGTGCCTTCTTTGCCACAGGTGTGTCTGTCTTAATCTTCATCCCTATAATGCAAAACTCCCATAGATCAGTATCAATGGGATTAAAAAAAAGAACTAATTGAAATGCAAAGAATATAAAATTGTTAGATTGGAGAACATTAAAATTCAAATCAACAAATTACAAACTAAATTGAAGACAGACCAAACTCATAGAGAACAGAAAATGGTGGGGGATTAAAGGAAGGATGTAACAATTTTAAAATACAACAGAAATTGCCAAATTAAAAGTTTAACCGCAAGTCATAATAATTAAAAAGGGTAAAGGAAAAAAAGAGTTAGCCATATACAGCAGACACAATTAGACCTGAAAGAGATGTACTACATAATTTCAATAGGTTTTTGTTTAAAGTAGCAATTGATCAAAAATATCCAGAAGGCTACAGTATTCATCCCCAAGCCCTATGCAAAAAAAAAACATGTATAAATCATAATCAAATAAACCACACAAATAATAATGGAACTGGCAAGGCCTAGAACCAAATAAACGTGCAAGTCAAAACACTAGAGTAAGAACTGACAAATGCAAAAACTTCTATATTGATAGTCAAATTAAACCAACCAGAAAATGAAAATCTCACATGAGATGAAACAAAAAAAAAAACCTGAATTCAATTAAATAATGGCAAATAAAAATTTCAAAAATGGAATCAAACTTGAATAAACAGTCAGATTATGACCTGTAGGAGGGAAAAATGAAAAAGAAGTTAAATCAATATATCAATAATGCAGTCATGGTGGAACCTGCAATCCAGTAAATTACCATTAGTTATCACTGTACATCACCAAACTATATCAATTTAGCGTGGAAGTGCAGCACTATGAGCATAAAATCAAATCAAGATGTGAAAATCCACTGAAAAAATCTAATAACCAGGACAACAACCCGAAAAAATTATTTTCGCACTAAAATCATCAAATAAAACGAGACAAAGAACAATATGAACCACAAATTAAAAACATATGACAACAGTAAAAATAATATCCTAATCTGAAAAATTAACTCAAAAACACAAAAAAAAAAAAATCATCAAGTTAGAAGCCTAACCAGGAAGGGCGGGCATGGCACAAGACGCCACAGGCTTAGGTGACTTCTCGACCTCAACTAGGCACATACGGCAGTTTCCGGCAATGGAGAGACGACTATGGTAGCAAAAGCGAGGAATGTCGACACCGGCGACTTCGCAGGCTTGCAATACGGTCATTCCCTTAGGGATTTTGACAGGGTAACCATCGACGAAGACCTCGATCGCATCATCGAGATTAGGGAAGTGAACCCAGGCACCAGCCACAGGGGTTCGAGGAGGAAGATCTGGAGTAGGCTCAGGTGAGGCGGCGGCAGCTGAAGCTTCAGGGGATTGAAGCTCGGGCTTGGTGACAATGGAGCGAAGAAGGCAGAGGTTTCTAGGGTTAGTATGAGGTCTGATGACCCTTGAAGCTAATAACCCTAGCCCCATTTCTTTAGTTATCTATAACAACTCAGCTTCTATAGGATAATTGAAGAAATCTGAAGAGCTCTCTACACCTGTTATGAAGATGTGAAAGGAGAAGGCTGGTGGAGCGCTCTGCAGGCGTGTGCCCGCATTACTCATCTCCACAAGAATGGATGGGTTGGTTCATTTTCGGTTGATGACCGACCCGTTTTGCGCTCCTTGTTAAATGACCGACTCGGTTTTTAAATTCCCAAATTGTTAATACCAAACATGTGTAATTAGAGAATTGGAAATAATGTGTCCTCTCGTATGCGAGAATTATTAAGTTGTCCATGAGAGTTTGCTAGTTTGTTTGTTTTCGCTTTATTGAATCTTATGTATTGTCTTTTCTACAAACAGATATTTCACCGGAAAATCCATTTTACCATTTGTTAAGAAATCTGACGATTTTTCATTTGTCGGTAATTTTGAATCTAACCAATCTAAAAATACTGAACTGTCTGATCGAGTTTTTTTTTTTTACGAATTGAAGTATCAATTTTAGAATAATGAGAGATCAAATGGCAACCTTGTGGAGATCTAAAGGGGAGTTTGTGTTTTTTAGTTGGATCATCATTATTATTTATTTAAACTTTTTATGTAAAGTTGATTTGAAAAGAGTATTCCAAGGAAGTCCTTGGACTTATGGTAGTCATCTTTTTCTCTTGCATCGATTGCAGGAAGGTGAATCCCATAAAACAATTTCTTTGACACATGTTTTTTGGGTTCAAATTTATAAACTCCCAAATAGATATATGTCTGAAGTAGTTGGAAAGCATATCGAAAATTTTATAGAAGCTTTTTTAAAGTATGACGTGAATAATAATATTGGTATCTAGAGGGAAAATATACGTGTTAGAGTTACTTTAGATGCTTGAAGACCTCTCACATGAGGAAAAAAGATTCACAGTCTAGGGGGGATTGGCTTTTTTGTTACTTTTAAGTATGAAAAGCTGAGTACATTTTGTTATATTTTATAATTGTCTTGGTCATTCAGATATATTTTGTGAAAAAACTCTTCAATATGTTAGAAAAGATAAATTACCAAAGCTTGGGTAGTTGGCTTAAGGCTTCGGTGAGGAAGGCAATCTCAGAAAAAGGAAATCAATAGTTACACAATAGTGCAAGAAAGAGAGCTGACTCCATTGTTGGGTTGGGTACCAGGTTACTCCATAGGTTAGCAAGCTTAATTCGGTTCAGGAAAGGTAACTGCTCATGATGTGAACTCATTGGGAAAAATGGAGAATGTGGGGGGAAAGCAATTAACTAAGTAGAATTTGGAAATAAATCATGCTAATGATGAGAATGTTAACATTGGAAATCAAGATAAGAGAAGGTTGAAATTAGTAGAGGATAGGAAAAGAAGGTGGATTGATTTAAAGTTAAAGGCTTATTCAAACCATAAGGCCCAAGTAGTAGTGGGAGGGCTTTTGAACAGAAGGTTATAGATAATAGCCCCCACAACCATTTTTTATCGGTAAGACCTAGGTTCCAAGCCTATGGGAACCAATGAATGGTTTAAATTGGAACTGTCGAGGTTTGGGCAATAAAAACTCATAGGGCCGATTGGTCTTTCTTTACGAGACTCTAGTGCACAATAATAAGATGGAGGAGATTAGATTAAGATTGGATTGTACCCATTTATTGGTAGTGGATTGTGAAGGTATGAGTAGGGGTAAAACAACCTTGTGGAAGCAAGATGTTTGTGCAGACATTTCATCTTTTTCAAAGAATCACATAGATCTGCTCATTCAAGATGTCTCAAAAGGTCAGTGGAGATTGACGAGATACTATGATTTTCCATAATGCTTATGAAGGAAGGAAGCTTAGTCTTTTATAAAATCTCTTAGAGCTATTTTGGGATTGCCTTCGTAACACCCCCTCACCCTACCCAGCGAGTAGTTAGAAAATAGGATATTACATCATCTTCTCTCGAAAATCATTTATTTGATATTGAAAACCAAAATATTTTTTTAACACACTTCCAAACACAATAATCACAATATGGTTTATAACACTATGATAAAAGAAAATTCATAAACATTTTAGGGAAAAATACAAAAAACTACCAATTAGTTTCACAGGTTGACAATTTTAAGTACGCATTTTTTTTCCTCTACAAAAAAGGTCTTTTGGTTGAGGTTATTAACAAATTTAAGTTTCTAGTCATAATGGCATTAAAAAATGTTGAGTTGGCATTTATCTATCTCCTATATGGAATTAAATATTTGTCTCTCCTACATGGCACATGTCTCTCTCGAAGTTATCTCTATTATCATTTTCGCTCTCATCTACATCTTTCTCACCATGTTTGGCTGTCGAAATCAAAAGAAAAACTCAACATTTTAAGCAACCCAGTCATCAACCCATGAATCTAATCAGATCTTTAACTCAAATGAGATTTTAAGCAATCCAATCATTAACCTTATGAAATTATATCATTAACTCAAATTAAATTCAAGTACCCAAAGAAAAACTCAAATTAGATTCTAAACAAACCTGTCAAATGGAATTTTAGAAAAAAAAAACTATACATGAAAGAAAAAAAATCTAAGCAACCTAATCACCATATGAAGACCTTCAAAGAAACAATTGTTTTTTTAGAAGGAAAAAAATCAATTCCATCATCAAAATCACAATTGTAATTTACATAAAAGAAAAAGGAAATCTACAAGGTACAACAATGCATGAGATGTATGAGATAACATCTTGAAGCTATAAATCTGGTTTTATGAAAGATGAGGTCGAGTCATTGACCTTTGATCCTAAATTAGTCGAAAAAGCTTGGAACCAAGCTATGGCCTTTTGATCTTGTTGCTCATTGAAGTAAGCAATAGAACCTTAGTCATAGATGTGAGTCAAATATGAGTCCTGGGTATCTATTTGGCTATTATTTGAATAACAAATAATCTATGATGAACTTTTGAGTGTTGGATTTTGAATATACATCTCATACATGACATAACAGAAATTTAAAATTTAATTAAAACTAAAATCCATGGAACGCCCTATGTATATTAAAATCGAATTGCATATCATCATATGGGAGAAGTTGATTACCTTATTTTCAATCTTTGTTCTTCCAAACTTGTGAGTCTTTCATTCAAGTTGGGTTATTGCAAACTACAATAATCCAAAGCTGGATTATCTATAACAACAATTCATACGATGGAACAAATGAAACAACCATAATAAAGATGGGATCTCAATGCACCAATGTGCTAGCAATGGTGTTTCAACTTGAAAGAGAAGAGGAAGATAGAATAACTTTTATTTTTTTAAGGTAGCATCATCAAAATTAACCTCTAATGAGGCTATTTATATGTCCTCCAATATGCATTAGAGTATAATTATTGAAAAACTAGGTTTAAGCTTCCTAATCAAAATAGAAAAATTGAACTGACATTATTTGTAACATCCTTGACCTTCCCCATATGCATTTCCTCGAACATAAGCATCTTGCATACAATTCAATTGAACACATGCATTTCATACGTATTTCTATAGGAACAAGTTCATGGCATGCACTAGCTATGTGTCCTAGTATTTGGCACTTGTATCGAGTCGCACATGTGTAATTATAACCTAAATGAGGATAACAAAGTATTAGAAATGAAATGAATAAGGTGTCTAAATTAAAGTAAGAAAAATGATTAGATTAAGATTAGTGAACATTTACATTGCTAATTTAGTTAAATGGGGTCAAATGATTAAGCCGTATTATTGTGTGAATTTGTAGAATTATAAATCTATGTAAATAATAATAATAATATAGACAAAATAAAATGAAAATGACACAAAAGGGAAATAGAAGAGAAGAGAAAAGAGAAATGAGAAGAGAAAAGAGAAGAGAAGAAGAGAAAATGAGAAAATGACAAACAACAAGTTGGCTTTATCTTCATATATCTTTCCCCATTTCTGCCTCCTCACTCTAGCCCGACTTCTTCTTCAATTTCCTCCATTTCAGACTTCAATTCTTCCTTGTTTCATCTAGTTTTTGAAGCTAATTGATCCCTTTCAAGTTTGTTCTTGGTAAGTAATCAATTCTTATTGCTATAGGGTTGATTTGAGTTGCTTAGGTTCAATATTAGGCATTGAATTGCACCCCGATTTTGATATTAATAGAAAATGATTCTGGAAATGTGTAAAACACAAAAGTTGTTCCTTTATATCTTAGATTTTTGGATATGTAAACATTTTTTCAAGATGTTATGTATAGGGAGTGATATGCTCTTCGTACTGAAACTGGTCAGGGTGTAAACCCTAACCAAGTTAGCTACTGTGTGGTTTGATATCGAATATGTTAAAGCCCTTATTTGAAGTTTCTCAAAACATAAAATTTGTAGATATATGTGTGTTGTATCTGGATATCAAATTTCAGGTTCATAGGTCATGTAAATGGTGAGTTATGGTGAATGGAACCATAACTGTTCCATGGTTTGAACTGCCTACTGAGTGCCCTTGGCAGCTCCAGTATATTGGTTGGCTAATTTGAGCTTGTTAGAGCTCGATTATGTAATTTCTCAAAACCGTAAAGTTAGAGGTATATGTCTTATCTAAATTATGGTACTAATTTGAGCTTAATTGGTTATCTATAGACTAAGTTATGGCCTTTGGAAGTCATATTGGTCCGGAAGCCAATTCTATTCTGGAACAGCAATATGTTTGGTACAATTAGAAGATTTTAGAGACATAATTGGTACAATTTGTAAACATGAAACATGTTCCATATGAACCCATATAAGTGTCTGTAAAGTTTCATTAAAATATGACTTATAGAGTGTAAGTTATGATGAACCCAAATGAGTACCCTGAAACTGCCTAAAGGCAGAAAACAAGGCAGAAAATAGAACACTCTTAGAAATTCCACCAAATATTGTACAATGATCCAATTGGTTTGAAATTTGAATATGTTCTCTAATTATATGTTATTTGTAATTAGGAACAAGAATCAGAGTAATTGGTCAATTATAGAAAAAGTTATAGGCTAAACAGTCTCATAAGGTCACACTGCCTCATAGGAAAAATCTTAACTATTGACATGAACAATGCATATTAATTTGTTTAAGCCACATTAAGTCTTTCTAATCATGAGTTAATCGATTATGTTTTCATATTAGGCTCGCAACATATTGGAGAACCACAAGGAGCGGATAGACAATAAGTTAGGGGTCAGAATCAAAGGAGAACGGTGAGTCTAATTATCGATTGAATTCTTTAGTGCAAATGAATGTTGCTTGCTATGTAATTCATGTGATTGTCATGATTGGTCCTTGATAATGTAATGATGGATAATTTGTGACATTTTGGTACATATAAATGGTATATGTGTGGTATATTTGAGGTATATATTTGACATATGAGGTATATATGGAATATATGTATGTTGTATATGATAAAGATGCAATGGTTGATGAATGCTTAAATACAAGTGCATATGCATATGGGCTAAAAAGGCGTTGTGACTAGTTAATCGATATTGTAAAGCAAAAGAAGAGGCCTATGGCCCAATAAATATGCAAATGAAACAAATGATCAAGCTAGCTAGCAAATGCAAATGCAAATGTTCACATGGAAAATATTCACATGGAAAACCGGGGCAATGTCTGTTTAACTTAGTCACAACAAAATGAATAAGCAAAGCATTTGCATACATGAAGAGTAATGATTATATGTTTCAACTTTATTGATACTTATATGATACTGATGAATGGAATGGAATACATGGTATATATTGGAATTGTGATTTATTACTATGAGTTGTTTGGTACTTTAGAGCTCATTGGATGATTATTCTCACTGAGCCGCAACTCATCAATTTGCATCATTTTTCAGGTAAAGAAAAGTGATAGCTCATTTTGAGTAGCGTATAAAAGACATGGAGCACATGTCACTGGCCGAGCCTCATCACTCTCTCTCTCCTTGCATTCCACACAAGCATGAAAATATGTCATATGTGTTTTTGTATTTACGTGCTTGAATATGTATAGTCATTTTGGAATGAGTCTAAATATGTATAAATGAAATCAACTCGAAAATACTTATGTGTAAAGTTTATGTTTTGATATATGTGATATATTATATTGTGGTGAAAACCTCAGTGTTAACTTTGCAAAGTCAGTGAATAATATTACAGGATATGAGACTTGCAAGTCATTGAATAAAATTATAGGATATGAGACTTGCAAAGTCATGGAATTATATTACAGGATTTGAAAAAATTTTTACTACTATTGTTAACAGGGTATTTTACCTTTCCAGTACGCTATGTATGATTACTTGATATTTGGATAGGTTATACTAAAATGCATAAGATGTGGTGTTACATTTTTGGTATCAGAGCAGGGATAGGTTCCATGGGAACATGCATATGCATAAGCGCATGATAACATATGCATCATATGTGTTGAACATTATGTAGTGACATATTTTCATTTATTTTAGGGACATCATAAGACATGATACACCAAGGAGGGAGAGGCCGGCCGAAATACATTCTCATGAGGCATCACCTCATTTACATAGAGAGCAACCAGCACTAGGAGCTAGAGCTCCAGTACATGCATCACAGTCATCTCATGCAGAAGTACCCCATGAAAACCTAGAACAAGAAGTATATGGTCCTGAAATGTACAAGGAAAGACGTTATGACAAGCTGAGGAAACATGGTGCAACTGATTTCAATGGCACAACAGTCCTAGTAGAAGCTGAGACATGGCTGAAAAGGACACAGAGGGTACTGAATATGATGAGATGTACTCCAGATGAGAAATTCGATTATGCAGTATCCTTACTACAAGGAAATGCTTATGAATGGTGGGAGACAGTCCCTGACAGTGATGCACAACCACCGGTGTTGACATGGAATGATTTTCTCCTGGAATTTCAGAACAATTATATGCCTGAAGTATATAAAGATGAGAAGAGGAAGGAATTCCTGAATCTGAAACAGGGGAATATGTCTATTGCGGAGTATGAAGTACAATTTAACAAGCTTTCCCATTATGCCACTTTCATGGTCTCTACAGAAAGAGACAAATGCAGGAAGTTTGAGCAGGGCCTCAAATATGAGATCAGAAACAGAATCACAACTACTGATCTTGACAGTTATGCTAGGCTCAGAGCTGTTGCAATCAGAGCTGAACGGTTAATGAAAGAAGCTGGGGAACAACAAATAAAAAGGCCATCACGTGAATTCTTTGGTGAGTCTAGCAGAAGGTTGGGGAAAAGAGGTAGATATATGCCTACACAATCTGGTAACAGAAGTGGGTACTCCAGTTCTAGAGGTCGAGGAATGACTTTCTCTTACCCAGGCAGAGGGCAGAGCCAATATGTTGAACAGAGGCCCATATGTAGTCATTGTGGCAGACAGTATACGGGCGAATGTAGAAGGCTCACATGAGCGTGTTATTTCTGTGGATCGATGGAGCACATGTATAGAGACTGTCCAAATAGAGCCAAACTAGCAGAGACTAGCAGAGACAGAGGAGTATCTGAGACTACTGTTGAGGCACCGAGGGTCTACCCTACTAGTTGGACACAAGGAAGAGGAAGAGGCAGGGGTAGGACTGGTACACTGGGCAGAGGAGTGACCAGATCTGAAGGTCAGAGTTCTAGACCTCCTACTCAGGCCAGGGTGTTTGCTATGACTAGACAAGAGGCAGTGGATGCCCCCGAAGTAGTCACTAGTAATATTTATATTTCTGAAATATTAGCATATGCATTGATTGACCCAGGCTCCACTCATTCATTTATATCATTTCATATGACATCTGAATTGCATCAAATGCATGAGACTTTGGGGATTGACATAAATGTGAGTACGCCATTAGGAACCGTGGTAGTTGTGAATAAGGTCTGTCGTGATTGCTGGATATGCATTGACAGAGCTGAGTTAATAGCTGATCTGATTTTATTTCCAATATATGAATTTGATGTGATACTGGGAATGGACTGGTTAACTAGACATCATGCAATAGTGAATTGCTTTACTAAGGAAGTAATTTTGGAATCACCAAACCAGCCAAGGGTAGTATTTCTAGGTGAAAGAAAACTTGTGCCTACATGTCTAGTTTCAGCTGTAAAGGCATTTCGAATGATCAAAGGGGGATGTGAAGCATATTTGGCATATGTGACTGATACTAGAACCACTGATAGCTTGCTTGAAAATATACCAGTGGTAAGGGAATTTGCTGATGTATTCCCAGATGATCTACCTGGTTTACCACCAGATAGAGAGATAGAATTTACTATTGAACTAGTACCAGGAACTGCACCAATATCAAGGTCACCCTACAGAATGGCCCCAATTGAGTTGAAAGAACTAAAGGCCCAATTGCAGGAGTTACTTGACAAAGGGTATATTAGACCTAGTGTATCACCATGGGGAGCTCCAGTGTTATTTGTTAAAAAGAAAGATGGAACTATGAGATTGTGCATCGATTACAAGCAACTGAATAAAATGACAGTGAAGAACAAATATCCGTTACCCAGAATAGATGATTTGTTTGACCAGTTGCAAGAAGCCCAAATATTCTCCAAGATCGATTTGAAATCAGGCTATTACCAGCTGAAGGTAGCAGAAGCAGATGTTCCAAAGACTGCCTTTCGAACCAGGTATGGGCATTATGAATTTTTAGTAATGCCATTTGGATTGACTAATGCTCCAGCTACATTTATAGCTTTAATGAATAAGGTGTTTCAACCATGTTTGGATAGGTTTGTGATAATATTTATTGATGACATATTGGTGTACTCAAAGAATAGGGGAGAACATGAACAACATTTAAAAATTATATTGCAAACTTTGAGGGAGAAACAATTATATGCCAAATTGAGTAAATGTGAATTCTGGTTAGATCATTTGGTGTTTCTTGGACATGTGGTGTCGTGTAAGGGCATAGAGGTTGACCCAAAGAAAATTGAGGCTATGGTAACTTGGGAAGCTCCTAAAAATATTTCAGAAATGCATAGTTTTTTGGGTTTAGCCGGATATTATCGTAGATTTGTTGATGGATTCTCCTTAATTGCTAGCCCTTTGACTAAATTGTTGAGAAAGAATGTGCCTTTCAAGTGGACTCCAGAATGTCAGAGGAGTTTCGATGAACTAAAGCACAGGCTAACCTCAGCACCAGTGTTAACCATCCCTACAGGTACAGGTGGGTTTACAGTATATAGTGATGCTTCTCACCAAGGCTTGGGATGTGTGTTGATGCAACATGGTAAGGTGATAGCTTATGCATCCAGACAACTGAGACCACATGAGATCTCATATCCAGTGCATGATTTAGAACTGGCTGTAGTCGTATTTGCATTGAAGATTTGGAGGCATTATCTGTATGGTGAGACATTCCAAATCTTCACAGACCATAAAAGCTTGGGTTATTTGCTGACACAGAAAGAATTAAACATGAGGCAGAGACGGTGGTTAGAGCTATTGAAAGATTATGACTGTACAATTGAATACCATCCAGGGAAAGCCAATATGGTAGCAGATGCATTGAGTAGGAAGGCTAGTAGCAGTGTAGCTCACTTGCAAGTATCCTCTTTTCCATATTTGATTCAATTACGATCTATGAATGTTGAATTAAATATACATGATGAATGATCACTTATTGCTACTCTTCGAGTCAAACCTATACTAAAGGAGAGGATCAAAGAAGCACAAAGCAAAGATCCTAAATTGTGTGAGAAAATTGAATCAGTAAGGCAGAGAAACAGTAAAGATTTTCAATTGCAGGATGATGTACTGATGTTAAAGTCACGCATATGTGTTCCAGACACTGAGAACTTACGTTAAGAAATAATGGAAGAGGCACACAATGCACCCTATGCAATGCATCCAGGGATGACAAAGATGTATCACAGTTTAAGGCCTCATTACTGGTGGCCAAGAATGAAGAAAGATATAGCAGAATATGTTTCCAAATGCTTGACATGTCAGCAGATTAAAATTGAACATCAGGCACCAATTGGTAAATTACATCCATTGCCAGTGCCAGAATGGAAATGGGAAAGAATAACGATGGATTTTGTCTATGGATTGCCAAGAACTCCACGGAAAAATGATGCAGTATGGGTAATTATTGACAGATTAACCAAGTCAGCACATTTTCTACCTATCAGATGGGGTTGTACACTTGAGAGTTTGGCCAAATTATATGTGAATGAGATAGTCAGATTGCATGGCATTCCAGTGTCCATTGTGTCTGATAGAGATCCACGGTTTACTTCACGTTTTTGGGTGAGTTTACAGAATGCATTGGGAACAAAATTGAACTTTAGCACTGCATTCCACCCACAGACTGACGGACAATCAGAAAGGACTATACAGACATTGGAAGAAATGCTTAGGGCATGTTCTATGGAATTCAGAGGTGTTTGGGATGAATATATAGCATTGATTGAATTTGCTTACAACAACCAGTATCATAGCAGTATCCAGATGGCACCATATGAAGCATTGTATGGCAGAAAGTGTCGAAGCCCTATCATTTGGGATGAAGAAGGAGCACGTGCATTAGAAGGGCCAGAGCTAGTGCAAGACATAGTGGATAAGATCAAGGTTGTCAAGAACAAGCTAAAGGCAGCACAGGATAGGCAGAAAAGTTATGTTGATCAGCATAGAAGGGAGATGGAATACGAGTTGGGTGAAAAGGTATTTCTTCGTGTGTCTCCATGGAAAGGAATAATTCGATTTGGCAAAAAGGGTAAATTGAGCCCAAGGTATATAGGGCCATATGAAAATCTTGAGAAGATTGGTCCACTGGCATATAGATTGGCGTTACCACCAGAGATGGCTCAGATACATAATGTGTTTCATGTGAGCATGCTTAGAAGATACAGGTCAGATCCTACACATGTACTTAAAGATCAAGCCATTGAGATTGCAGAGGACATGAGTTATGTTGAGGAACCAGTGCAAATCATTGGATACAAGACTAAACAGCTAAGAAATCGCGAAATACCTTTGGTTAAGGTATTATGGCGTAACCATTTACAAGAAGAGGCAACATGGGAAACAGAAGAAAATATGAAAAAACAATATTCACACCTGTTTTCAGGTATTAATTTCGAGGATGAAATTTTTAAAAGGAGGGGAGAATTGTAACATCCTTGACCTTCCCCATATGCATTTCCTCGAACATAAGCATCTTGCATACAATTCAATTGAACACATGCATTTCATACGTATTTCTATAGGAACAAGTTCATGGCATGCACTAGCTATGTGTCCTAATATTTGGCACTTGTATCGAGTCGCACATGTGTAATTATAACCTAAATGAGGATAACAAAGTATTAGAAATGAAATGAATAAGGTGCCTAAATTAAAGTTAGAAAAATGATTAGATTAAGATTAGTAAACATTTACATTGCTAATTTAGTTAAATGGGGTCAAATGATTAAGCCGTATTATTGTGTGAATTTGTGGAATTATAAATCTATGTAAATAATAATAATAATATAGACAAAATAAAATGAAAATGACACAAAAGGGAAATAGAAGAGAAGAGAAAAGAGAAATGAGAAGAGAAAAGAGAAGAGAAGAAGAGAAAATGAGAAAATGAGAAAATGACAAACAACAAGTTGGCTTTATCTTCATATATATTTCCCCATTTCTGCCTCCTCACTCCAGCCCGACTTCTTCTTCAATTTCCTCCATTTCAGACTTCAATTCTTCCTTGTTTCATCTAGTTTTTGAAGCTAATTGATCCCTTTCAAGTTTGTTCTTGGTAAGTAATCAATTCTTATTGCTATAGGGTTGATTTGAGTTGCTTAGGTTCAATATTAGGCATTGAATTGCACCCCGATTTTGATATTAATAGAAAATGATTCTGGAAATGTGTAAAACACAAAAGTTGTTCCATTATATCTTATATTTTTGGATATGTAAACAGTTTTTCAAGATGTTATGTATAGGGAGTGATATGCTCTTCGTACTGAAACTGGTCAGGGTTTAAACCCTAACCAAGTTAGCTACTGTGTGGTTTGATATCGAATATGTTAAAGCCCTTATTTGAAGTTTCTCAAAACATAAAATTTGTAGATATATGTGTGTTGTATCTGGATATCAAATTTCAGGTTCATAGGTCATGTAAATGGTGAGTTATGGTGAATGGAACCATAACTGTTCCATGGTTTGAACTGCCTACTGAGTGCCCTTGGCAGCTCCAGTATATTGGTTGGCTAATTTGAGCTTGTTAGAGCTCGATTATGTAATTTCTCAAAACCGTAAAGTTAGAGGTATATGTCTTATCTAAATTATGGTACTAATTTGAGCTTAATTGGTTATCTATAGACTAAGTTATGGCCTTTGGAAGTCATATTGGTCCGGAAGCCAATTCTATTCTGGAACAGCAATATGTTTGGTACAATTAGAAGATTTTAGAGACATAATTGGTACAATTTGTAAACATGAAACATGTTCCATATGAACCCATATAAGTGTCTGCAAAGTTTCATTAAAATATGACTTATAGAGTGTAAGTTATGATGAACCCAAATGAGTACCCTGAAACTGCCTAAAGGCAGAAAACAAGGCAGAAAATAGAACACTCTTAGAAATTCCACCAAATATTGTACAATGATCCAACTAGGTTTAAGCTTCCTAATCAAAATAGAAAAATTGAACTGACATTATTTGTAACATCCTTGACCTTCCCCATATGCATTTCCTCGAACATAAGCATCTTGCATACAATTCAATTGAACACATGCATTTCATACGTATTTCTATAGGAACAAGTTCATGGCATGCACTAGCTATGTGTCCTAGTATTTGGCACTTGTATCGAGTCGCACATGTGTAATTATAACCTAAATGAGGATAACAAAGTATTAGAAATGAAATGAATAAGGTGTCTAAATTAAAGTAAGAAAAATGATTAGATTAAGATTAGTGAACATTTACATTGCTAATTTAGTTAAATGGGGTCAAATGATTAAGCCGTATTATTGTGTGAATTTGTAGAATTATAAATCTATGTAAATAATAATAATAATATAGACAAAATAAAATGAAAATGACACAAAAGGGAAATAGAAGAGAAGATAAAAGAGAAATGAGAAGAGAAAAGAGAAGAGAAGAAGAGAAAATGAGAAAATGACAAACAACAAGTTGGCTTTATCTTCATATATCTTTCCCCATTTCTGCCTCCTCACTCTAGCCCGACTTCTTCTTCAATTTCCTCCATTTCAGACTTCAATTCTTCCTTGTTTCATCTAGTTTTTGAAGCTAATTGATCCCTTTCAAGTTTGTTCTTGGTAAGTAATCAATTCTTATTGCTATAGGGTTGATTTGAGTTGCTTAGGTTCAATATTAGGCATTGAATTGCACCCCGATTTTGATATTAATAGAAAATGATTCTGGAAATGTGTAAAACACAAAAGTTGTTCCTTTATATCTTAGATTTTTGGATATGTAAACATTTTTTCAAGATGTTATGTATAGGGAGTGATATGCTCTTCGTACTGAAACTGGTCAGGGTGTAAACCCTAACCAAGTTAGCTACTGTGTGGTTTGATATCGAATATGTTAAAGCCCTTATTTGAAGTCTCTCAAAACATAAAATTTGTAGATATATGTGTGTTGTATCTGGATACCAAATTTCAGGTTCATAGGTCATGTAAATGGTGAGTTATGGTGAATGGAACCATGACTGTTCCATGGTTTGAACTGCCTACTGAGTGCCCTTGGCAGCTCCAGTATATTGGTTGGCTAATTTGAGCTTGTTAGAGCTCGATTATGTAATTTCTCAAAACTGTAAAGTTATAGGTACATGTCTTATCTAAATTATGGCACTAATTTGAGCTTAATTGGTTTTCTATAGACTAAGTTATGGCCTTTGGAAGTCATACTGGTCCGAAAGCCAATTCTATTCTGGAACAGCAATATGTTTGGTATAATTATAAGGCCTTAGAGACATAATTGGTACAAGTTGTAAACATGAAACATTTTCCATATGAACCCATATAAGTGTCTGTAAAGTTTCATTAAAATATGACTTATAGAGTGTAAGTTATGATGAACCCAAATGAGTACCCTGAAACTGCCTAAAGGCAGAAAACAGAACACTCTTAGAAATTCCACCAAATATTGTACAATGATCCAATTGGTTTAAAATTTGAATATGTTCTCTAATTATATGTTATTTGTAATTAGGAACAAGAATCAGAGTAATTGGTCAATTATAGAAAAAGTTATAGGCTAAACAGTCCCATAAGGTCACACTGCCTTATAGGAAAAATCTTAACTATTGACATGAACAATGCATATTAATTTGTTTAAGCCACATTAAGTCTCTCTAATCATGAGTTAATCAATTATGTTTTCATATTAGGCTCGCAACATATTGGAGAACCACAAGGAGCGGATAGACAATAAGTTAGGGGTCGGAATCAAAGGAGAACGGTGAGTCTAATTATCGATTGAATTCTTTAGTGCAAATGAATGTTGCTTGCTATGTAATTCATGTGATTGTCATGATTGGTCCTTGATAATGTAATGATGGATAATTTGTGACATTGTGGTACATATAAATGGTATATGTGTGGTATATTTGAGGTATATGTTTGACATATGAGGTATATATGGAATATATGTATGTTGTATATGATAAAGATGCAATGGTTGATGAATGCTTAAATACAAGTGCATATGCATATGGGCTAAAAAGGCGTTGTGACTAGTTAATCGATATTGTAAAGCAAAAGAAGAGGCCTATGGCCCAACAAATGTGCAAATGAAACAAATGATCAAGCTAGCTAGCAAATGCAAATGCAAATGTTCACATGGAAAATATTCACATGGAAAACCGGGGCAATGTCTGTTTAACTTAGTCACAACAAAATGAATAAGCAAAGCATTTGCATACATGAAGAGTAATGATTATATGTTTCAACTTTATTGATACTTATATGATACTGATGAATGGAATGGAATACATGGTATATATTGGAATTGTGATTTATTACTATGAGTTGTTTGGTACTTTAGAGCTCATTGGATGATTATTCTCACTGAGCCGCAACTCATCAATTTGCATCATTTTTCAGGTAAAGAAAAGTGATAGCTCATTTTGAGTAGCGTATAAAAGACATGGAGCACATGTCACTGGCCGAGCCTCATCACTCTCTCTCTCCTTGCATTCCACACAAGCATGAAAATATGTCATATGTGTTTTTGTATTTACGTGCTTGAATATGTATAGTCATTTTGGAATGAGTCTAAATATGTATAAATGAAATCAACTCGAAAATACTTATGTGTAAAGTTTATGTTTTGATATATGTGATATATTATATTGTGGTGAAAACCTCAGTGTTAACTTTGCAAAGTCAGTGAATAATATTACAGGATATGAGACTTGCAAGTCATTGAATGAAATTATAGGATATGAGACTTGCAAAGTCATGGAATTATATTACAGGATATGAAAAAAATTTTACTACTATTGTTAACAGGGTATTTTACCTTTCCAGTACGCTATGTATGATTACTTGATATTTGGATAGGTTATACTAAAATGCATAAGATGTGGTGTTACATTATTTGCGACCGCAAATTCCGTCGCAAATACCTTATATGCAATCGTGACTAGTAATGACTCAAAATTCCATCACAAATACCTTATTTGCGACCATGATCAGTAGCACTATAAATTCCATTTCAAATTCATTATTTGCAACCATAAATTGTCATGGCCTAAATTTTTTCTCTCATGTTCTTGGTTCAGTCTAAGGCTCATTTCAAATCTCTTTTATTCATTTTATATGTGTGACTCATTAGGTTCCCGATTATGTTCACAGCTCAAATCATTACATGATTTTAAAACAGATCATGAGCGGTATCTAGCAACACATCTTGACCTCCCAATTGATCAAAAAGTCAATAGTCTAACTAGAAACCTTTCCATATACAATTACCATGCAATTCATCTTTTCACCAAGATATACCTTATTTGGTTCAGAGTATGGACTGTGTGTCAACTTCCACTAGACTGAATATATTACATCTAGTCAAAATGACATTAAATTTTGTCTATGAGACTCATTACTCTTTCAGATATGTCCTTAAATACCTTCTTCAAGACATTTCCTCCTCGGCTAATAAATTTTGAGCAATGATCTCTACAAGAGGTCATAGGTATACTCTCCTTCTATCAGGAGTGGTGAATCCTTTATTGACTACTCAATTACCTTCAAATATCTTATGTTATACTCAATCACCACCTATGAGCAACCTTTAAGAGGCAACTAGGAATGGAGTTAAAGTATAGGATTCAGTATCCAAGATAACCTTGAGCATTTCAAGTCTAAGGATGCCATTGTTATGATGAGACTATCATTGACATTGAATAAATATCTATGTGATTGTCTCATAGCATCTCATCTAATGTACTCGACTATTTTAGTAAGCATCCACTTATTAACTCTAAACATCTCATATTTTTGGCTTATGAGTTCAATTGATTGACCTAGTCAAAAAGTATAACATGTGCTAGTCTAACCGAATTAACAATATCTCGTCTTGTTTATCCTATGACTAGGAATAATTTAGGTATAAACACAATTGTATATAAAAAAGTCTCATCATCTTGATCTCATCATGATTTCCTTCATATTGTGTTACATATCAAGGACTTCATTAAATGATCTAAGATCTATATCAATTCATATGTAATGAATACCATATAATGAAAACACATTTTATTAATAATAGATGATTACATCAAGTGCTTAAGGTGATTGCATTTAAGACACCTCTCTAACAATTTTTCACTTATATTAAAGTCAATCGCCTTTATACATTATACCATAGGCGAGTACATGATTATCATGTTTCCTTTAGGAAGTGGCTTAATGAAAGGATCAACTAGATTTTGATCAATGGGAACTCTCTCTATCATTACATCATGTCTACTAATGACTTCTCAAATCAAATGGTAACTTTTGAGTACATTTGTTGGATCTTTGATGAGATTATGGCTCCTTTACTTGTGTAATGACTTCTTTGCTATCACAATACATGGGTATTGGATCAATAATACTAGGAACCACTTCTAACTCTATGATGAATTTCTTTATCCAAACCATTTCTTTAGCTGCCTTAGAAGTTTTTATGTACTTTGTTTAAATTATGAAATTTACAATTGTCTCTTGTTTGGAACTCTTCCAACTGACTGCACCATTATGTAACATGAAAATATATCCTGACTGAGATTTGGAATCATCCTTGTTAGATTGGAAGCTAGAATTCGTACACCTGCTTACTTTAAGCTCACCATCTTTATAAACCAAGAATGCATCCTTAATCCTTCTTAAGTACTTAAGGATGTTCTTGACAGCCACCCAATGCTTCTTGCAGAGATGTAACTAATATCTGCTTATAACACTTAGAGCATATGATACATTGAGTCTAGTACATAACATAACATAACATACTTGATAGATCCAATAGCCGAAGCATATGAAATCCTACACATGCATGTCCATTCATCCTGTGTCTTTGGAGATATGGATTTAGAAAGGGTAATCCCATAAGTCTTAAGAATTAATCCTCTGTTGGACTGTTCCATGCTAAACCTCTTTATCATCTTATCTATGTATGTATACTGAGAAAGACCAAGCAACATTTTAAATTTATCTCTATAAATCTTAATCCATAATATGTAGGTTGCTTCTCTAAGGTCTTTTATGGAGAAATTCTTAAAAAGCTAGATTTTCACTGATTGAAGAACTAAGACGTTGTTTCCTATAAAAAGTATGTTATCTACATACAATACAAGAAATACGATTGCACTCCTACTAACCTTCTTGTAAACATAAGGTTCATCCATATTTTGTGAGAAATCAAACTCTTTTATTATCTCATCAAATCAAATGTTTCAACTTTTGGATGATTGCTTCAATCCATAAATGGATCTTTGCAATTTGTATACCTTTTTGCCATCACTGGATGTAAAACCCTTAAGTTGTGTCATGTACACATTCTTAGTCATATTTCTATTAAGGAAAGTTGTTTTTACATCAATTTGCCAAATCTTATAATCATAATGAGCAGTAATGGCTAGGAGTATTTTGGTGGATTTAAGCATAATAGCTGGAGAAAAGGTTTCTTTATAGTTAATACCTTGTCTTTGACGATATCTTTTAGTTACTAGCCTAGCTTTACAAGTAACTATATTAACTTCCATATCAATCTTCTTCTTGAAAACCCATTTGCATCCATTGAGTTTTATTCCTTCAGATGGGTTAACCAAAGTCCATACTTGGTTTTCATACATGGAATTCATCTTTGATTGCATGGCTTTTAGCCATCTGTCAGATTTTGAACTATTTAGAACTTCTTCATAGGTAGTAGGCTCATCATCCTTTATGAGCAATATGTCATTTTGTTCACTTATGAGAAATCCATTATATTTCAGGAAGAATGTGTATCCTACTTGATCTATGAAGTTCTCGTGTTTTGAAAGGTGTAGTTGTTACTACATTTGTATGAGTAATAGATTCGGGTTTAGTCAGTTGATCAATATCTATTTGAGCATCTTGAACTTCATCAAGTTCAATCTTACTCCCATTATCTTCTTTTAGAAGAAACTATTTCTTTAAAAAAGCAACATGATTTGACACAAACACCTTTTGTTCAAAACGATGGTAGAATTTATATCTAAATGATTCTTTTAAATATCCTACAAGTAGGCACTTATTGAACTTACCTTATAACTTGTCTAACATTGCCTGCTTCACATAAGTATGACAACCCCATACCTTCATATGTGAAAGAATATATCTCTTATTATTCCATATCTCACATGGAGTAATATCAACTAACTTTGTAAGGACTCTATTTAGTACATAAACAACAGTTTATAGTGTATGACCCCAAAAGGACTTAGTTAGTTTTGCAAACTCATCATTAATCTTACCATATCTAATAAGGTTCAGTTTCTCCTTTCAGCTACACCATTATGTTGTGGTGTGAAAGGTGGAGTACATTGAGATAAAATCTCATTATCTTTTAGATAACCTTGAAACTATTGGCTTAAATATTCACCACTTTGATATGATCTAAGTTTTTTAATATTATTTCTAAGTTGTTTCTCTTTTTCACTTCTAAATTCTTTGAACTTTTCAAAAGCTTTAGATTTGTACTCATTAGATACAAGTACCCATATCGTGAATAATCATCAATAAAGGTAATGAAGTAGATAAAATCACCTTTGGCTTGCACTGACATTGGGTCACATACATCTGTATGTATAAGATCCAATAGTTCATTGCTACATTCATCATTTTCCACTAAAAGGTGATTTTGTCATCTTTCCTAATAAACAAGATTTACATGTGTCTTATGATTCATAATCAAATGACCTTATGTCACCATTTTTATGTCACTTAATCTTGTGCCTCTCATTTATATGGCTAAAGCAACAATGCCATAAATATAATGGTTTTAGGTTATTGAATTTTTGTCTTTTTTTTCGATATTGAGGATTGAATTATACATGTCAATAATGTAAATCCCATTGCATAATGTGCCAGTTCCATAAAAAATATCATTCAACCATATAGAGTAACCATTATCATTTATAGTTAAATAAAGACATTTTCTATTTAAACAAGAAAATAAAATAATATTCTTTGTTAAAATTGGAATATAATAACAATTGTCTAATTCTAAAATAAGTCCACTAGGGAGTGTCAATACCTAGGTTCCTACAACTCTTGCTTCATCGCCAATACGTAAGTCTGACTCTCATTTCTTAAGTTGTCTATTGTTCCTTAAGCCTTGCATATCTATGCATATATGAGACCCATATCTGGTATCTAATACCCATGTATTATTATTATAAGCAACATTAATCTCAATAACATAAATACTTGAAGTAGAATGTACATCCAATATCATATCCTTCTTCTTTAAAAATGCTAGATTGGCCTTGCAATTCATCTTCCATTAGCAACTCTTGCCACAATGAAGACAAGTTCCTTTTGATGTTGTCTCTCTGCCTTTTCTTCCTCATCTTCAATGCATGTTGCATTGGAGATTTCCTCTTGACCATTTTAGAGCTGAAAAGGAATTTAAATATCTCATATTGATCGGTGCGAGCTTGCTCATTTATTAGCTCCCTTAGATGATACACAATGGTATTAACATTCATAGTCTCATGCTAATTTTGAAGCTTATGTGACATAAAGGCAAACATAATGCAACCTGCCAATTCACTATCATCCATATGGTTCTTATAAGCCAATTGTTCATCAACAAATGCATCATCAACAGAAAAGAAGGGAAGTGGCTCTTCCAAGACATAGGCTATCTTTTTGGTTTTGAGAACTATTCTCAAATTCTTTAGCCAATCAAGGAATTTTAGGCTAGTTAATTGGATGGATTCAAGAATTGAGCATATGTTCACGTTATATGATATGATTCTAGCAACTTAGATGTAAAGAAATATATGCATGATTATTAGGTCTTTAATTATTGTGTATTATTACTCCCACTATTTTATTGTGAACACATAACCCTCAATGTGAATCCGAGAGAACCTGTTGGAAGCTCTTTTTATAGGTCAGTATCCAACATCACTGAGAATGACCTTGGGTGTGCCCAACAAGCCACCTTAGGTCAATTGGTAGGTATCTCATATACTTACTAAATCATTATACTATTATCTCTTATATGTGCACATCTCATATACACTTACCTAATACTGTCTCTATTTCATATTGACTTTGGGTGTCAAACTGGTTTGGGTATGCCCAATAACCCAAACTCTAAAAGAATTTTGGTTTTTGTCATATTAATGAAATACATTGACCTTAATATAATAAATGAGGGATTTTCTTTAATTAGTCTTATCATAGCAATTTGGCATGCATAATATATTCATTTATCATATAAAGATATATGAGATAATTATACTAATTATATGGTCATAATTATGGACATAATCTACATCAATCATTCAAGCCATGAAAAGATTGACTAGATCTCACCTAGGTATATGCACGAAATTACAATTTTGAAATAGAAAACAATTTTCTATTCTAAGTTCTTTTGTAATTGGCACCAACTCCATATATTACTCCTTTGCACTTCAATTTTATTCTAATCCTATGTAATCTAATTAAATAAATTCTTTATAAGAAAAACTCAAGTTACATTTGTGGGAAGTAACATGAGAAGAAAAATACAATAAAGAGAATAGAGAAGACAAGAATTTGCAAGCCTTATTTACCAAAAACAAAATTTCCATATATAATCAATCACATTGGTTAAATCCATAGTCATACCATCATGTCACTCCATACACGCTTAGTATACATTCTCTAATGCATAATTGAAGGTAATTTATTAAAATAACAATTTGGGTTCCTTTTGTTTTAACTCTTAAAATTTTATTTTGATTGTTTGACCTTTAATGAAATTCATTGTAAATTCATTATAAATTTATTATTTAATCTCATTAAATAATCATATGAATATTTAGAAATACTTTCTAAAGGAAACTGATGCAAATTAGGCATACATTTAGTCATATTAAAAAGTTTCCTAAAATTGTCTGCTTTACCAACTAGATTTTTACCAATTTAATGCATACAATATTTAAATCCGAATTTAATAATGAAATCACATTAAATATTAAATCCAAATATAACTAGTAGTTAATTCATAATTAAATTACCTTAATTAATTATTAGTTTGATGTCAAATATGATTAAACAATTCTAGTTACAATTGTATACTAAAATCCTAGTCAAACTAGGATTTATAAAATATTTTTCTAATTCAAATCAAATTTCATTTACAAATTTCCAAAATTCATTCTCATCATTATAAGAAATATATAATCATTTTATACCAATTAAATTCATTCATTAGACAATCTAAATCATTAATCATTCAACTAACAAACCAATTACTCAAAAATTGTCGAAACTGAATTTAAAAACTTTAACCATGAATTTAATTTGATATTAGCATGTAATTGAAATCAAAATGACATCATGAATATCTTATAAACATAAATTAAGGTTTTGGTTATTAAGTTAAAACATGTTAAATCAAACAACACAAAATATTTCCATCACACGGTAAGGTTTTTACCCTAGTTACTAGTTTTGCTTGTTCCATGATCAAAAGCTATTTTTGCATCATAATAGGTGTTGTCCATAAGTTAAAAAATATTCTAAATATATCACAAATATGTTTGAATAATCAAATTAACAAACCAAAATTGAACAGCCCCAAAAAGAACTTAATTGACAATACTAGGTTTTATAAACCTTAAAATTCAACAACATGCACAATTTCAAATTTCAAGTTTAAATTAAATTCAAACCTTTTAATTATCATAATGATATGTAATATGATAATATTAACATGTCATTGAATTAAAATTAACATTTTAGGCAAAACAAAATCAAATTTGTTTTTAATGGAAGGAGGGAATCCAAGTTGTTCATTTTTAAATAATATCGTTGATACTTCAATGAAATCCAAATTTAATTTATATAGGGTGGCTATGATACCACTGTTGGGATTTGAACATGCATCTCATACATGAAAATGAAAATTTAAAATTTAATTAAACCAAAAACCCATGAAATGTTGTATGTGTATTAAAATCATATTTCATACCATCATATGGGAAAAGTTGATTACCTTGTTTTCAATATTTGTTCTTCCAAACTTGTGAGCCTTTTTCTTCAAGTTGGGTTGTTGCAAACCACAATAATCTAAGGTTGGATTGTCTCTAATAATAATCCATATGAAGGAATAAACGAAATAATCATAAAGGAGATAGGGTGTCAAAGTACCAAGGTGCTAACAATGATGTTTCAACTTGAAAGAGAAGAGGAAGAGAGAATAACTTTTATATTCTCAAGGTGGCATTATCAAAATTAACCTTTAATGAGACTATTTATATGTCCTCCAATATGCATTGGAGTAGGATTATTGAAACCCTAGTTTTAAGCTTTCTAATAAAAATAGAAAAGTTGAACATACATTATTTGTGACTGCAAATTCCATCGCAAATACCTAACATGCAATCGTGACCAGTAGCAACTAAAAATTTCATTGCAAATACCTTATTTGCAACCATGACTAGTAACAACCACGAATTCCATTGCAAATACATTATTTGCAATCATAAACTATCTTGGCGTATATTTTCTCTCATGTTATTGGATCCAATCCAAGGCCAATTTCAAATTTTTTTCGTTCCTTCTATATGTATGATCCAATAGGTTCTTAGTTATATTGGTAGCTCAAATCATCATATGATTTAAAACAAATCGTGAGGGTATGTAGTAACACATCATGACTTCCGATTGACCATAAAGTATGTGGTCTAACTTCTATAGATAATTGTCGTGCAATTCATTCTTTCACCAAGCTATACCTCATTTGGTTCAAAGTATGGACTATGTGTCAACTCCCACTAAACTAACTATGTCACATTTAATCTGAATGACATTAGTTATTGTCTATGAGACTTATTACTCTTTCAAATATGTCCTTGAAGACCTTCTTTAAGATATGTCCACTTCGGATAAGAATTTTTGAGCAATGATCTCTACAAGATGTCATAGATTCCGGAGTGGTGAATCCTTTATTGACAACTTAACTACATTCGAATACCTTATGCTATATCTAATCACCACCCTATAAGCAACTTCTGAGAGGCAATAAGGAATGAAGTCAAAATATATGATTCAATATTCAAGATAACCTTGAGCATCTGAAGTTTAAGGATACTTGCACCATTGCTATGATGAGACTATCACTGACATTGAATAGATATTCATTTGATTGTCTCATAGCAAGTCATCTAATATATTGCATTATTAGACAAATTATTATTGTAAGAAGCCTTTTAAAGCTTGTTACAAAAATTATGCTGCATTACACATACAAAAAAGAGAGTATACGAAAGCATTGATAAATCAAAATGTGAAACCCACTTAATGATTCTGCTGCTACTTTACTGAATCAGGATTCCACAAGCTCTATCTATTACTTTAATCTACTATATATTACTTTAATCTACTATCTACAAACTCACTTTATTATATCTGTGTAAGAGAAACACTCCCACGCTAAACTTTAGGCTTAGTTGTGCATATAGAAAAATAATATACTATATTATGCAATATGCATACATATGCACCCTACAATCCATTTTATATAATAACCAATATTATTCTCATTTATCCACATGCACATATACTACTTTATACCGTAAGTTTAATAAATGTGCACTACAATAAAGTATTTACTTAACATATTATACACTATATGTCAAGTACACATATAGTATACAAGAAGTATATTACTATATATATACTATGTATATGATATATGTTAGGTATACATATGGTATACAATAAACATATGTAACATTATTCTTTTTACTTATTATTTTATTGTGCCAAATACCGGACTAATAATAAAAGACAGTAAAAGGGGAAATATATAAATAGGCACTATAGGATAATGTATGTCCAAATAAAATGGACAATAAACTATCTATGGGTGTTAAATGCCTATGAACATTGTGGCCTACAAGCTTAGTGGTCTATGGACTTTACAACCATCATCCCTAATTAACATGTCAACTTGTCTGCCTATTCTAGTCTAAGTTAGGCACATAATACGAATTTAACTCGTTTCCAAATTATCATAAAATAGTTTTGGTATAACCAAAATTCTTTATTTTTTAAAATTTTCAAACATGCATCTCAAATTACAAATTATGTTCCTATTCCTCATTTCAAGTACAATGATTTTAATTACCATTTTTTATAATTTCACATGTTAACTTTTTAAATCATATTTAATATAAAATTCACTTTATTATTTTTAACTCTAGATTCATACAAATTAAACAATTAAATGCATTTATTTCACACATTTAATATACTAAACAATTTAGTCATGCAAGTGCACAATTAATTTATATGCTATTACCTAAAAGTATGCACATACCCTTTTTTTTCTCTTCTCTTTTGAATCATTATGCTTCATTCTCCTTTCCCTTATGTCCTTTCTCCTCTAGATCTTGTTTCCTTTCCAAAGAGGCACCTAATATATGTAAATATTTCATTAAAAATCTTTGTTCATCATTTTATTTCTTACCCCTATTTTTTCTATCCTCAACCCCTAAACTCTCCCTATAGAAACCCTAACCCCTAAATTCTCTATCTTTCTTTTCTTTTTCCAACTTTGCGTTTAGACTTTTCTCACCTCACTTCTTTCATAATTTCAATATTCCAACACTTTCTAAAAAAATTTTCTTCAAAAATTTACAAAAAATCATCACCTTTTCACAATTCATATCACTAAAATAAGCTTTATCATAACTTAAAATAACATTTTTCATTAGAGAAAATTATAAAAATGAAGAAAAAAAGATTACTTCCACTAAATCTCACCTTGGCCAAACCCTTAAAGGAACTATCTCTTCTCTTTTTGAGCTCATTTTCCACCTTTAAGCCCTCCTATTAGCTTCTCCAAGCTTCATTTGCACAAAAATGATAATTTTCCCTTTTGTTTCCTATCTTTTTCTCACTTTCTCTCTCTAACCTAAGGTTTATCTATGGAAGTTCGGAGGGGAACGCGGGGCTAATTTCTTGGTGCAAAAATTGAGTCAAAGGAAGGTGATAAGGAAGAAGAAGAATAAAGAAACAGAAAGAAAATTCAAAGGTGGGACCCATATTAACTTAAAAATCTTGATATTTTTTACTTAATTCGACCTTAATTATTTTTCCTTCTTCCTTTAATCTCACAGACAACCATCACACTCCTAAAATGTCCAATTATATATTTAATTGGAAAATATCTCAATTAATCCTCTAATTTTTTGTAAATTATTCTCCAATTTTTGTTAATTATAAATTTACTCTAAAACTTTTCAATTTTTGCATTTAGGTCTTTTACCTCAATTTGACATCTTTTACACCCTTTATATGCTTTATTGAGTATTTTTCATAATTATTTTTCATTATTTTAAATTTTTTCAGGTCAAAATCTAAATTTAGATTTTGATCGGATCGACATGTTGACTTCACGGGACGTGTGATTCGAGGCTTTAATTAGTAAATATGACGTCCTCTTCCCTTTAAAATAAATTTCTTCCTTGAAATTTACTTGCTCATTCCGCACTGAATAACTGTGGATATTATTTCTTCATGATCTCTTACTTTCCCACATAGGTTCATCAAAAGAATGATTCTAACACAATACTTTAACCAAATGGGCTTTTTTGTTATGCAAAACTTTCTCTTCATGTGTAGGACAACTATTGGTTGTTCTTCATATGTCAGATTTGATGGAACTTCTATACTTTCAGTTGGAATAATATGTGTCAGATTTGATATGTATCTTTTCAACATCAAAACATGAAAAATATTATGAGTTATATTTGGCTCTGGTGGCAAAGCTAGTAAAAAAACCACATGTCCGATTCTTTCCAAGATCTCATAGAGGCCAATGATTCTCGAGCTCAGCTTCTCTTTCTTGCGAAATCTCAACACTTTCTTCTAACGTGAAACCTTTATAAATATCTTGTCACATATTGCATATTCTATGTCTCACCTCTTCAGATCAGCATATGATTTCCATCAACCTTTGACTGGTTTAAGTCTTTCCTTAATCACTTTTACTTTCTCCTATGTCTATTGCACTATCTCTAAATTGATTAACTTCTTCTTACTTAGCATTGTCCAACAAACTGGTGTCTTATATTTTCTTTCATACAATGCCTCATAAGGAGCTATTCCAATGGTAGTCTAATAACTATTGTTGTAGGCAAACTCTATAAGAGGTAAATACTGATCTCAACTTCCTTTAAACTCAAGCACACAACTCCTCATCATGTCTTCTAACAATTGGATTATCTGTTTTGATTGTCTATCCATATGCAGATGAAAAACCATGGTAAAATCGAGTTAGGTTTCTAAAGCCTATTGTAAGCTCATCCAAAACAATGAAGTAAATCTAGGATCTCTATCGAAGATAATGGACACTAGTACTCCATATCATTTACATAAATCTCAATCAGTTGTTCAATAAATAATCCATTTTGACTGATAGGAAGTGTGCTAACTTTGTTAATCGATATGTTATCATCCATATTGCATTATGCTTTCTCTGTGTCATTGGCAATCCTGAAACAAAATCCATTGTGACTATTTTCCATTTCCATTATGGTATCGATATCGGTTGTGGTAGTCTTGTGTGCAATTGATGTTTAGCTTTCACTTGCTAGCATGTTAGACACTTTTCAACATACTTTATAATATCCTTTTTCATCATTGACCACCAATATTATGGTTTCAAGTCTTGATACATTTTATTCCTACCTATATACACTGCCTCATGAGCTTCTTTTAGAATGTCTTGCATCATTTTTTCTACACTTGGCACATAAATCTTGTTCTTGAAGTACACTGTGCCATCTTTTTTCATTGAATACTTAGGCTTTTTTCCCTTTCTCACTGCTTGAATTTCCTTTACAAGTTTCTCATATTGCTGTTGAGCATTTTTAATCATCTACATCAAACATATGTGTAATAATACTAGTATTTACAATGCAAATTTAAGGAAGAAAGTTATTATAGCTCACCAACTAAGATCTTCACGCTTAATGCATATGTAGCTACATTTTCTTTTTATGGCTGGTAGTCAGTTAGACAATTGTAATCCTTGGTCAAATCCAATCATCTTCTTTGCCTTGGGTTTAGTTCCTTCTATAAAAGAAGATACCTTAGACTCTTGTGATCCATATAAATATAACGTTTCTCCTCATATAGATAATGTATCCATATCCTCAAGGCAAAAATTATTGCTACTAGTTCTAAATCATGTGTGGGCTAATTAAGCTTATATGACTTTAGCTGTCTAGAAGCATATACAATCACTTTCCCTTTTTGCATAAAAACACAGTCCAAACCATTATGACTGCATCACTGTATACTACAGACCTTTTAAGGTGCGGGCTGAGTCAACATTGGTGCTTTAATCAACATTGCTTTAAACTGATTAAAGCTTGCCTGACATCTATCTGTCCATTCAAAACTGACATCTTTCTACAACAACTGTGTCAAAGGCATAGCTATAGAGGAGAAACCCTTCACAAACCTTTTATAGTATTCAACTAAACTAAGAAAATTGCTCACTTCTATCACATTCCAAAGTGGTTTCCAATTAAGTATAGTCTTTATCTTGGTATGGTCTATTCAAATACCTTTAGTTGAAACTATATGACTCAGAAAATTGACTTCATCGAACCAAAACTCATATTTTGATAACTTCGCATAGAGATGTTTCTCCCTTATTGTCAATAGTATGATTCTGATATGTTATTTATGTTCTTCTCTATCTCTAGAGTACATGAAGATGTCATTAATGAATACCATAATGAACTAATTGAGATAAGGTTTGAATACTTAATTCGTCAGATTGATAAATGTTACTGGCATATTTGTCAAGACAAATAGCATTACAAGGAACTCATAATGGCCAAACCAAGTCTTGAATGTCATATTGGATATATTTAACTCTTTGATCTTCAACTAATGATACCTTGAACAAAGATCTATCTTCAAAAACATGCATGCTCCCTTTAGCTGATCAAACAGGTCATCAATCCTAGGAAATGAGTACTTATTTTTTATTGTCTCTCTATTAAGTTGCCTATAGTTGATGCAAAGATGTAAGGTGCCATTTTTTTCACAAATAGAACTAGAGGACCCCACAGTGATACACTGGGTTGGATGAAACCCTTATCAAACATGTTTTATAACTACATCTTCAACTCTTTCAACTTAGCAGTGTCATCCTATAGGGGGTGATGGAAATAGGAGTAGTACGAGGTACCAAATTGATAGCAAAATCTATCTAACTCATCAGAAAACACATCTAGAAAATCACAAACAGTAGGAATATCATCTAGCTTTGGACCTGTAATAGCCCTTCACCCTAGCAACATGTGCCCAAATAAAGGAGCACTACACTGATTTCTTTCATCTTTAACTTATTTATTAAAAATAATCCATATTCATATATTTTTTCCTCAAATAATATAAAGAAAAATAATGTACATTTTATTTACATAGGATAATGTTTATAAAATATCAAGTTAATTTTATAAAACCATTGTGACCCACAATTTATAGAAATCAACTGTTTTACTAGACTATGATCACCGTTGGCTTTATCTACAAGTTCAACTACCTCTTTAAATATGCATGGAAGGAAACTCTCATGCTAAGCTCTAGGCTTTGTGGTGCATATAAAAAAGGTAATAAATTATTTCATGCAACATGCATTGTCATGTATATTATGTACCATATTATTATTATTATTATTATTATTATTATTATTATTATTATTATTATTATTATTATTATTTTATACAATTCTTATCTTATTATATTTTAGCATGCATGAACATCAAATTATATTCTTATATCTCATACTAGTTTTACTTTATCAAATCATTATTATATAATCCATCATAATTAACCGTATCACAAATCATGATTACTTTTACTTTCAATAACTTCTTTATGCCCACAACATGTATGAACAACTAACTAGGATAATCGAGTTGTCATCTAAGCACTTAGGAGCACCACCCGAGCATTATAATTTGCACATACAAATGCATTACCAACATTTATGTATATCTCTATATATATGTGTCATCACCAACTTTAATAATAGTGTCATTACTGACTTTAATAATAATACCATTATCGGCTTTAATAATAGTGTCATTACCGGCTTTGTTAATCATACCGTTATTGGCATTAATCATATTTCCCCCTATTTGGCATGTCAAACTATTCTAAGTCAAGTTCTAAGTTAAGTGTTCTAGGACTTACTTAATGTCATTAAAATTCATAATTGTTCAACTTCACACTTTTCATACATTTAATAGCATAATTAATAATATAATTACTCAATAAAAATATCATTTGGATAATATAACAAAATCCATATTATTTTTCACATCAAATTTCTCAATTCATATTCTACCTTGTTACTAGCGGATTCAATGCTCTATTTTGGACCTTAAATTTGAACCTGTTAGAGGCAGAATTAAATTACAAGGTCTCTTAATAATTTTATACCTATATCTTAGCTTTAATATGCAACTTGAATCACTAAATTTTGAATTTTTTAGAAAAAGATATGATCAAATGAACACTGGCTGGTCACTAACAATTTTACCCAGAATTTTCTAGACATATCCTAGGTCTGAATTTTATATATTTTTCTGGAAATATTCAGACATATTTATATTTGATGACCTAAATAAAAATTATATCCCTATGTCTTAGATTTCAAACCCAATAAAGAACACACAAATCTGAATTCCACAACTTAAGTTATAATAGTTTATATACTCATTACTCCACAAGTTCATGCAAAGAATATGCACATTAACCACATTCAATTTTTTCGAAATTTCTTCTTAAGTCTAACAAACATGTATTCCCAAGATTATATCACAAAATAATTCTAATTAACAATCATTTACATGAAAAATACTCAAATCATGCAATTTTATAATAAATTATAGGTTATTGCCTTAAATTATGCACTTATCTAAAACTTTACTTTGCTTTCTTTCTCTACACTTTTCTTTCTCTTTTCCTTTGCTACTTTGAGCCCGTTCTTTATCAATTTGGGCTCTTAAACATATAAGAAACATTATCAACAACCTTTTTTTTTTATCAACCCTCTCTAACCCTAAACTCCCTTTTTTTTTTCATAACATTCTCTAATCACCACCTTTCTTTAGAGAAAATATAGAAGAGAAGAAAAATCACGTTACCTGCACTTTCTAGCTTCCATGGCTAAACCTTAAGGTTTTCTTTCTATTTTTTTTCTTATTTTCCAATTTTAAGTCATCTACTAACTTACTCTCACTTTCTTGAGCATGAAAATAAAAAATTTCATGTCTTTCTCTCTCTTTTTCACACTTTCTTTCTCACTTTCTCTTTCTAGAACTAAGCTTGATTATGGAGGATTAGGGGAAAACATGGGCTGAATTAGGAGAATAGAAAGAGATAAGGAAGGAAGAAGAAGTAATTAAAGAAAAAATGACAAAATGCATTAATGATAGGGACACCTAAGCTTAAATATCTAGATATTTTTGTTTAATTAGGTTCTTATTGTATGACACTTGGTTTGGCCATCCATCACTGTATTTTATGTCCAATTCATGCATTTAAATAATGAATATCTCACTTGATCCTCCAATGTTTGGTAAATTATAAATTGACCTCCTAACTTTTGAAATTTTGGATTTGGATCCTTCACTGTAAAATAGCATCTTTAAATTATTTAAACACTTTATGAAATATTTTCCATAATTAATTGCCATTATTTTAATTATTTTTTGGTCAAAATTCTAATTTAGACTCTGATTGATCTAACGAGACGATTTAACAACCTGTGCGACTTGGAACCTAAATTAGCGGATATGACATCCTCTCCCCCTTAAAATAAATTTCTACCTCTAAATTTTACTTGTTCATTCTATGTTGAACAACTGAGGATATTGCTTCCTCATTATCTCTTTGCTTTCCCATGTGGCTTCTTCAGTAGTATGATTCGGCCATAACACTTTAACTAATGGAACTTTCTTATTTCGTAAAATTTTTTCTTCACGTGCTAATATAGCCATCGGTTCCTCTTTATACGTTAAGTCAGTCTGTACTTCTTTCTCATTAGTTGAATAATATGAGTCGGTTCTGATCTATATCTCCTTAACATTGACACATGAAAAACATTATGGATTTTATCCAACGCTAGCGGAAGTGCTAACCAATATGCCACTGGTTCAATTTTTTCCAAAATCTCATAGGAACCAATGAACCTCGAACATAACTTTCCCTTTTTGCCGAATCTCAATACTTTCTTCCAAGGTGAAACTTTGAAAAACACTTTATCACCCACATCATACTCTATGTCTTGCCTCTTGAGGTACACATATGATTTCTGTCGATCTTGAGTTGCCTTCAATCTTTCTTTGACAATTCTAACGTTTTCTTCTATTTGTTGCACTAACTTTGGCCCTATGAATTTCTTCTTGTTGGGTTTTGAAGAACGAATCACATTCATAAACGTAGCGAAAAAATAAAATTTTCAAAACCCAAAATAAAATATCATACTTGTGCCATTAAAACTAATTTATATAAACATAGAGGTTAGAAATTATACCTTGTAATTTCTTATTTGTTATTCAAATATTCACCTTGTTTGGTTGTATGAAACCATAACAATCCACACTAGAATGTCTCTAATGATAATCCACTCGAGGAATGAAGAAGAAACTATCAAAAGAAATTATTTGAACAAATTCAAAGTGCTAGCTTTGAAAGTGTTCTTGAAAGAATTTTATGGTGTCTTAAAAATATTTTTTTCACAAAAAAAATATTTTCATATTTATTTTCTGCCATTTAATGTTTTTTCTATTTGAATCAAATTCAAAAAAAAGATCAAAAGTCAAAAATGGAGAAAAGGAAACTTGAATAAATAGTAAATTTGCTTAATGGCCATAATTGGCCTAATTAAGGCCAAATTTACCCACTGGCCAACGAGAGGCAATAGCGCGCATGCTGGGCCTGCTACGGGCTACTGCTGGGCAGCCCAGTTGGCCTGTTAGGTAGACTAGCAGCCTGGCTAGCCCGCGCGGGCCCGTATAGGCCCGTGACCCTACAGAACGATTTTTCCGGTGCAATCTCATTGATCCATCCCGAAATAATTCTCTCATTTGGATGCCATCCAATACCATTTAACTCATTCTCCATATCTTTAATGCGTATGACCCATTAGGTTCCTGGTTATGTTGGCCACTTAAATTAACAATTAATTTTAGCAAGTCATAAGTTGTATCTAGCAACACATCATGACCCGCAATTGATTGAAAAGTTAGTGGTTTGACTACGAACATTTCCATAGACAATTTCCGTTCAATTATTCCTTTCACCATTCTATACCCCACTTAGTTCAGAGTATGGACATGTGTCAACTCCTACTAGACTGACTACATCATGTATAGCCCAAGTAATGTTAGTTCTTATTCATTTGGCTCATTACTCTATTAGATATGTCATTGAAAACTATCTTTATGACATTCCCACTCCGGCCAGAGATTCCCGTGTAATGACCACGACAAGAGGCCATGGGTATACACTCCTTTTATCAGGAGTGGTGAATCCTTTGTTGGTTACCCAATTACCTTTGAATACCTCAAGTTGTATACAATCACCACCCTATAAGCAACCTCTTTGAGGCAACAAGAAATAGTGTCAAAATACAGAATCAGTATCCAAGATATCCTTGAGTACCTCAAGTCTAAGGATATTTGCACCATTACTATGATGAGACTATCATTGACATTTTAATAGATTATCCATATGATTGTCTCATAGTTGGTCATCCAATGTACTTAGCTACACTTAGCAAGCATCCACATATTAACTCTAAACATCTCATGTTTACAGATTATGAGATATACTACTCGATCCAATCAAAGAGTGTAACATGTACTAGTTTATTTGAATTAACAATGTCCCTCTCATTAATCCTATAACTAGGGATAATTTTGATACTAATATAATTACACATGACAAGAATCTTAATATCATGATCTCATCATGATTTCCTTCATGCTATGTTATGTATCAAGAACTTCATTAATTGATTTAAGATCACTATCAATTCATATATCAAATGAATATCAAATTAATGAAAAAGCCTTTATTAATTAAATAAATTTGTATAATAAGTGTTAAAGGTGATTGCCTTTAGAGCACTCCTCTAACAAGCTCCCACTTGCAGTAAAGTCAATTGTCTTTCTATTGAATTCCATAGGTGAGTACGTAAGAATCATATTTCATTTGGGGAAGTGGATTAGTTAAAGGATCAACAATATTTTGATCAGTGGGCACTCTTTCTATCTTTACATCATTCCTACCAATGATTTCTCTAATCAAATGGTATCTTCTGAGTACATGTTTGAATCTCTGATAAGTTCGTGGCACATTTACTTGTCCAATGGCTCCATTATTATCACAATACAATTGTATTGGATCAATAATGTTCGGAACCACTCCAAGTTATGTGATGAATTTCTTTATCCAAACTGATTCCTTTACTGCTTCAGAAGTTGCAATGTACTCTGCTTCAGTTGTAGAATCTACAGTCATTTTCTATTTGGAACTCTTCCAACTAATTGCTCCACAATTTAGTTTGAATATATAACCCGACTGAGATTTTGAGTCATCCTTGTCAGATTGGAACTTGGCATCGGTATACCTGCTCACAATATGATCTCTATCTCCATATACCAAGAATACATCCTTAGTCCTTCTTAAGTACTTCAGGATATTCCTGACAACCACCCAATGACCCTCACCAGGGTCTGATTGGTATCTGCATGTGACACTCAGAGCATATGATACATCGAGTCTTGTACATATCATGACATACATGATTGATCCTATAGTTGAAGCATATAGAATCAAACTCGTGTATCCTCTCATCTTGTGGCTTTGGACACAAAGACTTTGAGAGAGTAATCCCATGGGTCATGGGAATATAGCCTTTATTGGACTGCTCCATGCTAAACCTCTTTAGCATCTTATCTATGTATGTAGACTGTGAAAGACCAAACAATCTTTTAGATTTATCTCTATAGATCCTTATCCTCAAAATATAGACTACTTCTCCAAGGTCTTTCATAGAGAAATTTTTGGATAATCAAATTTTGATTGATTGTAACACTAAGACATCATTTACCATTAACAATATGTCATCTACATACAACACAAGAAATACAATTGCACTCCCACTAACATTTTTGTAAACACAAGGTTCATCCGGATTTTGTAACAAACCAAACTGTTTGATTGTATCATCAGACCGAATATTTCAACTCCTGGATGCTTGCTTTAATCCATAAATGGATCTTTGAAGCTTACATACCTTTTTTCCATCTCTGGAAATGAAGCTTTCTAGTTGTGTCATGTACACATCCTCAGTTAGATTTCCATTAAGGAAAGTTATCTTCACATCCATTTGTCATATTGATAATCATAATGAGTAGCAATGGCTAAGAGTATCCTTATGGATTTAAGCATAGCTACTGGGGTAAAAGTTTCATCATAATCAATTCCTTGTCTTTGACGATAAACTTTAGCAACAAGTCTAGTTTTATAGGTAATCACATTACCATCCATGTCAGTTTTCTTTTTCAAAACCCACTTGCACCCTATAGGCTTTATCCATTCGGGTGGGTCAACCAAAGTCCATACTTGGTTTTCATACATGGAATCCATTTCTGACTTCATGGCTTGAAGCCATTTGTCAGATTATGAACTATTCAGATCCTCTTCATAGGTTGTAGGCTCATCACTTTTTATGAGCAATACGTTGTTCTATTCATTAATGAGAAATCCATATCTCTCTGGAACAGTATGTATCCTACTTGACCTATGAAGCTCTTATGCTTAAGAAGGTTGAGCTGTTATGTCATTTGTATGAGTAACAAGCTTAGGTTCATGCAGTTGATCAACATCTGTTTAAGCATTTTGAACTTCCTCAAGTTCAATTTCGCTCCCACTATCACCTTTTAAAAGGAATTCTCTCTCTAAAAAGATAGTATGTCTTGAAACAAAAACCTTTTGTTCCAAGGGGTGGTAAAATTGATATCCTTATAATGCTTTTGGATATGCCACAAATAGACATCGGTCAGACTTAGCTTCTAGCTCATCTAACATTGTTCGCTTCACATAAGCAGGACAACCCCAAATTCTCATGTAAGAAAATGTGGGCTTTTTGTTATACCATATTTCATATAGAGTAACATAAACTGACTTCGAAGGAACTCCATTTAATATATAAATGGCGGTCTCTAGTGCATAACCCCAAAAAGATATAGGGAGTTTCGTAAAACTCATCATAGACCTTACCATGTCTAACAAGGTTCGATTTCTCCTTTCAGCCACACCATTGTGTTGTGGCGTATAAGGTGGAGTCCATTGAGATAAAATCCCATTATCCTTAAGATAATCTAGAAACTCTTGGCTCAAGTATTCACCTCTTTGATTTGATCAAAGTGTTTTAATACTTTTTCCAAGTTGTTTCTCTACTTCATTCTGATTTTTTTGAACTTTTCAAAAGCTTCAGATTTGTATCTCATAAGATACACGTACCCATATCGTGAGTAGTCATCGATAAAAGTAATGAAGTAGATGAAACTACCTCTGGCGTGTGTAGACATTGGACCACATACATCTGAATGTATTAAGTCTAAAAGTCCATTAGCACATTCACCTTTTCCCTTAAAGGGTAATTTAATCATCTTGCCTAATAAGAAAGATTCACATGTGTCATATGATTCATAATCAAATGACCCCAAACTACCACTCTTATGTAGCTTAGCCATGTGTTTTCACTTACATTACCAAGGCGCCAATGCCATAAGTAAGATGATTTCAACATATCTTGTTTTTGCCTTTTATTATCATTGATGTTTAAAATTAGATTTGACATATATAATATGTATATTCCGTTGCATAATGTACCACTAGCATAAAGAATTCAATTCAACATAATAGAACAACAATTGTTACTAAAAGCTAAATGGAAACCATCTTTATTTAGACTTTAAACATAAATAATATTTTTAGGCAATTATCCAAATTTAACATAACCCCACTAGGAAGGGTCAATACATAAGTTTCTATAGCTAATGCAACAACTTTTGCTCCATTTCCAATATGTAGGTCTGACTCTCTCTTATTGAGCTGTTTACTGTTCCTTAGGCCCTGCATATCAGTGCATATGTGTGAGCCACAATCGGTATCTAATACCCATATATTATTATCGGAAACAGTATTAATTTCAATGACAAAAATACCTAAAGTAGATAGGGCATCAGATGTCTTCTTCTTCAAGGACTCCAAGTAAGCTTTGCAGTTTCTCTTCCAATGGTCATCCTTACCACAATGGAAGCATGTCCCCTTTAGAGCAATCTCCTTGGCCTTCTTCATGGCCATGCCTCCCTTAGGCTTCATGGACTTATTCTTTTTCTTCTTAAGATTCTTCTTTTTAAAACTTGAAGAGTCCACCAATATCACAGCCTTACTGTCCTTCTTGATAGATGACTCAGCTGTTTTGAGTAAGTTAATTAGTTCAGGAATAGTGGTAGAGATTTGGTTCATCCTATAGTTAAGCACAAAATGTGAATAACTATTGGACAAACTAATTAGAATTAAGTCAATACTTAATTCATGGTCCATCACAAATCCCAAGGTGGTCAACCTCTCAATATAATCATTCATCTTTAATGCATATTACACTGGAGATGTCCCCTCAACCATCTTAGTGCGGAAGAGCAATCTCGAAGTTTCAAACATTTCGGAATGCGCTTGCTCATCAAAAAGTTCTCTTAGATGGTATACTATGGAATTAGCATCCATAGCCTCACGTAGCTTTTTGCAACTCAACTTACATAGTAGCAAGCATAATGCAGCTTGCCATCTCACTATCATCAAAATGCTTTTGATATGCCTTTTGAACATCTTTAGAAGCATTAGCAGTAGGGGGATTAGGGAGTGCCTCATCTAGGACATAGCCAATCTTTTCAGATTTGAGAACTATTCTCAAATTCCTTAGTTAATCGAAAAAATTAAGCTCAGTCAACTTATTTGATTCCATTAGTGATCGCAAATTCACACTTATCATGATGATGATTCTAGCAGCCTAGATGTAAAATATAACATGTTAGAATGTACATAAAATTCATGTTTATTAGGTCTTTAATAAATCGCATTATGACTCATACTATTTTATTGCGAATCCATAGCCCTCACTATGAACCCAAGAGAACTTATATGGATGTTCTTTTAGTGGATTAATATCCAACTAGCTAAGAATAACCTTGAGGCAACTCAACAAGCTATCTTTAGTTTGGTTGGTAGGTATCTAATCCATACAATTGCATTATTCATGCAACTATCGAATCTTGTGCTATCAATTTATTGATGTGTGCACATACATTGGGCTATCAACTCTCGATATGTGTACATCTCATGTATACAAACCCAACTTTGCTTCCAATACACAATAACCTTGGCGCAAATTCAACAAGTTAATAATATTAGTTAAGTCTAACTCATTCATCATGAAATCTAATTTCAATAGTTTAAACATATTCTTATAGAGTGAGCTTGAGGCAACTCAACAACCGTAACTCTAGAAGAACTCTAATTATCCCCACATTAATAGAAGGCGTAAGACTTAATTGTTTATCTAGTGAGGGATTTCTTTGTTAAGTCTTATCAAGTTATTATTTCATGCTTTTATATATCATACATTCATCACATGGATATATAAAGATAGTTACATTAACTATATGGCATGATTATTGATATACTAAAGTTAATCTCTTGAGCCAAAGGGAAATTGACTAGGACTTACTTAAGTATATGCATGAATTTATAACCCAAAATAGAAATCAAATTCCTATTTCTAAGTCTCTTTATTTATGGTACCACCTCATTTACTTCTTGCTCCCTTGTATCTTATTTTTATCCTAATGCTATGTAATTTAATTACATATTTCAAAGTATAGAAAACCTCAATTTATATTTGAAGGGAGTAAGATGAGAAGAGAAATACATAAGAAAAAAAAGATGTAGGGACACGCAGACCCTATATACCATAAAACAAAACAATTTCATGCATACTCAATCACATTGGGCCTAAGTCCATAATCATCCATCATGCCTTTTGATACACCCCTAACATGCATTCTCTAATGCATAAAATAAAAATAACAATTTTGGATTTCAATTTGTAAATCGATTCAACGCTTGAACCGAAATTGTTTACTTCTTTTCTTTCGGTTAATTTAATTTTGTATGTCATTTTAAAGTGAAATTTAATATTTAATCAAATTATATTAAATTCCATATTTTCAAAATTAATTCTCCTTATAATCAGAATATTATGATGTTAAAATTAAACAATTTAATTTTAATATACTAGAATTACAATTGCTCAACTTAAATTAATTCAAAATTAATTTTCAAAAATTCTAAAACTTTTCATAACTTCAAATCATCATCCTAATTATCTTTAAATCAGCCCAAGTTTATCAAAAATTTTTTGGCACAAGCCAAAATTACTAAGATAAACGAACCAACACACTTAGACGCTCAAAACGACTCATTCGACATCTAGAATTTTTTTAAAATTTCAAATACATGCAAATTAATTTTGGCATGCATCTAACATCAAAATAATATATTTTTAATCATATAAAAAATATTTTAAGGTGCTGAAAATAAAATAAACACATATAAAAAAATCAAACAAAACAGTCCTACTGTGTATGCTAAAACGATATCGTTTTTGTCTTTATTTGAAACAATTAATTACAATAATTTTTAATTAATTTTTGGATACTTCCATAGGCATAAACACATTATCAATATGTCTAAATAATGTTTTTATAATCAAATTACAAGAAAAATATAATCGGCCTGATCAATTAAGCTAAACAACAACACATGTTCATAAAAAAGGTAATTTTAGCTGTTTTGAAATAAATCCGAAATTAATTATTTAAATCACATTCAAATCATTTTTTAATCAAAATAATCATTCTTAATCATCCCATGATCAGATTAGAGAAAGAAAAATGGGTAAAACATATTTTACAAATTAATTTCAATTTTTCAAAACCTATTGATCCAAAATCATCAAAACTATGCAATCCTATTACACTTTCAATTAAAATTAATTTTAATGGACATAAAGGGGTTCTAATACCACTGTTAGGTTTTGAAGAACAAATCTCATTCATAAATGCAGTGAAAAAAAATTTTAATCTGAAATAAAAGATCATACTTGTATCATTAAAACTAATTTATATAAACATAGAGGTTAAAAATTATACCTTGTAATTTCTTATTTGTTATTCAAATCTTCACCTTGTTGGGTTATAGCAAACCACAAAAATCCACACTACGATATCTCTAATGATAATCCAAGTGAAGAATGAAAAAGAAACTATCAAAATAAATGGTTTGAACAAATTTAAAGTGTTAGCTTTGAAAGTGTTCTTGAGAGAATTTTATTGTCTTAAAATTTTTTTTTTACAAAAAAATATTTTCATATTTATTTTTTGTCATTTGATGTCTTTTCTATTTGAATCAAATTCAAATAAAAGATCAAAAGTCAAAAATAGAGAAAAAGAAACTTGAATAAATAGTAAATTTGCTTAATGACCATAATTGGCCTAATTAAGGCCAAAATTACTCATTGGCCAACAGGAGGCAGCAACGCACGTGCTGGGCCTGCTTCGCGCTGCTACTGGGCAGGCCAGCAGCCTGTCCTACACAGGCCCGTATAGGCCTGTGATCTCCCAAATGATTTTTTCTGTGCGATCTCATCGCGATCCATCTCGAAATAATTCTCTCATATTTTGGATCTCATCCAAGACCATTTTACTCATTCTCCATATCTTCAATGTGTGTGACCCATTAGGTTTCCGGTTATGTTGGCCACTTAAATTAACAATTAATTTAAGCAAGTCATGAGCAGTATCTAGCAACACATCTTAATCCCCAATTGACCGAAAAGTGAGTGGTTTGACTACGAACCTTTCCATAGATAATTTTCGTGCAATTATTCCTTTCACCATTCTATACCCCATTTGGTTCAGAGTATGAACTTGTATCAACTCCCACTAGATTGACTATGTCACATTTGGCTCAAGTAATATTAGTTCTTGTCCCTGAGACTCATTACTGTATTAGATATGTCATTGAAGACTATCTTTATGACATTTCTACTCTAGCCAGAGATTACCGAGTAATGACCTCGACAAGAGGCCATGGGTATACACTCTTTTTATCAGGAGTGGTAAATGTAACATCCTTAAACTTCCCCACATGCATTTCATTGAACATAAGCATCTTGCAATTGAACACGTGCATTTCATACGTATTTTCGTAGGAACAAGTTCATGGCATACACTAGCTACATGTCCTAGTATTTAGCAATTGTATCGAGTCACACATGTATTCTTATAACCTAAATGATGATAACAAAGCATTAGAAATAAATTGAATAAGGTGACCAAATTAATGTAAGAAAAATGATTAGATTAAGATTAGTAAACATTTTACATTGCTAATTTAATTAAATCAGGCCAAATGATTAAGTTGTACTATTGTGTCAATTAGTTGAATTATATATATATGTAAATAATAATAACAATATAAATAAAATGAAAATGAAAATGAAACAAAAGAGAAATATAAGAGAAGAGAAATGAGAAGAGAAAAGAGAAGAGAAAAAGAGAAAAAGAGAAAAGGATAAAAAAACAAGTTGGCTTTATCTTCATATTTCTTCCTCATTTCTGCCTTCTTCTCCAGCCCGACCTCTTCTTCAATTTCCTCCATTTCAGACTTCAATTCATCCTTGTTTCACTTAGTTTTTGAAGCATATTGATCCCTTGCAAAGTCGTTCTTGGTAAGTAATCAATTCTTATTGCTATAGGGTTGATTTGAGTTGCTTAGGTTCATTAATAGGCACTGATTTGCAACCCAATTTTGATGCACATAAAAATTGATTCTGGAAAATTTTAAAACACAAACGTTGTTCTTTTATGTCTTATATTTATGGATATATAAACCGTTACGCATGATTTGGTGTATAGGAAGAGAAATACTCTCTCTACTGAAACTGGTAAGGGTGTGAACCCTAACCAAGTTAGCTACTATGTTCTTTAATTTCGAATATGTTAAAGCAATTATTTGAAGTATCTCAAAACATAAAAGTTGTAGATATATGTGTTTTGTATCTTTATACCAAATTTTAGGTTCATAGGTCTTGTAAATATTTAGTTATGGAGAATGGAACCATGACTGTTCCATGGTTTGAACCGCCTACCGAATGCCCTGGGTAGATCCAGAAACTGGTTTGGCCCATTTGAGCTTGTTAGAGCTAGATTCTGTAAATTGGCAAACCAGGAAAGTTATAGGTATATATCTTAGCTAAAGTTTGGTACTACTTTCAGCTTAATTGGGTATTTATAGACTACGTTATGTCATTTTGAAATCATAGTGGTCCGGAAGCCAATTCTATTCTGGATCGGACCAGTAAAATATTTGTTATAATTTGAAGACCTTAGAGACATAATTGATAAAAGTTGAAAACATGAAAAATGTTCCCTATGCATCCATATAAGTTTTTGGAACTTTTCATTAAAATAGGACTTATATATTATAAGTTATGATGAACCCAAATGAGTACCCTGAAACTGCCTAAAGGCAGAAAATAGAACACACTTAGATATTCCACAATTGGTCTGCAATTTTAATATGTTCTATAATTATATTTTATTTTTAATTAGGAATAAGAATTAGATTAATTGGTCAAGTATAGAAAAAGTTATAGGCTAAACAGTCCCATAAGGTCACACTGCCTCATATGAAAAATCTTAACTATTGGTATGAACAATGCATATTAATTTGTTCAAGCCACATTAAGTCTCCCTAATCATGTGTTAATTGATTATATTTTCATATTAGGCTCACAACATATTGGAGACCCACAAGAAGCGGATAGACAATAAGTTAGGGTTCGGAATCAAATGAGAAAGGTGAGTCTAATTATCAATTAAATTCTTTAGTGCAAATGAATGTTGCTTGCTATGTGATTCATATGATTGTTATGATTGGTCCTTGATAATGTAATGATGGATAATTTGTGACATTGTGGTACATATAAATGGTATACTTGTGGTATATTTGAGGTCTATGTTTGACATATGTGATATATATACATGGTATATGTATAGTATATGCAAGGTATATGTGTGACATATGAGGTATATATGGAATATATGTATGTTGTATATGATAACGATGCAATGATTGATGAATGCTTAAATACAAGTACATATACATATGGACTAAAAAGGCGTTGTGACTAGTTAATCGATATTGTAAACCAAAAGAAGAGGCTTATGGCCCAACAAATGTGCAAATGAAACAAATGATCAAGCTAGCTAGCAAATGCAAATGCAAATGTTCACATGGAAAATGTTCACATAGAAACCCGGGGCAATGTCTGTTTAACTTGGTCACAACAAAATGAAATAAGCAAAACATTTGCATACATAAGGAGTAATGATTATATGTTTCAACTTTGTTGATATTTATATGATACTGATGAATAGAATGGAATACATGGTATGTATTGGATTTGTGACTTATTATTATGAGTTGTTTGGTACTTTAGAGCTCATTGGATGATTATTCTCACTGAGCCGCAACTCATCAATTTGCATCATTTTTCAGGTAAAGAAAAGTGATAGCTCCTTTTGAGTAGTGTATAGAAGACATGAAGCACAGGTCATTGGCTGAGCCTCATCACTCTCTCTCCTTGCATTCCACACAAGCATGAAAACATGTCATCTTTGCTTTGTTATCATTATTTAGGTTATAAGGATACACGTGTTCCATGGTTTGAACCGCCTACTGAATGCCCTGGGCAGATCCAGAAACTTGTTTGGCCCATTTGAGCTTGTTAGAGCTAGATTCTGTAAATTGTCAAACCAGGAAAGTTATAGGTATATATCTTAGCTAAAGTTTGGTACTAATTTCAACTTAATTGGTTATTTATAGACTAAGTTATGTCCTTTTGAAGTCATACTGGTCTGAAAACCAATTCTATTATGGACCAGTAAAATATTTGTTATAATTTGAAGACCTTAGAGATATAATTGATAAAAGTTGAAAACATGAAAAATGTTCCATATGCACCCATATAAGTTTTTGAAAATTTTCATTAAAATATGACTTATATATTATAAGTTATGATGAAGCCAAATGAGTACCCTGAAACTGCCTAAAGGTAGAAAATAAGGCAGAAAACAGAACACACTTAGATATTCCACAAAAAATTGTACAATGATCCAATTGGTCTAAAATTTTAATATGTTCTATAATTATATTTTATTGTTAATTAGGAATAAGCATTAGGTTAATTGGTCAAGTATAGAAAAGGTTATAGGCTAAACAGTCCCATAAGGTCACATTGCCTCATATGAAAAATCTTAACTATTGGTATGAACAATGCATATTAATTTGTTCAAGCCACATTAAGTCTCCCTAATCATGTGTTAATTGATTATATTTTCATATTAGGCTCACAACATATTGGAGACCCACAAGAAGCGGATAGACAATAAGTTAGGGTTCGGAATCAAACGAGAAAGGTGAGTCTACTTATCAATTGCATTCTTTAGTGCAAATGAATGTTGCTTGCTATGTGATTCATATGATTGTTATGATTGGTCCTTGATAATGTAATGATAGATAATTTGTGACATTGTGGTACATATAAATAGTATACTTGTGGTATATTTGAGGTATATGTTTGACATATGTGATATATATACATGGTATATATATAGTATATGCAAGGTATATGTGTGACATATGAGGTATATATGGAATATATGTATGTTGTATATGATAAAGATGCAATGATTGATGAATGCTTAAATACAAGTGCATATACATATGGACTAAAAAGGCGTTGTGACTAGTTAATCGATATTGTAAAGCAAAAGAAGAGGCTTATGACCCAACAAATGTGCAAATGAAACAAATGATCAAGCTAGCTAGCAAATGCAAATGCAAATGTTCACATGAAAAATATTTACATAGAAACCTGGGGCAATGTCTGTTTAACTTGGTCACAACAAAATGAAATAAGCAAAGCATTGTTGATATTTATATGATATTGATGAATAGAATGGAGTAATGATTATGAGTAAGGAGTAATGATTATATGTTTCAACTTTGTTGATATTTATATGATATTGATGAATAGAATGGAATACATGGTATGTATTGGATTTGTGACTTATTATTATGAGTTGTTTGGTACTTTAGAGCTCATTGGATGATTATTCTCACTGAGACGCAACTCATCAATTTGCATCATTTTTTAGGTAAAGAAAAGTGATAGCTTCTTTTGAGTAGTGTATAGAAGACATGAAGCACAGGTCATTGGCTGAGCCTCATCACTCTCTCTCCTTGCATTCCACACAAGCATGAAAACATGTCATCTTTATTTTGGACTTATATGTTTGAATATGTATTATCACTCTAGATTAGTTTTGAAATGTATAAATGGAAGCAACTCGTAATCCTTCGGATATGAAGTTTATGTTTTAATATATGTGATATATCGTATTGTGGTTTTTAATGTTGACTTAAAAAGTCATTAAATGATATTACAGGATATGAGACTTGCAAAGTCATTGAATGGAATTATAGGATATAAGACTTGTAAAGTCATTAGTTGAATTTATAGGATATGATATGAAAAAAAATTTATAACCACTATTATCAGGGTATTTTCTCTTTCCAACATACAATATGTGATTATTTGCTACAGAAATAGGTTATACTTAAATGCATATGATGTGGTGTTACAGTAAATCCTTTGTTGGTTGTCCAATTACCTTCAAATACCTCAAGCTATATCCAATCACCACCATATTAGCAACCTCCCTAAGGCAACAAGGAATAGTGTCAAAATACGGAATCAGTATCCAAGATATCCTTGAGTACCCCAGCTCTAAAGATACCTGCACCATTGCTATGATGAGACTATCATTAACATTTGAATAGATTATCCATATGATTGTCTCATAGCTGGTCATCCAATGTACTTAAATACACTTAGCAAGCATCCACATGTTAACTCTAAATATCTCATGTTTACAGATTATGAGATTTACTACTCGATCCAATCAAGGAGTGTAACATGTGCTTGTCTATCCAGATTAATAATGTCTCGTCTCATTAATCCTATGACTAGGGATAATTTTGATACTAACATAATTACACATGATAAGAATCTCAATATCATGATCTCATAATGATTTCCTTCATGCTATGTTGTGTATCAAGGACTTCATTAATTGATTTAAGATCACTATCAATTCATATATCAAATGAACATCAAATTAATGAAAAAGTCTTTTATTAATCAAATAAATTTGTACAATAAGTGCTAAAGGTGATTTCCTTTAGAGCACTCCTCTAACAAATGCATGTTAGAATTTTAATGCTTATATGTACCACTAAGTTTTCAATAACTTAGCATGTGGATTTCCCTACACGCAGGTTTGGAGTCAATGGATAGTTGAGTTGACTCAGAAAGAAGACCAAACCAGTCAAGAATTGACCTACATTGGGTTTGTTCATTAGTTCATTTATTTTATTCATTTGTTATTCATCATTATATGTTAATTGGGGCATGTAATTGAGTTTATTTATTATTAATAAGGATGGGTTTTGTAATAAGGGTGGGATGTTGCCTAACTAGTTAATTATTCTATTTATGGTTATTATTCAGATACAGATGAGTATGTGTGCAGTAAATAAGACATGGTTATTATAAAGATGCGTGTTATATAGATACAATGATATAAGTTAGGAATGGTTTTAATTTAGAACAATATTGTATAGATTCAGTCATGTGACATTCATTTATATAATGGAGTTGTTCTACTATACAGAGGGTGTTACACTCCATTTTATAATGAAAAATCCTTATTCAATGGTAAATCGGAATTGAATAATTGAAAATCTAATTGGAAAAAAATTTCAATTATAGTATAAAACCACCTTTGTAAGTTAAAAACCTCTAGAATTGTTGTCCTTGTAATTTTTACTTGTTTAAAACCATTAAAAACCTTTCTAAATTGAAACTGAAGCCAAATTAGACATGATCTGATATTTTGGAAAAGATGTCCAGAAAAACACGAAGTGTTCAACTAGATAAATTAAATCCTGCCAACTAAAATGAAAGTCAATTGGATTTTTCCATGAATAAGTCTAATTAGATATAAATGATTGATTGAACATCATTTTGTCCCCTAAATTTTTTATTTCCTTTTGCTTCTTTTCTCAATTCACATGTAATCCTATTCCAATTTCCAAAAGTTCATCCAATATTTCTTTTTCTACGAGCCTCAAAATAATGTTTAGAAAGTCTCTGGTTATCATCATTTGACAATCACAACTCAAATAAAAAGATAGTACTTATAGATGAACTTCCATTTTATTCCACTCAAATACTAATATAGTTTTACCATTAATTATGTATTCTTCCACATATAATAAGGGATAACAATTGATTCCATTACTTGCTATAAATAGTGTTTATTAGTAAAAACATTCTTTTATCATTTCTTTTTATATTAAAAACTTAACTTATCTATTATAGTTTCTTTTAGGCCATGTTCTCATATGTTAATTTTTTTTTTAAAATAAGAAAAAAAGGTAAAACTGTCATATAAGTGAACTCCATTTTCAAGAAGAGAAATGAGGTAAACCCTTCATACACTACAAGAAAATAATAGAACAACGACAAAAATTAGTGATAGATATATATTTGTAGCTAAATAATGATGGAATGACGAGTGAAAGTGATAACAAATTTAAGAAAATCTAACAACAGAATTGGCAATAGCTTAAAGATGGAAAATTACGACAAATAACGATTGTCTCTAAAGAATATCATTAAATGTGCAGTAACAAATGGAACTAGAAATTGCAATGGTTTAGAGACATTTTGTGATGGTAGCAAATCATCACTAACTTGAAGGATTAGTGATAGATTTATTTATGTCAATAAATTTAGTGATGGAAGCCAGTTGTTGCTAAACATAGCAATGGACTAATACCATCCCTACCTCTTTAGGGAAGGTTGTCGTCTCTAAAGTTAGCAATAGACATTAGTTGTGGATAAATTTAACAAATGAATAGCTTGTCGCTAAGCTTAGTAATGAATATTTGTCATCGCTAACCCATAGGGACAATATCTTTACCTATTTTTAGCAATGGATCGATATCATAGCTAGATCTAGTGATGGAAACCTATTGTCGCTAAATATAATAATGGAGGTTGTCGTCGCTAACCTATTTAGGAGGATTGTCATGCTAAGCATTAGTGATAAACATATGTCATCACTAAATTTAGCAACAGAAACTTGTCATTGCTAAATTTAGCAATGATAGACTTACATCGCTAATTGCACTAAAATGACATCATTCTCAGTTCATGAAATAGTGTCATTTCAACTACTATTAGTCATGGAATTTGTCATCACTAGCTTTAGTGATAGCTATAATCTGTCACTAAACTGAACTAAAATGACACCATTGTTTCCCTTGAAATTATATCGTTTGGGATGCTCTTTATTTTTCTTTCATAAAATACTTTAGCACCCAGATCTCTCATTATTTTCGTTGCTCCCTCTCTTCATTGCAACACCCAGATCTAGTATCCTGCTGCTCTGTGTTGCTCGCCTATCCCACTCTTCCTTCCCACTGCATTGTCCTCTGTGTTGTCCCTAGGTCGAGAGCAATCTAAAAACTTACTAGTGCAAAAATATGTAGGATTTGTTTTTTTTTTCATCAGAAATTTACCTAAGATTTTAGGTACTGTTCTTTTTATTTGATGTTTGGATGACTTGTTGGATTTATAGAGCTTAGTTTTATTAAGCAAAAATCTCAACTTTTTTTCTTTTTATGTTATTTTATATTGGATTATCATATTCTTTTACCTTTACTTGAATATGTTCACTTAGAGTTGGTTCTGAGATAGAGTATATTAAGCTTTATATTTTTGTAAAAAAACTAAAATTTAAAAGCTTAAGATATTATTTAAAATAAGTTGAATAAAATATAAAAGAGAGACTTTAATTATGAAGGAAGATTGAGAAACTAGTGTGAATTATGTAGGAATCACATAAGCCAATAGAATCTAATAATGGTCTCCACATTCTTCCCTTGACTACCTTCAGGCACAATAATTCAATATTTGCCTTTTCTAATATTGCTTTCTTTCTCTTTATATTTACAAGGGAAATTGTACAATTTGATTCATGTATAATGAGTGTGCATTATATCAAGACCCTATTATTCTTTTCTATTTCATTGAATTCTTGAACTTTTATTTAAAATCCAAGAAATATTTAATAAATTTAATAAGATATCATTTTTTTCACCAATTGCATTAATTTTACCTATTTGAAAAAAATGTACATTCGTCCCTTTAATATGGTTATTTTTTCTATTGAATCCTTTAATTTTTATTTAAGATCAAATACAATAAAATATTACTTTTATTTGATTCCTTTTTTTATGATTTTAAATCTTATGATGGAGAGTCGACGTGTTCACCATTCTGAGTACCTGTTTGGTCCACCCAACTTTTTTTTTTTCCAATTTGAACATATGCTTATATGCACCAAATACCTATTCCTCGACTTGTTTGAAAATGTAATTTATCATTTAAAATCATTGACACATTTTTTAATTTAATAAAATTATTTGTTATTTTGTTTGTATATATATTTTCAAGGAATTATGTTCTCAATGTAGTGTTTATAATTATGTAATTAGTTGGACTTGATGATAGTGAGAGAAATTGTATGAATATGAAAACCACAACACAAGCTTGTATCAAATTAATTACTTCTTTAATTCAATCCCTCTATGTTAAATCTATCCAATGCATTGGGAAAAAGAATATGAGGGAAACTTATCCATATTCACACAATCAGACCGAGCCTTTGGAAAGAATAAATCCTAATTTCTAACAGAGAAAGAATATATTACTACACAATCATACATTCTTCTAAATTGTACTGAAGTAAAACCTTTTATTAAGTTATAAACTCCTAATAAATGTTAACATCTTCATCTGAGTGTTGGCTAAATTAAAAAATTAATTACTACTTGTTGTTGTACTTTGAAGAATTTATATTGAAGAGCTGAAGTAAACTCTACCAAACATTACTACTCAAGAAATTGATGTTAAACTTGTAACACCTCCTTACTCCACTTTAGTTCAATAAGGTAAGTGAGCATTACTTGACTAATTATATTATAAGATTCATTAAATGAAGTATAAATTTTTTTTAACAAAAATATTACAAACACCAATACTCAAAATTTTATTTATTTATAAAATATATTATTTTACATCCAAACTATCTCCATTACATTAGTTTTACATACCCCCAATATATACTAGATGAGATAAAACTATAATTTAATTTACAAAGTTTTTCATAAAATATACCAAAAATAGTCCAAAGCTTTAAGCTGCTTTCCATCCGGGTACCTTTCTTCTTCCGACAACTATACTATCTACAACTATTCTTTAGAATTTGGGCGAGAGAAAACTACCAGCGCTAAGCTACTAGCTTAATGGTGCTTTAAGGATAAAAATCTTACATACATATATTTTTTTACATGTCATTTCATAATTCCACAAATAAGGGATACAAAAAGAAATACAGAAAATCAAAAAATTATTATCAAACATTTAATATTCAACAATCTTGATTTAACACAATATTATCAAGAGGACATGTTTTTACTTATTTTATCCATAGACATTTTACATTATTGTTATTTTTATTTTCTTTGTGCTCATAATACCTATGACTGAACTAACTAGTAGAAATAACGGTGTAACGCTCCCTTACCCTACTAATTGTTAACAGGATATGAAAGTGCTACTAAGCTCTTTTGTTTTAAAACCAATACTCAATTTATTGTATAAATATTTTTTTATTTCAATTTTCGAGTTTATTATTAACGGAATATTTATTACCATATATTTTTTTATTTAAAATATGCAACTAGTGATGTGAATAATTTGATTTAAAATAACTCATTCAATTAAACTATAATATTTAGAAATATATTTACAAATAATACTAGATATATAAATTTACAAAATGCATTCCTTATAAATCCTACATGCCACAAATTTACATCAAAAGAAATTCTTAAAATTTAATTTTTACAACATAATTTTCAAAACATACAAAAAGAATTAAACTGCTATAATCTGATATTGGGGTTACCTCTTTTTCAGTCGCCCTATTGGAACAACTATTTATCTGCGCGTGAAACACATGCGCTAAACTACTAGCTTAGTGGTATGTTTGACAACTATCCAATAATTACATAAATAATTCTAAAATAAAATTTTAGAAACTATAATTAATTTATTAAGCATGTCAGATATTCAATTAATAATAAAACTATTTTCTTCATACAAAAATATTTAATTCATCAATTATGACATTTCATTCATTAAGCATACTTGAAATTTTAACAATACAAGATATATAATTTGAACTATCAATTTAATAATTTACATTCTCTAATTCTCAGTTGGTGATAACCTGATATGAGGTCAATTTTAGAAATACCCCTGCTCCTTTCAACTGATCAAACAAGTCATCTATAATCGACAATGGATATTTGTTATTAATTATCATTTTGTTCAACTGACAATAATCAATGCACAAACGAAAAGTGTCATCCTTCTTTTTCACAAATAGAACCGAAGCACCCCAAGATGAGACACTAGGTCTGATGAACCCTTTCTCTAACAACTCTTGCAACTGCACTTTTAATTCTTTTAGTTCAGCAGGTGCCATTCAGTAGGGAGTGATCGATATCAGGGCTGTGCCTGGAAAAACATCTATGGCAAAATCTATCTCCCTAACAGGTGGTAACCCTGGTAAGTCCTTAGGGAAGATATCTGGATATTCACATACTGTAGGAATCTCCCTGAGTTCTAGACTCTCTTTCTTGGTATCTATGATATGTGCCAAAAACATTTCACATTTCCAATAATAACTCACCACCTTTTTGGTACCTACGTAATTTTGAACTCAGCACTATTTCTTAGTGCCCACGTAATTTTAACTCAACACTATTTCTTAGTGCCTACGTAAATTAAATTTTTAGTGCCTATATTTCTATCCTTTTATTAGCATGCCAACTTATCATAATTTCTAGTTCTTGACTAGATGTTATAGGGCTTAAATATATTTGTTACATTTATTATTATTTACATAAATTATGTAGGTAATATTAATATAAATTTCATATAAATGCAATAATTTTCATTAAACATTTTACAACCTCACAGTTGCTCATTTAATCAGTATATCTATAAGAAAATCAAATAATATATTTTTCTATCACAAAATTCCACAATCAACACATATATACAAACTGCACTATTCTGGACAGCATTTATACCTTATGTTGTCCTGTATTTTTCTTCTATTTTTAGATGGAAATTGGATAAATGATGAACTAACAAAATATAGGTATATGTATTATCTTTAATTTTCAACTAAAGTAACATTAAAATGAATTTTCTAGCAAAAGTTACGAATTTTCTTCTAAGCTACGTTCATTTCAATCTGCCAAGTATTTTGCTAGACAGATTTCTACCTTATGTTGTACTATCTTTTTTGTCTATTTTTAGATAGAATTTGGACAACTGATCAGCTAACAAAATATAGGTACATGACTTATATTTAATTTCCAACTAGAATCACATTAAAACAAATTTTTTAGTAAAAGTTATGAATTATGTTCTAAGGTATGTTCACTGCAATCTGCCCAGTATTTTACTAGAAAGATTTCTAGTTTAAATTTTAGGTCCATTTTTCACATAATTCCAGTCATATTCAGGTCTAATGGTCTGAATGAAAGTTTAAGCCTTATGTTTTATATTTCCAATCCAATAAGAATCACTCACAAAGCATTTCCAGAACTCAAGTTATGATCAGAAAACTAGATACTATTCATAAGACGAATTTTTAAGCACATCAATTAATTCATACAATTTTCATTTTCATGCATCAACCTCATATTCTAATTTTTATTTTTACATTCATGGCATCATTTAATCACCAATTCATACACAATTTCACAAACATAACAAAATCAAAATCAACATTTTTCTACATTGAATTTTTGCCAAATGTACATACCTCACAAAATTCACTTCTCTTCACTTTTATCTTCTTCCTAGCTAGCTTTCTCTTTGCCCTTACTTTCTCTTTGATTTTGGTTCAAATTTTGTTCACTTCCTTGTCCTAACAATAAATTTTACACTAATCAAGCATTAATCACACTAATCCACCCTTAATCACCATTAACATAATAATAACCCTAAATTACTAACTTTAATGGAAACTAACCCCAAAATCAAAGAAAAGAGAAGAAGAAAAGTGAGAAGATGGAAAATATAAACTCACCTTTGATGATCTTCAAAATGACCCAAGTCTTCTTTCTCTTTTTCTCTTCATTTCTTCCTTCCTCTTCCTTAGTTTTGCTCACTTAGATTCATATTAAAATGAAAAGTTATGAATTTTCTTCTAACCTATGTTCACTGCAATCTGCCCAGTATTTTTTTCTCGACAGATTTATAGTTCAAACTTTGAGTTCATTTTTCACCTAATTCTAGACCTATTCAGGTCTAATGATCTAAATCCAAGTTGAATCCCTATGTCTTAAATTTCCAACCCAATAAGAATCACTCAAAAATCATTTCCAGAACTCATGTTATGACCAGAAAATTAGACATTGTTCATAAGACGAATTTTCCAGCATATTAATTAATTCATACAATTTCCATTTTCATGCATCAACCTCATATTCTAATTTTTATTTTAACATTCATGGCATCATTTAATCACCAATTCATTACTTAATCAAATATCTAGAATTTCATAGACATCACAAAATCAAAATCAACATTTTTCTATATTAAATTTTTGCCAAATATACATATCTCATAATTCTACTTCTCTTCACTTCTCACTTTCTCCTTGCCCTTACCTCCTCTTTGGTTTTGGTTCAAGGATTGTTCACCTCCTTGGCCTAACAACAATTGTTTTACACTAATCACACTAATCCACCCTTAATCACCATTAACATAATAGTAACCCTAAATTACTAGCTTTAATGGCAACTAATCCCAAACTCAAGAAAAGAGAAAAAGAAAAGTGAGAAGATGGAAAATCTAAACTCACTTTTGATGATCTTCAAAATGACCAAAGTCTTCTTTCTCTTTTTCTCTTCCTTTCTTCCTTCCTCTTCCTTGGTTTTGCTCACTTCTTTGATGATCTTGCCTTAATTCCACTTTTTTCCATCTAATCTTAGTTTGATTGAAGAAAACAAAAGAAGAATAAATGGGAGAAGGAAGGTCACGACAAAAGGAAAGAAAAAGGGAGAGAAATGTGTTTGATTAAGATGAGGAAAAAGAAGAATAAAGGCAAAAAGTGAAAGTTGACTTTTATAGTTGGATTCAGTGGGTGGTTAGGATTAATTGCTAATCTTGTTTCCCATTGGTGTATTAATTTAAATCACTCTTACTTTATTTTAATCAAAAGAATATTCCTCTCCTTAGATAAAGAATATTTTATTTTTATGCCTTCTTAAAATATCTATGCAAAAAACATTGCAATTTCCAATTTCGTTTAGAGAAACATTATTCTTTTTCCCAATTTTACTTTCGAACTTCAAAATTATAAATTAATAATATCCAAAATATTTTTTTCATATTTTATTATCATTTTAATTTTTTCTTTCATGTCCGAATTTAGACTCAGGTCGGTTCGACGCGCTGGATTTCGGTCAACTGCGACCGTGGCCCAAATTATTGAGCATTACAAACGGGGTCATCATTACTGACTTTTCTAATATTAGGCCGAGCACTTTTATAATAATGTCATTACTGGCTTTCGTAATATTGTCATTACCATCTTAACAATTTTGCATCAAATGCATTTATAAAATTGTCATTACTGACTTTCAAATTTTGGCACCGAGTGGCTTTAATCCTCTAATTGACATGCTAAACTATTCTTTATGCTATTTCTAGGCTAGATGACTTAGGACTTAACTATTTTTATATGTACTCCCAATATTAAAATTATTATTCACAATATTTTCAAAAGTGATAATTGTATCAAATTTCCACATACATATTTATTTATTCTTTATTATTAAATTAAAACCTCATATATAAATAATTCTGTAAAAATTTTATAACTACAATTAAATTCAAAATTCTCATTAATTAACATATGTATTCATCACACCATATGCAAAAGCCCAATATGCAAATTCTTTATTTATGACAGATTTCGACCCTGACATTGGGCCTCATTTTTTGCTCATTTATAGTTTGAATTTAAATTTAGTCTTCTATTATTTTGTATTTTAATGTCTTAAATTTCATATGCATTAAAAATCATCTAAATCCAAGTTTTCTAGAAAATATTATGGTCATTTTACTGAAGGGTGTTATATTAGTTTTTACCCAGTATTTTTTGGATAATTATAAATTTGAGATTTTGTATCCAATTTTTAACCCATTTGAAATTAAAATTGGAACTTAGGTTCTTAATGAAATTTTTATCCTTATGAGTCAAATTTCATTTCCAACTAAGTGGATCTTAATCTCATTACTAGAACATTAGTTATGATAAAAAAAAATGTCAAAACTGCTCCTGAAATTATGTAACAGAGTTATCAAGTGGCACAAATCTATCTCATAAATACATCTATCTTATGCATTCATTTTTTTACCAAAATTTCTAGATCACAATTACATTAATATATCTTAGCATATTCATACCATTTAGTCCCATTACCGTCAAAAGTAACTATCAATCACATTTCATGACAAACCACATTCATATCAAGCCTTAACACATAATTTCACACATTTAGATAACATGTAAGATTTTTATCAATGAAATACATATCTAATCAGTCTTGGAGCTTTTTTTTTCTCTCCTCACTAAATAATTTTTTCTTTGCCTTTGTCACCCTCTTAAGGGTCTCTCTTTTTCTCACTTGATTTTCCTACACAAATATACCATATCTCATTTCTATCATATATTTTCAAAACTTTTCATACCTATATAAAATCCTAATGCTCTTAATATATTTTATACTTTATTTTAGCCAAAAAGTACTAAGGTTAAACTCCCTTTTTGATAGGTCATGGTTGCCCAAAAATATTATCATATGTCCCAATTTATTTTCTTCAAATTAACACTTTAATCACACTTTACTCAACACCAATTGTCTTGCCCCTAAATTAATTTCAGTTTTTCCAAAATTACTATAACCAAGGAAGCCTCTCCTTCCTCTATTAGAGTTATCTTTCTTTAGTTTTTAAGTCATAAAATAATTAATTAACCTCAATTATTATTAATTAAAGGTTTAGCTTCACTCTTCTTCAACTAGTTACCAATTTCAAATTCTAGGTCAATTCTTGCCAAATAACCTTAATCTACCAATTCCAATCATATCTATCATCCTTATGGATCTCAAATGAAAGGAAAAATGATGAAATTAAGGAGAAAAAACTCACCTTATGGCTCTCCAAAGTGGGTCAAAATTCCCCCTAAATCTTTTTTTTTCCTTCTTTCCTCATTCCTTCTTGCTCCTTAGCTCTTTTTATGGCAAGAACTCTTTAATTTCTTAGTTATTCTTCCTCTAATACCCTTTTTTTCTCTCTTTCAAAGCTTGAAATGAAACAAAAATGGAGGCTTTTAATGGCTTAGGTGGGCGACAACAAAGAAGAAGAAAAGAAAGATGAGTTGATTTTTTTTTTATAGTGGAATAATGTAGAATTTCCCTTTTTTTTTTACTTTTATAATATGATTAAGGAGTGGACCCCATTAATTAAACTTAATTCTAATTTCTATTGGTTCATTAACTTAATTAATTTTGATTAACTTTTAATTATTAGAAATTCATCATTTTTCATAAATTCCCTTATCTTCAGAAATTTTCCCTTAATAATTTCAATAATACTGACTTTGTCCGTAGGGTAATTTTATTTTTTTTTCCCAGTTCTACCACTAATCTTTTTAATTCCCAAATAATAATACTCTTAATTATTTTCCTTTATAATTTATCATTTGTTATGGGTCCAAATTTAAACTTCGATTGAATCGGCACACCCTACTACGACCACACACAATCGGGGCCAAAATCGCCGGATGTTACAAAACTTGAAAAATAATTGCTAAGTTGGTTGAATAAACATATGAGTACTGATTTTCTCTCAAACATTTTCTTATTGACCATTAACAACTATTCTACTTTATTGTTAACTTATAGAGTTCATGACATTTGTTTTAGGCACATAATCCATTGAACAACATATTGAATCAGTTCATAAAGGACATAACAAAAGGTCAATTACCCAAAATATGTCTTACTCAGGCTATTATATTAATGGATACAAATTTCAGACTAAAGTGCATGGATATGGTAAAGCTACTATGAACAGTGATGGATGCATAAAAGACTCAAACTATAGTGCAAATGAATGTGACTATTATGGTCGATTGATTGAAGTTGTACAGTTGGAGTACCTTGCATTACTAATTAAGAGAATTGTGTTATTCAAGTGTGAATGGTTTGATCCAATTCCAAATATGGGTACAAAATTGCTTCCACGGTATAAATTGGTCAAGATGAATCAAAAACATAGATTTAATTGGTATGAGTCATTTGTTATGGAAGTTCATGCATGTCAGGTGGATTTTATCATATATCCAAGTGTCAAATGTAAAGTGAGTGGCTAGCTATTTGCAAAATTAAAGCTAGGGCTAAATTGAAATTCCATAAGCAACATCAAGTAGTCAACTTTCTAATGTATCATTAGCCTTCCAAGAAGATGACATTGTAATGCCCACTAATTAGTCTAAGTTAGAAAAAGTATGTGGTATACATAGGAAACACATGATAGACAATAGAGATTAAAATAAATAGAATAAATGACTAAATTGAAAATTAAAATAAATTAAATTGATTGACATGATAAATTTGATTAAATTAGACCACATAATTAAATTGTACTTTAGGTAAAAATTAAGGGGATTAGATATAACTAAATGTGTGAAAATAATAATAATAATAATAATAATAATAATAATAATAATAATAATAATAATAATAATAATAATAATAATAATAATAATAATAATAATAATAATAATAAGAAGAAGAAGAAGAAGAAGAAGTTAAAAAAAAGGAAATAAAAAGAAAAAAAAAACAGAAAAGGGCACAATAGAAAAAAAAAAAAAAGGAAGAAGAAAAATCAAGAGAAGAGGGGCTGAAGTCAATTAAGACTTCCTTTACCCCATTTTAGCCTAACTTCTACACTCTTCTATCTATCTATCATCATCCATTTCCTTTCTCCCAATAACAGCTCCAATTCTTCAAGATCTCATTCAAGATTTGCATCAAAATCACTCAAAATAAATCTATTCTTGGTAAGTAATCTCTTTTCCATGGTTATTGTGTTATTTAGAGCCTTTAGGGGTATATTGCAGCAATGTATTTTGCTCTATTTTTTTTATTACCTTATTGTTGCCCAGATATTGAGCCAAGAAGGGGGGGTTGAATTGGAGTTTTAAAAATTTAACTTTAAAGTGCGGAAATAAAAAGTTAAGTTTAAAAGGGATAGAGAAATTTGACACAAGGATTTTTATAAAGGTTCGGGTGTTAACAAACTCTACTGCTCTTCCCAATCGCAATTGGGAGTTTCACTAACACACTAAGTGTTACAATGAAGTTTTACAAGCTCACTCCCAACTATGGTGTTTCTCACAATGGCTCACACCTAACCCATAAATCCCTTGTGTTTTAATGGCTCACACAATAACCAATTCCTTGTGTTTTTTAGGCTCACACAAACAACCTTTACCTTTGTTTTTTATAGGCTCACACAACTAACCTTTCTTTGTGTTTTAAAGGCTCACACAACTAACCCTTACTAGTGTTCTACTCTTAACCTAGAAATACCCAAAACTCACTTGAGTAATAAATGATTACAGAGAGAAACACTTACAAATCTTTATTGCTCAATAAATGATGAGCAAAAATATTTTCACAGAGAATAGATATTTGTTTTGAAAGTATTAAATGTACAAATAGCTTACAACAAGATTTTGATTCAAAGTATTAGCTATCCTTTTGTACTGAATGCATAAATGACTTGCATTTATACTTCCATGGCGAATTATAGTCGTTAGAATGCATTTAATACGAAACTAGCCGTTGCACTAACCCAAATAATCGCGTCTGACATTTTTCTCTTTCATTTTTACGGGCGTGACTATGTTGGTCACGGTCGTGACTGTTCTTCCAAGCCGTGACTGAAGTGGTGACCTTGGCCGTGAAGCATTCTGGAAGGTTTTGAAATATTGGGTCACAGACATGACATATATCTTCACGGGCGTAACAACCTTCCAAGCCGTGATCCAAGTGGTGACTTTGGTAGTGAAGCTCTCTGGAAGAATTTGTCATGAAGGTTCACGGGCATGACTTAAATGTTCATTCATGGTTTGTTGTGTTCCTTCATAGTCGTGAACTTCAAATGTTGGTTTGTTGGCGGTTAGCTTCCTCACGGGCGTGACACATAGGGTCACGAGCGTGAACATGCCACTTTTTTAATTTTATCTTTTGAAGATTAATCTTCCATTCTTCATTCTTGCTAACATATTTTATATCATGTTCAATAGACTTAGAAAAACAAGTATGTTAAATACAATGTTGCTATTTTATTTGTTATCATCAAAATGACGGAAATACCCCTCAAGGTTCAACAATCTCCCCATTTTTGATGGTGACAAATAATCTAGCAATATGTGCTTTTGAGAAGTCTCCCCCTCAAAAGATGCTTAGGATAAAAATTGATGAAATGCAAGAATTGTAAAGAATGATGAAGTATATGCAAGTTATATGCAAAGTATATCCAATATATACCAAAATTCTCTTTTAATCATGAAGTATATGTAAGGTATATTTAGAGTATATCAAGTGCATATTCATTTATGTAATCTTGCATCAAAGTATATGCAAAGTATACTTAAGATGTATTTAAGGTGTATAAAGCTCAATTGCATACTTGCATATTCATTTTGAATTAAGTATTGTCTTAATATATTGCTAGTTTCTCCCTACCTATCTTAATATATTTGTAAGTTCTTCATTTTGATTCAATAGTTAAGTATTGCTTGCATTTATCTTAATATATTGCTAGTTTCTCCCCCTTTTGTCATCAACAAAAAGAATATCAATAAAGATAAACCATAATGGAAAAACAAAGCAAATATATTAAATTATAAAAAGTGAAATACAATCAAAGGTAATTAAAATTCAGAAATGAAATTTACAAACAAGCATATCAAGGCTACCATCTAGCCTAACATCTATCCGGACATCCTGTCCCTAAGACGAGCAACTTCAGCCTCGAGGTTGTCCATCCTAGACTCTATGAAGTCCTTGAGGTTTTCTAACCTATCAGCCATGGAAGCTTGCAGCTACTCAAATCGTGGTGCTAGGAGGTCAACCACCTGCTACCCCAAAGTCAGTGTGGAAGCTGAGGATTGTCCGATGTCCTGCTCAACCACTGGAGGTGCCTCCTCAACTCGAGCCTTTTTTCTCTACTGGATTCCTTGGAGGCCGGCTTTGAAGTCCTCCGAGTCATTGTCTTCCCATATGATTTCACCAGCAGTGTCTGTGAAGCGGTAGTAGATGTTATTCTCATAGACAATTCGAACAGCCGCTCTCATCTTGATGAAGGACTCTACATCCAATCGATCTCGAGGATGCCCTTGGATGAGATTAAAGTGATGTTATTCTCAAATTGGTTGAGTTCCTCTTGTATTGCAATCACCCAACTTTCATCATTAAGAGCCTCATCAACATTTTTAGGCTCAATTTGAGAAATAAAAGCAAGGTTAGTGGCTACATATTTGAAATGGGATCTAGTACTTACTCCCCTTAAAGGATCACCAATGATTTGCTCCTTTGGATGATCTTTTGTCATTCTCCATTCTTTTGGGAGTTCTTGCCCGTTTTCTTCTTGAGCTTGAGGTAGAGAATCATCTTGATGTGAATCTCTTTGATTATTTTCTTCTTTTCCATTTCCAAGATCAAGTCTTTCCATAGTTCCTACAACATCATCAAGAACACTACCTTTCCCAAGATCAAGTCTGCTGGATTCATTAAAAGCAACATGCATAGATTCTTCAACAGTTAATGATCTTTTATTAAATACTCTATATGCTTTGCTATTTATAGAGTATCCTAAAAAGATACCTTCATCAGATTTAGAGGAAAATTTTCCAAGATTGTCCTTGGCATTCAATATGAAGCACTTGTATCCAAATACTCTAAAGTATGATATCAAGGGCTTTCTTCCATTCCATAGCTCAAATGAGGTTTTGTTTAAAAGAGGTCTTTTGAAAACTCGATTTGAAATATAACAAGCAGTGTTTGTGGCTTCTACCCAAAAGTAAGTTGGTAGACCATACTCATTAAGTACTGTTCTAGCCATTTCAATTAAAGTTCGATTTTTCTTTCAACTACCCCATTTTGTTGAGGTGTCTTAGGAGATAAAAAATTATGTGAAATGCTATGTTCAAGACAAAAACTTTCAAAGTTTTCATTTTCAAATTCTTTGCCATGGTCACTTCTTATCTTTAAAATACAATATCCTTTTTCATTTTGAACTCTTTTAGCAAAGTTTTTGAAATTTTCAAAAGCATCGCTCTTTTGAGCTAAGAAAATTATCCAAGTAAATCTAAAGTAATCATCTATGATGACAAAGGCATAATGTTTACCTCCTAAGCTAGCAATTCTTGTAGGTCTAAATAAGTCTAAATGCAGGAGTTGAAGAGGTTTTGAGGTACTTACTATGTTTTTGGCTTTGAAGGATGACTTGTGTTGCTTTCCTCTTTGGCAAGGTTCACAGGTCTTGTCTTTTTCAAATTTAACTCTTGGCAGTCCCTTTATTAGTTTTCCTGTGCTGAGGCTTTAGATTAAGTCCATGTTAGCATGACCAAGTCTTCTATGCCACAACCAAGATTCATCACTAGTACTCACAAGACACTTAGAGGAATGATTAGATAATTCATGTAAGTCTATTATGTATGTGTTGATATCTCTATTTCCTTTAAATATCTCTTGACCATCGATAGAGGTTACAAGACATTCATTGGAAGTAAAAATAACTTTGTTTCCTTTATCACATAATTGACTAACACTTAACAAGTTATGTTTCAAGCCATCAACAAGTAAGACATCTTTAATAAAAGTAGTACCATAAATACCAATAGAACCAATGCCAATTACCTTACCCTTAACATTGTTTTCAAAGGTAACTTTATCTCCATCAATACTTTTGATTTCATTGAAGAGTTCTTTGTCTCCTGTCATACGCCTTGAGCATCCACTGTCTACTAGCCAAGCATTTTTGTTTAATTGTTAATTTAAGTGGCCAACATAACCGAAAACCTAATGGGTCACACACATTGAAGATATGGAGAATGAGTAAAATGGTCTTGGATATGATCCAAAATATGAGAGAATTATTTTAGGATGGATCGCGATAAGATCGCACGAAAAAATTGTTCGGAAGTGTCACAGGCCCGCACAGGCTGCTGTCCAGCCTTGCGGGCCAGCTGGATTGGCCCGCAGCAGGCCCAGCGCGCCTGCAGTTTCCATCCGTTGGCCAATGGCTGTAATTGGCCATAATTAGGCCAATTATGACCAATTACTATTTATTAGTTACCATTTTCTCCATTTTTGACTTTTTATCTTTTTTTGAACTTGATTCAAATAGAAAAGACATCAAATGGTAGAAAATAGAGATGAAATTTTTTTTTTGTGAAAAACAATATTTTTAAGATACAACAAAAATTCTCTCAAGAACACTTTCAAAGCTAGCACTTTCAATTTGTTCAAACCATTTTCTCTTGATAGTTTCTTCTTTATTCTTCGCGTGGATTATCATTCAAGACATCCTAGTGTGGATTGTTGTGGTTTGCTACAACCCAACAAAAAGAAGATTTGAAGAACAAATAAAAATTACAAGGTATAATTTTTAACATTTACATTTATATAAATTAGTTTTAATGGTACAAGTATGATCTTTTATTTTGGATTTTGGAATTATTTTATTTTTTGCTGCATTTATGAATATGATTCATTTTTCAAAATCCAACATTGGTATCAGAGTCAGGTTGTATCCATTAAATTTAATTTTAATTGAAAGTGCAATGGGATTGCATGTTTTTGATGATTTTGGATCAATAGGTTTTGAAAAATTAAAATTAATTTGTAAAATATAATTTACACATTTTTCTTTCTTTAATCTAATCATGGGATAATTAAGAATGATTATTTTGATTGAAAAATGATTTGAATGTGATTCAAATAATTAATTTCAGATTTATTTCAAAAATGCCTAAAATTGCCTTGTTTATGAACATGTGTTGTTGTTTGGCTTAATTGATGGGGATGATTGCATTTTTCTTATAATTTAATTATAAAAAACATTATTTAGACATATTGAGAATATTTTTATACCTCTGGAAGTGTCCAATAATTAATTAAAAAATATTTTAATTAATGTTTTAAACAAACAAAAAAATGGGACTGTTTTAGCTTACCTGGTGGGGCTGTTTTGTTTGATTTTTTTGTATGTGTTTATTTTATTTCCAGCACCTTGAAATAATTTTTATGTGATTAAAAATATGTTATTTTGATGTTATATGAATTCCAAAATTATTATGCAAGCATTTGAAATTTTAAAAATTGTAGATATCGAATTAGTCATTTTGAGAGTCTAAGTATATTGGTTCGTTTGTCATAGTAATTTTGGCTTATTCTAAAAATATTTTAATGAACTTGAGCTGATCTAAAGATAATTAGAATGGTGATTTGATGTTTTGGAAATTTTTAGAATTTTTGGAAATTCATTTTGAATTAATTTAAGTTGTGCAATTGTAATTTTAGTATGACTAGAAATTGGTATGTATATTAAAATTAAATTATTTAATTTTAACATCAAAATATTCTGATTTTAAGGAAAATTAATTTTAAATTATTTCTGAAAAGATGAAATTTAATTTAATTTGATTAAATATTAAATTTCACTTTAAAATGACATACAAAATTAAATTAACCGAAAGAACACATATAGACAATTTTAATTCAAGTGTTGAATCGATTTACAAATTGAAATCCTAAATTGTCATTTTTATTTTGTCCATTAGAGAATGCATATTAGAGGTGCATGAAAAGGCATGATGGATGATTATGGACTTAGGCCCAATGTGATTGAGAATGCATGAAATTATTTTATTTTATGGTAAATAGGGTCTGCGTGTCCTTACCTCTTTTTATTTCTTATGTATTTCTCTTTTTATCTTACTCCCCTCAAATGTAAATTGAGGTTTTCTATAATTTGAAATATGTAATTAGATTACATAGAATTAGGATAGAATGAAGATACAAAGGAGCAAGAAGCAAAGGAGATGGTATCATAAACAAAAAGACTTAGAAATAGGAATTTAATTTCTATTTTGGGTTGTAAATTCATGCATATACCTAGATAAGACCTAGTCATTGGCTCAAGAAATTGACTTTAGTATGTCCATAATCATGTCATATAGTTAATGTAACTATCTTTATATATCAATGTGATGAATGTATGATATATAAAAGCATGAAATAATAACTTAATGAGACTTAACAAATAAATCCCTCACTAAATAAACAATTAAGTCTTACGCCTTATATTAATATGGGGAGAACCAGAGTTCTTCTAGAGTTAGGGTTGTTGAGTTGCCTCAAGCTCACTCTATAAGAATATGTTCAATCCATTGAAATTAGATTTCACGATTAATGGGTTAGACTTAACCAATATTATTAACTTCTTGGATTTGCACCAAAGTTAATGTGTATTGGAGGTGAAGTTGGGTTTATATACATGAGATGTACACATATCAAGAGTCGATAGCCCAATGTATGTGCACACATCAATAAGTTGATAGCACAAGATTCGATAGTTGCATGAATAATGCAATTGGTATGGATTAAATACCTACCAACCAAACTAAGGATAGCTTGTTGAGTTGCCTCAAGGTTATTCTTAGCTAGTTGGATATCAACCCACTAGGAGAACTTCCATATAAGTTCTCTCGGGTTCATAGTGAGGGCTATGGATTCGCTATAAAATAGTGGGAGCCATAATGCGATTTATTAAAGACCTAATAAGCGTGCATTTTATGTACATTCTAACATGTTCTATTTTACATCTAGGTTGCTAGAATCATCATCATAACAAGTGTGAATTTGCGATCGCTAATGGAATCAAATAAGTTGACTGGGCCTAATTTTCTGGATTGGCTAAGGAATCTGAGAATAGTTCTCAAATCCGAAAAAATTGGGTATGTCCTAGATGAGGCACTCCTTAATCCCCCCTACTGCTAATGCTTCTGAAGATGTTCAGAAGGCATATCAAAAGCATCTCAATGATAGTGAGATGGCAAGCTGCATTATGCTTGCTACTATGTCAGCTGAGTTGCAAAAGCAGCATGAGGCTATGGATTCTAATTCCATAGTATACCATCTAAGAGAACTTTTTGATGAGCAAGCACGTTCCAAAAGGTTCGAAACTTCAAGTTTGCTCTTCCGCACTAAGATGGTTGAGGGGATAACTCCAGTGCAATATGCATTGAAGATGAATGGCTATATTGAGAGGTTGGCCACCTTGGGATTTGTGATGGACCATGAATTAAGTATTGACTTAATTCTAACCGGTTTGTCTGATAGTTATTCACATTTTGTGCATAACTATAGGATGAACCAAATCTCTACCACTATTCATGAGCTGATTAACTTGCTTAAAATAGCTGAGCCATCTGTCAAGAAGGACAGTAAAGTTATGATGCTGGTGGACTCTTCAAGTTCTAAAAGGAAGAACCTTAAGAAGAAGAAGAAGTCCATGAAGCCTAAGGGAGGCATGGCAAAAAAAAAAAGCCAAGGAGATTGCTCCAAAAGGGACATGCTTCCATTATGGCAAGGATGGCCATTGGAAGAGAAACTGCAAGGCTTACTTGGAGTCCTTTAAGAAGAAGGCATCTGATGCCCCATCTACTTCAGGTATTTTTGTCATTGAAATTAATACTGTTTCCAATAATAATATATGGGTATTAGATACCGGTTGTAGCTCACACATATGCACTGATATGTAGGGCCTAAGGAACAGTAGACAGCTCAATAAGGGAGAGTCAGACCTACGCGTTGGAAATGGAGCAAGGGTTGTTGTATTAGCTATAGGAACATATGTATTGACCCTCCCTAGTGGGCTTATATTAAATTTGGATAATTGCTATTATGTACCTGCTTTGACTAAAAACATTATTTCTGTTTCAAGTCTAAATAAAGATGGTTTTCTTTTAGCTTTTAGTAACAATTGTTGTTCTATTATGTTGAATGGAATTCTTTATGCTAATGGTACATTATGCAATGGAATATACATATTAGATATATCAAATCCAATTTTAAACATCAATGATAATAAAAGGCAAAAACAAGATATGTTGAAATCATCTTATTTATGGCATTGTTGTCTTGGTCATATAAATGAGAAACGCATGGCTAAGCTACACAAAAGTGGTAGTTTGGGGTCATTTGATTATGAATCATATGACACATGTGAATCTTGTTTACTAGGAAAGATGACTAAATTACCCTTTAAGGGAAATGGTGAACGTGCTAATGGACTTTTAGACTTAATACATTCAGATGTATATTGTCCTGCTTATGTGAAGCGGACAATTTCAAATAAGCTAGAAGCTAAGTCTGACCGATGTTTGTTTGTGGGATATCCAAAAGCATCATATGGATATCAATTTTATCATCCCTTGGAACAAAAGGTTTTTATTTCAAGACATGCTATCTTTTTAGAGAGAGAATTCCTTCTAAAAGGAGATAGTGGGAGCAATGTTGAACTTGAGGAAGTTCAAGATGCTCAAACATATGCTAATCAACTGCCTGAACCCGAGCTTGTTACTCATACAAATGATGTAACAACTCAACCTTCTGAAGCACAAGAGCTTCGTAGGTCAAGTAGGATACGTATTGTTTCTGAGAGATATGGATTTCCCATTAGTGAACAGAACGACGTATTGCTCATAGAAAATGATGAGCCCACAACCTATGAAGAGGTTCTGAATAGTTCAGAATCTGACAAATGGCTTTAAGCCATGAAGTCAGAAATGGATTCCATGTATGAAAACCAAGTATGGACTTTGGTTGACCCACCCGAAGGAATAAAGCCTATAGGGTGCAAGTGGGTTTTCAAAAAGAAAACTGACATGGATGGTAATGTGATTACCTATAAAGCTAGACTTGTTGCTAAAGGTTATTGTCAAAGACAAGGAATTGACTACGATGAAACTTTTAGCCCAGTAGCTATGCTTAAATCCATAAGGATACTCCTAGCCATTGCTACTCATTATAATTATGAGATATGACAAATGGATGTGAAAACAACTTTCCTTAATGGAAATCTGACTGAGGATGTGTATATGACACAACCAGAAGGTTTCATATCCAGAGATGGAAAAAAGGTATGTAAGCTTCAAAGATCCATTTATGGATTAAAGCAAGCATCCAGGAGTTGGAACATTCGGTTTGATGAGACAATCAAAAAATTTGGTTTCTTACAAAATTCGGATGAACCTTGTGTCTACAAGAAGGTTAGTGGGAGTGCAATCGTATTTCTTGTGTTATATGTAGATGACATATTGTTAATGGGAAATGATGTCTCAGCCTTACAATCAGTCAAAATTTGGTTATCTAAGAATTTCTCTATGAAATACCTTAGAGAAATAGTTTATATTTTAGGGATAAAGATCTATAGAGATAGATCTAAAAGGTTGCTTGGTCTTTTACAGTCTACATACATAGATAAAATGCTAAAGAGGTTTAGCATTAAGCAGTCCAAGAGGGGATATATTCCCATGACCCATGGGATTACTCTCTCAGAGTTTTTGTGTCCAAAGACACAAGATGAGTGGATACACGAGTTTGATTCTATATGCTTCAACTATAGGATCAATCATGTACATCATGATATGTACAAGACTCGATGTATCATATGCTCTGAGTGTCATATGTAGATACCAATCGGACCCTGGTGAGGGTCATTAGGTGGCTGTCAGGAATATCTTGAAGTACTTAAGAAGGACTAAGGATGTATTCTTGGTATATAGAGATAGAAATCTTATTGTGAGCGGGTATACCGATGCCAAGTTCCAATCTGACAAGGATGACTCAAAATCTCAGTCGGGTTATATATTCAAACTAAATTGTAGAGCAATTAGTTGGAAGAGTTCCAAATAGAAAATGACTGTAGATTCTACAACTGAAGCAGAGTACATTGCAGCTTCTGAAGCAGTAAAGGAAGCAGTTTGGATAAAGAAATTCATCACATAACTTGGAGTGGTTCCCAACATTATTGATCCAATACAATTGTATTGTGATAATAATGGAGTCATTGCACAAGCAAATGTGCCACGAACTTATCAGAGATTCAAACATGTACTCAGAAGATACCATTTGATTAGAGAAATCATTGGTAGGAATGATGTAAAGATAGAAAGAGTGCCCACTGATCAAAATATTGTTGATCCTTTAACTAATCCATTTCCCCAAATGAAATATGATTCTTACGTACTCACCTATGGAATTCAATAGAAAGGCAATTGACTTTACTGCAAGTGGGAGCTTGTTAGAAGAGTGCTCTAAAGGCAACCATGTATGCTATGACATGTATAAGACCCGATGTATCATATGCTTTGAGTGTCATGAGTAGATACCAATCGGACCCTAGTGAGGGTCATTGGGTGGCTGTCAAGAATATCTTTAAGTACTTAAGAAGAACTAAGGATGTATTCTTGGTATATGGAGATGGAGATATTACTGTGAGTGGGTATATCGATGCCAGCTTCCAATCTGACAAGGATGACTCAAAATCTCAGTCATGTTATATATTCACACTAAATGGTGAAGCAGTTAGTTGGAAGAGTTCCAAACAGGAAACGACTGCTGATTCCACAACTGAAGCAGAGTACATTGCAGCTTCTGAAGCAGCAAAGGAATCAGTTTGGATAAAGAAATTCATCACAGAACTTGGAGTGGTTCCCAGCATTATTGATCTAATACAATTGTATTGTGATAATAATGGAGCCATTGCACAAGCAAAGGAGTCATGGTCTCATCAGAGATCCAAACATGTACTCAGAAGATACCATTTTATTAGAGAAATCATTGATAGGAATGATGTAAAGATAGAAAGAGTGCCCACTGATCAGAATATTATTGATCCTTTAACTAAGTCACTTCCCCAAAAGAAATATGATTCTCATGTACTCGCCTATGGAATTAAATACAAAGGCGATAGGCTTTAGTGCAAGTGGGAGCTTGTTAGAGGAGTGTTCTAAAGGCAATTACCTTTAGCACTTATTGTACAAATGTTTTTGATTAATAAAAAGCTTTTTCATTAATTTGATGTTCATTTGATATATGAATTGATAAGTGATCTTAAATCAATTAATGAAGTCCTTGATACATAACATAGCATGAAGGAAATCATGATGAGATCATGATATTGAGATTCTTATCATGTGTAATTATGTTAGTATCAAAATTATCCCTAGTCATAGGATTAATGAGACGGGACATTATTAATCCAGACAGACTAGCACATGTTACACTCCTTGATTGGATCGAGTAGTAGATCTCATAATCTATAAACATGAGATGTTTAGAGTTAACATGTGGATGCTTGCTAAGTGTAGCTAAGTACATTAGATGACCAACTATGAGATAATCATATGGATAATCTATTCAAATGTCAATGATAGTCGCATCATAGCAATGGTGCAAGTATCCTTGGACTTGAGGTACTCAAGGATATCTTGAATATTGATTCTGTATTTTGGCACTATTCCTTGTTTCCTCAGAGAGGTAGCTCATAGGGTGGTGATTGGATACAGCTTGAGGTATTCGAAGGTAATTGGGTAACCAACAAAGGATTCACCACTCTTGATAGAAGAAGTGTATACCCATGGCCTCTTGTCATGGTTATTACTCAGGAATCTCTGGTCGGAGTGGAAATGTCATAAAGATAGTCTTCAATAACATATCTAATAGAGTAATGAGCCTCAAGGACAAGAACTAACATTACTTGGACTAGACGTGACGTAGTCAATCTAGTGGGAGTTGACACATGTCCATACTCTGAACCAAGTGGGGTATAGAATGGTGAAAGGAATAATTGCACAGAAATTGTCTATGGAAAGGTTCGTAGTCAAACCACTGACTTTTCGATCAATTGGGGGTCATAATGTGTTACTAGATACCGCTCATGAGCTGCTTAAATTAATTGTTAATTTAAGTGGCCAACATAACTGGGAACCTAATGGGTCACACGCATTGAAGATATGGAGAATGAGTAAAATGGTCTTGGATATGATCCAAAATATGAGAGAATTATTTTAGGATGAATCACGATGAGATCGCACGAAAAAATCGTTCGGAAGTGTCACGGGCCGTACAGGCCCGCGCAGGCTGCTGGCCCACCTTGCGGGCCAGCTGGGCTGCCCAGTAGCAGCTTGCAGCAGGCCCAGTGCGCCTGCAGTTTCCATCCGTTGGCTAACAGTTGTAATTGGCCATAATTAGGCCAATTATGGCCAATTACTATTCATTAGTTACCATTTTCTCCTTTTTTGACTTTTTATCTTTTTTTGAATTTGATTCAAATAGAAAAGACATCAAATGGCAGAAAATAGACATGAAAATTTTTGTTGTGAAAAAAAAATATTTGTAAGACACTTTCAAAGCTAGCACTTTAAATTTATTCAAACCATTTTCTCTTGATAGTTTCTTCTTCATTCTTTGCATGGATTATCATTAGAGACATCCTAGTGTGGATTGTTGTAGTTTGCTACAATCCAACAAAGTGAAGATTTGAAGAACAAATAAAAATTACAAGGCATAATTTTTAACATTTACATTTATATAAATTAGTTTTAATGGTACAAGTATGATCTTTTGTTTTGGGTTTTGGAATTATTTTATTTTTCAATGCATTTATGAATATGATTCATTCTTCAAAACCCAACAAGGCATACCTATAGAATCGCAGTTCAAGTATGATTTTTAGGAACCCGAATGAGCTTGGATCCTTGGGAGTTAGCACAAGAAGGTTTCCAATGAGCCTTCCTTATCCAACAATGTTTATTTATATGACCAATCTTCATACAATAATTACACTGTTTAGGTCTAACATTGTTTTTTGGTCTTACAATATATTTGAATGTCATATTTCTATTTAACTGATTTTGAGAACAGTGGCATGCACAGTCATGATTAATTGATGCTTTTCTAGATGCATTCTTCTTATACATAAAGGCATGATTATTATTTTTATCTTTAGAAGGTTTAATATACTTATTCCTTGGTGTTGTTCCAATAATTGTGGAGATGTGAGGTTCACTAGACTTAACAAAAATGGTTTTGTGAGAAGATGATGATGTGTCCTTAAATCCTAGACCATGTCTAATTAAAGGTGGTCTTTGAGGCACAATGAGAGTATCTAAACTCTCTTTTCCTTTGTGGAATTTTGAAATTGAATTTCTAAGTTCCTCAACTTTATTTTTTAAAGTATTATTTTCTTTAAGCAATGAATTAGTTGAGGGTTTTGATGAGTGTTCATCTAATGATCTTTGGAGAGAATCATTAGATGATTTAAGCATTATATTCTCCTTTTCTAAAACATCTATTTTTTTTTAAATTAGAGATGTTATTCCTATAAGTACTGAATTTATTTCTACATTTCTCTAACTTTAGATTCAATTCTTCTATAAGGCTTTGCTCATCATCATCATCATCATCATCATCATCACTATCACTATCATTATCACTACTATCATTATTGAAAGAGTATGAGTGTAGTGATCTTACCTTATCTGAGACTTGATCCTCAATAGCCATGAAGCATAGGTTGATCTCTTCGCTTTCATTATCATCTCTTTCACTTAAAGAGCTTTCGTCATCCCATGTGGCTTTGTGACCTTTCTCCCCATTGTCTCTTTGGTATTTGCTCTTATGCTTCTTGAGCCTTGGACATTCTGGTTTAATATGCCCTTTCTTTCCACACTCATAGCACTTTACCTCTTCTTTACTTCTTTGTGCATCATTAGAAGTTTCTTTGAAGTTTCTTTGCCTGAATTTTCTGGAGTTGCTCATTTTTTTCTCAATGATTCTTTTTAAAAGCATAGCAACGTCCTCATTTTCATCATCACTCATTTCTTCATCATCTTCACTTTCTTCTTGAGATTTTGAAGTAGAGGCTTTTAGTGCTAAAGGCTTTCTTTTCTCTTGCTCTACTTCAAGCTCTCTATCTCTTTTCACTACCATTTCATGTGTGAGAAGTTTGCCAATAAGCACATCAGTATTCATGATGCTTATGTCTTCATTTGCTTCTTCTATGCCAGCAACTCTTGAGCCATAGTCTTTAAGAGGAAAACTTCTCAAGATTTTGTTGTTTACATCTTCCAAGCTTAGATGCTTCCCAAGTTTCCTCATTCCATTTATAATGGCTAGAAGACGGTTGGTCATGTCAATGATTGACTCATTGGATTTCATCTTGAAGAGCTCATATTCTGAGGTAAGAAGTTGAATCTTCTTGGATTTGACTTGCTTAGTTTATTCATGATAATTTTCCAATGTCTTCCACATGCTGTAAGCTATTGGGCAGTGTTGTATTCTTCCACATTCTTCAATAGATAATGAGCTTGAGAGGATTGTCATTGCCTTCTTATTTTTGAAATTTGCTCTTTTTTGAGGCTCTGTCCAATCATCTCTTGATAAGATTTCTTCTTCACCATCAGCTCCTCTTCTGGTTGGTAGTGTCCATTCTTTTCGTACACTATCCCAGACTTCAATTCCTTCACTATCCAGGTATGTCTACATCCAAAACTTCCAATTGGCATAATTTGGTCCATCAAAATGAGGTTTGAGACTTTGGAATCCTTCACTGGCCATATCTTAATCTTTACTAGCGCTTTTTAGGCTTAGATGCTAGACAAAGCTCTGATACCAATTGTTGCCCAGATATTGAGCCAAGAAGGGGGGTTGAATTGGAGTTTTAAAAATTTAACTTTAAAGTGCGGAAATAAAAAGTTAAGTTTATGAGGGATAGAGAAATTTGACACAAGGATTTTTATAGAGGTTCGGGTGTTAACAAACCCTACTCCTTTCTCCAATTGCAATTGGGAGTTTCACTAACACACTAAGTGTTACAATGGAGTTTTACAAGCTCACTCCCAACTATGGTGTTTCTCACAATGGCTCACACCTAATCCAGAAATCCCTTGTGTTTTAATGGCTCACACAATAACCAATTCCTTGTGTTTTACAGGCTCACACAAACAACCTTTACCTTGTATTTTATAGGCTCACACAACTAACCTTTCTTTGTGTTTTAAAAGCTCACACAACTAACCCTTGCAAGTATTCTACTCTTAACCCAGAAATACCCAAAACTCACTTGAGTAATAAATGATTACAGAGAGAAACACTTATAAATCTTTATTGCTCAATAAATGATTACTGAGAGAAACACTTACAAATCTTTATTGCCCAAAACTCACTTGAGTAATAAAAGATTTTCACAGAGAATAGATATTTGTTTTGAAAGTATTAAATGTACAAATAACTTACAACAAGATTTTGATTCAAAGTATTAGCTATCCTTTTGTACTGAATGCATAAATGACTTGCATTTATACTCTCATGATGAATTATAGCCACTAGAATGCATTTAATACGAAACTAGCCATTGCACCAACTCAAATAATAGCGCTTGCCATTTTTCTCTTTCATCCTTCACGGGCGTGACTATGTTGGTATTAGCTATGCCTCGACCTCTAGAACTAGTGTACCCACTTCTGTTACCAGATTGTGCAGGCATATATCTACCTCTTTTTCCCGACCTTCTGCTAGACTCACCAAAGAACTCACGTGATGACCTTTTTTTTGTTGTTCCCCAACTTCTTTCATTAACCGTTCAGCTTTGAATGTAGCTGAGTCTGGTATAATTATCAAGATCAGTAATTGTGATTCTATTTCTGATCTCATTCTTAAGGCCCTCTTCAAACTTTCTGCATTTGTCTCTTTCAGTAGAGACAATAAAGGTGGCATAATGGAAAGGTTTGTTGAACTGCACCTCATACTCAGCAACAGACATGTTCCCCTATTTCAGATTCAGAAATTCCTTTCTCTTCTCATCTTTATATGCTTCAGGCATGTAATTGTTCTGAAATTCATGTAGAAAATCATTCTATGTCAGAACTAGTGGTTGTGCGTCACTATCGGGAACTGTCTACCACCATTCATAAGCATTGCCTTGAAGCAAAGATACCGCATAATCAAACTTCTCCTCTGGAGTACATCTCATCATATTCAATACCCTTTGTGTCCTTTTAAGCCATGTTTCTGCTTCAGCAGGATCGGTCGAGCCATAGAAATCAACTGCACCCTGTGTTCTTAGCTTATCATATCGTCTTTCCCTATACATTGCAGGACCATGCATTTCATGTTCTGGGTTTTCTTAAGGTACTTTGGCATGTGATGATTGTGATACACGTGTAGGAGCCCTAGCTCCTGGTACTAATTGATCTCTATGCAAATGAGGCGATGCCTCATGAGAATGCATTTCAGCCGGCCTCTCTCTCCTTGGTGAATCATATCTTATGATGGCCCTAAAATAAATGAAATTATGTCACTACATAATGTTCAACACATATTATGCATATGTTATCATGCTTATATGCATATGCATGTTTCCTTGGAATCTATCCCTGCTCTGATACTAAAAATGTAACACCACATCTTATGCATTTGAGTATAACCTATCTCTGTATCAAGTAATCATACATAGCATACTGGAAAGGTAAAATACACTGTTAACAATAGTAGTAAAAATTTTTTTTCATATCCTGTAATATAATTCAATGACTTTGCAAGTCTCATATCCTATAATTTAATTCAATGACTTGCAAGTCTCATATCCTGTAATATTATTCACCGACTTTGCAAAGTTAACACTGAGGTTTTCACCACAATATAATATATCACATATATCAAAACATAAACTTTACACATAAGTATTTTCGAGTTCCTTTCATTTATACATTTTTAGACTCATTCCAAAATGACTATACATATTCAAGCACGTAAATACAAAACACATATGACATATTTTCATGCTTGTGTGGAATACAAGGAGAGAGAGTGATGAGGCTCGGCTAGTGACATGTACTCCATGTCTTCTATATGCTACTCAAAATGAGCTATCACTTTTCTTTATCTGAAAAATGATGCAAATTGATGAGTTGCGACTCAGTGAGAATAACCATCAAATGAGTCACAAATCAAATATATACCATGTATTCCATTCCATTCATCAGTATCATATAAATATCAATAAAGTTGAAACATATAATCATTACTCCTTATGCATGCAAATGCTTTGCTTATTTCATTTTTTTTTTGTGACCAAGTTAAATAGACATTGCCCCGGGTTTCCATGTGAACATTTGTCATGTGAACACTTGCATTTGCTAGCTAGCTTGATCATTTCTTTTATTTGCATATTAGTTGGGCCATAGGCCTCTTCGTTTGCTTTACAATATCGATTAACTAGTCACAACGCCTTTTTAGTCCATATGCATATGCACTTGTTCTTAAGCATTCATCAACCATTGCATCTTTATCATATACAACATACATATATTCCATATATACCTTGAATATACTATACATATACCAAGTATATATATCACATATGTCAAACATATACCTCAAATATACCACAAGTATACCACTTATATGTACCAAAATGTCACAAATTATCCATCATCATATTATCATGGGTAAATAATGACAATCATATGAATCACATAGCAAGCAACAATCATTTGCACTAAAGAATTCAATCGATAATTAGACTCACCGTTCTCCTTTGATTCTGACCTCTAACTTATTTTCTATCCACTCGTTGTGGGTCTCCAATATGTTGCGAGCCTAATATGAAAATATAATAAATTAACTTATGATTAGGGAGACTTAATGTGGCTTAAACAAATTAATATGCATTGTTCATATCAATAGTTAATATTTTTTTCCTATGAGGCAGTGTGATCTCATGGGACTGTTTAGCCTATAACTTTTTCCATACTTGACCAATTAATCTGATTCTTATATCTAATTAAAATTAACATATAATTATATAACATATTAAAATTTAAGACCCATTACATTATTGTACAATATTTGGTGGAATTTCTAATTGTGTTCTATTTTTTGCCTTGTTTTCTGCCTTTAGGCAGTTTCAGGGTACCCACTTTGATTCATCATAACTTATAATCTATAAGTTCTATTTTAATTAACATTTACAGACACTTATATGGGTTCATATGGAACATTTTTTATGTTTTCAACTTGTATCCATTATGTCTCTAAGGGCTTCAAATATAACAAACATTTTACTGGTCCAAAATAGAATTGCCTTCCGGACCAGTATGACTTCAAAAGGACATAACTTAGTCTATACATAACCAATTAAGCTCCAATTAGTACCAAATTTAAATAAGACATATACCTATAAATTCCCTATTTTCACAATTTACCAAATCTTGCTCGAACGAGCTCACATAGGCCAAACAATTTTCTAGATCTGCCCAGGGCACTCAATTGGCAGTTTAGATCATAGCACAATCATGGTTCCATTCACCATAACTCAAACTATACAAGTCATATGATCCTGAAATTTGGTATGCTGATACATAACACATCTATCTACAACTTTTATGTTTTGAGATACTTAAAATAATGGCTTTAACATATTCGAAATCAAAGAACACAGTAGCTAACTTGGTTAGGGTTCACACCCTGACCAATTTTAGTAGAAAGAGGATTTGTCTTCCTATACACCAAATCATGCAAAACCGTTTACATATACATACATATAAGACATAATGGAATAGCGTTTGTGTTTTAAACTTTTCCAGAAGAAATTTCTATGTGCATCAAAATTGGATTGCAAATCAGTGCCTATTAATGAACATAAGCAACTCAAATCAACCCTATAGCAATAAGAATTGATTACTTACCAAGAACGAACTTGAAATGGATCAATTAGCTTCAAAAACTATGTGAAACAAGAAAAAATTGAATTCTTAAATGGAGGAAAATGAAGAAGAAGTCGGGCTGGAGAAGAAGGCAGAAATGGGGAAGAAGATGAACATAAAGTCAACTTGTTTTTTGTCCTTTTCTCTTTTTCTCTTTTTCTCTTCTCTTTTCTCTTCTCTTTTCTCTTCTCATTTCTCTTTTCTCTTCTCTTCTATTTCTCTTTTTGTGTCATTTTCATTTTATTTTGTCTATATTATTATTATTATTTACATATATTTATAATTCCACTAATTCACATAATAATACAACTTAATCATTTGGCCCGATTTAACTAAATTAACAATGTAAATGTTTTCTAATCTTAATCTAGTCATTTTGCTTACTGTAATTTAGTCGCCTTATTCAATTCATTTAGGTTATAATTACACACGTGCAACTCGATACAAGTGCCAAATACTAAGACACGTAGCTCATCATAAACTTGTTCCTACAAAAATACGTATGAAATGCACGTGTTCAATTGAATTGTTTGGAAGATGCTTATGATCAATGAAATGCATGTGGGGAAGGTCGAGGATGTTACAATTCTCCCCTCCTTTTAAAAATTTCGTCCTCGAAATTTAATACCTGGAAACAGGTGTGGATATTGCTTTTTCATATTTTCTTTTGTTTCCCATGTTGCCTCTTCTTGTAAATGGTTTCTCCATAATACCTTTACTAAAGGTATTTCTCTATTTCTCAGTTGTTTAGTCTTGTATCCGATGATTTCCACTGGTTCTTCTATATAACTCATGTCCTCTGCAATCTCGATGGCTTGATCTTTAAGTACATGTGTAGGATCTGACCTATATCTTCTAAGCATGCTCACATGAAACACATTATGTATCTGAGTCATCTCTGGTGGTAATGCCAATCTATATTCCAGTGGACCAATCTTCTCAAGAATTTCATAAGGCCCTATATACCTTGGGCTCAATTTACCCTTCTTGTCAAATCAAATACTCCCTTTCCATGGAGGCACACGAAGAAATACCTTTTCACCCAACTTGTATTCCATTTCCCTTCTATGTTGATCAGCATAACTTTTCTGTTTGTCTTGTGTTGCCTTTAAACTTATTCTTGACAACCTTGATCTTATCCACTGTGTCTTGCACTATCTCTGGCCCTTCTAATGCACGTGCTCCTTCTTCATCCCAAATGATGGGGCTTCGGCACTTTCTGCCATACAATGCCTCATATGGTGCCATCTGGATACTACTATGATACTGGTTGTTGTAAGCAAATTCAATCAATGCTATATATTCATCCCAAGCACCTCTGAATTCCATAGAACATGCTCTGAGCATTTCTTTTAATGTTTGTATAGTCCTACCTGATTTTCCATCAGTTTGTGGGTGGAATGCAGTACTGAAGTTCAATTTTGTTCCCAATGCATCTTGTACACTCACCCAAAATTGTGAAGTAAATCGTGGATCTCTATCAGACACAATGGACACTGGAATGCCATGCAATCTGACTATCTCATTCACATAATTTGGCCAAACTCTCAAATGTGAACATTTGCATTTGCTAGCTAGCTTGATCATTTTGTTTCATTTGCATATTTGTTGGGCCATAGGTCTCTTCTTTTGCTTTACAATATCGATCAATTAGTCACAATGCCTTTTTAGTCCATATGCATATGCATTTGTACTTAAGCATTCATCAACCATTGCATCTTTATCATATACAACATACATATATTCCATATATACCTTGCATATACTATACATATACCATGTATATATATCACATATGTCAAACATATACCTCAAATATACCACAAGTATACCACTTATATGTACCAAAATGTTACAAATTATCCATCATCATATTATCAGGGGCAAATCATGACAATCATTTGAATCACATAGCAAGCAACAATCATTTTCACTAAAGAATTCAATCGATAATTAGACTCACCGTTCTCTTTTGATTCTGACCTCTAACTTATTGTCTATCCGCTCCTTGTGGGTCTCCAATATGTTGCGAGTCTAATATGAAAATATAATCAATTAACTTATGATTAGGGAGACTTAATATGGCTTAAACAAATTAATATGCATTGTTCATATCAATAGTTAAGATTGTTTTCCTATAAGGCAGTGTGATCTTATGAGACTGTTTAGCCTATAACTTTTTCTATACTTGACCAATTAATCTGATTCTTATATCTAATTAAAATTAACATATAATTATATAACATATTAAAATTTCAGACCCATTAGATTATTATACAATATTTGGTGGAATTTTTAATTGTGTTCTGTTTTATGTCTTCAGGCAGTTTCAGGGTACCCACTTTGATTCATCATAACTTATAATCTATAAGTACTATTTTAATTAACATTTACAGACACTTATATGGGTTCATATGGAACATTTTTTATGTTTTCAACTTTTATCAATTATGTCTCTAAAGTCTTCAAATTATAACAAACATTTTACTGGTCCAGAATAGAATTGGCTTCTGAACCAGTATGACTTAGTCTATACATAACCTATTATGCTCCAAAAAGTATCCAAATTTAGCTAAGACATATACCTATAACTTTTCTTTTTTCACAAGTTACAAAATCTAGCTCTAACGAGCTCAAATGGGCCAAACAAGTTGCTAGATTTGCCCAAGGCACTCAATTGGCAGTTCAAGTCATGGAACAGTTATGGTTCCATTCACCATAACTTAAACGATACAAATAATATGATCCTGAAATTGGGTATGCAGATATATAACACATATATCTACAACTTTTACGTTTTGAGATAGTTAAAATAATGGTTGTAACATATTTGAAATCAAAGAACACAGTAGCTAACTTGGTTAGGGTTTACACCCTGACCAGTTTCACTAGAGAGAGGATTTCTCTTCCTATACACAAAAGCATGCAAAACCGTTTACATATACATAAATTGAAGACATAAAGGAACAACTTTTGTGTTTTAAACTTTTCCAGAATCAATTTCTATGTGCATCAAAATCGGTTTGCAAATCAGTGCCTATTAATGAACCTAAGCAACTCAAATCAACCCTATAGCAATAAGAATTGATTACTTACCAAGAACGAACTTGCAAAGGATCAATTAACTTCAAAAACTAAGTGAAACAAGGAAGAATTGAATTCTGAAATGAAGAAGAAGTCGGGTTGGAGAAGAAGGCAGAAATGGGGAAGAAATATGAACATAAAGCCAACTTGTTTTTTTGTCCTTTTCTCTTTTTCTCTTTTTCTCCTCTTCTCTTCTCTTTTCTCTTCTCATTTCTCATTTCTCTTCTCTTCTATTTCTCTTTTGTGTCATTTTCATTTTATTTTGTCTATATTATTATTATTATTTACATATATTTATAATTCCACTAATTCACACAATAATACAACTTAATCATTTGGCCTGATTTAACTAAATTAACAATGTAAATGTTTACTAATCTTAATCTAGTCATTTTGCTTACTTTAATTTAGTCACCTTATTCAATTCATTTCTAATACTTTGTTATCCTCATTTAGGTTATAATTACACACGTGTGACTCGATACAAGTGTCAAATACTAGGACACGTAGCTAGTGCATGTCATAAACTTGTTCCTACGAAAATACGTATGAAATACACGTGTTCTATTGAATTGTATGCAAGATGCTTATGTTTAATGAAATGCATGTGGGGAAGGTTGAGGATGTTACAAAATGTGTGAGATAACATGAATTATAAATATTTATTAAGGTAAGTTAAATTTATAATTGAGTTATGTATATATATTATCAATGAATTTGGTAATATTGTATAATCATGTATTTATTCCTGTATAATGATGTTGGATTATTGTGAACTATATTATGAATTATCTACCATGCAGTTTTGACAACTATATGTTAAAACATTTAGGTATATGGATTGAGATTTAAGTTAACTAGACTAAAATAATTTTAGAAAAATTAATTTAATTAAAATGAGTTATGGAAACTAATTAAATTAAAATAATATGTAAAAAAAATATTTAAATTAAGTCTATATGTGGAAATTTAATAAATGATTTAAAGAATATGGTAAGAAAGGAGATAAAATAGGAAACATGAGATGAGATAGTATGTTTAATATTTTATATATTACATATGGTTGAATATATGCAATTCATGTCTTGAAATGAATATAATGATAATATAATGGAATATAAATTTTATTTTATTATAATATTTTATAAATTTTATGATTTGATTTATTTAAATTATATCATGATTTTTTTATATGACCCACATTTGTGTGACTGCATGGGAAAACTTAAATATTTATATGTACGACTAAGCTAGAAATGGCTTAGCGTGGATTTTTTCGGGTAGGAACTGGAGCTTGTAAATAGTAAACTGTGAAGTTAATAGAGAAAGTACAAGCTCATACTAGACGAGACACGTCAGGATTGGTTGAAGGTCGGATGCATGTTATTTTTGCATTTTTTTCATTTTCATGCAGATGAGTTTGATAGACATGTATGGTACACAGTTAATAAATGTTTTGTATTTTGGTATTATATCTATATAATTAGATGTGAAGTAAAAGCCGTTAATTTTGATAGTTATAATGAAGTATAATATTTATGTAACATGATGGTATATTTTGATAATTGAATTCATATGTATATTCGAATATTAAGAAAAATAAATATTAATTAAGTTATTAAATGAAAATTTTAAACTCAGGCTAGTTTCATTTAGCTTGTCTGTGTCATTCCACTTATGTAATGGGATTATTCCTATTATATAGGTGGGATGCCATAGACATTGATAATTATTATATAGATATTGAAAATGATGAAAGTGACAATTTATTTCATGCAGTAAGTGATTATATTGACATCTTGAATTGGATAATGAAGAAAAAGAAGAGTCTGAGCTTGAATTTGAATATGATGATGATGGTGAAGAATCTGATGATGATGGTGGGATTCTAACAATCATGATGGTGATCAAGTGTAATGTTAAAACCAAAGATGTTATTTTCTTTTTGGTATTATGTACTATTCACAATTATATAATCACTTAAGATATGTTTGTATATTATTACATCAATGTAACTTTTATCATTGTTATTCTTTTTATCTACAGTTGATATTTGTGTTCATTGTTGCTTTTGATAGTGTTTACTGTTATTAAATGACTAATATGCAGATGGGTTGCATATCATCTGAAGATATATTACATGGCAAAAGCAAAGGTCCTACAAACCGATGAGAGCAATCGACGAAGAATAGTAGTTTCTCATATTGACCACCAATTCATGTACCACTTATTGGCTTAAAAGCTATAATTTGTGCATTGATGATTTTAAAACCAAGATTGAAGTGTTAGAATTTGTTATATTCTTATTATTGTAATTTTATATTTTAATGTACAAAAAGTTAGAAGCAAGGTGAACCTTCAAGAAATAGGCACATGTACATGAAAGAGATGTATTAAGGTATTAATGTAAAGTCATATCAATTGGTATCTAAAAGTGAAGCTCAAAGTATAAAAGTTTTTAAAATGAAGTATTTTTCACCAGTCAGAAAAATAGTATCTAACAAAGTATTATATCCGATTATTCTAATTTTATAACTGACATATTTCACAAAAAAAAACAAAATAACAATTAGTTTTTAGAAAATAAAAATCTATCTCTACTGGCTAGTTTTTGGCACCAAAACTATAAATACATGTTAGAAGGATATTTCAAATGTTGGAAAATCAAAGATTTCACAAGAGAAAGGTCTTTTACTCTCCTTAAATTATTTTTCTTCTATATTGAGCTTCATTTTTAGATATTCTCCATCTTGGCTTTAGTTCTTCTTTATGTAATTCATTGTTGACCATGTGAGTGATTGTTTTCTATTAGAGTTTGCAAGTTTAGCTTTAAAACTTGTTGTGGGGTTATTTATATCTAGATTGAAAATCTAATCAGGTATTTTTTAAATTCTACTTTGTAAAAAGTAGAATTTGAGCTTAAGAGAGTTAGGTAGAATTCTAGGGCTGTAATTGGCTCGATTTTTGCCCTTGAAAAGAATCATTAGTGGAGAGAAACTCTCAAGATTGAGCCTTAAGGAGTATATGTAGGCAAGAATATAAATTCAAATGTGTCAAGCTATTCTTCCTTTTCTTATTTTCAAGTATGATATTTTGATTTACTGAAAATATTTTAAATCTAACTTTTATGTGAAAAAGTATTCAAAATTATTTTTCCAAATATCCATTTGTGTTTACACTAGTTTGAAGTTTTTATTTAAATAAAAAAAATAATTTATTTAACAAAACCTGAATTTAGAGGTTGAAAGATATTTTTGGTCACAAACTTTAATTTTGTGGAAATAAATTTTAAATTATCCTTGTGTGTATTATCTACTAAGTATTAGCATAGTGTTAAAATACTCTAAAAATGTGAGTCATTTTATAAAGGCCAGAAAATATTAAAATCTTAATTTATCCCCCTTTTGAGTTATTTCAGAACCTACACCACCACATTCAGCATCAGGTTAAAGACAGTTTCTAGCACCAACACAATGATGTGTCAACATTTGTGATGCTTTTGTGTAGGGTTTTAGTACTAATATTGTGTATTTTTTGATGCATTTTGGTTTAATTTGGTGATTAGTTTTTGTTTTTGCCTTTGTAGGTCAAAAGTGGTGAAAGAGGTGGAAGAAGGTGGTTATAAGGCAAAAATGATAATTTAAGCTTGTTTGAGGTGCAATTGGGTGACTAAAGATGGTGGAAGATGTTTGAGAAGAAAGGTGTTACGTGCAAATGAAGATTATCGCGTGCAAATGAAGATTATCGCGTGCAAGTGAAGAAAAATTAAAGAAAGTTTTTACCGCACACGTGACATTTAGTGTGTGACACATTGAGAAGCATTTTATCATGCATGCGAGGATCGTCATGAGCTCATGACATGCCTAATTTCAGCAAAATGCAAGATGATGTCTCGAGCCTGGAAATTTAAGCCTGAATAGGATTCTTTACTATTTTAAAAGATGAATTAATGTATGTATTTTGGGAGGTTAGCACAAATTCAGACTCTAGTTTAATATTTATTGTAACTTTTAAGAGGATTTAGGTTTACGTATTCTTTTTGCAACTTTTTATTCACAATTCATTCTTAACACATTTAAGAGAGCTTTTGGCCTATAGACTTTAATTCCAGCAGAGTTTGATCTTTAATTGCGGAGCTATTTTGAATTCTTGAATATTGATTTAACATAGAGTCTTGAAGAATTGGGGACCAATCTTTCATCAAGATTTAAGTTATCAAATTTCAAGGGAGCTAATAGTTTTATTTTTCTTTATATTGTATTTATGTTTAAGTTTGATATTGTTATGGATATGATCATTGTAATAAGAATGTTAGGCTAAACATTTATTAGGCATTTAGTTAGCTACCCTTTTTTTTGTATGGATCTTTTTATATTTTTATGAATAAATTAATTTACTTTCCATTTCAATTGTGCTTTATTTGATTTCAAGTTAATTGAATGATTGATTGCCCACCAATTATTTAATTTAGAAATATTATTAGACAAACCATCTATAATTTGACCTAAAAATTGGATTGGACACTAATTAATTTATTGGTTTGATTGATTAGTGAATATAGGTGATTGCCCTAGAATTATTATTCATTATGCATTATTGATTAAAAAGGAAAATACAGAATTGGAGAAGCGAAGCTAAATACCTATTTTATATAATTGGTTATATTAATCGGTTTAGATTGCAAGTTTATTATTTCCATTTTTAGTTTAATTTAGTTAGTTCCATAATTAACCTCATGATTAGTTTAGAGTATTTTAGGTTTAATTTGTATTTTAATTTAGTGATTAATTAGATTAGTTATGAGTTTAAGCTGAACAAGTTCTTGTCATATTACAATAGTTCATACACTTGCGAGTTAAATTTGTGAACATCACACAACCATTGTGACTTTCATCGACACCATCACATTTATACCACAACCATCGACACCACCATAACCATCAACACCACCACAACTATCATCATCAGCTCCTCCATCAGCAAATATGTCGATCTTAAGGGGTTCTACATCAACATCTCCTACATTGCATCCTACTACATCATCTCTTTTAGTTGGTTCAACCTAATATTTACAATCTGATGCATCAATGGCAAAGTTGACCAATGGTAGACGATGACTTGATCTCGATCCTATGAGGTAATATTACGATTATTATTTTTTGAAATCTTTCCATTCATGATTTAGTCTATGTTTGATATATTATTTGTTTGTGTTTTATACATAATGAGAGTTTTATTCACACCCATACAACTTCTACTTCTATCATTTATAGTTTTTTGCTCGATTTGAGTGACAAAGGACATATATGGAAGATTGTGCTTGACAATGTGAGAATTTTATTGGCTTGGGTTTTAGGTAAAATCTAAATAATTTAGTTAAAAATATGATGAGGTGCATATGAATTTATTATTTTTTTTTTGTAGTTGATTGGTTGTTAGAGACCTCATAAATGAGGTCATGTTACTTATGATATAGTTGAAATTCTGCCAAAATTTCAGTTTGATATTAAATATTTAGTCTCTCTTATACTTGATTGGTTGTTAGAAGTCTCATACTTGAGGTCATATTTCTGAGTTTATAGATAAAATTCTGCCAAAATTTTAATATGATATTAAATATTTAATCTCTCTTGTGCTTGATTTATTATTAAAGGCCTCATACTTGAGGTCATATTACTGATGTTATAGATGAAACTCTACCAAATTTTTAGTTTGATATTAAATATTAATCTTATATGCATGTTGCAAGCCAAAAAAAAGTTGTATATGTTGTTTTTTTTCTATTTCAAAAGAAATTTACTTAGGATCTAGAGCTTGATAGTGTAATAAAGTGTAGATAGTTACAATGGGCCACTACAAGTTATGGTGACACTTTAAGTAAGTGGAGAGCATTTGATAGTACATCACCACGAGTTCCATAGCATGTTTGGGATAGGTGGTAGAAAGAATGGTTCACTTCTAAGTTCAAACAATGATCTAGTATTACCTTTAAAAACAAACTTAGTGAGATGAGTGACTCATGTTTAGGTCCCTGTAGGGGGTTCTATAATGTTATGGTTAAGCATAATATACGGATGGTATATTGATCATGATAACTTTATTTGAATTTGTCATTTATTTATGTATCAAGGCTATAAAATGTATGTTAGTGTTTATTTTTTAATTACTTATGCATTACGCTTGTAATTTTGTAGTTAATGTATTTTCTTTATTTTTTTCTAAAATTAGGCAAAAGAGTTAGGAAGTGAACCAAATTTTATAGAACTTTTTGAGTCAACACACACTAGAAAGATTGTCTCAGAAATTAAGTGCAAGGACCAGCGATATAAGATTATTGTAGTAAGTGTTTACCAAAATCAATAATTCTCCATATTTAAAATTTTGTTTGCTCACTTTTTCATTTAATCTTATACAATTTATATTTTTCTTGTCAAAATTTATATTGTTATATTGAGTGCATGCCTATAGAGAGTTTGATTCTCAACCAGTGGAGGGATCCAATGAGTCATGTAAGCCAAATTTAAGGCAATTATTTTTAAAGTCGGGTGATGGTTAGAAAAAACAGAAAATTTATGGATGGGCATTAAGGCACCATATTTCTACACTAGTACCTCCTCATTTCAATCCACTACAAAATCACAGGACATTTGTGCAAAGCAGTTGTGTGCTACTATTACACAAGATATACAGTAATGATCGAGTCATAAAAGCATCATATGTAAGAATAAATGTGCAAAGAACTTCGACTTGAGCTTTGAGACAAGATTTAGGACAAGATTCAAGACAAGATGCACGCAGAGATGACTTGTTCTGATCACATTTCAGTTTCAACTCCATAAAGATATTCACCTCATTCTGATGGCATGTAGGTCCATATATTAACAATATTGTAGAATTTTTAAATATTGAAACATTAATTTTAAAAATATTAATTTATAAAATATTTTAATATTTATTTCATGATTCATTTTTTTAGAAAATATTTATATTTCATTCAATTGAAATTTAAAATTAAAAATAAATTCAATTATAAAAATAGTATATATTAAAAAAGAAATTAGCATCAAAATAATTTGTCACTAAATGCTCGTCACAATTAGTGATGTCTCCAAATCTTGTTGCTAATGTATTAGGTTAAAGTGACTAAAATGCCCTCAAAAATTTTAGCGATGGATAGAAATTTATTGCCAATCAATGATGGACTTTCTGTTGCTACGATGGCCGTCATAACAGCTCTCGCAACTACATTTCAGTGATAGCTTTTTCATCTCTAATTATGTTGCTAAACTTAGCAACAACCTTCATATCCATCACTAGATGTCTTGCGAGGAGCAATTATGCGATGGATTAACTGAGATTCGCGATGAAACTCTTAATCCGTCGCTAAATTGTATTTTTCTTATTGTGATACAAGAATATTATAATAGCTTTTTTTGCTTCATGTAAGTCTTGTTTGGTATTGTATTTAGAAAAATATTTTTTGGAAAAAAAATTATTTTTATTTTTTTAAGTTTTGAAAATTGTTTTTGAATGCTTTTCCTACAAGTAAATTTGAAAATAAAAACAATTTATAAAAATTTATAAAAACTAATAATTAAATAAATAAGTTCTAAATCTGTTTTTTTTTTTACAACAAACAATAATCTCAAATACCCAATATTAATCCCAAACACTTCTGGTATTAATCAACTATTCAATTCTCATTTACATAACAATTAAGCACAATTGTAAATAATGAGAAAATGATCTCAAGTGGCAAAAGATTTTTAATGAACAAAAAGCAAACTCTGTGCATTTAGTGTTGGATCCCAAAATTAATATTAACTAATTGATTCCTTGGAAAGTTGCTTAGTCTTTGTAAATTAAACAAAAAATAATTCGACAAAATGGATTGAGTTGTCTAATAATCTCCATAGATATTTTTTTTTTATTTTCCTTAGGAATTGATTAAAATTTAGAAATTGGCTAGCAATCCTAAAAATTAATTAATAGTTGTAATATTCTTTCTAAAATATATTTTGAACAGTTTTTGATATATGCTAATTCAATAAATGTTATTTGAATGTAGGGAAAATTGATAGCTGATGAGGACTTTATTTCTATTTTAGAAGTACAAGCTATACAAATCTCAAATATTTATATATTTAAATTAAATTATTTAATTAAGATGCGTCTATGCTTTATGCACTTTAATTATTAACACATCCATTGCATGAATATGCTCTATTATTCAATTCTTAAAATAGCATCTCTTAAAATTTTCAAAAAAAAAAGATACAACATAATACTTATGCATAAAGCTTTAAGAAAGTGTTGATTGTTTCAATTATAGAATATTTATTTAATAACATTAAAAGCCATAACAATGCACTATTCCTATAGTAGTGGTTTTTTCCAAAAATTCCCCTCCAAAATGATGACATTTTACATATTACACTTTGACCATTACTGTTCCATATTACGACACCATTCTTTGTAAGTTCAGTACCTATTTTCATCATTTTACTCAATGTTAGATTTACCCTAATCATCCCTTTCTTTGTCCCTTTTTGCTTTGGAGCTGCCCACCTACCTTTCTCCTCAAATTTCTCCACATAACTCTATTTATCTCTCTTCTGAAATTTCTACACTTCTTCATTTCTTTCTACGTTCAGGGCACCAATCTCTCTTTCTCCTTTGACCTCTACTTTGAAATTTGTCCACAAACCTCTCTTTACCTCTCTCTAAAATCTCTCCATAAACCATTTTTTTGGACTGTGTTAATCGGTGGCCACAGGTAACTATCGATCACTTCTGCTTTCCTTGATTTGTTATTTCTTACTTAATTTTCATTTTTTTTTCTTTTCTTTATTGGGATATCTTTTTTGTTGGGTTTCTATGCCCATAGAAGCTGGTTCAAGTCCCCACTAATTTGGATTTAGTTTCATATAAGTTTTTCTTTTTGTTTGACGAGTTAAGTGATAAAGAAAAAATATTTTTTTCTCTCTTTTTTTCTTTTTGCTTTTGTTAATAAAATGTTTAGAAAGTATAAAGTAGGAAAATATTTTTTATTTGTTTGTTTTTGTAAGTGTAAAATCTTTGAGGTATTGTTTGATCTTGAAATTATGCTTTTTTCTTTTCTTTTCTTTTTTCCTTTTAGGAGATAGTGGTGAAACCTATACAAGAAATGGTCACAAATGCATATCTAGAATGAGGCTGGCCATGCAACATGGTTGACTGGAAAGTTTGAATGGCACACCCAGTTATCCCTTGGCATAACAGAACTCTATGTAAGGTAAAAGTCTAAAACTTTATGAGTTTCTATTGTGGTTTTGTTGATGGGTTAATGTGATTTTGCTTATTTATGTTTTCAACTTTGTCTTTGATTTTGATGAAAATAAGCATCTTTAATCCCATTTAGTAAACACAAAAGTCAGTATTCACTTAGCAATTGTTAGTTTAAGTAGGATGTATTATTGTGTATATGGTGACCTGTGACAAGTGTCAAGAAATTCATGGAGATGAGTTGCTCCTCTTACACACCCATTAGGTAGTTTTATTGGATTTTTGTGTTTGGTAGCATTCATTTCTTCTTATCTTAGCTTCTTAATTTTGATTGCCTTGTTGTTATTTCTTAAGCTGCAGCTATAATGTCTTTAGGGTACTTAATTTTTATCATTATTTTCTTCTTTTTATGCTTAAAGTTTCATATTATAGTTCTTTGTTATCAAGATAATTATGTTCACGCATCATCATAGATTATTGTAACAATTTTAGCGTTTTATTATGTAGTATAGATATAGATTGTCTCTTGGGCTTAATTGGTTGTTTGTGATTTTTATATAATACCTATTGATCTAGTTTGGTTATATGCAGATTAGAATTTTAGACTTTTAACTGCTTTTGTAGATAAATGATTTTGAATTATGTATAAATTGAAATTAAAGGATTTGTAAAGGTATTTTTGAGCTATAATTTATTGATTCTTATTGAAATAATTAAAAATATAGGCAATTCCTTTATTATTTTGCAAAATTTAGTTGTCTACCACTTACTTTGCCCCCTGCCTATAGATGTCAATGAGATTTCTCACTTGCATTATCTGTTTTAGTGTGAAATGACTATTAATTCCCTATGTATTTGACATGCAACATTTTCTCCTTACATTTTTTTTAATTTGTTGCTTCTGACATTGTTATTAATCTATTTTATTTATGGGTGGGGCAGATGATAGTATCCTCAACTGGTGGTTGGTGTATTAATGGAGTCTTTTAATGCTTTCCACCATTTTTACATTTATACCTCTAGGGTTACTTTTTTACAATTGTCTTTTTTTGTGAATAGAGGTCCTATATTGTCTTTTCGCTTTAACTATCTCAAGTTTTGAATTTCTTTTTCTTTTCACTATCTGCTCTCCCTTTTTTGTGTACTTTAATTTGAAACTTACTTTTGCTCTTCCTTCCTGTTTTTCTTTTTCTTTCTTTTGTTCCTTATTATACCATCCCACACTAATTCTTCTTTTGCTTCTTTTGATTTTTGGATTTTGTTCATTTTTTTTATAATGTTTTTAAAAAAGTCTTTTATGATTTTCTTTTCCTTATTTATCATGCCTGAGTACCGATCATTATTATGTTTATTCTTCTTCTTTTTTTATAATGGTTTTAGATGGATTTTTGCTGCTTTTCGTTTACTTCTTCACCCTGACTGAGCTCCAACCTATATTGTGTCATTTGGTTCCTTATTGTGAAAAGGTTAGAAAAAATTATTTCTTTTACAGAATTGGCATTTTGCTTTTCTATTTATCTTAATTATTTAGAACGTTTTTCCTATGTTGTACTTTTTTATTCCAACGCATTATGGACTGTGCAAAATTTCATCTCAATTGCATGCTTTTTTTTGTAATTGGTTGTTTTGGTATTGGACTTTCTTTTAAAAAAATATGGGCTAGCAACTTATGGACTATGATTAAATTTATTGATTTATTGATTGAATTTTCAAAATGATATTTAGGCTATTATTTTCTGTTTCTATTATATCATTATTTTGCATTCTATTTTATTTATTGTGCAAAATTTCATCTTAATTACATGTTTTTTAGATTTTTTTTTTGTTTTTTGTAGTTTTTGTCTTGGCCTTTTTTTAAAAAAAAAATTAAGGCTAGCTGTTTATGAGTTGTTATTGAATTTATTGATTGTTTGATTTTTTTTTTCAGAATGTAATATAGGCTCCTATTTTCTCTCTATAGTGTTACTGTTTTGTAGTCTGTTTAAGTGTTTTAAAATGACAAGCACTTCTACTAGTTGCTTTCTTCTTGATCATAAAGTTGATAATCTAAACATTTCTTTAGTGTATCTAACTGTTGATTCATTCCCACCTCTTAGTTTAAGTTGTACTTTTTCCTCAATGTTTGGTTACAAAATCTATTGCATTAAAGAAAGTTGATATGATATGTTGAATCTTAAGTTACTTTCTTCCGTTTTATTGATACTTAAACATGTATTTAAATATATTTTAAATTTATAGTGTTTTCATTGACTGATTAGTTTTTTTTTTAAATTGTAATGATATTGCATATCTTTTGTATTGTCTCAAATCTGCCTAGAATTCAATATATCAATGTCATTAATTTTATCTATCATTGATTCATTGACACCTCTTAACTTAAGTTGTAAGTCGATATGATATGTTGACTCTTAGATTACTTTTTATTAACACTAATACATGTATTTAGATATATTTCCAGTTTATAGTGTTTTCATTGGTTGAGTAGTTTTTTTTAAAATTGTTATGATATTGCATATCTTTTGAACTATCTCAAATCTGGATGAAATTTAATGTGTCAATCTCATTAATTATGGTTCACTTATTAACACATGTGTTGTAGTTAAATTTACTTATTAGCCCCCTCTATGTTTCCTGTCTTCTATAAATGTAAAGTCTCTGGCCTGTATCTACACCTTCAACTTTTCTCACTCTGAAATCTTTTATATGCTCACTGATCCATAATATCTTGGCAATATATTAGTTCTGAAATATTTTATTTGCATTTGTTCGTAACCTTCCAATTCAAAGGTAATTAATTTATATAATGCCTGATTTTTCTAAAAAAATTTAAATCTACTACTATTTTCATATAATTGCTTAGTTTGGCATGCATGTTCTTATGAACTTTGCTATCTTATTTTTTAAATGTCTTTTCTTTGCAATTATTATAAATTAACAAAAAAATGCTTAGTTACCCAATTTTACTTATAAAGAGCATTGTAAATTTATTGATATTGTATAATTTATGTGCTTGATAATCAATTATCTTACTTGAAAAAAATGATAGAAATTAAACATGTATTTTTTTGTTGCTAGAATCTCATTACATCATATAATAAATATAGTTTATAATGAAACTAACCAGTAATGTTAATTTGACTTGATATTTAGTAACTTCTACTGTCTTAATTAAATTTTTTCCCTTAATGGTGCTTGATTTTTTTTAATTGTTATTGTTCATAGATGTCTATCAGAAAGTCAGATATCTTAGCTGAAAAAATGTCATAAATTGAGCATGTTTTTTTTGTTACTGGAATCTCATTACATCATATAATAAATATAGTTTACAATGGAACATGCCAGTTCTATTTATTTAACTTGATATTTAGCAACTTATATTGTCTTAATTGCATTTTTTCCTTAATAGTGTTTAATTTTTTTTATTGTTATTGTTCATAGAGGTCTACCATCCAAATCCCCTTAATATTATACTTAATGTTGTCCTAGAACAAATAGAGCTGTCTATAGTAGCATATGACTGTCAAACTGCAGTAGAAGGCACATTTACATGCACTCTGTATTATCCATATGAGGATGGCACCGGAGCTAGATTTTTATCTTACAGTGTTGGAATCAGCATGAACATTGCTTTGGAAGCCAAAAATATGGCATCAATGATTGCTTTGGATCATATTAAGGCTTTGTGTGGTCTTGAAATTATAGACTACAACTACCAGAAACTTATGATATCCAAGATAAATGTTGATGTATTTGTTTATACTGAAATAGGATCTCTTAAAACATCATATGAGCAACTGATTTCTGATTATATTTTATTAGCTAGAAAATATGAGAAGGTTGTGAAAATATTAAAGAAGGTTAGGAATATTTTTGAAGGCCTGTCCCATTTGGTTTAGTCAAGTGTAATGATAGTTGTTGGCCTATGTTGGACTGTCTTTTTTTTTGGGACATCAAGTATTTTGGGTTTGTAATATTTAAGAATTTCATTCACTTACTTTCCAACTTCATGTTTTGATGTACTTTTTGTGATTCTTGATAGTTGGTGTATGTATTGTCCTTCTCATTTAACTAAATGAAAAACTTTCAAGTTATTTAGAATCTTTCTCATTTTCCCTTTTCAATTTCTATTTTTTGATCTCTTATTTATTTTAGCACTCTAATTCCCTACACTAATTGACGACATAAAGGGTTAGCACACACCATTAAAAAATTGGAAAATCATAAACATGGATAATAAAAGTTGAGAAGGCATAAACATGTATATAATAATGATTGTGGTTGTATGTAACAAAAACTGAAAATTACCTATACAAAACATTTATAAAAGTTTCTAAAAGGAACAAAGTAATGTATGGAAAATAGTTTGTTAGATATTAAGTAATTGACAACAAAAAACTAAAACAGTTGAGCATCAAATACAAGGCATTAGGCCATATTATGCATTAATCGTTCATCGGTGGATAAAAAAAACATTAAACAAAACTCACACATAACTTTGCACATTCTTAAATTGTGGCAGTTTTTTTAATAAACTTTTCTAATTATAATACTCTTATATCATAACCAATAGTAGTATTAAATAACAATTATTCTGCAACCCAAAAAAAATATTTGATGTAACTACACTTTTTAAATTATTATTATCCATTAAAATTTTGAATATTAAAAAAAACTTAGATTTTTGTAGAGAAATTTAATTTTAATCATGATTTTAAAAATTAAAAGTTCCTAATGCTTTGATATAAAATATATTACATGTTGTCTACCAAGCAACAAACTAAACTATAATAACTAACCGAGCCTTATAGAAGATCAAAATTAAAACAAATACAAAAAATAATAATATTAATTTATTAGAAAAAAAAAGTATAAAAAACTCATATTTACTGCGCTGGTTGACTATATAAAAGAGTTGACATATATCATACTAAAAATTAGAAAAATATAAACATGCACATAATGGTAATTGTAATTGCACGTAAAAAAATCTACCCAATTAAACCCATCATATAATGAAAATTGGTCAATGTTATGCAGCTCATTTGTAAAACATTGAGAAAGCAAGAAAAAATAATAATGATTGCAATTATATGTGTTACTAATTATATAATATAATAGGAAGTAATATATTTAGGAATAATTGTAGATATTAGTTTTCTATTGTAGAGATCCTTTTATGTATATATATATATATATATGCATGTAACATATGTTAATGATATGAAGAATACAATTTTCCTATTTTCTTCTTTGATTTCATGGTATCAGAGCATTTGAGTGTCAAAAATTTGCCCTAAACCAGGAAATTTTTTTAGGTTCTTCACAGGTCTGCTGAATTTTCCACCATTAGGGTTTGAAATTTTTTAGGTCATTCATTTGGAGTGGCCTTTTTTTGTCACTGCCTACTTAAGGAGGAGTATCACTCGCCTACCAGCCTCTCCCTAGAATCCGGTGATCAGAAGCTCCACGAGTGAACCTCACGCGCCGCCACAAGATTCTTTAGCAGATCCACTCACTGGTGTGTGAAGGCATGTCCGGTACCGTCTCATCCTCTGATCACTTTTTTCGATGTCGTCCTGGTCAGTCCAACACATATTTGTGCTCAATTCTTCATTTTAGGGATCTGGTCTTGTGTTTGGTGCTTTCAGAAATCTTTGCTGCCATATTTGTGTCTCCAATTTGTCTCTAATTTGTGCCCTATTTGTGAAGCTATAAAATTATTCTTTATGAGTTATGTCAGATAAAAAGGGCATCATGGTATCTGATTTGATTCCAGTGATGTCCAAAATCACTAAACACAAGTTTAATTGATCTAATTATCAAGATTGGAGTAAAACTGTTCAACTCTATTTGTGGATTATTGATAAGGATACTCATATGACTGAGGATCCACTGAAAGATGAATTGAGGCAAACTTGGCTACGGGAGGATGCTCAATTGTTCTTGAAGATTTAGAATTCGATTGACAGTGAGGTAATTGGTTTGATTAATCACTGTGAATTTGTTAAAAAATTAATAGATTATCTTGATTTCTTATATTTCGAGAAAGGGAATATTTCTCGCATTTATAAGGTATGTCAATCGTTTTATTGTGCAAAGAAACAAGACAAATATCTTATCAGTTACTTTAAGGATTTCAAAAAAACCTATAAGGAACTTAACATGTTACTATCATTTAGTTCTGATGTGAAGGTTTGGCAGAGTCAAATAGAGCAAATGGCAGTTATGAGTTTTTTGGCAGGACTTCCTTTTGAATTTGAGACTGCCAAATCTCAAATTCTCTCTGGTTCTAAAATTTCCTTCCTACAAGATATCTTTAGTAGGTACTTCGTACTGAAGGTACTCTCCATGTACCGTTCAGTGGTGCTCTTGTTAACCGAAATACTAGTTATAAGCATGGGAAGTTCTAATCCAGGCATGGCAATAAAAGAGGGGGATATAACAATTATGAAACTCGCACACAGGATCTGGGTGGCATTGTTTGTCATTATTGTCATAAGCTAGGACATATGAAACGTGATTATACGAAACTTCAGAACTCAGAAACCTCACTTGACACATTTAGTATCGACTAATGTTGTTCCTGAACACTCAATTCTTGTCTCTACAGATGAGTTTGCCAAGTTTTCTCAGTACCAAGAATCATTGAAAGCTTCATCTACTTCCATAACTACCATCGTCGATTCAGGTAAACTAAATACATGTTTTATTTCCTCATCCTCCAAATGGGTCATTGATTCTGGTGCCACAGATCACATGATAGGTAATTTTAGTCTTTTCTCTACATTTCAATCTCATACATCTCCCTCTAGTATTACTTTAACATATGGGTCATCATCTTATGTTCATGGATCTGGTTCAATTACCCCGACCCTTCTACTTCCTATGTCATCTATCTTACATTTACCTAAATTATCTTTCAATTTAATCTCTGTTAGTCAATTGACTCACCATCTTAACTGTTGCATCTCATTCTTTCCTGATTATTGCTTATTTCAGGATCTTATGACGAAGAAGATTATTGGTAAAGGAGATGATTCTGGAGGTCTCTACATTCTTGACACACAGATACCTAAATCTCTTGTTTGTTCTGGTGTCACATCTCTTTTTAAGGTGCATTGTAGGTTGGGTCATCCCTCACTTCCTTTGCTTAAAAAGTTTTGTCCCCAGTTTAGTAGAGTATTTTTAGTAGATTGTGAGTCTTGTAAGTTTGCTAAACACCACTGTGTTAGCTCTAGTTCCAAAGTCAATAATAGAGCTAGTTTTCCTTTTGAATTGGTTCATTCTTATGTTTGGGGTCCTTGTCCTGTATTGTCTAAAACTAGATTTAAGTATTTTGTTATTTTTGTTGATGATTATTCTTGTATGACTTGATTATATTTAATGAAAACTTGTTCTAAATTGTTTTCTTAGAAACCGAGTTTTATTTGAGCTTAAAAATATTTTCAATAAAAATTCATATACCCCGACAAACTTTAATCTTCCTGCACCTGATAGATCATTTTTGTATGATAACACTAATAGATTAATAGTTGAAGAACTTAGTTATAATATAATGGAATTAAAAATAAAGCATGATGAAATGGTTATAACTCTAACCAGTGAGCAATGAATTATATACAATGATGTAATCAACATAGTTAAAAATAATAAAAATGGATTATTTTTTATTTATGGTCATGGAGGCACATGTAAGACATATCTTTACGAAAATATTATAGCAAATCTTAGATCTAATGGAAAAATAGTAATTGTTGTTTCATCATTTGGTATAGTGGCATTATTATTACTAAGTGGAAGAATAGTTCACTCTATATTTAAAATTCCAATTGATTTGATTGAAAATTCAACATGTGAAATCAAAAAAGGTACCCAATTGGCTCAACTAATAGAACAAAGTTCTTTAATTGTTTGGGACAAAGCCCTATGAGTCATCAATATTGTTTTGAAGCACTTGATAGAACCATTAGAGACATATTAACTTTTGAAAATAATGGTATGAGTAAATTTCCTTTTAGTGGTAAAACTTTATTATTAGGAGGTGATTTTAGACAAATTTTATCTATTACTGTTAATGGTAGTAAATAATATATTATTAATGCATCCTTAACAAAATCCCATTTATGGAAACTTTTTAAAGCTTATAAATTAACAACTAATATACATTTATTATCAAATTCTATAAACAGATACGAAAATAGTGAATTATTTGATTTTGCTAATTGGATTTTATCAATAGACGATAGATCAGTTCCTTTCAAAAAAATTACTAAACCTTTAGATGAAATTATCAATAAAATATACCCCTTATTTATAACTAAATATACTTATCCTTTTTATATGAAAAAACGAGCCATAATTACACCTACAAATGAAGTGGTAGATATAGTAAACTAACATATGTTAGACTTGTTACATGAAGAAGAAAAAACATATTATAGCTTTAATTCAATTTGTAAAACATCAAATAATGTAGATGCATTAGAAGTTCTTTACCTTGTCGAATTCTTAAATTCTTTAAATTTTAATGGTTTTCTACAACATCTGCTTAAATTAAAAAAATGTTCCAATAATATTACTTAGAAACATCAACCCAAGTATTATCTATGTAATAGAACAAGATTATTAATTATTAGTGTAGGAACAAAGGTAATTGAAACCCAAATTCTTACAGGAACACACAACGGTGAAATAATATTTATTTCTCGAATCATTTTATTAATAAACAATGGAAAATGACCTTTTATATTAAAAAGAAGACAATTTCCAATTAGAATATGTTATTGTATGACAACAAATAAAAGCCAAGACGAAGCACTAAAATAAGTAAGTCTTTATCTATATGATTATGTTTTTTTTTTATCATGGACAATTATAGTCGCACTTTCTAGAGTAATATCATATGAAGGTTTGCATATTATAATAAATAATAAATAAGACATACAAAATAATGACACCTTGAGATACACAAAAAATATTGTTTATCATGAAATATTTAGTGATTTATATAATTACCTATAATAATACTTTTAATATTGACTTATTATATAGCATTAATTGTTTAGATCCTTTAAAAAAATAGATTCCCTATCGAAGATGTCCCATGTGTTTATATCACAAATTGATAACCGCAGCAGAAACATCCGATTAAAAGTACACATTACAAGAGTTTGGGATTTTAACAACATTTATAATCCTAATGAGTTATACATGTAATATCCAGTGATTTAGGCCCCGATTGAGCGTGACCGTAGTGGGGTGCATAGATTCAATCGGAGTCTAAATTTAGACCCATAAAAAATGACAAATAATAAGAAAAAATAATTAAGAGTATTATTATTTGGGAATTAAAAAGGTTAGAGCTAGAACTGGAAAAAATAAAATTACTCTACGAACAAAATCAGTATTATTGGAATTGTAGGGGAAAATTATGAAGATGAGGAAATTTGTAACATCCTTGACTTTCCCCACATGCATTTTATTGAACATAAGCATCTTGCATACAATTCAATTGAACACGTGCATTTCATACGTATTTTTGTTGGAACAAGTTTATGGCACGCACTAGCTATGTGTCCTAATATTTGGCAATTGTATCGAGTCACACGCGTATCCTTATAACCTAAATGATGATAAAAAAAAAAGTATTAGAAATGAATTGAATAAGGTGACTAAATTAAAGTAAGCAAATAGACTAGATTAAGATTAGTAAACATTTACATTGTTAATTTAATTAAATCAGGCCAAATGATTAAGTTGTATTATTGTGTGAATTAGTGGAATTACATATATATGTAAATAATAATAACAATATAACATAAAATGAAAATGAAACAAAAGAGAAATAGAAGAGAAGAGAAATGAGAAATGAGAAGAGAAAAGAGAAGAGAATAAGAGAAAAAGAGAAAATGACAAAAAAACAAGTTGGCTTTATCTTCATCTTTCTTCCTCATTTCTGCCTTCTTCTCCAGCCTGACATCTTCTTCAATTTCCTCCATTTCAGACTTCAATTCTTCCATTTTTCACCTATTTTTTGCACTAAATTGATCTCTTGAAAGTTCTTTCTTGGTAAGCAATCAATTCTTATTGCTATAGGGTTGATTTGAGTTGCTAAGATTCAATAATAGGTACTGAATTGCACCCCGATTTTCATACACATAGAAATTTATTTTGGAAAACTTTAAAACCCAAGAATTGTTCCTCTATGTCTTATATTTATGGATATGTAAACGGTTTTTCATGATTTAATGTATAGCAATAGAAATCCTCTCTCTACTGAAACTGGTCAGGGTGTGAACCCTAACCAACTTAGCTATTGTGTTATTTGATTCCGAATATGTTAAAGCCATTATTTGAAGTATCTCAAAATATAAAAGTTGTATATATATGTGTTTTGTATCTTTATACCAAATTTTGGGTTCATAGGTCATTAAAGTTTGAGTTATGGGGAATGGAACCATGACTGTTCCATAGTTTGAACTGCCTACTGAGTGCCCTGGGCAGATCTAGAAAGTTGTTTGGCTAATTTGAGCTCGTTAAAGCTAGATTCTGTAACTTCTCAAAACATCAAAGTTATAGATATATGTCTTCGATAACTTTTGGTACTAATTGTAGCTTAATTGGTTATATATAGACTAAGTTATGGCCTTTGGAAGTCATACTGGTCCGGAAGCCAATTCTATTCTGGACCAGTAAAATGTTTGTTATAATTTGAATCCCTTAGAGACATAATTGATAAAAGTTGTAATCATTAAATATTTTCCATATGAACCCATATAAGTTTCTGTAAATTTTCATTAAAATAGGACTTATAGATTATAAGGTATGATGAACCCAAATGAGTATCCTAAAACTGCCTAAAGGCAGAAAACAAGGCAGAACACAAAACACACTTAGAAATTCTACAAAATATTGTACAATGATCCAATTGCAGGAGTTACTTGACAAAGGGTATATTAGACCAAATGTATCACCTTGGGGAGCTCTAGTGTTATTTGTTAAAAAGAAAGATGGAACAATGAGATTGTGCATCGATTATAGGCAACTGAACAAAATGATGGTGAAGAACAAATATTCGTTGCCCAGAATAGATGATTTGTTTAACCAGTTGCAAGGAGTCCAAATATTCTCCAAGATTGATTTGAAATCAGGCTATTACCAGCTGAAGGTAGCAGAAGCAGATGTTCCAAAGACTGCCTTTCGAACCAGGTATGGACATTATGAATTTTTAGTAATGCCATTTGGGTTGACTAATGCTTCAGCTGCATTTATGACATTAATGAATATGGTGTTTCAACCATATCTAGATAGGTTTGTGATAGTATTTATTGATGACATATTGGTGTACTCAAAGAATAGGGGAGAACATGAACAACATTTAAAAGTTGTGTTGCAAACTTTGAGGGAGAAACAATTATATGCCAAATTGAGTAAATGTGAATTCTGGTTAGATCATTTGGTATTTCTTGGACATGTGGTGTCGTGTAAGGGCATAGAGGTTGACCCAAAGAAAATTGAGGCTATGGTAAATTGGGAAGCTCCTAAAAATATTTCAGAAATGCATAGTTTTCTAGGTTTAGCCGGATACTATCGCAGATTTGTTGATGGATTCTCCTTAATTTCTAGCCCTTTGACTAAATTGTTAAGAAAGAATGTGCCTTTCAAGTGGACTCCAGAATGTCAGAGGAGTTTTGATGAACTAAAATACAGACTAACCTCAGCACCAGTGTTAACTATCCCTATAGATACAGGTGGGTTTACAGTATATAGTGATGCTTCTCACCAAGGCTTGGGATGTGTATTAATGCAACATGGTAAGGTGATAACTTATGCATCTAGGCAACTGAGACCACATGAGATCTCATATCCAGTGCATGATTTAGAATTGGTTGCAGTTGTATTTGCATTGAAGATTTGGAGGCATTATCTGTATGGTGAGACATTCCAAATCTTCACAGACCATAAAAGTTTGGGTTATTTGCTGACACAAAAAGAGTTAAACATGAGGCAAAGATGATGGTTAGAGCTATTGAAAGATTATGATTGTACAATTGAGTACCATCCAGGGAAAGCCAATGTGGTAGCAGATGCATTGAGTAGGAATGCCAGTAGCAGTGTAGCTCATTTACAAACATCCTCTTTTCCATATTTGATTCAATTATGATCCATGAACATTGAATTAAATAAGCATTATAGAGGATCACTGATTGCTACTCTTCAAGTCAGACCTATGCTAAATGAGAGAATTAAAGAAGCACAAAGCAAAGATCCTGAATTATATGAGAAAATTGATGTGGTAAGGCAGGGAAATAATACAGAGTTTCATTTGCAGAATGATACACTGATGTTAAAGTCACGCATATGTGTTCCAGACACTGAGAACTTGCGTCAGGAAATAATGGAAGAGGCACACAATGCACCATATATAATGCACCCAGGGATGACAAAGATGTATCACAGTTTAAGGCCTCATTACTGGTGGCCAAGAATGAAGAAAGACATAACAGAATATGTTTCCAAATGCTTGACATGTCAGCAGATTAAAATTGAACATCAGGCACCAGTTGGTAAACTACATCCATTACCAGTGCCAGAATGGAAATGAGAAAGAATAACGATGGATTTTGTCTATGGATTGCTAAGAACTCCACGGAAAAATGATGCAGTATGGGTAATTGTTGACATATTAACCAAGTCAACACATTTTCTACCTATCAGATGGGGCTGTACACTTGAGAGTTTGGCCAAATTATATGTGAATGAGATAGTCAGATTGCATGGCATTCCTGTGTCCATTGTGTTTGATAGAGATCCACGGTTTACTTCACATTTTTGGGTGAGTTTACAGAATGCATTGGGAACAAAATTGAACTTTAGCACTGCATTCCACCTACAAACTGACGGACAATCAGAGAGGACTATACAGACATTAGAATAAATGCTTAGAGCATGTTCTATGGAATTCAGAGGTGCTTGGGATGAATATATAGCATTGATTGAATTTGCTTATAACAACCAGTATCATAGCAGTATCCATATGGCACCATATGAAGCATTGTATGGCAGAAAGTGTCGAAGCCCCATCATTTGGGATGAAGAAGGAGCACGTGCATTAGAAGGGCCAGAGATAGTGCAAGACACAGTGGATAAGATCAAGGTTGTCAAGAACAAGCTAAAGGCAGCACAGGACAGGCAGAAAAGTTATGTTGATCGCATAAAAGGGAGATGGAATACGAGTTAGGTGAAAAGGTGTTTCTTCATGTATCTCCATGGAAAGGGATAATCCGATTTGGTAAGAACGGTAAATTGAGCCCAAGATATATAGGGCCTTATGAAATTCTTAAGAAGATTGGTCCATTGGCTTATAGGTTGGCTTTATCACCCGAGAGGCTCAAATAGATAATGTGTTTCATGTGAGCATGCTTAGAAGATACAGGTCAAATCCTACACATGTACTTAAAGATCAAGCTATCGAGATTGCAGAGGACATGAGTTATATAGAAGAACCAGTGGAAATTATCGGATACAAGACTAAACAACTGAGAAATAGAGAAATACCTTTAGTAAAGGTATTATGGAGAAACCATTCACAAGAAGAGGCAACATGGGAAACAGAAGAGAATATGAAAAAGCAATATCCACACCTGTTTTCAGGTATTAATTTCGAGGATGAAATTTTTAAAAGGAGGGGAGAATTGTAACATCCTTGACTTTCCCCACATGCATTTCATTGAACATAAGCATCTTGCATATAATTCAATTGAACACGTGCATTTTATACGTATTTTTGTAGGAACAAGTTTATGGCACGCACTAGCTACGTGTCCTAGTATTTGGCAATTGTATCGAGTCACACGTGTATCCTTATAACCTAAATGATGATAACAAAGTATTAGAAATGAATTGAATAAGGTGACTAAATTAAAGTAAGCAAAATGACTAGATTAAGATTAGTAAACATTTACATTGTTAATTTAGTTAAATCGGGCCAAATGATTAAGTTGTATTATTGTGTGAATTAGTGGAATTACATATATATGTAAATAATAATAATAATAATAAAAATATAACATAAAATTAAAATGAAACAAAAGAGAAATAGAAGAGAATAGAAATGAGAAATGAGAAGAGAAAAGAGAAATGAGAAGAGAAAAGAGAAGAGAAAAAGAGAAAAGGACAAAAAAACAAGTTGGTTTTATCTTCATCTTTCTTCCCCATTTCTGCCTTCTTCTCTAGCCCGACTTCTTCTTCAATTTTCTCCATTTCAAACTTCAATTCTTCCATTTTTCACCTATTTTTTGCACCAAATTTATCCCTTGCAAGTTCGTTCTTGGTAAGTAATCAATTCTTATTGCTATAGGGTTGATTTGAATTGCTAAGGTTCAATAATAGTCACTGAATTGCACCCTGATTTTAATGCACATAGAAATTGATTCTAGAAAACTTTAAAACACAAAATTTATTCCTTTATGTCTTATATTTATGGATATATAAACGGTTTTGCATTATTTGGTGTATAGGAAGAGAAATCCTTTCTCTACTGAAACTGGTCAGGGTGTGAATCCTAACCGAGTTAGCTACTGTGTTCTTTAATTTTGAATATATTAAAGTCATTATTTGAAGTATCTCAAAACATAAAAGTTGTAGATATGTGTTTTGTATCTTTATACCAAGTTTCAGGTTCATAGGTCATGTAAAATTTGAGTTATGGGGAATGGAACCATGACTGTTCCATGGTTTGAACTGCCTATTGAGTGCCCTAGGCAGATCCAAAAAGTTTTTTGGCTAATTTGAGCTCGTTAAAGCTAGATTCGGTAACTTCCCAAAACATCAAAGTTATAGATATATGTCTTCGCTAAATTGTGGTACTAATTTCAGCTTAATTGGTTATGTATAGACTAAGTTATGGCATTTGGAAGTCATACTGGTCTGAAAGCCAATTCTATTTTAGACCAGTAAAATGTTTGTTATAATTTGAAGCCCTTAAAGACATAATTGATAAAAGTTGTAACATTAAATATTTTCCATATGAACCCATATAAGTTTCTGTAAATGTTCATTAAAATAGGACTTATAGATTATAAGGTATGATGAACCCAAATGAGTACCCTGAAACTGCTTAAAGGCAGAACACAAAACACACTTAGAAATTCCACAAAATATTGTACAATGATCTAATTGGTCTAAATTTTAATATGGTCTATAATTATATGTTATTTTTAATTATGAATAAGAATTAGATTAATTGGTCAAGTATAGAAAAAGTTATAGGCTAAACAGTCCCATAAGGTCACACTGCCTCATAGAAAAAATCTTAACTATTGACATGAACAATGCATATTAATTTGTTTAAGCCACATTAAATCTCCCTAATCATGAGTTAATCGATTATGCTTTCATATTAGGCTCGCAACATATTAAAGACCCACAAGGAGTGGATAGACAATAAGTTAGGGGTCAGAATCAAAGGAGAACGGTGAGTCTAATTATCGATTGAATTCTTTAGTGCAAATGAATGTTTCTTGCTATGTGATTCATATTATTGTCATGATTGGTCATTGATAATGTAATGATGGATAATTTGTGACATTGTGGTACATATAAATGGTATACTTGTGGTATATTTGAAGTATATGTTTGACATATGTGATATATATACATGGTATATGTATAGTATATGCAAGGTATATGTGTGGCATATGAGGTATATATGTGGTATATGTATATTATATGTGATAAGATACAATTATTGATGAATGCTTAAATACAAGTGCATATGCATATGGACTAAAAAAGCGTTGTGACTAGTTAATCGATATTTTAAAGCAAAAGAAGAGGCCTATGGGCCAACAAATGTGCAAATGAAACAAATGATCAAGCTAGCTAGCAAATGCAAATACAAATGTTCACATGACAAATGTTCACATGGAAACCCGGGGCAATGTCTGTTTAACTTGGTCACAAAAAAATGAAATAAGCAAAGCATTTGCATACATAAAGAGTAACGATTATATGTTTCAACTTTATTGATACATATATGATACTAATGAATGGAATGGAATATATGGTATATATTGGATTTGTGATTTATTACTATGAGTTGTTTGGTGCTTTAGAGTGCATTGGATCGTTATTCTCATTGAGCCGCAACTCATCAATTTGCATCATTTTTCAGGTAAAGAAAAGTGATAGCTCATTTTGAGTAACGTATAAAAGACATGGAGCACAGGTCACTGGCCGAGCCTCATCACTCTCTCTCCTTACATTCCACACGAGCATGAAAACATGTCATCTGTATTTTGCACTTATATGTTTGAATATGTATTGTCACTCTAGATTAGTTTGGAAATGTATAAATGGAAGCAACCCGTAATCCTTTGGATGTAAAGTTTATATTTTAATATATGTGATATATCGTATTGTGGTTTTTAATGTTGACTTGAAAAGTCATTGAGTGATATTACAGGGATATGAGACTTGCAAAGTCATTGATAGGTATTACAGAATATGAGACTTGCAAAGTCATTAGTTGATTTTACAGGATATGATATGAAAAAAAATTTACTACTAATGTTGACAGGGTATTTTGCTTTTCCAGTATGTTATGTGTGACTACTTGATACAGGGATAGGTTTTACTGAAATGCATAAGGTGTGGTGTTACAAAATTGGTGGAAAATGTGAAATTTCTCAAAATTTAAAAGTTAATCAAGATTAATTAAGTTAATGAACTAATAGAAATTAGGATTAAGTTTAATTAGTGGGGCACACACCTTAATTTTAGTATAAAAATCAAAAAGAGGAAGAAATTCTACATGTTTCTCCTATTTGTGCCACCCACTCTAGCCTTCCAAAGTCACCATTTTTGCCTCCTTTCAAGCTTGAAAAAGAGAGAAAAATAAGTTTTGAGAGAGAAAAATTCAGAAATTAAAGAGTTGTTGCCATAAAGAGAGCTAACGAGCAAGAAGGAAGGAAGAAAGAAAAAAGGGGAAAACATTAGGATAGATTCGGCCCACTTTGGAGAGCCATTAAGGTGAGTTTATTCTTCTTAAATTCAATATATTTTCTTCCATTTGATACCCATGAGGATGATAGATATGATTAAGATTGGTAGATTAGGGTTATTTGGTAAGAATTGACCTACGATTTGGAATTGGTAACTAGTTGAAGAAAAGTGAAGCTAAATCTTTAATTAGTGATAATTGATGTTAGTTAATTATTATGACTTAAAAACTAAAGAAAGACAACTCTAATGGAGGAAAGACACCTTGGTTAAGGTAATTTGGAAAAAATTGAAATTAACCTAGGAGTAAGACGACTGAAGTGTAATTAGAGTGTTAATTTTAAAAAAATAAGTTGGGACCTATGATAATATTTTTGGGCAACCATGACCTATCAAGAAAGGAGTTTAACCTTAATACATTTTGGCTAAAATAAAGTATAAAACATATTAGGAGTATTAGGATTTTATGTACGCATGACAAGTTTTGAAAAAGGATGATGGAAATGGAATATGGTATGGTTGTGTAGGAAAATCAAGTGAGCAAATGAGAAACCCTCAAGAGAGTGACGAAGGCAAAGAGAAAGCTAATTAGTGAGGGAAGGAAAAGAAGGTAAAAAAAATCTCCAAGGCTTATTAGGTATGTGTTTCATTGATAAAAATCTTACATATTATCTAATGTGTGAAATTATGTGTTAATGTTTGATATGAATGTAGCTTGCCATAGAATGTGATTAGTAGTTACTTTTTTTATGGTAATGGGACTAAATGGTATGAAGATATTAAGATAAGTGAATGTAATTGTGATTTGAAAATGTTGGTATAAAAATGAATGCATATGATGGATGTATTATTAGATAAGTTTGTACCAATTGATGACTCTGCTACAGAATTCTATAAGCAGTTTTGATATTTTTTTTAATTATAACTAATGTTCTGGTAATGAGATTGAGATGAAATCAGTTAGAAATGAAAGTGGATTCATAAAGCTAAAACTTTAATTCATAATCTAATTTTAAATTTTAATTGCAATGAGCTAAAAATTAGACACAAAATCTCAAACCTATAGGTATCTAGAAAATACTGGGTAAAAACTAATAGAACGTCCTTCAATAAAATGGTCATAAGTTTTACTAGAAAACTTGGATTTGAATGATTTTTAGTACATATGAAATATGAGACATTAAGCTACAAAATAATAGAAGACTATAAATTCAAATTCGAACTATAAATGGGCTAAAAATGAGGGTTAAAATCAGGGTTGAAATCTGTCAAAAATAAAGAATTGACATATTGGGCTTTTTGCATGTGGTGTGATGAATACATATATTAATTAATATGAATTTGACTTTAATTGTAGTTATAAATATTTAATAAATTATTTATATGTGAGGTTCTAATTCAATAATAATAGAAACAAATAATAAAAATAAATAAACATATAAGTGGAAATTTAGTATAATTATCATTTTTGAAAATATTGTGAATAATAATCTTAATGTTGGGAGTAAATATAAAAATAGTTAATCCTTAAGACACCTGACTTAAAACTAGAATAGAAAATAATTTGGCATGTCAATCAAGGGATTTAAGGTTCTCGGTGCTAAAATATGAAAGCCAGTAATGACAATTTTATAAATGTGTTCGGCGCAAAATTATTAAGCTGGTAATGACAATATTATAAAAGTTGGTAATGACATTATTATAAAAGCATTCGGTGCAATATTATGAAAGTCGGAAATGACAACCCCGTTATTCCTATTAGTAAGTTCGGTTATAGGTGTTATGGCTCAAAGAAAATGAAAATAACAATAATATAAAAGTGTCATTTTGATAATGTTGTGCTAAATCAAAAATTGCTAAATATTAAATGTTTGATAATATTTATTTGATTTCATATATTTTTTTTTGTTTTATATCTTATTTGTGAAAATTTTGATATGACATGTAAGAAAATATATATATGTAAAATTTTTATCCCTGAAGCACTACTAAGCTAGTAGCTTAACACGAGTGATTTTCTCTCACGCAGGTTCTGAAGAATAGCCATAGATAGTATAGTTGTCAGAAGAAGAAGTGTACCCGGACGAAAAGCGGCTTAAAATTTTGAACTATTTTTGGTATATTTTGTTAAAAGTTTTGTAAATTAAATTATAATTTTATCTCATCTAGAATGTATTGGGAATATGTAAAACTGATGTAATGGACATAATTTGGATGTAAAATAATATATTTTATAAATAAATAAAGTTTTAAATATTGGTATTTGTAATAATTTTATTTTGGTGTTTGTAATATTTTTGCAAAAAAAATATATAAAAAAATTTATACTTCATTTAGCGAATCTTATAAGACAGTTAGTCGGGTAATGCTCACTTACCTTGCTGAGCTATAGTGGAGTAAGGGAGTGTTACAATATAGTCTCGAGTTTCTTATGCTGGATGAAAAGATATTTTTATTTTCTTATTCTTTGCAACTAAAACATTTCATATTATGTTATTCAATTAATTTGTTATTCCATTCATTTAACAGGATGATATTATGTATAGAACAATTCCAAAACAATTGATGGACTATTTCAGACCTTTACTCATTAAAGGCATAGTATTCCACATTTCCAGATTTATTATGATTCCTACTTAGCCAAATTATAAAATTAGTTCTCACTCATTTCGTATCAAACTACTGAGAAATGCATTAATCAAAGCTGTTGATGAAGATGACTCATCAATTCATTTCAATAGATTCGATTTTTTAGAATTTGATGATGTCAGAGCCAGAGCTGGAGACAAAACGTACATAATAGATATTATTGAATCACCATATAAATATTCTACTTTGTATGTTTGTTTGTCTTAATGATATAATTGTACACTTTTGAGATTTTCTTTTCTCCAGATGTAATTAGTCAAATCACTCTAGTTGGATGCATTGAACAGGTAAATATACTTGGAAGAGTCAGCAGCAAATGCAGAATTTAAATAAAAAATTACAAGTAAGCATGCATTTAAGTTAATATTTTTTATTTATTTCTTTTTTTAAAAAATATCAATCCATTTGAATTAAATCAAGGAACGATAAATTGGATATCACGTTGTGGGATAAAGTGGCTATTAATTTTCCTAATGATGATATATTTCCTGAGGAACCAAATGGACATGTAATTATATTTATCATGTAATGATGATATATTTATCATGTAATTATTGTATATTTATCATGTAATGATGATATATTTATCATGTAATTATTGTATATTTATCATGTAATGATGATATATTTATCATGTAACCAAATGAACCTAATGATGATATATTTATCATGTAATTATTGTATTTGCTATCGTGAATGTGAAAAAAATATATAGGTAAGTAAAATTCCAATCTCATATAATCAATGACAAAATCATTTACTTAATAAACCATACTTCCTCTTCCCCCTTAAAATTTTGATAATTTTATCATGTAGATATTTCATCAGTCAATAGCATAGCGACAACAAAGATCTATGTTAATCTCCAAGTATCTTATGTATTAAATTTAAGAAAAAAGGTAATCTTTTACCTCACTTTAATATGTCTTTGTTCTTTTCGTTCATTAACCTTTATTTATGTAGGATCCTTCAACTAGTTGAAAAAAAAGTTTGACTACAGATAGAAGTACCACCTATAAAAGACATCGAGTTAGAAAAAAATGAGAACAAAAAAACAATTTCATAATTGTTGAGTTTTGATATTCACATTGATAAGGCATGAAACATAACCATTATTCTTACAAATTTTTTATTTAAAAAAACTCATGACAATATTCTAATTCATTTATTAATACATTTGCATTTATTGTAGGATATCAAATTTACTTGCAGAATAATCATTTCTTATGTTGACACATCTGTTGAATGGTGGTACAAAACTTGCCTTCAATGCAAAAGCAGTCTCTAAAGCTACAACGAATAAAGATGGTGCAATAATTGTAGAATTCTTAATGAGCCACCTATCTATTGGTATATTAGATAGCAAAGTTTATTAATTAAAATTTCAACCTACGTATAATAACTTTTATTTCCTATCAAATTGTTCAAACAGGTACAAATTAACTACTATTATTGAGGATAGACTAAAAAAATAATATTTATCATATTTGGTAGACTGGTTGCAGAGCTAATTGGATTATCAGCAAGCAATTTAGTTTATGGTTCAAAAGATAAATACACATTACCACCATTGATTAATAAAATTTATGGAATTGAAAAAATATTTAGCAATCGAACTGAAGATCCTTACAATTTTTCTTTTAAAGTAACCCATATTTTCAAAGATGAATCTCAATTGTTATCCATCAATCAAAATACTTAGAAATCATCTTCATCGTGTGCTATTTTATTAAAAAAAATCCTTTCATCAAAGAAGAGAAATCACTTTTTTTTGCACCAGAGACAAGTTCAATGAATATCTCTCCAGCAGCCAATCAAAAGCAATCACCTCTAAGCATTAAAGAAGACACATCTTTGGATGAATCTCCTGCAAAAAAAACCATGTATTAGGTAATAATATATTATTTATTAAATACATTCATATATTAAATAATTTATTATTATAAAAATAATTTACAAAAATTTAAAATGTTGAAGGGATCTCCTCACCCAACAAAGAGAAGATGAAATAATGAAATATTTATATTTTTAGAGGTATTGAGTTGTTTTAAATAGTCAAAATTATTACTTCTTTGCATATTATTACTTTTATAAAATACATGTTATAAACTATCATTTAATGCTTTTTTCTAGTGCTTACATATACCTGCACAACTGCACTTGAATGATCATGGGCACTCAACTATTTCTACAATTAGCCGCCTTTTTATTTTGTCTAAAAAACTATAAAGACAAATTTTGCTTCATTTGTAAATAATTAGTATTCTAAATACTCTAAATATATTAAAACTCTTTTGGTAATATAATTATTAAATATGATATCCATTATGCACATATTTTCGACGCGAAACTAGGGTTACTCACTAGTTAGTATTCAACTTCATCATAATCTTTGTCTAACATAAATTGATAAGTGCACTAATTAGGATAAATTTATGATTATTTTATAATTATTGTTAGATAATTTTAACATGATATTTGCAATTTTTTTTATAAGATAGATACTTAAATAGATAAGTACATTAATTAAGATATTATTATATAATTATAATTTGATAATTTTATCATGTTATTCACAAATATTATTTTTTTATATTTAATAAAAAAAATAATTAATAAAATTCCATTTATTACATTAAGCATATAATTTGTCTGTGAAAATTTTGCATTTTATAAATGATTTTCTCTATATTTAATATATATAACATTATTTATAAGAAATATAAATTTATTTATAAAAATAAATAAATTTATTTATTAAATATTTTATTATATATATATATATATATAAATAATATCTGTTTACAAATTAAGTAAAGCCATTTTTTTAATTTGTGTCTGCACTCCGAAGCAGAGAAAATGTCTAATTGTTTACATAATTTTGAAAATTTTATTGTATTTTATCTCTTATTAATTAAAGTTTTCTAGATGTTAATAAATTCTTGTGTTTATAATTTATTAAACAAAATTATTTATAATTATTTATATTTCTTATTGTAAATGAACGATTTATTACTTCAAATAAAAAATAAAAACTGGTTAATCATTTTTGCCATTTTAATTTGTAGTTAAAATTTTTCAAAAACGGGACATAATAAGAAGAGAAAACTGAGATTTGATATAATGTATTAGTATTTGTGAAATTTAAAAATTATACGATCAATTTATATATTTTATTTTTATTAAACTATATAATTATTTTATTAAAAATATTTTGTTTTGCTTAAAAATACCAGTATTATAAATAAAAATTCAAAAAATATATAATAATTTTTTATTTATTATTTTACTATAATCTAATATTTTTTTAATAAATATATTAATAATATATAATAAAAAAATAATTGTATAAATTTCTAATTTCAATACTAATATTACAATAGAGTAATTTTCTCTTTGGAACCGTGCGAACTGCGTGGTAATCCCTTGTATTGTATAAAACCCTGCTGGTGTCTTCTGTTTTCAACCGATTAACCCAAAAACCCATCGGCGACCTAGCAAGGCGAGCGATCATTTACTCATCTAATCTAAGAAGTGAGAAGAATAGATAAGAAAAGAGAAAAATAGATGGAGGAGAGACTAAAATATCTAGCATTGGTAGGCGCTGGTGCTCTTTTGGGCTCTGCTTCTACTCTCTTCCTTCTCAATTATCTTTCAAGGCAAGGACGATTTTTTTTTTTTGATTTTCTAAGAGTTTCTTGGAAACCAATTATATCCTTTTTTTTTATTTAATAAAAGTTCCTTTCTTTTCTAATTTCAGTTTGATATCGTCTCTTTCATTCAAATGCTTTTATGTTCAATCCTATGTTGTTTTTTGTTGTTTGCCTTCACATTATTGTAATTGCTATCAGTATTTCAAATTTTGATTCAAATGTGTGCTGCTTCTTAAATCAATTAATACGTGAGAATCTTTTATTGGGTAATTGTATTGATTATGTATCTTGCATTGCAGAAGCATTTCGGGCAAATGCAGTAGAAATGCTGTTGAATTAAATGGTATGTCCTCGGTAGAACCCTTTGTATAAATTTTCTAAAGAATATTTCTCTTTCAGTGCATTTCTAGCTATAGCAAAGTAAAGCTATTGCTTTATTCTGTCGTTTGGGGAATAAAAAAAAAATCAAAGAACACATAGGTAGCAGATATGGAGAAGTTTGTGAAATGAAAAATCAGGCATGTTGTTTTCAAGAAATCACTAACAGCAATGGTAAACCAAAATGATTGTGCAAATAGGAATTTCTTTGCATTTGTTAACAGGTAAGGAACGTGAATCTATGATGTCTTTGGAAAGCTTAATGATTTCTGAAGACCGGAGTTATGTGATCTCCAGTCCAGACCTTTTAGCTGATGAAATAGTTTCAGAACAATTAACCAGGTGAGGTAATCCAATCTTCCATTTTTGTCATGATCAAAGTTATTTATCAAAGTAAGAGAAGTTAATTATCACAGTAAGAGTAGGGGTGCAGGGTATGCTGCTCTTTTTTTTTTCTATTTTATTTTGTTTTCCTCCTATAGTATATTCAAGTTATAAATTGCCATTTACTCTGTCACGAATCTCTAGTCTATTTGTTAAATATAGTTCAAAGCTAGGAGTGTTATTCCTGGTGTTGGAAAGCATGGCTATAGCAGTTGCTTTTTACTTCTCATTGTTCTGAGTGATAGGATTTAGTTCAATGTAAAATTTGAATTTTACTGCAGTTTTGCTGCTGAAAAATTAAAGAAAACATTTTGAAGATTTTGGAGTTCAAAGGATTCTCCTGTATTACTTAAATCTCAAGGGAACTGTGACCAATTTGTTTTTCTTAGATGGAGAAGGCCATGAAATCTAAACATTTAAAATGATAGCAATGTCACCTATTTGGTTCGATTAAATTCTCTATCTCGGATAAATTTTAAAATTTATAGTTTCGCAAAATTATTTTAAGTCGAATATCTAGGTGATGAGGATTTTTTCTTTTTTTCTTTAAATGATTTTTTTTAGCTTCTACAGCTTTGTCAATTGTGTCTCCATTTAATATTCTGGGATATACAATTGCATGTTGACGTTATTCAGGACAATCTCTTAATTAGTCACCAACATAGTTGTATTGTAGGGCTACTAAATCCTTTTGCTGATTGCTGATTTAATAGTCTTCAGAGTTTGTGTGCTTAGGACCCTGCTTTTGGTATATGGGGCTGGTGGCAAGTGATGTTTTGCTGATTCCTTTTCACTTTAGGTATAATGGTGTTTTAAGGCTAGTTTTTTTTTAGTCATAACAGGCATTGCTGTTTATCATTAGGAACATTCAATTTTTTGGACTTGAGGCACAACACAAGGTGACTGCATCCTATGTTGTTGTCATTGGTCTTGGAGGTGTTGGAAGCCATGCTGCTTCTATGCTTTTGAGATCAGGAATTGGGAGGCTTCTTCTTGTGGACTTTGACCAGGTGTTTTACTTTTGACTCATGACCCATGAGCAGGTTTTTCGGCTTTGATTATGTGCATATGTGATATTTTTGCTATTCCTTGGCATTTGAGTGTGTTCCTTGCCTATATTTTATATTACCTTCACTGTTCTCCTTTTCATTTATGTTTACATTATCTGATCTTATTTTTTAATCCAATTAGGTTTTTTACCACTTTCCATACAACAAAAATATGTCAATAGCAATGAAACTTTGGCCAATGACTGCATTCTTCAGTAATTTGTCCCTTTTAATTGATGTTACACTCTCAAGACCAAATGCTTTATGTAATGGTCTGACATCGTACAGATCCAAAGTTCAGTTACTAATTGTGCCAAACTTGAATAGTTGATGATCTTAGAGTAGGATCAATTATGAATATGTTTGACAAATCAGTTAGGTTTTGATAATAGAAAGTCTGAAATAGGAAAAGCAGTTTTGCCGGTAATCAAAGAAATTAGGATTTGAGAGAGAAGATTCAAAGGCTTATCTGATGATCAAAGGTAGGAAGGTGCTTTGATTGCTACTGCTTTTCAGAGAACTAGTGTAAATATTTGTGCAATTGTTGTAAACCTTCCCCATTTAATTTGTTGCATAGTTTCAGAGCATGCACTACATTGTGCTCAGATCCAAGGGTCTTTGGCACTTAAGTAGTTAAGTGTGCCTATCACTGTGACAACACAGATAGCAAAACTAAGAAAAACCAAAATATTGAATTTGCTTCCTCATGATGTAAAAATTAATAATGTATATGATTATCTAAGTGCTTGTTCTTGTTTGCACAAAAAGGTTTCTCTTTCATCCCTAAATCGACATGCTGTTGCAACGCGAGCAGATGTTGGTATTCCCAAAGCAGAGTGCCTCAAGAAGCATTTTTCAATAATCTTTCCGGAGTGCCATATAGAGGCAAAAGTACTATTATATGATGCATCTTCCGAAGAAGAAATTCTTTCGGGGAACCCAGACTTTGTTTTGGACTGCATTGATAACATTGATACTAAGGTACATCATCATGCATTCAAGTTTTTGCTCAGGCTGATTCATGGTTTTTAATTGTTGGAAATGTTTGATACTAGTGTCATTTAATATTAGAGGCTATGTGAAGAGGTTAACTTACAATAGCAATTTTGTTAACCTGTTCATGTGGTTTCACAATTGTGTGAAGCAAAGCTCTTTAGATTTATGAACTTTTTCTTGTTGTATGACTAAATAAGTTCTGGTTTCCACATTATTATTGTTGCAGAAACTATAAACCTATTGGAACCATAAGTTCTGTGTTATATTTTGCATTTCTGAATGAGTAGAAGTACTCATGTGCTAACATGAAAAATGCTTAAATTTATCTCTGCAATAGGTTGCACTTCTTGCTGCATGTGTGCGTAGGGGTTTGAAGGTTCTATCTTCCACTGGAGCTGGTGCTAGAGCTGATCCAACAAGAATCCGTGTGGCTGATTTAAGAGAGTCAACAAATGACCCATTATCCCGATCTGTAATACTTTTGGCTTGTTGCAATTTCAAACTTTCTAATGTTGCCAGATTTCAAACTTTTTTGCACTATAGACTTCCTTTTGGAGATCATGTTGCACATGCACACACGCTCATGTATGCATTTAAGTGTCTATATATATAGATTTCATGCCCATACCAACAGGGGTTTGTGCAAAGTTTCAATAAAAAAGTAATTAAAATATCTGCACTTAACAAAAATCATGAAAGGAATAGTTGATTACAGTTCTTGCCTCTAGTTGAAAGTTGTTTTGCATTAACTTGTTATATTATTTCTCCACAAAGTAAACAGAGCCTTTGTTACCATTTGCATGGAAAAGAAACAACTGTAGTAGTACATTTAGAGTAATAGTGCTTTTAATTACCATGATATTAACATGATAACATGATAAAGGGAAACCCAGAAGCCTAGACAAGAAGTAGCTATCTATTTTTCCAAAAAACATAGCAACATTAACTATGTGATCTCTCTCCCTCTCTCTCTCTCTCTCTCTCTCTCTCTATATATATATATATATATATATATATATATAGTTTGGTTGTGTGATCTAAATTGTATAGTAGGCAATCAGTGGTTTTTGTTAAAAAACTGCATACTGCCCCAGTATGTTCTTTAATAATATGCTAACATCATTTGTCATTAGAGATGTGCAATAAATTGGACACCTAGGCTAATTATCCTTCTACTCTCCATTGAAATACTGTTTGTGCGAGTTGTATATATTCGAAAGTTGAAAATGGGAAATACCTCCGAAAAGGAATGAAAAGGGAAAACAATTTTACAGGCCTCAAAATCTTATGTTTAAAGCTCCAGTTTTTGTTAAATGGAGCATTTATTTTTTGTTTGCTGGTCTACTTTAAAAGGATATAATTCCAGAATGTTGGCATTAGATTTCATGTTATCATATGGTTGATGTCTATATCTGCCCGTGCAATTTTTATAGTTACTGCAATTTCGATATTACCTGTTCTTTTATATTATTTTTAGCAACTTCTAGTTTGCTTTTGTTTGTTGGAGTGGATCTGATTAAAGGTTCTACGAATCAGGTGAGACACCGTTTGAGGAAAGATTATGGGATTGATGGTGGTGTCCCTGTTGTTTTTTCTCTGGAAAAACCTAAAGCGAAGCTGCTTCCATTCAAGGGACCGAGTGGAGAGGAAGATAATCCTTCTGATTTTCAGGTCAGGACCTGAACTGACTGCATAAGATCAGTAAATTGAATGATTGACATCAGAATAGTGTGGTGGTTTAAATTGATAACTTCCTCTTAGTTGTTCTTTTAATATGAAAAATGTATTTAATTTCCAATAAGCCTGATGACAATAATACTAATTCTTTAACTTGATATCAGATAGTACCAGGATTTAGGGTTCGCATAATACCTGTCTTGGGTACTATCCCTGCCGTTTTTGGACAGGTCATGGCCTCATATGTTGTGACACAACTTGCAGGATTGCAAGTTGATACAGAGCCTGTGGTAAACTTTGATTTAGACCATTACCGAGTACTTCATCAACGTCTAGTCGAGCACGAAGAATCAATTTATGGGACAGCTGCAGAAGTCCAGGTATTGAATGTAGGCTTTCTTCACGAATGTGGCCACTCTAAATTTTGCTGTGGGTTTCTTTTGGATAAATCACCATTGATGATGTGGGTTTGTTTGTGAGCATTTCCAGCATGCATGGGATAAAGAAGTAGGTTTTATGCAGTGTAAGAATGAGGCAGGAGATTCAAAGCCTAAGAACTGATCCTTTTTTTTTTCTCTTTTCAAATTAACCCAAAAAAAAAAAGGGAAAAACATAAGAATTGTTAGTGTCTTGGGGAATAAGTACTTTTTTTTATGCTGAAAAGATAATTTTGTTTCTGGTTTTGGGATTATAATATGTTGAAGAGAATTTTTGTTTCTGCCTTTTGGATCATAACATGTCATTTTATCAGAAATTATTCTACCTTTGTGAATGAAAAATACTGATGAATTTGTTGGTTAAATTGTAATTCAGAAACCTGAAAAAAATTCTTGTGAAACTAAAGAGATATATGAATTTGTGCTTCTGATTATTGCTATTTCTTTAAGCTATTATTTTGATATTTCTATCCCAATGCATGAAGTTTAGGTTTCTTAATGTAAACTGAGCCATTGGGAACTTTTAGGGTTCTAACTTAGACAGATGGCCTCTTCTTTGTGCTTCTGTTCTTATTGTTAACTTCTCTCTGTTGTGTTTTAGCTTCATCTATTCCTGAGCATTATTGCAGCTCTCTACTTTTTCTTCCTTCTTGGTCTTTTGAGGCATAGATACACATACACTTGGGAAATTTTTGTTTCTTTGTGGAATATATTACCTATAGTTTTTTGCACTTCATAACAGGTAGATGTTGAGGAAGTAAAGTATGTTGCAAAAGAGTTGTGGCATGGACGAAGTGCCAGGGAGCCGTCTGCAAAAGATGTTGGACGTGGAATGTGGCGATCTGTCAACGAATTGATGCTTGTGAGGTATAACTTGATTTCTTCTTTGAGCAAATTAGCAATCATTAATTTCATGTCTAAACTGATAAATTCTGTTCTTTTTCAAATTATAATAATCCAACATATATACCTGTTGAAAACTTATTATCATTAAACATACAGCTAACGGATTAGGGTTCCCAATAGATTGTGGAATGTTAAGATTCAGTAAGGAATCTTGACTAATATCAAGTTGGCTTGTAAACAGGCTTGGAATAAAAGAAAGCACCTGAGAAAAGGCTCCCTGGCACCTTTGGAAAGTGAGCTTAATAAGGCAAAAACAAGCCAAATAATAAGCTTTCACAGGTTGATGATTGATTGTTGTGGTGGCAGGAAAATGGGTCAAATAGATGTAAATGCTGGTTTAGGTGTTAATTTAGACTCCCTGTAGCTTACTGGAGCAAAACATTTCGAAGTTGAAAATACTTAGTTAAAGAGTGTCTTTTGAAACCATGCCTGGAGTAGGGACTTGTATGTTTGGAATTTTAAGTACAGGCCTAAGCCCATTTTATTGTCTTTTGGAGGACATTATGCTTACTGTTAAATTATGACAGAAGAATTCGACATATAAATATAATAAAAAAGATCTATACACAGTAGAGGAACTTTCAGAACTACTATAAATTTTGCTTTCCTATGACAGTGAGAACATGATTGGCTTAAATGGTTAAGATAGTTTTATCTTGGATATCTGTTCACTTGGGGGAAAAGGGACTGAGTTACGAAATCTATTTTGTTCCCTTATGTCTCCTCAGCTTCAAAATAAGGCCTCTTTATTCAGCTCTCATCTGGATTGTATTTTGTGTTACCTCAAGGGTTAGTTGCACTCGTTGTTGCTGAATTTTACACATTATAATATATATTTATGAAATTTTGTATTGAAAAAATCTGATGAGAATGGCAGCAACTTCACAAATATTTCTCAACAATGAACAATAAATCTCAGACAATGAAGGAGAAAATGGTTATTCAAAATATCACTGCAGTTGTTAATGGAAGAAAGGAGAACAAAACAAGAAGTAACAGAAAAGAAAAAATGAAAGAAAGAATCACTGTGCAGAAACACAGAGCTCAGGGACCAGCCCCTTCTTCTTGCTAAAGGCTTGAAGACCCAAAGATTCCTATTGCCAAAAACCTACCTATTCCCTCTCTCCCACTGACTATTTATAACTGATTCATCCTTACGTGTCCTCTCTCCTTATTCTAGAATATTCATACATAAAACATGGGCCTAAGTGTGAGCCGGATTATTTTTGTTCATTCTCTATCAAGATCCTTGTGCTTTAATTTTTCGAACACAAAAATTTATCTGTCAGCATGCCATCATCAACTGTTAGTTCGATGACAAGGCATGCTAATCTGGACTTATTAATTGAAAAAAGAAAACTTATTTCCTTTTTTTTTTTTTTCTCTCTCCTTTGTTCAAGCTCCTCTCCTTTTCCCCTCCTACAAAAACTGTGCAGACCTAAGCAAAAACTTGTCTCCTCCTTTTGCTTCCTTCAGTGTTTACTGTAATTGCAGAACATATCCATAACCATGAAATTGAACCCTAATGAAATGAATTAAGAGCTCGGTGTGGTTGTTATCTTTCCAATTTCATACTTGTCATTATCTTCTTATCTTGTTTATTCCAATTTTGAAATCCTATACCTAAATGGGTTGTGAAATGACAACCAGAGGGAGGAGATCAGAGAAAGCAAAATGAATTTCCAGAAATTTGACATGAATCATGATGGAGGACTCTATAGAGAAGAAATGGCTGCTTTGGTGTGGTCGTGAATCCTAGGATGAAATTCATTGACCAGCAAATCAATGCATTCTCAATGAAGGTTTTGTACTTGTGATGAATTTTTCGAAGGCAAGTAAGGTTCAACTTACAATTTGGTGTACTTATGATGATAGAGATTTTGATGCTCTTGTGCTAGAGCTAAATTTGGATGATGGAAAAGGGATCTTGATTGCCACGGTCTCTTCCTCGTCAATTTTGGATAAGAGAGTATGAACTTTAGATTTATGAACTTTCCCTCTGCGACACAACTTCCTGCTGCCACATATCTCGTCTGCCATTTCTCTATCTAGTCACCAATAGCTTCTCTGACCAGCCTTTTCCAAAATCTTAATTTTGATTTAATATCCGAATTCTTGGTAGATTTTGAAAGTTTGAGTGTAGGTTTTCTGGAATTGAATTTTTGTATTTGTTTCTCAATAAAGTTTAATCCAATTGAGAAAGGGGGAAGAGAGTATAGAGAAAAGAAGAAAGAAGATTTTTTCCCCCTCCAAATCCAATAAAAGAATCCATTTTGGCATGCCACATTGGCAGACTAGTGATGGATCGCATGTTGGCTGATTGATTTTTGTATTACTAAAAATAAAATACATCGTATTTTCATTACAAATTGAATTTTAAGGACAATATTGTTACAAAGTGAAAAGTTCAAGGGCAATAGGTGAAATTAACCTGTTATATCAATTGTAACAAATGTCTTTACTTATGGCAAGTTCACAATTGACACTCTTTATGGTTGTTCTCTTGGTGCCTTCTACTAGTACAAGTATGAAGTATATCTACTGGGAATTTCAGTGAGCATCATCAATTTTATTAGGTAGCTCTCTTTTGGTTTTTGTGGACTTGTAGTGATATTATTGGTGGATACTCATTGTCATCATCATCCAATTTTATTCAATTAACTGTCTATATCAGAGCTTAGAAACCTCTGCTCGTCTAAATATGTTATTTAATACGATTTATTGAATATATGAAAATTATATTGTTGTTGCATCTGTTACTTCTAGGTTTTTTCTGCTTATTTTCTTCCTTTTTTTCCACTTAATTTTGTCTTTTCAGGTGGGACAGGACAAAGCCAGCATGTGTGTCAAACTTAATTCTTTTAAAATTTAAAGAGGTATAGTCCTTAAATAGTTTAATAAGCAATAGAACTGTAGTTAGATTTAAGTATCGAGCTGTAAGTTTTGAGTGCAATTATTAAATATCATGTGCTGACCCTCAAAGAGAAAAGTTGGATCCACATGTTGGTCCTATCGCCATCTCAATCAGAAGGCTCAGCACATGAAATGATTCCTCTTGGCTTAATGTCAAACAAACAGCCCATGCATGGTATATATATATATATAGCCTTTGTTAAGTTTTATGCTAAGTTTCTTTTCTTTTTCATTATTTTATTTCTAAGTGTCAAAATGTGATGTAGTCAAATGACAAAATTTTAAGATTTTTACTTAATTCTTATTTTAAAATATAGTTCTTTCTAAGTTTTTATATTTTGGAGTTTTATGCTGTTTATTAGATTTTTGTTATTAAAAAAAATGAGTTATGTTGGTTTCCTTTTTTCTTTTATAAGGAAATTCCCGTTTTGAAGAAGAAATACTTTTTCTTTGAGAATGAAGGAAGATATCATAAAACAAAGTGAGAGAAATGAGTTCTTATCTTAATAAGAAAGAGCATGAATTTAAAATACCTATGAAGCGTTTTTTTTTACCCAAAAGACTTTTAAAATGAAATTTTAATTATTCGACTTGAGTTTAGTAATATATCCATTGAACATGCTGCCTTTCTTTTACTTTGCTGCAAGCTTACTGATGCAGGAGCTTGCAATTAGAAATCTTTCAGTTCGCATTTTCTATTATTTATTGTTCTTTATATATATGGTCAACTGGAATGCATATTATTCAGGAAATTTAAATTAAAATATTGACATTGATGGAAATTTTTTCCTTCACTGCAGGCAGATGAACATGCATCAACAACGCTCGATGATATCATGGAAACAGAACCAGAATTTTTCGAGAGGGTTACATCTGTGTTGAGGCGAGCTGAATTGGAATATAGTTTGTGAATTCTATTGCAGGTGTGCAAGGTGCATTAAACTTTAGAGGTTGATAGGCCAGCTTATCGCTGAAAACGGAATCCACCATTATCTTAGCCTTGTTTCCTTAAGATGATGAATTTAGTATAGTATGCTTATCTTCAATGCAAGTTAATATGAAGAATGTAATTATATTAAGGTGTTATGTCATTTGCCGCTACCTTACTGGTAACTAGCCTAGCGTAGAGTTTAGAATTCGAACTAGCCTACCGTAGATCTTAGAATTTGGAGAGATTGCGGTAGGGAGAGAGTTGACAATTGATATGGCAGCCATTGGAATTGGGAACTATGTATCTCAAATCAATTTTCTGGGTGAGTAGACTTTTTTATCTTATGATTTGTTAAATGGACATAATTTTATGTTTGGATGACTTTATTTTCTATGTTATAATAGTTTTTGTCAACAGCATCTCTCTTAATTAACACCGGTGGATATGAAACCAATTTCAGTTGATTATTTGTCTTTTATGTAATGCATTGATGGAGAAATGAGGTACTTGGTTACTCCACATGGAACACATTACAAAAAAATCAAGTTTTCACGACCACAAAAAATGGTCACTCAAGCAGTTTAACGACCACATAGCGACAGTATAAATGTAGTCCAAAAATGCTTACATTTAATGATTATATTTTTCTGTGGTCGCTAAAAATACTGGAATAACAGTATAATCAAGATAATACGTATTGTAATCAAAATAAGATAGGTTGCTAAATTGCAACCACATGTGATCAGTAATTCCAGTTCACATGGAAACCAAAGTGACTATATACGACTAAATGCCAAGGTCGCTAATTGTGGCGACCACTTTTTGTGGTCGCTAAAGGTAGCGACTGCAATATGTGTACACTAAAATATTGGTATTTTTAAAATATTTTCATTTAATTATTAAATAATATTAAAATTAAGAATTATTGTATATATTATTATTAATAATTATAAATAATTATTAATTATTAAATATAATTTCAATTTAAACAATAATGCAAATATTAAAAAATAATTATCATACAACAATTAAAAATATTTACATTATTGTTTAAATTGAAATTATATTTAATAATAGACAAAAGTCAAATATGAAAGGCACCAAACACTCAATTTCATGATTTAGAGAGATTACAATATGTATTATCTTGATTTGTTCTAGAAATTTTAATCTAGATAAGACAGAAGCAAGACGCTCATGCATATCTGAAGTTTAATCTAGATAAGGCAGAAGCCACTAAATAATATCTGTAATGTATTTAAGGACATGAAAGGAGAATGAACAAAAGAAAATAATGCAGACAACCCTCATCTTACATTCAAAGCTACTAATGAACCTACACTTATTAAATAAAATGTCATAGGATTTAGGGAGAGAGATTTAGAATGAAGTCCACAACTACCTTCCTAAAGGTTGACATTGGATCATCTGAATAAAAAGTGGGTATCCCACCAGCATTTCATACATAATAGCACCGAGAGACCACATGTGATTCATTATAACCATTAGTCCTGCAGTACAAATTGCTTAAAACAAAATTATAGCAATCACAAATAAGATATTTTAATCATTCTACTCCATTTCTGAGAAAATTCAAATGCACTATTTGAAGCATAAATATCATCATATCACTAACATATCCATCTGAATTTAAGAGTAAAACATAAAAATGAAGCAAAAAAAATTACCATAGAAGTGACATGTCACATTCAAACGGCACATCAGTATCTTTGCATGAGCATTCACCAATCACACTCCATCCCATAACCTTTCTTCAGTAGTGGAGCAATATAGTCAGGCATACCAATATTGGAATAAGCTTGCAGTGGTGAAACACTAACAACTATCCAAAAGAAAAAAAATTTAGCAACAAACCTGATCATGATAACCCTACAATGGTCACACATTAACAAATGATCATGATCTTGTAGACCATATAAGAGCATTGACAAATTACTTTTAGCAACAAACCTATGAATGTAATTGTGTTTATGGATAGATTCAATAGCTAAAATTGTTTCTGCAACATAAAATCTCGCTTCATCTTCCGTCAATGTATCTTTTCTCATTAACAAAGTCATCATATCTCAACCAGGCAAGTATTCCATGATAAGATACATAAACTCATCGTCTTGGAAAGAAGAATATAATTTTACAATGCATAAAAAACCAAATTAAAAGGCCAAGAAAAAAAGCCATGAAAATTGAAAACAACCAAATACCTTCTTTTAATTTCTCCATCTTTATTGTAATTGTGCATCATCCACTAATCATTGCTAAGAATAAAAACAAATTCCTTCAGCCCAAGCCAAAACTTTGTTATCCAATACTACATTTCCACATCATCAATTTAATTAATAATTAATAATTCATTTATATGCATAAATAAAGTTGATTAACAATCTCTAACAGAAGAAACTCATAACAGCACCAAAGGCATACGCATAGTATATTACACTCCGTATATTGGCCTTGCAATTAAAGATAAGGAGAGATGTGTATATATTCCCTGATTAGTTTATATTCCATCACCTACACCTTAACTTTTCAAATTTAATTTATTCGAGTTTTTCTTTATTATGTATATTACATAATTAGCTCTACATATTAATTTAATGAGATTGATATAGAAGACAATGCATGTGAATTTAATTAAAATTTTAAAATTTTATGTAAATATAAATATTCACAGGAAAGTCCCTGCTTTGCATGTAAAAACAAATTAAGATAATTGAAGATTCAAAGATCTTCAATTATAATAAATAAAAATGCAGTAATTTTTACTTTCTATTCAAAACTAATATGTGGTGCAGTTTTTTCTCTTAATTATACTGTCAAAGTTGAAAACCCAAAAAAGTAATTCCGAAACAAAAAAGTTGGAATTCTAATCACCCATAAAATCATAAGAACTTAGATTTCTCAAATTCAACACCAATCAGCTTCACTTAAAAATCCACCATATTACAAACCATGTGGTTAATCCTAAAAAACAATAACTTTTTATTGTTTTCCTAAGAAGGAATAACAGTGGCAAATGTTACAGTCCCGTCAATAGAATTGATTCCACCATGTAAAAATAAAATTGAATTAAAAAAATGGCCAAGCAGTTAGTAAAAGAAAATTATGGAAGCATAAAACCCCAACTTCACTAATTTACTAACCATTTAGTTATGAATAGAAGCTAAAGAGAAATGTCGAAAACCAAAAGTGTATGAAAATGAAAGCCCGAAGCTTGGATTAAGAAAGGATTAATACTGACCCAGAATACGAGAGTTGTTGCAGCCAATATGAGAGTCTTGTAGTCCTGGCCCCTCCGACCTGGTAGAATAGGCACTTGAAGGTCTGCTGGAGTGCGCATTAGTAGGGCTGCTAGATTGTGAGCTCGTCCTCTTAGCTTCTATTTCCATATCAAGCTTTTTCCAATAATCAACATCATCTACTAGCGAGGGCTTATCATACTTAGAAACCCTAGGCGGAGGACTCTTTTTACAAAGGAGAAATTGGTGAATGGTGAAGAAAGAAGAAGAACAGGCATGAAGAGAGAAAGAAAGAAGAACGAGATAGAAGGCATCTAGCTTGCGAATAGGAAAGAACACCAGATGAAGGGAGAAAGGAGATGGGGATGGAGCGGAGCGGGGCGGGGCGGCGACACTAAAGTACGGATAAAGCTAGGTTTAACTTTAGGTTAGTTATATACTCATTAAAAACGACATAGTTTTATGTTAGGTAATTAAATTTATATTTTATTAAATTTATTCATTAAATTTTAATTTTTTTTGTTTCTATATAATTTTTATTGAATCGAATAATCTAATTTAATTTATAATAATCTTTATAAATTATAATATTCTAATATTTATATTTAATTTAATTAATAATATTCTAATAATCTTTATAAATTATTTTTCATTATTTTTTATCTAAAATTATTAAAAAATTTTGAAAAATATTTTTGGTAAATTGAAAACTAGTAACTAAGGTTTAGGTGATTGAATTAGGATTCAATTGATTAATTAAATTTTGAGTTCAATTGATTAATTTAAATTCAATTGATTAAATTACAATTTAGTTGATTAAATTGCCTTAAATTGGAATTCTATTGATTAAATTAAGACTTAATTAATTAAATTAGGTTTCAATTTACTAATTGAACTTGAATTGCATAAATTGATTAAATCATTCCTAAATTGAAAATTAATTGATAAAATTGATATTTAACTCAATAATTTGATTTAAATTGGGATTTAATTGATTAATTAGAAGTTAATTGATTAAATTGAGTTTAAATTGCGATTCAATTGAACTTAAATTAATTAAGTTAAGGTTTAATTGATTAATTTGATTCAATTGACATAAATTGGTGTTCAATTGATTAAATTAAAGTTTAACTGATTAAATTGGAGTGCACTTAAATAAATTGAATTTAAATAAGAATTCAATGAAATTAAAATTTGATTCAATTGAATAAATTAAGGTTTAACTAATTAAATTGGGGTTCAATTGATTAAATTAGAATTTAGTTGGTTAATTTAATTTAATGTCTTCTTGATTAAATTAAGGTTCAATTGATTAAATTATGGTTCAATTTATTAATGAACTTAAATTGATCAAATTGAGCATAAATTGAATTTCAATTGATTAAATTGGAGTTCAATAGATCAAATCATTTTTCAATTGAACATCAATTTATTAAATTGATTAATTTTATTTGATTGTATCAAATTGATATTCAATTGACTAATTAAATTTAAGTTTATATCAAATTGAACTTCAATTGATTAAATAGAGATTCAATTGAATAATTTGATTAAATTGACTTAAATTGGAGTTTTATTGATTAATTTAGAGATTACTTGATTAATTGAACTTAAAATGATTAAGTTGCACTTAAGTTTGAGTTCAATTGTTCAAATTGAATCAAATTGGGGTTTAATTGATTAATTGAATTTAAATTGAACTTTAATAAATTAAATTAGAATTTAGTTGATTAATTTTATTTGATTGTATTAAATTGGGTTCAATTAATTAAATTAGAGTTCAATTCATTAATTAAACTGAATATAAATTGAATTTCAAATAATTAAATATGAGTTCAATTGATAAAATGAACTTAAATTGATTAAATCATTCTTAAATTGAACATCAATTTATTAAATTGATTAATTTTATTTGATTGTATGAAATTGTTATTCAATTGATTAATTAAATTTAAGTTGATATTAAATTGGAGTTCAATTAATTAATTCAATTCAATTGACTTAATTAATTTATGTCTAATTGATTAATATTATTAAACAAATTGTTATTATACTTACACTAATTAAATTAGAAATTAATTGTCTAAATTGAAAATTTTGATTGACAAATTTGGTGGCTAAAATGATATTAGCGACTACATTTAAATGTAGTTGCTGATGTTTAGCGACAAAATAAATGTGGTTGCTAAGTTTAGCAGATATGTAGCCACTAAGTAGCGACCACAAAACATTAGTTGCTAAATCTAGCAAACTGCATGATTTAGTGACATATTATAGTTGTTGCTAAATGTTTGGTCACAATATAGCTGCTGGTTGATTTCTATTTGGTCATTAATGCAAAAGGAAAAATTTGGTCTCCTCATGGTTGTTGTAGATATTTAGTGACTACTGACATGTAGTCGCTAAATGTAGTCTTTAAATAGTTTTTTTTTTTTGGGATATGTATTTTTCTCTTTCTGCTGATTTTGTCACCTTTAACATGATTTATAATTTCCTTTACATAAATATACAAGTATGGATTTGGGTATGATAATTTCAACAGATAGAAATATATTTAATCATTCGAAATATTTATAGTAATGAACTTTTAATTTAAAACGTAAATATTTATTACTAATTAATTAATCCTAGTTTTTCAAACGATTTTACTAATAATTTTTATTTCAATTTTTGTTTCAACATAGTCTGTATTTGTAAGGTTTTCAAGAATATTTTCTTGATTTTTAATTTAAACTTTTAAAGTTATTTTCTATTTAACTATATATTTTATACAATATTTTATTTTTAATATATTTTTATTTATTATCTCTAATTTATAATTTGAAAATCATAATTTATAATTATAATATTTTTTTCAAACTTTTATAATTACTAGTCTATTGTGCTTGTAGCAAATAATTTTTATTATTTATTATTTTCTTAATGAATAAAAATTGAAATGAGAAATTATATAATTAGATTACAATTATAAATATTAAATATTTTACTTTTATATTATGGACAAATGTTTTTCATTGTAAATAAATGATATGTGTCTCTTATTGCTTAAAAAATTTAAATTTATTAACCACATTATAGGATGAAATCTTTTATTTTTTTTGAAAATAATTAATTGAATATAGTATATATATATATATATATAATTCTTCATGATAGTTATTGTTAAAAAGGAGATTTTGATCTTAAAAGGTTCATAAAGTCTAATTAAACATGTTTTTATCTTGGGACGGTGAAATTACTCAATTAATATTTCCATTAACCTTTATTTATTGAATTAGTGGTTGATTAAAAATTATGGCTTTAGAACAAATAACAACCACCTATATACATTTTAAAGTATGCCAAAACACACAAGATGCACAAAATGATTTTGAATGCTAGAATGTACATACCTTTATATAAAATGGAGCCTCAAATCTTTTCATTCTCTAGCTTAAGCTTTTTTCCCCTCTATTAAGGGTGGCTACTCTCACCACTAGGACTCTTTATAACATAAAAATATGTCCTTTAAGAATAAATCTTAAATTTTACCTAAATATTTCTTTTTTATAATCATTTTAGCATCATTGATGTGTCTCTTACTTTAAAACCCGAACTTTCCTATAGGAATCCCCTACTACACGAAAATAGAGTAAAATAAAGAGATGAGAAGAAGGAAAAGGAAGAGAAGTCATCCATTTACTCAAATCCATGAAATTCTGGAAGTAGTTTCTTATTTCCAACTCTATGTCCTCTCTTTACTATCTCAAAATTGACCTCCTATAGTTGTTCTTCCCCTTCTCTTTGATTTTTCTTAAAACAAAAAAGGAGTTATTGACTTTTGATTTGCTTAGATTTTGGTTGTAGTTGATGGAGAAATGGTCAAGTATTGTAAAGAAGTGGGGGTTGACGTGTAGGAAGGGTGAGAGGTTAGGATTTCCAGAAAATGAGGGATGAGAGAGAGAGAGAGAAAACAAACCCCTTTATAGTCTCATGAATAAAGGATTCAAGGCCATGAAACCCTATGGATCTCGTGATTTCCATATTACTCTCACAAATCCCTTCCTAATCTTATATAATCATTCCTATTATGATTAACTATCTATTAATTACTTCTTTAATTACTGAAATATTATTTAGGCCCAATTTAATAGACGTTACATTTATCTCCCTTTTAAAAAAATTGTCATCAAAATTTGTAAAGCTCATTAATTAGAATCTAATTTAATCAAATTTATCATGTCTATCAATTTAATTAATTTTAATTTCTAATTTAATTAGAATAAATATGTGGTATAAATAGGAAAAAATATGATAGATAATAGAGATTAAAATAGATGGAATAAATGATTAAATTAGAAATTAAAATTAATTAAATTGATAGACATGATAAATTTGATTAAATTAGACCAAATAATTAAATTGTATTTTTAGTAAAAAAAATTTAAAATGACTAGATAAGTAAATATATGAGGATGATAATAATAATAATAATAATAATAATAATAATAATAATAATAATAATAATAATAATAATAATAATAATAATAATAATAATAATAATAATAATAATAATAATAATAATAATAAAATTAAAAAAAAGGGAAAGACAAAATCGGGAAAGTGGGAGGGGAGGGGAAGTCAATTAAGACTTTACCCAATTCCTTCCAACTTCACCTCTTTTTTTCTTCCCCTTCTTCATCCATTTCCTTCCTTCATATTAAAGCCCAAATTCTTCATCATTTCCTTTAAGATTTGCATCAAAAATCAGTCTAAATAAATCTGATATTGGTAAGAAATATTTTTTCCATGATTATTGTGTTATTAAAACTTTTGAGGTTATGTTTTTACAGGATATTTCACTCTATTTTTTATTATCTTTTGAATCGAATTTGGGGAAGTGTTAAACATAAAAATTGTTCATCTATATCATGTGTATCGTTTTTCCAAATTTTATTGAATTATTTTGAGTATATGAAGAGAAATGGTCATTGGGGTGAAACTAGTTCAGGAAGATGTATCAACTAAATAACCTACGGTTTTTGTAAAAATTGATCATCTTAGTGGCTTAAGCTGAGGTTTTGTAAAACAATAAAGTTGTAGGTATATATGTTATTTAGGTCTCTGCCAAATTTTGAATAAATTTCTCTTGTGTAGGTTGAGTTATAGGGAAATAAACCATGACTGTTCCTTGATTGAGTTGTTTTCTGGTACCTGTGCAGCTCCAGTAATTTCGTCCTTATATTTTACCTATTTTTAGATCGAATTAACCAAAGTTCAAAATATAAAAATTTTAATTCTATTCTTATCTAAATTCCTGTGAAAGTTCCACCTTAAAATGTCATGTATTTTGTGAGTTATGAGCTGAACAATTAAACTGGTTGGGTTGATACTTTATATTGAACTAGTTATAGATCCTCCAATATTTGAGCACCTTAGAGACCGAATTTGGAAATTAGTTAAACATGAAAAATGTTCCAAATTAACCTATATAACTGTACAAACATTTTCAGAATAATTGAAGCTACACATTGAAATTTATGAATTTTTGAATTGGGTACCTCAAAACTGCCTAAGTGCATAAAACAGGGCAATATTTAAAATTATACCAAAAATTATGTAAAAGTTCCAAAATTTTGAAATTTTAGTATATTTTAGTTTAAATGTTATTTACTCAGGATCAACAATCATATAAATTTGATAAGTGTAGAAAAAGTTATTGATCCAACAGTCCTTAGAGGTCTTGTTCTAGCTTAAAAGAAATTGTAGTTATTTATTTAAATTATATTAAGAATAAATATTTTATCAAGGTATTAATTAATTATATTTTTTTTAATTAGGATCGCAACAACAAGAAGAACAACAAAAGTAAACCAGCTCTAAGTTTATATTTTGGAAAAGAAAAACCGTATTGAGATTTGTATATATAATTATTCTAGTTTGCCCTTTATGCATGATTGTATGTACATGACATGAATTATTTGTCACCATGATGAAATAATATATTATGACATGTTTTAACATTATAGAAATGTTATTAACCATGAACTTAACATTATGCTAATATTTGATAAAATATCATGCTATTATATGGGTTTGAAATAAATTGTGCTTATATTATTATGTTAATATGAAATGAGTATTGGTTATAGAAACAAGTAATTAGTGGTGTTAATTGCCCATTTCTCTACCTGAGAACTGACATAGGATAGATGGTGTACCATTAGGGGAAAGTTTCGGTACCGATATTGATATGATTTAAGGACAGGGTGGCTATAGCTCCGAGAGCGCCCTTGATCCTAATTACACACAGATAAATGATTCTACTAGGTCAAGGTGGCTGAAGCTCCGCGAGCGCCCTTGACTTGAAATTATAGTGAGTAGGGCGACTTAATATCTGCGAGTGCCCCTATTTCACACTCCATATCCGGACAGTCCGAAAACTAGATTCTGGGCTAATAATTCATAGAATAAAATATGAAATTTAATTAATTGATGTAAGTAACAAAGTGTAAAACGCTTACATGAGGTGGTGCAAATTTAATTATTAAATAATAATATTTTTTTTATTTTTTTATGTTATGTATTTATTTATTTTATATGACAAATATGCAATAAAATTTGATATGCCATGATTTTATTTGAGACATGCATTTGTGTGACTACTTGGGAAAAACTTTAATACTTATATGTACTACTAAGCTAGAGATAGCTTAACATGAGTTCTTCTCACGCAGGAATTGAAGTTGTAGATAGTAGATAGTGGAGTTGATAAGGAAGAAGTCCAAACCCATATCAGCAGAGACACAAGAAGCATAGTTAGAGGGTTGGTTATCTATTATTATTTGTTTTAGTTTGACTATGTATATGGTGTGGTAGGCATATCTCATATATTAATATTGTGTATGTAAATAATTATGTAACTTAATCGGGTGTCATATGTGTATACAATATAAGGATGAATATATATTGTTAATTAGAAGAACTTGCCTAAACCAATTTAAATAAATAGATTAAGTTATTTAAAATGAAAAAAAAAATTTCAATTCAAGCAGATTATCGAGTTAAGCTTGTGGGATTATTCCTTATATATATGGGATTATTCCTTATATATATGGGATTATTCCTAATATATATGTGAGGCATCACATTTAGTGGTATCAGAGCCAGGTTTAGGCGTTTCTAGGCCTAAGTGTGAAATGAGATATTAGGTTTAAATATACATGTGTCTTATATAATTCTGATATGAGATTTCTTCTTGGCAACTTGTAGGATTATAGAAAGATGTCTTCGGATGAACTGGATATGGCTGAGAGTACTAGCTCTTCTGATACTAGGACTCATCATCAGCCTAGTGCAGCAAGTGTGCAAAGGCAAAATGCTGCTCCAAATCCCCCACTACATGCAGCAGAACAGATTGACCCTGGTCAAAATCCATTTACACAACAGATGACTGAATTATTCCAACAGATGGTACGAGCCATTCCCCAGCCTACCCCAGTTCCACCACCTAAACCAAAAATAACAATTGATAAGCCTCATAAGTATAGGGCTTCGGATTTCTGTTGTAAGAGAGATGAAGATCCAACTGCAGCTGAGTATTGATTGGAAAAGACTGAAAGAATTTTTAAGAGTTGCAAGTGGAAACAGATGACAAAGCTAGATTTGCTACTTCTTTATTCCAAGATGAGGCATATGATTGGTGGAAATCAGTTCTTACCAAGCCAGATATGGTGGAATTGGTCTCATGGGATTCCTTCCTCTCCGAATTTAAGGAGAAATATATTCCATTGATCTATATTGATGAGAAAAAGAAAGAGTTCATGAATCTCAAGCAAGGTAAAATGTCAGTGACTGAGTATCAGCGGGATTTTACCAGATTGAGCAAGTATGCCCCTGAATTAGTTGCAAATGAAAGAGATAAATGCAGAAGATTTGAAGATGGCCTTAATGAAGAGGTTGGAGATATTGTGACTGCTCTTCAGCAAAATAATTTTTCTCAGTTAGTTTCAGCAACACTCAGCCTTGAAAAAAGAAAAAAGAGGAAAATAGAAGAATCTTTTAAAAAGTCAGCTACTCCTGAGACTCAATTCACTGGGAAGAATCTTCTAAAAAGGCACATTCTACTACAGCCAGTTCACAACCTTAGGTTGGCAAGGAAGTTATACCGGTATGTACTATTTTCCATAGGAGCCATCGAGGGGAATGTTGGCGTGTCATAGGTGCTTGCTTTAGATGTGGGTCCAAGGAACATATACTAATGGATTGTCCACTTTTGACAGGTGGTACTCCTACTCAGACTACTAGGTCAGCTCTGACTCAGCCTGAAGTTCAGTTCAAAGGGGGACCAGGCTGACTGAGGCAGGCTATTTTAGAGACAGTGAATAGACCTGGATCCAGCAGAGCTCCAGCCCGAGCCTACGCCATGAAAGCTAAGGAAGATCAGGCTATAACATATGTTATTGTTGGTATGTTTTCATTATATGATTTTGACATTTGTGCACTCATAGATCCGGATTCCACACATTCCTATATTTTCACTAGTACACCTAGTCAGCATAATATGATTAAAGAAACTCAGAATATGGAATTGAAGTTAAGAATCCTTTGGGTCACAGTGTAATAGTGAATAAAGTATTTAGGAAATGTCCTTTGGTTGTGCATGGGAAGATATTTTCTGCAGACTTGATTGAGTTGCCTTTCCATGAGTATGATGTCATATTAGGCATGGATTAGCTCTCACGTCACGAAGCAGTGGTGGATTGCAAGTCTAAATTTGTGGTACTTAAGATAGAAAATCAGGAAGAAATTATTGTGAAAGGTGAATTATTTTCACAACATCCCCTAGTTATATCCATAATGAAAGCTAGGAGATTGATGAGAAAATGGTGTGAAGCTTATTTGGCCTATGTGATTGACACCAGAAAGGGAGGTTCAAATTTTGAAGATATTTCAGTGGTAAATGAATTTCCAGATGTGTTTCCTAATGATTTACCTGGGTTGCCTCCAGAGAGAGAGGTAAAGTTTGTTATTGATCTTGTTCCAGGAACTACGCCTATATCAAAGACTCCATACAGAATGGCCCCATCAGAGATGAAAGAACTTAAGACACAATTGCATGAACTACTTGATAAGGGTTTCATTAGACCAAGTACATCCCCGTGGGGTGCACCGGTATTGTTTGTGAAAAAGAAGGATGGATCTTTGAGGCTATGTATTGATTATCGACAGTTGAATAAGGTGGCCATCAAGAACAAGTACCCATTACCGCGAATTGATGATCTCTTTGACCAACTGAAAGGTGTAGGAGTATTTTCCAAGATAGACTTGAGATCTGGTTATCATCAATTAAGGGTGAAGATGGAAGATATTGCTAAAACTCCATTCAGAATTAGATATAGTCATTATGAGTTTTTGGTTATGCCATTTGAGCTGACCAATGCTCCAACAACATTTATGGATCTTATGAATAGGATCTTTAGGCCACATCTTGATCAATTTGTTGTCGTTTTCATTGATGATCTTTTGGTATATTCTAAAAATTTAGAAGAACATGAAAAGCATTTGAGAATAGTGTTGCTAGGGGTAGCAACGGGTAGGGTACCCACGAAAATTGCCCTACCCAAACCCAAACCCAAACCCGATTATTTATATACATACCTAAATCTGTCTCGAACCCGTTTAAAATTATAATATTAATACCCGTACCCGTCCCAAATTCGATTAATACTATCCGATTAATACCCGAATCTGAATAATTACCCGTTTATCATTAAGAAAATTTAAAATAAAATAAAATTCAAACTAATTAAATAATTAAAAATCTATAAATATATAAATAATCTACCATAAATCACTATAAAATCAAATAAAACATAAAATTTAATTCAACACTGTTGCCCAGATATTAGACCAAGAAGGGGGGTTGAATTGGAGTTTCAAAAATTAAACTTTAAAGTGCGGAAATAAAATTATTAATTTTAGAAGGGATAGAGAAAATCAGACACAAAGATTTATAGAGGTTCGGGTATTAACAAACCCTACTCCTCTCCCCAATCGCAATTGGGAGTTTCACTAACACACTAAGTGTTACAATGGAGTTTTACAAGCTCACTCCCAACTATGGTGTTTCTCACAATGGCTCACACCTAACCCAGAAATCCCTTGTGTTTTAATGGCTCACACAATAACCAATTCCTTTGTGTTTTACAGGCTCACACAAACAACATACACTTTGTGTTTTATAGGCTCACACAAACAACCTACACTTTGTCTTTTACAGGCTCACACAAACAACCTTTTAATTTGTGTTTTGGAGGTTCACATAACTAACCCTTACAAGTGTTATTCTCTTAACCCAGAACTACCCAATGCTTACTTGAGTAAAGATTACAGAGATAACTACTTATAAATCTTTATTGCTCAAGTATGAGGAGCAATAAGATTTTTACAGAGAATGAATTAATTCTCAAAGTATAAAAGTACAAGATAGCTTGTGATTTGAAGTATATGCTAATCTTTTGTTTTTCTTGTCATTCTCTTGTTTCTTAATGCATAAATGACTTTCATTTATACTCTCATGCCTGAATATAGCCGTTGGGGTGCATTAAATAAGAAACTAGCCGTTATACCAACCAAAAAATTGCGCCTGACATTTTTCTCTTTCATTGTTCACGGGCGTGAATATGCTTGTCATGGGGGTGACAGTTCTTCCCAAGCCGTGACTAAAGTGGTGACCTTGGTCGTGAAGCTCTCTAGTATGTTTTGACATATAGAGTCACGGGCGTGACTTTAATCAGTCACGGGCGTGACACTCTTCCCAGCCGTGAACCAAGTGGTGACTCTGGTCGTGAAGCTCTCTGAATGAAATTGAATGAAGCCTTCACGGGGGTGACACATTCATTCACGGGGGTGAACATCTTCCCAGCCATGACCCAAGTGGTGACTCTGGTCGTGAAGCTTTCTGGAATGAAATTTGCATGAAGCTTCACGGGGGTGACACCTTTCTTCACGGGGGTGACTGAAATGCTTACTTCACGGTTTGGTTTTCCTTCATGGTCGTGAACTTCAAATGTTGGTTTCTTGGTAACGGCTAGTTGGCTTCACGGGAGTGACTCCTAGAGTCACGGCAGTGAACATGCTACCTCTTGCTTTTTGATTCTCAAGTATTATTCTTCCAATCCTCCATTCTTGCTATTTTAATTCATGTCCTGTATAATATACTTACAAAAACAAGTATGTTAAATACAATATTGCTATATTATTTATTATCATCAAAATGACGGAAATACCCCTCAAGGTTAACAATCTCCCCTTTTTTGATGGTGACAAATAATCTAGCAATATGTGATTTTGAGAAGTCTCCCCCTCAAAATATACTTAGAATAAAAAATATAATATGCAAGAATTGTAATATTCGCTAATTTAGGTTCCGAGTCGCACGTGTTGCGAAATTGACGCGTGTGACCGATCGGAGTCTAAATTCGGATTTTTACAAAAAAATTGATTAAGAAATGGTTAAACTAAATAATAAATATCTAAATAAGTGATTATAGAGTTTAAAGAAGTTGATTTATGGTAAAAGACTAATTTGCAAAATTTGATAAGTTTTGGGGTCAAATTGCAATTTACCAAAAATTGGAGGATTAATGAGATTAATTGATAATCAACATGTTAATTTTGGGCACATTTTGATAGTATTGGCCGGCCATGATGTTAAAGAAAGATGATTAATATTGGTTAAGTGTAAAATTGGGAGAAAATGGTCAAATGGTGGGTCCCACATGAATATTTTTGGGTACCCTATTTAAGGCTTTATTTTCTTCTTCTTCTCTTCATTTTATGCTCCTTCTCTCTTTTCTTTACCAGTCACGCCAACCACAATTTTCCTCCATAGCTCACCTTGATTCTAGAGAGAGAAAGGAAGGGAAGAGAAGGGAAAGAGCAAGACAAGGTGATTTTCATGTTCCATAACTTATAAGGAAGCTGGAAAGAACAAGAAAAAGGAAGAAAAATCAAGTTTGGTAGAGAGAGAAAATATCCAAAGTGGTGATCAAGTGAAGAAAAGAGTAAGGTAAGAAGTATTTCTTCTTCTTCTTCATCTTTTCTAAAGGAAGTTCGAATTTTGAGCTCATCCAAGACTTATATGGAATGAGAGAGAAACTAGGGTTTTGAGAGAGAAAAAGAGAGTTTAGGGTCTTAATGAAATTAGATGATGATGAAAATGATCTATGATGTTGTAGGAGTTCCAAATGACAAGGAACAAGCTCTAAGGAGCAAAGGAAAAGAGAAAGCTACCTAAAGGAGTGAAGGAGAAAGATTAAGGTTTGTGCATAATTTAAGGCAATAGCCTATATTTGTTTGAAATAATGCATGCTGAACATAATTGTAGATAAATGCAATTTCAAGAATGATGATGATTATGGCATGAAACCATAGGTTTAGACATATATGAATGAGATAATTGTGACATTGAATTAAGGATGCATGTTAGAGAATCTTGTATGATCAAGGCATGTAAATGTATTGAAAAGTAATAAGTTAAGTAAAGAGCCTTAGAAATGCATGAAATAGAATTTGGTATGTTTTGGATGATGTTAGAATGAATGAAAGGTGAATATGCAGATTTCCTGCTGAAAGTCACGGATGTGACTATTGAGTCATGGGCGTGAACTTGAGGGTTCACGGTTGTGACTGGTTGTGTCACGGTTGTGAATTTCTGGGTAAAAATGGTACTATTCATTCCAGAAGCGTTCACGGGTTGGAATCACGGCAGTGAACTTATTCACGGGTGTGAATGAGTAATCACGACCGTGAATGCTTTTGGGCGATTCGTTCCAATAGTGTTCACGGTTTGGGATCATGGGCGTGAACTAATTCACGGCAGTGAAAGTAGTAATCACGGCCGTGAATGCTCTGCATTTGAAATTATGGATGTGGTTATTAAATGAGGAATTCAGATAAGTAAATGAAAGTTATTGTCTATCCAGTGAAATAAGAATGATATGAATATAGATATATGTATATATATTGATGTGAGAATATGATATGTTGTGATATAGAAAAATGAATTGATGTAGAAAAATGTATTGTCATGGATAATATATGAAATCTGATGCAGATGATAAACATGAGAATATTGATGAATCTAGTAAATGATTGAAAAGATGTATGAGTATGACTATATGCTTGTAAAAAAAGAAAATTGAGATGTTGATAAATATGAGAAAAATGGATGTGTTGAAATTTGAGAATAATGATTGATGTGAAGATATAAAGAAGCCCATTACTCTACTTGCGAACTAGAATCAGGATAGATGACATGTCATTAAGGGGGCGAACGGTACCATACTATACCTCAACCAATGTGGCTAAAGCTTGTGTGAGCGCCATTGGTCTAGGATGCTCAGTCAGTGTGGCTAAAGCTTGTGTGAGCGCTACTGACTTGAGAAAGCTCTGATGAGCACAAATAAATGAGGACAAGGTGTCATAAGCTTGTGTGAGCGGCCTTGATCTGGTTATTCATCTATGATGAAATTATACTCAATCAATGTGGCATAAGCTTGTGTGAGCGCCATTGATTTGAGAAGCTCTTATGAGCCAGATAGTGGACAGGGTGGCATAAGCTTGTGTGAGCGCTCCTGATCCATAACCCGTATCCAGTCAGTCCAAAGATTTAGAGTGATGTGGGCAAGATAATGAGGATATGTCGGAAAAATAAGAAAAGGAAAGAATAAGAAAATAATGATGATATGAGATGGAAATGTAATGATAAAGAGATTTGCAGAATAAATTGCTATCAAAGATAAATGAAAATAACAATGTCTATATGAGCATGACATTTGTACTTTTATGAAATAGGAATATGTTGATAGTCATGCATGCAAACATTTTAATGCACGAAATGATAATTGTTAATGCTTGTTGCATGATATAGTATATTGTCTTCTTTATATGCACCACTAAGCTTAGAGCTTAGTGTGGAGTTTAATTTCCACGCAGATATAGAAAGGTAGCTGAAGACGCTAGATAAAGCAAGCGGTGCTCCCATACAAGTAAAGCAGCCGAGTCTTGAGAAAGTGGGTTATAAGTTTTGAAACTTTTGTATTTGACTTTTATATTAAAGAAATGTTTGAGTTTATAAAACTTACTTTTAAAGTTTGGTCAGAATTAATCTGATGTTAAAAATTACTATATTATGTAAATAAATTGTACTCTGATTTTTATTTATATTCATATATACATGAGTAAAAAAAAAAAAGAAAAGAAAAAAAATGTAAATATATATATATGAAGTATGAGAAAGAAATGACATTAGCGCTCCCTCATCCGGGCACGTGTTGTTCGGGTGAGGAGGTGCCACAAGAATAGTAAATAAAGATGTAACATTTTAACTAGTTTTTAAGTATATGCAAGTTATATGAGAAGTATATCCAATTCATACCATAATTCCTTTTCAAGACATAAAGTATATGTAAGGTGTATCATGACATGTTTTTATTTGTAACTTGCTCTTAAGGTGTATGCAAAGTATACTCAGTATATAAAAGCTCAGTTTTTCTACTTTGCATTTGAAAAGTTGAATCAAGATTTTTAAATCAATTCAAAGTCTGTTTCACTGTTTGATTCAGTTATTCTTATTATTGCTAGTTTGATACTACTTTCCCTTATCATATATTATCTATCATATATTGCTAGTTTTCTCCCCCTTTTGTCATCAATCAAAAAGAATATGTAGATTAAAGTAAACAAAAGCAAATAAATATTATGAAGGAAGGGATACAAACTATGAAAGGAAATTTAAGATTTCCTACATAAGCAAACATAACAAACAAAAAATGAGCAAACATTGCAAATTTAGGCTATTCTCTAGCCTATATCCTAGCTAGACATCTTATCACGAAGCCTAGCTACTTCAGCCTCAAGACTATCGATCCGAGACTCCATGAAGTCCTTGAGGTTTTCCAACCTCTCATCCATGGAAGTCTGCAGTTGCTCGAAACGTGGTGCCAAGAGGTCGACCACCTGCTGCGCTAAAGATGGTGTGGAGGCTGAGGACTGTCCAATGTTCTGAGCGATGGCTGGAGTGTCTTCCTCAATCCTAGCCCTCTTTTTTTGCTGGACTCCCTAGAGGCCTGCTTTAAAATCCTCCGTGTCATGATCTTCCCAGATAATCTCTCCAGCAGTATCAGTGAAGCGATAAAAGATATCGTTCTGGTAAACGATTCTCACTGCTGCTCCCATCTCATGAATGACTCGATATCCAGCCTATCTCATGGGTGTATAGGAATGATGTTGAAGTGGTGGTTATCCAGCTTCAAGTAATTGAGCTTCACTGCCATATGAGTGACATAAGCCCCAATCAAGATATCTCCTGTGGGCTTGGTGGCGATGGAGAGAAGATGGTTTGCAAACCATCTGGAAAGTGCCACTTTGACTCCCCGGCGAGCCATCTTGAATAAGAAGAGTTTTGACTTCCTTATAGTACTATTGTTCTCTCCCCGAGCAAAAATGCTATAGGTTAGAAACCTATGCAAATACCTGTGTACTGGGGCCACGAGATGAGTGCTCTTTGTCTTATTTACATCCCAACTACAGTTATATCCAAAATGAGTCCAGGCTGCAGGGGCAGAGAATTCTACCTCAGTCTCATTCAGAACGCCATCAGATGGTAGGTTGAGCAATTCTCCAAAAGTGATGGCGCTGAGGGTATTTTCATTGTTGCAGAGTTGGAATTTCACCACTCCAGTTGGTGAAACCTGCAAGGTGCTGAGGAATTCCAGCGTTGGCTCCCGTAGGGTTGGCAGATGAATTTCAACAAATTCTCGTAGATGACAGGCTTGAAGTTGCTCTGTCATAGCCATCTCGAGTCCGAGATTACGAACTATCTGCCATTCGAAGGACCTTGATGATAAAATTGGTCTCTTCTTCAAAGTTGCATACCGAGGATGGCAACTTTCGGGTATGATGTTCATGAGGTAATCTGAATACCTCTTTGGTGCATGAGACTTCTTTCTCTTCCCTTTTGACGAAGTAGACTCCATTTTGTTTGAAGAAGATTTTTGACAGAAAAAATATGATGAAATACCCTAGGAATGTCTGTTTTTTGCTGAAGATTCGAACTTTTGATGGAATTTATAGTGAAATATCAAGGCTTTGGGGTCAGAATCTTCAATGTCTCAATGAATTAGAGTAAATGAGAGCGGTTTTGGGAGATGGAGAGTTGAAATGAAGATTGTAACCGACTGTTTTCTTATATATTCGATACATTCACGGGCGTGGTTTGGGGTATCACGGGCGTGAATAGTCGTGTTCACGGTTTGCTGAAGCAGTGTTCCACTCGTGAATGAAAGCGTGAATGCGTTCATGGGCGTGATCCATGAACATCACGGGCGTGAATGATCATAGGTCACGGGGGTGAATATATTGTCACGGGCGTGAACGGTTGAATTTCACTACTTATACCCGTGAAGCAAGCCGTGACACAAGGTGTGAAAATGTCTGTGAGTTTTTGGGTGTAATTAATCACGGGCGTGCCACTCTGTCACAGGCGTGAATGTTCTTTGCCACGGGCGTGATGCAAGTCGTGAAACTATGTTTCACCACTTGAAGCCGTGAATCATGCCGTGACCCAAAGTGTGAAAGCTTCTGTGAGTTTTTAAGGCGTAATGGTTCATGGGAGTGAAAAAGCGTCACGGGCGTGACTCGGGCCGTGAAACAATGTTTCACTACTTGAAGCCGTGAAGCATGTCGTCAACCAAAGTCGTGAACGACACTGCCTCTTTGAGCCACTTAAGTCACGGGCGTGAGTATAAGTCACGGGCGTGACTCCCCTATAATTTTCATCAGATTGAAATTAAGTTCTGCAACAAGACTAAATCATTTCAACAAAGATTTTACTTCATAAAGCATAAATTCTCATCAAAAAAACTTTATCTTATAACTTGTGAGATGTTTTAAGATCAACAATTAAAAATTTCATATTTTTGTAATCACAAGGTTAATCCATCAATCATACCTAGTTCTCTTCTAATGAAATTAAATCTTTCCTCATTTAGAGACTTAGTGAAAATATCTGCTAATTGCTTTTTTGTGCATACAAATTCTAATTCAACATCTCCATATTGAACATGATCTCTAATAAAGTGATGTCTAATGTCAATATGTTTACTTCTAGAGTGTTGAATAGGATTCTTTGAAAGATTTATAGCACTGGTGTTGTCACATTTTATAGGTATATGGTTCATCTCATGATCATAGTCCTTAAGTTGTTGTTTTATCCAAAGAATTTGTGTACAACAACATCCAACTGCTACATATTCAGTCTCAGTAGTTGAGAGAGCAACTGAAACTTGTTTCTTGATAAACCAAGAAACCAAACATTCTCCAATAAAATGACAAGTACCTGAAGTGCTTTTCCTATCCAAAAGACTACCAGCATAGTGTAATATCCTTGACCTTCCCCATATGCATTTCATCGAACATAAGCATCTTGCATACAATTCAATTGAACACATGCATTTCATACGTATTTCTATAGGAACAAGTTCATGGCATGCACTAGCTATGTGTCCTAGTATTTGGCACTTGTATCGAGTCGCACATGTGTAATTATAACCTAAATGAGGATAACAAAGTATTAGAAATGAAATGAATAAGGTGTCTAAATTAAAGTAAGAAAAATGATTAGATTAAGATTAGTGAACATTTACATTGCTAATTTAGTTAAATGAGGTCAAATGATTAAGCTGTATTATTGTGTGAATTAGTGGAATTATAAATCTATGTAAACAATAATAATAATATAGACAAAATAAAATGAAAATGACACAAAAGGGAAATAGAAGAGAAGAGAAAAGACAAATGAGAAGAGAAAAGAGAAGAGAAGAAGAGAAAAGAGAAGAGAAGAAGAGAAGAAGAGAAAATGAGAAAATGAGAAAATGAGAAAATGACAAACAACAAGTTGGCTTTATCTTCATATATCTTTCCCCATTTCTGCCTCCTCACTCCAGCCCGACTTCTTCTTCAATTTCCTCCATTTTTAGACTTCAATTCTTCCTTGTTTCATCTAGTTTTTGAAGCTAATTGATCCCTTTCAAGGTTGTTCTTGGTAAGTAATCAATTCTTATTGCTATAGGGTTAATTTGAGTTGCTTAGGTTCAATATTAGGCACTGAATTGCACCCCGATTTTGATATGAATAGAAATTGATTCTGGAAATGTGTAAAACACAAAAGTTGTTCCTTTATATATTATATTTGTGGATATGTAAACATTTTTGCAAGATGTTATGTATAGGGAGAGATATGCCCTTCGTACTGAAACTGGTCAGGGTATAAACCCTAACCAAGTTAGCTACTGTGTGGTTTGATTTAGAATATGTTAAAGCCCTTATTTTAAGTCTATCAAAACATAAAAGTTGTAGATATATGTGTTTTTTATCTGTATACAAAATTTCAGGTTCATAGGTCTTGTAAATTGGGAGTTATGGTGAATGGAACCATGACTGTTCCATGGTTTGAACTGCGTACTGAGTGCCCTGGGAAGATACAGTACATTGGTTGGAAAATTTGAGCTTGTTAGAACTACATTATGTAAATTATCAAAACATGAAAGTTATAGGTATATTCCTTAGATAAATTTTGGTACTAATTTTAGCTTAATTTGTTATCTATAGACTAAGTTATGGCCTTTGGAAGTCATACTGATCCGGAAGCCAATTCTATTCTGGAACAGTAATATGTTTGGTATAATTAGAAGACCTTAGAGACATAATTGGTAAACATTGTAAACATGAAAAATGTTCCATATGAACCCATATAAGTGTCTGTAAAGTTTCATTTAAATATGAATTATAGAGTGTAAGTTATGATGAACCCAGAGGAGTACCCTGAAACTGCCTAAAGGAAGAAAACAAGGCAGAAAACAGAACACTCTTAGAAATTCCACCAAATATTATAAAATGATCCAATTGGTCTGAAATTTGAATATGTACTATATATATGTGTTATTGTTAATTAGGAACAAGAATCAGAGTAATTGGTCAATTATAGAAAAAGTTATAGGCTAAACAGTCCCATAAGGTCACACTGCCTCATAGGAAAAATCTTAACTATTGACATGAACAATGCATATTAATTTGTTTAAGCCACATTAAGTCTCTCTAATCATGAGTTAATCGATTATGTTTTCATATTAGGCTCGCAACATATTGGAGAACCACAAGGAGCGGATAGACAATAAGTTAGGGGTCGGAATCAAAGGAGAACGGTGAGTCTAATTATCGATTGAATTCTTTAGTGCAAATGAATGTTGCTTGCTATGTGATTCATGTGATTGTCATGATTGGTCCTTGATAATGTAATGATGGATAATTTGTGACATTTTGGTACATATAAATGGTATACTTGTGGTATATTTGAGGTATATATTTGACAAATGTGATATATATACATGGTACATGTATAGTATATACAAGGTATATGCTTGACATATGAGGTATATAGGGAATATATGTATGGTGTATATGTTAAAGATGCAATGGTTGATGAATGCTTAAATACAAGTGCATATGCATATGGGCTAAAAAGGCGTTGTGACTAGTTAATCGACATCGCAAAGCAAAAGAAGAGGCCTATGGCCCAACAAATGTGCAAAGCAAAAGAAGGTGCAAATGAAACAAATGATCAAGCTAGCTAGCAAATGCAAATGCAAATGTTCACATGGAAACCCGGGGCAATGTTCGTTTAATCTGGTCACAACAAAATAAAATGTACAAGCAAAGCATAAGTAAATAACAATTATTGAATACTTGATTTTATCTATATTTATATGTTATTGACTGATGAATGGAATGGAATACATGGTATATATTGGAATTGTGATTTATGACTATGAGTTGTTTGGTACTTTAGAGCTCATTGGATGGTTATTCTCACTGAGCCGCAACTCATCAATTTGCATCATTTTTCAGGTAAAGAGAAGTGATAGCTCATTTTGAGTAGCGTATAAAAGACATGGAGCATAGGTCACTGGCCGAGCCTCATCACTCTCTCTCTCCTTGCATTCCACACAAGCATGAAAATATGTCATATGTATTTTTTTGTATTTACGTGCTTGAATAGGTATAGTCATTTTGGAATGAGTCTAAATATGTATAAATGAAATCAACTCGAAAATACTTATGTGAAAAGTTTACGTTTTGATATATGTGATATATTATATTGTGGTGAAAACCTCAGTGTTAACTTTGCAAAGTCAGTGAATAATATTACAGGATATGAGACTTGCAAGTCATTGAATGAAATTATAGGATATGAGACTTGCAAAGTCATGGAATTATATTACAGGATATGAAAAAAAATTTTACTACTATTGTTAACAGGGTATTTTATCTTTCCAGTACGCCATGTATGATTACTTGATGTTTGGATAGGTTATACTAAAATGCATAAGATGTGGTGTTACACATAGTCTGCATCTGAATATCCTATAATATAGAAAGATGAATTTCTAGGATACCATAAACCTAGATGCAATGTACCATGTAAATATCTTAAAATCCTTTTTACAGCATTTAGATGAGATTCTTTTGGACATGATTGAAAACGCGCACATAAGCAAACACTATACATAATATCGGGTCTAGAAGCAGTGAGATATAAAAGTGATCCGATCATACCTCTATAAAGCTTTTCATTAATGCTCTTACCCTTTTCATCTTTGTCCAATTTTGTTGATGTGCTTATAGGAGTCTTGGCATTTTTGCATCCTTCCATACCAAATTTTTTGATTAAGTCTTTGGCATATTTGGATTGGTTGATGAATATGCCCTCATTGCTTTGTTTGATTTGTAGACCAAGGAAATACTTAAGTTCTCCCATCATGCTCATTTCAAATTCCCTAGTCATGCACTTAGCAAATTCTTGACAAAGCAGCTCATTAGTAGAACCAAATATTATATCATCAACATAAATTTGAACAATTAGTATCTCATAATTATGCTTTTTGATAAAGAGTGTAGTGTCAACATTTCCCTTTGTGAAGCTATTTTCTAGTAAAAAAGAACTTAGTCTTTCATACCAAGCTCTTGGAGCTTGTTTTAAACCATACAAAACTTTTGAAAGTTTAAAAACATGATTTGGTAAATTATAGCTTTCAAAACCTGGTGGTTGTTCTACATACACTTCTTCATCTATATAGCCATTTAGAAATGCACTTTTCACATCCATTTGAAAAAGTTTGAAATTCATGTGACATGCATATGCTAAGAGTATTCTTATAGCTTCTAATCTAGCTACCGGTGCATATGTTTCATCATAGTCTATACCTTCTTCCTGATTATATCCTTTTGCAACTAGTCTTACTTTATTCCTGGTTATTAACCCTTGTTCATCTAACTTATTTCTAAATACCCATTTACTGCCTATGATTGGATGATTCTTAGGTCTTGGTACTAGGTTCCATACCTTATTTCTCTCAAATTGGTTGAGTTCCTCTTGCATGGCAATTACCCAACTTTCATCATTAAGAGCCTCATCAATGTTTTTAGGCTCTATTTGTGAAATAAAAGCTATGTCAGTGACTAAATGCTTGAAATGAGATCTAGTACTTACTCCCTTTGATAGATCACCAATTATTTGCTCTTTTGGATGATTTCTGTTCATTCTCCATTCTTTTGGAAGTTCTTGCTCCATTTGTTCTTGATTTTGAGGTAGTAGTTTTTCTTGATCGTTTTCTTCTTTTCCATTTTCAATGACAAGTTTTTCCATATTATCTACAACATCATCAAGAGCACTACCTTTCACAAGATCAAGTCTACTAGATTCATCAAAAACAACATGCATGGATTCTTCCACTATTAATGATCTCTTATTAAATACTCTATATGCTTTGCTAGTTGTAAAGTATCCTAAAAAGATACCATCATCAGACTTAGAGGCAAATTTTCCAAGATTGTCCTTGGTGTTCAATATAAAACACTTGCATCCAAATACTCTAAAGTATGATACCAAGGGCTTTCTTACATTCCATAGCTCAAATGAGGTTTTGTTTAAAAGTGGTATTTTGAAAACTCGATTTGAAATATAACATGCAGTGTTTGTGGCTTCTGCCCAAAAATAAGTTGGTAATTCATATTCATTAAGCATTGTTCTTGCCATTTCAATTAATGTTCGATTTTTCCTTTCAACTACACCATTTTGTTGAGGTGTTCTAGGAGATGAGAAATTATGTGAAATACCATGTTCAAAACAAAAACTTTCAAAGTTTTCATTTTCAAATTCTTTCCCATGATCACTTCTTATTTTTGAAATGCAGTACCCTTTTTCATTTTGAACTCTTTTAGTAAAGTTTTTGAAATTTTCAAAAGCGTCACTCTTTTGAGCTAAGAAAATTACCTAAGTAAATCTAGAGTAATCATCTACGATGACAAATGCATAATGTTTTCCTCCTAAGCTAGCAACCCTAGTTGGTCCAAATAAGTCTAAAAGTAGGAGTTGAAGGGGTTTTGAAGTACTTACTATGTTTTTGGCTTTGAAAGATGACTTGTGTTGCTTTCCTCTTTGACAAGGATCACATGTCTTGCCTTTTTCATATTTAACTCTTGGTAATCCTTTTACTAGCTCTCCTGTGCTGAGACTTTGTATTAAATCCATATTAGCATGACCAAGTCTTCTATGCCACAACCAAAATTCATCACTAGTAGTCATAAGACACTTAGAGGAATGGTTAGATAGTTCATGTAAGTTTATTATGTACGTATTGATGTCTCTATTTCCTTTAAATATTTCTTGACCATCAATCGAGATTACAAGACATTCATTTAAAGTGAAGATTACTTTGTTTCCTTTATCACATAATTGCCTTACACTTAACAAGTTATGTTTCAAGCCATCAACAAGTAAAACATCCTTAATAAAAGTAGTACCATTAACACCAATAGAACCAATGCCAATTACCTTACCCTTTGGATTGTTTCCAAAGGTAAATTTACCTCCATTAATACTTTTGATTTCATTGAAGAGTTCTTTGTCTCCTGTCATATGCCTTGAGCATCCACTGTCTACTAGCCATGCATTTTTGTTTATTGTGGACTTCAGGCATACCTACAGAGTTACAAATCAAGTATGATATTTAGGTACCCAAATGAGTTTGGGTCCTTGGGGGCTAGCACATGAAGGTTGCCAATGAGCCTTCCTTATCCAACAATTTCAATTTATATGACCCATTTTCATACAATAATTACATTGTTTCGGTCTAAACTTGCTTTTTGGTCTTACAATGTATTTGAATGCCATAATTCTATTAGACTGATTTTGAGAACAATGGCATGCACAATCATGATTAATTTTCATTTTTCTAGATGCATACTTCTTATACATAAAAGCATGATTATTCTTTTTCTGTATAGAAGGTTTAACATATTTATTTCTTGGAGTTGTTCTAATAGGTGTGGAGATGTGAGATTCTTTAGATTTTACAAATATAGTTTTGTGAGAAGATGATGATGTATCCTTAAACCCTAGACCATGTCTAACTAAAGGTGGTCTTTGAGACACAATGAGAGTATCTAAGCTCTCTTTACCCTTGTGAAATTTAGAAATGGAATTTCTAAGTTCTTCAACTTCATTTTTCAAAGTATTGTTTTCTTTTAACAGTGAAGCTGTTGAGAGTCTTGATGAGTATTCATCGAATGACTTTTGAAGAGATATTATTTCTATAGATACTAAATTTAGTTCTATATTCTCTAATTCTATATTTAATTCTTCTATTAGGTTTTGCTCATCATCATCATCATCACTATCACTATCATTATCACTACTATCATTATTGAAAGAGTATGAGTGTAGTGATCTTACTTTATGCGAGACGTGATCCTCAATAGCCATGAAACATAGGTTGACCTCTTCACTTTCATTATCATCTTTTTCACTTGAAGTGCTTTTATCATCCCATGTGGCTTTGTGACCTTTCTCCCCATTGTCTCTTTGGTATTTGCTCTTATGCTTCTTGAGCCTTGGACATTCTGGTTTGATATGTCCTTTCTTTCCACATTCATAACATTTTACCTCTTCCTTACTTCTGTGTGTATCATTTGAAGTTTGTTTGAGATTTCTTTGCCTGAATTTTCTGGAATTGCTCATTTTCTTCTCAATGATTCTTTTTAATCTCCTTGAAAGCATATCGATGTCCTCATTTTCATCATCACTCATCTCTTCATCATCTTCACTTTCTTCTTGAGATTTTGAAGTAGAGGCTTTGAGTGCTAAGGGTTTTCTTTTCTCTGGCTCTACTTCAAGCTCTCTATCTCTCTTTACTGCCATCTCATGTGTGAGAAGCTTGCCAATCTGCACATCAGTGTTCATGATACTCATATCTTCATTTGCTTTTTCTATGCCAACAACTCTTGAACCATAGTCTTTAAGAGGAAGACTTCTCAGGATTTTATTGTTTACATCTTCCAAGCTCAGATGCTTCCCAAGTTTCCTCATTCCATTTATAATGGATAGAAGACGGTTGGTCATGTCAGTGATTGACTCATTTGATTTCATTTTGAAGAGCTCATATTATGAGGTTAGAAGTTGAATCTTCTTGGATTTGACTTGCTTAGTTCCTTCATAATAGTTCTCCAATGTCTTCCACATACTATATGCTGTTGAGCAGTGTTGTATTCTCCCACATTCTTCAATAGATAATGAGCTTGATAGAATTGTCATTGCCTTCTTGTTTTTGAAATTTGCTCTTCTTTGGGGCTCTGTCCAATCATCTCTTGATAGGATTTCCTCTTCACCATCAGCTCCTCTTTTGGTTAGTGGTGTCCATTCTTTTCGTACACTATCCCAGACTTCAATTCCTTCACTATCCAAGTATGTCTCCATCCTAAACTTCCAATGGGCATAATTTGCTCCATCAAAGTAAGGTTTGAGACTCTAGAATCCTTCACTGACCATATCTTACTCTTTACTAGCGCTTTTTAGGCTTCAATGCTAGACAATGCTCTGATACCAATTGTTGCCTAGATATTAGACCAAGAAGGGGGGTTGAATTGGAGTTTTAAAAATTAAACTTTAAAGTGCGGAAATAAAATTGTTAATTTTAGAAGGGATAGAAAAAATCAGACATAAAGATTTATAGAGGTTCGGGTATTAACAAACCCTACTCCTCTCCCCAATCGCAATTGGGAGTTTCACTAACACATTAAGTGTTACAATGGAGTTTTACAAGCTCACTCCCAACTATGGTGTTTCTCACAATGGCTCACACCTAACCCAGAAATCCCTTGTGTTTTAATGGCTCACATAATAACCAATTCCTTTGTGTTTTACAGGCTCACACAAACAACCTTTTAATTTGTGTTTTGGAGGTTCACACAACTAACCCTTACAAGTGTTATTCTCTTAACCCAGAACTACCCAATGCTTACTTGAGTAAAGATTACAGAGATAACTACTTATAAATCTTTATTGCTCAAGTATGAGGAGCAATAAGATTTTTACAGAGAATGAATTAATTCTCAAAGTATAAAAGTACAAGATAGCTTGTGATTTGAAGTATATGCTAATCTTTTGTTTTTCTTGTCATTCTCTTGTTTCTTAATGCATTAATGACTTCCATTTATACTCTCATGGCTGAATATAGCCGTTGGGGTGCATTAAATAAGAAACTAGCCGTTATACCAACCAAAAAATCGCGCCTGACATTTTTTTCTTTCATTGTTCACGGGCGTGAATATGCTTGTCATGGGGGTGACAGTTCTTCCCAAGCCGTGACTGAAGTGGTGACCTTGGTTGTGAAGCTCTCTGGTATGTTTTGACATATAGAGTCACGGGCGTGACTTTAATCAGTCACGGGCGTGACACTCTTTCCAGCCGTGAACCAAGTGGTGACTCTGGTCGTGAAGCTCTCTGAATGAAATTGAATGAAGCCTTCACGGGGGTGACACATTCATTCATGGGGGTGAACATCTTCCCAGCCATGACCCAAGTGGTAACTCTGGTCGTGAAGCTCTCTGGAATGAAATTTGCATGAAGCTTCACGGGGGTGACACCTTTCTTCACGGGGGTGACTGAAATGCTTACTTCACGGTTTGGTTTTCCTTCATGGTCGTGAACTTCAAATGTTGGTTTCTTGGTAACGGCTAGTTGGCTTCACGGGAGTGACTCCTAGAGTCACGACAGTGAACATGCTACCTCTTGCTTTTTGATTCTCAAGTATTATTCTTCCAATTCTCCATTCTTGCTATTTTAATTCATGTCCTTATAATATACTTACAAAAACAAGTATGTTAAATACAATATTGCTATATTATTTATTATCATCAAAATGACAGAAATACCCCTCAAGGTTAAAAAACACATTCAAATTAAAATAATTTATCAAATTGTTCAAAAATAACAATAAAATTAAATATTGTTCATTATGACAGAAAAATTATATTTCACATTTTAAACTTCCATTACATTTGTAATTCATCAATCTATAAAAATATATGAAAAATAATTATATCATTATATTCAATAAATTAAAATAGAATAAATTGCATAATATATATATATATATATATATATATATATATATATATATATATATATATATAATCGGATTTACCGGGTAGTGGGTACCCGAAGGCCTCTACCCGTACCCTATCCAAACCCGTGATGGGTTTAAATATTGCTATCCAAATCCATCCTAAAACCCTAATAGGGTTATCCATTAGGGTTTAAACGAGTTCGGATTGATGCAGGTACCCGCGAAACCTGTACCCGTTGCCACCCCTAAGTGTTGCAGACTCTCAGAGAATATAAGCTTTATGCTAAACTTTCAAAATGTGAGTTTTGGTTAAAGGAGGTGACATTTTTGGGACACATTATCTCTGGAGAAGGTATTAAAGTTGATTCTAGCAAGGTTGAGGCAATTGTGAGTTGGAAACCTCAATGGAATGTGACCGAGGTCAGAAGTTTCTTGGGTTTAGCTAGATATTATCAGAGATTTGTCAAGGGTTTTTTAATGATTGCTTCTCGTTTAACAAGACTATTGAGAAAGGATGTTAAATTTGAGTGGACAGATAAGTGTCAAGCTAGTTTTGATAAGCTCAAAAGTATGCTCACTAAGGCCCCTGTTTTGACATAGCTGATTCCTAATAAGGAGTATGTCATTTATAGTGATGCTTCTCATAATGGATTGGGTTGTGTATTGATGCAAGATGGAAAGGTGGTTGTTTATGGTTCTAGACAGTTAAAGCCGCATGAGAAGAATTATCCTACCCATGATCTGGAGTTGGCAGCTATAGTTTTTGCATTGAAGATTTGACGCCATTATTTATATGGGGAGAAGTGTTTCATTTACACAGATCACAAGAGTTTAAAATATCTTCCCTCACAGAAAGAATTGAATTTGAGGTAGAAAAGATGGCTAGAACTAATAAAGGATTATAATTGTGTGATTGACTACCATCTAGGCAAAGCTAATGTAGTAGCAGATGCTCTAAGAAAAAAGATGGTGGCAGAGTTGCACCTTCAACCCACTCTTACTCAGGAAATCAAGGATGCACAAAGACAAGATAGAAAGCTAATTGAATTAGCTGAGTTGATCTCTAAGGGGGAGAGACCTGGATTCACTATGGACTTAGATGGTGGACTATTATGTCAAGACAGATTATGTGTGCCCGATGTAGAAGATCTTAGACAAAAGATTCTTAGAGAGGCCCATGAAAGCAAATATGCTATGCACCTAGGAAGTAACAAGATGTTCCAAGAGTTGAAGAGCAGATACTGGTGGACAGGTATGAAAAAGGACATCATATAATACACTTCAAAATGTTTGACTTGTCAGCAGGTTAAGGCTGAACATCAAGTACCTTCAGGGTTGCTACATCCAATTTCTATTCCAGAATGGAAGTGGGAGCGGATCACTATGGATTTTGTGACTGAATTGCCTTTGACTCTAAAGAAACATGATACTATATGAGTCATAATAGACAGATTTACAAAGTCAGCACATTTCTTACCTATCAGAAAGGACTATTCACTGAATAAATTGGCAGAAATTTATATGAATGAAGTTGTATGACTTCATGGAGTGCCTGTTTCTATTATGTCTGATAGAGATCTCCGCTTCACATCTCAATTTTGGGGTAGTCTACAACGAGCTCTCGGTACTAAGCTCAATTTCAGCACGACTTTTCATCCACAGACAGATGGACAGTTAGAAAGAGTCATTCAGATTCTAGAAGATATGATGGGAAGTTATGTCATCGAATTTAAAGGTAGCTGGGACAAATATCTTCCTTTAATGGAATTCGCCTATAATAACAGTTATCAGTCTAGTATCCAAATGGCTCCATATGAGGCACTTTATGGTAGAAAGTGTCGAACACCTATATATTGGACAGAGCTCAGCGAGAGAAAACTTATGGGACAGACCTAGTGCAAGAGACGAAAGAAAAAGTGAAAGTCATTCGCGAAAGACTTAAGGTAGCTACAGATAGGCAGAAATCGTTTGCTGATCTTAAGAGATGAGACATTGATTATGCAGTGGGTGATAAAGTTTTTCTTAAAGTATCTCCCTGTAAGAAAGTTCTGCGATTTGGGAAGAAAGGCAAGTTAAGTCTAAGGTTCATCGGACCTTAAGAAATATTAGAAAGAGTTGGAACTGTTGCTTATAGACTCGCTCTACCACCGGAGATGAGTCAAATACATGATGTCTTCCATGTCTCAATGTTAAGACGATATAGATTAGATCCTAATCACATCATACCTGCTGAAAGCATTCAAGTGAGACAAGATTTGACATATGAAGAAGAACTAGTGCAAATTTTAGCAAGAGAAATGAAGGAGCTGAGGAACAAGCAAGTACCATTAGTGAAAGTTCTATGGAGGAATCATGCAATCGAAGAAGCAACATGGAAAAGCGAGGAGGTGATGAAAGCTCAATACCCTCACTTGTTCAGTGACCATGCATTAGGTATGTTTCAAGGATAAAACATCTTAAAGGGGAGAGAATTGTAATGCCCATTAATTAGAATTTAATTAGAATAAGTATGTGGTATAAATAGGAAAAAACATGATAGATAATAGAAATTAAAATAGATGGAATAAATGATTACATTAGAAATTAAAATTAATTAAATTGATAGACATGATAAATTTGATTAAATTAGACCAAATAATTAAATTGTATTTTTGGTAAAAATGACTAGATAAGTAAATATATGAGGATGATGATGATGATGATGATGATGATGATGATGATGATGATGATGATGATGACGATAATAATGATAATAATAATAATAATAATAATAATAATAATAATAATAATAATAATAATAATAATAATAATAATAATAATAATAATAAAATTAAAAAAAAAAAGAGAAAGACAAAATCGGGAAAGTGGGAGGGGAGGGGAAGTCAATTGAGACTTTATCCCATTCCTTCCAACTTCACCTATTTTCTTCTTCCTCTTCTTCATCCCTTTCCTTCCTTCATATCAAAGCCCAAATTCTTCATACTTTCCTTCAAGATTTGCATCAAAAATCAGTCCAAATAAATCTGATCTTGGTAAGAAATATTTTTCCTATGATTATTGTATTATTAGAACTTTTTAGGTTATGTTTTTATAGGATATTCCACTCTATTTTTGATTATCTTTTGAATCAAATTTGGGGAAGTGTTAAACATAAAACTTCTTCATCTATGTCTTGTGTATCTTTCTGCCAAAGTTTATGGAATGATTTTGAGTATATGAAGAGAAATGGTCATTGGGGTGAAACTAGTTCAGGGAGACGTATCAACTAAATAACCTACGGTTTTTGTAAAACTTGATCATCTTAGTGGCTTAATATGAGGTTTTGTAAAATATAAAAGTTGTAGGTATATGTGTTTTTAGGTCTCTACCAAATTTCGTATAAATTGCTCTTGTGTATATTGAGTTATAGTGAAATAAACCATGACTGTTCCTTGATTGAGTTGTGTTCTGGTACCTATGCAGCTCCAGTAACTTCGTCCTTATATTTTACCTATTTTTAGATCTAATTAGCCAAAGTTAAAAATATGAAAGTTTTAATTCTATTCTTATCTAAATTCCTGTGAAAGTTCCACCTTAAAATGTCATGTATTTTGTGAGTTATGACCTGAACAATTGAATTGGTTGGGTTGATACTTTATATTGAATCAGTTATAGATCATCCAATATTTGAGAACCTTAGAGACTGAATCTGGAAATTAGTTAAATATAAAAATGTTCCAAATTAACTTATATAACTGTATAAAAAATTTTCAGAATAATTGAAGCTACACATTGAAATCTATGAATTTTTGAATTGGGTACCTCGAAACTGCCTAAGGGTAGAAAATAGGGTAATATTTAAAATTATACCAAATATTATGTAAAGGTTCAAAAGTTCTGAAATTTTTGTATATTTTAGTTTTAATTTTATATTTAATCAGGATCAAGAATTATATAAATTTGATAAGTGTAGAAAAAGTTATTGATCCAACAGTCCTTAGAGGTTTTGTTCTAGCTTAAAAGAAATTGTAGTTATTTATTTAAATTATATTAAGAATAAATATTTTATCAAGGTATCAATTAATTATATTTTTTTAATTAGGATCACAACAACAAGAAGAATAACAAAAGTGAACAAGCTCTAAGCTTATATTTTGGAAAAGAAAAACCGTATCGAGGTTTGTACATATAATTATTCTAGTTTGCCCCTTATGCATGATTGTATATGCATGACATGAATTTTTTGTCACCATGATGAAATAATATATTATGGCATGTTTTAACATTGTAGAAATGTTATTAACTATGAACTTAACATTATGCTAATATTTGATAAAATATCATGCTATTATATGGGTTTGAAATAAATTGTGCTTATATTATTATGTTAATATGAAATGAGTATTGGTTATAGAAATAAGTAATTAGTGGTGTTAATTGCCCATTTTTCTACCTGAGGACTGACATAGGATAGATGGTGCACCATTAGGGGAAAGTTTCGGTACTGATATTGATATGATTTAAGGACAGGGTGGCTATAGCTCCAAGAGCGCCCCTGATCCTAATTATACACAGATAAATGATTATACTAGGTCAAGGTTGTTGAAGCTCCGCGAGCGCCCTTAACTTGAAATTATAGTGAGTAGGGTGGCTTAATTTCACACCCCATATCCGGACAGTCCAAAAATGAGATTTTGGTCTAATAATTCATAGAATAAAATATGAAATTTAATTAATTGATGTAAGTAACAAAGTGTAAAATTCTTACATGAGGTGATGCAAATTTAATTATTGAATAATATTATTTTGTTTATTTTTTTATGTTATGTATTTATTTATTTTATATGAGAAATATGCAATAAATTTGATATGCCATGATTTTATTTGAGACATGCATTTATGTGACTGCTTGGGGAAAACTTTAATACTTATATGTACCACTAAGCTAGAGATAGCTTAGCATGAGTTCTTCTCACGCAGGAATTGAAGTTGTAAAAAGTAGATAGTGGAGTTGATCAAGAAGAAGTCCAAGCCCATATCAGCAGAGATACAATAATCATAGTTAGAGTGTTGGTTATCTATTATTATTTTTTTTTAGTTTGACTATGTATATGGTGTGGTAGACATATCTCATATATTAATATTGTGTACGTGAATAATTATATAACTTAATTGGGTGTCATATGTGTATACAATATAAGGATAAATATATATTGTTAATTAAAACAACTTGCCTAAACTAAGTTAAATAAATAGATTAAGTTATTTAAAATGAAAAAAAAAATTTCAATTCGAGCAGATTATCAAGTTAAGCTTGTGGCATCCTTCTTATATATATGAGATTATTCCTAATATATAAGTGGGGCATCACAAAATTTACCTAATTATTTCGCTCAAACCATTAAGGGTATTAAGCCCGTATCATTCCTCACTTTTTCACGTAGCTTTCTCTAATGAATTATTCCTCCACAACACTTTGATTAGTGGCACTCTCTTATTCTTTAGCTTTTTCACCTTCCAATCATGTCACACCTCAATGGACTCTGATGGTATCACATGTGTAGGGTCTGATTGATACCTCATAAGCATAGAAATGTGGAAAACATTGTTGAAATGACGAATGCTAAAAAATGGGTAAAGATCGATGAGATCCTTGATGACCTTTACCAAAATCGGGATTTCGACCTTTATGGGGGGAACCCAAGATTAAACACATATAGAGTTAAGAGTTAAGGTCCACAATTGGGAGCGCACATAAGGAGGCTTCTCTAACTCTACTGATAAAGCAAGTCTATATGTGACTAATCCAATTCTCTCTAAGATTTAATATGGCCCAATGAACTTGGGACTCAGTTTTCCCTTATTTCCAAAATAGAGAACCTTCTTCCAAGGAGATACTTTTAGAAAAATGTTATAACCAACTTGGACTGAATGACTCTCATTTTCAAATATGTGTAAGACTTTTATTGATCCAAAGTTGCCTTTAATCTCTTTCTGATGATTCTGACCTTTTTTTCGATTTCCTGTACAAGGTTCTTTCATTGAGTTCTGCCTAACATAGAGATGTCCGACACTTTCTACCATAAAATGCTTTATATGGTGTCTTGCTAATACTCGACTGATGGCTATTATTGTGGGTAAACTTTATTAGTGGCAAGTACTTTTCCTAACTTCCCGTAAACTCAATAGCATAACTTCTCATCATATCTTCAAGAATCTGGATTACCCTTTCTGATTGCTTATCTGTCTGTGGATGAAAAGCTGTGTTGAAATTAAGTCTGGTACCTAAGGCTTTCTGCAAGCTTCCTCAAAACTACGAAGTAAATCTTGGGTCTCAGTCTGATATGATAGAAATTAGCACTCTAAGCAATTTGACAATCTCATTCACATATAGCTCAACTAATCTGTTCAATAGATTATCCCTTCTAATAGGTAGAAAATGGGCAGACTTGGTAAGCTTGTTAACAAAACCGCACTGCATTGTTCTTCTCTAAGTTCCAATCACAAAATCTATAACGATTCACTCATTATTCCATTATGAGATGGTAATTGGTACCCAGATGGTACTTGATATTTTGCCTTAATTTGCTGACAAGTGAGGCATCCGGTGGTGAATTCCGCGATGTCTTTCTTCTTTTTTGGCCACCAATATCTCTTCTTCAAATCTTGGTACATTTTGTTATTTTCTGGATGCATAACATACTTAGTGTCGTGTGCCTCCTTTATGATCCCCCGTCTCAACTCTTTTACATTAGGCACACATAGTCTATCGTGATAGTATAGACTTCCATTTGTTTCAATCTTGAATCTTAACCTCTCTCTTTTAGAAACCAACTCAACTATTTCCATCAACTTAGAATCATGTTTTTAGGCATCCTTTATGTTAAACCTTGAGGGGTATTTCTGTCATTTTGATGATAACAAATAAAATAGCAATATTGTATTTAACTTACTTGTTTTCTAAGTCTATTAAACAGGACATGGAATAAAATAGCAAGAATGGAGATTGAAAGAATAATCCTTGAAAGACAAAATTAAGGAAGTAGCATGTTCACTGTCGTGACTCTATGTGTCACGCCCATGAAAGAAGCTAACCGTTACCAAAACCAACATTTGAAGTTCACGGCTATGAAGGAAGAATAAACCGTGAAATGGATATTTTAGTCACGCCCGTGAATCAAACTGTCACACTCGTGAATGTTCATGTCATTTTCATCCAGAGAGCTTCACGACCAAAGTCACCACTTGCATCACGGCTGGGAAGTTTGTCACGCCTGTGAATGTGTATGTCACGCCCGTGACTCAATGTGTCAAAATATTGCAGAGAGCTTCACAAACAAGGTCACCACTTCAGTCATGGCTTGGGAAGAAATGTCATGCCCGTGATAAACATAGTCACGCCCGTGAAGGATGAAAGAGAAAAATGTCAGGCACGATTATTTGGTTGGTACAATGGCTAGTTTCATATTTAATGCACCCCAACAGCTATAATTAGCCATGAGAGTACAAATGGAAGTCATTTATGCATTCAGTAAGACATGATAGCATATTCTTTGAATTTAATTCTTATTACAAGCTATTTGTACATTCAATACTTTAAAAACAAAATCTATTCTCTGTAAAAATCTTTTTGCTCTTCATTTATTGAGCAATTAAGATTTGTGAGTGTTTCTCTCTGTAATCATTACTCAGGTGAGATTTAGGTATTTCTGGGTTAAAAGTAGAACATTTGTAAGGGTTAGTTATGTGATCCTCTAAAACACAAATTAAAAGGTTATTGTGTGAGCCTATAAAAATACATAGTGAAGGTTGTTTGTGTGAGCTTGTAAAAACACAAAGTGAAGGTTGTTTGTGTGAGCCTGTAAAAATACAAAGCGAATGTTGTTTGTATGAGCCTATAAAACACAAGGAATTGGTTATTGTGTGAGCCATTAAAACACAAGGGATTTCTAGGTTAGGTGCGAGCCATTGTGAGAAACACCATATTTGGGAGTGAGCTTGTAAAACTCCATTGTAACACTTAGTGTGTTAGTGAAACTCCCAATTGCGATTGAGGAGAGGAGCAGGGTTTATTAACACCCGAACCTTTATAAATCTTTGTGTCAAATTTTCTCTATCCCTCATAAAATTAACTATCTATTTCCGCACCTTAAAGTTTAATTTTTAAAACTCCAATTCAACCTCCCTTCTTGGCTTAATATTTGGGCAACAATTGGTATCAGAGCTTTGTCTAGCATCTAAGCCTAAAAAGCGCTAGTAAATATTAAGAAATGGCCAGTGAAAGGATTCCAAAGTCTCAAACCTTACTTTGATGGAGCAAATTATGCCCATTGGAAGTTGCGGATGGAGACATACTTGGATAGTGAAGGAATTGAAGTCTGGGATAGTGTATGAAAAGAATGGACACCACCAAATAGAAGAGGAGCTGATGGTGAAGAAGAAATCCTATCAAAAGATGATTGGACAGAGCCTCAAAGAAGAGCAAATTTCAAAAACAAGAAGGCAATGACAATCCTATCAAGCTCATTATCTATTGAAGAATGTGGGAGAATACAACACTGCCCAACAACATACAACATGTGGAAGACATTGGAGAATTATCATGAAGGAACTAAGCAAGTCAAATCCAAGAAGATTCAACTTCTGACCTCAGAATATGAGCTCTTCAAGATGAAATCCAATGAGTCCATTACTGACATGACCAACCGTCTTCTAGCTATTATAAATGGAATGAGGAAACTTGGGAAACATATGAGTTTGGAGGATGTAAACAACAAAATTCTGAGAAGTCTTCCTCTTAAAGACTATGGCTCAAGAGTTGCTGGCATAGAAGAAGCAAATGAAGATATGAGCATCATGAATACTGATGTGCTGATTGGCAAACTTCTCACACATGAGATGACAGTGAAGAGAGATAGAGAGCTTGAAGCAGAGCCAGAGAAAAGAAAGCTCTTAGCACTCAAAGCCTCTACTTGAAAATCTCAAGAAGAAAGTGGAGATGATGAAAAAATGAGTGATGATGAAAATGAGGACATTGCTATGCTTTCAAGGAGATTAAAAAGAATCATTGAGAAGAAAATGAGCAACTCCAGAAAATTCAGGCAAAGAAACCTCAAACAAACTTCTAATGTCACACATAGAAGTAAGGAAGAGGTAAAGTGCTATGAGTATGGAAAGAGAGGACATATCAAACCAGAATGTCCAAGGCTCAAGAAGCATAAGAGCAAATACCAAAGAGACAATTGGGAGAAAGGTCACAAAACCACATGAGATGACGAAAGCTCTTCAACCGAAAAAGATGATAATGAAAGTGAAGAGGTCAACCTATGTTTCATGACTATCGAAGATCATGTCTCAAATAAGGTAAGATCACTACACTCATACTCTTTGAACAATGATAGTAGTGATAATGATGATAGTGATGATGATGATGATGAGCAAAGCCTAATAGAAGAATTAAATCTAGAATTAGAGAAATATAGAACTAAATTTAGTACCTATAGAAATAATATCTCTAATTTAAAAAATAAGATAGATGGGTTAGAAAAGGAAAACATAAAGCTTAAATCATCTAATGAATCTCTCCAAAAGTCATTAGATGAATACTCATCAAGACCCTCAATAGCTTCCTTGCTAAAAGAAAATAATACTTTGAAAAATGAAGTTGAGGAACTTAGAAATTCCATTTCTAAATTTTACAAAGGTAAAGAGAGCTTAGATACTCTCATTGTGTCTCAAAGATCACCTTTAATTAGATGTGGTCTAGGATTTAAGGACACATCATCATCTTCTCACGAAATCATATTTGTTAAGTCTAAAGAACCTCACATCTCCACACCTGTTAGAACAGCACCAAGAAATAAGCATGTTAAACCTTCTATACATAAACAGAATAATCATGCCTTTATATATAGGAAGCATGCATCTAGAAAATCTAAAATTAATCACAACTGTGCATGTCATCATTCTCAAAATCAGTCTAATAGAACTATGACATTCAAAAATATTGTAAGACCAAAAAACAAGTTTAGACCGAAATAATGTAATTACTGTATGAAAATGGGTCACATAAATAAATATTGCTGGATAATGAAGGCTCATTGGGAACCTTCATGTGCTAAACCCCAAAGACCCAAACTCATTTGGGTACCTAAAAATTATACTTGAATTGTGATTCTATAGATATGCCTCAAGTCCACAATAAACAAAAATGCTTGGCTAGTAGATAGTGGATGCTCAAGGCATATGACAGGAGACAGAGAACTTTTCAATGAAATCAAAAGTATTAATGGAGGTAAAGTTACCTTTGGAAACAATGCAAAAGGTAAGGTAATTTGCATTGGTTCTATTAGTATTAATGGTACTACTTTTATTAAAGATGTCTTACTTGTTGATGGCTTGAAACATAACTTGTTAAGCGTGAGTCAATTATGTGATAAAGGAAACAAAGTAATCTTTACTTCAAATGAATGTCTTGTGATCTCTATTGATGGTCAAGAGATATTTAAAGGAAATAGAGATATAAATACATACATAATAAACTTACATGAATTATCTAACCATTCCTCTAAGTGTCTTGTAACTACTAGTGATGAATCTTGGCTATGGCATAGAAGACTTGGTCATGCTAACATGGACATAATACAAAGTCTCAGTACAGGAGAACTAGTAAAAGGACTGCCAAGAGTTAAATATGAAAAATACAAGACATGTGAACCTTGCCAAAGAGAAAAACAACACAAGTCATCCTTCAAAGCCAAAAACATAGTAAGTACTTCAAAACCTCTTCAACTCCTGCATTTAGACTTATTTGGACCCACTAGAATTGCTAGCTTAGGAGGAAAACATTATGCATTTGTCATCGTAGATGACTACTCTAGATTTACTTGGATAATTTTCTTAACTCAAAAGAGTGATGCTTTTGAAAACTTCAAAAACTTTGCTAAAAGAGTTCAAAATGAAAAAGGTACTGTATTTCAAAAATAAGAAGTGATTATGGGAAAGAATTTGAAAATGAAAACTTTGAAAGCTTTTGTCTTGAACATGACATTTCACATAATTTCTCATCTCCTAGGACACTTCAACAAAATGGGGTAGTTGAAAGGAAAAATCGAACTTTAATTGAAATGGCTAGAATAATGCTCAATGAATATGAATTACCAACTTATTTTTGGGCAGAAGCCACAAACACTGCTTGTTATATTTCAAATCGAGTTTTCAAAAGACATCTTTTAAACAAAACCTCATTTGAGTTATGGAATGGAAGAAAGCCCTTGATATCATACTTTAGAGTATTTGGATGCAAGTGTTTTATATTGAACACCAAGGACAATCTTGGAAAATTTGCCTCTAAATCCGATGAAGGTATCTTTTTAGGATACTCTACAACCAGCAAAGCATATAGAGTATTTAATAAAAAATCATTAACTGTTTAAGAATCCATGCATGTTGTCTTTAATGAATCTAGTAGACTTGATCTTATGAAAGGTAGTGTTATTGATGATGTTGTAGGAAATATGGAAGACTTGATATTGGAAATGGGAAAGAAGAAAATGATCAAGAATATTTGCATCAAAATGATTCTCTACCTCAAAATCAAGAAGAAAATGAATCGGAACTCCCAAAAGAATGGAGAATGACGAAAGATCATCCAAAAGAGCAAATCATTGGTGATCTCTCAAGGGGAGTAAGTACTAGATCTCATTTCAAACAGTTAGTCACTGACATTGCTTTTATTTCTCCAATTGAACCTAAAAATATTGATGAGGCTCTTAATGATGAAAGTTGGGTAATTTCAATGCAAGAGGAACTCAACCAATTTGAGAGAAGTAAGGTATGGACCCTAGTACCTAGACCTAAGGATCATCAGATTATAGGTAGCAAATGGGTATTTAGAAACAAACTAGATGAACAAGGTTCAATAACTAGGAATAAGGCTAGATTAGTTGCAAAAGGATATAATCAGGAAGAAGGTATAGATTATGATGAAACATATGCACCTGTAGCCAGATTAGAAGCCATAAGAATACTCTTAGCATATGAATGTCATATGAATTTCAAACTTTTTCAAATGGATGTGAAAAGTGCATTTCTAAATGGTTATATAGAAGAAGAAGTGTATGTAGAACAACCACCAGGCTTTGAAAGCTATGATTTGCCAAATCATGTTTTTAAACTTTCAAAAGCTTTGTATGGTTTGAAACAAGCCCCAAGAGCATGGTATGAGAGGCTAAGTTCTTTTTTATTAGAAAATAGCTTTACAAAGGGAAATGTTGACACCACATTATTTATTAAAAAGCATAAGCATGATGTACTAATTGTTCAAATATATGTTGATGATATAATATTTGGTTCTACTAATGAGCTGCTTTGTCAAGAATTTGCTAAGTGTATGACAAGGGAATTTGAAATGAGCATGCTGGGAGAGCTTAAGTATTTCCTTGGTCTACAAATAAAGCAAAGCAATGAGGGCATATTCATCAACCAATCCAAATATGCCAAAAACTTAATTAAGAAATTTGGTATGGAAGGATGCAAGAATGCCAAGACTCCTATGAGCACTTCAACAAAATTGGACAAGAATGAAAAGGGTAAAACCATAAATGAAAAGCTTTATAGAGGTATGATCAGATCACTTTTATATCTTACTACTTCTAGACCCGATATGATGTATAGTGTTTGCTTGTGTGCACGATTTCAATCATGTCCTAAAGAATCTCATTTAAATGCGGTAAAAAGAATCTTAAGATATTTACATGGATCTTTGCATCTAGGATTATGGTATCCTAAAAATTCATCATTTTATATTATAGGATATTCAGATGCAGACTATGCAGGTAGTCTTTTAGATCGAAAAAGTACTTCAGGTACTTGTCACTTCATTAGAGAATGCTTAGTTTCTTGGTTTACCAAGAAACAAGTTTCAGTTGCTCTCTCAACTGCTGAAGCAGAGTATGTAGCAGCTGGATGTTGTTGTACTCAAATTCTTTGTATGAAACAACAACTTAAGGACTATGGTCATGAGATGAACCATATACCTATTAAATGTGACAATACAAGTGCTATAAATCTTTCAAAGAATCCTATTCAACACTCAAGAAGTAAGCAATTGACATTAGATACCACTTTATTAGAGATCATGTTCAATATGGAGATGTTGCATTAGAATTTATAAGCACAGAAAAACAATTAGCAGACATTTTTACTAAGTCTCTAAATGAGGAAAGATTTAATTTCATTAGAAGAGAACTTGGTATGATTGATGGATTAACATTGTGATTGATAAATTATGAAATTTTAATTGAGGAGCTTAATTTTTCTATCATATCACTAAATTTAAGATAGAAATTTTGATGAAGATTTATGTTTTAAGGGATAGAATTTTTATTGAAATGGTTTAGTCTTGTTTTTAGGACTTAATTTTATTTAATGAAAATTTAAGAGGAGTCACGCCCGTGACATATGTTCACGCCCGTGACTTAAATAGCCAAAAGAGGCAGTATCGTTCACGACTTGATTCACGACATGGTTCACGGCTTCAAGTGGTGAAGCTTATTTTCACGACTTCATTCACTCCCATGAAAAGAGCCTTTCACGCCCGTGACGTATTTTCACCCCCGTGAACCTTAATACCCCAAAATTCATAGAGGCTTTCACGCCTTGAGTTACGGCTTGCTTCACGGGCATAAGTAGTGAAATTCAACATTTCACGCCCGTGACTATGATTTCACCCCCGTGAAAGTTCATCATTCACGCCCGTGAACTTATTCACACCTTAATTCACGGGTGGAACACTCCTTCAGCAAACCATGAACACGACCACTCACGGCTGTGAAAACACACTTCATGCCCGTGAATGTATCGAGTATATAAAAGAACAGTTGGTTATATTTCTCATTTCAACTCTCCAACTCCCAAAACCACTCTCATTTACACACATTCATTGAAGATTCCAGCCCCCAAGTTTCAAACTTTTCCTATAAATACCACTAAAAGTTCAAATCTTCATAAAAAATCATACATTTTTAGGGTTTCCATAAAAATATTTCTGTCAAAAACTTTCTAATCCATCACAAACCTATTTCTTCAAATCAAATGGAGATTGCTTCATCCAAGAGAAAGAGAAAGAAGTCCCATGCTCCTAGGAGGTATGCAGATTACCTCATGAACCGTATTCCGGAGCAATGCCATCCTCGGTACTCCACTTTGAAGAAGATACCTCTATTGTCATCAAGGTCCTTCGAATGGCAGATAGTCCAAACCTTAGGGCTTGAAACGGCTATGATAGAGCAACTCTAAGCCTGTCATCTGAAAGAATTCATGGAGATTCACCAGCCAACCTTGAGGGAACCAACACTGGAATTCCTCAGTACTTTGCAAGTGTCACCTACTAGAGTGGTGAAATTCCAACTATGTGACAATCCCAACACCCTCAGTGCCATTGAATTTGGAAAATTGTTCGACTTACCATCAGATGGCATCCTAAATGACAGTGACGTAGAATTCTCCGCCCCTCGAGCTTGGACACATTTTGGCTATGATTGTAGCTGGGATGTTAAGAAGACAAAGAGCACTCATCTTTTGTCCCCAGTGCATAAGTATTTGCATAGGTTCTTGACCTATAGCATATTCGCTAGAAGAGAAAGCAACGGGACTATTAGGAAGTCTGAGCTCTTCCTATTTGAAATGGCTCGAAGATGACTTACCGTGGCACTCTCTAGATGGTTTGCAAACCATCTTCTCTCCATCGCTACCAAATCCACAGGAGATATTCTGATCGGTGGATATGTCACCCATATAGCCATAAAGCTTGGCTACTTGAAGCTGGATGAGCATCACTTCAACCTCATCCCTGGACATCCTCGAGATCACTTAGATGTCGAGTCCTTCATAAAGATGGGAGCGGCTGTCAGAATCGTTTTCGAGAATGATATTTTCTACCGCTTCACCGACACTACTAGGGAGATCATCTGGGAAGACAATGACACGGAGGACTTTAAAGTAGGCCTCCAAGGAGTCCAGTAGAAGAAGAGGGCTCGGGTTGAGGAAGCACCTCCAGTAGTTGAGCAGGACATCAGACAGTCCTCGGCTTTCACACCGTCTTTAGCACAGCAGGTGGTTGACCTCTTAGCACCACATTTTGAGCAGCTGCAGACTTCGATGGATGAGAGGTTGGAGAACCTCAAAGACTTCATGGAGTCTCGGATGGACAACCTTGAGGCTGAAGTTGTTAGGCTTCATGATAGAATGTCCGGCTAGGAGTTAAGCTAGATTGTAGCCTAAAGTTGCTTGTTTATTTCTTTTATGTTTGTTGATGAGTAGGAAATTTTCAATTTTCTTTCTGAACTTTATTTAACTTTGGTTGTATTTCTCTTTATATAATATATTTGCTTTGTTTATCTTTTTAATATCCTTTTTGATTGATGACAAAAGGGGGAGAAGAATGAACTAGCAATATAGGAGAAACTAGCAATAAATAAGGGAAATTAATTTTTAATAAAAAAATCAAAATTGAGTTATAAATTGACATTAAAATAAATTAAAAGGGATTAGAAACTTAGATTTAAAAATTCATATGCAAAGTATAAAATTAAGAAATTGAACTTTATACACATTAGATATACCTTAAGTATACTTTGCATATACCATCATGCAAGTTACATGCCATGATATACCTTAAGTATACCTTACATATACTTCATGCCTTAAAAAGGAATTATGGTATATATTGGATATACTTCTCATATAACTTGCATATACTTAAAGTCTAGTAAGTTTATTTTGATGCTACATCATTCTTTACAATTCTTGCACTTTATAAATTTTTTATCCTAAGCATATTTTGAGGGGGAGACTTCTCAAAAGCACATATTGCTAAATTATTTGTTACCATCAAAAAGGGGGAGATTGTTAAACCTTGAGGGGTATTTCTGTCATTTTGATGATAACAAATAAAATAGCAATATTGTATTTAACTTGTTTTCTAAGTCTATTAAATAGGACATGGAATAAAATAGCAAGAATGGAGATTGGAAGAATAATCCTTGAAAGACAAAATTAAGGAAGTAGCATGTTCACTGCCGTGACTCTATGTGTCATGTCCGTGAAAGAAGCTAACCATTACCAAAACCAACATTTGAAGTTCACGGCCATGAAGGAAGAACAAACCGTGAAGTGGACATTTTAGTCACGCCCGTGAATCAAACTATCACACCCGTGAATGTTCATGTAATTTTCATCCAGAGAGCATCACGACCAAAGTCACCACTTGGATCACGGCTGGGAAGTTTGTCATGCCCGTGAATGTGTATGTCACGCCCGTGACTCAATGTGTCAAAATATTCCAGAGAGCTTCACAACCAAGGTCACCACTTCAGTAATGACTTGGGAAGAAATGTCACGCCCGTGACAAACATAGTCACGCTCGTGAAGGATGAAAGAGAAAAATGTCAGACGTGATTATTTGGTTGGTACAATGGCTAGTTTCATATTTAATGCACCCCAACGACTATAATTAGCCATGGGAGTACAAATGGAAGTCATTTATGCATTCAGTAAGACATGATAACATATACTTTGAATTTAATTCTTATTACAAGCTATTTGTACATTCAATACTTTGAAAACAAAATCTATTCTCTGTAAAAATCTTTTTGCTCCTCATTTATTGAGCAATTAAGATTTGTGAGTGTTTCTCTTTGTAATCATTACTCAAGTGAGATTTGGGTATTTCAGGGTTAAGAGTAGAACACTTGTAAAGGTTAGTTGTGTGAGCCTCTAAAACACAAATTAAAATGTTATTGTGTGAGCCTGTAAAAACACATAGTAAATGTTGTTTGTGTGAGCCTGTAAAAATACAAAGTGAAGGTTGTTTGTGTGAGCCTGTAAAAATACAAAGTGAAGGTTGTTTGTGTGAGCCTGTAAAACACAAGGAATTGGTTATTGTGTGAGCCATTAAAACATAAGGGATTTCTGGGTTAGGTGTGAGCCATTGTGAGAAACACCATAGTTGGGAGTGAGCTTGTAAAACTCCATTGTAACACTTAGTGTGTTAGTGAAACTCCCAATTGCGATTGGGGAGAGGAGTAGGGTTTGTTAACACTCGAACCTCTATAAATCTCTGTGTCAAATTTTCTCTATCCCTCCTAAAATTAACTATCTATTTCCGCACCTTAAAGTTTAATTTTTAAAACTCCAATTCAACCCCCCTTCTTGGCTTAATATCTGGGCAACACTTTACCTTCTAATTCAAGATGGGTCATATGTGAAATTTTGCCAAATATTTTTGTAACGTCCACTAATTAGAGTCTAATTAGAATAAGTATGTGGTATACATAGGAAACACATGATAGACAATAGATATTGAAATAGATGAAATAAATGACTAAATTAGAAATTAAAATGAATTAAATCGTTGACATGATAAATTTGATTAAATTATACCACATAATTAAATTGCATTTTTTGTAAAAAATTAAAGGGACTAGATATAAGTAAATATGTGAAGATAATAATAATAATAATAATAATAATAATAATAATAATAATAATAATAATAATAATAATAATAAGAAAATAAAAAAATAGAAAAAAATAGAAAAGTGAACAGTAAAAAAGACACAGCAGGAAAAAAAAGACTAAAACGGGAGAAGGGTGGGGGAGGGGAAAGTCAATTAAAACTTTGCCCCATTTTATTCCAATTTCATCTCTCTTCTTCTTATCATCATCATCAATTTTCTTCTTCCATATAACAACCCCAATTCTTCATCATCTCCTTCATGATTTGCAAGAAAATTCACTCTAAATAAATCTGATCTTGGTAAGTAATATCTCTCCCCTTATTATTGTGTTATTAGAGCTTTTAAGATTAGGTTTCTGTAGTGTATTTTGTTCTATATTTGAGTACCCTATGAACTGAATTTAAAGAGGAGTAAAACATGAAAGTTATTCATATATGTGTTGTCTATATGTCTGTCAAATTTCATGAAATTATTTTGGGTATATAAAGAGATAAATTTGTTTGAGTGAAACTGGTTCAGGGAGACTTGTCAACAGAGTAATCCACGCTTTTTGCTCACTTTGATCATCTTAATGACTGAATCTGAGGTTTTGTAAAACATACAAGTTGTAGATATATGTGTTATTTAGGTCTCTACCACATTTCGTATAAACATCTCTTGTGTAGGTTGAGTTATAGTGAAATGAACTATGACTATTCCTTGATTGAGTTACAACTCTAGTAAATTCGTATTCCTTTTTGAGCTTCATAAAGGTTGAATTTGCCAAAGTTCAAAACATAAAAGTTTTATTTCTATATTTTATCTAAGTTCCTATAAAATTATCACCTTAAAATTTCAATTATTTTGTGAGTTATGAGCTGAACAAGTAAACTGGTCAAGTTGTCATTGTATTTTGAACCAGTTATAGATCATCCAATATTTGAGAACCTTCGATACCGGATCTGAAAATGTGGTAAACATGAAAAATGTTTCAAATTACCTTTTATAAATGTGTGAAAATTTTAAATATGGTACCCGAAACTGCCTAAGAGGCAGTAAAAAGAGCAACATTTAAAATTATACCAAATATTGTGTAATGGTTCTAAATTCTAAAATTTTAGTATGTTTTATTCTTATATGTTAAATTTAATTAGGATCAAGAATCATATAAATTGGATAAGTTTAGAAAAATTTATTAATCCAACAGTCCTAAGAGGTCATGTTCCAGCTTAAAAGAAATTATAGTTATTTATTTAAACTATATTAAGAATAAATATTTTATTAAGGTATTAATTATTTATATTTTTGAATTAAGATCTCAACAAGAAAAAGAACAACAAAAGTGAATAAGCTCTGAGTTTATATTTTGGAAAAGAAAAATACTATCGAGGTTTGTACATATATGTATTATGGTTTACCCCTGTGAATGAATGTGTGTGCATGACATGAATTATTTGTCACAATGATGAAATATTATATTATGGCATGTTTTAAAATTATAGAAATATTATTAAATATGAACTTAATATTATGCTAATATTTGATAAAATATCATGCTATTACATGGTATTGAAATAAATTATGAGTATATGATTATGTTAATATAAAATGAGTATTGGTTATATAAACAAGTAATTAATGTTGTTAATTGTCCATTTCTCTACCTGAGGATTGACATAGGATAGATGGTGCACCTTATGGAGAAGTTACGGTACCGATATGGATATGATTTAGGGAAAGGGTGTCTCAAGCTCTGGGAGCGCCTCTGATCCTGATTACACACATATGATTTGATTATATCCGGTCAAAGTGGCTTAAGCTCTGGGAGCGCCCTTGACTTGAGATTATAGTGAGTAGAGTGGCTTAAGCTCCGCGAATGCTTCTATTGCACAGCCCATATCCAGACAGTCCAGGAACGAGATTTTGAGCTAATAAATCATAGAATAAAATATGAAATTTTATTAATTGATGTAAGTAACAAAGTGTAAAATGCTTACATAAAGTGGTGCAAAATTTAATTATTGAATAAGGTTATTATGTTTATTCTTTTATGTTATTTATTTATTTATTTTATATAACAAATATGTAATAAAATTTGATGTGCCATGATTATATTTAAAATGAAAAAGTTTTAATGTGAACAGATTTATCGAGTTAAGCTTATGACATCCTTCTTATATATGTGGGATTATCCTTGACATATAAGTGGGGCATCACATTTAGTGGTATCAGAGCAGGTTTAGGTGTTTCTAGGCCTAAGTGGAAAACGAGATATTAGGCATAAATATACATATGTCTCATGTAATTCGGATATGGGCTTTCTTCTTGGAAACTTGTAGGATTGTAAGAAGATGTCTTCGAATGAACGGGATATGGCTGAGAATACCGGTTCTCCTGATACTAGGACTCCTCATCAGCCTAGTGCAACGAGCGTGCAAGGGTAAAATGCTGCTCCAAATTCCCCACTGCAAGCAGCAGAACAAATTGATATTGGTTAAAATCCATTTATACAACAGATGATTGGATTATTACAAAAGATGGTGCGAGCCATTCCTCAGCCTACCCTAGTGCCACCACCTAAACCAAAAGTAGCAATTGATAAGCTTCGTAAGTATGGGGCTTCAGATTTCTATGGTAAGAAAGATGAGGATCCAGCTACAGCTGAGTATTGGTTGGAAAAGAATGAAAGAATTTTTAAAGAGTTGTAAGTGGAAGCAGATGACAAAGCTAGATTTGTTACTTCTCTACTCCAAGATAAGGAATATGATTGGTGGAAATCAGTTCTTACTAAGCCAGATATGGTGGAACCAGTGTCATGGGATTCCTTTCTCTCTGAATTCAAAGAGCAATATATCCCTTTGATCTATATTGATGAGAAAAAGAAAGAGTTCATGAATCTCAAGCAAGGTAAAATGTCAGTGACTGAGTATCAGAGGAATTTTACCAGACTGAGCAAGTATGTAACACCACATCTTATATATTTGAGTTCAACCTATCCCTGTATCAATTAATCACATATAGCATACTGGAAAGACAAAATATCCTGTTAACAATGGTAGTAAAAGTTTTTTTCATATCTTGTAATCTCATTCAATGACTATGCAAGTCAACACTGAGGCTTTCGCCACAATACGATATATCACATATATTAAAACATAAACTTTACACATAAGTATTTACGAGTTGATTTCGTTTATACATTTTTAAAACCCATTCCAAACTGACTGTACATATTCAACCATATAAATACAAAATGCAGATGACATATTTTATGCTTGTGTGGAATGCAAGGAGAGAGAGAGGGATGGGGCTCGGCCAGTGACCTGTGCTCCATGTCTTCTATACGCTACTCAAAATGAGCTATCACTTTTCTTTACCTGAAAAATGATGCAAATTGATGAGTTGCGGCTCAGTGAGAGTAACCATCAAATGAGCTCTAAAGTACCGAACAACTCATAATAATAAGTCACAAATCCAATACATACCATGTATTCCATTCCATTCATCAGTATCATATAAATATCAATAAAGTTGAAACATATAATCATTACTCCTTATGTATGCAAATTCTTTGCTTATTTCATTTTGTTGTGACTAAATTAAACAGACATTGCCCCGGGTTTCCATGTGAACATTTTCCATGAGAACATTTGCATTTGCTAGCTAGCTTGATCATTTGTTTCATTTGCACATTTGTTGGGCCATAGGCCTATTCTTTTGCTTTACAATATCGATTAACTAATCACAATGCCTTTTTAGTCCATATGCATATGCACTTGTACTTAATCATTCATCAACTGTTGCATCTTATCACATATAATATACATATATTGCATATATGCCACACTATACATATACCCTGTATATATATCACATATGTCAAACATATACCTCAAATATATCACAAGTATACCACTTATGTGTACCACAATGTCACAAATTATCCATCATCATATTATCAGGGACCAATCATGAAAATCATATGAATCACATAACAAGCAACATTCATTTGCACTAAAGAATTCAATTGATAATTAGACTCACCTTTCTCCTTTGATTTCGACCCCTAACTTAATGTCTATCCGCTCCTTGTGGGTCTCAAATATGTTGTGAGCCTAATATAAAAATATAATCAATTAACACATGATTAGGGAGACTTAATGTGGCTTAAACAAATTAATATGCATTGTTCATGTCAATAGCTAAGATTTTTCCTATGAGGCAGTGTGACCTTATGAGACTGTTTAGCATATAAATTTTTCTATACTTGACCAATTAATTTGATTCTTGTTCCTAATTAAAACTAACATATAATTATAGAAATATTAAAATTTCAGACTAATTGGATCATTGTACAATTTTTGGTAGAATTTCTAAGTGTGTTATGTTTTATGCCTTTAGGTAGTTTCAGGGTACTTACTTTGGTTTATCATACCTTATAATATATAAGTCCTATTTTAATGAAACATTACAGAAACTTATATGGGTGCATATAGAACATTTTTTATGTTTATAACTTTTGTCAATTATGTCTCTAAGGTCTTCAAATTATAACAAACATTGTACTGGTCCAAAATAGAATTGGCTTCCAGACCAGTATGACTTCCAAAGGCCATAAATTACTCTATACATAATATATTAAGCTGAAATTAGTACCCAACTTTAGCTATGACATATAACTATAATGTTACTGTTTTGATCAAGTACAAATTCTAGCTCTAACAAGCTCATATTAGCCAAAATATTTGCTAGATCTGCCCAGGGCACTTAGTTGGTAGTTCAAGTCATGGAAAAGTCATGGTTCCATTCACCATAACTCAAAATATACAAGTCATATGATCCTCATATGTGGTATACAGATACATAACACATATATCTACAACTTTTATGTTTTGAGATACTTCAAATAATGGCTTTAACATATTCAAAAGCAAAGAACACAGTAGCTAACTTGGTTAGGGTTCACACCCTGACTAGTTTTAGTAGAGAGAGGATTTCTCTTCCTATAAACCAAATCATGCAAAAGAGTTTACATATACATAAATATAAGAAATAAATAAACAATGTTTGTGTTTTAAACATTTCCAGAATCAATTTTTATGTGCATTGCAAATCAGTGCCTATTAATGAACCTAAGCAACTCAAATCAACCCTATAGAAATAAGAATTGATTACTTACCAAGAACGACCTTGAAAGGGATCAATTAGCTTCAAAAAATAAGTGAAACAAGGAAGAATTTAATTCTGAAATGGAGGAAAATGAAGAAGAAGTCGGGCTGGAGAAGAAGGAAGAAATGGGAAAGGAAGATGAAAATAAAGTCAACTTGTTTTTTGTCCTTTTCTCTTCTCATTTCTCATTTCTCTTCTATTTCTCTTTTGTGTCATTTTCATTTTATTTTGTCTATATTATTATTATTATTTACATATATTTATAATTCCACTAATTCACACAATAATACAGCTTAATCATTTGGTCCGATTTAACTAAATTAACAATGTAAATGTTTACTAATCTTAATCTAATCATTTTTCTTACTTTAATTTAGTCACCTTATTCAATTTATTTCTAATGCTTTGTTATCATCATTTAGGTTATAAGGATACACGTGTGACTCGATACAATTGCCAAATACAAAGACACATAGCTAGTGCGTGCCATGAACTTGTTTCTAAGAAAATATGTATGAAATGCACGTGTTCAATTGGATTATATGGAAGATGCATATGTTTAAATGAAAATGCATGTGGGGAAGGTCAAAGATGTTACAAAGTATGCCCCTGAATTAGTTGCAAATGATAAAGATAAATGTAGAAGATTTTAAGATGGCCTTAATGAAGAGGTTGGAGATATTGTGACTGCTCTTCAGCATAACAATTTTTCTCAGTTAGTTTCTGCAGCACTCAGCCTTGAAAAAAGGAAAAAGAGAAAAATAGATGAATCTTTTAAAAAGTCAGCTACTCTTGAGACTCAATTCACTGGGAAAAAGAGTCATTTCTTTACTAGCCATTCACAGAATAGAGGACAAGAAAAGGGTCCTAGCTATTCATAAACAGGGTCTTTTAGGAGGGGACCGCCCTTTAAAGCACCTTTTTTCTATGACCAGTTCACAACCTCAAGTTGGTAAAGAAGCTATACCAATATGTACCATTTGCAATAGGAGCCATCAAGGGGAATGTTGGAGTGTCACAGGTGCTTGCATAAGATGTGGATCCAAGGAACATATACGGAGGGATTGCCCACTCTTGACAAGTGGTACTCCTACTCAAACTACTAGGTCAGCTCCGACTCAGCCTAGAGTTCAGTTCAGAGGAGGACCAGGCTGACTAAGGCAAGCTGTTTTAGAGACAGTGAATAGACTTGGGTCCAGCAGAGCTCCAGCCAGAGCCTATGCCATGAAAGCTAAGGAAGATCAGGCGACAACAGATGTTATTGTTGGTATGTTTTCATTATATGATTTTGACATTTTTGCACTCATAGATCCGTATTCCACACATTCCTATATTTGCACTAGCACACCTAGCCAACATAATATGATTAAAGAAAACCTAGAATATTAAATTGAAGTTAGGAATCCTTTGGGTCACAGTGTAATAATGAATAAAGTATTCAGGAATTGTCATTTAGTTGTACATGGGAAGGAGTTTTCTGCTGACTTGATTGAGTTGCCTTTCCATGAGTATGATGTCATATTAGGCATAGATTGGCTCTCACGTCACGAAGCAGTGGTGGATTGCAAGTCTAAATTTGGGGTACTTAAGATAGAAAATCAGGAGGAAATTATTGTGAAAGGTGAATTATTTTCAAAACATCCTCGAGTCATATCCATAATAAAAGCTATGAGATTGATGAGAAAAGGGTGTGAAGCTTATTTGGCCCATGTGATTGACACCAGAAAGGGAGGTTCAAATTTTGAAGATATTCTAGTGGTAAATGATTTTCCAGATGTGTTTCCTGATGACTTACCTGGGCTGCCTCCAGAGAGAGGTAGAGTTTGCTATTGATCTTGTTTCAGGAACTATACCTATTTCAAAGATGCCATACAGAATGGCCCCATCAGAGATGAAAGAACTTAAGACACAATTGCAATAACTCCTTGATAAGGGTTTCATTAGACCAAGTACATCCCCATGGGTGCACTGGTATTGTTTGTGAAAAAGAAGGATGGATCTTTAAGGCTATGTATTAATTATTGACAGTTGAATAAGGCAACCATCAAGAATAAGTACCCATTACAGCGGATTGATGATCTCTTTGACCAATTGAAAGGTGCAGGAGTATTTTCCAAGATAGACTTAGGATCTGGTTATCATCAATTAAGGGTGAAGATGAAGGATATAGCTAAAAATGCATTCAGAACTAGATATGGTCATTATGAGTTTTTAGTTATGCCATTTGGGCTGACCAATGCTCCAGCAGCATTTGTAGATCTTATGAATAGGATCTTCAGGTTGCATCTTGATCAATTTGTAGTTGTTTTTATTGATGATATTATGGTATATTCTAAAGATTCAGAAGAACCTGAAAAGCATTTGAGAATAGTGTTGTAGACTCTCAGAGAATATAAGCTCTAGGCCAAACTCTCAAAATGTGAGTTTTGGTTGAAGGAGGTGACATTTCTAGGACACATTATCTCTACAGAAGACATTAAAGTGGATTCTACCAAGGTTGAGGCAATTGTGAGTTTGAAGCCTCCATAGAATGTGACTGAGGTCAGAAGTTTCTTGGATTTAGCCGGATATTTTCAAAGGTTTGTCAAGGGTTTTTCAATGATTGCTTCTCCTTTAACAAGACTATTAAGAAAGGATGTTAAATTCGAGTGGATAGATAAGTGTCAAGCTAGTTTTGATAAGCTTAAAAGTATGCTCACTAAGGCCCCTGTTTTGACACAGCCGATCCCTAATAAGGAGTATGTCATTTATATTGATGCTTATCATAATGGATTGGGTTGTGTATTGATGCAAGATGGAAAGGCGGTTGCTTATGCTTCTAGGCAGTTAAGGCCGCATGAAAAGAATTATCCTACCCATGATCTGGAGTTGGCAACTATAGTTTTTGCATTGAAGATTTGACATTATTATTTATATGGGGAGAAGTGTTTCATTTACACAGTTCACAATAGTTTGAAATATCTTCCCTGACAGAAAGAATTGAATTTGAGGCAGAAAAGATGGTTAGAGTTAATAAAGGATTATAATTGTGTGATTGACTACCATCCAGGCAAAGCTAATGTAGTAGTAGATGCTTTAAGCAGAAAGATTGTGACAGAGTTGCACATTCAATCCACTCTTACACAGGAAATCAAGGATGCACAAAGACGTGATAGAAGGCTAATTGAATTAGCTGAGTTGATCTCGAAAGGGGAGAGACATGGATTTACTATGGACTTAGACGGTGGACTATTCTATCAAGATAGATTATGTGTGCCCGATGTAGAAGATCTTAGATAGAGGATTCTTAGAGAGGCCCATGAAAGCAAATATGCTATGCACCCAGGGAGTAACAAGATGTATTAAGAGTTGAAGAGCAGATACTGGTGGGCAGGTATGAAAAAGGACATCACATAATACACTTCAAAATGTTTGACTTGTTGTTAGAGGAGTGCTCTAAAGGCAATCACCTTTAGCACTTATTGTACAAATTTATTTGATTAATAAAAGGCTTTTTCATTAATTTGATGTTCATTTGATATATGAATTGATAAGTGATCTTAAATCAATTAATGAAGTCCTCGATACATAACATAGCATGAAGGAAATCATGATGAGATCATGATATTGAGATTCTTATCATGAGTAATTATGTTAGTATCAAAATTATCCCTAGTCATAGGATTAATGAGACGAGACATTATTAATCCAGACAGACTACACTCCTTGATTGGATCGAGTAGTAGATCTCATAATCTATAAACATAAGATGTAACATCCTTGACCTTCCTTACATGTATTTCATTGAACATAAGCATATTGCATACAATTCAATTGAACACGTGCATTTCATACGTATTTTCATAGGAACAAGTTTATGACACGCACTAGCTACGTGTCAGAGTATTTGGCACTTGTATCGAGTCGCACTTGTGTAATTATAACCTAAATGAGGATATCAAAGTATTAGAAATGAATTGAATAAGGTGACTAAATTAATGTAAGCAAAATGATTAGATTAAGATTAGTAAACATTTACATTGCTAATTTAGTTAAATCGGGCCAAATGATTAAGCTGTATTATTATGTGAATTAGTGGAATTATAAATATATGTAAATAATAATAATAATAATAATAATAATAATAATAATAATAATAATAATAATAATAATAATAATAATAATAATAATAATAATAATAATAATAATAATAATAATAATAATAATATAGATAAAATAAAATGAAAATGACACAAAAGAGAAATAGAAGAGAAGAGAAATGAGAAATGAGAAGAGAAAAGAGAAGAGAAAAAAGAAAAAGAGAAAATGACAAAAAACAAGTTGGCTTTATCTTCATATTTCTTCCCCATTTCTGCCTTCTTCTCCAGCCCGACTTCTTCTTCAATTTCCTCCATTTCAGACTTCAATTCATCCTTGTTTCACTTGATTTTTGAGGCAAATTGATCCCTTTCAAGGTTGTTCTTGGTAAGTAATCAATTCTTATTGCTATAGGGTTGATTTGAGTTGCTTAGATTCATTAATAGACACTGATTTTCACCCCGAGTTTGATATTAATAGAAATTGATTCTGGAAAAGTGTAAAGCACAAAAATTGTTCCTTTATGTCTTATATTTTTGTATATATAAACATGTTTGCATGATGTTATGTATAGAAAGAGATATGCTCTCTCTACTGAAACTGGTCAGGGTGTGAACCCTAACCAAGTTAGCTACTGTATGCTTTAATTTCGAATATGTTAAAGCCATTATTTGAAGTATCTCAAAACATAAAAGTTGTCTATATATGTGTGTGGTATCTATATACCAAATTTTAGGTTCATAGGTCTTGTAAATGTTGAGTTATGGTGAATGGAACTATGACTGTTCCATGGTTTGAACTGCCTACTGAGTTCCCTGGGCAGATACAGTATATTGTTTGGCTAATTTGAGCTTGTTAGAACTCGATTCTGTAAATGATAAAAACATAACAGTTATAGGTATATGTATGAGCTAAAGTTTGGTACTAAGTTAAGCTTAATTGGTTATGTATAGACTAAGTTATGGCCTTTGGAAGTCATACTGGTCCGGAAGCCAATTCTATTCTGGACCAGTAATATGTTTGTTATATTTTGAAGACCTTATATACATAATTGATAAACATTGTAAACATGAAACATGTTCCATATGAACCCATATGTAAAGTTTCACTAAAATAGTACTTGTAGATTATAAGTTATGATGAACCCAAATAAGTACCCTGAAACTGCCTAAAGGCAGAAAATAAGGCAGAACACAAAACACACTTTGAAATTCCACAAAATATTGTACAATGATCCAATTGGTCTGAAATTTTAATATGTTATATAATTATATGTTATTTTTAATTATGAATAGGAATCAAATTAATTGGTCAAGTGTAGAAAACGTTATAGGCTAAACAGTTCTATAAGGTCACACTGCCTCATAGGAAAAATCTTAACTATTGACATGAACAATGCATATTAATTTGTTTAAGCCACATTAAGTCTCCCTAATCATGAGTTAATCGATTTTGTTTTCATATTAGGCTCGCAACATATTGGAGACCCACAAGGAGCGGATAGACAATAAGTTAGGGGTCGGAATCAAAGGAGAACGGTGAGTCTAATTATCGATTGAATTCTTTAGTGCAAATGAATGTTGCTTGCTATGTGATTCATATGATTGTCATGATTGGTCCTTGATAATGTAATGATGGATAATTTGTGACATTGTGGTACATATAAATGGTATACTTGTGGTATATTTTAAGTATATGTTTGACATATGTGATATATATACATGGTATATGTATAATATATACATGGTATATGTATAGTATATGCAAGGTATATGTGTGGCATATGAGGTATATATGTGGTATATGTATATTATATGTGATAAGATACAATGGTTGAAGAATGCTTAAATACAAGTGCATATTCATATGGACTTAAAAGGCGTTGTGACTATGGCCTATGGCCCAACAAATGTGCAAATGAAACAAATGATCAAGCTAGCTAGAAAATGCAAATGCAAATGTTCACATGGAAAATGTTCATATGGAAACCCAGGGCAATGTCTATTTAACTTGGTCACAACAAAATGAAATAAGCAAAGCATTTGCATATATAAAGAGTAATGATTATATGTTTCAACTTTATTGATACTTATATGATACTGATGAATGGAATGGAATACATGGTATATATTGGATTTGTGATTTATTACTATGAGTTGTTTGGTACTTTAGAGCTCATTAGATGGTTATTCTCACTGAGCTGCAACTCATCAATTTGCATCATTTTTCAGGTAAAGAAAAGTTATAGCTCATTTTGAGTAGTATATAGAAGACATGGAGCACAGGTCATTGGCCGAGCCTCATCACTCTCTCTCCTTGCATTCCACACAAGCATGAAAATATGTCATATGTGTTTTGTATTTTCGTGCTTGAATATGTATAGTTATTTTGGAATGAGTCTAAAAATGTATAAATGAATGCAACTCGAAAATACTTATGTGTAAAGCTTATGTTTTGATATATGTGATATATTATATTGTGGTGAAAACCTTAGTGTTAACTTTGCAAAGTCAGTGAATAACATTACAGGATATGAGACTTGTAAGTCATTGAATGAAATTATAGGATATGAGACTTGCAAAGTCATTGAATTATATTACAGGATATGAAAAAAAAATTTACTACTATTGTTAACAGGGTATTTTACCTTTCCAGTATGCTATGTGTGATTACTTGATACAAGGATAGGTTATACTCAAATGCATAAGGTGTGACATTTAATTTTTGGTATCAGAGTAGGGATAGGTTCCATGGGAACATGCATATGCATAAGAGCATGATAACATATGCATCCCATGTGTTGAACATTATGTAGTGACATAATTTCATTTATTTTAGGGACATCGTAAGACATAATTCACGAAGGAAGGAGAGGCCGGCCGAAATGCATTCTTATGAGGCATCACGTCATTTTCATAGAGATCAACCAGCGCTAGGAGCTAGAGCTCCAGCACATGCATCACAGTCATCTCATGCAGAGGCACCCTATGAACACCCAGATCAGGAAGTGCATGGTCCTGAACTGTACGAGGAAAAACGTTATGACAAGCTGAGGAAACATGGTGCAACTGATTTCAATGGCACAACAGAACCAGCAGAAGCTGAGACATGGCTAAAAAGGACACAAAAGGTATTGAATATGATGAGATGCTCTCTAGAGGAGAAATTCGATTATGCAGTATCCTTGCTGCAAGGAAATGCCTATGAATGGTGGGAGACAGTCCCCGATAGTGATGCACAACCACAAATTCTAACATGTAATGATTTCCTTCAGGAATTTCAGAACAATTACATGCCTAAAGCATATAAAGATGAGAAGAGGAAGGAATTCCTGAATCTAAAACAGGGGAATATGTCTGTTGCGGAGTATGAAGTTCAGTTTAATAAACTTTCCCACTATGCCACCTTTATGGTCTCTACTGAAAGAGAGAAATGTAGGAAGTTTGAGGAGGACCTCAAATATGAGATCAGAAATAGAATCATGACTACTGATCTTGATAATTATGCCAGACTCAGAGCTATTGCAATTAGAGCTGAACAGTTAATGAAAGAAGCTGGGGAACAACAAATAAAAAGGCCAGCACGTGAGTTATTAGGTGAGTCTAGCAGAAGGTCGGGAAAAAGAGGCAGATATATGCCTGCACAATCTGGTAACAGAAGTGGGTACTCCAGTTCTAGAGGTCGAGGCATGACTTTCTCTTACCCAGGCAGAGGGCAGAGGCAATATGTCGAACAGAGGCCCACATGTAGTCATTGTGGCAGACAGCATACGGGCGAATGTAGAAGGCTCACAAAAGCATATTATTTCTGTGGATCGATGGAGCACATGTATAGAGACTGTCCAAATAGAGCCAAACTAGCAGAGACCAGCAGAGGCAGAGGAGTATCTGAAACTACTGTTGAGGCACCGAGGGTCTACCCTACTAGTGGGACACAAGGCAGAGGAAGAGGTAGGGGTAGGACTGGTACAATGGGCAGAGGAGTGACCAAATCTGAAGGTCAAAGTTTTAGACCCCCTACTCAGGCCAGGGTGTTTGCTATGACTAGACAGGAGGCGGTGGATGCTCCCGAAGTAGTAACCAGTAATATTTACATTTATGATATGTTAGCATATGCATTGATTGACCCAGGCTCCACTCATTCATTTATATCATTGCATATGACATCTAAACTGCATCAAACGCATGAGCCTCTGGGAATTGATATAAATGTGAGTACACCATTGGGAATAGTGGTAGTTGTGAATAATGTCTGTCGTGATTGCCTGATATACATTGACAGAGCTGAGTTAATAGCTGATCTGATTTTATTGCCAATATATGAATTTGATGTGATACTGGGAATGGACTGGTTAACTAGACATCATGCAATAGTGAATTGCTTTACTAAGGAAGTAATTTTGGAATCACCAAACCAGGCAAGGGTAGTATTTCTAGGTGAAAGAAAACTTGTGCCTACATGTCTAGTTTCAGTTGTAAAGGCATTTCGAATGATCAAAAGGGGATGTGAAACATATTTGGCATATGTGACTGATACTAGAACCACTGATAGCTTGCTTGAAAATATACCAGTGGTAAGGGAATTTGCTGATGTATTCCTAGATGATCTACCTGGTTTACCACCAGATAGAGAGATAGAATTCACTATTGAACTAGTACCAGGAACAACACCAATATCAAGGTCACCCTACAGAATGGCCCCAGTTGAGTTGAAAGAACTGAAGGCCCAATTGCAGGAGTTACTTGACAAAGGGTATATTAGACCTAGTGTATCACCTTGGGGAGCTCCAGTATTATTTGTTAAAAAGAAAGATGGAACAATGAGATTGTGCATCGATTATAGGCAACTGAACAAAATGACAGTGAAGAACAAATATCCATTGCCTAGAATAGATGATTTGTTTGACCAGTTACAAGGAGCCCAAATATTCTCCAAGATTGATTTGAAATCAGGCTATTACCAGCTGAAGGTAGCAGAAGCGGATGTTCCAAAGACTGCCTTTCAAACCAGGTATGGACATTATGAATTTTTAGTAATGTCATTTGGGTTGACTAATGCTCTAGCTGCATTTATGGCATTAATGAATAAGGTGTTTCAACCATATCTGGATAGGTTTGTGATAGTATTTATTGATGACATATTGGTATACTCAAAGAATAGGGGAGAACATGAACAACATTTAAAAGTTGTGTTGCAAACTTTGAGGGAGAAACAATTATATGCCAAATTGAGTAAATGTGAATTTTGGTTAGATCATTTGGTATTTCTTGGACATGTGGTGTCGTGTAAGGGCATAGAGGTTGACCCAAAGAAAATTGAGGCCATGGTAAATTGGGAAGCTCCTAAAAATATTTCTAAAATGCGTAGTTTTCTGGGTTTAGCAGGATACTATCGCAGATTTGTTGATGGATTCTCCTTAATTGCTAGCCATTTGACTAAATTGTTGAAAAAGAATGTGCCTTTCAAGTGGACTCCAGAATGTCAGAGGAGTTTCGATGAACTAAAACACAGACTAACCTCATCACCAATGTTAACTATCCCTATAGGTACATGTGGATTTACAGTATATAGTGATGCTTCTCACCAAGGTTTGGGATGTGTATTAATGCAACATGGTAAGGTGATAGCTTATGCATCTAGGCAACTGAGACCACATGAGATCTCATATCCAGTGCACGATTTAGAATTGGTTGCAATTGTATTTGCATTGAAGATTTAGAGGCATTATCTGTATGGTGAGACATTCCAAATCTTCACAGACCATAAAAGCTTGGGTTATTTCCTGACATATAAAGAATTAAACATGAGGCAGAGACGGTGATTAGAGCTATTGAAAGATTATGACTGTACAATTGAATACCATCCAGGGAAAGCTAATGTGGTAGCAGATGCATTGAGTAGGAAGGCCAGTAGCAGTGTAACTCATTTACAACATCCTGTTTTCCATATTTGATTCAATTACGATCTATGAATGTTGAATTAAATATATATGATGAAGGATCATTGATTGCTACTCTTCAAGTCAGACCTATACTAAAGGAGAGGATCAAAGAAGCACAAAGCAAAGATCCTGAATTATGTGAGAAAATTGATGTGGTAAGGCAGGGAAATAATATAGAGTTTCATTTGCAAAATGATACACTAATGTTAAAATCATGGATATGTGTTCCAGACACTGAGAACTTGCGTCAGGAAATAATGGAAGAGGCACACAATGCACCGTATGCAATGCACCCATGGATGACAAAGATGTATCACAGTTTAAGGCCTCATTACTGGTGGCCAAGAATGAAGAAAGACATAGCAGAATATGTTTCCAAATGCTTGATATGTCAGCAGATTAAAATTGAACATCAGGCACCAGTTGGTAAACTACATCCATTGCCAATACCGGAATGGAAATGGGAAAGAATAACGATGGATTTTGTCTATGGATTGCCAAGAACTCCACGAAAAAATGATGCAGTATGGGTAATTATTGACAGATTAACCAAGTCAACACATTTTCTACCTATCAGATAGGGTTGTAAACTTGAGAGTTTGGCCAAATTATATGTGAATGAGATAGTCAGATTGCATGGCATTCCAATGTCCATTGTGTCTGATAGAGATCCACGGTTTACTTCACGTTGTTGGGTGAGTTTACAGACTGCATTGGGAACAAAATTGAACTTTAGCACTGCATTCCACCCACAAACTGACGGACAATCAGAGAGGACTATACAACCATTAGAAGAAATGCTCAGAGCATGTTCTATGGAATTCAGAGGTGCTTGGGATGAATATATAGCATTGATTGAATTTGCTTACAACAACCAGTATCATAGCAGTATCCAGATGGCACCATATGAGGCATTGTATGGCAGAAAGTGCCGAAGCCCTATCATTTGGGATGAAGAAAGAGCACGTGCGTTAGAAGGGCTAGAGATAGTGCAAGACACAGTGGATAAGATCAAGGTTATCAAAAACAAGCTAAAGGCAGCACAGGATAGGCAGAAAAGTTATGCTGATCAGCATAGAAGGGATATGGAATACAAATTAGGTGAAAAGGTGTTTCTTCGTGTATCTCCATGGAAAGGGATAATCCAATTTGGAAAGAAGGGTAAATTGAGCCCAAGATACATAGGTCCTTATGACATTCTTGAGAAGATTGGTCCATTGGCTTATAGGTTGGCTTTACCACCCGATATGGCTCAGATACATAATGTGTTTCATGTGAGCATGCTTAGAAGATACAGTTCAGATCCTACACATGTACTTAAATATGAAACCATTGAGATTGTAGAGGACATGAGTTACATTGAGGAACTAGTGCAAAATATGAAAAAGGCAATATCCACATCTATTTCCAGGTATTAAATTTCGAGGACGAAATTTTTAAAAGGAGGGGAGAATTGTAACATCCTTGACCTTCTCCACATGCATTTCATTGAACATAAGCATCTTACATACAATTCAATTGAACACGTGCATTTCATACGTATTTTCATAGGAACAAGTTTATGACACGCACTAGCTACGTGTCCAAGTATTTGGCACTTGTATCGAGTCGCACTTGTGTAATTATAACCTAAATGAGGATAACAAAGTATTAAAAATGAATTGAATAAGGTGACTAAATTAATGTAAGCAAAATGATTAGATTAAGATTAGTAAACATTTACATTGCTAATTTAGTTAAATCGGGCCAAATGATTAAGCTGTATTATTGTGTGAATTAGTGGAATTATAAATATATGTAAATAATAATAATAATAATAATAATATAGATAAAATAAAATGAAAATGACACAAAAGAGAAATAGAAGAGAAGAGAAAAGAGAAATGAGAAGAGAAAAGAGAAGAGAAGAAGAGAAAATGACAAAATGACAAAAAACAAGTTGGCTTTATCTTCATCTTTCTTCCCCATTTCTGCCTTCTTCTCCAGCCCGACTTCTTCTTCAATTTCCTCCATTTCAGACTTCAATTCATCCTTGTTTCACTTGATTTTTGAGGCAAATTGAACCCTTGCAAGGTTGTTCTTGGTAAGTAATCAATTATTATTGCTATAGGGTTGATTTGAGTTGCTTAGGTTCATTAATAGACATTGATTTGCACCTCGAGTTTGATATTAATAGAAATTGATTCTAGAAAAGTGTAAAGCACAAACGTTGTTCTTTTATGTCTTAGATTTATGGATATATAAACATGTTTGCAAGATGTTATGTATAGGAAGATATATGCTCTCTCTACTGAAACTGGTCAGGGTGTGAACCCTAACCAAGTTAGCTACTATGTGCTTTGATTTCGAATATGTTAAAGCCATTATTTGACGTATCTCAAAACATAAAAGTTGTCTATATATGTGTGTGGTATCTGTATACCAATTTTCAGATTCATAGGTCTTGTAACTGTTGAGTTATGGTGAATGGAATCATGACTGTTCCATGGTTTGAACTGCCTACTGAGTGCCCTGGGCAGATCCAATAACTTGTTTATCTCATTTGAGCTTGTTAGAGCTCGATTCTGTAAATGATAAAAACATGATAGTTATAGGTATATGTATTATCTGAAGTTTGGTACTAAGTTCAGCTTAATTGGTTATGTATAGACTAAGTTATGGCCTTTGGAATTCATACTGGTCCGGAAGCCAATTCTATTATGGACTAGTAACATGTTTGTTATATTTTGAAGACCTTATATACATAATTGATAAATGTTTTAAACATGAAAAATATTCCATATGAATCCATATAAGCGTATGTAAAGTTTCACTAAAATAGGACTTATATTCTATAAGTTATGATGAACCCAAATGAGTACCCTGAAACTGCCTAAAGGCAGAAAACAAGGTAGAACAAAAAACACATTTAGAAATTCCACAAAATATTGTACAATGATCTAATTGGTCTGAAATTGTAATATGTTATATAATTATATGTTATTTTTAATTAGGAATAGGAATCAGATTAATTGGTCAAGTATAGAAAAAGTTATAGGCTAAACAGTCCTATAAGGTCACACTGCCTCATAGGAAAAATCTTAACTATTGACATGAACAATGCATATTAATTTGTTTAAGCCACATTAAGTCTCCCTAATCATGAGTTAATCGGTTTTGTTTTCATATTAGGCTCGCAACATATTGGAGATCCACAAGGAGCAGATAGACAATAAGTTAGGGGTCAGAATCAAAGGAGAACGGTGAGTCTAATTATCGATTGAATTCTTTAGTGCAAATGAATGTTGCTTGCTATGTGATTCATATGATTGTCATGATTGGTCCTTGATAATGTAATGATGGATAATTTGTGACATTGTGGTACATACAAATGGTATACTTATGGTATATTTTAAGTATATGTTTGACATATGTGATATATATACATGGTATATGTATAGTATATGCAAGGTATATGTGTGGCATATGAGGTATATATGTGGTATATGTATATTATATGTGATAAGATACAATGGTTGAAGAATGCTTAAATACAAGTGCATATGCATATGGACTTAAAAGGCGTTGTGACTAGTTAATCGATATTGTAAAGCTAAAGAAGAGGCCTATTGCCCAACAAATGTGCAAATGAAACAAATGATCAAGCTAGCTAGCAAATGCAAATGTTCACATGGAAAATGTTCACATAGAAACCCGGGGCAATGTCTGTTTAACTTGGTCACAACAAAATAAAATAAGCAAAGCATTTGCATACATAAAGAGTAATGATTATATGTTTCAACTTTATTGATACTTATATGATACTGATGAATGGAATGGAATACATGGTATATATTGGATTTGTGATTTATTACTATGAGTTGTTTGGTATTTTAGAGCTCATTGGATGGTTATTCTCACTGAGCTGCAACTCATCAATTTGGATCATTTTTCAGGTAAAGAAAAGTGATAGCTCATTTTGAGTAGTGTATAGAAGACATGGAGCACAGGTCATTGGCCGAGCCTCATCACTCTTTCTCCTTGCATTCCACACAAGCATGAAAATATGTTATATGTGTTTTGTATTTTCGTGCTTGAATATGTATAGTCATTTTGGAATGAGTGTAAAAATGTATAAATGAATGCAACTTGAAAATACTTATGTGTAAAGCTTATGTTTTGATATATGTGATATATTATATTGTGGTGAAAACCTCATTGTTAACTTGGCAAAGTCAGTGAATAATATTACAAGATATGAGACTTGTAAGTCATTGAATGAAATTATAGGATATGAGACTTGCAAAGTCATTGAATTATATTACAAGATATGAAAAAAAACATTTACTACTATTGTTAATAGGGTATTTTACCTTTCCAGTATGCTTTGTGTGATTACTTGATACAGGGATAGGTTATACTCAAATGCATAAGGTGTGACGTTACATGAGATGTTTAGAGTTAACATGTGCATGCTTGCTAAGTGTAGCTAAGTACATTGGATGACCAACTATGAGATAATCATATAGATAATCTATTCAAATGTCAATGATAGTCGCATCATAGCAATGGTGCAAGTATTCTTAGACTTGAAGTACTCAAGGATATCTTGAATATTGATTCTGTATTTTGACACTATTCCTTGTTGCCTCAGGGAGGTTGCTCATAGGGTGGTGATTGGATACAACTTGAGGTATTCGAAGGTAATTGGGTAACCAACAAAGGATTCACCACTCTTGATAGAAGGAGTGTATACCCATGGCCTCTTGTTGTGGTCATTACTTAGGAATCTCTGGCCGGAGTGGAAATGTCATAAAGATAGTCTTTAATGACATATCTAATAGAGTAATGAGCCTCAAGGATAAGAACTAACATTACTTAGACTAGACGTGACGTAGTCAATCTAGTGGGAGTTGATACATGTCCATACTCTGAACCAAGTGGGGTATAGATTGGTGACATGAATAATTGCATAGAAATTGTTTATGGAAATATTCGTAGTCAAACCACTGATTTTTCAGTCAATTGCGGGTCATGATGTGTTGCTAGATATCGCTCATGACTTGCTTAAATTAATTGTGAATTTAAGTGGCCAACATAACCAGGAACCTAATGGGTCACACGCATTGAAGATATGGAGAATAAGTAAAATGGTCTTGGATAGGATCCAAAATATTAAAGAATTATTTTAGGATGAATCGCAATGAGATCGCACAAAAAAATCGCTCGGGAGGGTCACGAGCCAGTACGGGCCCGCACGGGCTAGGCAAGCTTCTGGCCAGCCTTGCAGGCCAGCTGGGCTGCCCAGCAGCAGCCCGCAGAAGGCCCAACATGCTTGTAGCTTCCATCTGTTGGCCAACGGCTGTAATTGGCCATAATTAGGCCAATTACTATTCATTAGTTGTCATTTTCTCCATTTTTGACTTTTCATCTTATTTTTGAATTTGATTCAAATTGAAAAGACATCAAACGGTAGAAAATAGACATGAAAATATTTGTGAAAAAAAATATTTTTAAGACACAACAAAAATTCTCTCAAGAACACTTTCAAAGTTAGCACTTTGAATTTGTTCAAACCATTTTCTCTTGATAGTTTCTTCTTCATTCCTCATGTGGATTATCATTAGAGACATCCTAGTGTGGATTGTTGTGGTTTGCTACAACCCAACAAAGTGAAGATTTGAAGAATAAATAAAAATTACAAGGTATAATTTTTAATATTTACATTTATATAAATTAGTTTTAATAGTACAAGTATGATCTTTTGTTTTGGGTTTTGAAAATTTTTATTTTTCGCTACGTTTATGAATATGATTCATTCTTCAAAACCCAACACTTGTCAGCAGGTCAAGGCTGAACATCAAGTACCTTCGGGGTTGTTACATCCAATTTCTATTCCAGAATGGAAATGGGAACGAATCATTATGAATTTTGTGACTGGATTGCCTTTGACTCCAAAGAAACATGATATTGTATAGGTCATAGTGGACAGATTTACAAAGTTAGCACATTTCTTACCTATCAGGAAGGACTACCCACTGAATAAATTGGCAGAATTTATATGAATGAAGTAGTAAAACTTCATGGAGTGCTTGTTTCTATTGTGTCCGATAGAGATCCCCGCTTCACATCTCAATTTTGGGGTAATCTATAGTGAGCTCTAGGCACTAAGCTCAATTTCAGCATGGCTTTTCATCCGCAGACAGATGGATAATCAGAAAGAGTCATTTAGATTCTAGAAGATATGATGAGAAGTTGTGTCATCAAATTTAAAGGTACTTGAGACAAATATCTTCCTTTAATGGAATTCGCTTATAATAATAGTTATCAGTCTAGTATCCAGATGACTCCATATGAGGGATTTTATGGCAAAAAGAGTCGAACACCTTTATGTTGGATAGAGCTCAGTGAGAGGAAGCTTGTGAGACCAGACCCAGCGCAAGAGACAGAAGAAAAAGTGAGAGTCATTCGTGAAAGAATTAAGGCAGCTACAGATAGGCAGAAATAGTATGCTAATCTTAAGAGACGAGACATTGATTATGTAGTGGGTGATAAAGTTTTTCTTAAAGTTTCTCCGTAGAAAAAATTATGAGATTTGTAAAGAAAGGCAAGTTAATTCCAAGATTCATCGGACCTTATGAAATATTAGAAAAAGTTGGATTTATTGCTTATAGACTCGCTCTACCACCAAAGTTGAGTCTGATACATAATGTTTTCCACATTTCAATGTTAAGACGATATAGATCAGATCCTAATCACATCATGCCTGCTGAGAGCATTCAAGTAAGATAAGATTTAAAATATGAAGAAGAACCAGTCCAAATTTTAGCAAGAGAAATTAAGGAGTTGAGGAACAAGCGAGTACCATTAGTGAAAGTACTATAGAGGAATCATGCAATCGAAGAAGCAACATGGGAAAATGAGCAAGTGATGAAAGCTCAATACCCTCACCTATTCAGTGACAATGCATTAGGTATGTTTCGAGGATGAAACATCTTAAGGGGGAGAGAATTGTAACGTCCACTAATTAGAGTCTAATTAGAATAAGAATGTGGTATACATAGGAAACACATGATTGACAATAGAGATTGAAATAGATGAAATAAATGACTAAATAAGAAATTAAAATGAATTAAATCGATTGACGTGATAAATTTGATTAAATTATACCACATAATTAAATTGTATTTTTGGTAAAAGAAATTAAAGGTATTAGATATAAGTAAATATGTGAAGATAATAATAATAATAATAAGAAAATAAAATAAAAAAGAGAAAAAAAATAGAAAAGTGAACAGTAAAAAAAAGACACAGCAGGAAAAAAAAAGGAAGACTAAAACGGGAGAAGGGTGGGTGAGGGGAAAGTCAATTAAGACTTTGCCCCATTTTCTTCCAACTTCAGCTCTCTTCTTCTTATCATCATCATCCCTTTCCTTCCTCCATATAACAACCCCAATTCTTCATCCTCTCCTTCATGATTTGCAAGAAAATTCACTCCAAATAAATCTAATCTTGGTAAGTAATATCTTTCCCCTTATTATTGTGTTATTAGAGCTTTTAAGATTATGTTTCTGCAGTGTATTTCGTTCTATTTTTGAGTACCCTATGAACCGAATTTGAAGAGGTGTAAAACATGAAAGTTGTTCATATGTGTTGTTTATATGTCTGTCAAGTTTCATGAAATTATTTTGGGTATATAAAGAGATAAATTTGTTTGAGTGAAACTGGTTTAAGGAGACATGTCAACAGAGTAATCCACGGTTTTTGCTCAATTTGATCATCTTAATGGCTGAATCTGAAGTTTTATAAAACATAAAAGTTGTAAATATATGTGTGATTTAGGTCTCTGCCAAATTTTGTATCAATATCTCTTGTGTAGGTTGAGTTATAGTGAAATGAACTGTGTGTTTCTTAATTGAGTTGCAATCTGATACCTGTGCAGCTCCAGTAAATTCGTATTCCTTTTTGAGCTTCTTAAAGGTAGAATTAGCCAAAGTTTAAAACATGAAAGTTTTATTTCAATGTCTTATCTAAGTTTCACCTTAAAATGTCAATTATTGTGAACCAGTTATAGATCCTTCAATATTTGAGAACCTTAGAGACTGAATCTGAAAATGTGGTAAAAATAAAAAATGTTCCAAATTACCTTTTATAAATGTGTAAAAATTTTAGTAATAAACAAGCTACACATTGAAAGATATGAAATTTTAAATATGGTACCCGAAACTGCCTAAGGGGCAGCAAACAGAGCAATATTTAAAATTATACCAAAAATTGTGTAATGGTTCCAAAATTCTGAAATTTTAGTATGTTTTATTCTTACATGTTAAATTTAATTAGAATCAAGAATCATATAAATTGGTAATGGTTCCAAAATTCTAAAATTTTAGTATGTTTTATTCTTACATGTTAAATTTAATTAGAATCAAGAATCATATAAATTGGATAAGTGTAGAAAACTTTATTGATCCAACAGTCCTAAAAGGTCATGTTCCAGCTTAAAAGAAATTGTAATTATTTATTTAAACTATATTAAAAATAAATATTTTATCAAGGTATTAATTATTTATATTTTTGAATTAGGATCTCAACAAGAAGAAGAACAACAAAAGTGAATAAGCTCTGAGTTTATATTTTGGAAAAGAAAAACACTATCGAGGTTTGTACATATATGTATTCTGGTTTGCCGTTGTGAATGAATGTGTGCGCATGACATGAATTATTTGTCACAATGATGAAATATTATATTATGACATGTTTTAAAATTATAGTAAAGTTATTAACTATAAACTTAACATTATGCTAATATTTGATAAAATATCATGCTATTACATGGTATTGAAATAAATTATGAGTGCATGATTATGTTAATATGAAATGAGTATTGGTTATAGAAACAAGTAATTAATGTTGTTAATTGTCCATTTCTCTACTTGAGGACTGACATAGGATAGATAGTGTACCATTATGGGAAAGTTACAGTATCGATATGGGTATGATTTAGGGATAGGGTGGCTTAAGCTCTGGGAGTGCCCCTGATCCTGATTACACACAGATGACATGATTATATTCGGTCAAGGTGGCTTAAGGTTTGGGAGCGCCCTTGACTTGAGATTATAGTGATATGGTGGCTTAAGCTCCCCAAGCGCCCCTATTTCATACCCCGTATCCAGACAATTTGGGAATGAGATTTTGGGCTAATAAATCATAGAATAAAATATGAAATTTTATTAATTGATGTAAGTAACAAAGTGTAAAATGCTTACATGAAGTGGTGCAAAATTTAATTATTGAATAAGGTTATTATGTTTATTCTTTTATGTTATGTATTTATTTATTTTATATGACAAATATGTAATAAAATTTGATGTGCGATGATTTTATTTGAGACATGCATGTGTGACTACCTGGGGAAAACTTTAATGCTTATATGTACCACTAAGCTAGAGATAGCTTAGTGTGTAGTAGATAGTGAAGTTGATTAAGAAGAAATCCAAGACCATATTAGCAGAGACACAAGAGACATAGTTAGAGGGTTGGTTACCTATTATGTTTTTTTTAGTTTCACCTTGTATATGGTTTGTGGTAGGCATGTCTCATATGTTGATATTGTATATGTAAATAATTAAGTAACATAATCGGGTGTCATATGTGTATACAACATAATGATAAATATATATTGTTAATTAGAACGACTTGTCTAAACCAATATAAATAAATAGATTAAGTTATTTAAAATGAAAAAGTTTTAATTTGAACAGATTTATCGAGTTAAGCTTGTGGCATCCTTCTTATATATGTGGGATTATCCCTGATATATAAGTGGGGCATCACAATTTTCATCTCAAGGCATTGACTACCACATTAACTTTGCCTGAATGATAGTTGATGATTCAATTGTAGTCCTTGATTGATTCTAGTCATTTTTTTGCTTAAGGTTCAACTACTTTTGCGTAAAAATATACTTTAAGCTCTTGTGATTGGTGAAAATGTAACATTTCTCTACATAAAGATACTGACACCATATCTTCAATGCAAACACTATTGTATACAAGTTCCAAGTTGTGAGTCGGGTAATTCATCTGATGAGATTTTAATTCTAAAGATGCAAAGGCCACTACTTTCCCTTCTTGCATGAGCACACACCCTAACCTATTATGAAAGGCATCACTATAAATGACATACTTGTTGTTAGGAGCTGGTTATGTTAAAACTAGCACTTTTTTTAACATCTTTTTAGGTCTATCAAATCTTGCCTGACACTTGTTTGTCCACTCAAATCTGACATCCCTCCTCAATAACTTAGTCAGAGGAGAAGCAATCACAAACATTTTGTCATATAATTGTTTCTCCTTGAGAGTCTAAAGAATAATTCATAGATGTTGATTGATGTGTTCCTTTTTAGTATAGTTTTCATTAGTGTTTTTAATGTTTAATTATAGGATTTTAGTGTGTTTTTGGTATTTAGTTGTTTATTTTTATGTGTTTACGAGTTTTGGAGGAATTGTACAAACAGGAAAGGAATCCATCCATATCAACTCCCTGTCACGGATGTGCAAATATGTTGAAGGCACATGGCACAACTCCAATGTGGCATAAGATTGAGGCTTTGATGTGGGTGTGATGATATTGAAGCCCAATTTATTGTTGCAATCATGCTGGAGTGTCACAAGCGTGATATTGTTATCCTGTGTCAACCTATCATGAGTGTGCTACATGTCACAAGTGCAACAAGTATTGATGTTATAGAGTCCAATGTGCAATAAAAGTATTGTCTTATACAAGTGGGCCCACATTATGGATGATTGATTCTGATTATTTGAGAGCTTGTGTTTAAGGATTTTGTTAACATTTTTAGAAGGGAAATTGTGTATTTTTAGAATTAGTGTGTAACTTAAACTCTTAACATTATAAATTTGGCTTCTTTAGAATTAGGTTACACACATAGAGACTATCTGCAAACTTTTGAGATAAAGTGGCTAAAGAAAACTCGTAGGCCACTCTTGCCATTTATTCCAGTAGATATTACTAACAGTTTGAGGAACTATTTCACCATTGAAGATTGGAAGCTTGAAGCTTTGGATAGTGGGGACCAACCATTCAAGGGAGATCAATATTATTAAGTTCGAGGGAGCCTCACTTTTTCATTTTATATCTTTTTTTGTTGTAACATGTTTATTTTATGACTTGCAATTGACTTAATCATAGAAGTAGCAATGCTAGGCTAGATTTTTATTGGGTGTTTAGTAACCCAATTTGTATGAGCTTTCTATTTATTATTAATGAAGTATGGTTTCTATTCAAATTTTAATTGTGCTTATTTAATTTCAAATTGGATAATTGACTGACCATCTAACATCATCTTTAGTTTAATCTAAAAATTGGGTTGGACATTAGTTACACAATTAGTTTGGGTAATTTGTGAATTAAGACGAGAGCCATTAGAAACTTATTTCATCATGATTAATTGAATCAAGGAAAGGATTACAAATTGGGGAGGCAAGCTAAATACCTATTTTGTCTCATTGGTTATTCATTAAGATTTGATTGCCATTTCGTTCATCTAGTTTTAGTTTCATTAGTTTAACTTGAGAATTCACTAAACTTGATTAGAGTGTTTAGGATTTAATTTCTTGTTCATTGGTAATCTATAATTAATTAAGAATTTAAGTTGAACGATTTCGTGGGGAACAATCTCAAGGGTGAGTTTGCTAGTATTACAATTTTCTTATGCACTTATGAGTACACTTTGAGTGACATCAAGTTTTTGGCGTATTATCGGGAAATTATTATTGATTAAATTTTTAGTTAATTAGATTGCCAATGTGTTTTTAAGTGTTTTAGATCATTTTATGTGTTTTTATTTGTTTATTTTAGTTTGTTAAATTTAATTTTATGCTAGGTACTAGCAAATGAATAAAGTCAGACTAAGTATTTTACTAAGTGGAATTACAAGTTGAGGTCCAAAACCCAAAGACAAGAAGAGCAGTCTCCTGAAGACAAAGAGGAAATAACTAAAAACCTTAAGCATTTAGCAGAAGAAGGAGAACAAGTAAGCTAGGCAATGGTAATCCCACATAGAGAGGCTAGTTCACAAAGGTAATTAGCCGTGAAGGATTATGTCAGGCTTGTGATTGATAACACTACCTCGTCTATAGTTCTAGGAGAGGCAGAAAGGAACTATGAGTTGAAAAGCATACACTTAAACTGTTAGAGGAGTGCTCTAAAGGCAATCACCTTTAACATTTATTGTACAAATTTATTTGATTAATAAAAGGCTTTTTTCATTAATTTGATGTTCATTTGATATATGAATTGATAAGTGATGTTAAATCAATTAATGAAGTCCTTGATACATAACATAACATGAAGGAAATCATGATGAGATCATGATATTGAGATTCTTATCATGTGTAATTATGTTAGTATCAAAATTATCCCTAGTCATAGGATTAATAAGACGGAACATTATTAATCCAGATAGACTAACACATATTACACTCCTTGAATGGATTGAGTAGTAGATCTCATAATTTATAAACATGAGATGTTTAGAGTTAACATGTGGATTCTTGCTAAGTGTAGCTAAGTACATTGGATGACCAACTATGAGACAATCATATGGATAATCTATTCAAATGTCAATGATAGTCTCATCATAGTAATGGTTCAAGTATCCTTAGACTTGAGGTACTACAGGATATCTTGAATATTGATTCTGTATTTTGACACTATTCCTTGTTGCCTCAGGGAGGTTGCTCATAGGGTGGTGATTGGATACAACTTGAGGTATTCGACGGTAATTGGGTAACCAACAAAGGATTTACCACTCCCGATAAAAGGAGTGTATACCTATAGCCTCTTGTCGTGGTCATTACTCGGGAATCTCTGGCCGGAGTGGAAATATCATAAAGATAGTCTTCAATGACATATCTAGTAGAGTAATGAGCCTCAAGGACAAGAACTAACATTACTTAGACTAGACGTGATGTAGTCAGTCTAGTGGGAGTTGACACATGTCTATACTCTGAACCAAGTGGGGTATAGAATGGTGAAATGAATAATTGCTCGGAAATTGTACATGGAAAGGTTCATAGTCAAACCATTGACTCTCCGATCAATTGGGAGTCATGATGTGTTGCTAGATACCGCTCATGACTTGCTTAAATTAATTATTAATTTAAGTGGCCAACATAATCGGGAACCTAATGGGTTGGATACAACTTGAGGTATTCCAAAGTAATTGGGTAACCAACAAAGGATTCACCACTCCTGATAGAAGGAGTGTATACCCATGGCCTCTTATCGTGGTCATTATTCGGGAATTTCTAGCCGGAGTGGAAATGTCATAAAGATAGTCTTCAATGACATATCTAATAGAGTAATGAGCCTCAAGGACAAAAACTAACATTACTTGGACTAGACGTGATGTAGTCAGTCTAGTGGGAGTTGACACATGTCTATACTCTGAACCAAGTGGGGTATAGAATCGTGAAAGGAATAATTGCCCAGAAATTGTACATGGAAAGGTTCATAGTCAAACCATTGACTTTCCGGTCAATTGGGAGTCATGATGTGTTGCTAGATACCACTCATAACTTGCTTAAATTAATTGTTAATTTAAGTGGCTAACATAACCGGGAATCTAATGGGTCACACGAATTGAAAATATGGAGAATGAGTAAAATGGTCTTGGATATGTCCAAAATATGAGAGAATTATTTAGGGATGGATCGCGATGAGATCGCATGAAAAAAATATTCGGGAGGGTCACGGGCCCGTACGGGCCTGTGTGGGCTAGGCAAGCTATTGGCCCGCTATCCAGCAGCAACCCACAACAGGCACAACGTGCTGCTACCTCCCACTCGTTGGCCAACGACAAATTTTGGCCTTAATTAGACCAATTATGGCCAATTACCATTCATTTTCCTTTTCTCCATTTTTGAATTTTCATATTTTCTTTGAATTTTCATCTTTTCTTTGAATTTGATTCAAATAGAAAAGACATCAAATGGCAGAAAATAAGCATAAAAATATTTTTTTGTGAAAATTGTTTTTTAAGACATCAAAAATTCTCTCAAGAACACTTTTAAAACTAACTATTTGAATTTGTTCAAACCATTTCTTTTGATAGTTTCTTCTTCATTGTTCGTGTGAATTATTATTAGAGATATCCTAATGTGGATTGTTGTGGTTTGCTACAACCCAACAAAGTGAAGATTTGAAGAACAAATAAGAAATTACAAGGTATAATTTCTAACCTCTATATTTATATAAATTAGTTTTAATGGCACAAGTATGATCTTTTGTTTCGGATTTTGAAAATTTTATTTTTCCACTGTGTTTATGAATATGATTCATTCTTCAAAACCCAACATTGGTATCAGAGCTCCCTTGTGTCCATTAAAATTAATTTTAATTGAAAGTGCAATGGGATTGCATTATTTTGATGATTTTGGATCAATATGTTTTGAAAAATTGAAATTAATTTGTAAAATATGTTTTACATATTTTTCTATCTCTAATCTGGTCATGGGATGAATAAGGATGATTATTTTGATTGAAAAATGATTTGAATGTGATTCATATAATTAATTTCGGATTTATTTTAAAAATGCCTAAAATTACCTTATTTATGAACATGTGTTGTTGTTTGGTTTAATTGATGGGGCTAGTTACATTTTTCTCGTAATTTGATTATGAAAAAATTATTTAGAAATATTGAGAATATTTTTATACCACTGGAAGTGTCCAATAATTAATTAAAAATTATTTTAATATTTGTATATATTTATTTTATTTTTAGTACCTTGAAATATTTTTATGTGATTAAAAAATATTTTATTTTGATGTTAGATGCATGCCAAAATTAGTTTTTAAGCATTTGAAATTTTAAAAAATTCTAGATGTCGAATTAGTCATTTTTAGCATCTAAGTGTGTTGGTTCGTTTGTCTTTGTAATTTTGGCTTGTGCCAAAAATATTTTGATGAATTTGAGCTGACCTAAACATGATTAGAGTGATGATTTGATATTCTGGAAATTTTTAGAATTTTTGGAAATTAATTTTGAATTAATTTAAGTTGTGCAATTGTAATTCTAGTATGACTAGAAATTGGTATGTAAATTAAAATTAAATTGTTTAATTTTAACATCATAATATTCTGATTTTAAGGACAATTAATTTTGAATTATTTTTAGAAATATGAAATTTAATTTAATTTGATTAAATATTAAATTTCACTTTAAAATGACATACAAAATTAAATTAACCGAAAGAACACATATAGACAATTTCAGTTTAAGCGTTGAATCGATTTAAAAATTGAAATTCAAAATTGTCATCTTTATTTTGTGCATTAGAGAATACATGTTAGGGGTGTATGAAAAGGCACGATGGATGATTATGGACTTAGGCCCAATGTGATTGAGCATTCATGAAATTATTTTGTTTTATGGTAAATAGAGCCTGCATGTCCCTACCTCTCTTTCTTTCTTATGTCTTTCTCTTTTCATCTTACTCCCGTAAAATGTAAATTGAGGTTTTCTATAATTTGAAATATGTAATTAGATTACATAGGATTATGATAGAATCAAGATACAAAGGAGCAAGAAGCAAAGGAGGTGGTACCATAAACAAGAAGACTTAGAAATAAGAATTTGATTTTTATTTTGGGTTGTAAATTCATGCATATACATAGGTAAGATATAGTCAATTTCTCTTTGGCTCAAGAGATTGACTTTAGTATGTCCATAATCATGCCATATAGTTAATGTAACTATCTTTATATATCCATATGATGAATGTATGATATATAAAAGCATGAAATAATAACTTGATAAGACTTAACAAAGAAATCTCTCACTAAATAAACAATTAAGTCTTATGTCTTCCATTAATATGGGGAGAACCAGAGTTCTTCTAGAGTTAGGGTTGTTAAGTTGCCTCAAGCTCACTCTATAAGAATATGTTCAATCTATTGAAATTAGATTTCATGATTAATGGGTTAGACTTAACCGATATTATTAACATGTTGGATTTGCACCAAGGTTAATGTGTATTGGAGGTGAAGTTGGGTTTGTATACTTGAGATGTATACATATCAAGAGTTGATAGCCCAATGTATGTGCACACATCAATAAGTTCATAGCATAAGATTTGATAGTTGCATAAATAATGCAATTGGTATGGATTAGATACCTACCAACCAAACTAAGGATAGCTTGTTAAGTTACCTCAAGGTTATTCTTAGCTAGTTGGACATCGACCCATTAGGAGAACTTCCATATAAGTTCTCTTGGGTTCATAGTGAGGGCTATGGATTCACAATAAAATAGTGGGAGTCATAATGCGATTTATTAAAGACCTAATAAACATGCATTTTATATACATTCTAACATGTTCTATTTTACATCTAGGTTGCTAGAATCATCATCATGACAAGTGTGAATTTGTGATTGCTAATGGAATCAAATAAGTTGACTGGGGCCAATTTTTTGGATTGACTATGGAATCTGAGAATAGTTCTCAAATCCGAAAAGATTGGCTATGTCCTAGATGAGGCACTCCCTAATCCCTCTGCTGCTAATACTTCTGAAGATGTTCATAAGGCATATCGAAAGCATCTCGTTGATAGTGAGATGGCAAGCTGCATTATGCTTGCTACTATGTCAGCTGAGTTGCAAAAGCAGCATGAGGCTATGGATGCTAATTCCATAGTATACCATCTAAGAGAGCTTTTTGATGAGCAAGCATGTTCTTAAAGGTTCGAAACTTCGAGGTTGCTCTTCCTCGCTAAGATGGTTGAGGGGACATCTCTAGTGTAATATGCATTAAAGATGAATGGCTATATTGAGAGGTTGGCCACCTTGGGATTTGTGATGGACCATGAATTAAGTATTGACTTAATTATAACCGGTTTGTCTGATAGTTATTCACATTTTGTGCTTAACTATAGGATGAATCAAATCTACACCACTATTCCTGAGCTGATTAACTTGCACAAAATAGCTGAGCAATTTGTAAAGAAGGACGGTAAGGCTGTGATGCTGGTGGAATCTTCAAGTTCTAAAAATAAGAACCTTAAGAAGAAGAAGAAGTCCATGAAGCCTAAGGGAGGTGTGGCCAGGAAGAAGGCCAAGGAGATTGCTCTAAAGGGGACATGCTTCCATTGTGGCAAGGATGGCCATTGGAAGAGAAACTGCAAGGCTTACTTAGAGTCCTTGAAGAATAAGGAATCTGATGCTCCATCTACTTCAGGTATTTTTTTCATTGAAATTAATACTGTTTCCGATAATAATATATGGGTATTAGATACCGGTTGTGGCTCACACATATGCACTGATATGTAGGGCCTAAGGAATAGTAGACAACTCAATAAGGGAGAGTCAAACCTACACGTTGGAAATGGAGCAAGGGTTGCTGCATTAGCTGTATGAACATATGTATTGACCCTCCCTAGTGGGCTTATATTAAATTTGGATAATTGCTATTATGTACTTGTTTTGACTAAAAACATTATTTTTGTTTCATGTCTAAATAAAGATGGTTTCCTTTTAGCTTTTAGTAACAATTGTTGTTCTATTATGTTGAATGGAATTCTTTATGCTAGTGGTACATTATGCAATGGAATATACATATTAGATATGTCAAATCCAATTTTAAACATCAATGATAATAAAAGGCAAAAACAAGATATGTTGAAATCATCTTACTTATGGCATTATTGCCTTAGTCATATAAGTGAGAAGCGCATGGCTAAGCTACACAAAAGTGGTAGTTTAGGGTCATTTGATTATGAATCATATGACACATGTGAATCTTTCTTATTAGGCAAGATGACTAAATTACCCTTTAAGGGAAAGGGTGAACGTGCTAATGGACTTTTAGACTTAATACATTCAGATGTATGTGGTCCAATGTGTACACACGCCAGAGGTGGTTTCATCTACTTCATTACTTTTATATATGACTACTCATGATATGGGTACGTGTATCTTATGAGATACAAATCTGAAGCTTTTGAAAAGTTCAAAGAATTCATAAATGAAGTAGAGAAACAACTTGGCAAAAGTATTAAAACACTTCGATCAGATCGAAGAGGTGAATACTTGAGCCAAGAGTTTCTAGATTATCTTAGGGATAATGGAATTTTATCTCAATAGACTCCACCTTACATGCCACAACACAATGGTGTGCCTTAAAGAAGAAACCGAACCTTATTAGACATGGTAAGGTCTATGATGAGTTTTGTGGAATTTCCTAAATCCTTTTGGGGTTATGCACTAAAGACCGCCATTTATATATTAAATGGAGTTCCTTCAAAGTCAGTTGATGTTACTCCATATGAGATATGGTATAACAAGAGGCCCACATTTTCTTACATGAGAATTTGGGGTTGTCCTTCTTATGTGAAGCGGACAATGTCAGATAAGCTAGAAGTTAAGTCTGACCAATGTCTATTTATGGGATATCCAAAAGCATCATATGGATATCAAGTTTACCACCCCTTAGAACAAAAGGTTTTTGTTTCAAGACATGCTATCTTTTTAGGAGATAGTGGGAGCAAAATTGAACTTGAGAAAGTTCAAGATGCTCAAACATATGTTGATCAACTACCTGAACCCGAACTTGTTACTCATATAGATGATATAACAACTCAACCTTCTGAAGTACAAGAGCTTTGTAGGTCAAGTAGGATACGTATAGTTCCAGAGAGATATGGATTTCTCATTAGTGAACAAAACGACGTATTGCTCATAGAAAATGATGAGCTTACAACCTATGAAGAAGTTCTGAATAATTCAGAATCTGACAAATGGCTTCAAGCCATAAAGTCAAAAATGGATTCCATGTATGAAAACCAAGTATGGACTTTGGAACAAATGGTGCAAGTGGGTTTTCAAAAAGAAAACTGACATGGATGGTAATGTGATTACCTATAAAGCAAGACTTGTTGCTAAAGGTTATCGTCAAAGATAAGGAATTGATTATGATGAAACTTTTAGCCCAATAGCTATGCTTAAATCCATAAGGATACTCCTAGCCATTGTTACTCATTATGATTATGAGATATGGCAAATGCATGTGAAGACAGTTTTCCTTAATGGAAATCTGACTAAGGATGTGTACATGACACAACCAGAAGGCTTCATATCCAAAGATGGCAAAAGGTATGTAAGCTTCAAAGATCCATTTATGGATTAAAGCAAGCATCTAGGAGTTGGAATATTCGGTTTGATGAGACAATCAAACAGTTTGGTTTCTTACAAAATCTGGATGAACCTTGTGTTTACAATAAGGTTAGTGGGAGTGCAATCGTATTTCTTGTGTTATTGTAGATGCCATATTGTTAATGGGAAATGATGTCTCAACCTTACAATTAGTCAAAATTTGGTTATCCAAGAATTTCTCTATGAAAGACCTTGGAGAAACAGTCTATATTTTGGGGATAAATATCCATAGAGATAGATCTAAAAGATTGTTTGGTCTTTCACAATCTACATGCATAGATAAGATGCTAAAGAGGTTTAGCATGGAGCAGTCCAAAAGGGGATATATTCCCATTACCTATGGGATTACTCTCTCAAAGTCTTTGTGTCCATAGACATAAGATGAGGGGACACATATGAGTTTGATTCCATATGCTTCAGCTATAGGATCAATCATGTATGCTATGATATGTGTTAAACCTTGAGGGGTATTTTTATCATTTTGATGCTAACAAATAAAATAGCAATAATGTATTTAACAATGCTTGTGTTCTAAGTTTGTTGAATAGGGTATGGAATAAGATGGAAGAATGAAAGACAATCTTTGAAGGTCAAAATAAGAAAAATAACATGTTCATGCTCGTGACTGTTTATGTCATGCCCGTGATATAGCTTATCACCAACTCTCCAATATTTAAAGTTCACGGCCATGAAGGATCATACCAACAGTGAATGATCAAATCAGTCACGCCTATGAGATAACATGTTTTATTCTTCCAGAGAGCTTCATGGCTAGAGTCATCACTTGGACCATGGCTTGGAAGGATATTCACGCCCGTGAAAGTATAAAGTCACGCCCGTGATCAAGCAATTCAAATTCTTCCAGAATGCTTCATGGCTAGAGTCACCACTTGAGTCATGACTTGAAAGCACATTCACGACCGTGACACATATATTCACGATCGTGAATAAGGAAAGAGAAACATGTCAGGCGCAAAATTAAGAGTTGGTTCAATGGCTATTTTCGCATTAAATGCATCCAAACGACTATAATTCGCTGAGGAAGTATAAATGCAAGTAATTTATGAATCATAAATAAGAGAACAACAATTACTTTCGAATCAAAATCTTGTTATAGCCATTGTGCATTAATTACTTTCAATAAAACTCTTATTCTCTATAAAAATCTATTTGCTCATAAATTTTGAGCATTATAGGTTGGTGAGTATTTTTCTTTGTAATCTATTACTCAAGTGAGTTTGGGTATATTGGGTTAAGAGTGAAACACTTGTAAGGGTTATTTGTGTAAGCCATAAAACACAAAGAATTAGTTTATTGTGTGAGCCATTAAAACACAAGGGAATTTTTGCGTTAGGTGTTAGCCATTGATAGAAACACCATAGTTGGGAGTGAGCTTGTGAAACTCCATTGTAATACTTAGTGTGTTAGTAAAACTCCCAATTGAGATTGGGGAGAGGTGTAGGGTTTGTTAATACTCGAACCTCTATAAATCTCTTGTGTGATTTCTCTTTATCCCTACTCTATTTAATTTTATTCTGCACTTAAAGTTAAGAATTTTTTTTAATATCCAATTCAACCCCCTTTCTTGGTTCATTATATGGGCAACAATTGGTATCAGAGCTTAGTCTAGCATGAAAGCCTAAAAAGCGCTAGCAAACATCAAGAAATGGCTAATGAAGGATTCCAAAGTCTCAAGCCTTACTTTGATGGAGCAAACTATGCTCATTAGAAGTTTCAAATGGAGATATATCTCGATATTGAGAAAATTGAAGTCTAGGATAGCGTTCAGAAAGAATGGATACCACCAACCAGAAGAGGAGTTGATGATAAAGAAGAAATCATTTCAAGAGATGATTGGAAAGAGCCTCAACGTAGAGCAAATTTCAAAAACAAAAAGGCAATGACAATTCTCGCAAGCTCACTATCCATTGAAGAATGTGGCAGAATACAATACTACCCAACTGTGTATAGTATGCGGAAAACATTGGAAAATTATCATGAAGGAACAAAGCAAGTTAAATCTAAGAAAATTCAACTTCTCACTTTAGAGTACGAACTCTTCAAGATGAAATCCAATGAATCAATCACTGATATGACGAATTGTCTTCTAGCCATTATAAACGGCATAAGAAAGCTTGGAAAACACTTGAGCTTGGAAGATGTAAATGAAAAAAATTTGAGAAGCCTTCCACTCAAAGATTATGGTTCAAGAGTTATTGGTATAGAAAAAGCCAATGAAGACATGAGTGTCAGTAATATCGATGTGCTAATTGGCAAACTTCTAACACTTGAAATGGCAGTAAAGAGAGATAAAGAACTTGAAGCCGAGCCGAAAAAAAGAAAGCCTCTAGCACTAAGAGCCTCTACTTCAAAATCTCAAGAAGAAGTTGAAGATGATGAAGAAAAGAGTGATGATGCTAATGAGGACATTGTGATGCTATCGAGAAGACTAAAAAGAATAATTGAAAAGAGAATGGGCAACTCTCGAAACTTCAAGCAAAGAAATCTTAAACACTCCTCAAATGACTCTCAAAGGAATAAAGAGGAGGTAAAATGTTATAAGTGTGGGAAGAAGGGACATATCAAACCAAAATGTCCTAGGCTCAAGAAACACAAGAAAAATACCAAAAAGATAATGGGAGAAATGTCATAAAGCCACATGGGATGACGAAAGCTCTTTAAGCAAAAAAGATGACAATGAAAGTGAAGAGGTCAACCTATGCTTCATGGCTATAGAGGATCACGTCTTGGATAAGGTAGGATCACTTTACTCATACTCATTCAATAATGATAGTAGTGATAATAATAATCATAGTGAAGATGATGATGAGTAAAGTCTAATAGAAGTATTGAACCTATAATTAGAAAAACATAGATGTAAATTCAATACTTATAAAAATAACATTTCAAGTTTGAAAAAAAAATGGAAGTTTTAGAAAAGGAAAATCTTGAGCTTAAATCTTCTAATGAATCTCTTCAAAAATCATTAGATGAGTACTCCTCAAGACCCTTGACTAAATCTTTGCTTAAAGAGAACAATGTTTTGAAAAATGAAGTTGAGGAATTTAGAAACTCCATTTCAAAATTTCATAAAGGCAAAGAGAGTTTAGATACTCTCATAGTGTCTCAAAGACCACCTTTAATAAGACATGGTCTAGGATTTAAGGGAATATCATCTTCATCTCGCAAGACCACTTTTGTTAAGTCAAGTGAACCCCACATCTCCATATTAGAGGTAGCAGCCCCAAGGGCTAAGTGCACAACATACAATAAATCCTCTATATATAAAAGGAATGATCAAGGGTCGGTAAGCCTAAGAAGGAAACCTCAAAAGGCCAATCATGCTTTTATGTATAAGAAGCATGCACCTAGGAAAGCACCAAGTCACAGGCATGTGCATGTCACTGCTCACAAACTCTACCTAATGGGAAAATGGTAGTTAAAAGCATGGTAAGACAAAAAAGCATATTTAGAGCTAAACAATGTAATTATTGTATGAAATTTGGTCATATCAATAAACATTGCTGGATAAGGAAGGCTAATTAGGAACCTTCATGTGCTAACCCCCAAGGACCCAAGCTCATTTGGGTACCTAAAAACAATACTTGAATTGTGATTTTATAGGTATGCCTCAAGTCCACAATAAAAAAAGCTTAGCTAGTAGATAGTGGATGCTCAAGGCATATGACTGGAGATAAAGAACTATTCAATGACATTAAAAGTATTGATGGAGGTAAAGTTACCTTTGGAAACAATGCTAAGGGTAAGGTAATTGGCATTGGCTCTATTGGTATTAATAATACTACTTTCATTAAAGATGTCTTACTTGTTGATGGTTTGAAACATAACTTGTTAAGTGTCAGTCAATTATGTGATAAGGAAAACCAAGTAATCTTTACTTATAACGAATGTCTTATCACCTCTTTTAATGGCCAAGAGATATTTAAAGGAAATAGAGATGTCAATACCTACATAATAGACTTACACAAAATATCTAACCTTTCCCCTAAATGTCTTGTGACTACTAGTGATGAATCTTGGTTGTGGCATAGATGGCTTGGTCATGCAAGCATGGATTTAATTCAAAGCCTCAGCAAAGGAGAGCTGGTAAGGGAACTACCAAAAGTCAAATTTGAAAAAGACAAGACATGTGAACCTTGACAAAGAGAAAAATAACACAAGTTCTCCTTCAAATCCAAAAACACTGTAAGTACCTCGAAACCTCTACAACTTTTGCATCTAGATCTTTTTGGACCTACTAGAGTTGCAAGCCTAGGTGGTAAACACTATGCTTTTGTCATCGTCGATGATTACTCTAGATTCACTTGGGCAATTTTCTTAGCTCAAAAGAGTGATGCTTTTTAATCTTTTAAAAACTTTGCTATGAGAGTTCAAAATGAATAAGGATATTGTATTTCAAAAATAAGAAGCGATCATGGCAAAGAATTTGAAAATGAAAACTTTGAAAATTTTTGTCTAAAACACGGCATTTCAAAAGCATATTCATCTCCTAGGACACCTCAACAAAATGGGATGGTCGAAAGGAAAAATCGAACCTTAATTGAAATGGCTCGAACAATGCTTAATGAGTATGGGTTACCAACTTACTTTTGGGCCGAAGCCACCAATACTGCATGTTATATTTCAAACCAAGTTTTCAAAAGACCACTCTTAAACAAAACCTCTTTTGAGTTATGGAATGGAAGAAAGCCAATGATATCATACTTTAGAATATTTGGATGCAAGTGTTTTATATTAAATACCAAGGAAAACCTTGGAAAATTTGCCTCTAAATCTGATGGGGGTATCTTTTTGGGATACTCCACCATTAGCAAAGCTTATAGAGTCTTTAATAAAAAGTCATTAGTTGTTGAAGAATCTATGCATGTTGTTTTTTATGAATCTAGTAAGCTTGATCTTGTGAAAGGTAGTGTTCTTGATGATGTTGTAGGTACAATGGAAAAGCTTAATCTTGAAAATGAAAAAGGTGAAAATGATCAAGAGAATTCACATCAAGATGACTCTTTACCTCAAGCTCAAGAGGAAAACAATCAAGAGCTCCCAAAGGAATGGAAAATGATAAAAGATCACCCTAATGAGCAAATCATTGGTGATCCTACTAAGGGAGTAAGTACTAGATCTCATCTCAACCCTTTAGATTCTAATCTTTCTTTTGTCTCTCAAATTTAGCCTAAAAATATTGATCAGGCTCTTAATGATGAAAGTTGGATGATTTCTATGCAAAAGGAACTCAACCAATTTGAGAGAAGCAAGGTATGGACCTTAGTTCCTAGACTCAAAGAACATCAAATCATTGGAACTAAATGGGTATTTAGAAATAAACTAGATGAACAAGGTTCAATAACTAGGAATAAGGCTATGTTAGTTGCAAAAGGATATAATTAAGAAGAAGGAATAGATTATGATGAGACATATGCTCTGGTAGCTAGATTAGAAGCCACAAGAATACTTTTAGCATATGCATGCCATATGAATTTCAAACTCTTTGAAATGGATGTCAAAAGTACTTTCTTAAATGGTTTTATAGAAGACGAAGTTTATGTAGAACAACCACTAGATTTTGAAAGCTACAATTTGCTTGATCATGTATTTAAACTTCCAAAAGCTTTGTATGATTTAAAACAAGCCCCAAAAGCTTGGTATGAAAGACTAAGTTCTTTTCTTTTAGAAAATAATTTTTCAAAGGAAAATGTTGATACTACTTTGTTTATTAAAAAGCATAAGCATGATATTATTTTGTTCAAAATTATATTGATGACATCATATTTGGGTCTACTAATGAATTGCTTTGCCAAGAATTTGCTAAGTGTATGACTAGAGATTTTGAAATGAGCATGATGGGTGAGCTTAAGTTCTTCCTTGGTCTACAAATAAAACAAAGCAATGAGGGCATATTCATTAACCAATCCAAATATGCCAAAGACTTAATCAAGAAATTTGGAATGGAATGATGCAAAAATGTCAAGACTCTAATGAGCACATCAACAAAATTGGACAAAGACGAAAAGGGTAAGAGCATTAATGAAAAGATCTATAAAGGCATGATCAGATCACTCTTATATCTTTTACTGCTTCACCACTCTAGCTGGTGAAATTGATTAGGAAGACCAGGATTTGGATGAATTCAAAGCTAGTCTTTAAGGAATCCAGCAATAAAAATGAGTCTGAGTCGAGATAGCAACCCCAGAGGTTGAGCAAGAGGTTGGTCAATCCTTGGCCTCTACACCTAGCTTGGCACAGCAGGTGGCTAATCTTTTAGCATCTCACTTTGACCTATTGTAGGCTTCCATCGATGAGAGGTTGGAAAACCTCAAAGATTTCATGGATTCTCGCATGGATAGGCTCGAAGCGGAAGTAGCACGCCTTAGAGATGGATTGTTAGTGTAACACCCCCTCACCCTAGTAGCTTGTGCCTGGATGAGGGTGTGCTACGCTGACTTCATCGGTTAAAATATCATTTTTAAAATTTGTATACATGAAAATCATTCCTATATTTTTTTTTCATTTTCTATTTATTTACTTTGCAGTATAAAAAGAAAGAAATCATAAAATAAAAGATAAAAATTTCATTTTTATATCATAATATGTTCTTTACAAAACATATTGTTTGTTTTACAAATACTACAAAATAAAATTTAAAAGATAATATACAAACGTTGTATGACCCACGATGGTTGAAATATGCTGCTCTATGGATCAGGTCACCGTTAGCTTTATCTACTACTGTCTACTTATTATTTGCTATACCTACGCAAGAGAAACTCTCACGCTAAGCCCTAAGCTTAGTGGTGCATATAAATAAAGCAATAAACTATTTCTAATACCACATGCATTGTCATATAACAATTTATGATCAAAATCGTGCAAACATACATTTCATAATATTCTAGTATGCATAACATCAATTTATTGTATCTCATTTTTGTTTAACATAATCAAATCACCATTCTTATTTATTTTACAATTCATGATTTTTTTTTCAATAATTCGTTTATGTTCCAACACTCAATCATCTATTAATGCATGTCACAAATCATACTCAATCATTTTTTTTCCATGTAACTTACATTTCATAAATTTTATTCTTTTATATCTTATGTTTATTTTACTTTATCAAATTATTATTATTATCCATAGCTTGTTATTTCCCATAACACCTATAAACCACTGACTAGGATAACAGAGTTTTCATCCAGGCACTTAGGAGTGCCACCCGGGCAATATGATGTGCGCATATAAGTGTCATTACCGGCGTAGTAACCGTGCCAAACTCAGCATAGATAATTGTACCATTACTGGCGTAGATAATAATGCAATCCCGGCGTAGATAATAGTGTCATTACCGGCTTTAATAATCATACCAATAATGTTTTTCATTTTCATCATACTCCCCCCTATTTGGCATGCCAAACTATCCTAAGTTGGTTCTAGTTAGGTGTTCTAGGGCTTATACAAATTCATTAAAATTCATAACAATCAATTTCACACTTTTCATGCATGTAATATCTCAAAAATGATCACATAATCACTCAATTAAAATAATATTTACATAATATAACAAAGTTTTCATCATTTTACTTATTTCATTCCTCAACTCATATGTTGCCCTGTCACTGGCAGATTCTATTCTCTATTTTTTACCTTAATTTTGGTCCTATTACATTCTGAATTTAGTTATATGATCTTATTAACTATCTTAGATCGGGATCTCAGATTTAATATGCAACTTGAATCACTTAATTCGGAGTTCGGTATCAAAAGATATGATAAAATGAATATTGACTGGTCACTAACAATTCTGCACAGAATTTTCTGGACAGATTTTAAGTCCGAGATTTATAAATTGTTCTGAACAATTACAGACATATTTAGGTTTTATGATCTAATTGAAAGTTATATATCTATGTCTTAGCTTTCAAACCCAATAAACAACATACAAAACTGAGTTCCATAAATTAAGTTATAACAGTTTAAGTGCACATTGCTCATCAATTTTCAGCAAGGAACATACAAGCTAATTATATTCAATTTTTAGCAAATTAAATCCTATGTCTAGAAAACATGCATCCCCAAGATTTTCAACACAAAATACTATTAATTAAAAATCATCAGCATACCAAATAATTAAATTATATAATTAAAAAAAATTAAAATAGGTTATTGCCTTAGGTTATGCACAAACCTCTTTTTTTTCTCTTTTCCTTTTCTTTACTTCTCTTTCTCTTTTCCTTTGCTCCTTTGAGCCAAATCCTTGTCACTTTGAGTTCCTAAAGTTTATAAACAGATCATTAATAATTCATAAACCTAATTTCTCCCTTTCTCCTTACTCTCTTAAGCTTTCTTAAGCATGAAAAATGGAATTTCCCATGCCTTTTCTCTCTTTTTCACACATTCTTTCACTATAATCAAGCTTTGGTTATGGCTGATCAAGGGGGAAACGTGGGGTGGTGTAGAGAACAGAATTTTTCTCAATGAAAATGGATAACGAAAAGGAAGAAACAATCAAGAAGAAGATGACAAAAGTCATTAAGATGGGGGACACCTAAGCCACATTCTAGAAACTCTCATTAATGTCTCATTCATGCACATCACTTGACTAATTGTTGTATGTCATTTGGTGTGTGGTGCTTCATGAAAATGTGGAAGACAATTAAAAGATAGCAAATTCTAGATCAAGAGTGATAATGAAGAAAGGATAAGTAATTAAGAGCAAAGTGACAAAATTACTTAATTAATGGAGACACCTAAGCATATTCTAGATGTTTTCATTAATTTCCAATTCATGCATGTCAATTGACTTCTTAAAATGTGCCACTTGGTGTGGCTGGCCTCCATATGCATTTTATGTCCCAATTCATGCATTTAATTGATGATTATCCCAATTAATCCTCAAATTTTTATAATTTATAAATTGACCCCTAAACTTTTTAAAATTTGCAATTTAGTCTTTTACTGAAATTTAACATCTTAAAATATTTTGAACACTTTATTAGGTATTTTCCATACTTAATCGTCATTATTTTAATTATTTTTCAATAAAAATCTAATTTTAGACTTTGGGTCAAACCGACGAGTCGATTTAACAACTCGCATGACTTTGGTCTAAATTAGCGGATATGATAGTTAGGCTCAAGCCTAGATAGAGTCCTAGCTTTTTCATTTTGTTTACTAGTTTCTAGTATTGTGAGTGTAGGATTTTAATTCACTTTTCCAAACTTTGTACTTCCTCTATTTGCTATTAATATAATTACATCATTTTTACTTTATGGTTTATTTTTGCTGATGATAAAAGGGGGAGAACCTAGCAATATATGAAAGCAAATGTGTTGATATACTTTGAATATACTTTGTATATACTTAACTAGTTAAGCAAACAATTTGATATACTTTAATATATTTTGCATACACTTAACTAGCAAAGAAGTTGATATACTTTGAATATACCTTGCATATACCTAACTAGCAAGCAAAGATCCATGCTATACGTCGCTCAATTCTTACACTCTATTACTTTTTTTCTTAAGCATCTTTTGGGGGGGAGACTTCTCAAAAGCACATATTACTAGATTATTTGTAACCATCGAAAAGGAGGAGATTGTTGAACCTTGAGGGGTATTTCTGTCATTTTGATGCTAACAAATAAAATAGCAATAATGTATTTAACAATGCTTGTGTTCTAAGTTTGTTGAACAGAGTATGGAATATGATGCAAGAATAAAAGACAACTTTTGAAGGTCAAAATAAGAAGAAATAGCATGGTCATGCCCGTGACTTATTATGTCATGCTCATGATATAGCTTAGCGCCAACTCTCCAACATTTAAAGTTCACAGCCATGAAGGATCATACCAACCGTAAATGATCAAATAAGTCATGCCCATGAAAGATAGTCATGCCCATGAGATAACATATCTAATTCTTCCAGAGAGCTTCACAGCCAGAGTCACCACATGGACACCGATATTCACGCCCGTGAAAGTATAAAGTCATGCCTGTGATCAAGCACTTCAAATTCTTCCAGAATGCTTCACGGCCAGAGTCACCACCTGAGCCATGGCTTGGAAGAATATTCACAACTGTGACACACATATTCACGACCGTGAATGAGGAAAGAGAAACATGTCAGGCGCGAAATTAAGAGTTGGTTCAGTAGCTATTTTTGCATTAAATTTATCCAAACGGCTATAATTCGCTGAGGAAGTATAAATGCAAGTCATTTATGAATCCTAAATAAAAGAACAACAATTACTTTCGAATCAAAATCTTGTTGTAGCCATTGTATATTAATTACTTTCAACAAAACTCTTATTCTTTGTAAAAATCTATTTGCTCATAAATTTTGAGCATTATAGGTTCGTATGTGTTTTTCTTTGTAATCTATTACTCAAATGAGTTTGGGTATATTGGGTTAAGAGTGAAACACTTGTAAGGGTTATTTTTGTAAGCCATAAGACACAAGGAATTGGTTTATTGTGTGAGCCATTAAAACAAGAGGGAATTTGTGGGTTAGGTGTTATCCATTGATAGAAACACCATAGTTGGGAGTGAGCTTGTGAAACTCCATTGTAACACTTAGTGTGTTAGTGAAACTCCCAATAGAGATTGGAGAGAGGAGTAGGGTTTGTTAATACCCGAACCATTATAAATCTCTTGTGTTATTTCTCTTCATCCCTACTCTATTTAATTTTATTCTACACTTAAAGTTAAGAATTTTTTTTAATATTTAATTCAACCCCCCTTTTTAGTTCATTATTTGGGCAACAATATGTACAAGACCCGATGTATCATATGCTCTAAGTGTCACGAGTAGATACCAATCGGACCCTGATGAGGGTCATTGGGTGGCTGTCAAGAATATCCATTAGTACTTAAGAAGAACTAAGGATGTATTCTTGGTATATGGAGATGGAGATATTACTGTGAGCGGGTATACCGATGCTAGCTTCCAATCTGACAAGGATGACTCAAAATCTCAGTCAGATTATATATTCACACTAAATGGTGAAGCAGTTAGTTGGAAGAGTTCCAAACAGGAAATGACTGCTGATTCCACAACCGAAGCAGAGTACATTGCAGCTTTTGAAGCAGCAAAGGAAGCAGTTTGGATAAAGAAATTTATCACTGAACTTGGAGTGGTTCCCAACATTATTAATCCAATACAATTGTATTGTAATAATAATGCAGCCATTGCGCAAGCAAAGGAGCCACGGTTTCATCAAAGATCCAAACATGTACTCAGAAGATACCATTTGATTAGAAAAATCATTGGTAGGAATGATGTAAAGATAGAAAGAGTGCCCACTGATCAGAATATTGCTGATCCTTTAACTAAGCCACTTCCGCATAAGAAATATGATTCTCATGTACTCACCTACGGAATTAAACACAAAGGCGATTGGCTTTAGTGCAAGTGGGAGCTTGTTAGAGGAGTGTTCTAAAGGCAATCACCTTTCGCACTTATTGTACAAATTTATTTAATTAATAAAAGACTTTTTCATTAATTTGATATTCATTTGATATATGAATTGATAAGTGATCTTAAATCAATTAATGAAGTTTTTGATACATAACATAGTATGAAGGAAATCATGATGAGATCTTGATATTGAGATTTTTATCATGTGTAATTATGTTAGTATCAAAATTATCCCTAGTCATAGGATTAATGAGACGGGACATTATTAATCCAGACAGACTAGCACATGTTACACTCCTTGATTGGATCGAGTAGTAGATCTCATAATCTATAAACATGAGATGTTTAGAGTTAACATGTGGATGCTTGCTATGTGTAGCTAAGTACATTGGATGACCAACTAGAAAATCATATGGATAATCTATTCAAATGTGAATGATAGTCTCATCATAGCAATGGTGCAAGTATCCTTAGACTTGAGGTACTCAAGGATATCTTGAACATTGATTCTATATTTTGACACTATTCCTTGTTGCCTCAGGGAGGTTGCTCATAGGGTGGTGATTGGATACAACTTGAGATATTCGAAGGTAATTGGGTAACCAATAAAGGATTCCCCACTCCTAATAGAAGGAGCGTATACCCATGGCCTCTTGTCGTGGTCATTACTTAAGAATCTCTAGCCGGAGTGGAAATGTCATAAAGATAGTCTTCAATGACATATCTAATAGAGTAATGAGCCTCAATGACAAGAACTAACATTACTTGGACTAGACGTGACATAGTCAGTCTAGTGGGAGTTGACACATGTCCATACTCTGAACCAAGTGGGCTATAGAATGGTGAAATGAATAATTGCACGGAAATTGTCTATGGAAAGGTTCGCAGTCAAACCACTGATTTTCCGGTCAATTGGGGGTCGTGATGTGTTGCTAAATACCGCTCATGACTTGCTTAAATTAATTGTTAATTTAAGTGTCCAATATAACCGAGAACCTAATGGGTCACACGCATTGAAGATATGGAGAATAAATAAAATGGTCTTGGATAGAATCCAAAATATGAGAGAATTATTTAGGGATGGATCGCGATGAGATCGCACGGAAAAATTATTCGGGAGTGTCACAGGCCCATATGGGCCCACGCGGTCTAGGTAGGCTACTGGCCTATCTAGCGGGCTAGCTGGGATGTCCAGTAGCAGCCCACAGGTGGCCCAACGTGCTGCTGCCTCCCACCCGTTGGCCAACGACAGATTTTGGCCTTAATCAGGCCAATTATGACCAATTACTATTCATTCATTTCCCTTTTCTCCATTTTTGAATTTTCATCTTTTCTTTGAATTTGATTCAAATAGAAAAGACATCAAATGACAAAAAATAGACATGGACATATTTTTTTTGTGAAAAAAATATTTTTAAGACAACAAAAATTCTATCAATAACACTTTCAAAGCTAGCACTATGAATTTGTTCAAACCATTTCTTTTGATAGTTTCTTCTTCATTCTTCGCGTGGATTTTCATTAGAGACATCTTAATGTGGATTGTTGTGGTTTGCTACAACCCAACAAAGTGAAGATTTGAAGAACAAATAAGAAATTACAAGGTATAATTTCTAACCTCTATATTTATATAAATTAGTTTTAATGGCACAAGTATGATATTTTGTTTCGGGTTTTAAAAATTTTATTTTTCCGCTGCATTTATGAATATGATTCATTCTTCAAAACCCAACAAAACATGATTCCATCCTTCTATAGGTTACTTAATGAAGACCCTCTCACGTTCATCAGGTAATTTTATACAATAATCAATACTTTCTCTTTGAATGAGCTAAATGAAGATCAATTAAAGATGAGGTATTTTCCATATACTTTAAAGAACAGAGCCAAGGTGTGGCTGATGACACTTCCACCTGATTCTCTGCATTATTGGTATGAGGTATACCATAAATTTATCAGTAAGTTTTACTCTCATTAGAAAACACGGGAACTAAGGGTTGAGATTACAAACTGTTATCATAAAGGTCTCTGAAAGATTCTACGAAGTGTGGGATAGATTCAAAATGTTTTTATTGTAATGCCTACACCATGATTACCCTTTTCCAGTGACAAACAAATCCTTTTATTATGGTTTAAGCCAACAATATCAGTGCATTGTGGATACTGCAGCTGGGAGAGCTATAGGAGAAAGGACAGTAGAGGAGGTACATGACATTTTTGAAATGTTGTGAACAAATTCACAACAAAAAAGTGTGAGGGGTAGGAAAAACATAGTTAATGAGGTATCTAATGGTAATGAGTTGGTTTCACAAATAGCTTAATTTACAAATCAAGTGAGGATTTTGGCTAAAAACATAAATGCGCCGACTAATGGGGTATATTGCATTTTGTGGTGTTTATGGACATAGAACTAATGCTTGCTTTTCTATTGATTGTTTTATAAGAAATGAGATGGAGCAAGCTCATGTTATGAGTTTTTTCCAACCTAGGCATCGATCCTAATCCTAATACTTATAACCCTAGTTGGAGAAATCACCACAATTTGTTCTGGAAAAACATTAAGCCAAACCCACCTCAAATCTATAGAAATCTGAACCATTTTCAATATTATTGTCAAGAGCCTCATATTCAAAGAAATCAACATTAGTCTTTTTTTCCCACTCAAAGCCAATATGGACCTCCAAATGTGCCTAAAACGCCTTCCTTAGAAGAAATCCTTTAGAGCTTTATTATAGCCATTCAGGATAAGATTGAGAGGACAAAGATAAGGGTGGATTCTATTGAAGCATCTTTGAAAAGGTTGGAGACTTAGATTGGGAAAATAGTTAAGGCAGTTTAGGAAAACAAAAAGGAAAAGTTACCAAGCCAAACTGAGCAAGCTAAATCAGTGAAAGTACTTTGAAGTGGTAAGACTTATGATAACAAGGGTGATTTGAATGCTAAATTAGGAAATTCTTCTACTTCAGGTGAGACAATTAAAGAGGATAAGAAAGAGGAGCAACTAGAAGAAAAAAACTCGAGAAAAAAGACAAAAAAAAGAAAAGAGAATGGTATGAAATAGAACGAAAAAGGATCATTTACAAGACCTAAATTTCATAAAGCAAAAGAGCCTTACAAACCTTATATTCCTTTTCCTAGTAGACTAAGGGAGAACAAAGAGGATAAGGAATTTTCTAAAATTTTTAATATGTTTTCTAAAGTTGAAATTAACTTACTTTTATTGGATGTTATTAGAAACATGGCTTCTTATGCCAAAATTTTTAAGGAATTGACTCCTACAAAAAAAAGGTGTGGAATTAACGAAAAAGTAATGGTTTTTGAGGCAACAAATATGGTCCTTTAGCAACAATTGCGTCATAAAATGAAGGATCCTAGGAGTTTTACCGTGGTCATAACTATGGGAGACAAAAAGGTAGCTAAAACTATGTTAGACTTGAGAGCCAACATCAATTTAATGCCATATGCAGTGTATGCATGACTAGGTCTAGGTGAGCTAAAACTTATCTCTATGTGTTTTCAACTTACTGATAGTTCAATTAAATACCCCAGAGGTATAGTAGAGGATCTTCTTGTATGAATTGGTAAGTTAATTATACCTGTTGATTTTGTTGTTTAGGATATTGAGACTTCTTCCTCGAGAGGAAAAAAAAAGCAGACCATTTTCTTGGTAGGCCATTCACAACAAACACTAAACCATAATAGATGTTCATAATGGTAAACTCATAATGAGATAATGACTATTTTAGGAGAGACTGTAACACCCATTCACTCTAACAGCATGTGCTCGGATAAGGAATGCTTCACTGTCATCTTTAAATCATTATTCAATAGATATCCAAAAAACATCATATTTTTTATAATATGAAAGAAATAACATACATTGTATTTACAATATGTAATTTAAAAAACTTAGAGTAGATCTACAAAAACATAAAAACAATTTAAAACTCAAAATACAAATGAACATAACCCATAGTATTTGAGTTCAGCTGTTTTACTTGATAGGATCACCGCTAGCCTTAACTATCGGCCTCCACTCACTTTTCTCTAGATTTACGCAAGAGGAAACTCCCATGCTAAACTTGAAGTTTAGTGGTGCATATAATTAAGACAATAAACTATTTTATGCATTATGAAACTACATACCATCATACAAATATGTCAATATATTTATTTATCTTACTTTTTCTTTATGCCTATATATATATATATATATATACTCATATGATCATTTTATATGGAGTCTTATCATATCCAATTCATACACTCATTTTATGCATTAATTTTATCTCTTATTATTCTATGTAGAAACAAGCAATTAATACATATAAACATATTTTACACTTTTTATTTCTTTTGTATCTTATTTATGCCCATAACACCTAAGAATCACTAATTAGGATATGGGGTTGGCCATCATGGCATTTAAGAATGTCACTCCGATATTATGGTATGCGCATACAAGTGTCATCATCGACATTAATATATAAGTGTCATTCCCAACATTAATAATGGTGCCATCACTAGCATTAATATATATGCTATCACTAACATTAATAATTGTGTCATCATTGACATTAATATACCCCCTAATTGACATGCCAAACTATCCAAAATTCTAGTTCAAAGTTAAATGTTCTTGGGTTTAATTCAATTCATTACTTATTTATTCGTATTTCTTCTTTAATAATCTCATACTTCTTGTTGCCCAGATAATGAACCAAGAAGGGGATTAAATTGGATATTAAATAAAAAATTATTAACTTTAAATGCGGAATAAAATTAAATAGAGTAGGGATGAAAAGATATCACACACGAGATTTATAGAGGTTCGGGCATTAACAAACCCTACTCCTCTCCCCAATCTCAATTGGGAGTTTCACCAACACACTAAGTATTACAATGGAGTTTTACAAGCTCACTCCCAAATATGATGTTTCTATCAATTGCTAACACCTAACCTAGAAATTACCTTGTGTTTTAATGGCTCACATAATAAAGCAATTCCTTGTGTTTTATGGCTCACACAATTAACCCTTTACAAGTGTTTCACTCTTAACCTAATATACTCAAACTCACTTGAGTAATTGATTACAATGAAAACACTCACCAATCTAATTGTGCATAAATGCTCAGAATTTATGAGCAAATAGGTTTTCACCGAGAATAAAAGTTTTTTTTGAAAGTAATTAATGCACAATGGCTACAACAAGATTTTTTATTTGAAACTAATTGTTGTTTTCTTATTTAGGATTCATAAATGACTTGCATTTATACTTCCTCAGCGAATTATAGCCGTTTGGATGCATTTAATGTGAAAATAGTCGTTGAACCAACTCTTAATTTCGTGTCTGACATGTTTCTCTTTCCTCATTCACGGTCGTGAATATATGTGTCACAGTCGTGAATATTCTTCTAAACCGTGACTCAAGTGGTGACTCTGGCCGTGAAGCTCTCTAGAGGAATTTGAAGTGTCTAATCATGGGTGTGACTTTATACTTTCACGGACGTGAATATTCTACCAAGCCGTGGTCCAAGTGGTGACTCTGGCCGTGAAGTTCTTTAGAAGAATTTGACATGTTATCTCATGGGCGTGACTATCTTTCACGGGGCGTGACTGATTTGATAATTTACGGTTGGTATGATCCTTCATGGCCTTGAACTTCAAATGTTGGAGAGTTGGCGCTAAGCTATATCATAGGTATGACATAATAAGTCACGGGCATGAACATGCTATTTCTTCTTATTTTGACCTTCAAAGGCTATCATTTATTCTTGCATCATATTCTATACCCTGTTCAACAAACTTAGAACACAAGCATTGTTAAATACATTATTGCTATTTTATTTGTTAGCATCAAAATGACATAAATATCCCTCAAGATTCAACAATCTCCCCCTTTTCGATGGTGATAAATAATCTAGCAATATGTGCTTTTGAGAAGTCTCCCCCTCAAAAGATGCTTAACACAAAAAGTAATAGAGTGCAAGAATTAAGTGACGTATAACATGGATCTTTGTTTGTTAGTTAGGTATATGCAAGGTATATTCAAAGTATATCAAATTGTTTGCCTAACTAGTTAAGTATATTCAAAGTATATCAACACATTTGCATTCATGTATTGCTAGGTTCTCTCCCTTTTGTCATCAGTAAAAATAAACCATAAAGTGAAAATGATGTAATTATATTAATACCAAATGGAGGAAGTACAAAGTTTGGAAAAGTGAATTAAAACCCTACACTCACAATACTAGAAACTAGTAAACAAAATGAAAAAGCTAGGACTCTAACTAGGCTTTGAGCCTGACAATCCATCTCTAAGGCGTGCTACTTCCACCTCGAGGCTATCCATGCGAGACTCTATGAAATCTTTGAGGTTTTCCAACCTCTCATCGATGGAAGCCTGTAATAGGTCAAAGCGAGGTGCTAAAAGATCAACCACCTGCTGTGCCAAGCTATGTGTAGAGGCCGAGGATTAACCAACCTCTTCCTCAACCTTTGGGGTCGCTGACTCGACTCAGACTTATTTTCTTTAGTTGATTCCTTAGAGGCCAGCTTTGAATTCATCTGAATCCTAGTCTTCCCAATCAATTTCACTAGCTGGAGTGGTGAAGTGGTAAAAGACATTATTCTCATAGATTATTCGAACAACTGCTCCCATCTTTATTAAAGACTCTACATTTAGCCGGTCTCGAGGATGTGCTGGAATGAGGTTGAAATTATGCTCATCGAGCTTTAAATACCCGAGCTTAATTGCAAAGTGAGTCACGTACCCACCAATCAAGAGATCTCTCAATGGCTTTGTTGCAATTGAGAGAAGATGATTTGCAAACCATCGAGACAGGGCCACGGTTAGACCTTTTCGTGCCATTTCCAGGAGGAAAAGCTCGGATTTTGGGATTGCACCATTGCTATCGCCTCTTGTAAAGATACAATAGGTAAGAAACCTATGTAAATATTTATGCACGGGAGACTGAAGATGGGTGCTCTTAGTCTTCTTCACGTCCCAACTACAATCTAATCCAAAATGAGTCCATGCTGGATTGGCATAGAATTCCACCTCACTCTCATTAAGGATAACATCTGAGGGAAGTTTGAAGATTGTGCTAAACTCCACTACTGTGAGAGTGTTCGGATGCTTACAAAGTTGGAATTTGATTTTTCCGGTGGGAGAGACTTGCAAAATGCTAAGGAACTTGAGAGTCGATTCCCTTAGCATTGGCCGATGTATATCCACAAACTCCTTGAGATGACAAGCTTGTAGTTGTTCTATCATGCTTATCTCATGATCGCCTGACAGCATTCCACTCGAAGGAACGAGACGAAAGTAAGGGCCTTTTCTTAAGAACAACATATCTGGGATGACAATGCTCCGGAATAATGTTGAGAAGGTAGTCTGTGTAGCATCTCGGAGCATGGGATTTATTCCTTGTCCCTTTTGATGAGCTGGGTTCCATTGATGATTTCAGAATGGGTTTTTGGAGAGTGAGTTTCTGATCAGTGATTTTGAAAATAACCTTGTGATGTTGTGATTTTTGAAAAAAGAAAAGAGTTTTGAAGGTTTTTATAGATGGAAAAGGATATGAGGGGGCCAGAATCTGTGAGAAATATTGAATGAGAGTGATAAATGAGAGAATTTGTAGAGTAGGAAATGAGAGAAAATGGCAGAAAACTATTTTATAGTTGACATAGTCCCGGTCGTCAATAGTAAATCACGGACGTGAAATGTCGTGGTCACGATTTGTTGAAGAGGCGCTCTAGCTGTGATAAAAGATATGAATCGATTCACAGTCGTGACATTAAATAGTCATGGGGGTTACTTGTGAATTTTCACGATGGTGATAAAATGAGTCACGGTCATGAAGTACAATCTTCACTACTTGTGACTGTGAGGCAATGCGTGAACGGTTCTGTAATTATTTGGTGTTAATGTTCATGGTCGTGAAGAAGTATCACAAACGAAAAGAGTTATGGGCATGAAACATAGTCTTCACTACCTTCAGTCGTGAAGTATGTCATGAAGCAATGCATGAAAGCTACTGGAGCTTTTGACAATTATCATCATGACTGTGAATATATGTCATGGGCGTGAATTGCCTTAAATCTTCAATAAATAAAACTAAGTCTAAAATAAGACTAAAAGATTTCTAAGATGCTTCTATCCCTTATAACATATATTTCCATCATGTTAACCACTTCATACCTTAAAAGATTAGACAATAAAAGAGAACATATGAAGGAAATTAACATTCAAGGTTCGACAAATTTGACAATCATATTTAAGATAAGGTTAATCCATCAAGCATACCAAGCTCTCTTCTTATGAAGTTAAATATTTCTTCATTAAGTGACTTGGTGAAAATATCTGCCAATTGATTGTTTGTATTGATAAATTCCAATACAACATCTCCATATTGAACATGATCTCTAAGAAAATGATGTCTTATGTCAATATGCTTACTTCTAGAGTGTTGAATGAGATTCTTAGATAGGTTTATGGCACTTGTATTATCACATATGATAGGTATATGGTCCAAACTATGACCATAATCCTTAAGTTGTTGTTTCATCCATAGGATTTGAGTACAACAACATCCTGCTGCCACATACTCTGCTTCAGCGATAGAAAGAGCAACTGTAACTTGTTTCTTGCTAAACCAAGAAACTAAGTATTCAACAATAAAGTGACAAGTACCTAAAATACTTTTTCTATCCAAGAGACTTTCAGCATAATCAGCATCTGAATATTCTATGATATGAAATGATGATTTTCTAGGATACCATAAGCCTAGATGCAATGAGCCATGTAAATATTTTAAGATTGTTTTCACAACATTCAAATGTGATTTTTAGGACGCAATTGAAATCGAGCACATAAGCATAATACATTATATCGGGCCTAGAGGCAGCAAGATATAAGAGTGATCCGATCATACCTCTATAAAGCTTTTCATTAATGCTCTTATCCTTTTAGTCTTTGTCCAATTTTATTGATGTGCTCATTGGAGTCTTGGCATTTTTGCATCATTCCATTCCAAATTTCTTGATTAAGTCTTTGGCATATTTGGATTGGTTGATGAATATGCCCTTATTGTTTTGTTTTATTTGTAGACCAAGGAAGAACTTAAGTTCACCCATCATGCTCATTTCAAATTCCCTAGTCATACACTTAGCAAATTCTTGGCAAAGCAATTCATTAGTAGATACATATATGATGTCATCAACATAAATTTGAACAATTAGAATATCATGCTTATGCTTTTTAATAAACAAAGTAGTGTCAACATTTGCCTTTGAAAAATTATTTTCTAAAAGAAAAGAATTTAGTCTTTCATACCAAGCTCTTGGAGCTTGTTTCAAACCATACAAAGCTTTTGACAGTTTAAATACATGATCAAGCAAATTATAGCTTTCAAAACTCGGTGGTTGTTCTACATAAACTTCTTCTTCTATAAAACCATTTAAGAAAGCACTTTTGACATCCATTTGAAAGAGTTTAAAATTCATATGGCATGCATATGCTAAAAGAATTCTTATGGCTTCTAATATAGCTACCGGTGCACAGGTTTCATCATAATCTATTTCTTCTTCTTGATTATAACCCTTTGCAACTAACCTAGCCTTATTCCTAGTTATTGAACCTTGTCATCTAGTTTATTTCTAAATACCCATTTACTTCCAATGATTTGATGCTCCTTGGGTCTAGGAAGTAAGATCCATACCTTACTTCTCTCAAATTGGTTGATTTCCTCTTGCATAACAATCACCCAACTTTCATCATTAAGAGCCTCATCAATATTTTTAGGCTCAATTTGAGAGACAAAAGCAAGATTAGAATATAAAAGTTTGAGATGAGATCTAGTACTTACTCCCTTAGTAGGATCACCAATGATTTGTTCCTTAGGGTGATCTTTTGTCATTTTCCATTCCTTTGGGAGCTCTTGCTTGTCTTCCTCTTGAGCTTCAGGTAGAGAGTCATCTTGATGTGAGTTTTCTTGATCATTTTCACCTTTTTCATTTTCATGATCAAGCTTTTCCATTGTACCTACAATATCATCAATAACACTACCTTTCACAAGATCAAGCTTACTAGATTCATCAAAAACAACATGCATAGATTCTTCAACAACTAATGACTTTTTATTAAAGACTTTATAAGCTTTGCTAGCGGTGGAGTATCCTAAAAATATACCCTCCTCAGATTTGGAGGCAAATTTTCCAAGGTTGTCCTTAGTATTTAATATGAAACACTTGCATCTAAATACTCTAAAGTATGATATCATGGACTTTCTTCCATTCCATAGCTCAAAAGAAATTTTGTTTAAGAGTGGTCTTTTGAAAACTCGATTTGAAATATAACATGTAGTATTGGTGGTTTCGGCCCAAAAGTAGGTTGGTAACTCATACTCATTGAGCATTGTTCGAGCCATTTCAATTAAAGTTCGATTTTTCCTTTCGACCACCCCATTTTGTTGAGGTGTCCTAGGAGATGAAAAATTTTGTGAAATGCCATGTTCTAGAAAAATATTTTCAAAGTTTTTATTTTCAAATTATTTGCCATGATCACTTCTTATTTTTGAAATACAATATCCTTTTTCGTTTTGAACTTTCTTAGCAAAGTTTTTAAAAGATTCAAAAGTGTCACTCTTTTGAGCTAAGAAAATTACCCAAGTAAATCTAAAGTAATCATCGACGATGACAAAGGCATAGTGTTTACCTCCTAGGCTTGCAACTCTAGTAGGTCCAAAAAGTTCTAGATGCAAAAGTTGTAGAGGTTTCGAGGTACTTACAATATTTTTAGATTTGAAGGAGGTCTTGTGTTGTTTTCCTCTTTGGCAAGGTTCACAAGTCTTGTCTTTTTCAAATTTGACTTTTGGTAGTCCCCTTACCAGCTCTCCTTTGCTGAGGTTTTGAATTAAATTCATGCTTGCATGACCAAGCCTTCTATACCACAGCTAAGATTCATCACCAGTAGTCATAAGACACTTAGAGGAAAGGTTAGATATTTTGTGTAAGTCTATTATGTAGGTATTGACATCTCTACTTCCTTTCAATAACTCTGGGCCATTAAAAGAGGTTACAAGACATTCGTTAGAAGAAAGATTACTCGGTTTCCCTTATCACATAATTGACTTACACTTAATAAGTTATGTTTCAAACCATCAACAAGTAAAACATATTCAATGAAAGTAGTATTATTAATACCAATAGAGCCAATGCCAATTACCTTACCCTTAGCATTTGTTGCCCAGATATTGAGCCAAGAAGGGGGGGTTGAATTGAAGATTAAAAATTTAACTTTTAAGTGCAGCAATAAAAATTAAGTTTGGCAAGGATAGAAGAATATGACACCAGGATTTTTATAGAGGTTCAGGTGTTAACAAACACTACTCCTCTCCCCAATCGCAATTGGGAGTTTCACTAACACACTAAGTATTACAATGGAGTTTTACAAGCTCACTCCCAACTATGGCGTTTCTAACAATGTCTCACACCTAATCTAGAAATCCCTTGTGTTTTGATGGCTCACACAATAACCAATTTTTTTTTTATTTTACAGGCTCACACAAACAACATTTACCTTGTGTTTTACAGGCTCACACAAACAACATTTCTTTGTGTTTTAGAGGCTCACACAACTAACCCTTACAAGTGTTCTACTCTTAACCATGAAATACCCAAAACTCACTTGAGTAAATGATTACAGAGAGAAACACTTACAAATCTTTATTGCTCAATAAATGATGAGCAAAAATTTTTTTACAAAGAATGAATATCAAATGCACAAAATGGCTTACAACAAAGGTTTTGATTCAAAATATTAGCAATTCTCTTGTTCTTTTGTTCTCCTTGTTCACTCCCTTGTTCTGGATGCATAAATGACTTGAATTTATACTTCCATAACAAATTATAGTCGTTAGAATGCATTTAATATGAAACTAGCCGTTGCACCAACCCTAATAATCGCGTCTGACATTTTTCTCTTTCATCGTTCACGGTCGTGACTGTTCTTCCAAGTCGTGACTGAAGTAGTGACCTTAGTCGTAAAGCATTCTGGAAGGTTTTGAAACACTTATTCACGGGCGTGACAATCTTCCAAGCCGTGGTCCAAGTGGTGACTTTGGTCGTGAAACTCTCTGGAAGAATTTATCATGTTTTTTCACGGACGTGACATATCTTTCACGGGCATGACTGAAAATGCTCATTCATGGTTGCTATTTTCTTTCATGGCCGTGAACTTTAAATGTTAGTTTGTTGGCGCTAGGCTTCATCACGGGCGTGACACATAGAGTCACGGGCGTGAACATGCTATTTCTTCAATTTTATCTTTTAAAAATTAATTTTTCATTCTCTATTATTGCTATCTTATTCAATACTCTATTTAATAGACTTAGAAAACAAGTATGTTAAATACATTATTGTTATTTTATTTGTTATTATCAAAATGACGGAAATACCCCTCAAAGTTTAACAACATTGTTTCCAAATGTTACTTTACCTCCATTAATACTTTTAATGTCATTAAATAGTTTTTTGTCTCCAGTCATATGCCTTGAGCATCCACTATCCACTAGCCAAACATTTTCTTTTATTGTGGATTTGAGACATAGCTATAAAATTACAATTTAAGTATTGTTTTTAGGTACCCAAATGAGCTTGGGTCTTTAGAGGTTAGCACACGAAAATTCCCAATTAACCTTATGAAGTTAATAATATAAATGGTAATAATATTTATTATTTTATTATAAATTAGTGATAAATTTTTTAATTATTTCTGATTAATATTAAAAATTTTAAAAAAATTATATTGTAGTTTCTAAACCTAATTTCTATTAACAATATAACGACACAACAGTTATAAAATATGTGACGTGACATATTAACTGTATATTTTTTTTAGCTTAAAATTGAACTTAATCAAATTTTTTTTACAAAGAATTGATACCAATATAACTATAAAATTTGGTACAAATTGTTATTAACCCTCAATTTCTACTGTCAATTTTACAATACAAAATAAAAGAATTTCAATATAATCAGAGAGATTGCTATAGAAAGAAATCTACCCGATTAGAGACAGAATTGAGGGAGATATCAATCGCCGTTTCACCATTAAGGAAAAACAAAAATGGATGCAGCTAAGAACAAGGCTTTCTTTCGTGCTAAACTGAGCGCGCAGAAGAAGGACAAGCGAATCGATTCTCCTCTTGTTAGGTTTGCAATTTTGAGACCCCATTCTTCTTTTTCTTCTTCTTCTTCTGTTTAGAGTATGTGATAAAGTTTTTCATATTGCTGGTTACAAGTTCTTTTGCAATTTCTGTTAGGAACAGAAAAATAATGCAATAACACTAATTCATATGTGTGCCTATTAAATTGCTTTAGAAAGTTGTGATGTTTGATAGGTAATAAGCATTTTTAGTTCTTTTTTTACAGTCACAAATTGATACCAGGAAATTTTAATTCATGACTAATTAAGTTAAGGTGTGTGCAAAATTTGGGGAAGATTACATGGGTTGTCTTGTTTTTCATCATTTAATTCCAAGGCAGTCTTGTTTGACATTCCACTCATTGTTTGGTAGCTGGTGGTTGTGCCTGAATTGTTCTGGAGATGAAGAAGGTTGCTAGGAGGAGTTTTTTTTATTTTATTTTTTATTTTTTATTTTATTTTGAGGTTGATGATCCTATTATTAACTGATCATAAATGTATTGTAGATTAAGTTTTGTTGATTTTCAATGATTTTACTTAATATGGATTAGAGTTCCTGACTCCTAAGAAGTTGACTTCATGTTTCTCTTGTTACATGAAGATTAATTCTCCTTGGAATATAATTTATTCATTAGATTAGTTACTTCTTTCCTTTGCTTCTTTGCTCCTTTTGATATAAGATTTGTTAATTTTGATTAGTTACCAGAACATTTTGATCTTTTTGTTTCATAGAAAAAAAAAATATAGATTTTTTTTTTGCTTTCCAAGACTGATATGATTAATCCTTTTTTTGTCTTCTCTTGTATTATATGACATTCAGGTACAATGAATTTGACCAACCTGTATGCAGGGTTTGTAATGTAGTTTTGAAATCAGAATCCTTGTGGGATGCACATCAGGCTTCTCGTAAGCATCATGAGGTGATGTCTTATTCTCAAATTGATTTGAGATGTAGGGTATTGAATACCAAATGCTTGCTTTATATGATTGGAGAAGTAACTTGTCTCTGGTTCTTAGGGGCTGAGATATAAACCTATTATCAAGCTGTAGGTTTGAGGGGAGAAGTGCACACAGTAGCATGAGTCAAAATTCTATAGAAATGCTCGTGCAGAATTAATAGATGAAAACTTGAACAAGAGTAATATTCTGGCCCAGGGGAAACAAAGGTGAATCACCTTTCCCAGCATCCTGATTTAGAGAATTTATGAACAATGGAATTTTAGAAGCCCATACTCTAAGTGAGCTAGTTTTGGTATCCCTGATCTTTGCTATGCTAGGTAGAATATCCCTAATTTCTTCCAAAATTCACCTTTCATACTTTTTTTGTTTTTTATAACTTTTTCAAGCTTTACACATTCTTTTTCAGGTGTCGATGATTTCATTATGCAGTAAACTGAACCTGAATAACTTGAACCTCCACCCACCTAGTAAACATTATGCTGAGAAAAATTAATGATAAGTGTAAAAAGAAGCAGAGAAATGGGATCCTTCTAGTGAGACCCTCAACATTTTCTACATTTACAAAATATATAAATTCAGAGGAAAATTTGAGTGTTTAGATAATATTTTCCTGTTTATATAATAGGCTGAGTTGTGTGCTACCAGTCTCCTTAAAGGAGAGAGAGAGCAGTCTGCTTAAATCAATTGAATATGATGCTAAACTCTTTAATAAAAATTCATAACTGTATTTTAGCTTCTTTTACACACACCAAGGGAGGGAGGGGGGGTTCTGATTTATTGTTCCTGAATCATTACTTTTTAATTGATGATAGTTCCTTTTTTTTTTTTTTTAATTTGTAACTCCTTTTCTTGTTTGTGTATATTTGACAATTTACTAACATGAGCATAGTTCTGCTGCAGACAATAAATATTATGAAAGCCAATGCAACAGGACAACCACATGTTAGCAATGCAAAACCTGAAGCCTCAACTAGACCTAAACAAGCAGATAGTGCAGAGTTGCATGATAAAAAATATGAAACCTCGGCAAAAGTGGCCAAGCCTCAGTCATCATCTGTGCTTCCTACAGATATTTTTGGCAGTCATGAGAGAAAGTCCACTTCACCTAAGCATGCAAATAAATCAGATTTGAATGAAACATCGGGAAAATTTCAGAAGCCCCAACAACCATCTGTGCTTCCTCCAGATTTTTTTGATAATCATGAGGCAAAGAGACAAAAATCTGGTATGCATTTGATTCATCTACCTCATATTAGAGCAAAAATAATCGAAAGAGATGGCTATATTTTATGCTTCTTCATATATAAGTGTACCTTGTCAAATAATTGTCAAAAAAAAAAAAAAAATTATACATGCTTTACCCAAAATAATGTGATATAGTAGCAATTTTACTGCAAATACACCATTTGAACCATGTTGATGTTGATTGCTATTTATCAATTCAGTACTTGTGTTATAGAATTATGAAAAGTGGAATTTGTTTACCCACATTCACTTTGAAATTGGTGCTACAATTTGAGGATAAGTCGTACTTCACTTGTAAGGTTGCTCTGCTGAAACTTGGAGGCCACAAGCATGGAAATAATCTCCTTGCAATATTAGGGAAAGTTGTATGCATATGATCCTTCCCCCTTCAATGTTAGTGGGCTTGTGAATTCGGCAAGAAGGAAGAAAAAAAAATCTTTTTGCTTTCAGTATCTCGCAAACTAAAAGGTAATTACCTTTAACAACCTAGATGTGGTGAGTAATCCTCGGATGCTCTAGAAACAGGTAATAGAATAAGATTGTTGGATTTTGCCTTTGATATCAATTTTGGGACAGTCTATATTAGTACAACACGATTAATATGTACACTTCAGCTGATCTTACCGGTTGTTGGACATCCTACATGTCACTGATTTAGGTTTGCCAAGTTTGTTATTTTTCCTCCCTCATTTTATTTCTGCTCCCCAGACCAGGATCATCAGGACTGATTTCCAGTATCTGTCCTAAAATTCCTGCCACTGTTTAGGTGCTTAACTCTAATCTTTTACATGATAAATAGTTGAGTAATCCCAAATATGTTACTTCCATACGGAACTCCTAAAGCGGCAGTGCTTTTTATCCTATCTAGACCTATGATTTTTCTCTTAAATTAAAGGTTTCAACTTTCAACATTTAGCATGATTCATATCCTCTCAAGACTTGAATCTTTGTAGAGAGACGTTAGCCTGCCATATGAGAAACGGCTAGCTAAAATTTTCAGAATTCTAGACATATCAAATTTTTTCTGTTTGTTTATTTATAAAATGCTAAACTTTATCCAGACTGCATATGAGCTCTTTAATGCATTCTGCACATAAAGGAAAGTATATTTTGGCTAAAGCAGCCTTATTCAACATTGACTAATTTTATCATATTGTGATCCTTGTGTTCCCTTCTGAACATTATTGTTTTCATAATTTTCAGTTATTAAGCCTTTTTAATTGCAATTCCTTCTAATGCACAAAATCTGTCACATATGCTGTCCTTGAATGTATCTGGTGGCATCAAGTGTTGGGGAAGGATTGTTTTTATAGATTTTTTTGTCCTTTTCTTGATAGTAAATTATGTCCTTTTGTATACAGATAATGTGAAGTTATTAAATTTAGAATCACATAAAAAGCCAGGCAATTCTGTTCAAACTAAAGCAGAATCTCTCCTGGAAAATCAGTTGGTTGGATCACCTAGTGGTGATAATGTGCGGGAAAAAACTGTTGGGCAAGACAAGGAATTCATACATACATCAGATGTCATCGGTTCAGAAACAAAGCAAGTAAAGGCAGCTCTTCCTGAAGGTTTCTTTGATGACAAGGAGGCTGATTTGCGTGCTCGTGGAATTAAGCCTGTTAAGCTAGATATCAAGTAACTTCTGTCTTCCATTCTTAATTGGACATGTAACCTTTTATTTTTACTGCCTTAATTGTAGACATCGCTTTTGTCATTAGAATTTTTTAGCTTAGATTTAGCTATATCTGCTTCATCATATTGAATGTAGAAGGCAGGAGTTGGCTTCTCTGGTGTTGGACTGTCTCTTGAAAAAAAAAAAAAAGCAACTACTCATGAGCTCATCTTATAAAGGGAGGTTACCTAAGCCTCCATGTAAATCTTGATTGTCCTATCATTTTTAATTTGATGAAAATAGTAGATTCGCTTTTTGTAAGAATGGGAATTTTCTTTTATTTGGATTTCAGATTTGCTAATGGCTAATTCAATTGGTAAAAATAGGGAGGAAATTAGGTAAAAGTGTACTGTTAGAAGAAAACTATGATATTTTGTAGAGGCTAGTGCTTGGTTCGAAGCTTCAATTTGATATCTTTGTGTTAAGCCTAGGAGCTTCCAATGTCTTTGGTCTTCTTTTTGAACTGTGCTAGAAGAATTAGCATAGTTTGTTTCATATACACTTGAAGTTTCCAAAGGAATAGGAGTTTTCTCCTTCTGCTTATCTGCTTATCTGCATACTGTGTTATTATGTTTTATCTTCTATTTCTTCGAAATTTGTGAGATGAAAATAGATACTAACCATGAATTCATGTAAAATTTTGGTTAGAGATGAGTACAAAGAATTCGAGAAGTTGATCCAAGAGGACCTGCAGGAGGTGGATGATCGTTTGGAAGAAGAGGAGGTCAGTGCTATCAGTTACTTGAGAATTTCGAAAATTTGCTTTCGTGATATTACATATGGTACAGACTTATGTTATTAATATGTTTCACTGTCACTGCAGATTGATGCAGCCGAAACAATAGAAGAAGCTGAATCTTTGGAACAGAGGTAGGTTTAGTATAAGCCTATAGTAATTTAGTTCTGGCTTTCTCAGCTGTTGGTTAACTTTCCCTGCTAATAATCATCCCATTGCCAATTTATTTATCTATTTCACTAGGACCTATCGGGAAAAGGTTGAATCATTGAGAAAGATGAAAATGGAATTGATGGCTGCTAGGTCAGCCAAACGTAGCAGAGATTCTGAAGTGGGTGACAAGGCGTCTAGGCATGAAGATTCATCCAGCGATGATGATAATGACGATAATTTTGCGGTTGACTGGAGAGCTCAGCACCTGTGAACCTGGAGGAATGCAATTTTCTTGTGCGGCAACTGAAATGCGTGCAATCTTTACATTATTTCATATCTGAATTGATCCTGCATGGAAGAGAGATGCATGTACACTGTTTGACTAGCTACTTCCTCTAATGTTAACATGTTTTCGAGCAAATTTGAAACATTACGGTTCTCTTAACTGAATTTCACCTGCCGTATAACTGAATTTTATAAAATTAAAGTGGACTTTATTTATATTTTTTTTATAATTTCACATAAAAATAATATATTTGTTTTTTTTTTCATCACTCATTTAAAAAGAAGAAAAAAGTATGAATACAAGAAATAACCAAACATATAATTTTTATATTAGAATTTAAAAATTATTTACAAATAAATTTCATAAATTTTATAGAATTTATTTGTATCAAATATAGTTTAAATTAATTGCTTAATCAATTGGAGAAGTAATACGAAATTGGCTCAGCCTATGAACATATGCTTAAAATTTGAAAAATTTGAAGACGTTACTTGGATACATCTCTATTTTGATCTTAATAAATGTAAGAAAATTGACTCTAACTGTAACACCTACTAATTGGTCTAAATTACAATAAGTATGTAGTATATATAGAAAACACATGATAGACATAAAAATTTAAATAAATTGAATAAATAACAAAATTAGAAATTAAAATAAATTAAAATAATTGACATGATAAATTTGATTAAATTAAATTGTACTTTTGGTGAAAATTAAGGAAATTATATATAAGTAAATGTGCGAAGATGATGATGATGATAATAATAATAATAATAATAATAATAATAATAATAATAATAATAATAATAATAATAATAATAATAAAAGGGAAGAAAATCGGGAGAAAGGGGGGCTAAAGTCAATTAAGACTTCATTTGCCCCATTTTATCCTAGCTCTACACAATTCTATCAAATTTATCTCCATTCTTCTTCTTCCTCAAACTACCAGCCTCCATTTCTTCATCATTTCCTTCAAGATTTGCATCAAAATCAATTCAAATAAATTTGTTCTTGGTAAGTAATCTCTTTTCCATAGTTATTGTGTTATTAGAGATTTTAAGATTATGTTTCTGCAGTGTATTTCATTTTATTTTTTGAGTACCCTATGGACTGAATTTGAAAAGGTGTAAAACATAAAAGTTATTCATAAATGTGTTATTTACATGTTTCGAAAATTTCATGAAATTATTTTGTGTATATAAAGAGATAAATTTGTTTGAGTGAAACTGGTTCAGGGAGACGTGTCAAATGAATAACCTATGGTTTTTGTTTAAATTGATACTTTTAATGGCTGAATCTGAGGTTTTGTAAAACATAAAAGTTGTAAATGTATGTGGTATTTACGTCTCTGCAAAATTTTGTATAAATATCTCTTGTGTAGATTGAGTTATAATAAAATGAACTATAATTGTTCCTTGATTGAGCTGGTTTCATATACCTGTACAGCTCTAGTAATTTCGTTTTTATATTTGACCTATTTTTAGATCGAATTAGCCAAAATTCAAAACATGAAAATTTTATTTCTATGTCTTATATAAATTTATATAAAAGTCTCACCTTAAAATGTCATGTATTTTGTAAGTTATGAGCTGAACAATTGAACTGGTCGGGTTGATACTCTATGTTGAACTAGTTATAGATCCTCCAGTATTTGAGAATCTTAGAAACCGAATATGGAAATAATAAACATGCAAAAGGTTCCAAATTAATTTATATAATAGTATAAAAAGTTTCAGAATAATTGAAGCTATACATGGAAAGATATGAATTTTTAAATATGGTACCCTGAAACTGCCTAAGGGTAGAGAACAGAGCAACATTTAAAATTATACCAAAAATCGTGTAATGGTTCAAAAATTCTAAAATTTTAGTATGTTTTAGTTTTAGATGTTAAATTTAATTAGGATCAAGAATCATATAAATTGGATAAATTTAGAAAAATTTATTGATCCAACAGTCCTAAGAGGTCCTGTTCTATCTTAAAAGAATTGTAGTTATTTATTTAAATTATATTAAGAATAAATATTTTATCAATGTATTAATTATTTATATTTTCGAATTAGGATCTCAACAAGAAGAAGAACAATAAAAGTAGACAAACTCCAAATTTTAGACTTTGGAAAAGTTCCATTGAGGTTTGTACATATATGCATTTTAGTTTGTCTTGTTGCATGTTTGTGTGTTAATTGAATAGGTTGCATATTTGAATAATGTATTAAAATGTGTGTTAATGGGTGTGAATGTAGAATATGTAACATAATATATTTTTCAATATGAATTAGTATATGATTGATTAAAAATGTGATAATTATTAATGGTAATTATTGAATAATTTATGACAATAAAGAGTAAAGTTAGAAAGTCATGTATGACATATGTATTTGATATGAAAAGAGAGGTTATATGACATGATTGGACTCATAAAGTTATTATAAATTTTGGTTATGTATTAAAAGATTTGTTGGCTTTAATTGTATGAAAAACTAATTAAAGTATGTCAATATTACTTAAATGGTTATATATAATGGAATATCATATGATTTTAAAAAATTATAATCATATTTTCATTATAAATGTAAAGGGAATATTGATTCCAACAAATTAATATATAAAGAAAATAGATAAGTAATAACTTTAATTGCCTAGTTCTTAACCTGTGGACTAATTAGGGATAGATGGTGCACCATTGCGGGGGTATTACGGTATCAATATTGATATGATTTAGGACAATGTGGTATTAGCTCCGAGAGCACCTCTATCCTAATTGTACACAGATGATGTGATTATACTCGGTCATGAGGCTTAAGCTCTGCAAGCGATATTGACTTGAGACTATAGTGAGTAGGGTGCTTATGCTCCGCGAGCGGCCTTACTACATGCCTTATATCCAGACAATCCGGGATTGAGATTTGATCTATTTATATTAAAATATTATATATAAAATAATTAAAAGATATACATGTACACGTTGAGAAATAAAAATGCGTGAAATAACATGAATTATAAATATTTATTAAGGTAAATTAAATTTATCATTGAGTTATATATATATATATATATATATATATATATATATATATATATATATATATATATATATATATTATCAATGAATTTGTAATATTGTATAATCATGTGGTTGTTCCTGTATGATGTATGTTGGAGTATTGTGAACTGTATTATGAATTATCTACCATGCAATTTTGGTAACTGTATATTAAAATATTTATGCTTATATGGATTGAGATTTGAGTTAACTAAACTAACATAATTTTAGGGAAATCAATTAAATTAAAATGAGTTATGAAAACTAATTAAATTAAAATAATATGTACAAAAAGAAAAAGATTATTTAAATTAAGTCTGTATGTGGAACTTTAATAAATGATTTAAAGGACATAGTAAGAAAGGTAATAAATCATGGAAACATGAGAGGAGGTAAAATGCTTAATATTTTATATATTACATATAGTTGAATATATGCAATTTATGTCATGATACAAATATAATGATAATATAATGGAACATAAATTTTATTTTATTATAATATTTTCTAAATTTTATGTAATGATTTATTTAAATTATGTCATGATTTTTATGTCATGCACATTTGTGTGACTGCATGAGAAAACTTAAATGTTTATATGTACTACTAAGCTAGAAATGGCTTAGCGTGAATTTTTTCCGCGCAGGAATTGGAACTTACAAGTAGTAAACTGTGAAGTTGATAGAGGAAGTACAAGTCCATACTAGAGGAGACGCGTCATAACTGGTTGAGCGTCGGATGCATATTATTTTTACATTTTCTTCATTATCATGCATATGGATTTGTTAGACATGTCTTGTATATAGTTAAGAATATATTTTGTATTTTTTTATTATATCTATATAGTTAGATGTGAGATAAAAGCCATTAATTTTGATAGTTATAATGAAGTATAATGTTTATGTAATAGGATGATGTATATGATAATTGAATTCATATTTATATTCAAATATTAAAAAAAATGTCAATTTAGTTATTAAATAAAAATTTTAAATTCAGGCTAGTTTCATTCAACTTGCCTGTGTCATTCTGCTTATGTAATGAGATTTTTTCTATTATATAAGCGAGATGTCACACTAACTTTGGCACCAATTGTGAAAATACTGTGTACCAAGAAGGGATGATAATTAATGGTTGATTAAAAATTTATTGAGCTAAGCATAATGAGTTTTTTTTTTGTGTTGCAATAGATAAATAAAAGATAAAGAGATAGAGATAAAGAGATCATTTTTTATACTATTTCAGGTATTAACTCACTCTACTATATAGTCCTCAACCTCAATTAAGATTTTTCACTAACTCTTAACAAAATACAAGATGTAGTTTTACAAGCCTACTCTCAATTTAGTGTTTCCTAGATTCACACCAAATTTAACTAGAGTTTTCGCATAAGCTAACTCTCAATCTCAACTACTTTTCCAAGGTCTCATACTCTAACTTCACCAACTTGAGTTTTCACTAAGACCCACTCAAAATCCTTTAAAACAAGAGTTTTCCTAAAAGCTAACTTCCATCCTTACAAGTGTTTTTCCAGGCTAACATGCAACTCTTTTCCCAAGTGTTTTTCCAAGCTAACACAACCTTTTTCACCTGCTAACACTTAAACCATATCAACTTCACAATTACAATGCAAAAGAATACAAATAAAGTTGGAAAAAATTGACTAGCAAAGCTTGGGCTATGGGGAAGAAATTGGCTTAGATTCAATGACCTTTGGAAAGGGTTTTTATAGCCTTAAACCTCTAAAGAGCCATTACAAATGGATTCCCTAAACCCTTTCCTAACAACTAGTTTTTGTACTTTAACTGCACTATTAAAAGCCTTTTCAAGATCGTAATATAACACCCCCTTATCTCACTTTAGTTCAGCAAGGTAAGTGTTCATTACCCGACTAACTGTCATATAAGATTAGCTAAATAAAGTATAAATTTTTTTTCGAAAATATTATAGATACCAAAATAAAATTATTACAAGTACTAATATTCAAAATTTTATTTATTTATAAAATATATTTATTTGAATTTATGGTCTTTTAATTGTTTGTAGCTTATTGTCTCAGATTTCAAATACATCAAAAATCATTTAAATAAGTTTTCTATCAAAAGTTATAGCCCTTTTATTGAAAGGCGTTCTATTAGTTTTACCCAGTATTTTCTGGATACCTATAGGTCTGACATTTTGTATCCAATTTTTATTTGCAATTAAAGTTTGAATGTTCCGAATGAAAAGTTTAGCCTTATGAGTCCACTTTCATTTCCAAATAATTTCACCTCAATGTCATTACCGGTGCATTAGTTATGATCAAAATAGTCATGACTGCTCCAAAATTTCTACAGCAGGGTCATCAATTGATACAAACCTATCTACTAATTACATCCATCATATGCATTCATTTTTAAGCCAAAGTTTCCAGATCACAATTAAATTCACATATCTTAGTGTTTTCACACCATTTAGTCCCATTACCATAAAAAAATTTAAAATTAACAACCAATCACATTCCATAGCAAACCACATTCATATTAAACAATAATACATAATTTCACATATTTAAACAACATGAAAGATTTTTATCAAGTAAGCACATACCTAATCCGTCTTGAAGCTTCCCTTTTTTCTTTTTTTCCTCCCCTTATTAGCTAGCATTTTTCTCGCCTTTGTCACCCTATTGAGGGCCTCTCATTTGCTAGTTCCATTCTTGCCAAATAACTTTAATCTACCAATCCTAATTATATCTATCATCCTTTGGGTCTCAAATGGAAGGAAAAAGGTTGAATTTAAGAAGAATAAACTCACCTTAATGGTTCTCCAAAGTGGGCCGAATATGTCCCAAAATTTCTCCCTTTTCCTTTCTTCTTTCTTCTTTCTTCTTTCTTCTTTCCTTCTTGCTCCTTAGCTCCTTATATGGCAAGAACTCTTTAATTTCTGAATTCTTCCCTCTCAAAACTTATTATTTTTTTCTTTTTTTCAAGCTTGAAATGAAGCAAAAATGGTGTCTTTTGGTGGCATAGGTGGATGGCACAAAGAGAACAAAAAGAGGAAGAAGATATTTTGGGTGGAATAATGTAGAATTTCTTTATTATTTTTGAATTTTATGCTAAAATCAAGGAGTGAGTCTCACTAATTAAAATTTAATCCTAATTTCTATTGGTGTATTAACTTAATTAATATTGATTAACTTTTAAATTTTGGGAAATTCTTTATTTTCTACCAATTTCCTCATCCTCACACATTTTCCCTGTAGGAAATTTTTTTTCCAGTTCTAACACTAATCTTTTTTATTCCTAAATAATAATACCCTTAATTATTTTCTCTTATTATTAATCATTTTTTTATAGGTATAAATTTAGACTTCGATTGAAACGGCGCATTCCACTACGATCACACACAATCGAAGCCTAAATCACTGGATGTTACAATTCTCTCCCCTTTAAGAAAATTTTTTTCTCAAAATTTACCTGAATAGCTAAATCTGAATAACTAAGGATACTGAGTTCTCATCATTTCTTCACTCTCCCAGATAGCTTCTTCTACTGCATGATTGCGCCATAGGACCTTTATCAATGGTACCTTCTTATTTCGTAGTTCCTTGACTTCTCATGCTAAGATGTTCACCAGCTCTTCTACATAGGTCAAGTCTGGTTATACCTTTATTGATTCCTCAGGTATTACATGTGTTGGATCCGATCTGTATCTCCTTAACATTGAGACATGAAACATATTGTGGATCTTATCCAATTTTGGTGGTAAGGCCAACCAGTAAGCCACTGGACCCACACGTTTAAGTATTTCATATGGTCCAATAAACCTAGGACTCAGTTTCTCCTTTTTACCAAAACGAAATACTTTCTTCCAAGGTGAGACTTTTAAAAATACCTTGTCTCCAACAACATATTCAATATCCTTCCTCTTCAAATCAGCATAGAATTTTTGTCGATCTGTTGTAGCTTTCAATCGATCTTGGATTAATTTCACCTTCTCCTCTGTCTGTTGCACCAATTCTGGGCCCATTAACTTTTTTCATCAAGTTTTTTCCAACATAACGGTGTCCTACATCCTCTTCCATACAAAACTTCATATGGAGCCATGCAGAGACTAGCTTGATAGCTATTATTATATGCAAATTCCAGCAATGGTAAATACCTATCCCAGTTGCCCTCAAAGTCAATTACACAACTTCTAAGCACATCTCCCAACAATTGAATAACTCGTTCGGATTGCTCATCTGTTTGTGGGCGAAATGCTGTACTAAAAGTAAGTTGGGTCCCCAATGCTTGTTGTAGACTTTTCTAAAATTTTAATGTGAATCGTGGGTCTTGATTAGAAATAATAGATATTGGCACCCCATGTAATTGAATTATCTCATTAACATATATTTTTGCTAATCGACTCAATGAATAATCCATCCAAACTGGCAGAAAGTGAGCTGATTTGGTAAGTCTGTCAATAATTACCCATACTGCATCATGCTTCTTTTGTGTCAAAGGCAAACCAGATACAAAATCCATTGTAATACTTTTCCACTTTCATTTTAGGATATTAATAGGTTGCAACAATCCAGATGATACATGGTTCTCTATTTTCACTTATTGGCATGTCAAGCATATTGTAGTGTATTCCACAATATCCTTCTTTATTCCTGGCCACCAATAACGAGTCTTCAGATCTTGATACATTTTATTGCTTCCTGGATGCATGGAATAAGTTGTATTATGCATCCTTTTTAGAATTATTTGCTTTAATCTGATGTCATTTGGCTTGCACAATCTTCCCTTATAACTTGTACTTCCATCATCTTCAATCTTAAATTCAGGTCTCTCCCTCTTTTTAACTGGCTTAACAATTGTCATCAATTTCTGATCTTACTTCTGAGTTTTCCTTACTTGTTGCGTTAAAGTAGGTTGAAATCATAACTCTGCCAAAATAAAAAATGAGTCTCCTTTTAATTTATTATTAATTTCTATATATTGCATTATAATGAGGAAATTATAAGGTACACCTGTCAGTATTTTTCTACTTAAGGCATTAGCTACTACATTAGCTTTGCCTGGTTGATAATCAATTATACAATTGTAATCCTTAATTAATTCCAACCAGCATCATTGCTTTAAGTTCAACTCCATTTGTGTGGGCAAATATTTGAGGCTCTTATGATCTATATATATGTAGCACCGCTCATTATACATGTAATTTCACCATATTTTTAAAAGAAAACACTATTGCTACCAACTCCAAATCATAGGTAGGGTAATTTAGCTCACGAGGCTTCAATTGCCTAGATGCATAAGCAACTACTTTACCCTCTTGCATTAATACACAACCTAGCCCATTATGAGAGGCATCACTGTATATCACAAAATCTTTCAATGGAGTAGGTTGGGTCAAAATAGGTGTTTTGGTTAGCATGACTTTTAGTTTTTCAAAGTTTGCTTGACACCAATCTGTGCACTCAAATTTAGTTTCTTTTCTAAGCAGTTTTGTAATGCCCGATATTTTAAGTCACGGTCACGGTTGACCGAAATCCGGCGCGCTGAACCAATCGGGGTCTAAATTTGGACATGAAAGAAATAAATTTAAATAATAATAAGATGGGAGAAAAATATTTTGAATATTATTAATTGAGAATTTTGAAGTTTGGAATTAAAATTGGGAAAAAAAAAATTATTTTTCACTGAACCAAATTTGGAATTGCAGTGTTTTTGGCACAGAAATTCTAAGAAGGCATAAAAATGGAATATTCTTTATCTAAGGAAAGGAATATTCTTTTGATTAAAATAAAGTAAGAGTGATTTAAATTAATGGACCAATAGGAAGCAAGATTAGTAACTAATCCTAACCACCCACCTAATCCAACTATAAAAAGTCAAATTTTCACTTTTTTTGACCATTCTTCTTCTTCTTCATCTTGACCAAACTCATTTCTCTCTCTTTTCTTCTTCTTTGCCGTGAGCTTCTCCTCTCCCATTTACTTTTGTTTTTCTTTCTTCAAATCAAGCTAAGATTAGATGAAAAAAAAGGGATTAAGGCAAGATCATGAAGAAAGTGAAGTAAAGTGAGCAAAACTAAGGAAGAAAGGAAGAAAAAAAAAAGAGTTTTTAGCCATTTGGAAGATCATCAAAGGTGAGTTTAGATTTTCCATCTCCTTACTTTCTTCTTCTCTTTTCTTTGAGTTTGAGGTTAGTTGCCATTATAGCTAGTAAATTAGGGTTATTAGTATGCTAATGGTGATTAAGGGTGGATTAGTGTGATTAGTGTTTGATTAGTGTAAAATTTATTGTTAGGGCAAGGAAGTGAACAACCTTTGAACCAAAATCAAAGGGGAAGTAAGGGCAAGGAAAAGGCTATCTAAGAGGAAGAGAAAAGTGAAGAAAAATAGAACTTTGAGGTATGTACATTTGGCAAAAATTCAATATAGAAAAGTATTGATTTTGATTTTGTGATGTAGTGAATTTATGTATGAAATTCTGAACATTTGATTGAGTGATTAAATGATTCCATGAATGTGAAAATAAAGACTAGAAAATGAGGTTGATGCATGAAAATGGAAAATGTATGAATTATTTGATGTGCTGGAAAATTCGTCTTATGAACAGTGTCTAGTGTTTTGGTCATAACTTGAGTTCTGGAAATCATTTCTGAGTGATTCTTGCTGGATTGGAAATTTAAGACATAGGGCTTGAACTTTCATTCAGACTATTAGACCTAAATATGCCTGGAATTATGTGACAAATGGACTCAAACTTTGAACTAGAAATCTGTCCAGAAAAAAAAAATACTGGGCAGATTGCAGTGAACATAGGTTGGAAAACAATTCATAAATTTTGCTAAGAAATTATTTTTAATGTGATTCCAGTTGGAAATTAAAGATAAGACATGTACCTGAATTTTTCTAGTTGATCACTTGTCCAAATTCCATCTAGAAATGGATGAAAAAGATATAGAAAAATAAGGCAGAAATCTGTCCAGTAAAATACTGGGCAGATTGCAGCGAACGTAACTTAGGAGAAAATTTATAACTTTTGCTAAAAACTTTGTTTTGATGTGATTCCAGTTGGAAATTAAAGATAAGACATGTACCTATATGTTTTTAGATGATCACATGTCCAAATTCTGTCTAAAAATAGACGAAAAATTCAGAGCAACATAAAGTAGAAATGCTGTCCAGAATAGGACAGCTGGTAGAAATGTGTTGATTGTGGATTTATGTGTTAGAAAATGTATTGATTGAATTTTTCTTATAGTTATAATGATTAAATGAGCTAGTATGAGGTTGTAAAATATTGAATGATAATTATTGCATTTATATGGAATTTATATTAATATTTCCCTACATAATTTATACAAATATGAATAAAGGTAACAAATGTAATTTAAGCCCTATAACATCTAGTCGAGAACTAGAAATTAGGATAAGTTGGCATGCTAATAAAAGGGTAGAAATGTAGGTACTAAATATAATAGTGCTGAGTTAAAATTATGTAGGCACTAAAAATAATAGTGCTGAGTTGAAATTTACTTAGGCACTAAGAATTAGTGCTGAGTTCGAAATTTACGTAGGCACCAAAAAGGTGTTGAGTTGTTATTGAAAATGTAGGCGTTAAATGCGGAGTTATAAAATAATTATGTAGGCGCCGAGTATACTGCAGGAGAGCAGAAACCCTGTATCCAGTGTTTAGTTCCGGTCTAAGATGTCATGGGCTATTAAATAAATAACAGAAAAAAAATGTGAAGTATGAAATTCATATTGTAAATTTTATATCTTGTATTGTTAAAATTTCAAGCATGCTTAATGAATAAAATATCATAATTCATGAATTAAATATTTTTGCATGAAGAAAATAGTTTATTATTAATTGAATATTTGGCATGCTAAATAGGTTAATTGTAGTTTCTAAAATTTTATTTTAGAATTATTTATGTATTGATTGGATAGTTGCCAAACGTACCACTAAGCTAATACACGCGCAGATAAATAGAAGTAGCTGTTCCGATAGGGCGACCGAAGAAGAGGGAACCCCAAGATCAGATTGCAGCAGTCTAGTTCTTTTTGTATGTTTTGATAATGATGTTGTAAAAATTAAGTTTTAAGAATTTTGTTGATGTAAATTTGTGGCTTGTAATATTTATAAGTAATGGATTTGGTAATTATATATATCTAGAATTATTGTAGTTATATTTTTAAATATCATGGTTTAATGAATAAGTTATTTTGAATCACAATATTCCCATCACTAGATATATATTTAAATTGAAAAAAAAATATTTATACAAAATTGAGCGTTGGTTTTAAATTAAATGAGCTTAGTAGCACTTCCATATCCTATTAGCGATTAGTAGGGTAAGTGAGCGCTAAATTTAGTGGTATCAGAGCCTGGTTAATGATTCTTAATCAGTGGGTGTAAAATAGAATATGTGTCTCATTTATATGCATAAAATGTTGCAATTATCTCATTTGGGTCCCTTCTCTTGGTTTATAGGTAGATATGGATTCGGAATCGGAACAAGATTTCTCAGAAGATGAACTGAGTAATAATCCTTCACGCTCAGCCAATCCTAGACAACCTCAATCTGTGAAAGATTCCGGGCCAAGTGTAGTAGCTCCTCCGAGAGCAGAGAGACAGGATAATTTAGGACAGGAGCCTCTTATGGAGCAGATAGCTAATTTATTGCAACGGATAGTACAAGCAGTTCCACAACCAGCTCCACCTCCTCCTCCACCTCAGCCAAAACCCCGAATTGATAAGCTGAGAAAATATGGAGCCACAGATTTTATGGAAAGGAGAGAGGATGACCCAGCAGCTTCAGAGTTTTGGATGGAATCCACAGAAAGGGTGTTTGAGGAATTGGAGTGTCCAGAGGAACAAAAGGTTAGATATGCAGTGTCCCTTTTAAAAGATCATGCCTATGATTGGTGGAAATCAATTTTATCAAAGCCCCAGACACCGAAGCCACCTTCCTGGAATTTCTTCAAGGCAGAATTTAGCAAGAAATATGTGCCAAGAGTTTATGTGAATGAAAAGAAAAGGGAGTTTCAAGACTTGAAGCAGGGAAGCATGTTAGTCGCCGAGTATGAGATGGAATTCACCCGACTAAGTAAATATGCGACTGGAATCATCGCTGATGAGGTAGACAGATGCCGAAGATTTGAGGATGGGCTTAATGATGATATTGGGAATATGGTGACCGCCCTTCAGCTTGAGGATTTTGCTACACTAGTATCCTCAGCCATTAGTGTGGAAAAGAGGTCAAAGAGAAAGAGGATAGAAGAGCTACCACGGAGACCGACATTTATCATGGGCCAGACATCAGGTAAAAGGGGGCGGACAGCGCCTAGGTTTTTCCAGTCACAGGGTACTAGATCAAACTTTTCAACTAGGCAAAGCCAGCGGTCGAGGCCAGAGGGATCTACAGCTAGTGCACCAGCTTCGGGTAATAGGAGATTCATATCTGTCACATGTCAACATTGTGGGAGATCACATGCAGGTGATTGCTTGTAATACCCGATAATTTAGGCCACGGTCGCGGTTGACTGAAATCCGGTGTACCGAACCGATCGAGGTCTAAATTCGGACATGAAAGAAATAAATTAAAATAATAATAAGATGGGAGAAAAATATTTTGGATATTATTAATTGAGAATTTTAAAGTTTGGAATTAAAATTGAGAAAAAAATAATTTTTCGCTGAACGAAATTGGAAATTGCAGTGTTTTTGGCACAGATATTTTAAGAAGGCATAAAAATGGAATGTTCTTTATCTAAAGAAAGGAATATTCTTTTGATTAAAATAAAGTAAGAGTGATTTAAATTAATGGACCAATAGGAAGCAAGATTAGTAACTAATCCTAACCACCCACCTAATCCAACTATAAAAAGTCAAATTTCCACTTTTTTAACCATTCTTCTTCTTCCTCACCTTAATTACACCCATTTCTCTCCCTTTTTCTCTCTTTGCCGTGAGCTTCTCCTCCTCCCTTGATGTTCTTCTTTTTGTTCTCCAATTAAAGCAAAGATTAGATGAAAAAAAGTGGGATTAAGGCAAGATCATGAAGAAAGTGAAGTAAAGTGAGCAAAACCAAGGAAGAGGAAGGAAGAAAGGAAGAGAAAAAGAGAGAAAGAAGTTTCTAGCCATTTGGAAGATCTTCAAAGGTGAGTTTAGATTTTCCATCTCCTTACTTTCTTCTTCTCATTTCTTTGAGTTTGGGGTTAGTTGTCATTATAGCTAGTAAATTAGGGTTATTAGTATGTTAATGGTGATTAAGGGTGGATTAGTATGATTAGTGCTTGATTAGTGTAAAATTTGTTGTTAGGACAAAGAAGTGAACAAACTTTAAACCAAAATCAAAGGGGAAGTAAGGGCAAGGAAAAGGCTATCTAAGAGGAAGAGAAAAGTGAAGAAAAATAGAACTTTGAGGTATGTACATTTGGCAAAAATTCAATGTATAAAAATGTTGATTTTGATTTTGTGATGTGTATGAAATTCTGCATATTTGATTGAGAAATGAATTGGTGATTAAATTATGCCATGAATGTGAAAATAAAGACTAGAAAATGAGGTTGATGCATGAAAATGGAAAATGTATGAATTATTTGATGTGCTGGAAAATTCGTCTTATGAACAGTATCTAGTGTTTTGATCATAACTTGAGTTCTGGAAATTATTTCTGAGTGATTCTTGCTGTGTTGGAAAGTTAAGACATAGGGCTTGAACTTTCATTCAGACCATTAGACCTAAATATACCTGAAATTAGGTGAAAAATGGACTCAAACTTTGAACTAGAAATCTGTCCAGAAAAAAAAATACTGGGCAGAGTGCATTGAACATAGGTTAGAAGAAAATTCATAACTTTTGTTATGAAATTATTTTTAATGTGATTCCAGTTTGAAATTAAATATAATACATGTATATACATTTTTCTAGTTTATCACTTGTCCAAATTCCATCTAGAAATGGATGAAAAAGACAGAGAATAATAAGGTAGAAATCTGCCCAGTAAAATACTGGGCAGATTGCAATGAACGTAGCTTAGGAGAAAATTCATAACTTTTGCTAAGAAATTCGTTTTAATGTGATTCCAGTTGGAAATTAAATTTAAGACATTTACTTATATTTTGTTAGTTGATCACATGTCCAAATTCTGTCTAAAAATAGACAAAAAATACAGAGCAATATAAGGCTGAAATGCTGTCCAGAATAGGACTGCTGGTAGAAATGTGTTGATTGTGGATTTTTGTGTTAGAAAATGTATTAAGTGAATTTTTCTTATAGTTATAATGATTAAATGAGCTAATATGAGGTTGTAAAATATTGAATGGGAATGATTGCATTTATATTAATGTTTCCCTACATAATTTATGCAAATATGAATAAAGGTAACAAATGTAATTTAAGCCCTATAACATCTAGTCGAGAACTAGAAATTAGGATAAGTTGGCATGTCAATAAAAGGGTAGAAATGTAGGCACTAAAAATAATAGTGCTGAGTTAAAATTATGTAGGCACTAAAAATAATAGTGCTGAGTTGAAATTTACGTAGGCACTAAGAATTAGTGCTGAGTTCTAAATTTACGTAGGCACCAAAAAGGTGCTGAGTTGTTATTGAAAATGTAGGCGTTAATCGCCGAGTTATAAATAACTATGTGGGCGCCGAATATACTGCCGGAGAGCAGAAACCCTATATCCAGTGTTTAGTTTCGGTCTAAGATGTCGTGGGCTATTAAATAAATAACAAAAAAAAAATGATGTGAAGTATGAAATTGATATTGTAAATTTTATATCTTGTATTGTTAAAATTTCAAGCATGCTTAATGAATAAAATGTCATAATTGATGAATTAAATATTTTTGCATGAAGAAAATAGTGTATTATTAATTGAATATTTGGCATGCTAAATAGATTAATTGTAGTTTCTAAAATTTCATTTTAGAATTATTATGTAATTATTGGATAGTTGTCAAACGTACCACTAAGCTAGTAGCTTAGCGCGTGTGTTTCACGCGCAGATAAATAGAAGTAGCTGTTCCGATAGGGCGACCGAAGAAGAGGGAACCCCAAGATCAGATTGCAGCAGTCTAGTTCTTTTTGTATGTTTTGAAAATGATGTTGTAAAAATTAAGTTTTAAGAATTTTGTTGATGTAAATTTGTGGCTTGTAATATTTATAAGTAATGGATTTGGTAATTATATATATCTAGAATTATTGTAGTTATATTTTTAAATATCATGGTTTAATGAATAAGTTATTTTGAATCACAATATTCCCATCACTAGATATATATTTAAATGGAAAAAAAAAATATGGTGATAAATATTCCGCTAATAATAAACTCAAAAATTGAAATAAAAAAAAATATTTATACAAAATTGAGCGTTGGTTTTAAATTAAATGAGCTTAGTAGCACTTCCATATCCTATTAGCGATTAGTAGGGTAAGGGAGTGCTACATTGCTGGTGGATTACTGGAGCATGCTTACGATGCGGATCTACTGAGCACAAACAGAAAGATTGCCCGAGAGGAAGAGGTACAGGTGGTGTAATATCAGTTCAGGTTCAGAATGTCACTCGAGGCAGAGGCAGGGGACAAGGACAGTCTAGAAGTGGCAGAATTGGGCAGAGTATATCAGAATCAGTGAATAGAGCAGAAGGTAGTCGAGCCCCAGCCCGAGCATATGCCATGAGAGCTCGTGAGGAGCAGGATGCCCCGGATGTGATAATTGGTAAATTTTCTCTTTATGATACTGATTTATTTGCACTGATAGATCCGGGTTCTACACATTCATATTTATGTATGTCACCACCTAGTCACGGTAATATGGTAGCAGAGGAATTAGATTTTGATATATTAGTGACCAATCCTTTGGGTCATGGAGTGAAAGTTAGTCGAGTCTATAAAAATAGTCCAATCAAAGCTCAGAATGTAGAATTCCCAGCTAATCTAATAGTGTTGCCATTCCGTGAGTTTGATGCAATCTTGGGGATGGATTGGTTAACTCGGCATAAGGCAGTGGTGGATTGTCAGTATAGGAGAGTGACTTTCAAGAATTCAGGGCAGGATGACGTGATTGTCCTAGGCGAGAACCGACCATACTTGACTAATGTCATTTCTGTGACGAAGGCAAGTAAGCTTATCAAAAAGGGATGTGAAGCATTTTTGGCACATATTGTAGATACCAAAAAGGAGAGTCTAGATCTCAGGGAGATTCCTACAGTATGTGAATATCCAGATATATTTCCTGAGGACTTGCCAGGGTTACCACCTGTCAGAGAGATAGAGTTTGCCATTGATGTTTTGCCAGGCACAGCCCCGATATCGATCACTCCCTACAGAATGGCACCTGCTGAACTAAAAGAATTAAAGGTCCAGTTGCAAGAGTTGTTATTGAAACAAGATATTTTGAAGGAGGCTCACAACGTTATTTATGCAATGCACCTAGGAAGCAACAAAATGTATCATGACTTGAAGGCATATTATTGGTGGCCAGGAATGAAAAGAGATATCACGGAGTATACTACTAGATGTTTAACTTGTCAGCAAGTGAAGGCAGAGCATCAAGTACCAAGTGGATTATTGCAGTCTATTTCAATTCCGGAGTGGAAATGGGAAAGAGTCACAATGGAGTTTGTTTCTGGTTTGCCCTTGACACAAAAGAGGCATGATGCAGTATGGGTAGTAGTAGACCGGCTCACCAAATCAGCTCACTTTCTACTGATCAAGATGGATTATCCACTTAACCGTTTGGCAGAGATCTATGTTAATGAGATAATCCGTTTACATGGTGTGCCAGTTTCAATCATTTCAGATCGAGACCCGCGGTTCACTTCACAATTCTGGAAAAGTTTGCATCAAGGCATGGGTACTCGACTCAATTTTAGCACAACGTTCCACCCACAAACAGATGGACAATCAGAGAGGGTCATACAGATATTGGAAGATATGTTGAGGAGTTGTGTGATAGAATTTGAAGGCAGTTGGGATAAATATCTTCCATTGATAGAATTTACCTACAATAATAGTCACCAAGCCAGTATCGGTATGGCACCATATGAAGCCTTATATGGGAGAAAATGTAGAATGCCTCTAGGTTGGACCGAGCTTAGTGAAAAGAAAGTAATGGGTCTAGATCTAGTTCAACAGACAGAGGAAAAAGTGAAAGTAATAAGAGATAGACTAAAAGCTGCTGCTGATAGACAGAAATCATATGCAGATTTGAAAATGAGAGATATTGAATATACAGTTGGTGACAAAGTGTTCTTAAAAATCTCACCTTGGAAAATGATTTTCCGATTTGGAAAGAAAGGAAAGTTGAGTCCTATGTTGATTGGACCATACGAGGTACTTGAACGCATAGGTCCAGTGGCGTACAAATTAGCTCTACCACCAGAGTTAGACAAGATTCACAACGTATTCCATGTGTCCATGTTGAGAAGATATCGATCAGATCCATCTCATATCATATCAACAGAACCTATAGAGATACGACCAGATTTAACTTATAAAGAGGAACGAGTGGAAATTTTAGCTCGAGAAATGAAAGAGTTACGAAACAAAAAGGTACCATTGGTGAAGGTCCTGTGGAAAAATCACAAGTCAAAAGAGGCAACTTGGGAAAATGAAGAGGTGATGAAGGCTCAGTATCCACAATTATTCCACTCCAGCTAAAAAGGTAAATTTCGAGGACGAAATTTTTTTTAAGGAGAGGAAAATTGTAATGCCCGATATTTTAGGCCACAGTCACGGTTGACCGAAATCCGGCGCGCTGAACCAATCGGGGTCTAAATTTGGACATGAAAGAAATAAATTTAAATAATAATAAGATGGGAGAAAAATATTTTGAATATTATTAATTGAGAATTTTGAAGTTTGGAATTAAAATTGGGAAAAAAAAATTATTTTTCGCTGAACGAAATTTGGAATTGCAGTGTTTTTGGCACAAAAATTCTAAGAAGGCATAAAAATGGAATATTCTTTATCTAAGGAAAGGAATATTCTTTTGATTAAAATAAAGTAAGAGTGATTTAAATTAATGGACCAATAGGAAGCAAGATTAGTAACTAATCCTAACCACCCACCTAATCCAACTATAAAAAGTCAAATTTTCACTTTTTTTGACCATTCTTCTTCTTCTTCATCTTGACCAAACTCATTTCTCTCTCTTTTCTTCTTCTTTGCCGTGAGCTTCTCCTCTCCCATTTACTTTTGTTTTTCTTTCTTCAAATCAAGCTAAGATTAGATGAAAAAAAAAGGGGATTAAGGCAAGATCATGAAGAAAGTGAAGTAAAGTGAGCAAAACTAAGGAAGAGGAAGGAAGAAAGGAAGAAAAAAAAAAGAGTTTTTAGCCATTTGGAAGATCATCAAAGGTGAGTTTAGATTTTCCATCTCCTTACTTTCTTCTTCTCTTTTCTTTGAGTTTGAGGTTAGTTGCCATTATAGCTAGTAAATTAGGGTTATTAGTATGCTAATGGTGATTAAGGGTGGATTAGTGTGATTAGTGTAAAATTTATTGTTAGGGCAAGGAAGTGAACAACCTTTGAACCAAAATCAAAGGGGAATTAAGGGCAAGGAAAAGGCTATCTAAGAGGAAGAGAAAAGTGAAGAAAAATAGAACTTTGAGGTATGTACATTTGGCAAAAATTCAATATATAAAAGTATTGATTTTGATTTTGTGATGTAGTGAATTTATGTATGAAATTCTGAACATTTGATTGAGTGATTAAATGATGCCATGAATGTGAAAATAAAGACTAGAAAATGAGGTTGATGCATGAAAATGGAAAATGTATGAATTATTTGATGTGCTGGAAAATTCGTCTTATGAACAGTGTCTAGTGTTTTGGTCATAACTTGAGTTCTGGAAATCATTTCTGAGTGATTCTTGCTGGATTGGAAATTTAAGACATAGGGCTTGAACTTTCATTCAGACATTAGACCTAAATATGCCTGAAATTAGGTGACAAATGGACTCAAACTTTGAACTAGAAATCTGTCCAGAAAAAAAAATACTGGGCAGATTGCAGTGAACATAGGTTGGAAAACAATTCATAACTTTTGCTAAGAAATTATTTTTAATGTGATTCCAGTTGGAAATTAAATATAAGACATGTACCTGAATTTTTATAGTTGATCACTTGTCCAAATTCCATCTAGAAATGGATGAAAAAGATATAGAAAGATAAGGCAGAAATCTGTCCAGTAAAATACTGGGCAGATTGCAGCGAACGTAACTTAGGAGAAAATTTATAACTTTTGCTAAAAACTTTTTTTTGATGTGATTCCAGTTGGAAATTAAAGATAAGATATGTACCTATATTTGTTTAGATGATCACATGTCCAAAATCTATCTAAAAATAGACGAAAAATGCAGAGCAACATAAGGTAGAAATACTGTCCAGAATAGGACAGCTGGTAGAAATGTGTTGATTGTTGATTTATGTGTTAGAAAATGTATTGATTGAATTTTTCTTATAGTTATAATGATTAAATGAGCTAGTATGAGGTTGTAAAATATTGAATGAGAATTATTGCATTTATATGGAATTTATATTAATATTTTCCTACATAATTTATGCAAATATGAATAAAGGTAACAAATGTAATTTAAGCCCTATAACATCTAGTCGAGAACTAGAAATTAGGATAAGTTGGCATGCCAATAAAAGGGTAGAAATGTAGGCACTAAATATAATAGTGCTGAGTTAAAATTATGTAGGCATTAAAAATAATAGTGCTGAGTTGAAATTTACTTAGACACTAAGAATTAGTGCTGAGTTCGAAATTTACGTAGGCACCAAAAAGGTGCTGAGTTGTTATTGAAAATGTAGGCGTTAAGCGCCGAGTTATAAAATAATTATGTAGGCGCCGAGTATACTGCCGGAGAGCAGAAACCCTGTATCCAGTGTTTAGTTCCGGTCTAAGATGTCGTAGGCTATTAAATAAATAACAGAAAAAAATGTGAAGTATGAAATTCATATTGTAAATTTTATATCTTGTATTGTTAAAATTTCAAGCATGCTTAATGAATAAAATATCATAATTCATGAATTAAATATTTTTGCATGAAGAAAATAGTTTATTATTAATTGAATATTTAACATGCTAAATAGGTTAATTGTAGTTTCTAAAATTTTATTTTAGAATTATTTATGTAATGATTGGATTGTTGCCAAACGTACCACTAAGCTAGTAGTTTAGCGCATGTGTTTCACGCGCAGATAAATAGAAGTAGTTGTTCCGATAGGGCGACCGAAGAAGAGGGAACCCGAAGATCAGATTGCAGTAGTCTAGTTCTTTTTGTATGTTTTGATAATGATGTTGTAAAAATTAAGTTTTAAGAATTTTGTTGATGTAAATTTGTGGCTTGTAATATTTATAAATAATGGATTTGGTAATTATATATATCTAGAATTATTGTAGTTATATTTTTAAATATCATGGTTTAATGAATAAGTTATTTTGAATCACAATATTCCCATCACTAGATATATATTTAAATTGAAAAAAAAAATTTATACAAAATTGAGCGTTGGTTTTAAATTAAATGAGCTTAGTAGCACTTCCATATCCTATTATCGATTAGTAGGGTAAGTGAGCGCTACAAGTTTGGTAATTGGTGTCGCTATGCTTGAAAATCCCTTCACATACCTTATGTAGTAGTCAACTAATCCAAGGAAACTTTGGACTTCTGTCACATTGCGGGGTGGCTTCTAACTCATAATCGCTTCTTTTTTCCTACGATCCACATGGATTCCTTCAACTGACATAATATGCCCTAAGAACCTACTATTCTAAATTTTCCTTTAAAGTCTGAAGTACTATTCTGAGATGTTTGTCATGTTCTTCTTTGTCCCTTGAACCCAGGGCTTGGTCACAACCGAATCAAATAAGTAAAGCATTTGCATATGTAAACAGTAATGATTATATGTTTCAACTTTATTGATATTTATATGATTTGGATGAATGGAATGGAATACATGTTATGTGTTGGATTTGTAATTTATTACTGTAAGTTGTTTGGTACTTTAGAGCTCATTGGATAATTATTCTCACTAAGCCGCAACTCATCAATTTGCATCATTTTTCAAGTAAAGAAAAGTGATAACTCATTTTGAGTAGCGTATAGAAGACATGGAGCACAGGTCACTGTCCGAGCCTCATCACTCTCTCCTTGCATTCCACACAAGCATGAAAATATGTCATTTGCATTTTGTATTTTCGTGTTTGAATATGTATATTCATTTTGGAATGGGTTTTAAAAATGTATAAATGAAAGCAACTTGTAAATACTTATGTGCAAAGTTTATGTTTTAATATATGTGATATATCATATTGTGGTGAAAGCCTCAGTGTTGACTTGCAAAGTCATTGAATGATATTACAGGATATGAGACTTGCAAAGTCATTGAATGATATTACAGTATATAAGACTTGCAGAGTTATTGAATGATATTACAAGATATAAAAAAATTTTACTATCAATGTTAACAGGATATTTTGTCTTTCCAGCATGTTATGTGTGATTATTTGATACAGGGATAGGTTATACTTAATTGGATAAGGTGTGACATAACAGAACAACAATTATTTTTGATCTTTAATCTTGTTGTAGCCTTGTTCATTAATTATTTTTCAACAATCTTATACTTTTTGTGACAACTTAATTGCTCATAACTTCTTAGTATTGTACGTTGGCGAGTGTTTTTCATTGTAATCAATTACTCAAAACTGAGCTTGGGTATATTCGGTTAAGAGTGAAACATTTTTAAAGGATTTATTGTGTGAGCCATAAAACACAAGGAATTGATTTTTGTGTGAGCCGTTGAAAACACAAGGGAATCACTAGGTTAGGTGTTAGCCATTGAGAGAAACACCATAGTTGGGAGTGAGCTTGAAAAACTCCATTGTAACACTTAGTGTGTTAGTGAAATACCCAATTGAGATTGGGGAGAGGAGTATGGTTTGTTAATACCCGAACCTCTATAAATCTTGTGTGTGATATCTCTCATTCCTTCCTCTATTTTATTTATTTCACACTTTCAATTAAGCAAATTTTTATTTGTTAACCAATTCAACCCATTTCTTGGTTTATTGTTTGGGAAACAGTTGGTATCAAAGCTTGTCCTGCAATGAAGCCTAATAAGTGCTAACAAAGATCAAGAAATGACCAATGCAGGATCCCAAAGTCTCAAGCATTACTTTGATGGAGCGAACTAGGCTGATTGGAAATTCCGGATGGAGACATATCTCGATAGTGAAGGAGTTGAAGTTTGGGATAGTGTTTGAAAAGAATGGACACCACCAACCAAGAAAGGAGTTGATGGTGAAGAAAAATTCTTTCAAAAGATGATTGGACTAAGCTTCAACGAAGAGCTAATTTCAAAAACAAAAAGCCAATGACAATCCTTGCAAGCTCTTTATCTATTGAAGAATGTAGTAGAATCCAACATTGTCCTATCGCATATAGCATGTGGAAAACATTAGAGAATTATCATGAAGGAATCATGCAAGTAAAATCCAAGAAGATTCAACTTCTTACTTTGGAATATGAACTCTTCAAAATGAAATCCAATGAATCCATCACCGACATGATGAACCGTCTTCTAGCCATCATCAATGGCATGATAAAGCTTGGAAAGCACTTGAGCTTGGAAGATGTGAACAACAAAATTCTAATAAGCCTTCCTCTCAAAGACTATGGTTTAAGCGTTGCGGGTATAGAAGAGGCCAATGAAGACATGAGCATCATGCCTACCGATGTGCTTATTGGCAAACTTCTAACGCACGAGATGGTGGTAAAAAGAGAGAGAACTTGAAGCTAAACTAGAAAAGAGAAAGCCTTTAGCACTCAAAGCCTCTACTTCAAAATCTCAAGAGGTAATTGAAGATGATGAAGAGAAGATGAGAATGAGGACATTGCCATGCTCTCAAGCATAATAAAAAAATGATTGAAAAGAGACTTGGCAAACAAAGAACCTTCAAAGACTCTTCAAATGACTCTTAAAGAAATAAAGAGGAGGTAAAGTGTTATGAATGCGGGAAGAAAGGACGTATCAAACCAAAATGTCCAAAGCTCAAGAAACACAAGAAAAGATTTCAAAAAGATGATGGGGAGAAAGGTCACAAAGCCATTGTCATTTATGATATGTCGTTCCCAAGAAACAACCTCTGCTCTCATCACGCTCCTTTGAATGGAGTTGTATCAAGACTCTTGGTCTTAAAATTGGCATGATCAAACAACTACAAGCATGTCATCTCTGAGATTTTATGGACATCTATCGTCCAACACTAAGGAAACCCACTATTGAGTTCCTCAACACGTTGTAGGTCTTACCCACTAGAACCGTCAAATTCCAGCTATGCAAGCATACTTGCACTCTGTCTGCAGCAGAATTTGGCATCATTTTCAAGCTCCCTTCTGATGGCATCCTCAACAAGAGTGAGGTAAAGGTCTATGCCCAACCAGCTTGGACACATTTTGGCACAAAATGAGCTGGGATGTGAAAAAGATGAAGAGCAACCATCTTTTGACTCCTGTGCACAAGTATATACATAGGTTTCTCACCTATAGTATATTTGCTCGTGGGGATAGCAACGGTGCTATCAGGAATTCGAAGCTCTTTTTGTTGGAAATGGAAAGTAGAGGACTGACTGTAGCCCTATCACGATGGTTCGCAAATCACCTCATCTCCATCGCAACGAAGCCGTCAAAAGACATTTTGATTGGAGGATATGTGACACACCTTGCCATTGATCTAGGTTATTTGAGCCTCGACGAACATATCTACACTCTCATTTCGAAACATCCAATAGAGTCATTTATAAAAATGGGAGCAGCTGCCCGTATTCTTCATGAAGGAGAAGTCTACTACCGCTTCACCACTTTTGCTTGTGAAATTGATTGGGAAGAAAATGACTCCAAAGCTTTCAAAGCTGGTCTCTAGGGTGTCCAGCAACAAAAGCGAGCCTGTGTTGAGACATCGACACCGGCAGCGGAGGATGTTGGTTAGACATCAACCTTTTCAACATGCACCTTGGCACAACAGGTTGTTGATCTTCTAGCACCTCGCCTTGACATGATATAGGCTTCCATCGATGAGAGGTTGGAGAACCTTAAAGACTTTATGGAGTCTTGTATGGAAAGCCTTAAGGCAGAGGTAGCAAGTCTTACATATGATTTGTCAGGCTTTAAGCCTACTTAGAGTCCTAGTTATCTTGTAGTAGCTTTACCTTTGTTGTAATAGAACTTTATCATTAAGCATTTTCATTTTCATTAATCCTTGACCTTTAATTTTTAATACAACTACCTTATTTACATTTCAATCTTTTTGTTGCTAATAAAGGGGGAGAAACAAGCAAATATGTGTTAAATATATGATAACATGAATATGCAATATGCAATGTGTGGTTATATAATGAAATATGCAAATTTTATTTCAATTGATGATATGCATAAGCTATACCTCACATCAACCTCACATATACCTTGCAACTTGAACTTATTTGAACTCATTTTATTTAATGCATAAGATATACTTAACATATATCTCTCATATACTTTGAATACACTTAGTTATACATGTTTTATGTTATGAGATATACTTAAGATATACCTTGCATATACCTTATTAGTTTCCAAATACCTTTGCTATATTTCTTTCAAATCTTGCACTTTATTATTTTATCTTTAGCATCTTTTAAGGGGGAAACTTCTCAAAAGCACATATTGCTAGATTATTTATCATCATAAAAAATTGGAAGATTGTTGAACCTTGAGGGGGTATTTCTGTCATTTTGATGATAACAAATAAAATAACCATAATGTATTTAACAATCTTTGTGTTCTAAGTGTGTTAAACAAGAAATAATTTGATTAGAACATGAAGCAAAATTGAAAGACAACTTTTAAAGATAAAAATATAAGAAATAGCAAAGTGTCATGCCTGTGAATATAGCTTAGCGCTAATTCTCCACCATTCAAAGTTTACAGCCATGAAAGATCAAACCAACCATTAATGACCAACAAGTCACGCTCGTGACTAAACATTTCCAATTCTTCTAGAGAGTGTAATGGCCAGAGTCACCACTTGGACCACATCTTTTGTTTAAATTTTGAAAAATCGAACTTTAATTGAAATGACTCAAACAATGCTCAATGACTATGGATTACCAACCTACTTTTGGGCTGAAGCCACCAATACTGCATGTTATATTTTAAATCGAGTTTTTCAAAAGACCACTTTTAAACAAAACTTCTTTTGAGTTATGGAATGGAATAAAACCCATGATATCCTACTTTAGAGTATTTGGATGCAAGTGTTTTATATTAAACACCAAGGACAAACTTGGAAAATTTGCCTCTAAGTCCAATGAAGGTATCTTCTTAAGATTCTCTACAACTAGCAAAACTTATAGAGTCTTTAATAAAAGGTCTTTAGTTGTTGAAGAGTCTATGCATGTTGTTTTTGATGAATCTAGTAAGCTTGATCTTGTGAAAGGTAGTGTTCTTGATGACATTGTAGGTACAATGGAGAAGCTAGATCTTGATCATGAGAAAGATGATGATGATCAAGAGAAATAACAACAAGATGTCTCTCTACTTCAAGCTCAAGAGCAAGACAACCAAGAGCTTCCAAAGGAAAGGAAAATGTGACATCTCGCCTATATAATAGGAATAATCCCATTACATAAGCAGAATGACACTGACAATCTGAATGAAACTAGCCTGAATTTAAAATTTTCATTTAATAACTAATTTGACATTTTTTTTTATTTGAATATACATATGGATTCAATTATCAAATACATCATCATGTTACATAAATATTATACTTCATTATAACTATCAAAATTAATGGCTTTTACCTTACATCTAACTATATAGATATAATACCAAAATACAAAATATGTTTTTAACTATATATAAGACATGTCTAACAAACCCCTATGCATGATAATGAAGAAAATGCAAAAATAATATGCATTCGACCCTTAACTAGTTCTGACGCGTCTCCTTTAGTATGGGCTTATACTTCCTCTATCAACTTCACAGTTTACTACTTGCAAGCTTCAGTTCATGTACAGGAAAAACCCACGCTAAGCCATTTCTAGCTTAGTGGTACATATAAGCATTTAAGTTTTCCCATGCAGTCACACAAATGTGGGTCATAATATAAGTTAAATAAATCATTACATAAAATTTAGAAAATATTATAATAATAAAATTTATGTTCCATTATATTATCATTATATTTGTATCAGGAAATGAACTATATATATCCAACCATATGTAATATATAAAATATTAAGCATTCTACCTCCTCTCATGTTTCCATAACTCATTTTAATTTAATTAATTTCCCTAAAATTATGATTGTTTAGCTAACTCAAATCTCAATCCATATAAGCATAAATATTTTAATATATAGTTACCAAAATGCATGGTAGATAATTCATAATACAATACACAATATTCCAACATACATTATACAGGGACAACCACATGATTATACAATATTACCAAATTCATTGATATATATATATATATATATTACTCAATTATAAATTTAGCTTACCTTAATAAATATTTATAATTCATGTTATTTCACACATTTTATCTTTCAACGTGTACATGTATGTCTTTTAATTAATTTATATATAATATTTTAATATAAATAGCCCAAATCTCATTCCCGCACTGTCCGGATATAGAGTGTGTAGTAGGGCCGCTCGCGGAGTTTAAGCACCCTACTCACTATAGTCTCAAGTCAAGAGTGCTTTCGGAGATTAAGCCTTATGACCGAGTATATTCACATTATCTGTGTACAATTAGGACAGAGGTGCTCTCAGAGCTAATACCACCCTGTTCCTAAACCATATCAATATCGGTACTGTAATGCCCCAGCAATGGCAATTAAGGTTATTACTTATTTATTTTTTTATATATTAATTTGCTGGAATCAATATTCCCTTTACATTTCATATATATTCCATTATATATAACCATTTAAGTAATATCGACATACTTTAATTAGTTTTCTATACAATCAAAGCCAACAAATCTTTTAATACATAACCAAAATTTATAATAACTTCATGAGTCCAAGTATGCCATATAATCTCTCTTTTCATATCAAATACATATGTCATACATGACTTTCTAACTTCACTCTTTATTGTCCTAATTATTCAATAATTAACATTAATAATTATCTCATTTTTAATCAATCATATACTAATCCATATTGAAAAATATATTATGTTACATATTCTACATTCACACCCTTTAACACACATTTACAATCTTAAACCAAAATTTCCTACATTTTATCAATCAATTATTCATCCATATGTCTATACATGCATTAACAGGAAGTTTCATTAATTAAGCACTAAATTCATTTCATATTTACACATTTTAATACATTATTCAAATATGCAACTTATTCAATTAACACACAAGCATGCAACAAGGCAAACTAAAATGCATATATGTACAAACCTCAATGGAGCTTTTTCAAAAATCTAAAATTTGGAGCTTATATACTTTTATTGCTCTTCTTCTTGTTGAGATCCTAATTCGAAAGTATAAATAATTAATACATTGATAAAATATTTATTCTTAAGATAGTTTAAATAAATAACTACAATTTCTTTTAAGTGGAACAAAACCTCTTAGGATTATTGGATCAATAACTTTTTCTACACTTATCCAATTTATATGATTCTTAATCCTAATTAAATTTAACATCTAAAACTAAAAAATACTAAAATTTCAAAATTGTTAAACCATTACATGATGTTTGGTATAATATTAAATGTTGCTCTGATCTCTGCCCTTAAGCAGTTTCGGGGTACCGTATTTAAAAATTCATATCTTTCAATGTGTAGCTTCAATTATTATGAAACTTTTTTACAGTTATTTAAGTTAATTTGTAACATTTTTCATGTTTAGCTCATTTCTAGATTCGCTCTCTAAGATTCTCAAATACTAGAGGATCTATAACTGGTTTAACATAGAGTATCAACCCGACCAGTTCAATTGCTTAGCTCATAACTCACAAAATACATAACATTTTAAGGTGAGACTTTTACAGAAATTTAGATAAGACATAGGAATAAAACTTTTATGTTTTGAACTTTGGCTAATTCGATCTAAAAAGAGGTCAAAGATAAGGATGAATTTACTGGAGTTGTATAGGTATATGAAACCAACTCAATCAAGGCACAATCATATTTCATTAAAGTATAACTCAACCTACACAATAGATATTTATACGAAATTTTGAAGAAACCTAAATAACACATATACCTACAACTTTCATGTTTTACAAACCACATATTCAGCCATTAAAATGATCAATTTAAATAAAAACCGTAGGTTATTTAGTTGATATGTCTCCCTGAAATAGTTTCACTCCAATGACCATTTCTCTTCATATAGTCAAAATCATTCAATAAAATTTGACAGAAAGATACATAAGACATATAAAAACAACTTTTATGTTTTACACCTCCTCAAATTCGATTCATAGGGTACTGAAAAAAATGAACGAAGTACACTGCAGAATATAATCTTAAAAACTCTAACAACACAATAATAAGGGAAAATATATTACTTACCAAGATCAGAAGTAGAGGATGAAGATTTTGGGGCTATGATATGGAGGAATGAAAGGGATGAAGAAGAAGAAAAATAAGAAGAAAAAGAAGAAGAACAGAGGTGAAGTTGGAAGAAATGGGGTAAAGTCTTAATTGACTTCTCCTCCCCTCCCTTATTCCCGATTTTAGTCTTCCTTTTTTTTAATTTAATTTTCTTCTTATTATCATCTTCATTATTATTATTATTATTATTATTATTATTATTATTATTATTATTATTATTATTATTATTATTATTATTATTATTATTATTATTATTATTATTTTCGTATATTTACTTATATCTAGTCCTTTTAAATTTTTACCAAAAATATAATTTAATTATGTGGTGTAATTTAATCATGTTTTTCCTATTTACACCATATATTTATTCTAATTAAACTCTAATTAGTGGACATTACAATTCTCTCCCCCTTAAGATGTTTCGTTCTCGAAACATACTTGATACATTGCAGTTGAACAATTGGGGAGTAGTGTGTTTTAATCAAATTTATATTGTCTATCAATTAATTTAATTAATGATTCCATCTATTTTAATCTCTATTATCTATCATGTTTTATCCAATTTACACCACATATTTATTCTAATTAAACTCTAATTAGTGGGTGTTATAATTAATGACAAAGAATCACCCCAAGGAACAAATCATTGGTCATCCTACTAAGGGTGTAAGTACTATATCTCATTTCAAACTCATATATTCTAACATTGCTTTTGTCTCTCAAATTGAGCCTAAGAATATTGATGAGGTTCTTAATGATGAAAGTTAGGTGATTGCTGTGCAAGAGGAACTTAACCAATTTGAGAGAAGTAAAGTATGGACCTTAGCTCATAGACCCAAAAACCATCAAATCATTGGTAGTAAATGGGTGTTTAGAAATAAGTTAGATGAATAAGGCTCAATTATTAGGAATAAAGCAAGGTTAGTTTCCAAGGGTTATAATCAAGAAGAAAGTATAGATTATGATGAAACCTATGCTCCGGTAGCTAGATTAGAATCCATAAGAATACTTTTAGCATTTGCAAGCCATATTTTCAAATTGATGTCAAAAATGCTTTTTTAAATGGTTTTATAGAAGAGGAAGTTTATGTAGAACAACCTCCGGGTTTTGAAAGCCATAATATGCCTAATCATGTTTTTAAACTTTCAAAGGCCTTATATGGATTAAAACAAGCTCCAAGAGTTTGGTATGGAAGACTAAGTTCTTTTCTTTTACAAAATAATTTTTCTAAAGGACATGTTGATACAACCTTGTTTATTAAAAAGCATAAGCATGACATTTTAATTGTTCAAAATTATGTTGATGATATAATATTTGGGTATACTAATGAATTGCTTTGCCAAGAATTTTCTAAGTGTATGACTAGGGAATTTGAAATAAGCATGATGGGTGAACTTAAGTTCTTTCTTGGTATACAAATCAAGCAAAGCAATGAGAGCATATTCATCAACCAATCTAAGTACACCAAAGAGTTAATCAAGAAATTGGGAATGGAAGGATGCAAAAATGCTAAGACTCATATGAGCACATCAACAAAATTAGACAAAGATGAGAAGGGCAAGAGCATAAATGAAAAGCTCTATAGAGGTATGATCGGATCACTTTTATACCTTACTGCTTATAGGCTCAATATTATGTATAGTGTATGCTTATGTGCTAGATTTCAATCTTATCCTAAAGAATCACATTTGAATGCTGTAAAAAGGATTTTAAAATACTTAGATGACAAATTGCATCTAGGCTTATGGTATCCTAGAAATTCATCTTTCTATATAATGGGATATTCGGATGCAGATTTTGTCTGTAGTCTTTCGGATAGAAAAAGTACCTCAGGCACTTGTCACTTTATTGGCGAATGCTTAGTTTCTTGCTTTAGCAAGAAATAAGATTCAGTTCTCTTATCTACCGTTGAAGTAGAATATGTGGCAGGAGGGTGTTGTTGCACTCAAATCCTATAGATGAGACAACAACTTAAGGATTATGGTTATAGTTTGGACCATATACCCATTAGATGTGATAACACTAGTACCATAAATCTATCTAAGAATCCCATTTAACACTCTAGAAGTAAGCATATTGATATTAGACATCATTTTCTTAGGGATCATGTTCAATATGGAGATGTTGTGTTAGAATTTATTAATACAAATAATCAATTGTCAGATATCTTTACCAAACCTCTTAATGAAGAAAGTTTTTGTTTTATAAGAAGAGAGCTTGGTATTCTTGATGGATCAACTTTGTCTTAATTTTACATGCCAATTATATGTTATGTGAACCTTGAATATTAATTCCTCCGTATGATGCTTTATACTTGAATAATTTTATGGTATGAAATGGTTAAAATGAAATAAATATATGTTTTAAGGGATAGAAACTTTTTTTGAAATCTTCTAATTTTGTTTTAGACTTAGTTTTATTTTTTGAAGATATGAGGTGATTCACGCCCATGACATATATTCACGACCATGAACTTAATAGCAAAAAGTTCCAGTAGCTTTCACATTTTGCTTCATGACATGCTTCATAGGTAGAAGTCGTGAAGACTGAGTTTCATGCCCGTTGCTCTATTTGTCACACTTGTGGAAAGCTTTCCTCACGCCCGTGACATATCTTCATGACCGTGACCAAAGACAACAAATAATTCCAGAACCATTCACGCTTTGTTTCACGCCTTGCTTCATAGGTAGAAGTCATGAAAACTAAGTTTCACACCCGTGACAATATTTGTCACTCCCGTGAAAAGCTTTATTCACGTCCGTGAGTGTTTAATGTCACAATCGTGACATGATTCATCTTCTTCTTCACAGCTAGAGTGCCTCTTCAACAAACCATGACCCCGATTATTTATGCCTGTGACTGGGTATTCACGGCCATGAATTTACGCTCGTGACTGGGTATTCACAGCCATGAATTTACGCCCGTGACTGGGTATTCACGGCCGTGAATCGATCAATTACAAAACAAAATTTTCTATCTTTTCTCATTTCCATCTCTACAAATTCTCTTATTTAACACTCCCATTCAATATTTCTCACAAATTTCGGCCTCCCCACCTATTTTTCCCTTTATAAAACCCTCTCAAAACTCTTTTTCTTCAAAGAATCACAAATGTTCTCAGGGGTTGCAATCCTATTTCGAAAATTTCTTCTCCTTCCCTTGTTCAAAGCCATCAAATGGAATATAGTTCTTCCAAAGGCATTAGGAAGAAATCACATGCTTCAAAATACCACACCGATTAACTACTTAACGTCATTTCAGATCATTGCCATCCACGATATGTTGTTCTCAAGAAATGACCTCTACTCTCATCACGATCTTTTGAGTGGAGTTGTATCAAGACACTTGGTCGTGAGACAAGCATGATTGAACAATTACAAGCTTGTCACCTAAGAGAGTTCGTGGACATTTATCGTCCAATGCTAAGACTTTATGGAGTCTTGTATGGACAGACTCGAGGCAAAGGTAGCATGCCTTAGGGATGATTTGTCAGGCTTGAAGCCTACCTAGAGTGCTAGTTTTCTTGTAGTAGCTTTACTTTTGCTGTTATTTATCTTTTTTTTTTTTTGCATTCTAATTTCAATGTAATCATTCTCTTTTAATTTTTAATACAATCATCTTATTGATATTTTCATTTCTTTTTACTAATGACAAAAGGGAGAGAACCTAGCATATATGTGATCTATACATGAATATGATTAAGCAATATGAAAAGTGTGGTATGAAATATGTAAATTTTTTTAATTAAGATATAATTAAGATATACCTTGCATATACTTTGCAAACTTGAACTTATTTGAACTTATTTTAAAGCATAAGATATACTTAACATATATCTCACATATACTTTGAATACACTTGGTTATACATGTGTTAATTGATGAGATATACTTAAGATATACTTTGCATATACCTTATTAGTTTGCAAATACCTTTTCTATATTTCTTTCTAATCTTGCACTCTATTATTTTATCTTAAACACCTTTTGAGGGGGAGACTTCTCAAAAGCACATATTGCTAGATTATTTGTCACCATCAAAAAGAGGGAGATTATTGAACCTTGAGAGGTATTTCTATCATTTTGATGATAACAAATAAAATAGCAATAATGTATCTAACAATGTTTGTGTTCTAAGTGTGTTAAACAGGATATAGTTTGATTAGAACATAAAGTAAGATTGAAAGACAACTTTTGAAGATGAAAATCAAAGGAAAAGCAAAGTGTCATGCCCGTGACAATTATGTCATGACCATGAATATAGCTTAGCACCAACTCTCCAACATTCAAAGTTCACGACCATGAAGGATCAAACCATGTCATATCCACTAATTTAAACCTAAGTCACGAGAGTTGTTAAATCGAATAGTCGGTTTGACCGAAGTCTAAATTTGGATTTTTATCGAAAAATAATTAAAATAATGGCAATTAAGTATGAAAAATATTTAATAAAGTGTTCAAAATATTTTAAGATTTTAAATTTCAGTAAAGGACTAAATTGTAAATTTTGAAAATTTAGGGGTCAATTTGTAATTTATTAAAAATTGGAGGATTAATTGGGATAACCATCAATTAAATGCATGATTGGGACATTAAACACATGGAGTGGGCTGGCCACACCAAGTGGCACATTTTAAGAAGCCAATTAACATGCATGAACACATTAATTAGTCATTAAATTCACAAGGTTTATGTGCCCCCATTATTAATTAACTTTGTCATCTTTCTCTTAATTGCTTTCTCTTTCTTTCTTATCACTTAGTATCTAGAACACTCTATTATCCACACTAGCCCCACGTTTCCCCTTGTTCTTCCATAGCTAAACCTTGTTCTAAGAAGAGAAAGTGAGAAAGAGAGGGAGAAAGGCATGGAAGAGTAGATTTCATGCAAAAATTGATCATAAGAAAGGTAGAGATTAAAACATATTATGAAAAAAGAGAGATTTGATGAAAGGAAGTTTTAATTATCTCTTTGATGTTTTAGGAACTCAAATTGACAATGAGCTAGCTCAAAGGAGCAAAGGAAAGGAGAAAGAGAAGTAAAGAGAAAGAAAAAGGGAAAAGTAGAGGTTTGTGCATAACCTAAGACAATAGTCTATTTTATTTTTTTTAGTTGCATGATTTGATTATTTGGCATGTTGATAATTCTGAATGAATAGTATTTTGTGATGAAAATCTTGGGGATGCATGGTTGCTAGACTTAGGATTTAATTTGATAAAAATTGAATATGATTAGTTTGTATGTCCTTTGCTGGAAATGGATGAGCAGTGAGTACTTAAACTATTATAACTTAATTTCTGGAATTCGGTTTTATATGTTCTTTATTGGATTTGAAAGCTAAGACATAGGGCTATAATTTTTATTTAGACCATAATATCTGAATATATCTGTAATCATCTAGAAAAATTCATAAAGTTCAGACTTAGAATCTGTCCTGAAAATTCTAGGCAGAATTGTTAGTGACCAGTTAGTGTTCATTTTATTATATCTTTTAATAAAGAAGTCAGAATTAAGTGATTCAAGTTGAATATTAAAGTTAGGATCCAGACTAAAATTGTTCAGAAGACTTTGTAACTAAATTCAAATTGTAACATGACCAAAATTAAGGTCCAAAATAGAGAATGAAATCTGCCAGTGACAGGGCAACATATGAGTTATGGAATTTAAAGAGTAAAATGATGTGAACCTTATTATATTATGTAAATATTATTTTTAATTGAGTGGTTATGTGATTATTTTAAGTCTTTAAATGCATGAAAAGTGTGAATTTAATTGCTATGAATTTTAATGAGATTGTGTAAGCCCTAGAACACCTAACTTGAACTAGACTTAGGATAGTTTGGCATGCCAGACAAGGGGGAGTATGATTAAATCCATTAATGGTATGATTATTTATGCTGGGTATGACATTATTATCTATGGCGGGTATGACATTATTATCTACGCCGGGTATGACACTGTTATCTATGTCGGGTATGACATTGTTATCTACGTTAGGTATGACACTATTGTGAAGTCGGTAATGACACTTATATGTGCAAATCATATTGCCCGGGAGGGCACTCCTAAGTGTCTGGATGGTAACTCTGTTATCCTAGTTAGGGGTTTATAGGTGTTTTGGGCATAAATAAAGAAGTTATGGAAAATAAATGGATTATTGAAAATAAAAATGGAATTATGAATTGTGACAAGGAGAAAACAATTATCTAGTGTTATAGGCAATAAAAGGCTATGGATAATAATGATTTTATAAAGTAAATTAAATATGAGATATAAAAGAATAAAATGAATCGATATTATTACATTCCAATTCCTTCCCCTAGAGGACGAATTTGGTATTTGGATATTATTTCTATCAATGATTTGGCCTGAGATGAATCTTGGAGATTTCCACCCTTTAACTCCTATAGACTAGACTTAGAAGGGATATAATGAAATTCATGAAATTCTATGATTAAATGTATGTGTGCATGAAAAGATGATTGGGTGTTATGGACATAAAAATGTATGTCAGGGTCCGATTGGTATCTACTCGTGACACTCAGAGCATATGATACATTGGGTCTTGTACATATCATAGCGTACATGATTGATCCTATAGCTAAAGCATATGGAATCAAACTCATGTGTGTCCTTTCATCTTGTGTCTTTGGACATAAAGACTTTAAGAGATTAATCCTATGGGTCATGAGAATATATCCCCTCTTCGACTGCTCCATGTTAAACCTCTTTAGCACCTTATCTATATATGTAGACTGTGAAAGACCAAGCAATCTTTTAGATATATCTCTATAAATCTTTATCCCCAAAATATAGACTGCTTCTCCAAGGTCATTCATAGAGAAATTCTTGGATAACCAAATTTTGACTAATTGTAAGGCTGAGACATCATTTCCCATTAACAATATGTCATCTACATATAACACAAGAAATACGATTGCACTCCTACCAACCTTCTTGTAAACATAAGGTTCATCCTGATTTTGTAAGAAACCAAACTATTTGATTATTTCATCAAACCGAATATTCCAACTCCTGGATGCTTGCTTTAATCCATAAATGGATCTTTGAAGCTTACATACCTTTTTGCCATCTTTGGATATGAAACCTTCTGATTGTGTCATGTACACATCCTTAGTCAGATTTCCATTAAGGAAAGATATTTTCTCATCCATTTGCCATATCTCATAATCATAATGAGTAGCAATGGCTAGGAGTATCCTTATGGATTTAAGCATAGCTACTGGGCTAAAAGTTTCATCGTAGTCAATTCCTTGTCTTTGACAATAACCTTTAGCAACAAGTCTAGCTTTATAGGTAATCACATTACCATCCATGTCAGTTTTCTTTTTGAAAACCCACTTGCACCCTATAGGCTTTATTCCTTCGGGTGGGTTAACCAAAGTTCATACTTGGTTTTCATACATAGAATCCATTTCTGACTTCATGGCTTGAAGCCATTTGTCAGATTCTGAACTATTCAGAACTTCTTCATAGATTGTAGGCTCATCTTTTTCTATGAGTAATACGTCATTCTGTTCATTAATGAGAAACCCATATCTTTCTGGAACAGTACATATCCTACTTGACCTACGAAGCTCTTGTGCTTTAGAAGGTTGAGTTGTTATATCATTTGTATGAGTAATAAGCTCGGGTTCAGGCAGTTGATCAGCATCTATTTGAGCATCTTGAAGTTCCTCAAGTTCAATTTTACTCCCACTATCTCCTTTTAGAAGGAATTCTCTCTCTAAAAAGATATCATGTCTTGAAACAAAAACCTTTTGTTCCAAGGGGTGGTAAAATTGATATCCATATGATGGTTTTGGATATCCCACAAACAAACATCGGTCAGACTTAGCTTTTAGCTTATCTGACATTGTCCGCTTCACATAAGCAGGACAACCCCAAATTCTCGTGTAAGAAAATGTGGGCCTCTTGTTATACCATATCTCATATGGAGTAACATCAAATGACTTTGAAGGAACTCCATTTAATATATAAATGGCGGTCTCTAGTGCATAACCTCAAAAGGATTTAGTCAATTTCGCATAACTCATCATAGACCTTACCATGTCTAACAAGGTTCGGTTTCTTCTTTCAGCCACACCATTGTGTTGTGGCATGTAAGGTGGAGTCTATTGAGATAAAATCCCATTATCCCTAAGATAATCTAGAAACTCTTGACTCAAGTATTCATCTCCTCGATCTTATCGAAGTGTTTTAATACTTTTGCCAAGTTGTTTCTCTACTTCATTTCTGAAATCTTTGAACTTTTCAAAAGCTTCATATTTGTATCTCATAAGATATACGTACCCATATCGTGAATAGTCATTGATAAAAGTAATGAAGTAGATGAAACCACCTCTGGCATGTGTAGACATTGGACCACATACATCTGAATGTATTAAGTTTAAAAGTCCATTAGTACATTCACCATTTCCCTTAAAGGGTAATTTAGTCATCTTGCCTAATAAGCAAGATTCACATGTGTCATATGATTCATAATCAAATGACCCCAAACTACCACTTTTGTGTAGCTTAGCCATGCGTTTCTCACTTATATGACCAAGATGACAATGCCATAAATAAGATGATTTCAACGTATCTTGTTTTTGCCTTTTATTATCATTGATGTTTAAAATTGGATTTGACATATCTAATATGTATATTCCATTGCATAATGTGCCATTAGCATAAAGAATTCCATTCAACATAATAGAACAATAATTGTTACTAAAAGCTAAAAGGAAACCGTCTTTATTTAGACTTGAAACAGAAATAATGTTTTTAGTCAAAGCAGGTACATAATAGCAATTATCCAAATTTAATATAAGCCCACTAGGGAGGGTCAATACATATGTTCCTATAGCTAATGCAGCAACCCTTGCTCCATTTCCAACGTGTAGGTCTGACTCTCCCTTATTGAGTTGTCTACTGTTCCTTAGGCCCTGCATATCAGTGCATATGGGTGAGCCACAACTGGTATCTAATACCCATATATTATTATTGGAAACAATATTAATTTCAATGACAAAAATACCTGAAGTAGATGGGGCATCAAATGCCTTCTTCTTCAAGAACTCCAAGTAAGTCTTGCAGTTTCTCTGCCAATGGTCATCCTTGCCACAATGGAAGCATGTCCCTTTTGGAGCAATCTCCTTGGCCTTCTTCTTGGCCATGCCTCCCTTAGGCTTCATGGACTTCTTTTTCTTCTTAAGGTTCTTCCTTTTAGAACTTGAAGAGTCCACCAGTATCATAGCCTTACTGTCCTTCTTGACAGATGGCTCAGCTGTATTAAACAAGTTAATAAGCTCAGGAATAGTGGTAGAGATTTGGTTCATCCTATAGTTAAGCACAAAATGTGAATAACTATCAGACAAACCGGTTAGAATTAAGTCAATACTTAATTCATGGTCCATCACAAATCCCAAGGTGGCCAACCTCTCAATATAGCCATTCATCTTCAATGCATATTGCATTGGAGATGTCCCCTCAACCATCTTAGTGCGAAAGAGTAACCTTGAAGTTTCATACATTTCAGAACGTGCTTGCTCATCAACAAGCTCTCTTAGATGGTATACTATGGAATTAGTATCCATAGCCACATGTTTCTTTTGCAACTCAGCTGACATAGTAGCAAGCATAATGCAGCTTGCCATCTCACTATCATCAAAATGCTTTTGATATGCCTTCTGAACATCTTCAGAAGCATTAACAGGAGGGGGATTAGGGAGTGCCTCATTTCGGACATAGCCAATTTTTTCGGATTTGAGAACTATTCTCAGATTCCTTAACCAATCCAAAAAATTGGGCCCAGTCAACTTATTTGATTCCATTAGTGATCGCAAATTCACACTTGTTATGATGATGATTCTAGCATCCTAGATGTAAAATAGAACATGTTAGAATGTACATAAAATGCATGTTTATTAGGTCTTTAATAAATCGCGTTATGGCTCCCACTATTTTATTACGAATCCATAACCCTCACTATGAACCCGAGAGAACTTATATAGAAGTTCTCCTAGTGGGTCGATATCCAACTAGCTAAGAATAACATTGAGGCAACTCAACAAGCTATCCTTAGTTTGGTTGGTAGGTTTCTAATCCATACCAATTGCATTATTCATGCAACTATCGAATTTTGTGTTATCAACTTATTGATGTGCGCACATACATTGGGCTATCGACTCTTGATATGTGTACATCTCATGTATACAAACCCAACTTCACCTCCAATACACATTAACCTTGGTGCTAATCCAATAAGTTAATAATATCGGTTAAGTCTAACCCATTAATCATGAAATCTAAATTCAATGGATTGAACATATTCTTATAGAGTGAGCTTGAGGTAACTCAACAACCCTAACTCTAGAAGAACTCCGGTTCTCCCCATATTAATGGAAGACATAAGACTTAATTATTTATTTAGTGAGGGATTTCTTTGTTAAGTCTGATCAAGTTATTATTTCATGCTTTTATATATCATACATTCATCACATGGATATATAAAGATAGTTACATTAACTATATGACATGATTATGGACATAACAAAGTCAATCTCTTGAGCCAAAGAGAAATTGACTAGGTCTTACTTAGGTATATGCATGAATTTACAACCCAAAATAGAAATCAAATTCCTATTTCTAAGTCTTCTTGTTTATGGTACCACCTCCTTCGCTTCTTGCTCCTTTGTATCTTCATTCTATCCTAATCCTATGTAATCTAATTACATATTTCAAATTATAGAAAACCTCAATTTACATTTGAGAGGAGTAAGATGAGAAAAGAAATACATAAGAAACAAAAAGAGGTAGGGACACGCAGACCCTATTTACCATAAATAAAATAATTTCATGCATACTCAATGACATTGGGCCTAAGTCCATAATCATCCATCATGCCTTTTCGTACACCCCTAACATGCATTCTCTAATGCACAAAATAAAATTGACAATTTTGGATTTTAATTTGTAAATCGATTCAACTCTGAAACCGAAATTGCCTATATTTGTTCTTTCGGTTAATCTAATTTTGTATGTCATTTTAAATTGGAATTTAATATTTAACCAAATTAAATTAAATTCCATATTTTCAGAAATAATTCAAAATTAATTCTCCTTAAAATCATAATTTTATGATGTTAAAATTAAACAATTTAATTTTAATATACATACCAATTTCTAGTGATACTAGAATTACAATTGCACAACTTAAATTAATTCAAAATTAATTTCCAAAAATTCTAAAAATTTTCAGAACATCAAATCATCATTCTAATCATCTTTAGGTTAGATCAAGTTCGTCAAAATAGTTTTTGCATAAACTAAAATTACTAAGACAAACGAACCAACACACTTAGACGCTCAAAATGACTAATTCGATATCTAGAATTTTTAAAATTTCAAATGCTTGAAAAATAATTTTGGCATACAACTAACATCAAAATAACATATTTTTAATCACATAAAAATTATTTCAAGGTTCTAGAAATAAAATAAACACATACCAAAAAATCAAACAAAACAACCCCACCGGGTATGCTTAAACAGTCCCCTTTTTGTGCTTGTTTGAAAAATTAATTAAAATAATTTTTCATTAATTATTGGACACTTCTAGAGGCATAAAAATATTCTCAATATGTCTAAATAATATTTTCATAATTAAATTACAAAAAAAATATAACCAGCCTCATCAATTAAGCCAAACAACAACACATGTTCATAAATAAGGGAATTTTATGAATTTTTGAAATAAATCCAAAATTAATTATTTCAATCACATTCAAATCATTTTTCAATCAAAATGATCATTCTTAATCATTCCATGATCAGATTAGAGAAAGAAAAAAGTGTGAAACATATTTTACAATTAATTTCCATTTTTCAAAACCTATTGATCCAAAATAATAAAAAATATGCAATCTCATTGCACTTTCAATTAAAATTAATTTTAATGGATACAAGGAGGCTCTGATACCAATGTTGGGTTTTAAAGAATGATTCATATTAATAAACACAGCGGAAAAATAAAATTTTCAAAATCCAAAACAAAAGATCATATTGTACCATTAAAACTAATTTATATAAATATAAATGTTAAAAATTATACCTTATAATTTTTAATTTGTTCTTCAAATCTTCACTTTGTTGGGTTGTAGCAAACCATAACAATCCACAATATGATGTCTCTAATGATAGTCCACGTAAAGAATGAAGAAGAAACTATCAAGATAAATGGTTTGAACAAATTCAAAGTGCTAGCTTTGAAAGTGTACTTGAGAGAATTTTGTTGTCTTAAAAATATTTTTTTCACAAAAAAATATTTTCATGTCTATTTTCTGCCATTCGATGTCTTTTCTATTTGAATCAAATCAATGAAAAGATGAAAAGTCAAAAATGGAGAAAAGGGAAATGAATGAATAGTAATTGGCCATAATTGGCCTAATTGAGGCCAAAATATGTCATTGGCCAACGGGTGTGAGGCAGCAGCGCGCTGGGCCTGCTGCGGGCGGCTGTTGGGCAGCCCTGTTGGCTCACTAGGCAGGCCAACAGCCTGCCTAGCCCGCGCGGGCCCGTGACCCTCCCGAACGATATTTCGTACGATCTCATAGTGATCCATCCCGAAAATAATTCTCTCATATTTTGGATCCTATCCGAGACGATTTTACTCATTCTCCATATCTTCAATGCGTGTGACCCATTAGTTCTCGGTTATGTTGGTCACTTAAATTAACAATTAATTTAAGCAGGTCATGAGTGGTATCTAGCAACACATTATGTGTCATATCCGCTAATTTAGACCTAAGACACGCGAGTTGTTTAATCGACTCGTCGGTTTGATCGAAGTCTAAAATTGGATTTTTATCGAAAAATAATGAAATTAATGGAAATTAAGTATGGAAAATATCTAATAAGGTGTTCAAAATATTTTTAAGATGTTAAATTTCGATAAAGGACTAAATTGCAAATTTTGAAAAGTTTAGGGGTCAATTTGTAATTTACCAAAAGTTTGCGAATTTATTGGGATAATCATCAATTAAATGCATGATTGAGACATAAAATGCATATGGAGGCCAACCACACCAAGTGGCACATTTTAAGAAGTCAATTGACATACATGAATTAGAAATTAATGAAAAGTTTCTAGAAAATGCTTAGGTGTCTCCATTAATTATGTAATTTTGTCACTTTGTTCTTAAGAGCTTATCCTTTCTTAATTATCCCCCTTGATCTAGAATTTTCCCATCATCAAGTGTCTTCCACATTTCTTGAAGCATAACACACCAAGTGGCAAAGTTTAGTAAGCTAATTAAGATACATGCATTTAACATTAATGAAGGTTTCTAGATTGATGCTTAGGTGTCCCTCCCATCATAATAACCTTTGTCATTTTCTTCTTGATTATTTCTTCTTCTTTCTTAATCCTTTGTATCTAGAATTTCCCATCATTGTCTTCCACGTTCCTCTTATCATACATCAAAGGAAGATGAACATATTAATTACCTAAGGAAAATATCTAGATTTTTATAGCCTATGTGTCAAAGTATTGATTAATTTTGTCTTGTTCCTCTTAATTACTCATCCTTCTTCCTTATCCTAACATCTAGAACACTCTATTCTCTAAACCAGCGACATTTATCCCTTCGACAGCTATAACCAAACATTTTTCTAAGAAGAGAAAGTGAGAAAAAGAGAGAGAAAGACATAGGAAATTCCATTTTCATGTCTAAGGAAGCTTAGGAGAGTAAGGAAAAAGAGAAAAATTAGGGTTTATGAAGTTTTAATAATCTGATTTTAAATTTTATGAACTCAAGTTAACAAGGAACTAGATCAAGGGAGAAAAGGAAAGGAGAAAGAGAAGTAAAGAGAAAGAAAAGAGAGAAAAATAGGTTTGTGTATAACCTAAGGCAATAGCCTATTTTATTTTTTTTTTATTTACATGATTTAATTATTTGGCATGATGATGATTCTGAATTGATATTATTTTGTGATGAAAATCTTGGGGATGCATGTTTGCTAAACTTGGGATTTAATTTGGTAAAAATTGAATGTGATTATTTTGTATGTTCCTTGCTGAAAATTGATGAGAAGTGTTCACTTAAACTGTTATAACTTACTTTATGGAACTCGGTTTTGCATGTTGTTTGTTGGATTTGAAAGATAAGACATAGGGATATAACGTTTATTTAGACCATAAAACCTGAATATGTCTGTAAGTATCTAGAAAAACTTATAACGTTCAGACTTAGAATCTGTCCAGAAAATTCTGGGCAGAATTATTAGTGACCAATTAGTGTTAAAATTATCATATCTTTTGATACAGAACTCAGAATTAAGTGATTCAAGTTGAAACGTAAAGCTAAGATCCATATCTAAAATTTCATGTAACTAAATTCAAAATGGAAGAGGACCCAAATTAAGTTCCAAAACAGAGAACAGAATCTACCAGTGACAGGGCAACATGTGAATAGAGGAATGAAATGAGTAAAATGATGAGAACTTTGTTATATTATGTAAATATTATTTTAATTGAGTGATTATGTGATTATTTTGAGATATTACATGCATGAAAAGTATGAAATTAATTGTTTTGAATTTTAATGAAATTGTATAAGCCCTAGAACACCTAACTAGAACCAACATAGGATAGTTTGACATGCCAAATAGGGGGGAGTATGATGAAAATGATTAATTCCATTAATGGTATGATTATCTACGCCGGGTTTGGCAATGCTATCTATGCCAAGTTTGACACTGTTATTTATGTCGGGTATGGCACGGTTATCTACGCCGAGTTTGACACGATTATTTACGCTGGGTTTGACACTTATATGCGCACATCATATTGCCCGGGTGGCACTCCTAAGTGCCTGGATGACAACTCCGTTATCCTATTCTATGGTTCATAGGTGTCATGGGCATAAATGAAAACATAAATAATGAAGTTATGGGACATAAAAGAATTATTGAAAGTAAAACAGAAATTATGATTTGTGACATGGATAATAAAAATGGAATTATGAATTGTGGCATGGATAAAAAGAAGGTTTAGTGTTATAAAATAAGGTGGTAATAAAATAAATAAGTATGAGATAATATAATATAATTTGATGTCTATACATGCTAGAATACCATGATTTGCATGAGAATGATGATTTGATTATGTTAAACAAAATGAGATACAATAAATTGATGTTATGCATACTAGAATATTATGAAATGTATGTTTGCATTATTTGATCATAAATTGTTATATGACAATGCATGTGACATTAAAAATAGTTTATTGTCTTATTTATTTGCACCACTAAGCGAAAAGCTTAGCGTGAGAGTTTTTCTCACGCAGATTTAGTAAAAAATAAATAGAAGATAGTAGACAAAGCCAACGGTAACCTAATCCAGTAAAGCAATCTGTTGCACACATCGTGGGTTACGCAACTTTTATGTATTATCTTGTAAACTTTATTTTGTAGTATTTGTAAAATAAACAGTATGTGTTTTATAGAACATGTTACTATATAAAAAGGTAGTTTAACTTTTATGTTATATTTCTTTTATAAATGCAAAGTAAATAAATAGTGAATATTGGAAATAAAAAAAATGTACGAGTGATTTTGCTTTATATATATAACTTATATAATGATATTTTAATCGATGAAGTCAGTGTAGCACACCCTCATTTGGGCACGAGCTGCTGGGGTGAGGGGGTGTTACAGGTTTGGTATCAAAGCAAGGTTGGTGTTTCTGGATTTTGGTATTAAAGCCTGGTTTGGGCGGTTTTGGGATTTTAAAATGATTTTCAAAAATAATTATAACATGTGTGTACCCATAATTTAGTATTACAGTTGTTATTTTTTGATTAGGGCCGTTATTTTATGATATAGGTATAGTATGGCTTCAGGGTCACAACATATTGTGGCTGAAGAAGGCGAAAGTAATGAGCCTACTGAAACACAGGCTTCATCGCGACCCAGTCATCGCCAAGCTACTGTATCTAGATCCAGTGCTAGCCTATCAAGAGGGCAGTCTATTGCTGGCACAGGACAAACAGAGCTTATGAGGAACATGATAGATTTGCTACAAAGAGCATCACAACCAGCCTCATCAGGATTACAATTTGAGTGACTGAGGAAGTTAGGGGCACCCGATTTTTACGGTAAACGGGAAGATGACCCCTCAGTGGCAAAGTTTTGGCTAGAATGGGCAGAGAGAGTTTTTGATCAGCTATATTGCATAAACGAGCATAAATATAAGTATGCAGTATCTTTACTACAGGAACATGCATATGCTGGTGGCAATCTGAATCACAGAGCACAGAGGCTCTTGACCCTATGACATGAGAGTTCTTTCTAGATAAGTTTAAGGAGCAATATATTCGTCCTATCTACACAGACGATAAGAAAAGAGAGTTTTTGATACTGAAACAAGGAAACTTATTGGTAACAAAATATGAAAGAGAATTCACACATCTTTGCAAGTATGCTGGAGGCATTGTATCCACTGAGGTAGATAAGTGTCGACGATTTGAAGATGGATTGAGAGACCCAATCAAGCTACAAGTCTCAGCTCTACGTCTAATGAGTTTTCCTAGTTTGTTAGCATCTGCCAGAACAGTTGAGAGAGTTCTAGCCACACAACAGTCAACACAAGATAGAGGGTTCAAGAGGCTCATATCACAACGAGTAGAGTACAGTCAAGTGGCAAAAGAGCTAGATCTTTCAGTGGCCGATTTCAGGCCGGGGGTTCCAACAGGCCTTCTTCCTTTAGGCGGGGATAACCCACAGATCTGTTTCTTCGGCAGCCAGTGCACCGACACAGACACCATATAGATCTCTACCCCTACCAGAATGCCAGCATTGTGGCCGTTCTCATCCCGGAGAATAATAAATAAATTAATTAAAATTCAAATAATAAATTAATTAAAATTAATTAAATAATAAATAAATAAAATAATTAATAAATAATAATAAATAAATAAATATTTAAAAATATTAAAAATAAATATGAAATTGCGTGTTTTAGATGTGGCTCTAAAGACTATATAAGGAGATATTGTCCCTTGTTACAATATGGCAGAGGTTCGGGGAGCATTGAGCTGATGCAGACACAGGCTTCTGGGAAATGCAGAGGCCAAGGTCGAGGGCAAGGTAGAGGAGGCCGATCAAGGTCCAGTCAGTTCAAATCAGAGACAGTTGAGAGGCCAGAAGGTAGTAGAGCTGCCCAGCCAGGGCATATGCCATGTGAGGCCGAGAGGAGCATGATGCACCGGATGTCTTAATTGGTAAATTTCATCTCTTTGGCTCTGACATACATGCATTGATAGATCCAGGGTCGATGCATTCATACATATGCACACCACCTCCGGGTCGAGAGGGTTTAGAACCACAGACTCTAGAATTTGAGATTATTGTGACTAACCCGTTAGGGCACAGTGTGAGGGTTAGCAAGGTGTTTAGGGATTACCCAGTTGAAATTCAAGGAAGGCAATTCCCAGCAGACTTGATAGAATTACCATTCCATGAGTTCGATGTGATCTTGGGAATGGATTGGTTGGCTCGTTATGGAGTGGTAGTGGATTATGGAAGAAGATAGATGATCATCAAAATTCCAGAACAAGATGAGATATTGGTGATGGGTGAGGATAGAAGATACCCAGACAATGTGATATCAGTGTTGAAAGCCCAGAAACTCATCAATAAGGGATGCGAAGCATACTTAGTGTATGTGATTGATATGGAAAAAGCAAGTCCGAGGTTGGTGGATACTCCTACTATTAGTGAGTTTCCTTATGTGTTTCCAGAGGAGTTGCTAGGGTTATTGCTGGATAAAGAAATTGAATTTGCTATCGATTTGGTACCCGGCACCACCCCTATTTCCATGACACCATATAGGATGGCACCAGCAGAGTTGAAAGAGCTGAAGGTACAATTGCAGGAGTTGTTAGATAAGGGTTTTATACGACCCAGTGTATCACCATGGGGTGCTCCAATATTATTTATGAAGAAGAAAGACGATGCTCTTTGTCATTGCATCGATTACAGGCAACTTAATAAGGTAACTATTAAGAATAAATACCCACTGCCTAGGATTGATGACTTATTTGACTAATTAAAAGGGGCAGCCATATTTTCAAAGATAGATCTTCAATCAGGGTATCATCAACTTAAGATAAAAGAGTCAGATGTACCTAAGACGACATTCAGGACTCGTTATAGTCATTATGAGTTCGTGGTTATGCCCTTTGGATTGACGAATGCACCAGCAACTTTTATAGACCTGATGAACCGAATGTTCAGGCCATGCCTTATCAATTTGTAGTAGTGTTTATTAATGACATTTTTGTCTACTCTAAAGATCGAGTAGAATATGATCAATATCTCAGAATAGTGCTGCAAACATTAAGGGAGAAGCAGTTGTATGCAAAGCTATCTAAGTGCGAGTTTTGGCTTAAAGCAATCAGTTTTCTAGGTCATGTAATTTTAGCATAAGGTATCTGGGTTGATCCTAGTAAAATTGAGGCTATTCTTAATTGGAAACCACCACGAAATGTGACAGAAGTGAAAAGTTTCCTCGGATTAGCCAAATATTATAGGAGGTTCATGAAGGGATTTTCATCCTTAGCGACTCATTTGACACGACTACTACGAAAAGAGGTCCATTTCGAGTGGACAGACAAGTGTCAAGCAAGTTTTGATCGACTGAAGGCAATGCTAACTGAAGCACCAGTTTTGACTCAGCCTACTCTAGGAAAAGACTTTGTTGTGTACAGTGATGCTAGTCATAATGGTTTAGGTTGTGTTCTTATGCAAGAAGGAAAGGTGATTGCTTACACCTCAAGACAACTTAAGCCTCACGAGCTTAACTATCCGACACATGATTTGGAGTTAGATGCGATAGTTTTTGCTCTTAAGATCTGGAGACATTATCTGTATAGGGAAAGATGTTATATCTATATAGATCACAAAAGTCTTAAGTACCTTCCCTCATAGAAAGAGTTGAATCTGAGACAACGAAGATGGTTGGAGTTGATTAAAGATATGACTGTGTGATTGACTACCAACCAGGAAAAGCTAATGTGGTTGCAGATGCACTAAGTAGGAAGATTTTAGCTGACATGCGAATACAATCTACTTTGATGCAGAGGATTAAAGATGCTCAGAAGCAAGATAAAAAGTTAGTAGAGATAGTCGAGGCAGTGAAATAGGGAGAAAAGCCTAATTTTTCATTGACAGAGGATGGCACAGTGTACTTCAAGAATAGGATTTGTGTGCCTGGTGTAGAAGAGCTGAAGTCCGATATTTTAAAAGAAGCACATGAAACGGTATATACCATGCATCCAGGTGAGAACAAGATGTATCAAGATTTGAAAACTCAATATTGGTGGCTAGGGATGAAGAAGGATATCACTAAATATCTTGCTAAATGTCTAACTTGTCAACAAGTGAAAGCAGAACACTAGTTGCCCACAGGATTGCTGCAAACCAATACCGATTCCAGAGTGGAAATGGGAAAGAATCACGATGGATTTTGTGTCTGGTTTACCGATGACTCAAGGAAAGCATGATGCAGTGTGGGTGATAGTGGATCGATTGACGAAGTCGACACACTTTTTACCAGTCAGAATGAACTACTCATTGAACAAGCTAACTGAAAATTATGTAAGTGAGATAGTGAGATTGCATAGAGTGCCAATGTCCATCATATCTAATAGAGATCCCAGATTTACTTCACAATTCTAGAAGAGTCTACAACAAGCTTTGGGAACTCGACTCAATTTCAGCACGGCCTTTCATCCGCAGACAGATGGACAATCAGAGAGAGTTATTCAGTTGCTAGAGGATATGATGAGAAGTTGTCTGCTTGAGTTTGAGGGAAGTTAGGATAGATATTTACCTCTTATGGAATTTGCCTACAACAATAGTTATCAGACAAGCATAGGCATGGCTCCATATGAGGCATTGTATGGAAGAAAATGCAGGACACCAATCTGTTGGAATGAATTGAGTGAAAAGAAGTTGATAGGGCCAGAGTTAGTGCAACAAACAGACGAAAAGGTTAGAATTATCTAAGAAAGATTGAAAGCAGCTCAAGATCGACAGAAATCATATGTTGACCTTAAGAGGTGAGATATAGAGTATGCTGTGGGAGATAAAGTATTTCTCAAGGTTTCACCTTGGAAAAAAGTATTGAGATTCGGTAAAAAAGGAAAGTTAAGTCCGAGGTTCATTAGTCCTTATGAGATTTTGGAAAGAATCGGACCAGTGGCATATCAGTTAGCACTTCCACCAAAGTTAGATAAAATCCATAATGTTTTTCATGTGTCAATGCTAAGGAGATATAGGTATGATCCGACTCATGTCATAGCAACTGAAGAGATAGAAGTGCAGACTGACTTGACTTATGAAGAGGAACCGGTGGCTATATTAGCACATGAAGAAAAAGTTTTACGAAACAAAAAGTTTCATTAGTTAAAGTGCTATGGCAGAATCATGCTATTGAAGAAGCCACATGCGAGAACAAAGAAGTCATGGAGAGGCAATATCCTCAGTTCTTCACAGAATTAACAGGTAAATTTTGAGGACAAAATTTATTTTAAGGGGGAGAAAATGTCATATCCGCTAATTTAGACCTAAGACACGCGAGTTGTTTAATTGACTCGTCGGTTTGACCGAAGTCTAAAATTGGATTTTTATCGAAAAATAATGAAAATAATGGCAATTAAGTATGGAAAATATCTAATAAGGTTTTCAAAATATTTTAAGATATTAAATTTCGGTAAAGGACTAAATTGCAAATTTTGAAAAGTTTAGGGGTCAATTTGCAATTTACCGGAAATTTGGGAATTTATTGGGATAATCATCAATTAAATGCATGATTGGGACATAAAATGCATATGGAGGCCAGCCACACCAAGTGGCACATTTTAAGAAGTCAATTGACATACATGAATTAGAAATTAATGAAAAGTTTCTAGAAAATGCTTAGGTGTCTCAATTAATTATATAATTTTGTCACTTTGTTCTTAAGTGTTTATCCTTTCTTAATTATCCCCCTTGATCTAGAATTTTCCCATCATTAAGTTTCTTCCACATTTCTTGAAGCATAACACACCAAGTGGCAAAGTTTAGTAAGCTAATTAAGATACATGCATTTAACATTAATGAAGGTTTCTATATTGATGCTTAGGTGTCCCTCCCATCTTAATAACCTTTGTCATTTTCTTCTTAATTATTTATTCTTATTTCTTAATCCTTTGTATCTATAATTGCCCATCACTATCTTCCATGTTCCTCTTATCATACATCAAAGGAAGATGAACATATTAATTACCTAAGGAAAATATCTAGATTTTTATAGCCTATGTGTCAAAGTATTGATTAATTTTGTCTTCTTCCTCGTAATTCTTCATCCTTCTTCCTTATCCTAACATCTAAAACACTCCATTCTCTAAACCAGCCATGTTTATCTCTTGGACAGCCATAACCAAACCTTGTTTTAAGAAGAGAAAGTGAGAAAAGGAGAGAGAAAGGCATGAGAAATTCCATTTTCATGTCTAAGGAAGCTTAGGAGAGTAAGGAAAAAGAGAAAAATTAGGGTTTATGAAGTTTAATAATCTGATTTTAAATTCAAGGAACTAGATCAAGGGAGAAAAGGAAAGGAGAAAGAGAAGTAAAGAGAAAGAAAAGAGAGAAAAAGAGGTTTGTGCATAACCTAAGACAATAGCCTATTTTATTTTTTTTATTTGCATGATTTAATTATTTGGCATGTTGATGATTCTGAATTGATATTATTTTGTGATGAAAATCTTGGGGATGCATGTTTGCTAGACTTAGGATTTAATTTGGTAAAAATTGAATGTGATTATCTTGTATGTTCCTTGCTGGAAATTGATGAGCAGTGTTCACTTAAACTGTTATAACTTACTTTCTGCAACTCGGTTTTGCATTTTGTTTATTGGATTTGAAAGCTAAGACATAGGGCTATAACTATCATTTAGACATAAAACCTGAATATATCTATAAATGTAAAGAAAAATTCATAAAGATCTAACTTAGAATCTGTCTAGAAAATTCTGGGCAGAATTATCAGTGACCAATTAGTGTTAATATTATCATATCTTTTGATACATAAGTCAGAATTAAGTGATTCAAGTTGAAAATTAAATCTAAGATCCATATCTAAACTTTGTACAAAGATCATGTAACTAAATGCAGAACGGAAGAGGAGCAAAAGTAATGTCCAAAATAGAGAACAGAATCTGCCAGTGACAGGACAACATGTGAATTGAGGAATGAAATGAATAAAATGATGAGAACTTTGTTATATTATGTAAATATTATTTTAATTGAGTGATTATATGATTATTTTGAGATATTACATGCATTAAAAGTATGAAATTAATTTTATGAATTTTAATAAAATTGTATAAGACCTAGAACACCTAACTAGAACCAACTTAGGATAGTTTGGCATGCCAAATAGGGGGGAGTATGATGAAAATGATTAATTCCATTAATGGTATGATTATCTACGCCGGGTTTGGCAATGTTATCTATGCCAAGTTTGGTACTGTTATTTATGCCGGGTATGACATTATTATCTACATCGAGTTTGACACGGTTATCTACGCCGAGTTTGGCACGATTATTTACGCCGGGTTTGACACTTATATACGCACATCATATTGCCCGGGTGGCACTACTAAGTGCCTGGATGGAAACTCCGTTATCCTATTCAGTGGTTCATAGGTGTCCTGGGCATAAATGAAAACATAAATAAAGGAGTTATGGGACATAAAAGAATTATTGAAAGTAAAACGAAAATTATGATTTGTGACATGGATAATAAAAATGGAATTATGAATTGTGGCATGGATAAAAAGAAGGTTTAGTGTTATACAATAAGGTGGTAATAAAAGAAATAAGTATGAGATAATATAATATAATTTGATGTTACCATGATTTGCATAAGAATGATGATTTGATTATGTTAAACAAAATGAGATACAATAAATTGATGTTATGCATACTAGAATATTATGAAATGTATATTTGCATGATTTGATTATAAAATTTTATATGACAATGCATGTGACATTATAAATAGTTTATTGCCTTATTTATATGCACCACTAAGCCAAGAGCTTAGTGTGGGAGTTTTTCTCACGCAGATTTAGTAAAGAATAAATATAAGATAGTAGACAAAGCCAACAGTGACCTAATCCAGTAAAGCAGCCTGTTGCACACATCGTGGGTTACACAACTTTTGTGTATTATCCTGTAAACTTTATTTTGTAGTATTTGTAAAATAAACAGTATGTTTTATAAAGAACTTGTTACTATATAAAAAGGTAGTTTAACTTTTATGTTATATTTCTTTTATAAATGCAAAGTAAATAAATAGTGAATATTGGAAATAAAAAAAATGTACGAGTGATTTTGCTTTATATATATAACTTATATAATGATATTTTAATCGATGAAGTCAGTGTAGCACACCCTTATTTGGGCACGAGCTGCTGGGGTGAGGGGGTGTTACATTATGACCCCCAATTGACCAGAAAGTCATTGGTTTGACTACAAACCTTTCTATAGATAATGTTCATGCAATTATTCCTTTCACCATTCTATACCCCATTTGGTTCAGAGTATGGACATGTGTCAACTCCCACTAGACTGACTACGTCACGTCTAGTCTAAGTAATGTTAGTTCTTGTCCTTGATGCTCATTATTCTATTAGATATGTCATTGAAGACTATCTTTATGACTTTTCAACTTCAGCCAGAGATTCTCGAGTAATGACCATGACAAGAGGCCATGGATATACACTCCTTCTATCAAGAGTGGTGAATCCTTTGTTGGTTACCCAATTACCTTCGAATACCTCAAGTTTTATCCAATCACCACCCTATGAGCTACCTCTCTAAGGCAACAAGGAATAGTGTTAAAATACAGAATCAATATTCAAGATATCCTTGAGTACCTCAAGTCTAAGGATACTTGCACCATTGCTATGATGAGACTATCATTGATAATTGAATAGATTATCCATATGATTGTCTCATAGTTGGTCATCCAATGTACTTAGCTACACTTAGCAATCATCCACATGTTAGCTATAAACATCTCATGTTTATAGATTATGAGATCTACTACTCGATCCAATCAAGGAGTGTAACATGTGCTAGTCTGTTTGGTTTGTTCATAACCTAAGGCAATAGCCTTTTTTTTTATTTGCATGATTTGATTATTTGGAATGTTTATGATTCTGAATTAATATTATTTTGTGATGAAAATCTTGGGGATGCATGTTTTCTAGACTTAGGATTTAATTTGGTAAAAATTGAATGTGATTAGTTTATATGTTCCTTGCTAGAAATGGATGAGCAATGAACACTTAAACTGTTATAACTTAATTTTTGGAACTCGGTTTTGCTTGTTCTTTATTGGTCTTGAAAGATAAGACATAAGGCTATAATTTCTATTTAAACTATAAAACCTGAATATGCTTATAATTGTCTAAAAAAAATCAAAAAACTCGAACTTAGAATCTGTCCAGAAAATTCAAGGTAGAATTGTTAGTGACCAATCAATGTTCACTTTATCATATCTTTTAATACAGAACTCAGAATTAAGTGATTCAAGTTGAATATTAAATATAAGATCTAGACCTAAAATTGTTAAGAAAACCTTGTAACTAAATTCATAACGCAATAGGACCAAAATTAAGGTCCAAAATATAGAACAGAATCTACCAGTGTCAGGGCAGCATATGAGTTGAGGAATGAAATGAGTAAAATGATGTGAACCTTGTTATATTATGTAAATATTATTTTAATTGAGTGATTATGTGATTATTTTGAGACTTTAAATGCATGAAAAGTGTGAATTTAATTTCTATGAATTTTAATGAGATGGTATAAGCCTTAGAACACCTAACTAGAACCAACTTAGGATAGTTTAGCATGCCAAGCAAGGGGGAGTATGATGAAAATGATTAAATCCATTAATGGTATGTTATCTATGTTGGGATGACATTATTATCTACACTGGGTACGATACTGTTATCTATGCCGGGATGACATTATTATCTACGTTGGGTATGACACGGTTATCTACATCGGGTTTAGCACTGTTATCTATGTCGATAATGACACTTATATGCGCACATCATATTGCCCGAGTGGCACTCCTAAGTACCTGAATGACAACTCTGTTATACCATTCAGTGGTTCATAGGTGTCTTGGGCATAAATAAAAACATAAATAAAGAAGTTATGAAACATAAATGAATTATTGAAAATAAAAATGGAATTATTAATTGTGACATGGATTAAAAAAAAAAGATTTAGTGTTATGGGCAATGAAAAGCTATGGATAATAATGAGTTGATAAAGTAAAATAAATATAAGATATAAAAGAATAAAATTTATGAAATGTAAGTTGCATGAAAAAAAATATTTGAGTATGATTTGTGACATGTATTAATAGATGATTGAGTGTTGTGGACATAAATAAATTATTGAAAATAAAAAGGGAATCATGAATTGTAAAATGAATAAGAATGATGATTTGATTATGTTAAATAAAAATGAGATACAATAAAATAAATTGATATGCATACTAGAATATTATGAAATGTATGTTTACATGATTTGATCATAAATTGATATATGACAATGCAAGTGGCATTAAAATATTTTATTGCCTTATTTATATACACCACTAAGCTAAGGGCTTAGCGTGGGAGTTTCTCTGCACCGGTATAGTAAAGAATAAGTAGACATTAGTAGATAAAGCTAACGGTGACCTGATCCATAGAGCAGCATATTTCAACCACTATGGGTCACACAACTTTTGTATATTATCTTTTAAATTTTATTTTGTAGTATTTGTAAAATAAACAACATGTTTTGTAAAGAACATGTTATTAGATAAAAATGTAGTTTATCTTTCATGCTATATTTCTTTTATACTGCAAAGTAAATAAATAGTAAATAAAGAAAGAAAAATAAATGAATGATTTTCATATATATAAAATTTAAAAATGATATTTTAATCGATGAAGTCAGCGTAGCACTCTCTCATCCGAGTACGAGCTACTAGGGTTAGGGGGTGTTACAAATATCATGACGTTGTTGTTAGAGGAGTGCTCTAAAGGCAATCACCTTTAGCACTTATTGTACAAATTTATTTGATTAATAAAAGGCTTTTTCATTAATTTGATGTTCATTTGATATATGAATTGATAAGTGATCTTAAATCAATTAATGAAGTCCTTGATACATAACATAGCATGAAGGAAATCATGATGAGATCATGATATTGAGATTCTTATCATGTGTAATTATGTTAGTATCAAAATTATCCCTCGTCATAGGATTAATAAGACGGGACATTATTAATCCAGATAGACTAGTACATGTTACACTCCTTGATTGGATCGAGTAGTAGATCTCATAATCTATAAACATGACTTGTTTAGAGCTAACATATGGATGCTTGCTAAGTGTAGCTAAGTACATTGGATGACCAACTATGAGACAATCATATGGATAATCTATTCAAATGTCAATGATAATCTCATCATAGCAATGGTTCAAGTATCTTTAGACTTGAGGTACTCAAGGATATCTTGAATATTGATTCTGTATTTTGACACTATTCCTTGTTGCCTCAGAGAGGTAGCTTATAGGGTGGTGATTGGATACAGCTTGAGGTATTCGAAGGTAATTAGGTAACCAACAAAGGATTCACCACTCTTAATAGAAGGAGTATATACCCATGGCATCTTGTTGTGGTCATTACTCAGGAATCTCTGGCCGGAGTGGAAATATTATAAAGATAGTCTTCAATAACATATCTAATAAAGTAATGAGCCTCAAGGATAAGAACTAATATTACTTGAACTAGATGTGACGTAGTCAGTCTAGTGAGAGTTGACACATTTCTATACTCTGAATCAAGTGGGGTATAGAATGGTGAAAGGAATAATTGCACAAAAATTGTCTATGGAAAGGTTCGTAGTCAAACCACTGACTTTCCGGTTAATTGGGGGTCATGATGTGTTGCTAGATACCGCTCATGACCTACTTAAATTAATTATTAATTTAAGTGACCAACATAACCGGGAACCTAATGGGTTACACACATTAATGATATGGAGAATGAGTAAAATGGTATTGGATAGGATACAAAATATGAGAGAATTATTTTAGAATGGATTGCGATGAGATCGCACAGAAAAATCATTCGGGAGTGTCACAGGCCCACGCGGGCTAGGCAAACTACTGGCTGGCCTTGCGGGCCAGCTGGGCTGCCCAGCAGCAGCCCGCAGCAGGCCTAGTGCACCTGCAGCTTCCCATCCGTTGGCCAACGACTGTTTTGTAAAATATAATTTACATATTTTTATTTCTTTACTATGATCATGGGATGATTAAGAATGATTATTTTGATTGAAAAATTATTTTAATGTGATTTAAATAATTAATTTCGGATTTATTTCAAAAATGCCTAAAATTGTCTTTTTATGAACATGTGTTGTTGTTTGGCTTAATTGATGGAGCTGGTTATATTTTTCTTGTAATTTAATTATGAAAAACTTATTTAGTCATATTGAGAATATGTCTATGCCTCAATAAGTGTCCAATAATTAATTAAAAATTATTTTAATTAATTTTTCAAACAAACACAAAAAGGGGACTGTTTTAGCATACCCGGTGGGGCTGTTTTGTTTGATTTTTTTTGTATATGTTTATTTTATTTCCAGTACATTGAAATAATTTTTATGTGATTAAAAATATATTATTTTGATGTTAGATACATGCCAAAATTATTTTGCAAGCATTTGAAAATTTAAAAATTCTAGATATCGAATTAGTCATTTTGAGCGTCTAAGTGTGTTGGTTTGTTTGTCTTAGTAATTTTGGCTTGTGTCAAAAATATTTTAATGAACTTGAGCTAACCTAAAGATAATTAGAATGGTGATTTGATGTTCTGAAAATTTTTAGAAATTTTGGAAATTAATATTAAATTAATTTAAGTTATGCAATTGTAATTCTAGTATGACTAGAAATTAGTATGTATATTAAAATTAAATTGTTTAATTTTAACATCATAATATTCTGATTTTAAGGAGAATTAATTTTGAATTATTTCTGGAAATATGGAATTTAATTTAATTTGATTAAATATTAAATTCCACTTTAAAATGACATAAAAAATTAAATTAACCGAAACAACACATATAGGCAATTTCAATTCAAGTGTTGAATCGATTTATAAATTGAAATCCAAAATTGTCATTTTTATTTTGTGCATTAGAGAATGCATGTTAGGGGTGTATGAAAAGGCATAATGGATGATTATGGACTTAGGCCCAATGTGATTGAACATGCATGAAATTATTTTATTTTATGGTAAATAGGGTCTGCGTGTCCCTACCTCTTTTTCTTTCTTATGTATTTCTCTTCTCATCTTACTCCCCTCAAATGTAAATTGAGGTTTTCTATAATTTGAAATATGTAATTAGATTACATAGGATTAGGATAGAATGAAGATACAAAAGAGCAAGAAGCGAAGGAGGTGGTACCATAAACAAGAAGACTTAGAAATAGGAATTTGATTTCTATTTTGGGTTGTAAATTCATGCATATACCTAAGTAAGACCTAGTCAATTTCTCTTTGGCTCAAGAGATTGACTTTGTTATGTCCATAATCATGTCATATAGTTAATGTAACTATCTTTATATATCCATGTGATGAATGTATGATATATAAAAGCATGAAATAATAACTTGATCAGACTTAACAAAGAAATCCCTCACTAAATAAATAATTAAGTCTTATGTCTTCCATTAATATGAGGAGAACCGGAGTTCTTCTAGAGTTAGGGTTGTTGAGTTACCTCAAGCTCACTCTATAAGAATATGTTCAATCCATTGAATTTAGATTTCATGATTAATGGGTTAGACTTAACCGATATTATTAACTTATTGGATTAGCACCAAGGTTAATGTGTATTGGAGGTGAAGTTGGGTTTGTATACATGAGATGTACAAATATCAAAAGTCGATAGCCCAATGTATGTGCACACATCAATAAGTTGATAGCACAAGATTCGATAGTTACATGAATAATGCAATTGGTATGGATTAGATACCTACCAACCAAACTAAGGATAGCTTGTTGAGTTGCCTCAAGGTTATTTTTAGCTAGTTGGATATCGACCCACTAGGAGAAGTTCCATATAAGTTCTTTCAGGTTCATAGTGAGGGCTATGGATTCACAATAAAATAGTGGGAGGCATAATGCAATTTATTAAAGACCTAATAAACATGCATTTTATGTACATTCTAACATGTTTTATTTTACATCTAGGTTGCTAGAATCATCATCATGACAAGTGTGAATTTGCGATTAGTAATGGAATCAAATAAGTTGACTGGGCCCAATTTTTTGGATTGGCTAAGGAATCTGAGAAAAGTTCTCAAATCCAAAAGATTGGCTATGTCCTAGATGAGGCACTCCCTAATCCCTCTGCTGCTAATGTTTCTGAAGATGTTCAGAAGGCATATCAAAAGCATCTCGATGATAGTGAGATGGCAAGCTGCATTATGCTTGCTACTATGTCAGCTAAGTTGCAAAAGCAGCATGAGGTTATGGATGCTAATTCCATAGTATACCATCTAAGAGAGATTTTTGATGAGTAAGCACATTCCGAAAGGTTCGAAACTTCAAGGTTGCTCTTCTGCACTAAGATGGTTAAGGGGACATCTCCAGTGCAATATGCATTGAAGATGAATGGTTATATTGAGAGGTTGGCCACCTTGGGATTTGTGATGGACCATGAATTAAGTATTGACTTAATTCTAACCGGTTTGTCTGATAGTTATTCACATTTTGTACTTAACTATAGGATGAAACAAATCTCTACCACTATTCCTGAGCTGATTAACTTGCTTAAAACAGCTGAGCCATCTATCAAGAATGAGAGTAAGGCTGTGATGCTGGTGGACTCTTCAAGTTCTAAAAGGAAAAACCTTAAGAAGAAGAAGAAGTCCATGAAACCTAAGGGAGGTGCGGCCAAGGAGATTGCTCCAAAAGGGACATGCTTCCATTGTGGCAAGGATGACCATTGGAAGAGAAACTGCAAGGCTTACTTTGAGTCCTTGAGAAGAAGGCATCTGATGCCCCATCTACTTCAGGTATTTTTTTCATTGAAATTAATACTGTTTTCAATAATCATATATGGGTATTAGATACCGGTTGTGGCTCACACATATGCACTGATATGCAGGGCCTAAGGAACAGTAGAGAGCTCAATAAGGGAGAGTCAAACCTACGCATTGGAAATGGAGCAAGGGTTGCTGCATTAGCTATAGGAACATATGTATTGACCCTCCCTAGTGAGCTCATATTAAATTTGGATAATTGCTATTATGTACGTGCTTTGACTAAAAATATTATTTTTGTTTCAAGTCTAAATAAAGACGGTTTCCTTTTATCTTTTAGTAACAATTGTTGTTCTATTATGTTGAATGGAATTCTTTATGCTAATGGCACATTATGCAATGGAATATACATATTAGATATGTCAAATCCAATTTTAAACATCAATGATAATAAAAGGAAAAAACAAGATATGTTGAAATCATCTTATTTATGGCATTGTCGTCTTGGTCATATAAGTGAGAAATGCATGGCTAAGCTACACAAAAGTGGTAGTTTAGGGTCATTTGATTATGAATCATATGACACATGTGAATCTTGTTTAATAGGCAAGATGACTAAATTACCCTTTAAGGGAAAGGGTGAACGTGCTAATGGACTTTTAGACTTAATACATTCAGTTGTATGTGGTCCAATGTCTACACACGCTAGAGGTGGTTTCATCTACTTCATTAATTTTATCGATGAGTACTCACGATATGGATACGTGTATCTTATGAGATACAAATCTGAAGCTTTTGAAAAGTTTAAAGAATTCAGAAATGAAGTAGAGAAACAACTTGGCAAAAGTATTAAAGCACTTCGATCAGATCGAGGAGGTGAATACTTGAGCCAAAAGTTTTTAGATTATCTTAGGCATAATGGGATTTTATCTCAATGGATTCCACCTTATATCGTTTAAATAAACAAAATCTCTAGCATCCATTTGCCTCAAATTAAACTCTCTTCAGGCATTACAAAAATCCCTAATACTCCCAATCATAATTCAACATTTCCTTATTCCATTTAACATCTTACTTAACAATTCACTCAACATTATAATAAAAGTATTATTGTTAGGCACATACAAAGATTAGCAATTTGAATTGCCAATAAGCATGAACATACCTATGGTTATCTCTAGCACCTCTACTACTCTATCTAGCTCTCAAACTCTCTTTTCCTCTTCTTTGCCTTCTTCCATTATCATAGGTTTCCTTCCTTGTCATAGTCATGCTTAACACATTATCATACAAACAATATCTCTATTCAAGCTTAGTTTCCTTCTAATTAGCATGATTTTAGTGATATGCATCATTAGTTGCCCATTAACATTTTCAATCTTAAGTTCTCCTTTTTAAGCATAAACTCTAACATCATGCCAACTAATTGTTATCCCAAATTAATTAAACTAGATTATTGAGTTTTAACCATGCATCTCATACATTAATGAAAATGGAAAAATTAAAAATTAAAACCTAAAAATAAGATCTTGCTTATGTATTTCAAAATTGGAGTTTCAACCATGACAAGCGTAAAAAGATTACCTTTTAAATTTGCATATTTGATTCTCTTTATTTTATGAGCTTTCCTTCCTTTTGGGTTATAGCAACCACAACAATCCAAGCTAGGATTGCCTCTAATAGTATCCACTTGAAGAAATGAAGGAAATCACTAACAATTGAAGATGGGATGGCAAAAACCTTAAGTGCTAGCTATAGAGATTTTTCCTTATGAAAGAGAAAGGGAGAGGAGAGATATGACACTTATATCTAATGGAGAAACCACAAAATTGGCAATTAAAAAGGGTCTTTATATGATCTCTAATCCCTTTTAGGGTAGGATATGTCAAAACCAAAATGTAACAATTCTAATCCAATTGGGATTTGTATTACAATAGAGAATTGCGACCACGATTAAGGAATCGCTCCTGTGATTCCTCATTAAGGCAATTGCACTTGTGAAACAAAATGGTTCTATCATGTGCACAACCGTCCTTGCAAGGCTATTTGCGACTATATCAACTTCTCATGCTCATGATCCCATCGTGATAATGATAAATTTGTTGCTTCCTCAAAAGTTTTTATCCCATCTCTTTCATACTTGGATCCAATCCAAAACTCATTTTACATTTCATCCATTCCCTCTATGCAAGTAACCTATTAGATTTCTCAATCATGTTAGCAGCTAAAGTCTCAGAAAGATCCCAATGTAATTAGGATACTATAAATCAAACTCTTTGATCATAATTGATCTTTTATCAATTCCCTTTGACTTAGTAGATTATGAGTGATATCTAATAATACATCATGACCACCCGACAATTTGACTTTGAACCTTCCATAGACAATTACTGTAAAATTTATCTTTTTCACCACGTTATACCTTATTTCGTTCAAAGCATAGCCTATGTGTTAACTCTCACTAAACTTACTATGTCACATCTAGTCCAAATGTTATTAGATCTTGTCTTTAAGATCCATTACTTTACTAGATATGTCCATGAAGACTCTCTTCAAGACATGTTCACCTTGGTTAAGGATTTTTTAGTAATGATCTCCCACAAGAGACCATAGGTATAATCTCCTTCTATTATGAGTGTTGAATCCTTTATTGACTACCTAACTACCTTCGAATGGCTTATTCCATACCCAATCATCACCCTATGAGTAAGCTTTAAGAGATAACAAGAAATATAGTCAAAGTATAGCATTTAGTATCCAAGATAACCTTAAGTATCTCAAGTCTAAGGATACTTACACAATTGCCATAATAAGACTATCATTGACATTGAATAGATATCCATATGATTGTCTCATGGCTAGATCATCTAATGTACTTTACTACTTTAGCAAGCATCCAAATGTTAACTCTAAACATCTCATGTCTACAACTTATGAGATCCACTACTTGATTTAGTCAATGAGTATAACATGTTTTAGTTTATATGCATTAATAATGTCCTATCTTGTTAATGTTATGACTAGAGATAATTTAGGTATAAATACAATTGCACATGATGAGAATTTTACTATCATGATCACATCATTATTTCCCCTAAGGACTTTATTATACAATTTAAGATAATTGATCAAATTCATAATTAAATGAACACTGAATAATAAATATGTCTTTATTATTAATAATAAATATGTACCAATAATGTTCAAAGGTATTTTGCCTTTAGAGCACCTTTCTAACATAGATAAAATTGCAACACTAAGGAGATGAGATGAATTTTAGCCTACCTTGATCCAAAATCTTTCAACTTCCAACTCCATTTTCACTTTTTTCTCCCCAATTGCTTTAGCTTCACTTCTAACCACTCCTTTTTAAGCTTTGTTATGGTTCTCCTCAATTCTTTTTCAAAAATCACCTTTAAACGTAGCTTGCTTCTCCTTCAAATTAGTTTCCCTTCCTCATTTGATTAGTTTGAGCCCACTTTCCCTTAATTACATAATCTTCCATTCACAAAATCATGTTTTCCCCTCTCTCTTCATAGAGAAACAAAAATTCTTTAGAGATGGTTTCCTAGAGATTTCGATGGAGAAGATGAAATGGAAAGTTGTGAGTATCTTTAGATGTGTGCAAAAAGTTGTGGAATAAGATGAATTTGGACCCTCCTTACTTATATACTCCCATTAGCACTTGATCAAGAGATGAAAGTGGGCTACTAACACTTTGATTAGACAGTGTATTAGTAATCACAATTAATTAGAGTTCATCTTGGCAAATTGCCATTTTAGGCCTCAATTTTTCTTATTTTGACTAATTCACCCTAAAACTTCCTTTTTTCAATTAAGTTCATTGATAAATATTTTCCCAATTCAAGCACTAAACTTTCTAGTTTTCATCAATTACCTCCTCATTTATTTTTTTTCATTTTCCTTTAGTCTGAATTTAGACTCCAAACGATTCCATGTATCCGATATCAAGACATGTTCAACTCAAGCCTACATTAGCAAACATTACAAATAAAGAGATAATAAGAGGAAGGATGCATCTCATTAGATGATGAGAAAATATTTCAAGATGTGTGTGGAACCAGAAAAATGGTTATGTACAAGCATATAGTCTTGGCCAAAGTACAATGACATATTTTAGAGTTAGACCATCAAAGATTGCACTTATAAAATAAGGGATAGCAACAAGTAAATAAGCTAATCAATGACTGGAAAAGGAAAAAAAAAAAGAAGCAAATGCATGAGTCGAAGCAATAGAAAATCTAATGAATGAAAAAATAGTAGAGATGAATAAAAATTAGGAGAAAATATTTAGAAAGAAGCTTGATGTCGATGCTTTACAAATTTCATACTTACAAGTTTATAACTCCTACTATGAAAAAGAAAATTTTATTTTTCATCATTATGACATTTATATTGCTTTATTCTATCAATATAAAAATTCAAAAATATTTTTTGTATTTTATTTTACATGTCACATTGAATTTTAAATGGATAACAAGACTTTTTATATATGTCACATCCGCTAATTTAGGTCTCGAGTAGTGTGTGTCTCTCGACCGAAGTCTAAATTCAGATTAATGGAAAAAAAATTCAAATTAAATCATAAAATAATTGATAAAATTAAGAATTATAATGTTTAATGTGGGGAAAAATTATGGAATCTAGTGGGGGACTTAATTGTAAAAGATGGAAAGTTTTGAGGTAAAAATGTAAAAATGATAAATTTGGAGGACCAAAATGGATATTTTCCGATATTTGCACAAAAATGGAAAATTTTTACCCTCACTCACCTGCCAAAAAATAGCCTAAAAATCTCATTAGGCTTATCTTATAACCTAACATAGGCATAGATTAAATTTTCCTAAGTCAAAAGAAGTGGCCCCCTCCAAATCTCCTTTAGAAATTTCTCCATTTTTCTTCAATTAAGCCAATTCCTCCTCCATTTTTAGCAGTTCACATTCGCTTCATCCTCCTCCACAACTAAGTTTTACAAACACTATTCTATAGAGAGAAAGGTGAGAAAAGAGAGATGAGTTCCTATCTAAAAGGAACCAAGGGAGAAAGAAATGAAGAAAAAAAGAAGCAAAATAGGAGAGAGAAGAATTTCATAGAGTTTTCAACCACGAAAGAAGCTTAAAGAATGTGAATTGGTTTTTACCTCCTTTTTCAATCTCTTCTTAAATACAAGTAAGGATTGAGTTCTTTTGGGCTCTAAAATGATAGGATTGGTTAAGGAAGTAAAATGATTTGAGATTAATGTAACTAAAGAGAAATCAAGTGTATTTAAGATTTAAAATTTCCTAAAATCGAATAGTTTGAGTTTGAGATTAATAGAATAATGGATTATGCCCTAAGAAGGTGTTAAGGTCTCCTAAGTTGATGGAAAAGGGAAAGGTAGTAAGAAACATATAATTAGTTAATTTATGGAACCTTAAGATTAGTTTATGCCATGAAAAAAGACATAATATGTAAAATAAGATGTTGGTTGTTACTGTTGCCCAGATAATGAATCAAGAAGGGGGTTGAATTGGATATTAAAAAAAATTATTAATTTTAAGTGCAGAATAAAATTAAATAAAGTAGGGATGAAGAGAAATCACACAAAAGATTTATAGAGGTTCGGGTATTAACAAACCCTACTCCTCTCCCCAATCTCAATTGGGAGTTTCACTAACACACTAAGTGTTACAATGGAGTTTTACAAGCTTACTCCCAACTATAGTATTTCTATCAATAACCCAGAAATTCCTTTATGTTTTAATGGCTCACACAATAAACCAATTCCTTGTGTTTTATGGCTTACAAAAGTAACCCCTTACAAGTGTTTCACTCTTAACCCAATATGCCCAAACTCATTTGAGTAATATATTACAATGAAAACACTCACCAACCTATAATGCTCAGAATTTATGAGCAAATAGATTTTTACAGAGAATTAAAGTTTTGTTGAAAGTAATTAATGCACAAGGGCTACAACAAGATTTTGATTCAAAACTAATTATTGTTCTCTTGTTTAGGATTCATAAATGACTTGCATTTATACTTAGCGAATTATAGCCATTTTGATGCATTTAATGCGAAAATAGCCATTAAACCAACTCTTAATTTTGTGCCTGACATGTTTCTCTTTCCTCATTCACGGTCATGAATATGTGTGTCACGGTCGTGAATGTTCTTCCAAGTCGTGGCTCAGGTGGTGACTCTAGTTGTGAAGCATTATGGAAGAATTTGAAGTGTTTGATCATGGGCGTGACTTTATACTTTCACGGGCGTGAATATCCTTCCAAGACGTGGTCCAAGTGGTGACTCTGGCTATGAAGCTCTCTAGAAGAATTTGACATGTTAACTCACGAGCGTGATTGATTTGATCATTCATTGTTGGCATGATCCTTTATGGCTATGAACTTTAAATGTTGGAGAGTTGGCGTTAAGCTATATCACGGGCGTAACATAATCAGTCACGGGCGTGAACATGCTATTTTTTTTTTATTTTGACCTTCAAAGATTGTCTTTCATTTTTGCATCATATTTCATACCCTATTCAACAAACTTAGAACACAAGCATTGTTAAATACATTATTGCTATTTTATTTGTTAGCATCAAAATGACAAAAATACCCCTCAAGGTTCAACAATCTCCCCTTTTGATGGTGACAAATAATCTAGCAATATGTATTTTTGAGAAGTATCCTCCTCAAAAAATGCTTAAGACAAAAAATAATAGAGTGCAAGAATTGAGCGACATATATCATGGATATTTGCTTGCTAGTTAGGTATATGCAAAGTATATCAAATTGTTTGCTTTTAACTAGTTAAGTATATGCAAAGTATATTCAAAGTATATCAATTTGTTTGCTTTAAGTAGTTAAGTATATGCAAAGTATATTCAAAGTATATCAATACATTTGCATTCATATATTGCACATTTGCATTCATATATTGCTAGGTTCTCCCCATTTTTTCATCAAAAAGAATGAACCATAAAGCGAAAATGATGTAATTATATTAATACCAAATAGAGGAAGTACAAAGTTTGGAAAAGTGAATTAAAACCATACACTCCCAATACTAGAAACTAGTAAACAAACTGAAAGAAAAACTAGAACTCTAACTAGGCTTAGAACTGGACAATCCATCTCTAAGGCGTGCTACTTCCGCCTCGAGGCTATCCATGCGAGACTCTATGAAATCATTGAGGTTTTCCAACCTCTCATCGATGGAAGCTTGCAATAGGTCAAAGCGAGGTGCTAAAAGATCAGCCACCTGTTGTGCCAAGTTAGGTGTAGAGACCGAGGATTGACCAACCTCTTACTCAACCTCTGGGGTCGCTGTCTCGACTCGGACTCATTTTCTTTGCTAGATTCCTTAGAGGCTAGCTTTGAATTCATCTGAATCCTGGTCTTCCTAAACAATTTCACCAACTGGAGTGGTGAAGCGATAATAGATATTATTCTCATGAATTATTTGAACTGCTGCTCCTATTTTTATAAAAGACTCGACATCTATCCGGTCTCGAGGATGTGCTGGAATGAGGTTGAAATTGTACTCATCGAGCTTTAGATACCCGAGCTCAATTGCAAGATGAGTCACGTACCCACCAATCACGATATCTCCCGATGGCTATGTTGCAATTGAGAGAAGATGATTCACAAACCATCTAGACAGGGCCACTATTAGACCTTTTTGTGCCATCTCCAAGAGGAAAAGCTCGGATTTAGGGGTTGCACCATTGCTATCGCCTCTTGCAAAGATACTATAGGTCAAAAACCTAAATAAATATTTATGCACTGGAGACCGAAAATGGGTGCTTTTAGTCTTCTTTATGTCCCAGCTACAATCTAATCCAAAATGAGTCCATGCCAGATTGGCATAGAATTCTACCTCACTCTCATTGAGGATACCATCTGAGGGAAGTTTGAAGATTGCACCAAACTCCGCTACTGTGAGAGTGTTCGAATACTTGCAAAGTTGGAATTTAATTGTTCCGATGAGAGAGACTTATAAAGTGCTAAGGAACTCGAGAGTTGGTTCCTTTAGTGTTGGCTGATGAATATCCACAAACTCATTGAGATGACAAGCTTGTAGTTGTTCTATCATGCTTGTCTCAAGACCGAGGGTCCTGACAGCATTCCACTCGAAGGAACGTGATAAAAGCAAGGGCTTTTTCTTAAGAACGACATATCTCGGATCATAATGCTCCGGAATGATGTTAAGAAGGTAGTCCGTGTAGTGTCTCGTAGCATGGGATTTCTTTCTTGTGCCTTTTCATGAGTCGGGTTCTATTGATGAGTTGAGAATGACTTTTTGGAGAGTGATTTTCTGCTAGGGATTTTGAGGATAACCATGTGATGTTGCGATTTTTGAAGAAAAAATGGAGTTTTTAAGTTTTTTATAGATGGAAAAGGCTATGATGGGGTCGGAATCTGTGAGAAGTATTGAATGATGGTGTTAAATTAAAGAATTTGTAGAGTTTAAAATGAGAGAAAACGGTAGAAAACTTTCTTATAGCCGACATAGTCACGATCGTGAATAGTAAGTCATGGGCGTAAAATGTCGTGGTCACGGTTTGTTGAAGAGGCGCTCTAGCTATGATGAAGGATATGAAACGATTCACTATCGTGACATTTAATAATCATAGGGGTTACTTGTGAATTTTCACGGTGGTGAAAAAATTAGTCACGATCATGAAGTACAATCTTCACCACTTGTGACCATGAGACAATGCGTGAAACAAAGCGTGAACGGTTCTGTAATTGTTTGGTGTTAATATTCACGATCGTGAAGAAGTGTCACGGTCGTGAACAAAGAGTTTCATGGGGTGAAAAAAAAAGAGTTATGGGAGTGAAACAGTCTTCACTACCTTCAACCGTGAAGTATGGCATGAAGCAAGGCGTGAAAGCTACTGGAGCTTTTGGTAATTATGATCACAACCGTGAATATATGTCACGGGCGTGAATTAACTTAAGTCTTTAATAAATAAAACTAAGTCTAAAACAAAACTAAAAGATTTCTAAGGTGCTTCTATCCCTTATAACATATATTTCCATCAAGTTAGCCACTTCATACCTTAAAAGATTATACAATAAAAGACAACATATGAAAGAAATTAACATTCAAGGTTCGAAAAATTTGACAATCATACTTAAGATAAGGTTAATCCATCAATCATACCAAGCTATCTTCTTATGAAGTTAAATCTTTCTTCATTAAGAGACTTAGTGAATATATCTGCCAATTGATTGTCTGTATTGATAAATTCCAATACAACATCTCCATATTGAACATGATCTCTAAGAAAATAATGTCTTATGTCCATATGCTTACTTCTAGAGTATTGAATGGCATTCTTAGATAGGTTTATGGCACTTGTATTGTCACATCTAATAGGTATATGGTCCAAACTATGATCGTAATCCTTAAGTTGTTGTTTCATCCATAGGATTTGAGTACAACAACATCCTGCTGCCACATACTCCGCTTCAACGGTAGAAATAGCAACTGAAACTTGTTTCTTGCTAAACCAAGAAACTAAGCATTCACCAATAAAGTGACAAGTGCCTGAAGTACTCTTTCTATCCAAGAGACTTCCAACGTAATTAGCATCTAAATATCCTATGATTTGAAAGGATGAATTTCTAGGATACCATAAGCCTAGATGCAATGAGCCACGTAAATATTTTAAGATTCTTTTCACAACATTCAAATGTGATTCTTTAGGACATGATTGAAATCGAGCACATAAGCATACACTATACATTATATCGGGTCTAGAGGCAGTAAGATATAAGAGTGATCTGATCATACCTCTATAGAGCTTTTCATTAATGTTTTTACCCTTTTCATTTTTGTCAAATTTTGTTGATGCGCTAATTGGAGTCTTGGCATTTTTGCATCCTTCCATTCCAAATTTATTGATTAAGTCTTTGGCATATTTGGATTGGTTGATGAATATTGTAATGGCCCAAATATCGAGTTAGTTGTAAACTGTAGCTTCCGAGATTGATCAGTATACCGGGGGTCAAAAATACACCCGTGGATGAAAAATATTTTATTTGATCATCGAAAAATATAGGTTATTACTGGTCTGAGGGTAAAATTTGGAGTGAAAATGAGGTCAAATAAGTCTTCAAAAGTCAAAATTAAGAAAAAAAAGGACTTGGTTTAATTAAATAGTTGGTTGACCGTAATTTGACTGGGCTATGAAAAATAGAAAACGACATCCAAAATTTTATTTTAAGATATGGATAGACTCTAAATAATATTTAGGATTATTTGACAGTGAAAACGGAATTTTACGGTAACACCGAAAATTGAATTATTTGTCTGATTTAAGTGAGCTGGACAGGAAACAAACTCCGATTGAGTTGAAATTTTTTTTGTAGACATATAAAACTATTTTATGAATTATGGAATCAAATTTGGGTGAAATTAAGTTTGGAAAATGAGAAAAATAATTTATAGTGCATAATTGGGCCTAAATGGGTTGGGCTTTGTTTGGCCCAAGCCCACCCATTTAAGGCCACTCTCTATATAATTCTGCTTCATCTCCTTCCTCTTTCCCCTTTCTTACCCATGCCATGTCTTCCTTGCTTTTCTTCAAAATTTCTTCATTTTCCTTCAAGTCTCACACCAAAATCAACCACCCAAAATTAATTTTAACCTCTCTAATAACTAATAGAAGTTTTTAATATTCATTTTGGAGGCTAAAGTGGAAGGAAATCAAAGGAGAAAGTTTATGATATTAATTTGAGGTAAGCAAAATTTATGGTTTTAAATTAATTTAATGGTTCGAATAGGTAATTTAAGATATGTAGATAATAAATATGAAGTTTATTTGAGCTTAGGAAGTAAATTAATGGTGGATTAATGAAGGAAAAATTTTGTCCATTGTAGGTTCAAAAGAAGGTGAAGGTTCTTCCAAGGAAAAGGCAAAGGAAAAGGAAGTTTAGGAAGGCCTAAACAAGCAATTAAGGTTAGTGATTCCATAATCTAATTATTTCCATTAATTAAGTATGGTTTTAGGGTTATGAAAATTTAGAACATTGTGTGTTTTGCATATAATTGTTAATTAGTGCTTAAAACATAATTAATGGATTATGAAAAGTGAATTAGAATGATTAATTTCAATTAAAAAAATTAATTAGTCGAAATTGTAAAATGTGACCTTATTATATGAAAAATGAATATTAAGGAATAAAAAATATTTTAGTGTAATATTATGATATATATGGAATAATGAATGTATTAATTAGTGAAATGAATAATTAGAAATTGAAAGAAAAATTTTAATGATGAAAATTAAATATAGGAAAAAAAAAAGATTAATATTTTCTTTGCTAATTAAATGAAATTTTAGCCATGAAATGTAAGAAAATATGATTTTAAGTGTTTAGAAATTGATTGAAATTTTTTAACTTAAATATTGAATACTTCTCTATTTATTTATGATATTATGTATGAAATGAAAAATAATGAATAAAATATATTTAGTGAGTTTATAACTTAATTGATATATTAGAATGAAAAATGTGAAAAAAAATTTGGTAATGATAAAATTGTTATGAAAGAATAAATTATTAAGTGATTAATAATGTAAAAATAATGAAATTTATGATTTAATAGAAATTGAATTGAAAAAAATAAAATAATGCCCTTAGTTATTTTTCTGATGGTTAAATCTAGCTCATAATAATATTGGCTAGTCATAGGGATACTATTACCGCGGTGCGGGTCATGGCGACTCACTTATGTAGACCAATGATGGTCTATTTCAGTGATTGTAACTCAGTGATTCAATGTACAGTATAGTGCTCGAGTGATCCTTCGGGATTACTCTTCAGTTTAGTAGATTCTTAGGGTCCACGTCCCTTGTATCCAGTCCGAAGATTTTCTATCGGATTGAAACTAGGGGCAATTGTGAATGAAATGATTAAAGTGATAATTATGAATAAAATATGAGAAAAATGATTAAAATGAAAATAGGATAAACATGAAATAAGTGAAGAATAATGAAAGTGAAAAATACAAGATAAATAATCAAATAAATAAATAAATATAAATAAATAAAAAATAAAAATATTAGTGGCAAAAATGGAAATAATATGTTGTTAGTGGCATAATTGTAAAGCAATAGAAATTCAAAAAAAATTAAAGTGAAATTGAAGCTAATTAAATAAATAATTGAAATAAATAAATAAATAAATAAAGTATTGATAGAATGAATTATATATTAATGAGAAAAATTGAATAATATATTAAAAATATAATTGCATGAAAATATAATTAGTGGAAATTTTTATATTAGTAATCACCACTGAGCATATTAATGCTCAGCACGTAATTATTTGACTGCGTACAGGTAGTAGCGGAAAAAGCAGGAGCAAGTATGCAAATTTTGGGAGTAGACGGAAGAACGAAATAGTAATAGGATATTACTAATAGTGGCATGTATATATATATGCATAGATATGAAGTTGTAAGAATGAACTTTGTACATATTATGACAAAATGGTATTTGTAAAGTATTATGTGTGTGAAGAATGAAAGGATCATTGTGTGGATGAATGTAAAATATTTTTGTATTATATGTGAATTGTTGTGCCCAAAAATGGATTGTGGATTGTTTGCCTTGCAGTTGGGTTAGTTGGTTTATAGCCGTTATGCTGCCGAAATTTTTGGAAAAATAAAAATGATTAATTAAGTATTGACAATATTATAGTCATTAAATTAAGAAAAAAAAATTTGGACATACATCGGCTATAATCGTATTTACCCACGTAACGTACGTATAGATATGAATAAGTGTTATAAGGGTGTTATAATTTTAGTGGTATCAGAGCATGGTTTAGACGGTTCTAAGATAGGAGTTGAAATTAAGTGTATATACATGCCAATGGATGGATGAAATGTGTAATAAGTCTAACGTATGCTTGCTCCTTTCCTGTTTTATAGTGAATGATGGCATCCCAACAAGGTCACGGTGATGGGGATGGTGAGAATGAAGCATCGGTTAGTGCTAGGCAAGCTGAAACCTCGCAACAGAATGTCATTCCACCAATTGCACCATCTCCACTGCCACAGCCGGATTTTTTCCATCTCATGGCTGATTATATTCAACACATAATGCAAGCTGAACAAGCTCAATAACCACAGCCAGCGGCCCAGGTACAACCTCTAGCTCCACCTAAAAAGAAGCCAATTTTGGAATAGTTGAAGAGATTGGGAGCTGAAGATTTCTATGGGTGTGATCCATTGACCCCTGTACAAGTTGAGGAATGGTCGTTCAAGATAAAGAGATTATTTGAAATTACTCACAGCCCGCCAGAAGAGAAATTTGAAGGTATTGTGGCATTACTTCAGGGTCGTGCATTCATCTGATGGGATTCAGTATGGAAGCATACCCCAGGTGAACAGTTGAATTGGGATTTCTTTTTGGCCCAATTTGAAAAGAAATATATAGGATCAGAGTATAAAGTAGAGATGCAAGATGCTTTCTGGAGACTCAAACAGGGAAATAAGACAGTAGTAGAGTATGAACGCGAGTTTGAGCGACTCAGTGCCTATCTTGATGATTACCAGCTGACAGAAGAGAAGTTAAGTCAGAGATTTGATAGGGGTCTCCATAACAAGATCAGACAGATAGTGGGTACACAGTAGCGTCCAAATTTGCGTGCCTTGGTAGAAGCTGCAATTAAAGTTGAAAGTATTCAGTCAAATGAGGCTAACAGACAAACTCAGTTTCAGCAGAAGAGGAAACTGGGACAGTTCAGCGGTTCGGGTTCTCAGAGTAAGAAGCCTAAGGGACCAGCTCCATCATATAGTCGTACATCAATTGTACCAGGGCGTGGACAAAGAAATATATTCCGTGGCAATGCCTCAGTCACTTATGTGGGCAGTACACCTAGAGGCAGAGGGGCAAGTACAGTTCAGACTTGTAGCCATTGTGGTAAAGCTCACCCAGGAGAGTGCAGATATTTAACTGATGCCTGTTTCAAATGCGGTTCAAAAGATCATCAGGTCAGGGATTGTCCAGTGGCTCAAGCTTTTACAGTTATATCACCAGCACCTGGCATTGGATCCTTACCATCCAGAGGCCGAGGTAGGGGAGCAGCCCTTAACCCATCAGCATCTAGACCTTCTGCACAACAATCCTAGGGTCAGGGACGAGCTACAGGTGAAAAATAATGAAAGTGAGAAATACAAGATAAATAATCAAATAAATAAATATAAATAAATAAATAAATAATAAAAATATTAGTGGCAAAAATGAAAATAATATGTTGTTAGTGGCATAATTGTAAAGAAATAGAAATTCAAAAAAACTTAAAATGAAATTGAAGCTAATTAAATAAATAATTGAAATAAATAAGAAAGAAAATAATGGATAATTAAAGAAATAAAGTAAAAACGGACTAAAATGAAAGGAATTAAAAGTTCAAAAAAATAATAATAAGAAATAAAAATATTAAATAGTGAATTAAGAGTAATTAAAAATAAAGTATTGATAGAATGAATTATATATTAATGAGAAAAATTGAATAATATATTAAAAATATAATTGCATGAAAATATAATTAGTGGAAATTTTTAGATTAGTAATCACCACTGAGCATATTAATGCTCAACACGTAGTTATTTGACTGCCTGCAGGTAGTAGTAGAAAAAGCAGGAGCAAGTATGCAAATTTTGGGAGCAGACGGAAGAATGAAATAGTAATAGGATATTACTAATAATGACATGTATATATATGCATAGATATAAAGTTGTAAAAATGAACTTTGTACATATTATGATAAAATGGTATTTGTAAAGTATTATGTGTGTGAAGAATGAAATGATGATTTTGTGGATGAATGTAAAATATTTTTGTATTATATGTGAATTGTTGTGCCCAAAAATGGGTTGTGGATTTTTTGTCTTGCATGTGGGTTAGTTGGTTTATAGCCGTTATGCTGTCGAAATTTTTGAAAAAATAAAAATGATTAATTAAGTGTCAGCAATATTATAGTCATTAAATTAAGAAAAAAAATTTTGGACATACATCGGCTATAATCGTATTTACCCACGTAACGTACGTATAGATATGAATAAGTGTTATAAGGGTGTTACAAATATGCCCTCATTGCTTTGTTTTATTTGTAGACCAAGGAAGAACTTAAGCTCACCCATCATGCTCATTTCAAATTCCCAAGTCATACACTTAGCAAATTTTTGGCAAAGCAATTCATTAGTAGACCCAAATATGATGTCATCAACTTAAATTTGAACAATTAGAATATCATGCTTATACTTTTTAATAAACAAATTAGTGTCAATATTTCCCTTTGAAAAATTATTTTCTAAAAGAAAAGAACTTAGTCTTTCATACCAAGCTTTTGGGGCTTGTTTCAAATCATACAAAGCTTTTGAAAGTTTAAGTACATGATCAGGAAAATTATGGCTTTCAAAACCTGGTGGTTGTTCTACATAAACTTCTTCTATAAAACCATTTAAGAAAGCACTTTTGACATCCATTTGAAAGAGTTTGAAATTCATATGGCATGTATATGCTAAAAGTATTCTTATGGCTTCTAATCTAGCTACCGGAGCATTGGTCTCATCATAATCTATTCCTTCTTCTTGATTATATCCCTTTGTAACTAACCTAGCCTTATTTCTAGTTATTGAACCTTGTTCATCTAGTTTATTTCTAAATACCCATTTGCTTCCAATGATTTGATGCTCCTTAGGTCTAGGAACTAAGGTCCATACCTTACTTCTCTCAAATTGGTTGAGTTCTTTTTGCATAGCAATCACCCAACTTTCATTATTAAGAGCCTCATCAATATTTTTAGGCTCAATTTGAGAGACAAAAGCAAGATTAGAATCTAAAGGTTTGAGATGAGATCTAGTACTTACTCCCTTAGTAGGATTACTAATGATTGCTCCTTAGGGTGATCTTTTGTCATTTTCCATTGCTTTGGGAGCTCTTGCTTGTTTTCCTCTAGAGCTTGAGGTAGAAAGTCATCTTGACGTGAATTTTCTTGATCACTTTCACCTTTTTCATTTTCAAGATCAAGTTTTTCCATTGTACCTACAACATCATCAAGAATACTATATTTCACAAGATCAAGCTTACTAGATTCCTAAAAAACAACATGCATAGATTCTTCAACAACTAATGACTTTTTATTAAAGACTCTATAAACTTTGCTAGCAGTGGAGTATCCTAAAAAGATACCCTCATCAGATTTAGAGGCAAATTTTCCAAGGTTGTCCTTGGTATTTAATATGAAACACTTTCATCCAAATACTCTAAAGTATGATATTATGGACTTTCTTCCATTCCATAACTCAAAAGAGGTTTTGATTAAGAGTGATCTTTTGAAAACTCGATTTGAAATATAACATGCAGTATTGGTGGCTTCAGCCCAAAAGTAAGTTGGTAACCTATACTCATTGAGCATTGTTCAAGCCATTTCAATTAAAGTTTAATTTTTCCTTTCGACCACCCCATTTTGTTGAGGTGTCCTAGGAGATGAAAATTTTTGTGAAATGTCATGTTCTAGACAAAAATTTTCAAAGTTTTCATTTTCAAATTCTTTACCATGATTGCTTTTTATTTTTGAAATACAATATCCTTTTTCATTTCGAACTCTCTTAGCAAAGTTTTTAAAAGATTCAAAAGCATCACTCTTTTGAGCTAAAAAAATTACCCAAATAAATCTAGAGTAATCATCGACAATGACAAAAGCATAGTATTTACCACCTAGGCTTGCAACTCTAATAGGTCCAAAAAGATCTAGATGCAAAAGTTGTAGAGGTTTCGAGGTACTTACAATGTTTTTGGATTTGAAGGAGGACTTGTGTTGTTTTCCTCTTTGGTAAGGTTCACATGCCTTGTCTTTTTTAAATTTCACTTTTGGTAGTCCTCTTACCAGCTCTCGTTTGCTGAGGCTTTGAATTAAATTCATGCTTGCATGACCAAGCCTTCTATGCCACAACCAAAATTCATCACTAGTAGTCACAAGACACTTAGAGGAAAGGTTAAATATTTTGTGTAAGTCTATTATGTAGGTATTGACATCTTTACTTCCTTTAAATATCTCTTAGCCATTAAAAGAGGTTACAAGACATTCATTAGAAGTAAAGATTACTTAGTTTCCGTTATCATATAATTGACTTACACTTAACAAGTTATGTTTCAAACCATCAATAAGTAAGACATCTTCAATGAAAGTAGTATTATTAATACCAATAGAGCCAAAGCCAATTACCTTACCCTTAGCATTGTTTCCAAAGGTTACTTTACCTTCATCAATACTTTTAATGTCATTGAATAGATCTTTGTCTCCGGTCATATGCCTTGAGCATCCACTATCTACTAGCCAAGCATTTTCTTTTATTATGGACTTGAGGCATACCTATAAAATCACAATTCAATTATTGTTTTTTGGTATCCAAATGAGCTTGGGTCCTTGGGGGTTAGCACATTAATGTTCCCAATGAGCCTTCCTTATCCAGCAATATTTATTGATATGACCAAATTTCATGCAATAATTACATTGTTTAGCACTAAATATGCTTTTCAGTCTTACCATTCTTTTAACTACCATTTTCCCATTAGGTAGAGTTTGTGAGCAGTGACATGCAAATGCATGATGACTTGGTGCTTTCCTAGGTGCATACTTCTTATACATAAAAGCATGATTGGCCTTTTGAGGTTTCCTTTTTAGTCTTACCGACCCTTGATCATTCTTTTTATATATAAAGGATTTAGTGTATATTGTGCACTTAGCCCTTAGGGTTGCTACCTCTAATGTGGAGATGTGGGGTTCACTTGACTTAATAAAAGTGGTCTTGTGGGATGAAGATGATGTTCCCTTAAATCCTAGATTATGTCTTATTATTCTTTGAGACACTATGAGAGTATATAAACTCTCATTGCCTTTATGAAATTTTAAAATGGAGTTTCTAAGTTCCTCAACTTCATTTTTCAAAACATTGTTCTCTTTAAGCAAGGATTTAGTTGAGGGTCTTGAGGAGTACTCATCTAATGATTTTTGAAGAGATTCATTAGAAGATTTAAGCTCAATATTTTCCTTTTCTAAAACTTTCATTTTGTTTTTCAAACTTGAAATGTTATTTTTATAAGTATTGAATTTACATCTATATTTTTCTAATTCTAGGTTCAATACTTCTATTAGACTTTGCTCATCATCATCTTCACTATCATTATTATTATCACTACTATCATTATTGAATGAGTATGAGTAAAGTGATCCTACCTTATCCGAGACATGATCTTCTATAGCCATGAAGCATAGGTTGACCTCTTCACTTTCATTGTCATCCTTTTTACTTGAAGAGCTTTTGTCATCCCATGTGTCTTTGTGACCTTTCTCTCCATTGTTTTTTTGGTATTTGTTCTTATGTTTCTTGAGCCTTGGACATTCTGGTTTGATATGTCCCTTCTTCCCACACTCATAATATTTTACCTCATCTTTATTCATTTGAGAGTCATTTAAAGAGTGTTTGAGATTTCTTTGCTTGAAGTTTTGAGAGTTGCCCATTCTCTTTTCAATTATTCTTTTCAGTCTTCTCGAGAGCATCGCAATGTCCTCATTTGCATCATCACTTTTTTCTTCATCAACTTCAACTTCTTCTTGAGATTTTGAAGTAGAGGCTCTTAGTGCTAGAAGCTTTCTTTTTTCCAGCTCGGCTTCAAATTATCTATCTCTCTTTACTGCCATTTCATGTGTTAGAAGTTTGCCAATAAGCACATCAGTATTCATGAAGCTCATGTCTTCGTTGGCTTCTTCTATACCAGCAACTCTTGAACCATAAACTTTGAGAGGAAGGCTTCTCAGAATTTTGTTGTTTACATCTTCCAAGCTCAAGTGTTTTCCAAGCTTTCTCATGGTGTTTATAATGGTTAGAAGATGGTTCATCTTATTGGTGATTGTCTCATTGGATTTCATCTTGAAGAGTTTGTACTCTGAAGTGAGAAGTTGAATCTTCTTTGATTTAACTTACTTTGTTCCTTCAAGATAATTTTCCAATGTTTTCCACATACTATATGCGGTTGGGTAGTGTTGGATTCTGCCACATTCTTCAATGGATAATGAGATTGTGAGAATTGTCATTACCTTTTTATTTTTGAAATTTGCTCTACGTTGAGGTTCTGTCCAATCATCTCTTGAAAGAATTTCTTCTTCACCATCAACTCCTCTTCTGGTTGGTGGTGTCCATTCTTTCCGAACGCTATCCCAGACTTCAATTCCCTCACTATCGAGATATGTCTCCATCCGAAACTTCCAATGAGTATAGTTCGCTCCATCAAAGTAGGGTTTGAGACTTTGGAATCCTTCATTGGCCATTTCTTGATCTTTGTTAGCACTCTTTAGGCTTTGATGCTAGACTAAGCTCTGATACCAATTGTTGCCCATATAATGAACCAAGAAGGGGGGTTGAATTGGATATTAAAAAAAATTTGTAACTTTAAGTGCGGAATAAAATTAAATAAAGTATGGATGAAGAGAAATCACATAAGAAATTTGTAGAGATTCGGGTATTAACACACCCTACTCCTCTCCCCAATCTCAATTGGGAGTTTTACTAACACACTAAGTGTTATAATAGAGTTTTACAAGCTCACTCCCAACTATAGTGTTTCTATCAATGGCTAACACCTAACTCAGAAATTCTCTTGTGTTTTAATGGTTCACATAATAAACTAATTCTTTGTGTTTTACGGCTTACACAAATAACCCTTACAAGTGTTTCACTCTTAACCCAATATACCCAAACTCACTTGCGTAATAGATTATAATGAAAACACTCACCAACCTATAATGCTCATAATTTATGAGCAAATAGATTTTTACAGAAAATTAAAGTTTTGTTGAAAGTAATTAATGCACAATGGCTACAACAAGATTTTGATTCGAAAGTAATTGTTGTTCTCTTGTTTAGGATTCATAAATGACTTGCATTTATACTTCCTTAGCAAATTATAGTCGTTTGGATGCATTTAATGCGAAAATAGTCATTGAACCAACTCTTAATTTCGCGTTTGACATGTTTCTCTTTCCTCATTCACGGTCGTGAATTTGTGTGTCACGGTCATGAGTGTTCTTCCAAGTTGTGGCTTAGGTGGTGACTCTGCCCATGAAGCATTCTAGAAGAATTTGAAGTGTTTGATCACAGGCGTGACTTTATACTTTCACGGGCGTGAATATCCTTCTAAGTCGTGGTCCAAGTGGTAACTCTGCTCGTGAAACAATCTGGAAGAATTTGACATGTTATCTCACGAGCGTGATTGATTTGATCATTCACCGTTGGTATGACCTTTCATGGCCGTGAACTTTAAATGTTGGAAAGTTGATGCTAAGCTATATCACGAGCGTGACATAATCAGTCACGGACGTGAACATGCTATTTTTTTCTTATTTTGACCTTCAAAGATTGTATTTCATTCTTGCATCATATTCCATACCCTGTTCAACAAACTTAGAACACAAGCATTATTAAATATATTATTGCTATTTTATTTGTTATCATCAAAATGAGGAAAATACCACTCAAGGTTCAACAGTTACTTTTGTGTTAGGCATGCCTATGATCAAAAGAGCAAACCTAGATAAAGGAAAAGGCAAGGAAGAGGAAAGAAAAGCTTGAAGGAAACTTTTCACGATCATGCCTTCAATTTCACGATGACTCTTAAATATGGTTGAAAAACATAATAGTTCACAGGAAGGGGGTGCAACTGCAAAAAGTGCCCATGAAAGGTAAGTCATGACCATGCTTCAAGAATCACGACTGCGAAAATGCTTTGAATAGAATTGATGCATGAATGATGAAAATTGATGAAATTGATGGAACTATACATGATAGATTGACTAATGATAAGCTAATTGAACTAGAATTGATTAATTAATGAAAGATAACCATAAGCAACATATAACCTCAACTGGATGAATAGATGGGTTGGTATGCCACTTAGGGAAAAAAAAAGATGTAGGTATTATATGCGCTGAGACATAGATGCAGAATGGGTTGAGACGTAGGTGCCAAATGTGCCGAGGCATAAGCACAAGATGTGTTGAGTTGATCATTATATACATGCGCATAAAAGTGTTGAATTTCATATAATTTTTTGGCGCCACACTATGACAGAAAAGTCCTTAAAGGTAGTGATACCCCTTGTGTCTCCCTAGCTTTGGTGTTGGTGATTATGAGCAAATCAATGAAACTATGCTAGAATTTACACTATTGATAAACGGAAATAAAAAGCATGTGATTATGATGAAATGGAAATATTTTATGATGATGAGAAAATGATATGATTGATAAAATAAGTTAAGAAGGAAATTTTACACATGACTTCTCTAGTAAAACGTGATTTAGTTGTGTATATTGTAAGATATTGTAATGGTGTCCAGTCTATCATATCGATTTATATGCTAAGCATGAAATCACAATAATGTGTCTTTATTCTTTAGTCTTCATGTTGCATATAACATTACCATCTTAGATTAAAATTTTCATACTCATATGATCATATTTAAATTCGGATAATAATGCTCCTATACCGATCAACTATTGCCAAATTAATTGTGTCGATCACAAAGCGCGCCCACCAGATAGGGCGTAAATGGACAGTCGTGATAAATACCTCTTATGTCTCCCTAGTTTTGGTGTAGGTGATTACGAGCAAATCAATGAGACTATGGTGAGATTTACACAATTGATAAATGGAAATAAAAAGCATGTGATTGATAATACGATGAAATGGAAATATTTAATGATGATGAGAGAATGAGATGATTGACGAAATAAGTTAAGAAGGAAATTTTACACATGACTTATCTTGTAAAACATGATTTAATTGTGTATATTGTAAGATATTATAATGGTGTTATGAGTATTTGAAATATGATTTTTGTTAATAAGGCAGGGTAAATTAATTTGAATGTTAGAATTGGCTATATATTAAACAATTTGAAACTAAACTAACGGAAGATGTTAATGAATAATGCATTTATGTGTTCCTATGCTTGAAGTAAGTTTGTTTGCATGTATATGATATTATGATAAGTTAAATTGATAATTTTATAATACCTGGATTTATTTTGTGATATTTTTTATATTATATTGTCAAAGAGCTTACACTGCTTAGCTCGTGAATATCTTTTTTCACAAGTAGGTAAAGAAGAAAAGAAGATACAAAGTGAGATTGTAGGTAGAGTAGATATTGGTAGATTGTAGATTCCATAGATAAGGCTTGCTGGAAGATCCGAGGGTCCGATAGCCAGAGAAGCAGCAAAGATTTCATTGTTTGATTGGACTCATATTTTGTAATATTCGTCTTTTGTTCAAGTTTGTGCAGCTCTCAAATATATATTTACGTTTTGGGTTGTAACAATAAAGTATAACATTGTATAAAGTTATGTGATCTAAAAGAGAACTTGTATTTGACTTTGGGCTTCTTTCTATATTATGTGATTCATAACAGGTTTGGGAAAAAAAAAATTATGATTATATTTCTATGTTGTTTATGAAAATGATGTTTTAGAAATATGACAAATGCAGTTGGTAGAACTGTCTCTCTTTGCTGTTGTACAGTGGGGTAAAACGGTATTACAATATGGATGTAAAATATATTGGACTACTATTTTCCATTTAGTGAAATAGCATTTGCTTTTAAACAATAGTTTACTTTGGTCCTAGGCAATAACATTTTACGTATTATTAATGTTAAGCATTTGTGTTTGACACTTTTATGTTTTATTACACTATAGTTTCTATATACAAGTATTCAAGCCTTAATTTTTTTTTTCAATTACATTCTTCATTATATTTTTTATATTACCTTATGACTTCTTCAATATTTGTTATAATTTCTAGCCTATCATGCTCTTGGCATGCAAAAGATTTTAATGAATTTAGTGCATCTATTGGTAAAAAAAATATTATACTTGCGGCAATCTCTTTTCCTTCGATGCAATTACCTACTCTTTTTTGTTACAAAATTACTAGAACTGTAGCAAATTATATAATATTTAGCTATGCTTTGTATGATCTATGGCTGAAATTTTTATTATATTAGCCACAGTACAATATCGACTATAGCATGAAAACAAATATTTTACCTATATACTCTTTAAATTTGTAACTAAAAATACTAAAGACATTTGCCGCAAAATTATAACCACAGCAAATAAATTAAATTTGCCATATTTAAAAATATAATGTAGTTAAACAAACAATAATTTCGGCTCAACATACGTATTAACTTTGGTTCGGTTCATGGATTTGTACCAATGCATCAGTGCACGCGAGAGAATCTTCTAAGCTATTCACTTAATATTGAAAGAATAATTCCAACTTCTCATTTTTTTTTATAGAATAAACCACTTTCCATTTTTTTCCTTTTACCAAAAGTTTATTTTGATTTTTAATTTTTTATTTATATATTTATTATTTAAGCATATAAATATCATAATTTATAGTTTTCATGTCAAAAAATATATATAATAATAAATGTATTAACTATAATTTTTCCAAACATATATGAGTCATTGCTTTGTCACCTTCAATTTTCCGAACTAGAGAAAATTAAAGGTGTATGTCCACATGCTGTATGTGGTCCACCTAGACATTCACGCATAGTGTTCCTCATAGCTTTACAAGTCTAAATTATTATTATTAGCCTATTTTATTATTTAAATAAATAAATACCAAGGAATCTGGACATTTTTTTATTTATTTAAATTCATAACACAAGTGGGTTAGCAAATTGCGCATTATTATTATTATTATTATTATTATTATTATTATTATGGTTAGTGGATTGTCAAAATTAATAATTTTTTCGTAAATTTCTTACTTTTCGTGAAATAATCGTTGCTTTTTAAAAAAAAAACTTTAATAATATATACTGATCTTTTGCATTATTATTTCACTATTTATTAAATTGTTTTTAGAAAGTTTTTGAAAACTAAACTAACCCCGTGATTAGTTGTGGTGAACACTTCCAAGTTTCCAATGTGAGAGAACGGTAATCGGTTACAGGTCCGCATAAAGGAAAAGATTTCTTATGGGTTTGGTTTTTGTTTCTTATAATTTTATAATATATATTGGACAAAAATTAATTTTATAATAGCAAATTAACGTGCGATTTTCAAAAAGTCTTCAGAAAAGGGTTCAATATATAGGAAAATAACAATATAAAAACTCTATGATACTCCGTCCATTTCACTTCAAGTGATCATTTTTTTACTTTTGCATAAGGATTAAATAAATCATTGAATAACTTTAATCTAACACAAAAATATTTCAAATTATTTTCTCTTGCTTCATTACTTTTTTTTCTTTTTTATTAGAGAAATATGACTAAAAAGAAAGTATTAATGAAGATATTAATCTAATAGAACTCTTACTAATATAAAAAAAAATTCAATAAATAAGGATAAAGTTGAAAAATTAATTAATACTTCATTAATTTTTTTAAAAAGACACTTACAGTTACAATTGATAAAAATTAAAATAAAAAATTATTGTCTGAAGGGGACAGAGAGAGTACCAAATATATATATATATATATATATATATATACATAATTTGCCAATAAAATTTTAATTTTTAATTTTTTTTACAATAAAAATTCTTTCAATAATAATTTTCTTTTCAAGCAATATTAATTTATTGATGTGGCATATTGTCAAACTTCAATTTTTTTAATTAAAAAAATTTATGTTTTATTTTTTTCTCTTCCAGTGGACTTTGGTTAGAAGCTGAAGATTATTTTAAATTCAAGATTAGTAAAAACAACGACATTTGGCTATCTTTATTAGACCATACTATTTTGACTCTAACTATGTTGAGCTGGCAGCTACTTCTTATTAAAATTAACCGACTAGGTGTTTATATTATTATTATTATTTAGAGAAGCACTAATAAGTTGTGTAAAATTAATTAAGATTAATAACTGGACAGCAACACTAATTAGCAACTTGGTTGAGTTATGGTGGTAGCCTTCAATTAATACAGTCAAGTGGTCAGAAACACTGCAGAATCCCAGTTTGCGGTGTAGCATTTACTCATTTCTCTAATGGAGTTAATGCTCTTTATATTAATTAATCCACTAATGGTATTGGCCGGTGTCATAACTTATATTGTGGGTAGGGGTTATGTTAGGTATGGCGGGTTTAAATAAAAAATTTATAACTAAATAAAATTGATTTTTAAATACTTTAATTTTTAATCAAATCAACCATTATTAAAAATATCTAAACCAATATTAATTAAATTCAGTTTGGATAATCAATTTGATAAATAAATGAATGAATAAAAAAAATTAAAATATCTTAAAAATTCAACAAATATTAATTTAAAATCATAATCAAAGTAACATGAATATTATCCAAAATATAAAAATTCAGTACACTACTTTAATTTTAAAAAAAAAATCAAAATATAATTTGTAGATTAAAAAAAGTAAATTCTTGTTCAATCAAGGTGTTTCAAAGGAAATTGAAGATTGTAAGTAATTAAATAGTTCTTAATATTAGAAAACTGGGAAATTATTAGTATTATATATATATATATATATATATATATTAAAAGATACCATATATTATTGGTTTAGTTCGATTTTATTGGATTTGTATTTTATTAATCCAAAGTCACACCAAAAAATAGCATCTAAACCATAATTTTTAGTTTGAATTGATAATTCGGTTTGGTCTGTTTAGTTAATTTTTGTACAGCTCTAATTGTGGAAAAACATGAAACTTAGATATATTAAATCGGACTAAAAAATAAAGTAAAAAATCAAAATCGAACTACATTATTTGATTTTTTTTTACATATACTTGTAAAAAAATCAAATATATGCTTTTAAAATGAATGAATTGAAATGTATTTAAAACTCAATTCTTTGAATTAGACACTAATTTTTTTTATATAAAAGTAAATAACTATCTCTTTATTGTTGGGCATAATAGATAAAATAACACAAGTAAATGTAAATAAAATTATAAGCAAATATAAACAAAGAAATTTAATGTTATTCATCATTTAATTTGGGTTATATCTACAGGACAAATTCCAAATATATTTCTTTCATTAATAAAAAAATTAATAGAAATGAAGAAAGAATTTTACTTTGACACAGGTTAGAAATCATATAACAATTTGAGATAAATTCAAAAATAGTGACACACAAATATTTTCCAAAAACACCTCAAAAATATTTTTCTCACTATTTTTATCGCTTCCCTTTTTTAAAAAAAATTCTAAAAGTCTAACCCTATCACATACTCATCAAAGGAAATTTTCCTTTAGCTATCTGACTACTCCTCAAATTTGCTATTTTGAAGTGATTTTTTTTTTTTAATTGGGAGCTCTACCTTTTATAGGTAGAGAATGGTACCTTAAAAGTCTATAATTGTGGCAAATTTCGATGCAGCAAAATTCGATATTTTTTTAAATAATATGTGGTGGGCCCCACAATGGTGGGACTTACACTAAATTTTTCAAAACTTGTTGTGCCTGTATTTGACTATCATAATATAACTCTCCATGCAAAAGTGATCAGGTATCTTAATATAAACTTTCTTGAGTCTACATCGCTGGTCATATCTGTATTTGTGTATCTAACCAACACATATTTGGTATCTCCAAAACATAAAGATATTTTTGAAATATCTCGAATATACCTAAAAATTCACTTTACTGCAGCCCAATGTCTCTTTCCAAGATTTTAAAGAAATTTACTCACTACTCCAACTGCATGAGCAACATCTTGTCATGTACACACCATGACATAATTGCTAAAGTATATAAAAACTTGTTCATCTCATCATTCTCTTTGTCTATATAAGGACACTGATTAGAACTCAGTTTAACGTAATTAGCAAGATGACAACTAACTGCTTTAGTTCGATCCATTTTAAATCTCTGAAGTACTTTATGAATGTACTTCTCATGTGACAACTATAATTTTTTGGCACCTTTATCTCTGATAATCTTTATGTCAACAATATATTTTGTTGGCCTCAAGTTTTTAATGGAAAAAGACTTGCTCAATTCCTTTTTAAGATATTAATTTTGGAAATATTTCGGTCAACAATAAGCCTATCATCCACATAGAGTAGAGAATAATAAAATATTCAACATAAAAGTTTTGTAAAAAAAATTCAATGGTTTGAAGTTGTCTTTTTGTAGCATTGCTTTCCCATAATAGACTCAGACTTCTTATACCATTGTCTCGGTGTCTGCTTCATGCCGTATAGACTTTTCTATAATCTGCAAATATATTTCTCTTTTCCTTTATGCTCAAAATACTATATTTGCTCCATATATTTCTCTTCTTTCAAATCACTCTGTAGTAAGATATTTTTGACATCCATTTGCTCAAACTCTAGGTTAAGACTAGCTACTAACCCCAACACTATATGGATGGATGTCAGTTTTCAAGACTAGTGAGAAAATCTCATCAAAATCAATCCATTTTCTTTGATTGAACCATTTGACAACCAATTTGACTTTGAATTATAATCAAAATTGTTCTCTTCATGCTCGATTTTGAATACCTATTTATTTTACAAAGCTCTCTTACCTTTTAGAAACTTTACCGTTCAAAATTTTTGTTCTCATGTAAGGATTTTATTTCATTTTACATGGCTTCTACCCATTTCTACTTATGCTCAGCCATAGCTTCTTCAAGGCTCTTTAGTTTTTCACTATCATACTCATTTGTTGGATACCTTATAGAAGGTTTTCTTGCTCTATTACTCATTCTCAAAGGAACTGGGGAAGGCACATGTATTGGTTAATGATGAACATCATCATCTTCAGTGTAATAAATGGGAGCATTATTTTCTTCAGAAAAATCAATATGATCTACATCCTTAACCTATATCGACACCAATATTGGAGAAATCAATTCCAATTTAGTTGAGTTATCATTAGAATTAGGAGCATTCTTCTTTGTCTTGAAACCATCTTCAATGGTCTCCTTCTTAATGAAAATAGTATCACAACTTCTAATGAGTTTATTTTCTATTGAGTCATAGTCGTGAGTAAAGCTTTTCCTTAGAATATTTTAGACAACTTTGCATGTGAGAGGAAATTTTGACTCTCTCCATCAAAGTCATGTTCATCCTTTCAGTCATGTCATTCAACTGCGGTATTTTTGGAGATGTTGTTTGATGTCGAATATCTTGATTTTTGCAGTGGGATAAAATGGTCTAGTATATTATCCATTGTTTTATATTTAAATTCACTTTAATGTTTTTCCAGTATATCTCTCAATTGAGTCATTAAATTATTTAAAAACATTCAACACCTGAATGTTTATCTTTATAGCATATGCCTATGTCTTTCTTGAATGGTCATTAATAAAAGTCACAAAGTATAGAGTACCATCCAATGACTTTGGCATTTACCTATAAAAATCTGAATAGATAAGATCTAACACATTCTTCATTCTAGAAGGAGGGGAACTCTTAAGAGCAACTATGTTTTGCCTTCATACTAAATAGTCAGCACATTTCTCCAAATATACTTCATCCATTATGAGCAACATTTTCTTCCTAACCAGGGTAGTCATTCCTTTCTTACTCATGCGGTCGAGTCTTCCATGCTATAATTCAACAATATTGCCTTTTCCATAACACTTACAGTGTCGTTGAAGAGCTTCACATCCATCACATATAAGGTAACATGTCTAGTAGCTCTGACCATCACCAATGAACCTTTAGTTAGCTTCCATTGGTTATTGAAGAATGTACTACAAAAATCTGCATCATCTAGTCTTCCTGCAAAGATCAAGTTCAGGCGAATATTTGGAATATACTTGACATCTCTCAGGATTAATTTGGTACAATTCCTAATCTCTAGATAAATATCTCCCCTACTAACAAATTTTGATAGATTATCATTTTCCATCTTCATAGCACCAAAATCTCCTGCTATGTAGGATGAGAATTAATATTTTCGAGATGTGGCATAAATGTAGTGCAACTATAAATTACCCAGCTAGTCTTATGGAATGTAAAATTGATAGTATCATCACAAATGATATTGAATTCGTTCACGGTATTTTTCACTTCATCATCATTGTTGTCATCTCGCTTCACTTCCTTACCTTTCTGTTCCTTCTTGAACTTTCAATAGTATTTCTTTATATGACATTTCTTTTTGTAGTAATGACATTCAATGTTGGCATATATGTTTTACTTGCCTCTGTTTTTTTCTCTAGATATATAGTGCCTAGACTAGTTCATTCCTTTGGAATCTATAACCAGAACATGTGGTTGTGATGAAGAAGATGAGTTTTGATATCTCCTTCTCATTTCTTCATTTATAATACTACTTTTAACATATTACATATTGACTACATCGTTAGATGCAATGTTGGTGATTAATATCTTCAAAGTCTCTCATAACTCTAGCAAAAAGTTCAATACTATCAAAGCGAAAAACTTTGTCATCCAGCTTTATGCTCATTCTGGATAGCTGGTCTATGATCCCTTGCATCTTATTCAAATGATCTATTATGGAAGTCTCTTCTTTGTATCTCAGTTGCATCAACTTTGTCAAATTAAATAATTTATTATTGTTTATTTTAATGTATACAACTGCTCAAGTTTATTCCATAGTATCTGAATATGAGTCTCATTACAAATGTGGTTATACACATTATCTTCGACAAACTGTTAGATGTAGTCACACACATGTTCGTAGTCAAACTATCATTCCTCATCTGTCTTGCTTTCAAGTTTAGTTGTAGTAAACACTCCATTTGCATTTTCATACAAATATAAGATTTTTCATTTTTCTTCTCCATATGTGATAATTTATGTCCTTTAAACTAATCATCCTTGTGCCATTTGTCTCCATTGTCAAACTCCTTCAGTTAACAGTAATCAAATAAATTTTTTTTTGATGTAGAAAATCACTCAAAACTACAATCACTAAGCATATTAAAAATTTTATAGGACTAAAAAACTAGTTTAGATACCACTTATTGGGCACAACGAGCAAAATAATAAAATTAAATGTGAATAAAATTATCAACAAAAATAAACACTAAAATTTTAATGTGGTTCGCCCTTTAATTTGAGTTATGTCTATGAGACAAACTTTGAATATATTTATTCCACTAATAAAAAATTAATAGATACAAAGAGAGAGTATTCTGTAGATACAGGCTAGAAGTAAAATAATAATTTAAAATAAATTCAAAAATAGCGGCACACAATTGATAGTAATCATATAAAATCTTTTTTGATATAGAAGATCAGTCAATACTACGATCTTATAGCTTACTAAGAATTTTATAGGACTAACAGGTTGACTCTAATACCACTTGTTACACACAACGAGTAAAATAACACAAATAAATATGAATAAAATGATAAAAAAATAAATATCATAAATTAAATGTGATTCATTATTTAATTTGGTCTACGCCTATGAGATAAACTTCAAATATGTTTCTTCCACTAATAAACAATTAATATATACAAAGAGAGAGTCTTCCCTAGACACAAGCTAGTTGTAATACAATAATAAAAAATAAATCCAAAAATAGTGACACAAAAGTATTTTCAAAAACACCTCATGTCATGTCCGTATTCTAGATTCCGACCGTATAAATATATTGTAGTCATTTGTATTATAGTACAAAGACAAATTGATTAGAGTCTAAATACAGACATATAAATATGAGAAATTTAATTTAAAAATAATATTATCATGTTTTATATGAATACAAAGTTAGTTTGATGATCTGTTATAATTTTATGCGTGACATGCAAATTGAGGCAACAGATTAGGCCTGAAAAATATGGAGTTTTTTTTCCAATGGTAAAAATATAATTTAAGCATACAAAAATATAGAGAATATTATTTCAAGAACATATGTGGAGTTATAAGACGAGATTTTAAAGTTAAGGGCTCCAATTTGCAAAAATACAATTCCCGTTGTGGATTTACAGTATGATTTCTGACTGGGAGTGAGAGATATATGTTCAAAATTGCAATGGTGCTAATGTGATTACAATTGAATTCTAAAATTTTTAAAAATGATAATTTAGAAATCGAACACCGGAGAAATTTTTACAGACTGAATTAAAAAAAAATGATTAAATCGTAAAAAAATAATTTTCGCACTGGATATCGTTTTATAAAATTGAATAGACCATTTCGAAGAGAAAGTTATTTTATAATTTTTGGTATATTTAATTTGACAAAATTAAGTTGTTTGGAGGTTGGATAAGATTTTGGATAATTAAATTGAATTATGAATTAATTTGAAGAAAATTGTGATTGGTGGAAATTTAATTAAATCAAAATTTAGTTAAGAGATAGTTGGGCCACTTGTTAAGATTATTACCTAATTAATTTTTTTAATGGCCAATAGGTTGCGAGATTAAGAGTTAATTATGATTAATTAAATTTAAGTGAGGTATATAACAGGAATTTCCATATCTTTCTAGAGAAATCTACAAAAAAAAATCAAAAGTAAGTCCCTCTTCTTCTTCCTCATATGGTTGGCTACCATTGATAGACTTTTGAAGCTCTTCTTTCCTTCATTTTCACAAGAAATTCATCACTCAACCTATGGGAGGCAAGGAGAATTAATTGGGAGAAAAAGAAAATAAATTTGGAAGAAAATCCATGGTGGTCAAAAATTTCAATAAATTGAGAGGCAAAGTTTTCTTCATTTTTCTTTCAATTTTCTATAGATTTAAGTTGGTTTGGATGAGTACTTGAAGTAGAATTAGGATTTGTGATGTGATGGGATTAAATTTGGTGAAAAAGTTGAATTAGGATTTTATAGAGAAACTATGAAAAATTAAATAAAAATAGAAAAAGGAGTAGAATGAGACTTGAAAACGATTGATATGATGAAAATAATTGATTAAAAAAATTTTATGAATTTTTTTAATTATGGCCAAAATTTGGAGGATTTATTCCTTAAATTGATAAGGATGAAGTTAATTAGAGTGTTTGAAAGTGGAAAACAATTTTTGGAGTGGGAGAAATATTTAAAAAAAAGTTGGTGAATTTTTAAAATTTTAGCCGAATTATTGAAAAATTTATTGGAAATTATTGAATATTTTTTTGGTAGAATTGGTAATTGAAAATAAAATAAAAAGGGTTGAAGTAATTATAGAAATTTATTTGAAATTTTTTGGAGCATTTATTGAATTAATGAGAATTTTTGAGTGGAAATGAATTTTTGGAGAAAAATTGAAAATTAGAGGAAAAATAGAAATAAGTTGAGAAATATAATAATGGAGAAAGAAAATTAAGGAAATTAAATAAGATAAAGGAAAATATTATTGAAAATTATTAGTTGCTAATTCCAACGAGTAAAAATATCTTTTGGAAATCTTTTAGATTTTTTGTCATTTTTATGATAAAATCGAGTTCATAATTTCATTGTTTGTAGATGTGATTATAAAAATAAAATTATTATTTTAATTGGAGCAATTATACCACTCAAATATTTCAAAATCATCTTGAACACATAAATTCAACACATGATATGCACATCTAATATGAAAAAAAAATCTACCTCTAATGTTCGTTGTCATAATATTTGAAGTTTTTAAATTGAGACAGTATTTACCGACACATTATCGAAAGAAATTGAAAAATTTTTATGAACTAATTCATATTAGTTCAAAATATTTTTTATTATTTTAAAAATATTATCGGCGGTATGCTGACTATCAAAAACTCGAAATGCTAGTAATTTTTTTTAATTGTCATTTATCATCAGTCTAATGACATATAAGACCTATGTAAGAATGTATTTAGTAATGATCACTCTAAATATCACTATAAACACAAACACATTCATTCAAAAAATAAAATATTTTAAGCAATTCTTTTTTACTTTCTTGATATAAAACGGTTTGAAGGTATATCTAAGTACACATTTAGCATATAAATTTAATACATTTTGATAATAATTAATAAAACATAATTTTTTACTAAAACTAAAAGATGAATGTTCCATACTTATTATTTTTGTCAATTTGTTTTTTATTTTTTTAATCATTATATTGAAATAATTGAGAAGTAGAAGAAGATATTGCGTACTTGGAAATTTGACTTCGTCATTTCTCTATTCCCATTTGAACATATTTGCAAGTATCTTCGAAATGTGTCATAACCACTTCCAGTTTTAAATTTGTATGTTTGTGCACAATAATTGCACACAACATCAAATGACCCAATATTTTTTTGAATTTTCTTGAAATGAATTTGAAAAATGTCAGATTGTCGAATTTTTCTTTAGATGATGTTACTGCTGGTCCCTAATCCGGTTGTTCATCACCCATATTTCTTTGACTTTATCCAATTGGAATTTCGAACTCCCCTTCCTTATCCAAATTTTCAATAAAATTTTTCAAATCAACAATATTTTCATCAAAAAATTGCTCCTTCCACTTTGACTTACCATTATTTATGATTAAATTTTGTGAAAAAAATTAGAGAATATTAAAAAAATGCAGATAAAGATAATAAAAAAGAATTATAGGTTTAAAGAAAAATTGAGAATTAGAGAAAATTAAAGAATTGGAGAAAAAATTGAGATTATGTAGAAGTATAATTAGAAAGAAATTAGAGAGAAAAAATAATTAAGAGTGTAATTAGAGAAATTAGGAATATATGTTGAGAGAATTGAGATTGAATTGTAGAAAATTGAGAGAAATTGAGAATGACATTGTGTAGTAAATGAAAAAATTGAAATGAATTTGCTATTTATAGAGAAAAAAATTGAAAATTTAAATTTCCATAATACCTCTAAAATATAGCTATTATTTTTTTGTTATAAGGAATATTTTTGTGTTTTCATTATATTTATAGTTTAATATATTTAATTATTAAAAAAAGCAACGGTCTCATGACCGTTGTTTGTTTTTTTTTTAATTATTTTGAATTTTCCATATTGGAACCCAGATCCATCGGTTTCCTGGGGAAAGGTCTAGACCGGATCCTTCCTTTACTAGACTACGATCCAGGCTAGATCCGAAATCGGCCTAGTTTGGTCCGGTTAAAATTGGACTGAGCTGGTTGGGCCCGTAGAACTGGGAGTTAGGATTTTATTGAATAGGAGCTTCTCATTTAGAAATTCGTTGGAATGGGAATTGGGATTTTAAGGGACTTCATTGGAATGGAAATTTTCTTGAAAGACTTTGTTAGAATGGGAGTCATTGTGCAATGAACTTCATTGGAACTGGAGTTTCGAATTTATAACTTCATTAGAAAAGATTTTAGGATTTCAAAAAACTTCATTAGAATGGGAGTTTCTCATTCAAGGCTTCTTTAGAACAAGAGACTACATCAACAATTTAATCGCTCGAGAGTCAACGTGGTGGATTCATTAATTTGGAGGTTGATGTAACAAATCAAAGATTGAAAATTCATTTGCTTTCACCATATTGTTTTAAGTTGATATGTGGGTGTCTATGTTTGCATCTTATTTTGATGTGATTTGTTTTACATTGAAAATATTTTCACAAATCCTATTAAAGTTTGGATAAAGTTTAAACACTAGATTTTTGTTCTTTACTCTGTGATTTCCCAAAGATGAAAACCAGAGACACATGAAATGTTTCTAGGCTTGGAAATAAATTTGGATATCAAGAAAGATGATTCAGGAGCTTAGAAGTGGGGTTGGAGATGTGAAAATATGTAAAAATGGAAAGAAGTCTAGTTGGACTTCTAGTGGAAGTTTGGTGCTTAGTCACTATACCTTCATTGATATGGGATTATGATAATATCCTGAATAGCCATCTTTAAACAAAAGGTATTTATTTTCAAAAAACATTTAAAACATTTGGTTAATAAAAGGAAAAAAAATCCATGTAATTGTATTCATCTTTCTATAGTCTATATAAGCTTTCCATCTACTTATTGTTCTAGTTAGTATGAACTTATTGTCATTATTCTTGATAACAAACACACCTCTCTTTTTAAGAACAACTTGAATGAGATCTACCTAAGTACTTTTACTATGTGATAGATTATACCTGTATTAACAAGTATATTTATTTATTTATTTTTACCATTTCCTACATTATTGGGCTTAGCCTTATTTGTGCTTAAATACAAGGCTTACATTTATTCTTCATTAGAATTTAGTGTGTACAAACTAAAGGGTTAATCTCTTTTTATATCTTGAATGGACCATCCAAGTGTTGATTTATGCCTCTTCAATACTTCTAGCAACATTATTTATTCTTCACTATCAACGAAGAAGAGATTTTAATTGGTTTGGTTCCTTCTTCAATAAATACATGCTTTAAATGAGGAACTAATGCCTTAAGTTCAAGAGTAAGGTTATACACTTAGGATTTGGATTCTTCCTCTATTTTGTGTTCAACCTCACTTTCTTTTTGAAGATCTTTAAGTTCATATTTCATATATGGGTTTGTCTCTTTACAGTCAATTGAATTTAATATACACCTTTCTATGTGATTCATTTTAAGTACAAATTCTTGGTATTCTAGGATTTCTTCTTCAATTTCTACAAATTCTTGGTATTCTATGATTTTTTCTTCCACACTTTGAACAATAAGCGTTGTTCATTGGATGAGAATGAGGGATACTTCATTGCTTTTATTACATCAAACTAAAATTTATCCTCTTTCATTCTTAAAATCAAATTTTCTTCTTGTACATCAATGAAAGCTCAGGAGGTAGCTAAGAATGGTCTTCCTATAATTAATGGCACTCCCTCATCTCTGCCATATCAAGCAATATAAAATCCATTTGAGAAATGAACTTGCTAGCTTTCATTAACATATCTTCCACTATCCCTCTATGTTTATTCACTAATTTATCTGTAAATTGGAGGGTCATTTGAGTGGCTCTTACATTTCCTAGTCCATTTAATTAAATTTGGACAAAGATCACACAAAAGGAATGAGATAAATGCTTACACCAAGATTACACAAAGCTTTATTAAAACTAGTTTCACCTAAAACACAAAGAATAGTGAAACTCCTAGATCTTTAATGTTTGGAGGCAACTTGTTTTGAAGGATAGCAGTACAATTATCAATAAACATTAAAGGTGAGAAAAAAAACAAAAAAGAAAGAAAGAAAAATCAAATAACTGAAAGTCCAAACTAAAAAACTAGGTCAATCAAAACTTATGGACCAGAATTTTGGTTAATATTTATTGTAGATATGGACTTTGGATTTAGACTCAGATAGTAATCATGAATTTAACGATTAACAAATCTATATATAATTTTCTTAAAATTATATATATACACCACATTAATTTACTTTGTTTAACCTTACATAAATCATCCTCTCTTCAATGTTGATGATTAAAATGTTATGTAGTCATTTATTGCCTAGACAATGAACCAATAAGGGGGTTGAATTGGTTAGTAACTAAAAAATTGTTTAACTTAAAAGTGCAGAGTAAATTAAATACAGTAAGGAATGAGTGATATCACACACAAGATTTATAGAGGTTTGGGTATTAACAAACCCTACTCCTCTCCCCAATCTTTAATTGGATGTTTTACTAACACACGAAGTGTTACAATGGGGTTTTTCAAGCTCACTCCCAACTATGGTGTTTCTCTCAATGGCTAACACCTAAGCCAAAAATTCTCATGTGTTTTTTAATGGCTCACACAAAAACCAATTCCTTGTATTTTATGGCTCACACAATAAACCTTTACAAGTGTTTCACTCTTAACTCAAAATACCCAAACTCACTTTTGAGTAATTGGTTACAATGAAATCACTCAACAACCTACAATGCTAAAAAATAATGAGCAATTAAGTTTTCACAATGAATAGAGGTTTGTTGAGATAAATAATTAATGCACAAGGCTACAATAAGATTAAAGATGTAAGATAATTGTTGTTCTTCTTGTTGGGATTCATAAATGACTTGCATATATACTCCCTCTGTGAATTATAGTCTTTGTGTACTGACCCCAAATCGAATTGTTTGGGATTCAGAAGTGAAAGAAATCATTTTATCTACTAATAGTGGACAAATTGGCGTATTACCAAATCATGCGCCAATTGCCACAGCTGTCGATATCGGCATTTCAGGACTCCATTTGCTAGCCTCACGGATAATTTCATTACCCTCATTTGGGTTCATTTAATGAGAAAATAGCCGTTGAACCAACTCTTAGCTTCGCACCTAACATGTTTCTCTATCCTCATTTATGAGTGTGAATATATGTGTCACGGTCGTGAATGTTCTTCCAAGCCGTGGTCCAAGTGGTGACTCTGGCCGTGAAGTTTTCTAGAAGAATTTGACATATTTGGTCATGGGTGTGATTGTCTTTCACAGGTATGACTGCTTGATCATTCACGGTTGGTTTGATCCTTCATGACTATGAATTTTGAACGTTGGAGAGTTAGCGCTAAGCTATATTCACGAGCGTGACATTAGTAGTCACAGGCGTGAGTATTCTTCAAAGTCGTGATCCAAGTGATGACTATAGCCGTGAAGCTCACTAGAAGAATTTGGCATGTTTGGTCACAGGCATGACTTTTATTTCCTTGATATATAAATTTTTTTTTATCTTCAAAAGATGTCCTTCAATCTTGTTTCAGGTTCTCATCAAAGTATATCCTATTTAACACACTTAGAATACAAACATTGTTATATATATTATTGCTATTTTATTTGTTATGATCAAAATGACGGAAAATCCCTCAAGGCTCAACATCATTGTATTTCATATTTATTATAATCTTGAGTTGAATATTTTTTTTAAAATAGAATAGCGACTTTGTGAGATAGTTAATTATTTTTTATTTTTAGTTAATGTATTTTTGTTGGACATGTATTTTTATATTGAAGTTGAGCTTTTATTTTATATTCTAATGTTGAATAATGTTGTAATACTCTTTCATATAGTCTAAAAGATCCTAACTATATAGGAGCACTCTAAAGGACAAACTATTGAAAACTGGTTAAATTAAAAACTTTTTTCATCTTAAACTATCATTATCACATTTAAAATCTTTTTCAACAACATATTGTTTAAAATATAAACATCTAACTACAAAACATGCATAAAACCTAATCCAAATGATCCTGATCATATAATAAAAACCATATTGGGCTTCCATTAGCCCGATATTTACAAAATACATCAACAATAATCAAATACATGCTCTTAATGTAAAGACATGCACATAAATTTTCCTATAACCCATAACATGTACAAAAAGAACCAAGATATGTCATGTATGTATCACCAACCCAAGATGGGTCTGTATTGACTAATATTTGCATGGGCTTGCTATTCTTTAGCCTACTTTTGTCTACTAGTTCCAAACCTAAATGCAGAAAAATACTCACACATTAAGCAATCTAATGCTTAATGGTACATATGTGTGTAAAAATTCTACATATAAATATGTCATGTCGTACCATTATCATACCTTGTTCATCTTATTAACTTTGTGTACATACATAGGAGAATATATTCTAGATGTTACGTACCTTTTTTCCAAAAATCAAACATTCTTATACCATATACACAAACGATATAAATATGCATCCATATACACTTATATATACAATCTGTAGAAACCACATATTCCTTTTTAGTTTATTCTACATTCCATTCACATTGTTATTCCTATCCAATACTCTAAACTAGATTATCCAAATGGGGGTTGTGAAATAGGAGCACTCATAATCCAAGCTTAAGTCACCTTGCTTACTAACTGTATATGCTCCTTTATGCCCCTCAGGCCAAAAGAGCTCATAATTTGAGCTTAAGTCACATTGTCCTTATAATCTATATCATAATATCCTATGGTACCATAACACCCTCAATGACATATCCTCTATACTATGTCAAGTCTTATATTAGACAAGTAAACATTTACAACCTATTCCTTTTTACCTTTTAATTGTCATTATCACAGTAAATGCTCATAGCTTTTACCTCGTCATTATCATCACATATGGATATTCATGTATACATATACTAACATAGCATGTGATTAAACAAAACCATCATATAGCATCATCAACAAATTTTACATAATACACATTCATTGTGCTTCACGAGCATGAATACCCATTCACGATCTTGAAGGTGTTTTTCATGTGTGATTTATGTTGGATTTTTGAACATTCATTTTATACATATGTCAACAAAAATATAAAATTTTATCAAAACCAAAACCCAAGGAATGCCCTATATATATTAAAATTGGACTGAACCATATAATAGGAGAAGTTTATTACCTTTTAATTGTTATTTGTTCTACTTGTGAGCCTTTCTTTCAAGTTGGATTGTTGCAAACCACAACAATCCTAAATATTGGATTGTCTTTAACACTAATCAAAGCAAATGAATGAACAAAATAACCACAATGTGGATGGAGTGATCAACCAACAAAATGCTAACAATGGAGGTTAATCTTTTTTCAGAGAGATGGGAAAAAGATAAAAAAAATTTTCTCTAAGTTGGTACCTACGAATTTGGCCCTTAAAAGGGTTATTTATATGTCTTCTAATCATAATTAGGGTTGGACATAAGTTTTTCATACATAGGAGTTCTATTCGAAATACAAAACCTAAAATCACCATTGTTGCTATTGGGGCTTTCACACCTGTGAATAATTGTGTCATCGCTATGACTTTCATGTTGTCATGCCCGTGACAACTTTTATCATGGTCATGACATGATGCCTGGCCAAATTGTTTCTCTCTCTTGTCTTGAATCCAATCCAAGGCCTATTTCACATTATCTGCATTCCTTTTATCCATGTGAATAGATTCCCGGCTATATTAGCAGCTGATACGATCACCTGATTTTGAACGGATCATGAATGGTATCTAACAACACATCATGACCTCCAATTGACTGAAAAAGTTAGTGATCTAACTTTAAACCCTTCCATACACATTTATCGTACAATTTTTCCTTTCACCAAACCTTATTTGGTTCAGAGTATGGATCGTGTGACAACTCCCACTAGTCTAACTACATCATATCTAGTCCAAATAATATTAGTTATTGTCTATGAGACTCTTTACTCTATTAAATGTCCTTGAAGACCTTTCTCAAGATATGTCTACATCAACCAAGGATTTTTTTAGTAATGATTTCTACAATAGGGCATAGGTATACTCTCCTTGTATCAAGAGTGATGGATCCTCTATTGACTACTCAACTATCTTCAAATACCTCATTCTATACCCAATAACCACTCTATGAGCAACCTTTGAGAGGCAACAAGGAATGGAGTTAAAGTATAGGATTCAATATCCAAGATAACCTTGAGCATCTCAAATCTAAAAATACTCGCACTATTGCTATTATGAGACTATCACTGACATTGAATAGGTGTCCATGTGATTGTCTCATAGCTGATCATCTAATGTACTTGACTACTCTAGCAAGCATTTACATGTTAACTCTAAATATCACATGTCTTCAGCTTATGAAATGAGCTGTTTAACCTAGTCAAAGAGTATAACATGTGCTAGTCTATCTGGATTAACTACATCCCATCTTATTAATCCTACGACTAGGGATAATTTAGGCATAAATATAATTACACATTATAGGAATCTCACTATCATGATCTCATCATGATTTCCTTCATGTTATGTTATATACTAAGGGCTTCATTAAACGGTCTAAAATCTATATCAATTCATATGAAATGAATGTCATATAATGAAAATACATTTTTATTAATGATAAATGAGTGCATCAAGTACTTAAGTTGATTGCTTTTAGGGCACCTCTCTAACAATTTAAATGTGAACTAAGGTGTGAGAACTACTGCATATGAATACATAATATTCATAGCTGTGAAATATCCTTCATGGGCATGACAACATGCTTGATGATTTTCTAACCATAAAACAAACCGTGAATTCTAGGTGTGAACAAAAGAAAAATATTGTATCGATGTTCACTGTTATGACTTCCCTAACCGTCAAACAAAATGTAAAAGTTTATGTCCATTCTAGGCATTTACTAGGAAAGCATTTCATAGTCATGAACCCTCTATCATAAGTGTGAAACATGGATTTTCGAGAACAAAAATGAGCCAAATATATAGCATTCATACAATAAATTCTAAGGCTCTAAAGATTGACCAATGTCAATCACTCTTATCAACATTCTAGTGTATTTATCATGTTAACAACATGCTTTAACGACTTAAAAATCCATTTGAATATCATTTAATAACAATCACTTTTTAGATCATTAATATCATAACCTAACATTTTATGTCATTTTAGAATACCAATCTCACATAACCAAGTTATTTCCATTGATACCATGCCCTTGCATCTTCATTATGCATTTACAACATGTTACACATTCCAAAATGCAACAAATTAAAATGCTAATTTGTATATACCTCTAACAAAATGGAGCCTTAACTAAACCTCAAGCTTGTCTTTCCTTTTGGTGATCCTCACCACTCCTTTTAGCAACACCTAAGAACACAAAAGAAAAAAATCCTCATAAGACCTTTATAATTGAAAATAGGCTAAAACCAATCTTAACCTTAACCCTTTTGATTCCAAGTTTTCTCCAAGCCTCAACAATGGAGCTTTGTGTTGATGGATGTATAACACCTTTGGATATAATTAAGATTAAACCCAATTACACCAAAGGATGCTACAATGCACATGATTCAAAACACTATAATTTAAAAACTTTAATGCATCATGGCCATGATGACTTATTAAAACATAAAATATTATTAAAAGATTTCAGTATAATAACAAATAGACAATTACTAGCCCCAAGTTTATACAAAATGGATAGTTATAAAATTACATGACCTTTAGAAAAATACAAAGCATGTACACTTATAACTATCCAAGCCCATAAAACAACTAAAAAGTACAACAGTGTATCACCCACCCCAAGTGTAAATCCTTGGCCTTGATTACTGGGCGTCCTCCTCTATCGCTCCTCTCCTAAGCTCCAAACCTGTGCATGGAAAGCTCATATGCTAAGCAACTCATGTAATGTCACACCTTATGCATTTGAGTTCAACCTATCCCTGTATCAATTAATCACACATAGCATGCTGGAAAGACAAAATACCCTTTTAACATTGGTAGTAAATTTTTTTTTTTTCATATCATATCCTATAAAATCAACTAATGACTTTGCAAGTCTCATATTCTGTAATACCTGTCAATGACTTTGCAAGTCTCATATCCTATAATATTACTCAATGACTTTTCAAGTCAACATTAAAAACCACAATACGATATATCACATATATTAAAACATAAACTTTACACATAAGTATTTACGAGTTGATTTCGTTTATACATTTTTAAAACCCATTCCAAACTGACTGTACATATTCAACCATATAAATACAAAATGCAGATGACATATTTTTATGCTTGTGTGGAATGCAAGGAGAGAGAGTGATGAGGCTCGGCCAATGACCTGTGCTCCATGTCTTCTATACACTACTCAAAATGAGCTATCACTTTTCTTTACCTGAAAAATGATGCAAATTGATGAGTTGCAGCTCAGTGAAAATAATCATCCAGTGAGCTCTAAAGTACCAAACAACTCATAGTAACAAATCACAAATCCAATATATACCATATATTCCATTCCATTTATCAGTATCATATATGTATCAATAAAGTTGAAACATATAATCATTACTCTTTATGTATGCATATGCTTTGCTTATTTCATTTTGTTGTGACTAAGTCAAACAAACATTGCCCCGGGTTTCCGTGTGAACATTTGCCATGTGAACATTTGCATTTGCTAGCTAGCTTGACCATTTGTTTCATTTGCACATTCATTGGGCCATAGGCCTCTTCTTTTGCTTTATAATATCGATTAACTAGTCACAACGCCTTTTAAGTCCATATGCATATGCACTTGTACTTAATCATTGATCAACCATTGCATCTTATCACATATAACATATATATACTGCATATATGCCTCATATGTCACACATATACCTTGCATATACTATCCATATACCATGTATATATATCATATGTCAAACATATACCTCAAATATACCACAAGTACACAAGCTTATATGTACCACAAATGTCACAAATTATTCCTCATCATATTATCAAGGAAAAATCATCACAATCATATGAATCACATAACAAGCAACATTCATATGCACTAAAAAATTCAATTGATAATTAGACTCACCGTTCTCCTTTGATTCCGACCTCTAACTTATTGTCTATCCGCTCCTTGTGGGTCTCCAATATGTTGTGAGCCTAATATGAAAATATAATCAATTAACTTATGATTAGAGAGACTTAATGTGGCTTAAACAAATTAATATGCATTGTTCATGTCAATAGTTAAGATTTTTCCTATAAGGCAGTGTGATCTTATGAGACTGTTTAGCCTATAACTTTTTCTGTACTTGACCAATTAATCTAATTCTTATTCCTAATTACAATTAACATATAATTATATAATATATTACAATTTCAGAACCATTGGATCATTTTACAATATTTGGTGAAATTTCTAAGTGTGTTATGTTTTCTGTCTTGTTTTCTGCCTTTAGGCAGTTTCAGGGTACCCATTTTGGTTCATCATAATTTATAATATATAAGTCCTATTTTAATGAAAATTCACAGAAACTTATATGGGTTCATAGGAAACATTTTTCATGTTTACAACTTTTATCAATTATGTCTCTAAGGGCTTCCAATTATAAACAACATTTTACTGGTCCAGAATAGAATTGGCTTCCAGACCAGTATGACTTCCAAAGGCCATACCTTAGCCTATACATAGCCAATTAAGCTGACATTAGTACCAAACTTTATATAAGACATATACCTATAACTTTCCTGTTTTGATAAGTTACATAATATAGATATAAAAAGCTCAAATGAGCCAAACAATTTTTTGGATCTGCCCAGGGCAACCCGTAGGCAGTTCAAACCATGGAACAGTCATGGTTCCATTCACCATAAGTCCAAATTTACAAGACCTATGAATCTTAAAGTTGGTATATAGATACATAACACATATAGCTACAAATTTTAGGTTTTGAGATACTTTAAATAATGGCTTTAACATATTCGCAATCAAAGAACACAGTAGCTAACTTGGTTAGGGTTCACACCTGGACCAGTTTCAGTACAAAGAGGATATCTCATTCTATAAACCACATCTTGAAAAACTATTTAAATATACATAAATCTAAGACATAGAGGAACAACTTTTATGTTTTAAGAGTTTCCAGAATCAATTTCTATATGCATCCAAATCTGGTTGCAAATCAGTGTCTATTAATGAACCTAAGCAACTCAAATCAATCCTATAGCAATAAGAATTGATTACTTACCAAGAACAACCTTGCAAGGGATCAATTAGCTTAAAAAACTAAGTGAAAAAAGGATGAATTGATGTCTGAAATGGAGGAAATTGAAGAAGAAGATGAGCTGGAGAAGAAGGCAGAAATGGGGAAGAAAGATGAAGATAAAGCCAACTTGTTTTTTTTTCCTTTTCTCTTTTTCTCTTCTTCTCTTCTCTTTTCTCTTCTCATTTCTCTTTTCTCTTCTATTTTATTTCTCTTTTGTATCATTTTCATTTTATTTTGTCTATATTATTATTATTATTTGCATATATTTATAATTTCACTAATTCACACAATAATACAACTTAATCATTTGACCCGATTTAACTAAATTAATAATGTAAATTTTCACTAATCTTAATATAGTAATTTTGCTTACTTTAATTTAGTCACCTTATCCAATTCATTTCTAATACTTTGTTATCCTCATTTAGGTTATAATTACACACGTGCGACTCGATACAAGTGCCAAATAGTAGGACACGTAGCTAGTGCGTGTCATAAACTTGTTCCTACGAAAATACATATGAAATGCACGTGTTCAATTGAATTGTATGCAAGATGCTTATGTTCAATGAAATGCATGTGGGGAAGGTCAAGGATGTTACAACTCATGCCTAGTGGTACATAACAACATGCAAGAACACCATATAACAAATAAAAATATGCATGAGATACTTACCAACCCTACTATAATGACTTACCTTGAAGTCACATATGCATTAGCCCATATTCTACATGACATGCCATCATAATCTCATACACTATATTCATATCGAACATGACATATCATACAATTACTAAAAATCATATAAGTGTATATCACACTTAAGTAGAGTTAATTATCTTACCTTTGCCTACCTTACTCATAACCAGACTAAAATGGGTATAGATAATTTACGGCTCTCACCGGTGCCTTCAGGGCACATGTCTGAGCTTCCCAGAACATATGTCTGAAAAAAAGAGTCTACATATAAACCAACTGAGGAAGCTTTCATTGTTTTCCTCTTGGGCTTCAAAGAATCTCAAACATGACCAACCTAGGTCACTTGGTACTGAACTCCCCTCAATGACATGCCATTTATCCTAACTCTAGTCCTAGTCAGAGTATTGAGCTTAAACATTTATCTTGCTTACCATAATTCACATTCATCATGCCATAACATGCATTCTCATAGCATATTATAATCTTACAACGAAGGTATACCACCTCACGACGAATCAACTTTGATTCACAAGCAAACATACAAGATTTTCAAGTTAAGTAGCTTCACACCCATGAACTATCTTTCATGGTCGTGAAGCACTATTTCATAGGTAGTTTACTCATGAACCAAACCGTAATTCAACTTGTAAATCAACACACATTCACGGACGTGATCATCCCTTCACGAGCGTGAACCACACCATGAACCTAACCGTGAAGCTACCCATAAACGGGTTAGCTTTAGCAACAAAGTTTATTTTCACAACATTCATACCCGTGAACCCTCTGTGAATCTGGAAATTTTTCCAATTTTCATACTAAAATAGAGCACAACCATTTTCATGCAATCTTTCTACGACTAACTAATATTAATCTTCCTATCAATATTCCAACATGCATTTAAAATCATATTCTCTCTAATCATTTACATTAACCAAAATAATTACCCTAACATCTCAAAATAATTACCCTAACATAAAAACTCCCATCATGCATATCAACCCTAAAAATCATAGATTTCATTAACCAAAAATCATACTGACATGTATTCAAGTCACACCAACATACAAATTCAAGATTAAGCTTGAGAGGTTGTTATATACAAACCTTACACCTAGGATAGAGATTAGCTAAAGCTTGAGCTCTTCAAGCTTGTCCTCTCCCTTAATATGGACTTCCAACTCCTCTATAAGATCCTAGCAAGAAGAAAAATGTCCTTTTAGCCTCTAGAACTTGAACCAAAACCCAAAAATATGAAAATTAAGCTTTTCCCTCAAAGCTCACAAGCTCCCTCTCTCACTTTTCTCTTTCACTTTCTCCATTGAAACAAGGTCTAAGCTTCAATAATGGAGGAAGAAGGGTTCTAGAGGAAGAAGAAGATACAAATGGTGTGTTAGGTTAGTTAATAGGGAGTGGGGAGCAGATTTAAAGGGATGGCAAGAAGGAAAACGTGGCTACCTCTCTTGCCCATACTATCCAGACTTCATGGTCGTGACTCATCTTTCACAGTCGTGAAACACTCCTTCACAGGCATGAAGAAACTCTTCACGGTCGTGAATAACCTCATCGCAACTGCTAACTAAAATATGATATTCACGGCCATGATACCCATTATCACGGGCATGAAATATCTTATTTTAGCAACTCTCAAAATTTCAAAACTTCACTTAACCCCTAACTCTCACTAACCAAGAACATAACTTATAGGCTATAATTACGGGCATTTCAAGATGATAAGAAGGTGGAGAATAAGTCATACACTCCAAAAAGAACCTACCTCGTTTAAACCCTACAATTTTGAACCCTAGCATGACTTTCACATGCATGAATACCCATTCATGGATATGAAAAGCTCACTCATTCTTATTTTTAACCTTTCAAACCTTACTCTACCCATTCTCTCTTAAAAAATCTACATAATTTGTAACACCGCCTTACCCCAGCAACACGTGCCCGAATAAAGGAGTGTTATGCTAACTTCATCGATTAAAATCATTGTCTCATATATATATATATATATATATATATATATGAAAATAAAAGACACTCATATATTTTTTTCTTTATTTACTATTTATTTACTTTACAGTGTAAAAGAAATCATAACATGAAAGATAAAATACATTTTTATATAATAACATGTTCTCTACAAAACGTGTTGTTTATTTACAAATACTATAAAATAAAATTCAAAAGATAATATACAAAAGTTGTGTGACCCACAGTGGTTGAAATAAGCTGCTCTACTGGATCAGGTCACCGCTAGTTTTATTTACTATCTTCTATTTATTCTTTACTATATTTGCACGAGAGAAACTCTCATGCTAAGCTCTTAGTTTAGTGGTGCATATAAATAAGGCAATAAACTATTTTATGCAATATGCATTGTCATATATCAATTTATGCCCAAACATATTTTCATGCAAATATACATCTCATAATATTCTAGCATGCATAAATATCAAATTATATTCTTTTCTCTCATACATATTTTACATAATTAAAACATCATTATAAAATCCATTATAATTAATCATATCACAAGTTATGATTCCATTTGTTTTCAATAACTTCTTTATACCCACAACACCCAATCATTTTTTTTTATGCAAACATATATTTCATAGTATTCTAACATACATAAACATCAAATTATATTATTATATCTTATTTTTGTTTTACTTTATCAAATCATCATTATTATCCATATCATAACTCATAATTCCATTTTTATATTCAATAATCCATTTGTTTTCCATAACTTCTTTGTTTATGCCCAAAACACCTATGAACCACTAACTAGAATAACAGAGTTGTCATCCAAGCACTTAGGAGTGTCACCCAGGCAATAAGATGTGCGCATATAAGTGCCATTATCGGCTTCAATAATAGTGTCATTACTGGCTTCAATAATAGTGTCATTATCGGCTTCAATAATAGTGTAATTGCCGGCTTCAATAATTGTGTCATTACCAACTTCAATAATCATACCATTAATGGTTTTCATTTTCATCATACTCCCCCCCTGCTTGGCATGCCAAACTATTCCAAGTCTAGTTCTAGTTAGGTGTTCTAGGGCTTACACAATCTCATTAAAATTCAAAGCAATTAAATTCACATTTTTCATGCATTTAAAGACTCAAAATAATCACATAATCACTCAATTAAAATAATATTTACATAATATAACAAGGTTCATATCATTCTACTCTTTAAATTCCACAACTCATATGATGCCCGGTCATTGGCATATTCCGTTCTCTTTTTTGGACCTTAATTTTGGTCCTGTTACAATCTGCATTTAGTTAAATGTTCTTCTTACAATTTTAGGTCTAGATCTTAGCTTTAATATGCAACTTAAATCACTTAATTATGAGTTATGTATCAAAAGATAGAATAAAATTAACACTGACTGGTCACTAACAATTCTGCCTAGAATTTTCTAGACATATTACAAGTCCAAATTTTATGAATTTTTCTGGATAATTACATACATATTCAGGTTTTATGGTCTAAATGAAAATTATAGTCTTATGTATTATCTTTCCAATCCATAAAGAACATACAAAACCGAATTTCAAAAATTAAGTTATAACAGTTTAAGTGCTCACTGCTCATCCATTTCTAGCAAAGAACACATATATGAACTATCTTCAATTTTTACCAAAATTAATCCTAAGTCTAGCAAACATGCATTCCAAGATTTTTATCACAAAATACTATTAATTCATAATTATCAACATGCCCAATAATCAAATCATGCCAATAATAAAAATAATAAATAATAAAATAAAATAAAAGTGGCTACCTTAGGTTATGCACAAACCTCTATTTTCTTGCTCTTTACTTTCGTTCTCTTTTCCTTTGCTCCTTTGAGCTAAATATTTGTCAATTTGAGTTCCTAAAATTCATAAAAGATATCATTAAAACTTCATAAACCCTAATCGCTCTCTTAAGCTTCCTTGAGCATGAAAATGGAACTTTCCATGCTTTTCTCTATCTTTTTCACACTTTCTTTCACTAGAATCAAGCTTTCGCTATGGAGAAACTTGAGGAAACGTGAGGCTAGTGTAGATAAAAGAAATTTCTAGATGCTAAGTGATAAGGAAGAAGTAATTAATGGCAAAAGACAAAATTTAATAGTGGGGACACCTAAGCATATGAATTAATTGTCTCATTCATGCATGTCAATTGCCCACTTAATGCATGCCACTTTGTGTGGCCAGCCTCCACATGTACATAATGTCCCAATTTATGCATTTAATTATTGATTATCCCAATTAATCCTCCAATTTTTGGTAAATTACAAATTGACCCCTAAACTTTTCAAATTTTACAATTTAGTCCTTTACCATAATTTAACATCTTAAAATATTTTAATACTTTATTAGATATTTTCCATAATTATTTGCTACTATTTTAATTATTTTTCAGTTAAAATCCAAATTTAGACTCCGGTCAAACTGTCGAGTCGATTTAACAACTCGCGCGACTACAGGTCTAAATTAGCGGATATGACATCCTCTCCCCCTTAAAATAAATTTCGTCCTTGAAATTTTACCTGTTCCTTATGTGAACAACTGGGGATATTTCCCCTTCATGACTTCTTCACTCTCCCATGTGGCTTCTTCTGTAGAATGATTACTCCATAGCACTTGAACTAGAGGAATTCTTTTATTATGAAGAATTTTCTCTTCACATACTAATATCGCCACTGGTTCCTCTTCTTAAGTCATATCTATCTGTACTTCTATATCCTCACTTGGTATGACATGAGTCGGATCAGACCTATATCTCCTTAGCATAGATACATGGAATACATTGTGAATCCGGTCTAACTCAGGTGGCAAGGCTTAACAGTAAGCCACGGGTCTGATTCTTTCTAGAATCTCATAAGGTCCAATAAACCTTATACTTAGTTTTCTCTTTTTACCAAACCTCAATATCTTTTTCCAAGGCAAAACTTTAAGGAATACTTTGTCACCCACATCATATTCAATGTCTCACCTCTTTAAATCGGCATATGATTTCTGTTGATCCTATGCCTCTTTTAGCCTTTCTTTGATCACTTTAACTTTCTCTCAGTCTGTTGAACTATCTCAAGCCCAATCAACTTTTTCTCATTCAACTCGGTCCAACAAACTAGTGTCTTGCATTTTCTTCCATACAATGCCTCATATGGAGCCATGCCTATGCTCGTCTGATGGTTGTTGTTATAGAAAAACTCCATAAGAGGTAGATATCAATCCCAACTTCTCTCAAACTCAAGCACACAGCTTCTCATCATGTCCTCTAACAATTGGATAATCCGCTCTGACTGTCCATCTGTTTGTGGATGGAAAGTCATGCTGAAATTGAGTCGAGTTTCCAAAGCTTGTTGTAGACTCTTCTAGAACTGTGACATAAACCTGGGATCTCTATCAGATACGATGGACATTGGAATTCCATACAATCTCACTATCTCACTTACATAAATTTCAACTAGCTTGTTCAATGAGTAATCCATTATGACTGGTCAGAAATGTGTCGACTTTGTCAATCGATCCACTATCACCCATAAACCAGACATAAAATCCATTGTGATTCTTTCCCATTTCCACTCTGGAATCATTGGTGTTCTGCTTTCACTTGTTGACAAGTTAAACACCTAGCAACATACTTGATGATATCCTTCTTCATCCCTGGCCACCAGTATTGAGTTTTCAAGTCCTGATACATCTTGTTCCCTCCTAGATGCATTGTATACACCATTTCATGTGCTTATTTTAATATCTAGGACTTTAGCTCTTCTATACTGGGCACACAAATCCTATTCTTGAAGTTCATTGTATCATCTTTTGTCAATGAAAACTTAAGCTTTTCTCCCTTTTTCACTACCTCAGCTATCTTTACTAGTTTCTCATCCTGCTTCTGAGCATCTTTGATCTTCTGCATCAAAGTGGATTGTACTCGCATCTTAGCTAAAATCTTCCTGCTCAGTGCATCTACAACCACATTTGGTTTTCCTAGTTTATAGTCAATCGCACAATCATAATCTTTAATCAACTCCAACCGTCGTCATTATTTCAAATTCAACTCTTTTCGTGAGGGAAGGTACTTAAGACTTTTGTAATCTATATAGATATAACATCTTTCCCCATAAAAATGATGTCTCCAGATCTTGAAAGCAAAGACTATCGCTGCAAGCTCTAAATCATGCATCGGATAGTTAAGCTCATGAGGCTTAAGCTGTTTGGAGGTATATGCCACTACTTTTCCATCTTGCATAAGAACATAGCCTAGAGCATTATGACTAGCATCACTATACACAATAAAATCTTTTCTTAGAGTACGCTGAGTCAAAACTGGTGCTTCAGTCAACATTGCCTTCAGTTGATCAAAGCTTACTTGACACCTATCTGTCCACTCAAAACGAACCTCTTTTCATAGCAGTCGTGTCAAAGGAGTCGCTAAGGATGAAAGTCCCTTCATGAACCTCCTATAATATCCAGCTAATCCGAGAAAACTCCTCACTTCTGTCACATTTTGTGGTGGTTTCCAATTAAGGATAGCCTCAATTTTACTAGGTTCAACCCAAATACCTTCTGCTGAAACTACATGACCTAGAAAACTAACTGATTTAAGTCAAAACTCTCACTTAAATAGCTTTACATACAACTGCTTCTCCCTCAGTGTTTGTAACACTATTCTGAGATGTTGATCATGTTCTACTCAGTGTTTAGAGTAGACAAAAATGTCATCAATAAAAACCACTACAAATTGATCAAGATATGGCCTGAACACTCGTTTCATCAGGTCCATAAAAGCTGCTGGTGCATTTGTTAGTCCAAATGGCATAACTAGGAACTCATATTGACCATAACGAGTCCTGAAAGTTGTCTTAGGTATATTAGAATCCTTGATCTTTAGCTGATGATACCCTGATTGAAGATCTATCTTTGAAAATATGGTTTCACCCTTCAACTGATCAAATAAGTCATCAATCCTAGGCAACGGGTATTTATTCTTGATAGTCACCTTATTCAGCTGCCTGTAATAGATGCAAAGATGGAGAGTGTCATCTTTCTTCTTCACAAATAATACTGGAGTGTTAGAGGAGTGCTCTAAAGGCAATCACCTTTAGCACTTATTGCACAAATTTATTTGATTAATAAAAGGCTTTTTCATTAATTTGATGCTCATTTGATATATGAATTGATAAGTGATCTTAAATCAATTAATGAAGTCCTTGATACATAACATAGCATGAAGCAAATCATGATGAGATCATGATATTGAGATTCTTATCATATGTAATTATGTTAGTATCAAAATTATCCCTAGTCATAGGATTAATGAGACGGGACATTATTAATCCAAACAGACTAGCACATGTTACACTCCTTGATTGGATCGAGTAGTAGATCTCATAATCTATAAACATGAGATATTTAGAGTTAACATGTGAATGCTTGCTAAGTGTAGCTAAGTACATTGGATGACCAACTATGAGACAATCATATGGATAATCTATTCAAATGTCAATGATAGTTGCATAATAGCAATAGTGCAAGTATCCTTAGACTTGAGGTACTCAAGGATATCTTGAATATTGATTCTGTATTTTGACACTATTCCTAGTTGCCTCAGAGAGATAGCTCATAGGGTGGTGATTGGATACAGCTTGAGGTATTCGAAGGTAATTTGGTAACCAATAAAGGATTCACCACTCTTGATAGAAGGAGTGTATACCCATGGCCTCTTGTCATGGTCATTACTCAAGAATCTCTGGCCGGAGTGGAAATGTCATAAAGATAGTCTTCAATGACATACCTAATAGAGTAATGAGCTTCAAGGACAAGAACTAATATTACTTGGACTAGACATGAGGTAGTCAGTCTAGTGGGAGTTGACACATGTCCATACTCTGAACCAAATGGGGTATAGCTTGGTGAAAGGAATAATGACACTGAAATTGTCTATGGAAAGGTTCGTAGTCAAACCATTGACTTTCCGGTCAATTGGGGGTCATGATGTGTTGCTAGATACCGGTCAATTGGGGGTCATGATGTGTTGCTAGATACCGCTCATGACCTGCTTAAATTAATTGTTAATTTAAGTGACCAACATAACTGGGAACCTAATGGGTCACACACATTGAAGATATGGAGAATGAGTAAAATGGTCTTGGATAGGATCCAAAATATGAGAGAATTATTTTAGGATGGATCGCGATGAGATTGCATGAAAAAAATCATTCGGGAGTGTCACGGGCCCACACAGGCTAGTCAAGCTGCTGGCCAGCCTTGCGGGCCACCAGCAGGCCCAGCGCACCTGCAACTTCCATCCATTGGCCAACGACTGTAATTGGCCATAATTAGGCCAATTATAGCCAATTACTATTCATTAGTTGACATTTTCTCTATTTTTGACTTTTCATCTTATTTTTTAATTTGATTCAAATAGAAAAGACATCAAATGGCAGAGAATAGGCATGAAAATATTTTTTGTGAAAACAAATATTTTTAAGACAACAAAAATTCTCTCAAGAACACTTTCAAAGCTAACACTTTGAATTTGTTCAAACCATTTTCTCTTGATAGTTTCTTCTTTATTTTTTGCGTGGATTATCATTAGAGACATCCTAGTGTGGAAAATTGTGGTTTGCTACAACCCAACAAAGTGAAGATTTGAAGAACAAATAAAAATTACAAGGTATAATTTTTAACATTTACATTTATATAAATTAGTTTTAATGGTACAAGTATGATCTTTTGTTTTGGGTTTTGAAAAATTTTATTTTTCGCTGTGTTTATAAATACGATTCATTCTTCAAAACCCAACATTGGTATCAGAGCCTCCTTGTATCCATTAAAATTAATTTTAATTGAAAGTGCAATGGGATTGCATGTTTTTGATGATTTTGGATCAATAGGTTTTGAAAAATTGAAATTAATTTGTAAAACATAATTTACACATTTTGCTTTCTTTAATCTGATCATGGGATGATTAAGCATGATTATTTTGATTGAAAAATGATTTGAATGTGATTCAAATAATTAATTTCCGATTTATTTAAAAAAATGCCTAAAATTGTCTTGTTTATGAACATGTGTTGTTGTTTGGCTTAATTGATGGGGTTGGTTGCATTTTTCTTGTAATTTAATTATAAAAAAATTATTTATACATATTGAGAATATATATATGCCTTTGGAAGTGTCCAATAATTAATTAAAAATTATTTTAATTAATTATTTAAACAAACACAAAAACGAAACTGTTTTAGCTTACCCGGTGGGGCTGTTTTGTTTGATTTTTTTTGTATGTGTTTATTTTATTTCCAGTACTTTTAAATAATTTTTATGTGATTAAAAATATGTTATTTTGATGTTAGATGCATTCCAAAATTATTTTTCAAGCATTTAAAATTTTAAAAATTCTAGATATCGAATTAGTCATTTTGAGCGTCTAAGTGTGTTGGTTCGTTTGTCTTAGTAATTTTGGCTTGTGCCAAAAATATTTTGATAAACTTGAGCTGACCTAAAGATAATTAGAATGGTTATTTGATGTTCTAGAAATTTTTAAAATTTTTGGAAATTAATTTTGAATTAATTTAAGTTGTGCAATTGTAATTCTAGTATGACTAGAAATTGGTATGTATATTAAAATTAAATTGTTTAATTTTAACATCATAATATTTTGATTTTAAGGAGAATTTCTGGAAATATAGAATTTAATTTAATCTGATTAAATATTAAATTGCACTTTAAAATGACATACAAAATTAAATTAATCAAAAGAACACATACAGGCAATTTCAATTCAAGTGTTGAATCGATTTATAAATTGAAATCCAAAATTGTCATTTTTATTTTCTGCATTAGAGAATGCATGTTAAGGGTGTATGAAAAGGCATGATGAATGATTATGGACTTAGGCCTAATGTGATTAAGCATGCATTGAATTATTTTGTTTTATAGTAAATAGGGTCTGCGTGTCCCTACCTTTTTTTTCTTTCTTATGTATTTCTCTTCTCATCTTACTCCCCTCAAATGTAAATTGAGGTTTTCTATAATTTGAAATATGTACTTATATTACATAGGATTAGGATACGATGAAGATACAAATGAGCAAGAAGCAAAGGAGATGGTACCATAAATAAGAAGACTTAGAAATAGGAATTTGATTTCTATTTTGGGTTGTAAATTTATGCATATACCTAGGTAAGACCTAGTCAATCTCTCTTTGGCTCAAGAGATTGACTTTAGTATATCCATAATCATGTTATATAGTTAATGTAACTATCTTTATATAGTTAATGTAACTATCTTTATATATCAATGTGATTAATGTATGATATATAAAAGCATGAAATAATAACTTGATGAGAATTAACAAAGAAATCCCTCACTAAATAAACAATTGAGTCTTATGCCTTCCATTAATATGGGGAGAACCAGAGTTCTTCTAGAGTTAAGGTTGTTGAGTTGCCTCAAGCTCACTCTATAAGAACATGTTCAATCCATTGAAATTAGATTTCACGATTAATGGGTTAGACTTAACCGATATTATTAATTTGTTGGATTTGCGCCAAGGTTAATGTGTATTGGAGGTGAAGTTGGGTTTGTATACATGAGATGTACACATATCAAGAGTCGATAGCCCAATGTATGTGCACACATCAATAAGTTGATAACACAAGATTCGATAGTTGCATGAATAATACAATTGGTATGGATTAGATACCTACCAACCAAACTAAGGATAGCTTGTTGAGTTGCCTCAAGGTTATTCTTAGCTAGTTGGATATCGACCCACTAGGAGAACTTCCATATAAGTTCTCTTGGGTTCATAGTGAGGGCTATGGATTCGCTATAAAATAGTGGGAGCCATAATGCGATTTATTAAAGACCTAATAAACATGCATTTTATGTACATTCTAACATGTTCTATTTTACATCTAGGTTGCTAGAATCATCATCATGACAAGTGTGAATTTGCGATCGCTAATGGAATCAAATAAATTGACTGGGCCCAATTTTTTGGATTGGCTAAGGAATCTGAAAATAGTTCTCAAATCCAAAAAGATTGGCTATGTCCTAGATGAGGCACTCCCTAATCCCCCTACTGCTAATGCTTCTGAAGATGTTCAGAAGGCATATCAAAAGCATCTCAATGATAGTGAGATGGCAAGCTGCATTATGCTTGCTACTATGTCAGCTGAGTTGCAAAAGCAGCATGAGGCTATGGATGTTAATTCCATAGTATACCATCTAAGAGAGCTTTTTGATGAGCAAGCACGTTCTGAAAGGTTTGAAACTTCAAGGTTGCTCTTCCGCACTAAGATGGTTGAGGAGACATCTCCAGTGCAATATGCATTGAAGATGAATGACTATATTGAGAGGTTGGCCACCTTGGGATTTGTGATGGACCATGAATTAAGTATTGACTTAATTCTAACCAGTTTGTCTGATAGTTATTCACATTTTGTGCTTAACTATAGGAACCAAATCTCTACCACTATTCCAGAGCTGATTAACTTGCTTAAAACAATTGAGCCATCTGTCAAGAGGGACAGTAAGGCTATGATGCTAGTGGACTCTTCAAGTTCTAAAAGGAAAAACCTTAAGAAGAAGAAGAAGTCCATGAAGCCTAAGGGAGGCATGGCCAAGAAAAAGGCCAAGGAGATTGCTCTAAAAGGGACATGTTTCCATTGTGGCAAAGATGGCCATTGGAAGAGAAACTGCAAGGCTTACTTGGAGTCCTTGAAGAATAAGGCATCTGATGCCCCATCTACTTCAAGTATTTTTGTCATTGAAATTAATATTGTTTCCAATAATAATATATGGGTATTAGATACCGGTTGTGGCTCACACATATGCACTGATATGCAGGGCCTAAGGAACAGTAGACAACTCAATAAGGGAGAGTCAAACTTATGCATTGGAAATGGAGCAAGGGTTGCTGCATTAGCTATAGAAACATATGTATTGACCCTCCCTAGTGGGCTTATATTAAATTTAGAGAATTGCTATTATGTACCTTCTTTTACTAAAAACATTATTTATGTTTCAAGTCTAAATAAAGATGGTTTCCTTTTAGCTTTTAGTAAGAATTGTTGTTCTATTATGTTGAATGGAATTCTTTATGCTAATGGTACATTATGCAATGGAATATACATATTAGATATGTCAGATCCAATTTTAAACATCAATGATAATAAAAGGAAAAAACAAGATATGTTGAAATCATCTTATTTATGGTATTGTCGTCTTGGTCATGTAAGTGAGAAACGCATGGCTAAGCTACACAAAAGTGGTAGTTTAGGGTCATTTGATTATGAATCATATGACACATGTGAATCTTGTTTACTAGGCAATATGACTAAATTACCCTTTAAGGGAAAAGGGTGAACGTGCTAATGGACTTTTAGACTTAATACATTCAGATATATGTGGTCCAATGTCTACACACGCTAGAGGTGGTTTCATCTACTTCATTACTTTTATCGATGACTACTCACGATATGGATACGTGTATCTTATGAGATACAAATCTGAAGCTTTTGAAAGGTTCAAAGAATTTAGAAATGAAGTAGAGAAAAAACTTGGCAAAAGTATTAGAATACTTCGATCAGATCGAGAAGGTGAATACTTGAGCCAAGAGTTTCTAGATTATCTTAGGGATAATGCGATTTTATCTCAATGGATTCCACCTTACACTCTACAACACAATGGTGTGGCTGAAAGAAGAAACCAAACCTTGTTAGACATGGTAAGGTCTATGATGAGTTTTGCGAAATTACCTAAATCCTTTTGGGGTTATGCACTTGAGACCGTCATTTATATATTAAATGGAGTTCCTACAAAGTCAGTTGATGTTACTCCATATGAGATATGGTATAACAAGAGGCCCACATTTTCTTACATGAGAATTTGGGGTTGTCCTGCTTATGTGAAGCGGACAATGTCAGATAATCTAGAAGCTAAGTCTGACCAATGTCTATTTGTGGGATATCCAAAAGCATCATATGGATATCAATTTTACCACCCCTTGGAACAAAAGGTTTTTGTTTCAAGACATGTTATCTTTTTAGAGAGAGGATTCCTTCTAAAAGGAGATAGTGGGAGCAAAATTGAACTTGAGGAAGTTCAAGATGCTCAAACAGATGCTGATCAACTGCCTGAACTCAAGCTTGTTACTCATACAGATGATATAACAGCTCAACCTTCTGAAGCACAAGAGCTTCATAGGTCAAATAGGATACGTACTGTTCTAGAGAGATATGGATTTCTCATTAGTGAACAGAACGATGTATTGCTCATAGAAAATGATGAGCCTACAACCTATGAAAAGGTTCTGAATAGTTCAGAATCTGACAAATGGCTTCAAGCCATGAAGTCAGAAATGGATTCCATGTATGAAAACCAAGTATGGACTTTGGTTGACCCACCCGAAGGAATAAAGCCTATAGGGTGCAAGTGGGTTTTCAAAAAGAAAACTGACATGGATGGTAATGTGATTACCTATAAAGCTAGACTTGTTGCTAAAGGTTATCATCAAAGACAAGGAATTGACTACGATGAAACTTTTAGCCCAGTAGCTATGCTTAAATCCATAAGGATACTCCTAGCCACTGCTACTCATTATGATTATAAGATATGGCAAATGGATGTGAAAACAACTTTTCTTAATGGAAATCTGACTGAGGATGTGTACATGAAACAACTAGAAGGTTTCATATCCAAAGATGGCAAAAAGATATGTAAGCTTCAAAGATCCATTTATGGATTAAAGCAAGAATCCAGGAGTTGGAATATTCGGTTTGATGAGACAATCAAATAGTTTGGTTTCTTACAAAATCCGGATGAACCTTGTGTCTACAAGAAGGTTAGTGGGAGTGCAATCGTATTTCTTGTGTTATATGTAGATGACATATTGTTAATGGAAAATGATGTCTCAACCTTACAATCAGTCAAAATTTGGTTATCCAAGAATTGCTTTATGAAAGACCTTGGAGAAATAGTCTATATTTTAGGGATAAAGATCTATAGAGATAGATCTAAAAGGTTGCTTGGTCGTTCACAGTCTACATACATAGATAAAATGCTAAAGAGGTTTAGCATGGAACAGTCCAAGAGGAGATATATTCCCATGACCCATGGCATTACTCTCTCAAAGTCTTTGTGTCCAAAGACATAAGATGAGAGGACACATATGAGTTTGATTCCATATTCTTCAGCTATAGGATCAATCATGTATGCTATGATATGTGTTAACCTTGAGGGGTATTTCCGTCATTTTGATGATAATAAATAATATAGCAATATTGTATTTAACATACTTGTTTTTGTAAGTATATTATACAGGACATGAATTAAAATAGCAAAAATGGAGAATTGGAAGAATAATCCTTGAGAAACAAAAAGCAAAAAGTAGCATGTTCACTGTCGTGACTCTAGGAGTCACTCCCGTGAAGCCAACTAGCCGTTACCAAGAAACCAACATTTGAAGTTCACGACCATGAAGGAAAACCAAACAGTGAAGTAAGCATTTCAGTCACCCCCGTGAAGAAAGGTGTCACCCCCGTGAAGCTTCATGCAAATTTCATTCCAGAGAGCTTCACGACAAGAGTCACCACTTGGGTCACGGCTGGGAAGATGTTCACCCCCGTGAATGAATGTGTCACCCCCGTGAAGGCTTCATTCAATTTCATCCAGAGAGCTTCACGACTAGAGTCACCACTTGGTTCACGGCTGGGAAGAGTGTCACGCCCGTGACTCTATATGTCAAAACATACCAGAGAGCTTTACGACCAAGGTCACCACTTCAGTCACGGCTTGGGAAGAACTGTCACCCCCGTTACAAGCATATTCACGCCCGTGAACAATGAAAGAGAAAAATGTCAGGCGCGATTTTTTGGTTGGTATAACGACTAGTTTCTTATTTAATGCACCCCAACGGCTATATTCAGCCATGGGAGTATAAATGGAAGTCATTTATGCATTAAAAAACAAGAGAATGACAAGAAAAACAAAAGATTAGCATATACTTCAAATCACAAGCTATCTTGTACTTTTATACTTTGAAAACAAATTCATTCTCTGTAAAAATCTTATTGCTCCTCATATTTGAGCAATAAAGATTTATAAGTAGTTATCTCTGTAATCTTTACTCAAAAAAGCATTGGGTAGTTCTGGGTTAAGAGAATAACACTTGTAAGGGTTAGTTGTGTGAACCTCCAAAACACAAATTAAAAGGTTGTTTGTGTGAGCCTGTAAAACACAAAGTGTAGGTTGTTTGTGTGAGCCTGTAAAACACAAAGGAATTGGTTATTGTGTGAGCCATTAAAACACAAGGGATTTCTGGGTTAGGTGTGAGCTATTGTGAGAAACACCATATTTGGGAGTGAGCTTGTAAAACTTCATTGTAACACTTAGTGTGTTAGTGAAACTCCCAATTGCAATTGGGGAGAGGAGTAGGGTTTGTTAATACCTGAACCTCTATAAATCTTTGTGTCTGATTTTCTCTATCCCTTCTAAAATTAACAATTTTATTTCCGCACCTTAAAGTTTAATTTTTAAAACTCCAATTCAACCCCCCTTCTTGGTCTAATATCTGAGCAACAATTGGTATCAGAGCCTTGTCTAGCCTTGAAGCCTAAAAAGCGCTAGTAAAGAGTAAGATATGGCCAGTGAAGGATTCTAGAGTCTCAAACCTTACTTTGATGGAGCAAATTATGCCCATTGGAAGTTTAGGATGGAGACATACTTGGATAGTGAAGGAATTGAAGTCTGGGATAGTGTACGAAAAGAATGGACACCACCAACCAGAAGAGGAGCTGATGGTGAAGAGGAAATCCTATCAAGAGATGATTGGACAGAGCCTCAAAGAAGAGCAAATTTCAAAAACAAGAAGGTAATGACAATTCTATCAAGCTCATTATCTATTGAAGAATGTGGGAGAATACAACACTGCTCAACAACATATAGTATGTGGAAGACATTGGAGAACTATCATGAGGGAACTAAGCAAGTCAAATCCAAGAAGATTCAACTTCTAACCTCAGAATATGAGCTCTTCAAGATGAAATCAAATGAGTCAATCACTGACATGACCAACCGTCTTCTATCCATTATAAATGGAATGAGGAAACTTGGGAAGCATCTGAGTTTGGAAGATGTAAACAATAAAATCCTGAGAAGTCTTCCTCTTAAAGACTATGGTTCAAGAGTTGCTGGCATAGAAGAAGCAAATGAAGATATGAGTATCATGAACATTGATGTGCTGATTGGCAAGCTTCTCACACATGAGATGGCGGTAAAGAGAGATAGAAAGCTTGAAGCAGAGTCAGAGAAAAGAAAACTCTTAGCACTCAAAGCCTCTACTTCAAAAGAAGAAAGTGAAGATGATGAAGAGATGAGTGATGATGAAAATTAGGACATCGATATGCTTTCAAGAAGATTAAAAAGAATCATTGAAAAAAAGATGAGCAATTCCAGAAGATTCAAGCAAAGAAACCTCAAACAAACTTCAAATGATACACACAGAAGTAAGGAAGAGGTAAAATGCTATGAATGTGGAAAGAAAGGACATATCAAACCAGAATGTCCAAGGCTCAAGAAGCATAAGAGCAAATACAAAAGAGACAATGGGGAGAAAGGTCACAAAGCCACATGGGATGATGAAAGCACTTCAAGTGAAAAAGATGATAATGAAAGTGAAGAGGTCAACCTATGTTTCATGGCTATTGAGGATCACGTCTCGGACAAAGTAAGATCACTACACTCATACTCTTTCAATAATGATAGTGATGATGATGATGATGATGATGAACAAAGCCTAATAGAAGAATTAAATATAGAATTGGAGAAATATAGAACTAAATTTAGTATCTATAGAAATACTATCTCTAATTTGAAAAATAAGATAGATGGCTTAGAAAAGGAGAACATAAAGCTTAAATCATCTAATGAATCTCTTCAAAAGTCATTAGATGAATACTCATCAAGACCCTCAACAGCTTCACTGTTAAAAGAAAATAATACTTTGAAAAATGAAGTTGAAGAACTTAGAAATTCCATTTCTAAATTTCACAAGGGTAAAGAGAGCTTAGATACTCTCATTGTGTCTCAAAGACCACCTTTAGTTAGACATGGTCTAGGGTTTAAGGACACATCATCATCTTCTCACAAAACTATATTTGTAAATTCTAAAGAATCTCACATCTCCACACCTGTTAGAACAACTCCAAGAAATAAGCATGTTAAACCTTCTATACAGAAAAAGAATAATCATGCCTTTATGTATAAGGAGTATGCATCTAGAAAAATGAAAATTAATCATAATTGTGCATGCCATTGTTCTCAAAATCAGTCTAATAGAATTATGGCATTCAAATACATTGTAAGACCAAAAAGCAAGTTTAGACCGAAACAATGTAATTATTGTATGAAAATTGGTCACGTAAATAAACATTGCTGGATAAGGAAGGCTCATTGGCAACCTTCATGTGCTAACCCCCAAGGACCCAAACTCATTTGGGTACCTAAATATCATACTTGATTTGTAACTCTGTAGGTATGCCTCAAGTCCACAATAAACAAAAATGCATGGCTAGTAGACAGTGGATGCTCAAGGCATATGACAGGAGACAAAGAACTCTTCAATGAAATCAAAAGTATTGATGGAGGTAAAGTTACCTTTGGAAACAATGCAAAGGGTAAGGTAATTGGCATTGGTTCTATTGGTGTTAATGGTACTACTTTTATTAAGGATGTTTTACTTGTTGATGGCTTGAAACATAACTTGTTAAGTGTAAGTCAATTATGTGATAAAGGAAACAAAGTAATCTTCACTTCAAATGAATGTCTTGTAATCTCTATTGATGGTCAAGAAATATTTAAAGGAAATAGAGATATCAATACGTACATAATAAACTTACATGAACTATCTAACCATTCCTCTAAGTGTCTTGTGATTACTAGTGATGAATCTTGGTTGTGGCATAGAAGACTTGGTCATGCTAACATGGATTTAATACAAAGTCTCAGCACAGGAGAGCTAGTAAAAGGATTACCAAGAGTTAAATATGAAAAAGGCAAGACATGTGATCCTTGTCAAAGAGGAAAGCAACACAAGTCATCTTTCAAAGCCAAAAACATAGTAAGTACTTCAAAACCCCTTCAACTCCTACATTTAGACTTATTTGGACCTACTAGGGTTGCTAGCTTAGGAGGAAAACATTATGCATTTGTCATCATAGATGACTACTCTAGATTTACTTGGGTAATTTTCTTAGCTCAAAAGAGTGATGCTTTTAAAAATTTCAAAAACTTTGCTAAAAGAGTTCAAAATGAAAAAGGGTACTGCATTTCAAAAATAATAAGTGATCATGGTAAAGAATTTGAAAATGAAAACTTTGAAAGTTTTTGTCTTGAACATGGAATTTTACATAATTTCTCATCTCCTAGAACACCTCAACAAAATGGAGTAGTTGAAATGAAAAATCGAACATTAATTGAAATGGCAAGAACAATGCTTAATGAATATGAATTACCAACTTATTTTTGGGCAAAAGCCATAAACACTGCATGTTATATTTCAAATCGAGTTTTTAAAAGACCTCTTTTAAACAAAACCTCATTTGAGCTATGGAATGGAAGAAAGCCCTTGGTATCATACTTTAAAGTATTTGGATGCAAGTGTTTTATATTGAACACTAAGGACAATCTTGGAAAATTCTCCTCTAAGTCTGATGATGGTATCTTTTTAGGATACTCTACAACCAACAAAGCATATAGAGTATTTAATAAAAGATCATTAACAGTGGAAGAATCCATGCATGTTGTTTTTAATGAATCTAGTAAACTTGATCTTATGAAAGGTAGTGCTCTTGATGATGTTGTAGATGATATGGAAAAACTTGTCATTGAAAATGGAAAAGAAGAAAATGATCAAGAAAATCTACTACCTCAAAATCAAGAACAAATAGAGCAAGAACTTCCAAAAGAATGGAGAATGAACAGAAATCATCCAAAAGAGCAATTAATTGGTGATCTATCAAGGGGAGTAAGTACTAGATCTCTCATTTCAAGCATTTAGTCACTGACATAGCTTTTATTTCACAAATTGAGCCTAAAAGCATTGATGAGGCTCTTAATGATGAAATTTGGATAATTGTCATGCAAGAGGAACTCAACCAATTTGAGAGAAATAAGGTATGGAACCTAGTACCAAGACCTAAGAATCATCCAATCATAGGCAGCAAATGGGAATCAAAATCTTCCTCAACTCCATCAACTACTAAATTTCTTCAAATATGGAGTCTGCTTCATCAAAGGGAAAGAGAAAGAAGTCTCATGCACCAAAGAGGTATTCAGATTACCTCATGAACATCATTCCCAAAAGTTTCCATCCTCGGTATGCAACTTTAAAGAAGAGACCTATTTTATCATTAAGGTCCTTCGAATGGCAGACAGTCCGTAATCTCGGACTCGAGATGGCTATGACAGAGCAACTTCAAGCCTGTCATCTAAGAGAATTTGTTCAAATTCATCTGCCAACCCTACGGGAGCCAACGCTGGAATTTCTCAGCACCTTGCAGGTTTCACCAACTGGAGTGGTGAAATTCCAACTCTACAAAAATGAAAACACCCTCAGTGCCATCGCTTTTGGAGAATTATTCAACCTACCATCTGATGGCATTCTGAATGAGACTGAGGTAGAATTCTCTGCCCCTGCAACATGGACACATTTTGGCATGGATTGCAGCTGGGATGTCAAGAAAACTAAGAGCACACATCTCAGGACCCCAGTACACAGGTATTTGCATAGGTTTCTAACCTATAGCATTTTTGCTCGGGGAGAGAGCAATGGAACTATTAGGAAGTCAGAACTCTTCCTATTCGAGATGGCTCGCAGGGGAATCACAGTGGCGCTTTCCAGATGGTTTGCAAACCATCTTCTCTCCATCGCCACCAAGCCTACAGGATTTTAAAGCAGGCCTTCAGGGAGTCCAGCAGAAAAAAAGGGCTAGGATTGAGGAAGCAACTCCAGCCATCGAGCAGGACATTAGACAGTCCTCAGCCTCCACACCATCTTTAGCGCAGCAGGTGGTCGACCTCTTGGCACCACGTTTCGAGCAGCTACAGACTTCCATGGATGAGGGGTTGGAAAATCTCAAGGACTTCATGGAGTCTCGGATTGACAGTCTTGAGGCTGAAGTAGCCAGGCTTCGTGATAGGATGTCTGGCTAGGATATAGGCTAGAGTGTAGCCTAAATTTGTTATGTTTGATCATTTTTTGTTTGTTATGTTTGCTTATGTAGGAAATCTTAAATTTCCTTTCATAGTTTGTATCCCTTCCTTCATAATATATATGTGCTTTTGTTTACTTTAATCTACATATTCTTTTTGATTGATGAGAAAATGGGGAGAAAACTAGCAATATATGATAGATAATATATGATAAGGGAAAGTAGTATCAAACTAGCAATAATAAGAATAGTGAATCAAAAAGTGAAACAGACTTTGAATTGATTTAAAAATCTTGATTCAACTTTTCAGATGCAAAGTAGAAAAACTGAGCTTTTATTCACTTTAAATATAACCTGAGAATACTTTGCATACACCTTAAGAGCAAGTTACAAATAAAAACATGTCATGATACACCTTACATATACTTTATGTCTTGAAAAGGAATTATGGTATGAATTGGATATACTTCTCATATAACTTGCATATACTTAAAAACTAGTTAAAATGCTACATCTTTATTTACTATTCTTGCATATTATATTTTTTATTCTAAGTATATTTTGAGGGGGAGACTTCTCAAAATCACATATTGCTAGATTATTTGTCACCATCAAAAAGGAGGAGATTGTTAACCTTAAGGGGTATTTCCATCATTTTGATGATAATAAATAATATAGCAATATTGTATTTAACATACTTGTTTTTGTAAGTATATTATACAGGACATGAATTAAAATAGCAAGAATGGAGAATTGGAAGAATAATCCTTGAGAAACAAAAAGCAAGAAGTAGCATGTTCACTGCCGTGACTCTAGGAGTCACCCCCGTGAAGCCAACTAGCCGTTACCAAGAAACCAACATTTGAAGTTCACCACCATGAAGGAAAACCAAACCGTGAAGTAAGCATTTCAGTCACCCCCGTGAAGAAAGGTGTCACCCCCGTGAAGCTTCATGCAAATTTCATTCCAGAAGGCTTCACGACCAGAGTCACCACTTGGGTCACGGCTGGGAAGATGTTCACCCCCGTGAATGAATGTGTCACCCCCGTGAAGGCTTCATTCAATTTCATCCAGAGAGCTTCACGACCAGAGACACCACTTGGTTCACGGCTGGAAAGAGTGTCATGCCCGTGACTGATTAAAGTCACGCCCGTGACTCTATATGTCAAAACATACCAGAGAGCTTCATGACCAAGGTCACCACTTCATTCACGGCTTGGGAAGAACTGTCACCCCCGTGACAAGCATATTCACGCCCGTGAACAATGAAAGAGAAAAATGTCAGGCGCGATTTTTTGGTTGGTATAACGGCTAGTTTCTTATTTAATGCACCCCAACGGCTGTATTCAGCCATGGAAGTATAAATGAAAGTCATTTATGCATTAAGAACCAAGAGAATGACAAGAAAAATAAAAGATTAGCATATACTTCAAATCACAAGCTATCTTGTACTTTTATACTGTGAGAACAAATTCATTCTCTGTAAAAATCTTATTGCTTCTCATATTTGAGTAATAAAGATTTATAAGTAGTTATCTCTGTAATCTTTATTCAAGTAAGCATTGGGTAGTTCTGGGTTAAGAGAATAACACTTGTAAGGGTTGGTTGTGTGAACCTCCAAAAAACAAATTAAAAGGTTGTTTGTGTGAGCCTGTAAAACACAAAGTGTAGGTTGTTTGTGTGAGCCTGTAAAACACAAAGTGTAGGTTGTTTGTGTGAGCCTGTAAAACACAAAGGAATTGGTTATTGTGTGAGCCATTAAAACACATGGGATTTCTGGGTTAGGTGTGAGCCATTGTGAGAAACACCATAGTTGGGAGTGAACTTGTAAAACTCCATTGTAACACTTAGTGTGTTAGTGAAACTCCCAATTGCGATTGGGGAGAGGAGTAGGGTTTGTTAATACCCAAACCTCTATAAATCTTTGTGTCTGATTTTCTCTATCCCTTCTAAAATTAACAATTTTATTTTCGCACCTTAAAGTTTAATTTTTGAAACTCCAATTCAACCCCCCTTCTTGGTCTAATATCTGGGCAACAATATGTACAAGACCCGATGTATCATATGCTCTAAGTGTCACAAGTAAATACCAATCGGACCCTGGTGAGGGTCATTGGGTGGCTGTCAAGAATATCCTTAAGTACTTAAGAAGAACTAAGGATGTATTCTTGGTATATGGAGATGGAGATATTACTGTGAGCGGGAATACCGATGCTAGCTTCCAATCTGACAAGGATGACTCAAAATCTCAGTCAGGTTATATATTCACACTAAATGGTGAAGCAGTTAGTTGGAAGAGTTCCAAACAAGAAATGACTGCTGATTCCACAACCGAAGCAGAGTACATTGCAGCTTCTGAAGCAGCAAAGGAAGCAGTTTGGATAAAGAAATTCATCACAGAACTTGGAGTGGTTCCCAGCATTATTGATCCAATACAATTGTATTGTGATAATAATGGAGCCATTGCGCAAGCAAAGGAGCCACGATCTCATCAGATATCCAAACATGTACTTAAAAGACACCATTTGATTAAAGAAATCATTGGTAGGAATGATGTAAAGATAGAAAGAGTGCCCACTAATCAGAATATTGTTGATCCTTTAGCTAAGTCACTTCCCCAAAAGAAATATGATTCTCACGTACTCGCCTATGGAATTAAATACAAAGTGATTGGTTTTAGTGCAAGTGGGAGCTTGTTAGAGGAGTGCTCTAAAGGCAATCACCTTTAGCACTTATTGTACAAATTTAATTGATTAATAAAAGGTTTTTTCATTAATTTGATGTTCATTTGATATATGAATTGATATGTGATCTTAAATCAATTAATGAAGTCCTTGATACATAACATAGCATGAAGAAAATCATGATGAGATCATGATATTGAGATTCTTATCATGTGTAATTATGTTAATATCAAAATTATCCCTAGTCATAGGATTAATGAGACAGGACATTATTAATACAGATAGACTAGCACATGTTACACTCCTTGATTGGATCAAGTAGTAGATCTCATAATCTATAAACATGAGATGTTTAGAGTTAACATGTGGATGCTTGCTAAGTGTAGCTAAGTACATTGGATGACCAACTATAAGACAATCATATGGATAATCTATTCAAATGTCAATGATAGTTGCATCATAGCAATAGTGCAAGTATCCTTAGACTTAAGGTACTCAAGGATATCTTGAATATTAATTCTGTATTTTGACACTATTCCTTGATGCCTCAGAGAGGTAGCTCATAGGGTAGTGAATGGATACAGCTTGAGGTATTCGAAGGTAATTGGGTAACCAACAAAGGATTCACCACTCTTGATAGAAAGAGTGTATACCCATGGCCTCTTGTCGTGGTCATTACTCAGGAATCTCTGGCCGGAGTGGAAATGTCATAAAGATAGTCTTCAATGACATACCTAATAGAGTAATGAGCCTCAAGGACAAGAACTAACATTACTTGGACTATATGTGAGGTAGTCAGTCTAGTGGGAGTTGACACATGTCCATACTCTGAACCAAATGGGGTATAGATTGGTGAAAGGAATAATGACACTGAAATTGTCTATGCAAAGGTTCGTAGTCAAACCACTGACTTTCCGGTCAATTGGGGGTCATGATGTGTTGCTAGATACCGCTCATGACCTGCTTAAATTAATTGTTAATTTAAGTGTCTAACATAACCGGGAACCTAATGGGTCGCACGCATTGAAGATATGGAGAATGAGTAAAATGGTCTTGAATAGGATCCAAAATATGAGAGAATTATTTTCGGATGGATCGCGATGAGATCGCACGAAAAAAATCGTTCAGGAGTGTCACAGACCCATATGGGCCCACGCGGGCTAGGCAAGGCGGGCCAGTTGGGCTGCCCAGCAGCAGCCCGTAGTAAGCCCAGTGCGCCTGCAGCTTCCATCCATCTGCCAATAGCTGTAATTGGCCATAATTAGGCCAATTATGGCCAATTACTATTCATTAGTTGTCATTTTCTCCATTTTTGACTTTTCATCTTATTTTTTAATTTGATTCAAATAGAAAAGACATCAAATGACAGAAAATAGACATGAAAATATTTTTTGTGAAAAAAAATATTTTTAAGACAACAAAAATTCTCTCAAGAACATTTTCAAAGCTAGCACTTTGAATTTGTTCAAACCATTTTCTCTTGATAGTTTCTTCTTCATTCTTCGCATGGATTATCATTAGAGACATCCTAGTGTGGATTGTTGTGGTTTGCTACAACCCAACAAAGTGAAGATTTTATTTTTTGCTGCATTTATGAATATGATTCATTCTTCAAAACCCAACATAGAGCACCCCATGGTGATACACTGGGTCGTATAAAACCCTTATCTAACAATTCCTGCAACTGTATCTTCAGCTCTTTCAACTCCACTGATGCCATCCTATATGGTGTAATAGAAATAAGAGTGGTGTCGGGTACCAAATTAATAGCAAACTCGATTTCTCTATCCGGTGGTAACCTTAGCAACTCCTCTGGAAACACATCAGGAAACTCAGTAACAGTAGGAATATCCACCAACTTCGGAGTTGCTTTTTCCATATCAACAACATACACTAAGTATGTTTTATCCCTTACTAATGACTTTCTGAGCTTTCAACACTGATATCACATTGTCTGGATGTCCTCTATTCTCACCCATCACCACTATCACATCTTGCTCTGGAATGCTGATGATCATCTGCTTCCTTCCACAATCTACCACCATTCCATAACAAGCCAACCAATCCATTACCAAGATCATATCGAACTCATGGAATGGTAACTCTATCAAGTCTGCTGGGAATTTCCTACCTTGAATTTCAATAGGGCAACCTCTAAACACCTTGCCAACTCTCACACTGTGCCCTAACGGGTTAGTCAGAAGAATCTCAAATTCTAGAGCCTGTGTTTCTAAACCCTTTCAACCCGGTGGTGGTGTGCATATATATGAATGTTTTGATCCCGAATCTATCAATGCATGTATGTCAGAGCCAAAGAGAAAAAATTTACCAATTATGACATCAGGTGCATCCTGCTCCTCTCGGCCTCACATAGCATACGCCCTGGCTAGGGCAGCTTCATTACCTTCTGGCCTCTCAACTGTCTCTAATCTAAACTGACTGGGCCCTGATTGGCCTCCTCTGCCTTACCCTCGACCTCGGCCTCTGCCTTACCCTCAACCTCGGCCTCTGCCTTGCCCAGAAGCTTGCATCTGTATCGGCTCAGTGCTTCCCAAACCTCTGTCATATTGTAATAAATGACAATCTCCTTTCATGTGATCTTTGGAGCCACATCTCAAGCACGCTCATGTCATCCACCAACACTCTCCTGGATGAGAATGACCATAATGCTGACATTCTGGTAGAGATAGAGATCTATGTGGTGCCTGTGTTGGTGCACTAGCTATCGAAGAAACAGGTCTTATGGGTTGTCTCTGTCTAAAATAAGAAGGTCTGCTGGAACCCCTAGCCTGAAATCGGCCACTGAAAGATCTGACCCCCTTGCCACTTAATGGTCCCCCACTCGGTTGTGATATGGGCCTCTTAAACCCTCTATCTTGTGTTGGATGTTGTGTTGCTCAAACTCTCTCAACTGTTTTAGCAGATGCTAGTAAATTAGGAAAACTCATCAAACATAGGGCTAAGACCTGTAGCTTGATTGGGTCTCTCAATCCATCTTCAAATCATCGGCATTTATCAGCTTCTATGGATACAATGTTGTTAGCATTTTTGTGAAGATGTGTGAATTCTCTTTCATATTCTGACACCAGTATGTTCCCCTATTTTAAAGTTAAAAATTCTCTTTTCTTGTCATCTGTATAAATAGGGGGTATGTATTGCTCTTTGAACTTCTCTAAAAAGAATTCCCAAGTCATGGGGTTAGGTGCCTCTGAACTATAGGACTCCGAATGCCACTAATCATATGCATGGTTTTGCAATAAAGATACTACATATTCATATATTTGCTCATCTGTGCAATGCAGCTAATCAAAAACTCTCTCTACCTATTCTAACCAAAACTCTATCGCAGAGAGGTCATCTTCCCGTTTACCGTAGAAATTGGAGGCCCCTAACTTCCTTAGCCTTTCAAATTGTAACTCAGATGGGGCTGGTTGTGATGCTCACTGTAACAAATCTATCATATTCCTCATAAACTCTATTTTTCATGTGCCAACAACAGACTGCCCATGTGATGAGCTAGCACAAGATCTAGATGCAGTAGCTCAGCAACAACTTGGTCACAATGAAGACTCTGTTTCAGTAGGCTCGTTACTTTTGCCTCCTTTAGCCACAATATGTCGTGATCCTGAAGCCATACTCTACCTATATCATAAAGTAACAGCCTCAATCAATACGCAACAACTTTAATACTTAATTGTGAGTACACACATGTCATAGTTACTTTTTAAAACATTTTTTTTTAAATTCCAAAACTACCCAAATCAAGCTCTGATACCAAAACTGTAACACCCCTTTACCCCAGCAACACGTGCCCGAATAAAGGAGTGTTATGCTGACTTCATCGATTAAAATCATTGTTTCATATATATATATATATATAAATAAAAGACACTCATATATTATTTTTTTTTCTTTATTTACTATTTATTTACTTTGCAGTATAAAAGAAATCACAACATGAAAGATAAAATACATTTTTATATAATAACATGTTCTTTACAAAACATGTTGTTTATTTACAAATACTATAAAATAAAATTCAAAAGATAATAAACAAAAGTTGTGTGACCTACGGTGGTTGAAATAAGCTGCTCTACTGGATCAGGTCACCACTAGCTTTATCTACTATCTTATATATATTTTTTACTATATCTGCGTGAGAGAAACTCTCACGCTAAGCTCTTGGCCTAATGATGCATATAAATAAGGCAATAAACTATTTTATGCAACATGCATTGTCATATATCAATTTATGCCCAAATATATTTTCATGCAAATATACATCTCATAATATTCTAGCTTGCCTACATATCAAATTATATTCTTTTATCTCATACATGTTTTACTTAATTAAAATATCATTATATAATTCATTATAATTAATCATATTACAAGTTATGATTCCATTTGTTTTCAATAATTTCTTTATACCCAAAACACTCAATCATTTTTTTATGCAAACGTATATTTCATAGTATTCTAACATAAATAAATATCAAATTATATTTTTATATATTATTTTTGTTTTACTTTATTGAATCATCATTATTATCCCTATCATAGCTCATAATTGCATTTTTATTTCAATAATCCATTTGTTTTCCATAACTTCTTTATTTATGCCTAAAACACCTATGAACCATTGACTAGGATAATGAAATTGCTACCCGGTCAATTAGGAGTGTCACCCGGGCAATATGATGTGCGTATATAAGTGTCATTATTGGCTTCAAAAATAGCGTCATTACCGGCTTCAATAATAGTATCATTATCGGCTTCAATAATTGTGTCATTATCGACTTCAATAATTGTGTCATTATCGACTTCAATAATCATATCATTAATGGTTTTCAATTTTATCATACTCCCCCCTTACTTGGCATGCCAAACTATCCCAAGTCTAGTTCTAGTTAGGTGTTGTAGGGCTTACACAATCTCATTAAAAATTCATAGCAATTAAATTCACACTTTTCATGCATTTAAAGACTCAAAATAATCACATAATCACTCAATTAAAATAATATTTACATAATATAACAAAGTTCAAATCATTTTACTCTTTAAATTTCCCAACTCATATGCTGCCTTGTCACTGACAGATTCCATTATCTATTTTGCATCTTAATTTTGGTCCTATTACAATATGAATTTAGTTAAATGGTATTCTTAAAATTTTAGGTCTAGATCTTAGCTTTAATATGCAACTTGAATCACTTAATTATGTGTTATATATCAAAAGATATGATAAATTTAACACTGACTGATAACTAACATTCTGCCCAGAATTTTCTATATAGATTTTAAGTCCGAATTTTATGAATTTTTCTGAACAATTACAGATATATTCAAGTTTTATAGTCTGAATGAAAGTTATAGCTCTATGTACTATCTTTCAAACCCAATAAAGAACATATAAAATTGAATTCCAAAAATTAAGTTATAACAGTTTAAGTACTCAATGCCCATCCATTTTCAACAAAGAACACATATATGAACTATCTTCAATTTTTACCAAAATTAATCCTAAGTCTAGCAAACATGCATCCCAAGATTTTTATCACAAAATACTATTAATTCAGAATTATCAACATGCCCAATAATCAAATCATGCAAATAATATAAATAATAAAATAAAATAAAATTGGCTATTACCTTAAGTTATGCACAAACCTCTTTTTTCTTTATCTTTACTTTTCTTTCTCTTTTCCTTTGCTCATTTGAGCTAAATCCTTGTCAATTTGAGTTCCGAAAATTCATAAAAGAGATCAGTAAAACTTCATAAACCCTAATCTCTCTATTTCTCTTTGCTCTTTTAAGCTTCCTTGAGCATGAAAATTGAATTTTTCATGCCTTTCTCTCTCTTTTTCATACTTGTTTTCACTAGAATCAAGTTTGGCTATGGAGGAACTTGAGGAAACGTGAGGCTAGTATAGAGAACAAAAATTTCTAGATGCTAAGTAATAAGGAAGAAGTAATTAATGGCAAAAAATAAACTTAATTTAATAATGGGGACACCTAAGTATATGAATTAATTCTCATTCATGCATATCAATTACCTACTTAATGCATGTCACTTGGTGTGGCTAGCCTCCACATGTATATAATGTCCCAATTCATGCATTTAATTGATGATTATCCCAATTAATTCTCTAATTTTTGGTAAATTGCAAATTGACCCCTAAACTTTTTAAAATTTGCAATTTAGTCTTTTACTGTAATTTAACATCTTAAAATATTTTAAATATTTTATTAGATATTTTTCATAATTATTTGCTATTATTTTAATTATTTTTTAGTCAAAATCTAAATTTAGACTCTAGTCGAACCGTCGAGTCGATTTAACAACTCGCGTGACTACAGATCTAAATTAGCGAATATGACATAAGTCATAAGCCCTAATTAATGGGCTTTACAAATGCCTTGTAATTGTAATTCATATATATGTGAGTAAAAATTGAAAATTTTATGATATTAAGATGTGATTTTATAGGTCATAATTTGAATAAATAGTGACTTGTGGTTAACCCAAAATTGATGGCTAACCAACCAAAAAACTAACAATTAACCAATTTTTAGTTAACCGGTCTTAATGGACTAGTTAAAATTTTAATCTTATAAATGTATGGTTATAGGACTTAGACTTGAAGAGGTGGTCATGGACGGGGTTAACCGATCCATGTATACCCCTATAATAGGAAAATTTGAAAATGACACGATATGACACAGACTTAAATATATATTGATTGAAGTTAAATAAATTTGTGTCATAAACATATTAACACATTTATGAGATAAATGAAATTTACCTATCTAACCTGTTATGACAAACATCTAATAATTTTAGTGTTATTTAAATTATTTAAAATATTCAAATATATGTTGTAATATTTTTTTTCAAATATATAATATAAACTAATAAATAATAATTATACAACTAATTTATTCATATTTATTCATATATATTAATATAATTAATTGTAACATAATTAATTGTAAATTTATTCATATATGAACTTATATTATATTAATATTATACTAATATATTTACTAACTTATATTTAGATAAATTAATATATATATATATATATATATATATATATGTAGCAATTAATTAATATAATCTATATAGTTTATATAAATTATATTAGTTAATTAATAGTAATTTTAGGGTGAATTCTTTTGATTTCTACTAATTTAAAATTACATAAAATAATAAAAAAATTATGATAATTAATAAAAAAATTCATGTCTTTTTTCGTATATTACAAGTCGTGTTTAAATGTATCATTATCATATAAACAAGTTACACACATTGTGTTGTATAATTTGTACATGTTTAGACATATATAGTTAATCATGTATGTTTTGAATTTTAACAAGATTAGTTAATTGTGTCATATTCATATTAAGTATAATCGTGTCATATATGTTTCATGATATGACACATTTAGACACGATATGAATGAATTGTTAGTTCTTTCCACCCCTAGTAGACATCATATGTCTCTTTTAATAGTAAGAGAAAATCAAGTTATATGCATATCTTGAGGGTAAAACTTCTTCCCAACAAAAGTTACTACTCATGAGTGAGTGAGAGGGCAACAAATAGCATAACATAAATAAAAGTCAACATCATAAATAAGGAGAAAGGGAATAAGAGATTGAAAGCAAACAAAGAAAAGCTTGTTTCTAAGGCCCTCCTTGATTGGTCTCTTCCCTCTTAAGCTTTACTTTCTTCTTCAGAATACCTCCTTGAAGCTCATGTATGAAGGCATTAATTATGGAAGAATGAAGATAAAACTTAGGGATATGATTTTTAAGTAATTCATGGGTAAAAGTATAGGCATGAACTATTCATGATTTGCTTTTGCTTCTTAGAACTTCATTTCATTCTTTCCCACTCCTTTTCTATAATCAATCGCAGAAGTGAGATTGCACATGATATGTGTTTGTTTCTCTTTGAATCACGGTCTAAACCATAGGCGTGATTTGCCTCTACTTCTAATTTCCTCCATTTTGAGCAAAATTTCTCCATTTTTAGCTCTTGAACCTTTCTTTCATCTTAAAATACCTAAAATGCAATAAAGATACAAATGGAAATAAAAAGATACTAAAACTAAACTAAAAGCTTAAAAAATATAGGATATATTGGTGTAAAAATAATCAACAAAATAGGTATAAATTGGACCTTATTAATTTGGACATAATTGGATTAAATTTAGTTGAATTCAATTGATTAATTGAACATTATTGATTAAAGATAACTTCAATTAATTAAATTGGGGTTCAATTTATTAATTTAATTAATTGAACTTGAATTGATTAAATTCAATTTTAATTGATTAAAAAGAAATTGATTAATTGAACATAATTGGATTAAATTATGGTCATAATTAATTGAACTTAAATTGATTAAATTGAGATTCAATTGACTAAATAAAAATATAATTAATTAAATTAAACTTAGAATAAAGTTCAATTGGTAGAAAAGAAATTTATTAATTAAATTTAATTGGATTTTAATTGATTAATTGAATTTATATTAATTAAATTAAGTTTAAATTGAACTTCATTTTATTAAATTGAAATTTATTAATTGAGTTTAAAATCCTATTTCGATTAAATTAGGTTTCGATTTACTAATTTAATCAATTAAAATTCAATTTGAGTTTAATAATGAATTGAACAACTCCAATTTAATCAATTTAAGTTTAATATTCCTCTTCAATTTAAGCAATTGGGCTTAATTATTCAATTTATCAATTGAACTTCAATCATTTAATTTAACGAAATAAAATTGAACCAAATTTAATTTATTGAACTCCAATTTACTAATGATTTAGTAATTAGATTTTTAAAACAATAATTTCGATTTTATTAACAGTTCATAGAAGCTAATTTTGAATTAAAATACAAAATTAGAAGTTAAAACTTAATATTAAAATAATAAATAAAACTAATCGATTTTTAGTACTTAATTTTTAATTAAAATTAATTATTACTTAATATTAAATATTTTAATTTTTAAATATTATAATAATTTTGGATTAATTATTATTCAATTTAGCAACTTAAAATTGGAGTTGGCAATCGAGTCGGGTAGGTTGAATTTGGATTCAGGTCATTATAGGTACTAAGTTTATTATACATTTGGATCGGGTTCAAGTTGGGTCGTAGGTCATACTAGCCCTTAGAAAACAATATATATTATAATTAATTAATTATGTCTTAATAGTTTTTAATTATTAATTAATTATAAAAATTGTATTATTATCTATCTATTTTGTAAAAATTTATTTTATTTATAATTTATAATTTAACACTCGCTAATTGGCTAACTGCATATTAAACAATTGACTTTTATCATTTATCATTATTCATTATAATTTGCTAAATAATAAAATAAGTCATGCGATCAAAACTATGGTGTGTGGATAAAACTATGTAGTTTTGAGAAAATTAAGATTGTTTTTTTGCTAATAACTACAATAAATTAATAAGAAACAGAAATTTAATGGGTTATATGAATAAAAGTCCGAAACTACTTAGTTTTGGATAAAATTAGTCTTAGAGAAAATTAAAACTGTAAATTTTTATACTTTTGCTAATTAAAATAATAACTTAATAAGCACATGGACAAAAATCCAAAACTATGTAGTTTTGGATAAAGCTATTATATTGTGGAAAAAATTAAAACTATAAATTTTTTCTTTTTCTATTGAAAATAATAATTAATAACTAGGAATTAGTCATGTCATCACAACTATAGTTTTGGAGAAAATTAAAACTATATAGTATAAAGTATTAAAGTAAATTAAGTAATACTAATAATTAATAAATAATAATATAACTAAATTTATAAGTGTAAATAATATAGAATTATACATATATCAAATAATAAATACATAACTAATAACTACGCATATGTTGATATATAGCTTTGTAGATTGTAATATATGGTCATATAAAATTGGAAATAACTTATGCATTTTTTTATATAAAGTAAATCATATAAGCACATTATAAATTTATGAATTATAATTTATAACTATATTACTATTTAATAATTTAACTATATCATTATTAGGACATAAGTTTTATAAATATTAATTGAGTTTAGCTATAATGCGCAGATAAATAAAATTTTACAAATAAAAATATAAATAACTTTAAATTTTTATTTAAAAAATTGAGTCACAAGTTGGGTTGGGTTGAATTTGGATTTTTCTAGCAGATCGCTTGGGTTCTGAGTTTGAGTCAAATTCAACTCCAAAATTTGCAAGTCAGGTTCTGGTGCGATCATAAAATCTTTTTTGGGTTTCAATTCAGGTTTGAATTGCTTTTTTAGGCAATTTCAGATTGGATTTTTAGGTGGCATCATAAATTATCAGATCAGCATAAAATAATTAAAAATACATATGAATATTTTTTTTTTAAGAATCATATTATCAAGTTGTGCACGGATTGACCTCGACTCGGTTTTAAAATTTTGGGATTAATCCATCCGAGTTTTGCCTGATTTCAAATTTATCGAATGTCTTTTTTATTTTTAGCGAATTTTGATCAAATTTTTGGACCAAATCAAAAATTCACATGTAATTATCTACTAGAAAATACCGTATTTATTATCATCCCTAGGATCGACAACTAAATATTGAATAGAAAACAGCAGCCAAGTATGACTTGGCACTGGCAAGAATATAAAAATTTTTTGGCAGGCGAAATTGAACTGCGTAGTTGTAGTTGTATAAATATGACTCATTGTGGTTTCTACAATATTTATTAAAAAATGCGAAAAGAAACCCCTCTATTACATTAATATAAAAAAAAAGCCCGAATACATTAATATCCTGATCATGAAGATACATTTGAATATTTGATACAAGTGAACCCGAATCCTACGACCAATTGTCCAAAAATAAAAGTAAAATCTTATGACAACTAATCAAGACTATATAACTATATAAATTTATGTCAGATAATATATTTCCTTAAATTGTATATCGTAATACCTTCCCAATTTATATAAATATATTTATTTTAATATAAATATTTTAATCTTAATATATTAATAAATTCGATATACGAAGTCAACCCAAATCCTGGTTCCAATTGCCCAAAAATTAAGTAAAATCCTTGTCAGAACTATGTGATTTATCTATTTCTTTGAATTGTATATTCTACTTTTTTTCCCAATTTATATAAATCTATTAATCTTAATCTATGAAAGATTATTTTATTAATACAGTGAAATAAGATCTCTAATGAGTTTATTTTTTATTCTCCGTATCTTGGTACCATTGTATTTGCCAAATTTTGGTAACTGGAGTCCTTTTCGGATAAGCACAAATCTGATGCTAGAAGTGGATGGAGAGGGATTGTTACTGTAATCTTCCCCTTTTGGACCAGTTACCATGTTCTTTTTTAGATATCCATGCACAAACATGGTTTGCAGTTGCATCAAAACCGCAAACCGCACTGGTTTTTTTTAATGCATTTGAAAAATTGAAAAGGCAGTCATACTATGTTAAGTACGGTCACAAAAAAGTGTTTACGGGTAGTATGGCGGTCGCGATGTACACTGCAAACCTCACTATTTTTCAAGATCTCTTATCACAATACTCTAATAGCAAGATATGGTCACGAATTTCTATCCGGGCATAGTTCGCAGTCGCAATGAAGACAGTGAACTGCACTGATCCTAGAATTTACGCATATCACGGTCACAATATGCAAAGCGCAATCCTGAAAGTGCTCCAATGGCTAGTAGGCAGTTATATAACGTTCAAAAACCGTTTACATCAAATTTTAAGGGTTGTGACTAATCTAAACAGATGCATAAACTCTATGAAAGAGTGACTTAAGACAAAATTTGTAATTTTAATGTGTCTTCTTCTTGTTCTATTCCTATTCTTCTTCTTTTACAATCTCAATAGTCAAACTACCATTCTCTAACACATACTTAGATGAGTTTATTGGTATTGTTGTTATTAAACACAAAGTTTGTTTTGACATTCTAAAGAAAATTGACATTAAACCCAGCAAGCAACATAATGGGGCAAAATTTCTTAAGAAGAGTGATTATTCACGATTAAAATAACACAACAATGCCTTCATTGTTCATCAATTTTCTAAAATTCTTAAGGAAATTTGTTCTCAGTAATGAAGGCTATAAATTCAAATTCAATTTTCAATAAAATGTTTGAACCTAATGCTTTTAGATTGGATCATTTTGATGGGAAAAACTTCACAAGATGGAAGGATAAGTTGTTTTTACTCACGGAGTTGGGAGTTGCATATTTATTATGCAGAGATTTGCAGGCAATTCCAAAGCCTACCAATGATGAAAGTCATGAAATTTTGGCATCAAGGAGGAAGTCTGAAGAAGATGAAGTCTGGTGCAAAGGGATATATCCTTAATGCTCTTTCTGATTGATTATATGATTTTTTTCAATCTATAAAATGCCCATAGGAAATATGGAATTCCCTAGAAAATAAATACACTTCGAAGAAGCAAGGTATGAATAGATTTATAAGTATGAAGTTATTTCAGTTTTAAATGGTTGATGATAAGTATGAAGTTATTTGAGTTATTTATGGTTTATACTAGACATATGTATAAAAGAAAAAGGCAAATAAACTATAATTGTTATAGGGGATATTAGTCACATAATTCCTAATAGCTAATGAATGATACAAATAAGGGCAAAATAATTTATTTGATTGTTGTTTTCATTCTTGCCATATAAAATAGAGAATTTAAGTTGAGAGAGATAATATTATATGAAGAGAAATGTTAATAGAAGAAAAGATGAACAATGTGCTCTAGATATCTTGTTAAGGTACACTAAATAGAGATACTAAGTTCGATATGAGTTTATTTATGAGTGGAGCCAGTTCCAATTTCACATTACAAGTGTTTTTATGACTGGATTGAAAGGACTAGAAACACAACTTTAAGAGCTATCTGGATCAGGGGCTAACAAAATTTTGTATGACAAGCTCATATCAGTTAAAAAGGTGACGACCGTAGACAACAAAAAATCTTGAATCGAAGGACCAAGAGCGATCATATAGAGGCAAAGAGCAACGTTAAACTTGTAAATCTACCTAGAACAAAATATATGGGTGAAAAGGGATGAAATAATGAAAGTGGTGATATTTTGGCATCAAGGAAGAAGTCTGAGGAAGATGAAGTCAGGTGTAGGGGATATATCCTTAATGTTCTTTCCAATTGATTATATGATCTTTTTCATTCTATAAAGTCCCCACAAGAAATATGGAATACCCTAGAAAATAAATACACTTTAGAGAAGCAAGGTACGAATAGATTTATAAGTATAAAGTTATTTGAGTTTTAAATGGTTGATAATAAGTATGAATTTATTTGAGTTATTTGTGGTTTATACCAAACATAGGTATAAAAGAAAAAGGCAATAAACTATAATTTTTAAAGGGGATATTAGTCACAAAATTCCCAATATCTAATGAATCATATAGACAGGGGGTCAAAGAATTATCTGATTGTTGTTTTCATTCTTGCCATAGAAAATAGAGAATTTAAGTTGAGAAAGGTAACACGATGTGAAGAGAAATGCTAATAGAAGAGAAGATGAACAATGTGCTTTTGATGTCTTGTTAAGGTACACTAGACAGAGATATTAAGTTCAATATGAGTTTATTTCTAAGTGGAGCCAATTCCAATTTCACATTACAAGTGTCTATGACTGGATTGAAGGGACTAGAAGCACAACTTTAAAAGTTGTCAACATTATGTGCTACAAGAATTTTGTACTACAGGCTCATATCAATTAAAAAGGTGATAACTATAGACAGCAAAAAATCTTGAATCAAAGGACCAAAAGCAATCATATAGAGGCAGAGAGCAAAGTTAAACTTATGAATATTTCTAGAACACAATATGATGGGTGAAAAAGGGTACATAGAGGTTTCTAAAACAAGATTAAAATAAGGGTTTCATTAACACATTTGGAGGTTGATCTAGCATAAGATACATTATTGACAATAAGCTAGTTCTCATAATATGGAATAATAGCCAATACGGGAAAAAAAAAACGTTAATCACAAACTCTTCAGGATTTGGAAATGGTACAATTAGTGGTGAAAGATCTTTGCGAAGATTCATTGTCATTTTAAAAGTAGAAACAAAGATTGTTTCTTAATGAGTTGAAAGACAAAGATGTCACATTGATAGCTGAAATATCCAGTCTGAGATTGGTGGTTTATAGCTAACGAGATAAGAATGAAGATGAATTGTTGTCATTGAGATATGAGAAGAAATGCTACATCTATGCTAACACAAGTAGATAAGTTTTTTCTTCCTAAAAAAATCTAGGAATCAATGATGATCGGCCTAAAACTACAAACAAATTTGTAACCTACTAGTGTGACAAGGTAAGAGAGATGAGTATACACAGTGAGTAGATTGAGAACCAAAAAAGGCTATGTGTAAAAAATAATACAAATATAAAGGTTGGGTAATTGAAGTTGTAGAATAATCCCTTAACGGGGGAGAGATCTAAGTAGGTCATGAAGGAAGAAAGAGGGAAAGTGGTGGCATATGTTGTATGTAGTTAAATCACATGAAAAAAATTATCCTACCCATTATTTAAAATTGGTAGCAATTATGTTTGCTTTGAAAATATGACGTCGCTATCTTTTATGGACAGAAGTGCCAAATTTTTATAAACTAAAAGAGCCTGAAATATCTCCCTACACAAAGATAGTTGAATCTCAGGCAAAAAATATAGTTAGAACTTATCAAGGATTATAATTGAATCATTGATTATCATCTGAGAAAAACTAAAGTGGTAGTAGATGCACTAAGCAAAAAGTGTTTGGTGGAGTTTCATATTCAACCTATATTAAATCAAGAGGTGAATGATGCTCAAAAATAGAATCAAAGTTGATAAAGATTATGGAATTGATTTTTAAGGAAAGAGACCAGATTTCAAAGTTGAGACAGATGGAAGCTTGTACTTTTAAGATAGGCTACATGTGCATAATATGAGAGAGTTGGGACAGAGAATCATGAGAGAAACTATGACTCCAAGTATGCCATGCATCCGAGAAATAACAAGATGTATCAGGATTTGAAGAAAAGTTATTAGTGGCTAGGAATGAAAAATGATATCATGGAATTCACTATTAGATGCCTAACATATCAAAAAGTTAAGGCATAACATCAAATACCCTTGGGCTTGTTACAACCGACTATCATTTTAGAGTGGAAATAGAAAAAAGATTAGTACGGATTTGTAATCGGGTTACCATTGACTCCAATAAAACATGATGTGATATGGGTTATTATAGACCAATTGACTAATTCAGTTCACTTTTTAGCAATCCGAAGAGATTATCCATTGAGCAAGGTAGTAGCTGTATGTGAGATAGTTAGGTTGCAGGGGGAGCCCCTTTCTATCATATCAAATAGAGATCTCAGGTTCACATCGCAGTTTTAGGATGGTGTACAAAAAGACTTAGGTATCAGACTTAATTTTAGTATGACCTTCCATCCTTAGATAAATGGTCAATCAAAAAGGGTTATTCAAATTCTAAATAACTTGATGAGATGTTGTGCTATTAAGTTTAAGAGAAGTTGGGAGAAGTACTTACCTCTTATAGAGTTTGCTTATAACAACAGTCACCAAACGAGCAATGACATGATGCCATACAAGGCACTTTATGATAGGAATTGTCAGACACCTCTCTGTGGGATAGAGGTCAATGAGAGAAAACTTGTGGGACTCAAGTTAGAGCAAGATACAAAAGAAAAGGTCAAAATTATCAGGGATAGGTTGAAAGCTAGATAGGATAGGCAAAAGTCTTTTGTAGATTTGAAGAGAAAGGATATCGAGTACAATAAGGGTGATGAAGTTTTCCTTAAAGTGTCTCTTTGGAAGAAGGTTCTTCGATTTGGCAAGAAAGGAAAGTTGAGTCCTTAATCAATTGGACCATATGAGATTCAAGAGAGGGTTGGCCCAATTGCATATAGGTTTGCTTTACCACTAGTATTGGCAAATATTCATAATATTTTTTCATGTCTATATGCTTTAGAGTTATAAGTTAGACCCTACACATGTGATTTCAGAGGAATCCATCAAAGTGCAACCTGACTTGACTTATGAGGAAGAGCTAATAGAAATTTTAGCATAAAAGGTGAAAGAATTGAGAAATAAAAAGGCACCCTTAGTAAAAGTGCTATGGAGGAATCACTCAACGAAAGAAGCCACTTAAGAGATTGAATAAATCATACAGACTCATATGGACACAACATCCATAACTGTTTATGATAGGACAATCAGATAAAATTTCGAGGATGATATTTTCTTAAAAGGGAGAGAACTGTCACACCCATAACATAGGATTTATATGTTAATACGGTTATGCAATTGCTAATTAACAAGTAAATGGGCATAAAGGATTAGCCTTGGGGAGAAAGAACAATAAATTAGATTGTATATGATTCAAGCCCTTGAAGGATGAGATACGATCGTGAATCGCAGGAGATAAAAGAGAGAACACAACAGGTGATTAGCGCCTATGAATCATAAATCATGACCATAAATCACAGGATTTAAAAGAGAAATGCCCTTTATCTTCCTCATTTTTGCCAGACCAAACCTTAACCCTTTCATCTATTCAAGAGAACTAACTTTATTCCACCCATTCCTTCACTCAGAACCCACCAAAATCAAGTGAAAAACAACTAATCTTGAGAGACAATCAAAGAGAAAAAAAAATGATTTTCTAAGAGTATGGCTAGAAGATGAGGAAGAGTGGAGCTTTGAGCTGGAATTTTGAGACCCTAGCCACCATAACTCATAGTTTTGAGTAAGTAATCCCTTCCTCTTACTTAATCTTTAATTTATTATTCCTTTTTCATAGGGTTGAGTTTGGGTATGGCTAAGTTAGGGTTTGGATTAGAAAAATCCCTCTTTTGATGTATGTTAAGTAGAGAGAGGTGGAACCATTAGGAAAATCTTGGTTTTGATGATGATTTTGTTTTATTTGTGTAACACCCACTCGTACAGTATGACATAATCTCACTATACAAGCAGATACCACATGACTGTATCTATATGAACCTGTTCCAATTAAAAACTTTTTCTACTTATATCATATATTTGTATCAATATCATAGTAACTGTATAAAACCTTTATCGATCTCGAAATCAAATCCATAATGGCAACCATAGCCCTTATTATAAAATCAACCTTATTAAAAATAAACTAATGCAATTACATGTCTTTATTGACAAAACGTGAATGAATAAACTATTTCTACCCCTTGTTATGAGGAACAAAAAGTGAATGAAATAAAAGCAAACTGACCTAAACATGGGTCTAATTTTGATTGTTCTGACGGGCCTGGACTCCTCTTCAAATTAGCTCAACTTCTATCGGTTCCAAACTTACGTGCAGAAAAACCTACACACTAAGCTACTGAAAGTTTAGTAGCATATATAAGCAGAACAATTCTAGCATACATTCATATATAATCATGGCATAATCAAAATACAATGTATATGTATATATGTGCTTGACCATATCATCATAATTCCATATATATATATATATATGCAACATAAAAAGTATAAACAAGTCATAATATATATAAGTAAATCCAATTCATCATATCAAATTACATTCATATTGTGTAGTACAAATTTCTATTTCTTGGTTACTGGTTTTCATTACTCTTTTCTAGGATGTAACTATATCTTATTTTCATATTTCTTGTTTACTTTCATTATTATCGGTTTTATAATTCACTGCCTAATAGTCTAGACCCGAACTACCTGGATGCGGATTGTGAAATAGGAGCGCTCTGATATGAGCTTAAGCTATAATGTTCACTAACTATATTTGTTTGTATAGTGCTCAACCAAGCTTTTCAAGTCAATAGTACTTTAACCAGAGCTTAAATGTAATAACTGCATGCATATGGGAAAAAAGGCGCTCTAATTTGAGCTTAAGCTACCTTGTCTCTAAATAACTAGGAGCGTTCAAATCCAAACTTAAGATATCCCGATTTAATACGAATTAATATCATAAAGTATCGTAACCCTCTCAATAGCATACCACCTATCATAAACTAGCCCTCAAATAGAAAATGGACATTCAATACTTATAATCTAGTTATTTGTTTCATTTATAACACATTTCATTATTTAATATGATCATTACATGATACCTTATAATTTAGAGCACATAATGTATGTCCATATTCAGAATCAAGTTATCATACTGTATACTATCTCATTTGATCATATAAAGGTGTGGGTATATACCAAAATCATGTAATTCTATTATAAATATCAAATACCAATTTTTGGTTAAAGGGCATTCACGAATGTGAAGCCTACTTTTACGAGTTATCTATCATGATTGGTTTTATGTACATACATATGCGTGAACTTTGATTTACAACTGTGAACATATTTTGTATAGCTATTCATAAGCATGAAGCCTTACTTCACAGTCGCGAAACAATAGTCTGTGTCAAATTTTTGCACTATTTTAAAGAAAATTACACACCACATACAAAGACTCTAGGACCAACTAATGTTAGTTACTCCTATCAATACTTTCTAGTATAATTTATCATTTCAAAACTATAATCATGCAAATTACCAATTGATATCATATAGGTAAATTCCAACAACCATATGCTATATCACAACATTATTAAAGTTCATGTATCAATCTTCCATACCCATTTCAAAGTTAATCATGCCATTAATTTTAGTTTCAACAATTTTTATATATCCATATACCAAATAACATGTCATTTACATAATTCACCACATAATAAGATATTAATCGAATTAAAATGCGTATATTTACAAACCATAAGTGGAGCCTTAATTTTCAACTCTCTTGCGTGTCTAAAATCTCTAGTGATATTCTCCACCATCTGTATTAGTTTCTAACACAATATCAAAGACCTTATTATCATCTATTTTTGTATACTTATTACATATGCTATAAAAAATGTAAAATCCTAACTTAAACCCTTAAATTTCAAAATCTCCTCAAAACCAAATTGAATAAATGAAAGAATAATGGGAAACATGATCCCTTACACTTGTTTTAATGATTACAAATTGGCTCTAAGATTTAAAACTTGTTCAACCTTTTCATTGATTATGCTTTCAATCTAATGGAAAAACCCTTGATTCTAATTCATTTTAATCTTGTTAATGGGATTGGTTTTGTATAATTAAAGGGAATTGAAAGGAATCAATTTTAGGGTTTAGAGGTCTAATGGCTAGGGTTCTAGTTTGGAATTTTGTGAGTTAATATGGAATTTCATAGAGCTAAGGGAATATCCTAAAGGGGCTGATGATCCATCAAAAATATGAAATTTTCCAATTTAAATTGCAGGTTTTCACGGATATAACCATATGTGTCACAGATGTGAACATTGGTAACTTCACTTTTTTAAATATTTTTAGCTATTTTCAAGTTCTCAATACCTATAACAACTTATATACCATTTATATACACCCAATATACTCATGTTACATGTTATTTCTATGCTCTAAGTTGCGGGTGTTACAATTTGTGTATTAGGATCCATTATTGTTGAGGAAGCTTCCCCTCAAGAGAGGAAATTTTTTTTGAAAGAAGCTTGTGAGGTGTCCTTAGAGCTCTCTTTTTGGTTAAGATTTGTACATAACTACATTCAAAGTATATTTTATGCATTTGTGTGCTAAAATTGTTTAAATACATGATTGTTGAGATGAATTAATGCATATGTATATGAAATGTTGTTATATTCTGGTAAAATAATGTACAAATGAAGGTGGATATACCATAAAAGTATAATTGTGTGTTTAATGCTATTTTGGTATATGTAAATGGATATTGGTATGTGAAAATATTGAGAATTTGGATATTAATATGCATGGGCTGCTAAAATTCTTTTAGAAGAGAAGAATGCTTTGAATAATCGTATATAGAGGTTTAGAATGAAATAAGAAATGATTATGACATGTTTAAGTTGTTGAATATACTTTTATGACATGAAATTGGATGATTGGTAGGTTAAATGATCAAATGTATGCTTGAATGAGTGTTGGTCAAGTAGTTTACATTAGTAAATGTTATGTTTTGCATGATTCTTCTGAGTTTTCAGGTTTCATGGTCGTGAACTAGGGGTTCACGAGTGTAATCATGTAGTTGCTTTGAGTAATGGTGGATATATTTATTCACGGGATGTGTCACCACTTGGTTTACTACTAAACAAGCTATGAATTACTTGTATGTTGATTTTAGAATTTTTTTCTCAAATGAATCATGGTTGATTCCAATGAGGATGAAGTACAATTAAGCTTTATTTGTAAAGAGGATTATCTTGTTTTTATAAAAATACATGAATGATGAATGTTGTGAGAATCATGATGTTTAAAATGAAAATGTGAAATTTATATATGCTTAACACTTTGACTAGGACTAGAGTTATGATAAATGATATGTCATTAAAAAAATTTGATACCGAGAGGCCTAGATTGACCAATATAAAGATGAAATTCATATTTTAAGGGTTAAAGCTCAAGTGAGATTCTTTGGAGATGAAACGTATGCATACTCTTATTTTTTTTAAGCAAGTATCCTGAGTGGCTCGGATGAGAGTCGGAGATCTATTATACCCGTGTCAATTTTAGTTCAATTTAGAGTTTATTGGACAAGGTTGTTTTAATGATTTAACTTGCGATGAACCTTGTATGGTCATATATGATGATAATGCTATGATTTGTGATATAAGCATGAGAATGAGATTGGGAATATTTTATAATTGTGGCAGAAACTTTTTAACAAAGTTATAAAGTATGAGATGAGACTCACATGTTCATGCATACATATATTTGACATGTGCATTTAATAATCATGCATATATGTTATGTTATACTTTGTATGTTGTTTTATACCACTAAGCAAGGTTTGTTTAGCATGCAAGTGTTTTGTCTTTCACTTGTAGTTTGGAGCCAACTAAGTACTGACAAGAGAAATGTCTAAGGAAAAGAGTGAGGACAAACCTATTGGTGGTTAGTGATACTCGACATTTTATTTATTTTTGTGTTTGAGATGAGATTAGTTACATGTATACAAGCTTAGTTCTATTATTTTATAAACTCTTGGGCAAATGTTAGCCCCAATTTTGTTATTTTAAAATTTTATTTTATTTTATGAACATTTTCTATTTTTTTATGTTTTTACTTAAGTCGTCATGATTATGGTGCTAAGTTAATTTTCAAATTGAGCAAGTTGAACTTATGCATTGCAATATTCTTTTATATATTTGGGAAGATTCCTAATTATATAAAGGAGTGTTACAGAAGTCTCTGTATTAAACATAATATGAAAGAAATCATGATAAGATCATGATAATAAAAATATTATCATGTGTAATTATATTTATACCTAAATGATCTCAAGTCATAGGATTAACAAGACGAGACATTATTAATCCAGATAGACTAATACATGTTATACTCTTGAATTGGGTCAAACAATTAATCTCATAGACTGTTGACATAAGATGTTTAGAGTTAATATACATATGTTTACTAGAGTAGTTAAGTACATTGAATTACTTAACCATAAGACATTTATATGAGTATCTATTCAATACCAGTGATAATCTCTTCATAGTAATGATGCAAGTATTTTTATATTGAAATGCTCAATATTATCTTAAATATTTTATCATACATTTTGGCACCATTCCTATTTATATATATATATCTAGGAAAAAAAAGTAAACTTAATAAATATATCAAATTAGATAGATTTGGATCAAATAATTTTCAAATTGAATCATGTATAGTTCGAGTTGTTGACTCAATATGAAAAAATAAAATTATTATAATTAATATTTTTATATATTTTATCTTTAGATTTCTATTCCGTAATGAATAATATATGCATTATTTAGAGGTGATTCAAAACTTAAGCGCCCTTTTAGTTCAATTTTTATTTTTAGTTTTTAGTAGTCTAACAAACTAAAAATTGAATTAAGTGTTTGGTTAATTCATTTTTTAGAAGTTGAATAAATTAAAAGTTATTCGAGTATTTAGTAAAATAAAAGCAAAAGTCAGTAGTTAAAAATTTCAATTGTCAATTTTTATAATTTGTATTAAAAACTGACTTTTTTTTAACAAATTAGAATTTTCAGTTTTATATATTAAAATTTAACTTTTAGATATTTAATATTAAAAATAACTTTTTTTTGTTTATACTTATAACAAATCATAATAATTTTGTTAGCTAAAAATAATATTTTTAATATAATTTTATATTTAATTAATTATTTTTTGTATTATATATAATATATATTATGATCAAATAAAATTTTAAGAGATATATACATTAAAAATATAATATAATTATTAAAAGTTTTTATATAAATTATAATTAATTTTCAATTCATTGAGTACTAAATACTTTAAAATCAATTACGAATTAATAATTACTGTAGCTAACTGTTGATAACTAATAATTATTATTGTCTACTGATAGCCAATTGACACTGCTAATCACTCTATTATCGCTCAACCAAATAAATCTTTATTTTTCAAAATACAACATAACTGGAAATTGTCAAAAATTAGTTAATTATTTTTAGGTACTTTGTCCCCTCTTAAATTTAAAAAAACAAGTAGGCCACAGCACATAGAAATCTTATGATGACAATGTATTGAATGTCTATATATTCGGACTAAGATCTCGCCCCAAAGCATTCTCCAAACGTATATCTTATCGTCAGCTCCTTAAATCACTCCGATCGCCGCCGCCACTTAACCCCTACATCCTCATTCATACATAATATACATATAAATACAATCATCATCGTCATTGCAACAGCAACAGCAACAGACCTATGGCTTTTTGCTTTTAATTCCTTTTACACGTCCATAACTAATGCGGCGATTTTTCTCGTGATTCTTCTGTTTCTGCTTTCCCTCTCTCTCTCTTTCGCTATCTTCCATAAAGTATATATTTACGTACGGTTAGCTGCGATTCTCAACTTTCATTCCATTCTTTTCAAAATTAACATCACGGACTGATTCGAACTCTCTCGTCACTTCTTCTATATATGAATAAAGATATCGATGTACGGGTAATTTGAATTGCAGCGGAAGAAATATGGGGATTGATAAAGAGGGGAAGATGATGATGAAGAAGAAGAAGAAGAAAGAGGAAGAGGAAGATGAGAAGTCAGTTGATGATGAGGGAGAATATGAGGTGCAGGATCTGAGAGAGAAAATAAAATCGTCTCGAGGAAGCAGATTGCATCTGATAGAGAACGAGTTTGGTCTTGACTCGTCGACTCGCCGAAAATTTAGTCGTGAATCGGTCATCAATGGCATTCGTTACGTCTCCAAAGGTCTCGTCATCCATCCCGATAACAGGTTTGCCATTTTCTCCCATTTTTGCTATTTTGTTTTGTCCTTCGGATCCATAGTAGAAGCGCTGGATCATAATATAGTTTTAGTACTTGAGATTCATTCTCCAAAATACTGGGGATAAAAATAAAAATAAAGATATATTAAGGTATTTTTTATATATTCAATTTTAGTGTTTTTGAGGGCCGTCTTGGCGCCAGAGAGTTATAATTGGCGGAGTTTTAGTGGATGGACTATCACATCACCATCAGCCCGTCGCTACTTTGACTTTTGTATTATCCAATGGCGTAGCGTTAGTGTTAACAAAAACAACTATTTATTTGTATGGGATAGAAGAGTCCTTTAATAGACAAACCCTCGCTAAAAATCTCGTTTAGAGACTCCTAAAAAAAAAATGAAGGAAGATAGATTAAAGTAGGTAAAGTATATGATATTTATTTTGTATAGTATATTAAAATGTAAAATTAAATATAAAAATTATCATTTTTTAAATATATAGATAGTGTAAATAAAAAAAATTTAAAATTTTAAAAATAAAAATAAAATTCATATCTTTCTTAACATCCCAAAATTAAGTGTTAAAATTTACGGAAAAATTGGAAGTTTTTAACATCTCAAATAATTGAATGGCTTTTTATCTTTTATTACACTACCTTATTTCCCTACCTGCATTAACCCCTTTCCAAACACAAGGTAAATGCAACAGATTTTTGTAGCTCCTCAAATAAATTTGTAATATAAATTTGTGCCAATGATCATGTACTGGCACTACTCTTACATGGCGACAATTAAACAGACAAATCACATGTTCGTTGGGCTATGATTCTATTGGAACTTGACAATTTTATGACTAGATCTGAGATCCTATTTTTTGTTTTTCTGTTTTTGTTTTGTAATATTTATTGTCAGTTTTTATGGATCAAATTTCTTGCATATATTATCAAATATATATTTTTTCATGTGCCACAAGAAAATTCTGTATTGGGGTTAGAGGATTTATATAAAAAAGACAACAATTTAATTCTGATCCAGTTTTCAAAATATTAACTTCCGAAAAGAAAAGCGTGCACAAACTAAATCAATTGTATTACATATAAATTCTACACCAAGTGAACTAAAAAGGAAAAGAAAAGACTAGATTTTAATGATGGTCATGCCAATCTGCAATTATGTATATCTTCATTCAAAAGCAGATAAGCCAATTAGAGTCAATCTATCCGATGTGTTTGCTAAAATTTAAAATTAAATAGTTTTGTTTTTCTTTTAAAGAATTATTTTGTGTATTAAATTCATTAGAAAGCAGTTAAGCCAATTTTTGTCAATCTGTCAGATGTGTTTGTTAAATGTAAAATTAGATATTCTTTCTTGTTCTTTTAGAAATCAGTTTTGTGAATTAAAATGAAATATACAGAAAAACAGGTATATTTTTGCTTTCTTCCGTCACATTATGACACCTGAGTAGTATGGATTTTTTTCCTTCTTTCTTTTTTTCCCCAAAATCTTGTGGTTCGCCCCTTAATTTTTTTTTTCTGAAATAAACATGAGGCCAACGTCTGGACCGATTTCTATTCATATTATCATTATTATTATTTTTATTTTTTTATCTGAATCGTTTTCTATTCATATTCAATTATTAGTTCATGTTTACATTTATTACGTACAACAGCGCGACTTATTTTCTTTATTCAATTTCATATGGACTTGTCATTGGGGAAAAAAAAAAAAGGTTCTTTTCTTTCCTGTAGTATTAAATTTTATTTAAAAAAGCTTTTGAACTCCATATTTGGATTAAGTTCTTAACATTTTTAATATTGCTTTTTAGAATTAATTTGAGATTAATTTTCCTGATGCTCATTTTTTTATTTATTTTAAGCAATCATAAAAGATATTAAATATGGTTGTCTTCCAAAAAACGCAATTATTAAAAATTAAGCCACTTTGCTATGGCGAAAAAATGCTTTTGTTCTTTTTAAAAGAAGCAAAACGTAATTATCAAATAAACCAAAATGAGAAGAAATTAAAATCGAAAGCTAATTTATTAGTATATTGAAATTCATTCCTAATAAAGAACTTATCTTCCTTAATTGTTTCAGTGATGCTAATTTTGTCTTAGTCGAAAGACAGTATAGTAGGGATTCTGGTGGGTAGGGGCTCCAACATCAAGGCATGTAAAAACTGTTCATATTTAATTAACATTTTGAATTTAAGTTATTTGATATCATAATTAGGCTGGGATGATAACTTTGTATCAAATACTGCAGATGGTATAAGGCATGGACGATATTTATATTGATATGGGCAGTCTACTCATCCTTCTTTACACCCATGGAGTTTGGATTCTTCAGAGGATTACCTGAAAACCTCTTCATACTTGACATTGTTGGACAGATTGCTTTCCTTCTGGATATCGTTTTACAATTCTTCATAGCGTATAGAGACAGCCAGACATATCGTATGGTCTATAAGCGCTCGCCTATTGCTCTTAGGTATTTATCTTCCTTACATCGTTCACCAATGCATTGTCAATTGCTAACTACGTTATAACCACAATGTACTCGACTAAATAGATTTGGAGATTGGTTTGCTTTTTTTAAGAAAATAATTAAATGGGATCTGTGCATGCTTTCTCTTTCACAACCAAGCGAGTCCTATATGAGGAGACTCATTGTTTAAGGTGAATGAATATGTGTTTGTACCCTTAACGGTTCTCTTGTAGTACGTAATGAACACAGTTCTTCTCACTTATAGTCCTGTGGTTCGCACAAATGCTTTTATGTGGAGTGTTGAACATACCGGTTCTAGCTAATAATTTCTCTAATTTACACGTTGGATTTTGGTTTTGTTTTCAAATGGAAATTTCTTGCAAGGAGTTCATTAGTATCTAAGACTTTTTATGTATGTGTTTATTTCGCCAGTAATTTTCCTTCTCTTGCTTCAGGTACTTGAAATCTCATTTTATCACTGATTTTCTTGCGTGCATGCCCTGGGATATGATCTACAAGGTATATGTTTCTGTCCATGGCTATTCTGATCTCTTATTACCGCTTTATCAAAATTTACAGAAACTTTATTCTCCTGAGCATTTATTTGCAAAAAAATTTTTAGTTGCAGTTTCTCAATATATTTCTTAATTTCACTCTATGGTTTAGTGACTATTGTCATAAGAGTTGATACTTATCAATCTTCCCTCTTTATTAATAGGGCATATAATGCCTGGTGTGATCAGGTTTTCCTTTCCAATGTTGTCCACTTCATTTTCCTCTGTTTTCCCCACTGCAATGAGGTTCAACTGAAGAATATTGATGTTGCTCGTAGATTTTGATATGTAAACGAGTCTGTGGTGACAGTATATCAATAGGCCTTCCTTGGCTGTAGATTTTCGCACACACTATTATACAATCAATTTTCTTATCAGTTGCAAATATACCACTAGAAGCCCCTTTTCCTTCTCACTTAAATCACTTGAACCTTAAAATTCCTTTTATGGTAGCCCTTGAATCGACGTCACAGTATTGTGAGGTCTAGAATTTGCTTATGTAATTGAATTCTTCTGAGGCATAGAACAAACTACATTTCTCGTCTTTTTCTTTGTCAAATATTTTCAGAATCCAAAGGCATATTGATGTCTGTTCCTATGATTTGCCTCTGCCATCTATAAGTTACATTGTACCCGCTAACCAAGTCTACAACCATTATAAATAGATTACACTAACTTTACGAATCCTGTAAATTTAAATCTGAACGTCAAGCTAAATGTTAGTCTCCATTACTGCCACTTGTTGTTGGCTCGGTTAATAAAAGCATCCTTTGGTGTTACATCAAGGATCACCTTTCATATCTTATATCTGATGTTTCAATTTTTTACTTTTTAACCAGGCTTCTGGAAATAAAGAAGAAGTGAGGTATCTTTTATGGATTAGGCTAAGTCGGGTGCGCAAGGTTACCGCTTTCTTCCAAAAGATGGAGAAGGATATACGAATTAATTACCTCTTTACCAGGATTATAAAACTTACTGCGGTAGAACTTTATTGCACACACACGGCAGCCTGCATCTTTTACTATTTGGCTACCACTTTGCCAGCATCTGAAGAGGGTTATACATGGATTGGAAGCTTGAAGATGGGAGACTACAGTTATATACACTTCAGGGAGATTGATATCTGGAAGCGATATGTAACATCTTTATATTTTGCTGTTGTCACTATGGTCACTGTTGGTAAGTTGCCTTTGTGCAGTATATGATACTTATCATAACCAAAAACATTATGGCTGATTTCCCGTTATTGATCTCATCAGTGCATAGTTTGACTTAAAAATAAAATACAAAATGGTTAAAGGATCTAACAATGCTTTTTTCAACAACCTAACAGGAAAAATGCAAGTATATATATCAACTGTAGTTGAAATCAATTTCTTGATTGTCAAGTGAACGGCTGAATGTTAAATTGCTTCTGTTACATTTTAGTACTTCTATTGTCACATTGCTTAAATCCATCATACTTTTTTTATTATTCATTAAATCATGATAATTGGTTAAATTTGAAAAATCTGTGTCCATACACTATCATTTTTTTTCTCAGAATTTTCTATAACGCTTAATGAGTTTCCTTGTTATGCCATAGGGTATGGAGATATACATGCTGTCAATCTGAGGGAAATGATATTTGTAATGGTATACGTGTCCTTTGATATGGTTCTTGGTGCTTACCTAATTGGTAATATGACAGCACTAATTGTTAAAGGATCAAAAACAGAAAAGTTCAGAGATAAAATGACAGATCTCATCAAATGTATGAACAGAAATAGACTTGGAAGAGACATCCGTAACCAGATCAAAGGCCATGTGCGCTTACAGTACGAGAGTAGCTATACTGAAGCTTCTGTTCTTCAAGATATTCCTATTTCTATTCGCGCTAAGGTAAAATTCATTACAGAAGAGTGTCCTTTCTATTCTGTTTCAATTTTTTTTCTAGTGTTTGACATAGTTTTTAGATATTAAACTCAAGCTTTTGGGAAAGAGTAGAGAAATGGACGAGCTATGTTTCCAGCTAAATAGGAAAGAAGGGAAATTAGCACCTGAGAGAGCAACTTAGTCTGCGCATGATTGTGGTTGTGGTAATAGCATCCTCTATCTGATCCTGTTTTTCGGACGAAACTGCATGTTATCCTGGATTTCACAAACTCAGAAAAAAAGAGAGGAAAGATTTGAATAATGTGGTGAGCTTACATCCAAGAACCAAATTTCTCCTTAGAACTCCAATAATAATGTAAGAGCAAGCTTGACACCATTCATGAACCTTGAAGAGAGCTAGAGCGGAAAAAAAAAAGAATTTGAATCCCAGTCAATCTGGAAATGATAGAAGTAGGTTTATAGTCAGTTTTTGAGGTGTCTCAAACCCTTAAACATCCAGGTTTCACAAGAAGCAAATCATTAGCCTTTTTTCATCTTCAATGTCTTCAAGAGAAGAAAAAAAGACTTCAACACAAGGAAATTTTTAGTTGGATTGAACCTCAACTTGATACAACAAATCCTAGAGAAAAAGAACTCCTATAATTGCAAATTCCTTAGAGGAGGAAAATAAAAGAAACAGGGAATTTAATCCAAATTAATTGCTTTTTCAGTATCTTTTTGTTTTCTGGATATCTTGATTTTATAATTTCACATGTTTGATTCCTTTTCATGCTATCCAGGAATTCATGGCTTATCATAATAGGTTGCCTCTTTTGCAGATTTCTCAAACTTTATACATGCCATATATTGAAAAAGTTCCCCTGTTCAAAGGATGCTCTATGGAATTTATTGCTCAGATTGTAAGTCAATTTTCTTTTCTTGGCCATTGAATTCAAAACATAAGAAACAAGTTACTGCAAAGTGACGGCCCAATAGGATAGCAATGCCAGTGGTAGAAAATGAAGCTCTGACTACTACATATATCCCCTATGAATTTCACTGGCAATTAGCATCGGGATTTCTTTTACTGCCTTTTGATGCTATATCCCTTTTAATTATTTTCACATAGAGGGGATAAGGAAGGTATTTCGCACATCGGTTAAAACAACACAATAAATGCGGAATAAAAGCCCTGAGACATATAACAAATAAGCTTCAAGGAAAATGATCTGATAATCAGGGTTGTGAGGTCAAAAATTGATACAAAAAATTTTAATATGGTTCGCACTTTGATTTAGGTTATATCCACATGACAAATTACAAATAATTTTCCACTAATAAAATTAATAGGTACAGAGAGAGAGATTTCCCTAAACAAAGACTACAGACAATATAACAATATGAGATGAACCAAAAAAAAGTAGCAGTCAAGTGTTTTCCAAAACATTCCAAAAATATTTTCACTATTTTTATTACTCTCTTTTTAGAAAAATTTTTAAAAAGCCCAACTCTCTCACATACTCATCAAAGGAAAATTTCCCTTTGCCTTCTCGACTGTTCCTCATTTGCTTGAATTTGTAGTTTGCGCAATGCTTTTTATAGGCACAGGTAATGCCTATTAGTTAATAATTTCGGCTGCAAATTTTCAAGTCAGTGGAAAAAAACTTCACTCGATGTCAGATATTTCAAAGATTTTGAAATTTGTTGATTTTTTTTTTTAAAATATGTGGTGGGTCCCATGTGTAGAGGAATCCACATATCATTTTTTTTAATAATTGTTGATGTTAGTTTTGAAAAACTAACAAATCTTCCCCTCTCGACTACATGAGAGGTTTGCCTTTCCCGTACCAAATCGACAAAACTCAAAATATATTTTTAGTATAATTTTTGTCAACATGTCTAATCCATTTTCCTCTGTAGGGATGTTCTTAAGCTATAATAGTTTTTTCTCTATCACATCTCTGATCCAGTGATATCTCACATCAATATGCTTTGATCTTAAGTGAAATGAGACATATTTTTCAAGATGGATAGCATTCTGACTATCACAAAATAACTGATATATGTCGTGCTGCAGCCCAAGTTTGTTAAAAAATTTCTTCGTCCACAACAACTTTTTATATGCTTTTGCTGTGCAATAAACTCTGCTTTAGTAGCGGATAGTATAACATACTTTGTTACTTTGACTGCCATGATACAACTCCCCTGCAAAAGTGATCAAGTATCCTTAAGCAGATTTTCTTGAGTTTACATCATCAGACATATCTGCATCTGTGTATCCAACTAACACAAATTTGGTATCTCTAAAATATAAGCAATTTTTTGAAGTATCCTAAAGATATCTTAAAATCCACTTTAACGTAGCCCAATGTTCTTTTCTAGAATTTTGGTATCTCTAAAATATAAGCAAATTTTGGAAGTACCTTGAATATACCTTAAAATCCACTTTATTATAACCCAATGTTCCTTTTCCAGATTTAAAAATAATTTGCTTGCTACTTCAATTGCATGAGTGATATTTGGTTGTGTGCACCCCATGACATACATTAAACTTACAACTGCTAAAGTATATGGAACCTTATCCATTTTTTCATTACCTTCTTCTGTTTGGAATTTAGCTTAAAATGATTAAAGGATAACTAATCGCTTTAGTTTTGTCCATATTAAACCTTTGAAATACTTTCTCAATTTATTTCTCTTATGACAACTATAATTTTTTAGCGCTCATGTCTCTGATAATTTTCATGACAAAAATCTGTTTTGCTGACCTCAAGTCTTTAATGGAAAAAAAAATACTCAATTGTTTTTTTAAGCTATTCATTTTAGAAACATTAAGGCCAATAATCAGCATGTTATCCACATAGAGCAATAGACTAATAAAATCTTTATTGGAGAATTTCTGCAAAAAAATATATTGATATGAAGCAGTCTTTTGTAGTCTTGCTCTCCCATAACAAGCTCGAACTTCTTGTACTATTGTCTCGGTGTCTGCTTTAAGCTGTAGAGGCTTTTCTTCAATTTGTAAAAGTAATTTTTTTTTCTTATGCTTGAAACCCTGTAGCTGGTTTATGTATATCTTCTCTTTCAAGTCACCATGTAGTAAGACACTTTTGACATTTATTTGCTCAACCTCCAAGTCATGATTTTCTGCTAACCCCAATACTGTACGAATAAATATCATTTTCACAACTTGTAATAAAATCTTTTCAAAGTCAATCCCTTTCCTTGGGCTAAACCCCTTAACAATCAATCTAACTTTGAATATCAGATGATAACTGTTATGCTCATGCTTGATTCTGAATACTCATTTATTTTTCAAATCTCTCTTACCTTTTGGCAGGTTCATGCAAGGATTCATTTCATTTTGCATGACTTAAACCAATTTTTTCGTATGCTCATCAATCATAGCTTTTTCAAAGCTTTTTGGTTCTCCTCTATTAGTGAGTTGTACATACTCATTTGTTGGATACCTTGTAGAAAGTTGTCATGTTCTATTGTCCATTCTCAAAGGAACTGGGGGGAGGGGGGTATAAGTATTGTTTGATGATGAACATCATCATCTTCAACATCTTTTTCTATGGGAGCATAATTTTTTTCAGACATATCAACATGATCTTTATCTCTAACCTGTCTCAACACCGGTGTTGGAGGAATCAATTCCAAATTTATTCAATAGTCTCATTCTCAAGGAACACAACATTACAACTCCTGAAAAAAACTGGATCATAAAATCTGTATTCAAGTTGATATTTGTCATAGCCAATAAAAACATATTGTCATGTTTTGGCATCAAGCTTGGACCTCTCATCTTTGAGATATGCAGATAAGTCTTACAAAACAAACACTTGTAGATAATCATAGGAAACATCCTTTTCTAACCACGTTTTTTTAACATCTAGATTTAAAGGGACACAAGGTGAAAATTCAACATGTGCACAACTGTGTATAAAGTTTCACAACAAAATATTTTAGGCAATTTTGTATGTGAGAGCAAATATTCAACTCTTTTTTTCAAAGTTTTGATCATCCTTTTAATGAGACCATTCAACTGTGGTATTTTTGGAGGCATCGTTTGATGCCGAATATCATGATGCTCTATTCAGTCAGCATCAAATGGTCCAATGTATTCTCCACCGTTGTCGATCCGAATATATTTCAACTTCTTCTCAGTCTCTCTTTCAACTAAGGCATGGAATTCTTTAAAAATATTAAACACTTGATTTTTTGTCTTTAAAGCATATACTCAGGTCTTCCTAGAATGATGATCAATGAAAGTTACAAAGTACTAAACACCACCAGTGACTTTGACATTATCCCACATAAATATAAATGGGCTAGATTTAACACATTTTCATTCTGGAAATAGAGGAACTCTTGAAAGAAACTCAGTTTTTCTTTCCAACTAAACAATTAACATATTTCTCCAAATGCACTTCATCCATTGTAGACAATATCTTCTTTCTAACTAGACTAGTGATTTCTTTCTCAATCACGTGGCTGAGTCTTCTATGCCATAATTCAACAATACTGTCTTTCTCTACAGTACTCACAGTGTTGTTCGAAAGTTTTGCATGCATCACATACAAGATAGCATGCCTTGGACCTCTAGCTACCACCAAAGAACCTTTAGTAAGCTTCCACTAGTTATTAAAAAATGTACTACAGAAACTTGCACTATCCAATTTTCTTGCAAAGATCAAGTTCAAACAAATATCTGGAATATATTTGACATTTCTCAAAACTAATCTAGTAGCATTCCTAGTCTCCAAACAAACATTTTCTCTGCCAACAATTTTTGACAGATTATCATTTTTTATCTTTACAACGCCAAAATCTTCTACTGTGTAAGATGAGATTAATTTTTTCCAAGATGTGATATAAATAGTAACACCACTATCAATTATCTAACTGGTCTCATGGAATGTAAAATTGATAGTGTCGTCACACACGATTTGGAATTTGTTCATGGTATTTGTCTCTTCATCGGGTTTGGCTGTAGTAAACATCGGCATATGTATTTTCATCACAAAAAAGAGATCTTACATCTTGCTTCTTCATATGTAATAATTTGTGTTATTGTGAGACCCCTTCAGCTGACAGTAATCCAAAATAAAATCTTTTTTGATGTGGAAAATCAATCAATACTGAAACCACTGAACATATTAAGAATTTTATAGGATTGACAAGCTAGCTGATATCACTTGTTAGGCACAATGGGTAAAACAACACAATAAAATGCATAATACATAATTAGCAAAAATCGACATAAGAAATTTAACGTGGTTCACTCTTTGATTTGGACTATGTCCACAAGACAAACTCAGAATTATTTTGTTCCACTAATAACATTAATGGGGACAAAGATAGAGTCTTTCCTAGATAAAGGATAGAGGTAATACAACAATATGAGATAAACCCAAAAATAATAACACTCAAGTGCTTCCCAAAAAAATATCATTATTTTTATCACTCACTTTTTAGAAAATTTTCCAAAAAATCCAACTTTCTCACCCACTCATCAAAAGAAATTTTCCTTTGGCCTTCTCAACTTCTCCTCCTTTGCTTGAACTTGCAGTTTGCAATGCTTTGAAATCATAATTCGCAGTGCCTTTTATATAGGCATAGATAGTACCTGTTAGTCAATGTTTTCGGCTGCAAATTTTTCAAGCAAGTGGAAAAAACTTCATGTGGTGGCAGACATTTAAAAAATTTTGAACAATTTTTTTAATATGTGGTGGGCCCCACATATCATTTTTCATTAATTGCTACTCCCGACTTTGAAAAACAAACATAAGGGGAATCTGATTTGAACTTAACTGAAAAATATGTGAATGTTCATTGGAAGAAATACATGTATGCATGTTGAGTTCAATCTGTCAATGCTAAACTCAAGATAGATAGGCATTAGGTAGTAACAATAAATACTTTATGGTTATGAAAGTAGGTCCTAATTCCAACTACATTGAGTGCAGTACATAAATCATTTTCAACATTCATTTCTGATCAATGAGATTGACACATCCATTGCTAAAGAGTAGTGCTGTTCCTTTTATTATCTCTTACGATGTCATTTTTCAATCTTCCTTTTTTCTGTTATCACTTACGACTTGTAACAAGTCAGTCTTTTTTTCTGGCGCATTCCCATATCTATCTCATTCATATGCAAACCATTGTTGATTAATCCTCCCTTTTCCATATAATGAAGACTTCTAGAATTTTCAAGACAGTTTCTGATCGTACATTTTCTTGCATGACTTAGTAGTTATCCATTGTAGCCTTCTTTCTCTGCTTCACTCATCCTATTGTTACATTTTTGTTAATCTTTTTTCCAATGTGGCAGGTTAGTAAGCTCCATGAAGAATTTTTTCTCCCAGGCGAAGTAATTTTGGAGCAAGGAAGCGTCGTAGATCAACTTTATTTTGTTTGTGATGGTGTATTGGTATGAATTTATTGCTATACCTATTTTATAATAACATCTAATTAAATTGAAATAATATTTATGTTCGTGTGCTTCATAACTTTTTTTGGTTCATCGGTCATGTACCATTGGTTTTTTAATCACCATATAACAGGTTTGTCACGTTGACATGCTCAAACATTGACCTCAATGATAACAATTCTGCTTATTACTGGATTATCACATGCATGCACAAACACATATTTTTATGATTATATCTGTATTCAAGTATCAAGTATTTCAGTACTCATCTGCTGTTCATCAATGTGGTGTCACACCACTTTCAGATGTATGCCTCAGTGACAACATGGTTTGTATATGCAATTTGGTATCTCCTTTGTGGTTGTTAGATATACATTAAGAAAATATGTTGTTTGATCAAGTCCCCTTGGAATTATAGGTTTTTGAAATTATTTTATTCTGAAGTTGTTCTCAATAATAGTAGACTGTGATGTTTTTAACAACATAAACTTATGGTAAGATGCCCATTTTTCCCCTTCTGGAAGCAGGAGTCAGTTGGCATAGCCGAAGATGGGTCAGAAGAGACTCACTCACTTTTAATAACTAACAGTTCATTTGGAGAAATTTCCATCCTTTGCAACATTCCTCAGCCTTATACTATTCGTGTTTGTGAATTATGCCGGCTTCTACGGATTGACAAACCAGCACTGTCAAATGTACTTGAGATATACTTTTATGACGGACGTAAAATCTTGAACAACATATTAGAGGTATTTTAAGCTCTGGTTATATAAAATTTGATTCATTATAATTACTGCCTTATTAACATTTCTTTTGTTCAACATGATATCGTTCATATACATATGCTGGCATTCAATCAACAAAATTTTTAATCAATTTATTTAGGTGTATGCTTGACAAAATGGAATTGATATATGTTCATCAAAATTTCTAAAACTAGAATAACTGCAGGGAAAAGACACCAATTTTCGAGACAAGCAACTAGAGTCAGACATTACATTTCACATTGGAAAGCAAGAAGCTGAACTTGCTCTGAGGGTGAATAGTGCTGCTTTTCATGGAGATCTTTACCAACTAACAAGCTTTGTTCGAGCAGGAGCAGATCCAAACAGAACAGATTATGATGGTCGATCACCCTTGGTATGCATATGTTGATGAATTGTACATTCTGCATTTTTCTATCACTTTAATGGAGACGTATTGATATCACGGTACCTTGTGGTATTGTTTCCTGTGATGTTTAAATCATTGAAATAGCACATGTATCCTATGTCAGCATGCTTGATTTGGCTTAGATCTAATTAAGCTTATTAATGTCAATCAAATTTGATGAACTGTGAAAAGTAGTTGGGACCTTTTATTTAGTTTATGATTGCAAAATTGTGCTTCTTGTCAGTTTTAGTTTTTATAAATTTGACAACTGAAACATATCTTACTGTTTCTACTATATGTAAGACGTATGATATGAATGATGACCATTGTTTATGTGTTATTTTTTCTAAACAATTTGTTTTACCCTTATAGGACTAGGATGAGTTTTCCATCTTAAACTCTTCCGTGTGCATTACTGTTATGCAATGTCATGTCTCTGTCCTCACTAAGAAAACTATTATCTACTTTGCATTAGTGAACATTGAGTATATATCACTCAGCTACTTGGGAGTACATTAATGTTCATCACTGTCCCAGATTTGTGAACATATTCCAAGACATCTATTCTCATTTTTCTGTTCTATTTAATGGTGAATTATGGAAACTAGGTTGGCTCATAACCTGGGCATGATGAAATTATGATTGCATATAATTTATGATTTGGAACTAAAAGTACAGTTCTTTTTTACAGAGAACTCGACATGGAGTTATGAATATAAAATCATTAATTCCTGCTAGATCAGGGTGTGAGATTACTAGCGTAATTTGTGTTAGCAAATTCTTGGATACTGTCTCTTGTTTATAGTATGCCTTTTCTTTCTTTCTCTTATTTTGCTTATTTCTTTGTTCAACAAGTGCTGGAGAACATTCATATTCCCTAAAGGTAAAATAAGAGAAAGATTTAAATTTATCTGACAAGTGCTTTTGTTTTAAGCAGCATCTTGCCGCATCAAGAGGTTATGAAGACATAACACTTTTCCTTATTCGTGAGGGAATTGACATCAACATCAAAGGTAAGTTTCTTGTCCATAGTGGATGCGTAAAGTTACCTGATAGAATTGTCATAATGATAAAGTGTGATTATTTGATTTGGGTAGATAAATTTGGAAATACACCCTTATTTGAAGCCATCAAGAATGGACATGATCATATTGCATCTATACTGGTTAAAGAAGGAGCTGACTTGAGCTTGGATGATGCTGGTTGTTTTCTTTGTTCAAGTGTTCTAAAGGGGGATTCTGATCTTCTGAAAAGGATTTTGTCCAATGGCATTGATCCAAATTCCAAGGACTACGATCACAGAACCCCACTTCATATAGCGGCTTCAGAAGGTCTATATTTTATGGCTAAGATGCTGATAGAATATGGAGCTAGTGTTTTCTCAAAGGACAGGTAAATTTCAAATATTCTTTTTCTGTTCTTTTATCTTTTAGTGGAAATCCTTGTGATATTACGGAATTCATTACCTAACGATTTGGGATATAAATGAATTAAAAAAAAAAAAAAGTTTTGCTCAGTGGTGGTGAAGCCAACCTTCTGCTAATTTCTAGATATATTAAAAGAACAAATGAAACGCATGAATGATTTATGAGCAGAACTTTGACTATAATCCTTCATCTTTTGAACAAATTTTAATGGAATTATTAAAATAAATATATAGTTAATAACTATGTTATCCTATAACTTAATAGTTATCTTGCAATTTCATCTCTTCAGATGGGGAAGAACACCACTTGATGAAGCAAGGTTGACTGGAAATAAGAAATTGATCAAGCTAGTAGAAGATGCAAAATCTGTCCAGCTATCAGAATTCCCTCACTCCCAAGAAATCGCAGGTATCTCACATTTTCTCTGGCTTCTATCTGCTAATGGCATCAGATAACTCTGATACTATTAACCAGAGAAGTGGTTAAATTTGGCTGAATGTTGTCTATATAAAAAAAAAATTATGTAAAAGATTATTAGTGTTTATCAATCGCAGAATTTCAAATTTCAGGGAAGGAGGATTTCAGTGATGGTTGTACTGTCATGCCCTTATTTATAGACCTAAACTTGAATTGTGAACAGGAATAATTTCTCCAATCATGTCTGAAAATCAAGCCAAAGCTGCAATAAAATAGTTATTTAAAACCATATTTACAGTGAAAATAAGTTTTTCATATAATTGTGCTCAACTAGAATAGAACTTTTTCTTGCTATTTCTTTGGTTCTTTGGTTCACATGCATGCTAGTAACTTGTATATGAACACTCGCCTGAGTGACTGATGCCAATAGGAAAGCTAATGACAAAATTTGCTGTTTGCCAATTGCAGACAAAGTACACAGAAGAAAATGCACTGTGTTCCCTTTCCATCCGTGGGATCCTAAAGAACAGAGAAGACCTGGAATAGTGTTATGGGTTCCATACACGGTGGAAGAGCTTATAAAAGAAGCAGTAAAGGATCTACAGCTTTCAGGTGATTATTCTTGTATACTATCAGAAGATGCAGGTAAAATTCTTGATGTAGACATGATTGATGATGGTGAGAAGGTGTATTTAATTAGTGAAACGCATTAGTTATGGAACTCTATTCTGGTGTATAATGTTGTATGTAGCTTCAGTTCTGTATCATCTCTAAATTCAGAAAACATATCACAGATAATACAAAATACAGAATTTAAAATACCTTGAGCTTAAAGTTTCCATCAGATATTTCACATCTCTAACACTCATCGAGATTTCTCTAGGTTGGTTAAGGACTAAAAGGGAAGTTTTCTAGTGTTAGGTCAGGAGTCGTATTTATTTTAGTTGGAGTAGAGAGAGCAAATGTGATAGACTTGTGCAGATAAATAAAAGAAACAGAAGAAAAAAATATTGTTTGCTTTCTGCTCTCTCTCTCTCTCTCTCTTATTTTTTTTCAAGTTATTTTTGTTTTTTTGAGTTCCAATTCATGGTCTCTTCTCTCCAATCTCTAACAATTTCTCTTTGATCCTTTGGCCTTTTTGTGTTGTCGTTTTTCCACCACTACTTAGATCCAAAAAGTACTCTATAATTAGTATCAAATGTTTTTGGTTATTACTTAAAATCCCATTTCGCATAATTTCGCCCTCTCAATTTCTATTTCTGCGAATTTCTTTTTTGATACTTATTATAGAGATTAAGTATCAAAACCATGATCTCCCATTTTTATCATGATTATTTCATAATAGATATATTAATTGAGTTAACCCCAATTGATTCAAAATATTCAGAATTATAATTCCTTGTACTTGAATTTTTCAATTTTTCCAACAAATTTTAAATTGAATGAAAACTTTCTTAGTTTATTTTGCTCTTGGATTTATTTTATTTTTTTATTTAAAAATGTATTAGCATTTTTTACGTATTTATTATAATTGACTAGCATTTTTCGTTCATGACAATTCTATTTAATTCTAAATATAAATAAGTTACTCAATTCATGTCTAAATAAAATTTTAAAATTTCAATTTACACAAGTAAAAGTTGAAGAACTCAATAAATAATTAATAGTTCGAAGATCAAAATTTGCACTTTTTAATCTATTCTAGTCAGGCGTCTCATCTTATCAAGAGAAAAAGGCAATCAATATTGAAAAAATAAAAATAAAAGATTTAAGGGCAAGACATTAAGATGAAAGGCAAACTAAGACTAAATTACCAAAACATAAGATAGTAATTCCGTTACATTATTATAAACAGAACACAAAAATATTACTAAGTTGGTAGACATAGTAGGATGGGATTTCAGCTTTTATACATAGAGTTTCATCTTCAGTCTTAGGCCAAAAGAAAAGGGAAAACATGTACTCACAATAACTAATTAAGATAATCAAAATTATTAGGGTTAACTGTACTCACAGTTCCTGAACTTTGGATCTTAATCCTTAAACTGAAAATTGAGTTATAAAGCTCAAAATTCTCATACTGCGAGTATAATTGACCCTCGAAATTAAGCTGCACGAATGTGTTGTATTTGCCTGAAATGCTTCTGGGCTTGTGCATTATTAGCCTCAGCTTCATCATCATTTTCCTTATCAAACAGTATGCCACCGTCACATTCTGAAGATAAAGGAAAGAGATGATCGAGTAGAAATCCCGTCAGGCAACCCAATAGAGGAATAGAAGAACATGCTATTATCACCTGTCTCAGCTTCATCTCATGGATGACCAAAAAGAATACTAACAGTTCAATAATTAATTCATATATAGTAGTAGAATTGGCGTGGTTATCAAGTCAAGGGGAACTGAGAAAGAAGATGCTCTTAAGGTCAAGCACACGACAATTGACTTTGCTGCCAAAGTGACAATATTGGCTTTTGATAAAAAGAAACTTACGCGTTATTCTACCTGGAGATGATGACTTTGCCATTTGTGGAGCCGAGAAAAATCGAATCAAAATCGAATACAATTCAGTTTATTTAATTTGATTTTTTTTAAAAAAAATTAGACTTTTATATAAAATTTTTGAGAACTTCATTTTTTTTATCAGGCCGTTAATGTTAAAAACCAAAAAAATCCAACTAACTAGACTTTATGAATACATCAAAAATAAAAATAAATCGAAATGAAATCTGTGAATCGGTTTTGGTTCTGTGAAGTTCACTATATTTGATTTTAAAGTACTTTAGGAAGGACCCAACCTGCTTAACCTTAGCCATTCCTGATTTATTGCTCTTTTAATTGGTAATTAGAATTCTCTATAGAAAATTACTTGCATTGCATGTACTGCATTCTCAATCATTTGTACTATTCAATTTTATTCAATATTGGTAGAAACCATTAGGGCCCATTTGATTCAAGGTTGGATATAAGAATGAGAATGTAAATGAGAATGGAGATAAATATATATTGTAACACCCTCATATTGTAACACCCGCAAGTTATAGCCTAAGAATAATATATAATAAAAGTACATAAAAAATATATGGAAGGTATATAGTGGTTAAGCATATTAAAAATATGAAAATAATTAAAAAGATATGAAAAAGTAATGTTTTAAGTGTTCATGCCCATGAAAAATAGAATCACAGCTATGAATGTCGAGAAACTTGGATTCCGAGGCTGAGAATCTTTACGGTCGTGACATACATGTTTACAACTGTGAAGTCCTGTAGTTTAAATTGGATAGTTTGGTGTTTTGACAGAAACTTATGATTTTTCCACCCAAAATCCTAGTCACCAGATCCTATAAACCCTTGAAACGTTATCCCTTCAATCCCCATCGATTTTGATTAATAAAATACGAAATTCCCACCATATAAAAGATTTAAAAATGGATTAGAAATAAGGTTTTTACCATAGAAATCGAAGTCAAAATCAATGAGAGTTAGAACACATTTTTGGAACCCTTGAACCAATATGTAATCGTCAATACAAAAGTAAGGGATTATGTTTTCCATTATTTTGTCAATGATTTAACTCGCTTTTGATGGATTTTGAGTTTTAAGGGTTTAAGTTAGGATTTTTGCATGTTTATGGCATAAATAGATAGATGTGGCAATAATAAATGGTAACAGGGTTTTGATTTATGTTAAGAATCGAGATAGAGGGTGAAGAATCCCACTATAGGCAATAGATGCGAGAGAGGAGTTGAGATTAAGGCTCCATTTTAAGGTTTGTACATATAAACATCTAAATTCAATTAATTAATTGTTTGTGTGATGAATTGTGTTAATGGTATGTGCGTTTGGTATATATGTTGATATATTGGATGTTGGAATTGCGGTAATTGGCATGTCTAATTCTGAAATACATAATGTAGATTGATATATGATAATTGATTGTGTTATGACATTGATAATGGTAGACAAGTTCTTAATTGATTTAGATTGAATGGGAGATAGCTTATTTATAGTTGATTAAATGCTGAAAATATTGGGAGTTATTGATAGGAGTGACTAACATTGGTTAGTCTTAGTTACTTTGTGTATAGTATGTCAAAACTTGATGTTTGCTTCGGATTTTATTGATAACTATAAGGTTCTCGGCCATAATACAATTGTTCACGACTATGAAATGCAAGATTCATGATTATGACTGAATATTCACACTTGTGAATGTTTGTGGCAAAAAGTGGACCAAAACATTTATGGTTTTGGTCACAGATGAGTCATAGGGTAAATAACCCATGAAAGAAGGCATCACACTCGTGAATGCCCAGTATCCAGAAATTTATTATTTTGATTATATGATGGAATTACATGAGTTTGATATGTACACACATTAGACATAATTAAATGAGATAATATACAATATGATATCTTGAATATGACCATAGATATACTTTTTATACATCTGTTGCTCAAATATTGAACCAAGAAGGGGGGTTGAATTGGATATTAAAAATTTTAACTTTTAAGTGCGGAAAGAAAAATTAAGCTGAGTAGGGATAGAAAGATATGACACAAGAATTTTTATAGAGGTTCGGGTGTTAACAAACCCTACTTCTCTCCCCAATCTCAATTGGGAGTTTCACTAACACACTAAGTGTTACAAGCTCACTCCCAACTATGGTGTTTCTAACAATGGATCACACCTAATCCAGAAATCCCTTGTGTTTTAATGGCTCACACAATAAACCAATTCCTTGTATTTTAAAGGCTCACACAAATAACCCTTACAAGTGTTCTACTCTTAACCCCAAAATACCCAAACTCACTTGAGTAGTTGATTACAGAGAGAAACACTTATAAATCTATAATGCTCAGAAAATGATGAGCAAAAAGATTTGCACAGAGAATAAATGTTTGTTTTGAAAGTATCAAATGCACAAATGGCTTACAACAAGATTTTGATTCGAAGTATTAGCTATTCTTTTGTTCTGGATTCATAAATGACTTGCATTTATACTTCCATGGCGAATTATAGCCATTTGATTGCATTTAATGCGAAAATAGCTGTTGCACCAACTCTTATTTTTGCACCTGACATGTTTCTCTTTCTTCTTTCAAGGTCGTGAGTATGAGTATCATGGTCGTGACTGTTCTTCCAAGCCGTGACTTGAGTGGTGTCTTTGGTTGTGAAGCATTCTGGAAGGATTTGAAGTGTTTGATCACGGGCGTGACATTATATCTTCACGGGCATGAACATCCTTCCTAGCCGTGGTCCAAGTAGTGACTCTGGCCGTGAAGCTCTCTAGAAGAATTTGTCATGTCTTCTCACGGGCGTGACTTTCTTTCACGGTCGTGACTGATATGATCATTCATGGTTGCTATCATTCTTCATGGCCGTGAACTTTAAATGTTGGATAGTTGGCACTAAGATTTATCACGGGCATGACATATAAGGTCATGGGCGTGAACATGCTATTTCTTCATTTTTTGTCTTTTTAAGATTAGTCTTCCATTATCCATTCTTGCTATCATGTTCCATGTCATGTTCAATAAACTTAGAAAACAAGTATGTTAAATATATTATTGCTATTTTATTTGTTAGCATCAAAATGATAGAAATACCCCTCAAGGTTCAACAATCTCTCTCTTTTTGATGGTGACAAATAATCTAGCAATATGTGCTTTTGAGAAGTCTCCCCCTCAAAAGATGCTTAACATAAAAAATTACTGAAGTGCAAAAATTGTAAAGAATGATGAAGTGTAACATCAAAATATGCTTCCTAGTTTTAGGTATATCCAAGTTATATGCAAGTTATATCCAATGTACAACAAAACTTTTCCTTAAAGCAAATTAAGTTTATGCTAAGTATATTTAAGGTATATTCAAAGTATATCAAATGCATATTCATTCATGTAACCTGCATCAAGGTATATCAAGTGCATATTCATTCATGTAACTTGCATCAAGGTATATGCAAAGTATACTTAAGGTATATTTAAGGTATATGAAGTCATTTGCATACATGCATATTCATTTGATTCAAAATAAGTATTGCATTTAACTTTAAATATAATATATTGCTAGGTTCTCCCCCTTTTGTCATCAACAAAAAAAAATAACAAAAAGATAAAATATAATGGAAAACAAACGCAATTATATTAATATAGAAAGACAAATACAAAGATTTGAAAGGAAATATAAATTCCTACATCAAGCAAACTAGAAAATAACATAGTTAACATATAGTCTAACCGGACATCCTATCTCTAAGGCGAACTACTTCTGCCTCGAGGCTCTCCATGCGAGACTCCATGAAATTCTTGAGATTCTCTAACCTCTCATCCATCGAAGCCTGCAATTACTCAAACCGTGGTGCCAAGAGGTCAGCCACTTGCTGAGCCAAGTTTGGTGTGGAGGTAGAGGATTGTCCAATTTCCTGCTCAACCTCTGGAGGCACCATCTCAACTCGAACTCTCTTCCTCTGCTGGATTTCTTGGAGGCCAGCTTTGAAGTCATCTGAGTCATTGTCCTCCCAAATAATCTCACCAGTAGTGTTGGTGAAGCGGTAGTAGATGTTGTTCTCAAATACTATACGAACAACCGCTCCCATTTTGATAAATGACTCAACGTCTAGTTGGTCTCGAGGATGTGCTGGTATGAGGTTGAAGTGGTGCTCCTCGAGATTCAAGTACCCCAGCTTGATGGCAAGGTGAGTCACGTACCCACCAATCAGAATGTCTCTGGAGGGCTTGGTGGTAATTGACAAAAGATGGTTTGCAAACCATCGAGATAAAGCTACTGATAGGCCTCTTCGGGCCATCTCCAGGAGAAAGAGCTCTGACTTCCTAATTGATCCATTGCTGTCTCCTCTGGCAAAAATGCTATAGGTTAGAAACCTATGCAAGTACTTGTGCATTGGGGATCGAAGGTGGGTGCTTCTTAACATCCCAGCTGCAGTCAAGCCCGAAGTGAGTCTATGCCTGAGTAGCATAGAACTCCACCTCACTCTCATTCAGGATACTGTCAGAGGGAAGGTTGAACATGTCTCCAAACTCTGCGGCATTGAGGGTGTTCAGATGTTTGCAAAGTTGGAATTTTACCGTGGGTGCTCAGGAATTCTAGAGTTGGTTCTCTTAGTGTCGGTTGATGAATATCAATGAAATCTTTCAGATGACAAGCCTATAGTTATTTTGTCATGCTTGTCTTGAGGCTGAGTGTTCGGATAGTTTGCCACTCAAATGATCGAGAGGAAAAGAGTGGCCTTTGTTTGAGAACCGAGTATATAGGATGACAGTGCTCCAGAATAATGTTTAGAAGGTAGTCCGCGTACCTTCTTGGAGCATGAGACTTCTTTTTTGTACCCTTGGAGGAGCCGATTTCCATGTTTGATTGAGAAATGAACTTTGAAGAGTGAAAAATCTGATGGAAATTTTGGAGTAGAACCAAAGGTGTTGTGATTTCTGATGATGAAGAAGGTTTTTGAAGATATTTATAGATGGAATGAGTTGCTAGGGGGTCGGAATCTTCAAAATAGTATTCAATGGTGATAAATGAGAGAAGTTAAGAGAAGTTGGATAGTTGGAATGAGAGAAATAATGGTAGAAATGTTTTATAGTCGTCATCTTCACGGGCGTGAAAACTAAGTCACATGCGTGAAATATTGTGTTCACGATTTGCTGAAGAAACACTCTACCCGTGAAGAGAGAGGTGAAAATATTAACGGTTGTGAAAATTAAAGGCAACGGGCGTGAATGATGAACTATCACAGTGGTGATAGACGAGTCACGAGCGTGAAGTACAATCTTCACTACTTGTGATCGTGAAACAGAGCGTGAATGCTTCTGTAAGTTTTTGGTGGAAATATTCACGGTCGTGTATAATCATCACGGGGGTGATAGAAAAAGGTTATAGACGTGAAACGTAGTCTTCACTACCTTCAGCCGTGAAGCATGTCGTGAAGCAAGTCGTGAAAGCTACTAGTGCTTTTGGCGATTTAGATCACGACCGTGAATATATGTCATGGGCGTGAATTGCCTAAAATCCTCATTAAATAAAATTAAGTTTAAAACAAGACTAAAGCATTTCTAAGGATCTTCTATCCCCTATAACATATCTTTCCATCAAATTAGCTACCTCATATCTAAAAAGATGAGACAAAGAACAAATACAAGATTATGAATCAAGGTTCGACAGTTTTGGCAATCATAAAGTTAATCCTTCAATCATACCAAGCTCTCTTCTTATGAAATTAAATATTTCCTCATTTAGAGACTTAGTGAAGATATCTGCCAATTGATTGTCTGTGCTTATGAAATCTAATACAACATCTCCATATTGAACATGATCTCTAATAAAATGATGTCTTATGTCAATATGCTTACTTCCAGAGTGTTGAATGAGATTCTTAGATAGATTTATAACACTTGTATTGTCACATCTAATAGGTATATGGTTCATACTATGACCATAATCCTTAAGTTGTTGTTTCATCCAAAGGATTTGTGTACAACAACATCCTGCTGCCACATACTCCGCTTCAGCGGTAGAAAGAGCAACCGAAACTTGTTTCTTGCTAAACTAAGAAACTAAACATTCTCCAATAAAGTGACAAGTACCTGAAGTACTTTTTTTTTATCTAAAAGACTTCTAGCGTAATCAACATCTGAATATCCTATAATGTGAAAGGATGAATTTCTAGGATACCATAAGCCTAAATGCAATGAGCCATGAAAATATTTTAAAATTCTTTTTACTGCATTTAAATGAGACTCTTTAGGACATGATTGAAAGCGAGCACATAAGCATACACTATACATTATGTCGGGTCTAAAGGTAGTAAGATATAAAAGTGATCCAATCATACCTCTATAGAGCTTTTCATTAATGCTCTTACCTTTTTCATCCTTGTTCAATTTTGTTGATGTGCTCATTAGAGTCTTGGAATTCTTGCATCATTCCATTCCAAATTTCTTAAGTAAGTCTTTGGCATATTTGGATTGGTTGAGGAATATTTCCTCATTGCCTTGTTTTATTTGTAGACCGAGGAAGAATTTTAGCTCACCCATCATGCTCATTTCGAATTCTCTAATCATACACTTAGCAAATTCTTGACAAAGCAATTCATTAGTAGACCCAAATATGATATCATCAACATAAATTTGAACAATTAGAGTATCATACTTATGTTTTTTAATGATTAATGTAGTGTCAACATTCCCCTTTGTAAAATTATTTTCTAAGAGAAAAGAGATTAGTCTTTCATACCAACCTCTTGGGGCTTGTTTCAAACCATATAAATCTTTTGAAAGTTTTAATACATGATTGGAAAAATCATAGCTTTCAAAACCTGGTGGTTGTTTTACATAAACTTCTTCTTCTATAAAGCCATTTAAAAAGGTACTTTTTTCATCCATTTGAAAGAGTTTGAAATTCATATGGTATGCATATGCTAAAAGTATTCTTATGGCTTCTAATCTAGCTACAGGAGCATAGGTCTCATCATAATCTATTCCTTCTTCCTGATTATATCCTTTAACAGCCGACCTAGCCTTATTCCTAGTTATTGAACCTTGTTCATCTAGTTTATTTCTAAATACCCATTTGCTTCTTATGATTTGATGCTTCTTGGGTCTAGGTACTAAGGTCCATACCTTACTTCTCTCAAATTGGTTGAGTTCCTCTTGCATAGCAATCACCCAACTTTAATCATTAAGAGCCTTATCAATATTTTAGGCTCAATTTGAGAAACAAAAGCAAGGTCAGAAACTAAATGTTTGAGATGAGATCTAGTACTTACTCCCCTTGTAGGATCACCAATGATTTGCTCTTTGGGGTGATCTTTTGTCAATCTCCATTCCTTTGGGAGCTCTTGTGTGTTTTCCTCTTGAGCTTGAGGTAGAGAATCATCTTGATGTGAATCTTCTTGATCAATTTCTTCTCTTCCATTTTTAAGATCAAGTTTTTCTATGGTACCTACAACATCATCAAGAACACTACCTTTCACAAGATCAAGTCTACTAGATTCATAAAAAATAACATGCATAGATTCTTCAATAGTTAATGAATTTTTATTAAATACTCTATATGCTCTGCTAGTTGTAGAGTATCCTAAAAAGATACACTCATCAAATTTAGAGGAAAATTTTCCAAGGTTGTCCTTGGTATTCAATATGAAACACTTGCATCCAAATACTCTAAAGTATGATATCAAGGGCTTTCTTCCATTCCATAGCTCAAATGAAGTTTTATTTAAGAGAGGTCTTTTGAAAAATCGATTTGAAATATAACATGAAGTATTTGTGGCTTCATCCCAAAAGTAAGTTGGTAAAGCATACTCATTGAGCATTGTTCGAGTCATTTCAATTAAAGTTCGATTTTTCCTTTTGACTACCCCATTTTGTTGAGGTGTCCTAGGAGATGAAAAATTCTGCGAAATTCCATGTTCAGGACAAAAGCTTTCAAAGTTTTCATTTTCAAATTCTTTGCCATGGTCACTTCTTATTCTTGAAATACAATATCTTTTTTCATTTTGAACTCTTTTAGCAAAATTTCTGAAAGTTTCAAAGGCATCACTCTTTTGAGCTAAGAAAATTACCCAAGTTAATCTAGAGTAATCATCTACGATGACAAAGGTATAGTGTTTACCTCCTAAGCTTGCAATTCTAGCAGGTCCAAATAAATCTAGATGCAGGAGTTGTAGAGGTTTTAAGGTACTTACAATATTTTTGGATTTGAAGAATGACTTGTGTTGTTTTCCTCTTTGGCAAGGTTCACATGTCTTTTTCAAATTTGACTTTTGTCAGTCCCTTTACCAGTTCTCCTATGCTGAGGCTTTGAATTAAATTCATGCTTGCATTACCAAACCTTCTATGCCACAACCAAGATTCATCACTAGTAGTCACAAGACACTTAGAGGAATTGTTAGATATTTTGTGTAAGTCTATTATGTAGGTATTGACATCTATATTTCCTTTAAATATCTCTTGGCCATTAAAAGAGGTTACAAGATATTCGTTGGAAGTAAAGATTATTTTATTTCCTTTATCACATAATTGACTTACACTTAACAAGTTATGTTTCAAGCCATCAACAAGCAAAACATCTTTAATGAAATTAGTACCATTAATACCAATAGAGCCAATGCCAATTACCTTACCCTCAACATTGTTTCCAAAGGTAACTTTACCTCCATCAATACTTTTAATTTCATTGAAGAGTTCTTTGTCGCATGTCATATGCCTTGAGCATCCACTGTCTACTAGCCAAGCATTTTTTTTTATTGTGGACTTGAGGCACACCTGTAGAATTACAATTCAAGTATGGTTTTTAGGTACCCAAATGAGCTTGGGTCATTGGGGGTTAGCACATGAAGGTTCCCAATGAGCCTTCTTTATCTAGCAATGTTTATTTATGTGACCAAATTTCATACAATAATTACATTATTTAGGTCTAAAAATGCTTTTTGGTCTTACAATGCTTTTGAATGCCATATTTCTATTAGACTGAGTTTGAGAGCAATGGCATACACAATCATGATGAATTGATGCTTTTCTAGATGCATGCTTCTTATACATAAAGGAATGATTAGCCTTTTGAGGTTTCTTTTTTAGGCTTACCAATCCTTGAACATCCCTCTTATTATAGAAGATTTAGTGTATTTTGTGCATTTAGCCCTTGGGGCTGTTATAGCAAATGTAGAGATGTGAGGTTCACTTGACTTAACAAAAATAGTCTTGTGAGAAGATGATGATGTACCCTTAAATCCTATACCATGTCTAATTAGGGGTGGTCTTACCTTATCCGAGATGTGATCCTCTATAGCCATGAAGCATAGGTTGACCTCTTCACTTTCATTGTCATCTTTTTCACTTGAAGAGCTTTCGTCATCCCATATGGCTTTGTGAGCTTTCTCCTCATTGCCTCTTTAATATTTGCTTTTGTGCTTCTTGAGCCTTGGACATTCCTGTTTAATATGCCCTTTCTTCCCACATTCATAGCACTTTACCTCCTCTTTACTTCTTTGTGCATCATTAAAAGTCTGTTTGAGGTTTTTTTGCCTGAATTTTCTAGAGTTTCTCATTCTCTTCTTAATATTTATTTTCAGTCTTCTTGAGAGCATAACAATATCCTCATTTGCATCATCACTATTTTCTTCATCATCTTCAACATCCTTTTGAGATTTTGAAGTAGAGGCTTTTAGTGTTAGAGACTTTCTTTTTTCTGGCTCTACTTCAAGCTCTCTATCTCTTTTCACTGCCATTTCATATGTAAGAAGTTTGCCAATAAGCATGTCGGTATTCATGATGCTCATGTCTTTATTTGCCTCTTCTATACCGACAACTCTTGAACCGTAATCTTTGAGAGGAAGACTTCTCAGGATTTTTTTATTAACATCTTCCAAGCTCAGGTGTTTCCCAAGCCTTCTAATGCCATTGATGATGGCTAGAAGATGGTTGGTCATGTCAGTAATTGACTCATTGGATTTCATCTTGAAAAGTTCATACTCTAAAGCAAGAAGTTGAATCTTCTTGGATTTAACTTGCTTTGTTCCTTCATGATAGTTTTCCAATGTCTTCCACATGCTGTAAGCAGTTGGACAGTATTGTATTTTGCCACATTATTCAATGGATAATGAGCTTGAGAGAATTGTCGTTGCCTTCTTTTTTTTGAAGTTTTCTCTTCTTTGAGGCTCTGTCCAATCATCTCTTGACAAGATTTATTCTTCACCATCAACTCCTCTTCTAGTTGGTGGTCTCCATTCTTTCTGAACACTATCCCAGACTTCAATTCCTTAAATATCCAGATATGTCTCCATTCGAAACTTCCAATGAGCATAATTTGCTCAATTAAAGTAAGGCTTGAGACTTTGGAATCCTTCATTGGCCATATGTTGATATTTGCTAGAGCTGTTTAGGCTTCGATGCTAGACTTAGCTCTGATACCAATTGTTTCCTAGATATTGAACCAAGAGGGGGGATGAATTGGATATTTAAAATTTTAACTTTTAAGTGCGGAAAGAAAAGTTAAGTTAAGTAGGGATAGAAAGATATGACAGAATAATTTTTATAGAGGTTCGGGTGTTAACAAACCCTACTCCTCTCCCCAATCTCAATTGGGAGTTTCACTAACACAATAAGTGTTACAATGGAGTTTTACAAGCTCATTCCCAACTATGGTGTTTCTAACAATGGATCACACCTAACCCAGAAATCCCTTATGTTTTAATGGCTCACACAATAAACCAATTCCTTGTGTTTTAAAGCCTCACACAAATAACTCTTAGAAGTGTTATACTCTTAACCCCAAAATATCCAAACTCACTTGAGTAGTTGATTATAAAGAGAAACACTTACAAATCTATAATGCTCTGAGAATGATGAGCAAAAAGATTTTGACAGAGAATAAATGTTTGTTTTGAAAGTATCAAATGCACAAATTGCTTACAACAAGATTTTGATTCAAAGTATTAGCCATTCTCTTGTTCTGGATTCATAAATGACTTGCATTTAAACTTCCATGGTGAATTATAGCCATTTGATTGCATTTAATGCGGAAATAGCTATTGCACCAACTCTTATTTTTGGGCTTGACATGTTTCTCTTTCCTCTTTCATGGTCGTGAGTATGAGTATCACGTTCATGACTGTTCTTCTAAGCCGTGACTTGAGTGGTGACTTTGGCCGTGAAGCATTCTGGAAGGATTTGAAGTGTTTGATCACAGGCGTGAACATCCTTCCTAGCCGTGGTCCAAGTAGTGACTTTAGTCGTGAAGCTCTCTAGAAGAATTTGTCATGTCTTCTCACGGACATGACTTTCTTTTACGGTCGTGACTGATATGATCATTCACAATTGCTATCATTCTTCATGGCCGTGAACTTTAAATGTTGGATAGTTGGTGCTAAGCTTCATCACAGGCGTAACATATAAGGTCATGGGCGTGAACATGCTATTTCTTCATTTTTTGTCTTTTTAAGATTAGTCTTCCATTCTCCATTCTTGCTATCATATTCCATACCCTGTTCAATAAACTTAGAAAATAAGTATGTTAAATACATTATTGCTATTTTATTTGTTAGCATCAAAATGATGGAAATACCCCTCAAGGTTCAACAACATCAAATCAAGAAGTTACATGGATGTACATATTGTACTCTAAACTATAAGGAATCATGTGGTGATTATGTGAAAATCATGAAATGAGTTATAAATGATGCAAATAACAAGAATATGATTATAAATGCCCATTCTCTATTCAATGACTAGTTTAGGATATGTGACATGCCACTGAAGGGGTTGTGGTACCATAAGATATGGTTATATTTTAAATCATGGTAGTTTAAGCTTAGGTTAGAGTGCTCTTGATTACTTAGGAACAAGGTGACTTAAGCTCGGGTTAGAATGCCCTTGTTCCCATATGCATGCAAGTATTATACTTACTCATCAAGGTAGCTTAAGTTTGGATTAGTGCACTTCTTATTTAAGAAGCTCGGTACAATATAGACAAATACAATTAGTGTGCTGAGTGGCTTAAGCTCGGATTAAAGCACTTCTCTTTCACAATGCACATCCGGGTAGTCTGGATCTAGAGTATTGGGCTAAACACAATAAATTATAATGCAACACACAGTGAGATTGTAAACGAATAGTACATAAAATAAATCAGAATTATGGAATCTGAATACAGTTACATCTTGAAAAAGGAATGTATAAAATCAGTAATCAGACATATGAAACTCGAAGTAAGCTACTAGTAATATATGATGAAAATTCATTATGACTATGATGACAGTGATACACTTAGTGATTCAATATTTATGTTTTTATTGTTATATATGATGGCATGGTCAAGTACACAGGTATGTTCACGAATTGGATACTATGATAATGTGTAAATGCATACTAGAATTTTAATACTTATACATACCATTAAGATTTTAGTAGCTTAGCGTGTGGATTTCTGCACGTAGATTTAGAGCCAATAGATAGCTGAGATGATGTGAATAGGAGTTCGAGCTAGTCAGAGTTAGCTCGTATTGGGTTTGTTTATTTATTTCATTTACTTGATTATCTCTCATGACATGGGATAGAGATAGATAGTTATTCATAAGGAAATGTAATTGAATTTCTTTATTTTTAATAAGGATATATTTTGTAATATTGGCTGATATTGCCCAAACTAACTTTTGGTTTTGTTCATGGTTTTGATTCAGATACTGTAACATCCTTGACCTTCCCCCACATGCATTTCATTGAACATAATCATCTTGCATACAATTCAATTGAACACGTGCATTTCACACATATTTTCTTATAAACAAGTTCATGGCACGCACTAGCTACGTGTCCTAGTATTTGACAATTATATCGAGTCGCATGTGTATCCTTATAACCTAAATAAGGATAACAAAGTATTAGAAATGAATTGAATAAGGTGACTAAATTAAAGTAAGCAAAATGATTAGATTAAGATTAGTAAACATTTACATTGCTAATTTAGTTAAATCGGGCCAAATGATTAAGTTGTATTATTGTGTGAATTAGTGGAATTATAAATATATGTAAATAATAATAATAATATAGAAAAAATAAAATAAAAATGACACAAAATAGAAATAGAAGAGAAGAGAAATGAGAAATGAGAAGAGAAGAAGAGAAAAAGAGAAAAAGAGAAAAGGACAAAAGACAAGTTGGCTTTATGTTCATCTTTTTTTCCCATTTCTGCCTTCTTCTCCAGCCCGACTTCTTCTTCATTTTCCTCCATTTCAGAATTCAATTCTTCCTTGTTTCACCTAGTTTTTGCACCAAATTGATCCTTTGCAAGTTCGTTCTTGGTAAGTAATCAATTCTTATTGCTATAGGGTTGATTTGAGTTGCTAAGGTTTATTAATAGGCACTGAATTGCACCCCGATTTTGATATTAATAGAAATTGATTCTGGACACATGTAAAACACAAACGTTGTTCCTTTATGTCTTATATTTGTGTATACATAAACAGTTTTGCAAGATGTTATGTATAGGAAGAGATATTCTCTCTCTACTGAAACTGGTCAGGGTGTGAACCCTAACCAAGTTAGCTTATGTGTTCTTTGGTTTTAAATATGTTAAAGCCATTAGTTGAAGTATCTAAAAACATAAAAGTTATAGTTATATGTTTTATGTATCTGTATACCAAATTTTAGGATAATATGACTCGTATATTTTGAGTTATGGTGAATGGAACCATGACTGTTCCATGACTTGAACTGCCAATTGAGTGCCCTGGGCAGATCGAGACCAATGTTTGGCCCATTGGAGCTCGATAGAGCTAGATAATGTAAATTTTCAAAACATGAAAGTTTTAGGTATACGTCTTAGCTAAATGTGGATACTAATTGAAGATTAATTGGTTATGTATAGACTAAGTTATGGCCTTTGGAATTCATACTGGTCCGAAAGCCAATTCTATTCTGGACCAGTAATATGCTTGTTATAATTGGAACACCTTAGAGACATAATTGATATAAGTTTTAAACATGAAATATATTCCATATGAACCCTTATAAGTTTCTATAAAGTTTCATTAAAATATGACTTATAGATTATAAGTTATGATGAACCCAAATGAGAACCCTGAAACTGCCTAAAGGCAAAAACAAGGCAGAATACAAAATACACTTAGAAATTCCACAAAATATTGTACAATAATCCAATTGGTCTGAAATTATAATATGTTCTATAATTATATGTTAGTTTTAATTAGAAACAAGAATCAAATTAAGTGATCAAGTATAGAAAACGTTATAGGCTAAATAGTCCCATAAGGTCACACTGCCTCATAGGAAAAATCTTAACTATTAACATGAACAATGCATATTAATTTGTTTATGCCACATTAAGTCTCCCTAATCATGAGTTAATCGATTATGTTTTCATATTTGGCTCGTAATATATTGGAGACCCACAAGGAGTGGATAGACAATAAGTTAGGGATCGGAATCAAAGGAGAGCGGTGAGTCTAATTATCAATTGAATTCTTTAGTGCAAATGAATGTTGCTTGCTATGTGATTTATATGATTGTCATGATTGGTCCTTGATAATGTAATGATGGATAATTTGTGACATTGTGGTACATATAAATGGTACACTTGTGGTATATTTGAAGTATATGTTTGACATATGGGATATATATACATGGTATATGTATAATATATGCAAGGTATATGTGTGGCATATGAGGTATATATGTAGTATATGTATATTATATGTGATAAGATACAATGGTTGATAAATGCTTAAATACAAGTGCATATGCATATGGACTAAAAATGTATTGTCACTAGTTAATCGATATTGTAAAGCAAAAGAAGAGGCCTATGGCCCAACAAATGTGCAAATGAAACAAATGATCAAGCTAGCTAGCAAATGCAAATACAAATGTTCACATGGAAAATATTCACATGGAAACCCGGGGCAATGTCTGTGTAACTTGGTCACAATGAAATAAGCAAAGTATTTGCATACATAAAGAGTAATGATTATATGTTTCAACTTTATTGATACATATATGATACTGATGAATGGAACGGAATATATGGTATATATTGGATTTGTGATTTATTACTATGAGTTGTTTGGTACTTTAGAGCTCATTGGATGATTATTCTCACTGAGTTGAAACTCATCAATTTGCATCATTTTTCAGGAAAAGAAAGTGATAGCTCATTTTGAGTAGTGTATAGAAGACATGGAGCACAGGTCATTGGCCGAGCCTTATCACTCTCTCTCCTTGCATTCCACACAAGCATGAAAACATGTCATCTATATTTTGGACTTATATGTTTGAATATGTATTATCACTCTAGATTAGTTTTGAAATGTATAAATGGAAGCAACCCGTAATCCTTCGGATGTGAAGTTTATGTTTTAGTATATGTGATATATCGTATTGTGGTTTTTAATGTTGACTTAAAAAGTCATTGAGTGATATAACAGGATATGAGACTTGCAAAGTCATTGAATAAAATTATAGGATATAAGACTTGTAAAGGCATTAGTTGATTTTACAGGACATGATATGAAAAAAAATTTACTACCACTGTTATCAGGGCAGTTTCTCTTTCCAACATGCAGTATGTGATTATTTTATACAAAAATAGGTTATACTTAAATGCATATGATGTGGTGTTACATTTTTGATATCAGAGCAGGGATAGGTTCCATGGGAACATGCATATGCATAAGAGCATGATAACATATGCATCCTATGTGTTGAACATTATGTAGTGACATAATTTCACTTATTTTAGGGACATCATAAGACATAATTCACCAAGGAAGGAGAGGCTGGCCGAAATGCATTCTTATAAGGCATCACCTCATTTACATACAGATCAACCAGCACTAGAAGCTAGAGCTCCAGTACATGCATCACAGTCATCTCATGCAGAAGTACCCCATGAAAACCTAGAACATGAAGTATATGGTCCTGAAATGTACAAGGAAAGACGTTATGACAAGCTGAGGAAACATGGTGCAACTGATTTCGATGGAAAAACAGACCCAACAGAAGCTGAAACATGGCTGAAAAGGACACAGAGGGTACTGAATATGATGAGATGTACCCCGGATGAGAAATTCGATTATGCAGTATCCTTGCTGCAAGGAAATGCTTATGAATGGTGGGAGACAGTCCCCGACAGTGATGCACAACCACCGGTGTTGACATGGAATGATTTCCTCCTGGAATTGCAGAACAATTACATGCCTGAAGCATATAAAGATGAGAAGAGGAAGGAATTCCTGAATCTGAAACAGGGGAATATGTCTGTTGAGGAGTATGAAGTACAGTTTAATAAACTTTCCCACTATGCCACCTTCATGGTGTCTACTGAAAGAGACAAATGTAGGAAGTTTGAGGATGGCCTAAAATATGAGATCAGAAATAGAATCACGACTACTGATCTTGATAATTATGCCAGACTCAGAGCTACTGCAATCAGAGCTGAACGGTTAATGAAAGAAGTTGGGGAGCAACAAATTAAAAGGGCATCACATGAGTTCTTTGGTGAGTCTAGCAAAAGGTCGGGAAAAAGAGGTAGATATATGCCTGCACAGTCTGGCAATAGAAATGGGTACTCCAGTTCTAGAGGTCGAGGCGTGACTTTTTCTTACCCAGGCAGAGGGCAGAGCCAATATGTTGAAAAGAGGCCCACATGTAGTCATTGTGGTAGACAACATACGGATGAATGTAGAAGCTCACAGAAGCATGTTATTTCTGTGGATCGATGGAGCACATGTATAGAGACTGTTTAAATAGAGCCAAACTAGCAGAGACTAGCAGAGGTAGATGAGTATCTGAGACTACAGTTGAGGCACTGAGGGTCTACCCTACTAGTGGGACACAGGGTAGGGGAAGAGGCAGGGGCAGGACTAGTACGATGGGCAGAGGAGTGACCAGATCTGAAGGTCAGAGTTCTAGACCCCCTACTCAGGCCAGGGTGTTTGCTATGACTAGATAGGAGGCGGTGGATGCTCCCGAAGTAGTTACCGGTAATATTTACATTTATGATATATTAGCATATGCATTGATTGACCCAGGCTCCACTCATTCATTTATATCATTGCATATGACATCTAAACTGCATCAAACGCTTGAGCCTCTGGGAATTGACATAAATGTGAGTACACCATTGGGAACAGTGGTAGTTGTGAATAATGTCTATCGTTATTGCCTGATATGCATTGACAGAGCTGAGTTAATAGCTGATATGATTTTATTGCCAATATATGAATTTGATGTGATACTGGGAATGGACTGGTTAACTAGACATCATGCAATAGTGAATTTCTTTACTAAGGAAGTAATTTTGGAATCACCAAACCAGCCAAGGGTAGTATTTCTAGGTGAAAGAAAACATGTGCCTATATGTCTAGTTTCAGCTGTAAAGGCATTTCGAATGATCAAAGGGGGATGTGAAGCATATTTGGCATATGTGACTGAGACTAGAACCACCGATAGCTTGCTTGAAAATATACCAGTGGTAAGGGAATTTGCTGATGTATTTCCAGATGATCTACCTGGTTTACCACCAGATAGAGAGAGAGAATTCACTATTGAACTAGTACTAGGAACAACACCAATATCAAGGTCACCTTACAGAATGACCCTAGTTGAGTTGAAAGAACTGAAGGCCCTGTAATGCCCGATAATTTAGGCCACGGTCGCGCTTGACCGAAATCCGGCGCGCTGAACCGATCGGGGTCTAAATTTGGAAATGAAAGAAATAAATTTAAATAATAATAAGATGGGAGAAAAATATTTTAAATATTATTAATTGAGAATTTTGAAGTTTGGAATTAAAATTGGGAAAAAAAAAATTTTCGCTGAATGAAATTTGGAATTGCAGTGTTTTTGGCACAGAAATTCTAAGAAGGCATAAAAATGGAATATTCTTTATCTAAGGAAAGGAATATTCTTTTGATTAAAATAAAGTAAGAGTGATTTAAATTAATGGACCAATAGGAAGCAAGATTAGTAACTAATCCTAACCACCCACCTAATCCAACTATAAAAAGTCAAATTTTCACTTTTTTTGACCATTCTTCTTCTTCTTCATCTTGACCAAACTCATTTCTCTCTCTTTTCTTCTTCTTTGCCGTGAGCTTCTCCTCTCCCGTTTACTTTTGTTTTTCTTTCTTCAAATCAAGCTAAGATTAGATGAAAAAAAAGGGGATTAAGGCAAGATCATGAAGAAAGTGAAGTAAAGTGAGCAAAACTAAGGAAGAGGAAGGAAGAAAGGAAGAAAAAAAAAAGAGTTTTTAGCCATTTGGAAGATCATCAAAGGTGAGTTTAGATTTTCCATCTCCTTACTTTCTTCTTCTCTTTTCTTTGAGTTTGAGGTTAGTTGCCATTATAGCTAGTAAATTAGGGTTATTAGTATGCTAATGGTGATTAAGGGTGGATTAGTGTGATTAGTGTTTGATTAGTGTAAAATTTATTGTTAGGGCAAGGAAGTGAACAACCTTTGAACCAAAATCAAAGGGGAAGTAAGGGCAAGGATAAGGCTATCTAATAGGACGAGAAAAGTGAAGAAAAATAGAACTTTGAGGTATGTACATTTGGCAAAAATTCAATATAGAAAAGTATTGATTTTGAATTTGTGATGTAGTGAATTTATGTATGAAATTCTGAACATTTGATTGAGTGATTAAATGATGCCAAGAATGTGAAAATAAAGACTAGAAAATGAGGTTGATGCATGAAAATGGAAAATGTATGAATTATTTGATGTGCTGGAAAATTCGTCTTATGAACAGTGTCTAGTGTTTTGGTCATAACTTGAGTTCTGGAAATCATTTCTGAGTGATTCTTGCTGGATTGGAAAGTTAAGAAATAGGGCTTGAACTTTCATTCAGACCATTAGACCTAAATATTCGTGGAATTAGGTGACAAATGGACTCAAATTTTGAGCTAGAAATCTGTCCAGAAAAAAAAAATACTGGGCAGATTGCAATGAACATAGGTTGGAAAACAATTCATAACTTTTGCTACGAAATTATTTTTAATGTGATTCCAGTTGGAAATTAAAGATAAGACATGTACCTGAATTTTTATAGTTGATCACTTGTCCAAATGCCATCTATAAATGGATGAAAAAAATATATAAAAATAAGGCAGAAATCTGTCCAGTAAAATACTGGGCAGATTGCAGCGAACGTAACTTAGGAGAAAATTTATAACTTTTGCTAAAAAATTTTTTTGATGTGATTCTAGTTGGAAATTAAAGATAAGACATGTACCTATATTTTGTTAGATGATCACATGTCCAAATTCTATCTAAAAATAGACGAAAAATGCAGAGCAACATAAGGTAGAAATGCTGTCCAGAATAGGACAGCTGGTAGAAATGTGTTGATTGTGGATTTATGTGTTAGAAAATGTATTGATTGAATTTTTCTTATAGTTATAATGATTAAATGAGCTAGTATGAGGTTGTAAAATATTGAATGAGAATTATTGCATTTATATGGAATTTATATTAATGTTTCCCTACGTAATTTATGCAAATATGAATAAAGGTAACAAATGTAATTTAAGCCCTATAACATCTAGTCGAGAACTAGAAATTAGGATAAGTTGGCATGCCAATAAAAGGGTAGAAATGTAGGCACTAAATATAATAGTGCTGAGTTAAAATTATGTAGGCACTAAAAATAATAGTGCTGAGTTGAAATTTACTTAGTCACTAAGAATTAGTGCTGAGTTCGAAATTTACGTAGGCACCAAAAAGGTGCTGAGTTGTTATTGAAAATGTAGGCGTTAAACGCCGAGTTATAAAATAATTATGTAGGCGCCGAGTATGCTGCCGAAGAGCAGAAACCCTGTATCCAGTGTTTAGTTCCGGTCTAAGATGTCGTGGACTATTAAATAAATAACAGAAAAAAAATGTGAAGTATGAAATTCATATTGTAAATTTTATATCTTGTATTATTAAAATTTCAAGCATGCTTAATGAATAAAATATCATAATTCATGAATTAAATATTTTTGCATGAAGAAAATAGTTTATTATTAATTGAATATTTGACATGCTAAATAGGTTAATTGTAGTTTCTAAAATTTTATTTTAGAATTATTTATGTAATGATTGGATAGTTGTCAAACGTACCACTAAGCTAGTAGCTTAGCTCGTGTGTTTCACGCGCAGATAAATAGAAGTAGCTGTTTCGATAGGACGACCGAAGAAGAGGGAATCCCAAGATCAGATTGCAGCAGTCTAGTTCTTTTTGTATGTTTTGATAATGATGTTGTAAAAATTAAGTTTTAAGAATTTTGTTGATGTAAATTTGTGGCTTGTAATATTTATAAGTAATGGATTTGGTAATTATATATATCTAGAATTATTGTAGTTATATTTTTAAATATCATGGTTTAATGAATAAGTTATTTTGAATCACAATATTCCCATCACTAGATATATATTTAAATTGAAAAAAAAATATTTATACAAAATTGAGCGTTGGTTTTAAATTAAATGAGCTTAGTAGCACTTCCATATCCTATTAGCGATTAGTAGGGTAAGTGAGCGCTACATTTAGTGGTATCAGAGACAGGTTAATGATTCTTAATCAGTGGGTGTAAAATAGAATATGTGTCTCATTTATATGCATAAAATGCTGCAATTATCTGATTTGGGTCCCTTCTCTTGGTTTATAGGTAGATATGGATTCGAAATCGGAACAAGATTTCTCAGAAGATGAACTGAGTAATAATCCTTCACGCTCAGCCAATCCCAGACAACCTCAATCTGTGAGAGATTCCGGGCCGAGTGTAGTAGCTCCTCCGAGAGCAGAGAGACAGGATAATTTAGGACAGGAGCCTCTTATGGAGCAGATAGCTAATTTATTGCAACGGATAGTACAAGCAGTTCCACAACCAACTCCACCTCCTCCTCCACCTCAGCCAAAACCCCGGATTGATAAGCTGAGAAAATATGGGACCACAGATTTTATGGGAAGGAGAGAGGATGACCCAGCAGCTTCAGAGTTTTGGATGGAATCCACAGAAAGGGTGTTTGAGGAATTGGAGTGTCCAGAGGAACAAAAGGTTAGATATGCAGTGTCCCTTTTAAAAGATCATGCCTATGATTGGTGGAAATCAATTTTATCAAAGCCCCAGACACCGAAGCCACCTTCCTGGAATTTCTTCAAGGTAGAATTTAGCAAGAAATATGTGCCAAGAGTTTATGTGAATGAAAAGAAAAGGGAGTTTCAAGACTTGAAGCAGGGAAGCATGTCAGTCGTCGAGTATGAGATGGAATTCACCCGACTAAGTAAATATGCGACTGGAATCATCGCTGATGAGGTAGACAAATGCCGAAGATTTGAGGATGGGCTTAATGATGATATTGGAAATATGGTGACCGCCCTTCAGCTTGAGGATTTTGCTACACTAGTATCCTCAGCCATTAGTGTGGAAAAGAGGTCAAAGAGAAAGAGGATAGAAGAGCTACCACGGAGACAGACATTTATCATGGGCCAGACATCAGGTAAAAGGGGGCGGACAGCGCCTAGGTTTTTCCAGTCACAGGGTACTAGATCAAACTTTTCAACTAGGCAAAGCCAGCGGTCGAGGCCAGAGGGATCTACAGCTAGTGCACCAGCTTCGAGTAATAGGAGATTCATATCTGTCACATGTCAACATTGTGGGAGATCACATGCAGGTGATTGCTGGTGGATTACTGGAGCATGCTTACGATGCGGATCTACTGAGCACAAACAAAAAGATTGCCCGAGAGGAAGAGGTACAGGTGGTGTAATATCAGTTCAGCTTCAGAATGTCACTCGAGGCAGAGGCAGGGGACAAGGACAGTCTAGAAGTGGCAGAATTGGGCAGAGTATATCAGAATCAGTGAATAGAGCAGAAGGTAGTCGAGCCCCAGCCCGAGCATATGCCATGAGAGCTCGTGAGGAGCAGGATGCCCCGGATGTGATAATTGGTAAATTTTCTCTTTATGATACTGATTTATTTGCACTGATAGATCCGAGTTCTACACATTCATATTTATGTATGTCACCACCTAGTCACGGTAATATGGTAGCAGAGGAATTAGATTATGATATATTAGTGACCAATCCTTTGGGTCATGGAGTGAAAGTTAGTCGAGTCTATAAAAATAGTCCAATCAAAGCTCAGAATGTAGAATTCCCAGCTGATCTAATAGAGTTGCCATTCCGTGAGTTTGATGCAATCTTGGGGATGGATTGGTTAACTCGGCATAAGGCAGTGGTGGATTGTCAGTATAGGAGAGTGACTTTCAAGAATTCAGGGCAGGATGACGTGATTGTCCTAGGCGAGAACCAACCATACTTGACTAATGTCATTTCTGTGACGAAGGCAAGTAAGCTTATCAAAAAAGGATGTGAAGCATTTTTGGCACATATTGTAGATACCAAAAAGGAGAGTCTAGATCTCAGGGAGATTCCAACAGTATGTGAATATCCAGATATATTTCCTGAGGACTTGCCAGGGTTACCACCTGTCAGAGAGATAGAGTTTGCCATTGATGTGTTGCCAGGCACAGCCTCGATATCGATCACTCCCTACAGAATGACACCTGTTGAACTAAAAGAATTAAAGGTCCAGTTGCAAGAGTTGTTAGAGAAAGGGTTTATCAGGCCTAGTGTCTCACCTTGGGGGTGCTCCTGTTCTATTTGTGAAAAAGAAAGATGGCACCTTTCGGTTGTGCATTGATTATCGTCAGTTGAACAAGATGACAATTAAGAACATATATCCCTTGCCGAGAATAGATGACTTGTTTGATCAGTTGAAAGGAGCAGGAGTATTTTCTAGGATTGACCTTAGATCAGGTTATCACCAATTGAGAATTAAAGAATCAGACATTTCAAAAACAGCATTTAGGACTCGGTATGGTCATTACGAGTTCTTAGTAATGCCTTTTGGCTTGATGAATGCCCCAGCAGCATTTATGGATCTAATGAATAGAATCTTTAGGCCTTATTTGGACCAGTTCATGGTGGTGTTCATAGATGATATCTTGGTGTACTCTAGAAGCAAAGAAGAGCATAATCAACATCTTCGTATTGTCTTCCATACCTTGAGAGAGAATCAATTATATGCGAAGTTGTGGAAATGTGCATTCTGGTTAGATGAGGTGGCCTTTCTAGGGCATATTGTCTCAGCCGATGGGATCAGAGTCGACACCAGTAAGGTAGAGGCAATCCTCAACTGGAAACCGCCTCGGAATGTGACAGAGGTGAGAAGTTTTCTTGGTTTGGCTGGTTATTATCGGAGATTTGTGAAAGGATTTTCAATGATAGCCTCACCACTGACAAAATTGCTTAGAAAGGAGACCAGATTTGAGTGGTCAGAATGATGCCAGACTAGTTTTGATAAGTTGAAGAAAATGTTGACAGAGGCACCAATGTTGACATAACCTACTGCGGGAAAAGATTATGTGGTGTACAGTGATGCTTCCCTTAATGGTTTGGGCTGTGTACTAATGCAAGAAGGCAAAATGATCGCTTATGCTTCCAGACAACTGAAGCCTCACGAGAGAAATTATCCAACACATGATCTGGAACTAGCAGCCATTGTGTTTGCATTGAAAATATGGCGACACTACTTGTATGGTGAGCAATGTTATATCTATACAGACCATAAAAGTTTGAAATATTTGCCTTCACAAAAGGAACTCAATCTAAGACAGAGGAGATGACTAGAATTGATCAAAGACTACAATTGTATCATTGACTATCAGCTCGGTAAGGCCAATGTGGTAGCTGACGCGCTGAGTAGAAAAACTCTTGCAGGTAAATGTTAAAACTTAAATTTATTAAGTGAAAAAAAATGGAATAATAAGTTCTTTATATATTATTTTGGCAGAATTGCGGATTCAACCCACATTGATCCAACAAGTAAAGGACAATCAGAAGCAAGACACGAAATTAAAGAAAATTTTTGAAATGGTGAAAAAGGGTGAAAAACCAGAATTTACTATTGAAGCAGATGGGAGTTTAAGGCATAAGGGCAGGTTGTGTGTGCCAGACATACCAGAATTGAAACAAGATATTTTGAAAGAGGCTCACAACGTTATTTATGCAATGCACCCAGGAAGCAACAAAATGTATCATGACTTGAAGGCATATTACTGGTGGCCAGGAATGAAAAGAGATATCACGGAGTATACTACTAGATGTTTAACTTGTCAGCAAGTAAAGGCAGAGCATCAAGTACCAAGTGGATTATTGCAGTCTATTTCAATTCTGGAGTGGAAATGGGAAAGAGTCACAATGGACTTTGTTTCTGGTTTGCCCTTGACACAAAAGAGGCATGATGCAGTATGGGTAGTAGTAGACCGGCTCACCAAATCAGCTCACTTTCTACCGATCAAGATGGATTATCCACTTAACCGTTTGGCAGAGATCTATGTTAATGAGATAATCCGTTTACATGGTGTGCCAGTTTCAATCATTTCAGATCGAGACCCGCGGTTCACTTCACAATTCTGGAAAAGTTTGCATCAAGCCATGGGTACTCGATTCAATTTCAGCATAGCGTTCCACCCACAAACAGATGGACAATCAGAGAGGGTCATACAGATATTGGAAGATATGTTGAGGAGTTGTGTGATAGAATTTGAAGGCAGTTGGGATAAATATCTTCCATTGATAGAATTTGCCTACAATAATAGTCACCAAGCTAGTATCGGTATGGCACCATATGAAGCCTTATATGGGAGAAAATGTAGAACACCTCTAGGTTGGACCGAGCTTAGTGAAAAGAAAGTAATGGGTCCAGATCTAGTTCAACAGACAGAGAAAAAAGTGAAAGTAATAAAAGATAGACTAAAAGCTGCTGCTGATAGACAGAAATCATATGCAGATTTGAAAAGGAGAGATATTGAATATATAGTTGGTGACAAAGTGTTCTTAAAAAATCTCACCTTGGAAAAGGATTTTCCGATTTGGAAAGAAAGGAAAGTTGAGTCCTAGGTTCATTGGACCATACGAGGTACTTGAACGCATAGGTCCAGTGGCGTACAAATTAGCTCTACCACCAGAGTTAGACAAGATTCACAACGTATTCCATGTGTCCATGTTGAGAAGATATTGATCAGATCCATCTCATATCATATCAACAGAACCTATAGAGATACGACCAGATTTAACTTATGAAGAGGAATCAGTGGAAATTTTAGCTCGAGAAATGAAAGAGCTACGAAACAAAAAGGTACCATTGGTGAAGGTCCTGTGGAAAAATCACAAGTCAGAATAGGCAACTTGGGAAAATGAAGAGGTGATGAAGGCTTAGTATCCGCAATTATTCCACTCCAGCTATTCCACTCCAGCTAAAAAGGTAAATTTCGAAGACGAAATTTTTTTTAAGGAGAGGAAAATTGTAATGCCCGATAATTTAGGCCACGGTCGCGGTTGACCGAAATCCGGCGCGCTGAACCGATCGGGGTCTAAATTTGGACATGAAAGAAATAAATTTAAATAATAATAAGATGGGAGAAAAATATTTTGAATATTATTAATTGAGAATTTGGAAGTTTGGAATTAAAATTGGGAAAAAAAATTATTTTTCGCTGAACGAAATTTGGAATTGCAGTGTTTTTGGCACAAAAATTCTAAGAAGGCATAAAAATGGAATATTCTTTATCTAAGGAAAGGAATATTCTTTTGATTAAAATAAAGTAAGAGTGATTTAAATTAATGGACCAATAGGAAGCAAGATTAGTAACTAATCCTAACCACCCACCTAATCCAACTATAAAAAGTCAAATTTTCACTTTTTTTGACCATTCTTCTTCTTCTTCATCTTGACCAAACTCATTTCTCTCTCTTTTCTTCTTCTTTGCCGTGAGCTTCTCCTCTCCCGTTTACTTTTGTTTTTCTTTCTTCAAATCAAGCTAAGATTAGATGAGAAAAAAGGGGATTAAGGCAAGATCATGAAGAAAGTGAAGTAAAGTGAGCAAAACTAAGGAAGAGGAAGGAAGAAAGGAAGAAAAAAAAAAGAGTTTTTAGCCATTTGGAAGATCATCAAAGGTGAGTTTAGATTTTCCATCTCCTTACTTTCTTCTTCTCTTTTCTTTGAGTTTGAGGTTAGTTGCCATTATAGCTAGTAAATTAGGGTTATTAGTATGCTAATGGTGATTAAGGGTGGATTCGTGTGATTAGTGTTTGATTAGTGTAAAATTTATTGTTAGGGCAAGGAAGTGAACAACCTTTGAACCAAAATCAAAGGGGAAGTAAGGGCAAGGAAAAGGCTATCTAAGAGGAAGAGAAAAGTGAAGAAAAATAGAACTTTGAGGTATGTACATTTGACAAAAATTCAATATAGAAAAGTATTGATTTTGATTTTGTGATGTAGTGAATTTATATATGAAATTCTGAACCTTTGATTGAGTGATTAAATGATGCCATGAATGTGAAAATAAAGACTAGAAAATGAGGTTGATGCATGAAAATGGAAAATGTATGAATTATTTGATGTGCTGGAAAATTCGTCTTATGAACAGTGTCTAGTGTTTTAGTCATAACTTGAGTTCTGGAAATCATTTCTGAGTGATTCTTGCTGGATTGGAAAGTTAAGACATAGGGCTTAAACTTTCATTCAGACAATTAGACCTAAATATGTCTGGAAGTAGGTGACAAATGGACTCAAACTTTGAACTAGAAATCTGTCCAGAAAAAAAAATACTGGGCAGATTGCAGTGAACATAGGTTGGAAAACAATTCATAAATTTTTCTACGAAATTATTTTTAATGTGATTCTAGTTGTAAATTAAAGATAAGACATGTACCTGCATTTTTCTAGTTGATCACTTGTCCAAATCCCATCTAGAAATGGATGAAAAAGATATAGAAAGATAAGGAAGAAATCTGTCCAGTAAAATACTGGGCAGATTGCAGCGAACGTAACTTAGGAGAAAATTTATAAATTTTGCTAAAAATTTTGTTTTGATGTGATTCTAGTTGGAAATTAAAGATAAGAAATGTACCTATATTTTGTTAGATGATCACATGTCCAAATTCTGTCTAAAAATAGACGAAAAATGCAGAGCAACATAAGGTAGAAATGCTGTCCAGAATAGGACAGCTGGTAGAAATGTGTTGATTGTGGATTTATGTGTTAGAAAATGTATTGATTGAATTTTTCTTATAGTTATAATGATTAAATGAGCTAGTATGAGGTTGTAAAATATTGAATGAGAATTATTGCATTTATATGGAATTTATATTAATGTTTCCCTACGTAATTTATGCAAATATGAATAAAGGTAACAAATGTAATTTAAGCCCTATAACATCTAGTCGAGAACTAGAAATTAGGATAAGTTGGCATGCCAATAAAAGGGTAGAAATGTAGGCACTAAATATAATAGTGCTGAGTTAAAATTATGTAGGCACTAAAAATAATAGTGTTGAGTTGAAATTTACTTAGTCACTAAGAATTAGTGCTGAGTTCGAAATTTACGTAGGCACCAAAAAAGTGCTGAGTTGTTATTGAAAATGTAGGCGTTAAACGCCGAGTTATAAAATAATTATGTAGGCGCTGAGTATACTGCCGGAGAGCAGAAACCCTGTATCCAGTATTTAGTTCCGGTCTAAGATGTCGTGGGCTATTAAATAAATAACAGAAAAAAAAATGTGAAGTATGAAATTCATATTGTAAATTTTATATCTTGTATTGTTAAAATTTCAAGCATGCTTAATGAATAAAATATCATAATTCATGAATTAAATATTTTTGCATGAAGAAAATAGTTTATTATTAATTGAATATTTGGCATGCTAAATAGGTTAATTGTAGTTTCTAAAATTTTATTTTAGAATTATTTATGTAATGATTGGATAGTTGCCAAACGTACCACTAAGCTAGTAGCTTAGCGCGTGTATTTCACGCGCAGATAAATAGAAGTAGCTGTTCCGATAGGGCGACCGAAGAAGAGGGAACCCCAAGATCAAATTGCAGCAGTCTAGTTCTTTTTGTATGTTTTGATAATGATGTTGTAAAAATTAAGTTTTAAGAATTTTGTTGATGTAAATTTGTGGCTTGTAATATTTATAAGTAATGGATTTGGTAATTATATATATCTAGAATTATTGTAGTTATATTTTTAAATATCATGGTTTAATGAATAAGTTATTTTGAATCACAATATTCCCATCACTAGATATATATTTAAATTGAAAAAAAAATATTTATACAAAATTGAGCGTTGGTTTTAAATTAAATGAGCTTAGTAGCACTTCCATATCCTATTAGCGATTAGTAGGGTAAGTGAGCGCTACAGCCCAATTGCAGGAGTTACTTGACAAAGGGTATATTAGACCTAGTGTATCACATTGGGGAGCTCCAGAGTTATTTGTTAAAAAGAAAGATGGAACAATGAGATTGTGCATCGATTATAGGCAACTGAACAAAATGACAGTGAAGAACAAATATTCATTGCCTAGAATAGATGATTTGTTTGACCAGTTGCAAGGAGCCCAAATATTCTCAAAGATTGATATGAAATCAGGCTATTACCAGCTGAAGGTAGCAGAAGCAGATGTTCCAAAGACTGCCTTTCAAACCAAGTATGGACATTATGAATTTTTAGTAATGCCATTTGGGTTGACTAATGCTCCAGCTGCATTTATGGCATTAATGAATAAGGTGTTTGAACCATATCTGGATAGGTTTGTGATAGTATTTATTGATAACATATTGGTGTACTCAAAGAATAGGGGAGAACATGAACAACATTTAAAAGTTGTGTTGCAAACTTTGAGGGAGAAAAAATTATATGCCAAATTGAGTAAATGTGAATTCTAGTTAGATCATTTGGTATTTTTTGGACATGTGGTGTCGTGTAAGGGCATAAAGGTTGACCTAAAGAAAATTGAGGCCATGGTAAATTGGGAAGCTCCTAAAAATATTTTAGAAATGTGTAGTTTTCTGGGTTTAGCCGGATACTATCGCATATTTGTTGATGGATTCTCCTTAATTGCTAGCCCTTTGACTAAATTGTTGAGAAAGAATGTGCCTTTCAAGTGGACTCCAGAATGTCAGAGGAGTTTCGATGAACTAAAACACAGACTAACCTCAGCACCAATGTTAACTATCCCTATAGGTATAGGTGGGTTTACAGTATATAGTGATGTTTCTCACTAAAGCTTGGGATGTGTATTAATGCAACATAGTAAGGTGATAGCTTATGCATCTGGGCAACTGAGACCACATGAGATCTCATAACCAGTGCACGATTTAGAATTGGCTGCAGTTGTATTTGCATTGAAGATTTGGAGGCATTATCTGTATGGTGAGACATTCCAAATCTTCACAGACCATAAAAGTTTGGGTTATTTACTGACACAAAAAGAGTTAAACATGAGGCAAATATGATGGTTAGAGCTATTGAAAGATTATGACTGTACAATTGAGTACCATCCAGGGAAAGCCAATGTGGTAACAGATGCATTGAGTAGGAAGGCCAGTAGCAGTGTAGCTCATTTACAAACATCCTCTTTTCCATATTTGATTCGATTACGATCCATGAATGTTGAATTAAATATGCATGATAGAGGATCACTGATTGCTACTCTTCAAGTCAGACCTATGCTAAAGGAGAGAATTAAAGAAGTACAAAGCAAAGATCCTGAATTATGTGAGAAAATTGATGTGGTAAGGCAAGGAAATAATACAGAGTTTCATTTGCAGAATGATACACTGATGTTAAAATCACGCATATGTGTTCCAGACACTGAGAACTTGCGTCAGGAAATAATGGAAGAGGCACACAATGCACCGTATGCAATGCACTTAAGGATGACAAAGATGTATCACAGTTTAAGGCCTCATTACTAGTGGCCAAGAATGAAGAAAGACATAGCAGAATATGTTTCCAAATGCTTGACATGTCAGCAGATTAAAATTGAACATCAGGCACCAATTGGTAAGTTACATCCATTGTCAGTGCCAGAATGGAAATGGGAAAGAATAATGATGGATTTTGTCTATGGATTGCCAAGAACCCCACGGAAAAATGATGCAGTATGGGTAATTGTTATAGACTAACTAAGTCAGCACAAAATTATATGTGAATGAGATAGTCAAATTGCATGGCATTCCAGTGTCCATTGTGTCTGATAGAAATCCACGGTTTACTTCACATTTTTGGGTGAGTTTACAAGATGCATTGGGAACCAAATTGAATTTCAGCATTGCATTCTACCCACATACTGATGGATAATCTGAAAGGACTATACTGACATTGGAAGAAATGCTTAGGGCATGTTTTATGGAATTCAGAGGTGTTTGGGATGAATATATAACATTGATTGAATTTGCTTACAACCAGTATCATAGCAGTATCCAGATGGCACCATATGAAGCATTGTATGGAAGAAAGTGCCAAAGCCCTATCATTTGGGATGAAGAAGGAACACGTACATTAGAAGGGCCAGAGATAGTGCAAGACACAGTGGATAAGATCAAGGTTGTCAAGAACAAGCTAAAGGCAGCACAGGATAGGCAGAAAAGTTATGCTGATCAGTATAGAAGGGAGATGGAATACGAGTTAGGTGAATAGGTGTTTCTTCGTGTATCTCCATGGAAAGGGATAATTCGATTTGTCAAGAAGGGTAAATTGAGCCCAATATACATAGGGCCTTATGAAATTCTTGAGAAGATTGGTCCATTGGCTTATAGGTTGGCTTTACCACCCGAGATGGCTCAGATACATAATGTGTTTCATGTGAGCATGCTTAGAAAATACAGATCAGATCCTACACATGTGCTTAAAGATCAAGCCATTGAGATTGCAGAGAACATGAGTTATGTTTAGGAACCTGTGCAAATCATTGGATACAAGACTAAACAGCTAAGAAATCAAGAAATACCTTTGGTTAAGGTATTATGGCGTAACCATTTACAAGAAGAGGCAACATGGGAAACAAAAGCAAATATGAAAAAGCAATATCCACACATGTTTTCAGGTATTAATTTCGAGGATGAAATTTTTAAAAAAATGGGAGAATTGTAACATCATTGACCTTCCACCACATGCATTTCATTGAACATAAGCATCTTGCATACAATTCAATTGAACATGTGCATTTCACACATATTTTCTTAGAAACAAGTTCATGGCACACACTAGCTACGTGTCCTAGTATTTGGCAATTATATCGAGTCACACGTGTATCCTTATAACCTAAATAAGGATAACAAAGTATTAGAAATGAATTGAATAAGGTGACTAAATTAAAGTAAGAAAAATGATTAGATTAAGATTAGTAAACATTTACATTGCTAATTTAGTTAAATCGAGCCAAATGATTAAGTTGTATTATTGTGTGAATTAGTGGAATTATAAATATATGTAAATAATAATAATAATATAGAAAAAATAAAATAAAAATGACACAAAATAGAAATAAAAGAGAAGAGAAATGAGAAATGAGAAGAGAAGAAGAGAAAAAGAGAAAAAGAGAAAAAGGACAAAAGACAAGTTGGCTTTATGTTCATCTTTCTTTCCCATTTCTGCCTTCATCTCCAGCCCGATTTCTTCTTCATTTTCCTCCATTTCAGAATTTAATTCTTCCTTGTTTCACCTAGTTTTTGCACCAAATTGATCCCTTGCAATTTCTTTCTTGGTAAGTAATCAATTCTTATTGCTATAGGGTTGATTTGAGTTGCTAAGGTTCAATAATAGGCACTGAATTGCACCCCCATTTTGATATTAATAGAAATTGATTCTTGACACAAGTAAAACACAAAAGTTGTTCCTTTATGTCTTATATTTTTGTATACATAAATAGTTTTGCAAGATGTTATGTATTGGAAGAGATATTCTCTCTCTACTGAAATTGGTCAGGGTGTGAACCCTAACCAAGTTAGCTTCTGTGTTCTTTAGTTTCGAATATGTTAAAGCCATTAGTTGAAGTATCTAAAAACATAAAAGTTTTAGATATATGTGTTATGTATCTGTATACCAAATTTCATAAATATTTTGAGTTATGGTGAATGGAACCATGACTGTTCCATGACTTGAATTGCCAATTGAGTGCCCTGGGCAGATCTAGAAACTTGTTTGGCCTATTTGAGCTCGGTAGAGCTAGCTTCTGTAAATTGGTAAAACTGGAAAGTTATAGGTATATATCTTAGTGAAATATTGGTACTAAATTAAGATTAATTGGTTATGTATAGACTAAGGTATGGCCTTTGGAGGTCATACTGGTCCGCAAGCCAATTCTATTATAGACAAGTAATATGTTTGTTATAATTTGAAGACCTTATAGACATAATTGATAAAAGTTGAAAACCTAAAAAATGTGCCATATGAACACATATAAGTGTCTGTAAATTTTCATTAAAATATGACTAATTTATTATAAGTTATGATGAACCAAAATGAGTACCCTGAAACTGCCTAAAGGCAAAAAAACAAGGCAGAAAACAGAATACACTTAGGAATTCCACAAAATATTGTACAATGATCCAATTGGTCTGAAATTTTAATATGTTCTATAATTATATGTTATTTTTAATTAAGAACAAGAATCAGATTCATTTATCAAGTATAGAAAACGTTATAGGCTAAACAGTCCCATAAGGTCACACTGCCTCATAGAAAAAATCTTAACTATTGACATGAACAATGCATATTAATTTGTTTAAGCCACATTAAGTCTCCCTAATCATGAGTTAATCGATTATGTTTTCATATTAGGCTCGCAACATATTAGAGACCCACAAGGAGCGGATAGACAATAAGTTAGGGGTCGGAGTCAAAGGAGAACGGTGAGTCTAATTATTGATTGAATTCTTTAGTGCAAATAAATGTTGCTTGCTATGTGATTCATATGATTGTCATGATTGATCCTTGATAATTTAATGATGGATAATTTGTGACATTATGGTACATATAAATGGTATACTTGTGGTATATTTGAAGTATATGTTTGACATATGTGATATATATACATGGTATATGTATAGTATATGCAAGGTATATGTGTGGCATATGAGGTATATATATGGTATATGTATATTATATGTGATAAGATACAATGGTTGATGAATGCTTAAATACAAGTGCATATGCATATGGACTAAAAAGGTGTTGTGACTAGTTAATCGATATTGTAAAGCAAAAGAAGAGGCCTATGGCCCAACAAATGTGCAAATGAAATAAATGATCAAGCTAGCTAGCAAATGCAAATGCAAATGTTCATATGGAAAATGTTCACATGGAAACCCGGGGCAATGTCTATTTAACTCGGTCACAAAAAAATGAAATAAGCAAAGCATTTGCATACATGAAGAGTAATGATTATATGTTTCAACTTTGTTGATACATATATGATACTGATGAATGGAACAGAATATATGGTATATATTGGATTTGTGATTTATTACTATGAGTTGTTTGGTACTTTAGAGCTCATTGGATGATTATTCTCACTGAGTCGCAACTCATCAATTTGCATCATTTTTCAGGTAAAGAAAAGTAATAGCTCATTTTGAGTAGTGTATATAAGACATGGAGCACAAGTTATTGGTCGAGCCTCATCACTCTCTCTCCTTGCATTCCACACAAGCATGAAAACATGTCATCTGTATTTTGGACTTATATGTTTGAATATGTATTATCACTCTAGATTAGTTTTGAAATGTATAAATGGAAGTGACCCATAATCCTTCGGATGTGAAGTTTATATTTTAATATATGTGATATATCGTATTGTGGTTTTTAATGTTGACTTAAAAAGTCATTGAGTGATATCACAGGATATGAGACTTGCAAAGTCATTGAATAGAATTACAGGATATAAGACTTGTAAAGGCATTAGTTGATTTTACAGGATATGGTATGAAAAACAATTTACTACCACTGTTATCTGGGCATTTTTTCTTTCCAACATGCAGTATGTGATTATTTTATACAGAAATAGGTTATACTTAAATGCATATGATGCGGTGTTATAGATACAGAAAGAGTTTTATACAGTATATTGCAGATGAATGTTTTAGATTGCATGTTAACTACATATAATGACCTAGATACAAAGATAAGTTAGAAAAAGTTTTAAATCATAATAGGTTTATACAAATACAATCGTGTGGCATTCATCTGTATAGTGGGATTTGCCTTGCTGTATGGATGGATGTTATATTTAGTGGTATCAAAGCTGAGATTTAGGTGATTCTAGACCTAAGTGGATAATGGAGTTATCATGCATGAATACATGTGTCTCGTCTGACTCTGACTTGGGCTACTTCGTCTGAATAAAATGATATGACTGAGAGCCATAGCTCTCCACATACCAAGGCACCAAACCAACCTAGTGCAGCTAGTGTTCAAAGTCCAGGTGCAGTACCAATCCCTGACCTGTAAGCTTTGGAATAGACTGAACAAGGTCATACTATTTTTTTATGCAACATATGGTAGGTTTACTGCAGCAGATTGCTAAAGTTGTACCACAGTCAGTACCCATTCCACCACCTCCACCACCGAAGCCAAGAGTACAACTTGTCCATAAGTTTGGAGCTACTGATTTTCTGGGAACCAATGATGATAATCTTGTTTCTATATAGTACTGGATAGAAAATATTGAAAGAGTTTGTGATGAATTTGAGATCGCTATTGACCAAAAGGCAAAGTATGTCATATCTTTGCTTCATAAGGATGCTTATGATTGGTGAAAGTTAGTTCTGCTAAAACCAGAGGTTCCCCAAGCCAGTGACATAAGATTTCTTTATTGTTGAGTTTAAAGAGCAATATGTCCCTAGGTTTTACATAGATGAGAAGAAAGAGTTTTTAAATCTCAAGCAGGGCAAAATGATTGTTACAGAGTATCAGAGGGAGTTTAATTGGTTGAGTAAATATGGTTATGAGATTATCACAGATGAGAGAGATAAGTGTATGAGATTTGAGGATGGTCGCAATGCACAAATTGGTAATTTCGTGACTGCACTGCAGCATGTCTGCTTCACTCATTTGATCATATCTTCATTTAGTGTGAAAAAAAGAGAAAGAGAACAGAGGAAGCCTCTAAACATACAGTAATTCTAGTGGCCTAGTCTACAAGCAAGAAAAGGCTAGTACTATCTAGGACAGACTCATGGTAGAAATTAGGGACAAAGTAAAAGTCATTTATAGAGTGGACCATATAGGAGGGGGCATCCCTTTAAAGCTACATCTACAATTGGTGGTACTCAGACTCAGAACATCAATGAGAGTATTCCAATTTGTGGCACTTGCTACAAGAGTCATAGATAAAAGTGTTGGAAAAACATAAGTGTTTGTTTCATATGTGGATCTAAAGAGCACATAAAGAGGGATTGTTCTTTAGTTACAGGCAGTGCACCTACTTAGACTACACAGTCAACTCTAACTCAAACTAGACAATAGACTAGAAAACATATAGGACATACCTATGTAGTTTATGAGATTGTTAACAAGCCAGTACTAGGCTGAGCTCTAGCCAGAATGTATGCCATGAGGGCCAAAGAGGACTAGGAAGCTATTGATGTCGTTATTGGTATGTTCTCTCTTTATGACTCAAATATATATGCATTGATTGATCCAAGTTCAACACACTTTTATATATGCACAAGTACACCTAGATAACATAACATGGTTAGTGAGAATTTTAAATATGAGATTTAGGTTACATACCCCTTAGGGCATAGTATGGTAGTGTAACACCTAACACCTTATACATCTACATACCGTATATGTTGTTTTTATATTAAATTATCACGTATGAACAAGAATAAAATAAAATTCATGTTTACAGCGAGAGTAATTTTTTTAACTCATCTCATATTATCAACAATAATTTCACAATCAATACGGATGCTTTAATCATAACATATAACATCACATATATTAATAACTTAAACATGATGTTTAAAAGTTAGTAAATTTACAAGTTGAAACCATTTATATATATATATATATATATATATATATATATATATATATATATATATATATATATATATATATATATATATATATATATATATATATATATATATATATATATATATATATATATATATATATCTTAGTACATATTCATTGTAATTATACATATGCAAATATTCAACCCCCAAATATAAATGATATGTTCTTATACTTATGTGGAATGCAAGGAGAGAAAGTGAGGAGGCTTGGGTGGTGACCTTTGATCCATGACTTTTATATGAACCTTAATATGAACAACTAATCTTCTCTACCTGAAAAATGATGCAATTTGGTGAGTTCTGACTCAGTGAGAATAACCATCAAATGAGTTCTAAAGCACCAAGCATTTCATAATAGTATACTTAATACATACTTTATACTCCATTTCATTAGTCAATAACATATAAATATAGATAAAATCAAGTATTCAATAATTGCTCTTTACTTATGCTTATGCTTATGCTTATTCATTTTATTTTGTTGTGACCAGGTTAAACAAATATTGCTCCAGGTTTCCATGTGAACATTTGTCAAGTGAACATTTGCATTTGCATTTGCTAGCTAGCTTGATCATATGTTTCGTTTGCACATTTGTTGGACCATAGGCCTCTTCTTTTGCTTTGCAATGTCGATTAACAAGTCACAACACCTTTTAAGTCATTATGCATATGCACTTGTACTTACATATTCATCTACCATTGTATCTGATCACATATACCATACATATATCACATATATACCTCATATGCCAACATATATACCTTGCATATACTATACATATATTATGTATATATATCATATGTCAAACATATACCTCAAATATAGCACAAGTATACAAAATTATATGTACCACATATGTCACAAATTATTCATCATCATATTATCTAGGAAAAATCATCACAATCATATGAATCACATAGCAAGCAACATTCATATGCACTAAAGAATTCAATTGATAATTAGACTCACCTTTTTCCTTTGATTCCAACCCTTAACTTATTGTCTATCCCTTCTTGTGTATATCCAATTTGTCTTGAGCCTAGTATTGAAATATAATTAGTTAATTTATGACTAGAGAAACTTAATGTGGCTTAAACAAATTAATATACATTATTCATATCAATAATTAAAAGTTTTTGTAATATTCAGTGATTTAGGCCCCGATTGCGCGTGACCGTAGTGGGGTCCACTAGTTCAATCAGAGTCTAAATTTAAACCAAAAAAAAAATGACTAATAATAAGAGAAAATAATTAAGGCTATTATTATTTTGGAATTAAAAAGATTTGGGGTAGAATTAGAAAAAAATAAAACTTCCTATGGACAAAATCGGTATTATGACAATTGTTTGGGAAAAAATGTGAATATGGAGAAAGATGGGGCAAATAAGAAATTTCTTAAAGTTTAAAATTTCATTAAAATTAATTTATATTTTGGACCAATGGATGAAGAGCTTAATGTAGGCATGGATCCACCAAATACTCACCTAAAAAAAAAAAGAGGAATTCTTTATTCTTCCACCAAAATATCTAAGTCTTCTTTTTCCTTTTCCCATTCTTGTTGCCGTCCACCTCCATTCTCTTAAACCTCCATTTTTCTTTCAATTTCCAGCAAGCTAATAATGAAAATAAATTAGTTTTGAGAGAGGAAAAATCGGAATTAAGGAGTTCTTACCATTAAAGGTACCAAAGGAGCAAGAAGGAAGGAAGAAAGAAGAAGAAAAAGGGAGAAGAGTAGGGGAATTTCGGCCCACCTTGGAGAACTCTTAAGGTGAGTTTATTCTTCTTAAATTTAACCTTTTTCCTTCTATTTGAGACCCATGATGATGATAGATGTGATTAGGTTTGATAGATTTATGATTGGTTGCAAGATAGAACTTAGAAAAATTAAGTTTGTGTTTAGATGATGAAGTTGTAATTGGACTTTGACTTGATGATATTTGATGTTAGATAATTGTTTTATTGCTTAAAAACTAAAGAAAATATGATGTTAATGGATGAATAAGGGGCTGCCATAATTAAAGAAATTAGAGAAAATTGAAATTAATATGGAAACACAACAATTGGTGATAAGGAAAATATGATTTGAGTGTTGAATTGAAGAAAATGAATTGGTAACTAGGATATGGTTTTTGGGCAGCCATGACATATGAAGAAGGAAGTTTAACCTTAGTACATTTTAGCTCAATTAAGGTGTAAATCATATTAGGAGCATTAGAATATTATGTAGACATGAAAAACATTGAAATTGGATGTTGGAATTGAGATGTGGTATAATTGTGTAGGAAAAATAAGTGAACAAGTGAGAGGCCCTCAAGAGGGTGACAAAGGCAAGGAGAAAGCTAGCTAATAAGGGAAGGAAAAGAAGGTTTAAAGGAAGAACCAAGGCTGATTAGGTATGTGCTTCATTGATAAAAATTTTGCATGTTGTTAATAAGTATGAAAATATATATTAAGGTTTGTTATGTTTGTGTTTTTGAGATGTTATGTGATTTGTTGTGACTTTTGATATTATATATGGCAATGAGACCAAATGGTGTGAAATAATTGAGACATATGAATGTATTTGTAATTCTGGAAATTTTAGTATTAAAATGGTTGCAAATGATGAATGTGGTTGAAATATGGATTGATGCCAATTGATGGCTCGGGTACAGAATTCCAGGAACAGCTCTGTCCATTTTGATGATAACTTGAGTTATGAAACTCGGTTTTATATGTTCTTTGTTGGAAATGAAAGCTAAGACACAGGGCTTTAATTTTTATTTAGACTATAATATCTAATTATGTCTATATTTTCCCAGTTAAATGCACGAAGTTTAAACCTAGAATCTGTCCAGAAAAATTCTGGGCAGAAAATTCTGTGATGATGCAGTAGTGAATTAATCATAACTTTTGATATAAAATTGGGAGTTACGTGATTTTTGATGCATCGGAAAGATAAGACAATAAGCTAAAATTTGTTAGAAGGCCATAACTCCAAATTCTAATTATAAATAGGCTAAAAATGAAGCCCAAAAACAGGTCCAAATTCTGCCATAGGTATAAAACGTGAAGTGTTGGACTTATGCATGTGGTATGTTAATTATATGTAATAATTAATGCAAATATTTACTTTGATGGTAATTATCAATGTTTAACAGATTATTTATATATGAGATTTTATTGTAATAATAATGGGAATATAGAACAAAAATAAACAAGCATACTTATGATAGTTGAAAATATTGTGAATTAATATAAAAATAGTTAAGCCCAAAAACACCTAGTCTAGAACTAGAATAGGGAATAGTTTGGCATGCCAATCAGGGGAATTTAGGCACTCGGTGCCAAATATGAAAGCCGGTAATGGCAATTGATAAATGCGCTCGGCGCAAAATTATTAAGCCAGTAATGGCAATATAACAAAAGCCAGTAATGGCATTATTATAAAAGCGCTTGGCGCTACATTATGAAAGCCGGGAATGACAACCCCGTTATTCCTATTAGATAGTTCAGTTATAGGTGTTATGGGCACAAAAATAATAATAATAATACTAATATTGAAGTATGTGATTTTGATAAGTGTTACATGAATTAAATTTGTTACTATTACATGTTGAATGAAATTTATTTGATTTTATAAAAATTTTTATTTTATGCATTATTTATTAAATGGTTAATTAATATGTGAGAAAATATATATGTATGTAAAATTTTTATCATTGAAGCACCACTAAGCTAGTAGCTTAGCGCGGGTGGTTTCCTCTCGCGCAGGTTTAGAAGGGTAGCCGTAGAAAATAGTCTGTCAGAAGAAGAAGGGTATCCGGAGGGAAGCAGCAAAAAGCTCTGGGTTTTCTTTTTTGGTATATTTTTTTAAAAAACTTTGTAAATTAAAGTATTGTTTTTATTTCATATAATGTGTATTAAAAATGTGAGTTACTATGTAAAAGGACATAGTTTGAGTGTAAATTAATATATTTTATAAATAAATAAGATTTTGAGTATTATGCTTGTAATAATTTTATTTCAATGTCTACAAAATTTTCAAAAAAAAAAAAGTTTACTTCACTTCATTAATTTTGTAAAACAGTAAGACGGGTAATACTCACTTACCTTGCTGAACTATAGTGGGGTAAGGGGGTGTTACAGTTTTCCTATGAGGCAATGTGACCTTATGGGACTATTTTGCCTATATCTTTTTCTACACTTAACATATTAATCGGATTATTGCTCTTAAATAAAACTAACATATAATTATATAACATATTAAAATTTCAGATCCATTGGAGTATTGTACAATTTTTGGTGGAATTTATAATCATGTTTTATTTTCTGCCCTTAGGCAGTTTTAGGGTACCAACTTTAATTCATCATAACTTATAATTTATAAGTAATATTTTAATGAAACTTTACAGAAACTTATATGGGTTCAAATGGAACATTTTTCATGTTTACAACTTTCATCAATTATATATCTAAGGCCCTCAAATCATAGACAATATTTTACTGCTATAGAACAGAGTTGGTTTTCAGGAAAGTATGACTTGTAATGGCCATAACTTACTCTATATATAATATATTAAGATGAAATTAGTACCCAAATTTATATAAGACATATACCTATAACTCCTATGTTTTAATAATTTACATAATCTATCTGTAAGAGGCTCAAAACAATTAAACAAGTTTCTAGACCTGTATAGGGTACTCAGTAGGAACAGTCATGGTTCCATTCACCATAACTCATTTAAGGCTCATTTATATTGTATTTTGTTATCAAGCTCGAGCTTTTGTTATTATTAGTTAATGAATTAAACTCAAGCTTTTATCATTATTAGTTAACGAGCTGAACTTGAGCTTTTATCATTATTAGTTAACTAGCCGAACTCGAGCTAAACTCGTTAAGCATAATAAACGAGCTTTTTTTGAACCGCTAGTGAACTTGATAAAATGACTCGAGCTCGAGCTCAAGTATAAAAGATAGAATCGAGCTTGAGCTGATCTCGAGCTTGAGCTGATCTCGAGCTTGTAATAAACTTACATAAACTGAACTCGAGCTCACCAATATTCAGCTTAGTTCAGTTTGTTTGCAACCTTAATTGGTACTAGTTACTTATAAGCTCGCTCTACCACTAATGTTGAACAAGATTTATGATGTATTCCATATCTCCATATTGAGGAGATACATGTCATATCCTTTTTATATTATTCTAATTAAGAACATTGAGGTAAGATCGGATTTGACATATGAAGAAGTGCTAGTTCATATTATAGCTAGAGAAATAAAATAACTCAAGCACAAATGAGTATCATTAGTCAAAGTTTTATAGAGAAATCATACAATTGAAGAGGCTACATGGGAAAGTGAAGAAGTGATGAAAGCCCAGTATCTACAACTGTTTAGAGACAGTACATTAGGTAATTTCAAGGACGAAATTCTTTAAAGGGGAAAGAAATATAATGCCCACAAGTTATGATCTAGGAATAACATGTAATAAAAGTATATGAATGGTATATGGGAGGTACATAGTGGCTAAGGGTATTGGAAACATAAAAATAATTAAAAATGTATGAAAAAGTAAAGTTTCTAGTGTTCACACCCATGAAAAATAGAATAACGGTCGTGAATATCGCAAAACTAGGATTTTGAAGCTGATCATCTTTATGGTCATGACACACATATTTATGCTCATGAATCCCTGCAGTTTAAATTGTACTGTTTTGTATTTTTGATAAAAACTCACTATTTTCCACCCAAAACCCTAGCCACCAAATCCTCTAAACCCCTAAAATGTTTTTCCTTCAATCCCATCAATTTTGATTAATAAAATATGATATTTCACCATATAAGAGACTTATAATGAATTAGAAAACAAGATTTTCACCATAGAAATCGAAGTTAGAATCAAAGAGAGTTAGAACACATTTTTGGAACCTTTGAACCAATCTATAATCATCAATACAAAGGTAAGGGATTATGTTTTATATTATTTTATCAATGATTTAACTAAGTTTTGATGGGGTTTTGAGTTTTAAGGATTTAAGCGGGGATTTTTGCATGTTTATGGCATAAATAGGTAGATATGGCAATAATATATGGTAATAGGGTTCTGATTTATGTTAGGAACCAAGGTAGAGGATGGAAATTCCCACCAAATGCAATAGACGTGAAAGAGAAGTTGAGATTTAAGGCTCCATTTTAAAATTTGTATATATATGCATCTAAATTCGATTAATTAATTGCTTGTGTGATGAATTATGCTAATGGTACGTGCATTTGGTATATATGTTGATATATTAGATTCTGAAACTAAGATAATTGACATGTCTAATTCTGAAATGCATAATGTATATTGATATATGACAATTAATTGTGTTATGACTGTAACATCCTCGACCTTCCCCACATGTATATCCACATGCATTTCATTTGAACATATGCATATTCCATATAATCCAATTGAACACATGCATTTCATATATATTTTCTTAGAAACAAGTTCATGGCACGCACTAGCTACGTGTCCTAGTATTTGGCAATTGTATCGAGTCGCATGTGTATACTTATAACCTAAATGAGGATAATAAAACATTAGAAATAAATTGAATAAGGTGACTAAATTAAAGTAAACAAAATGACTAGATTAAGATTAATAAACATTTACATTGTTAATTTAGTTAAATCGGGCCAAATGATTAAGTTGTATTATTGTGTGAATTAGTGGAATTATAAATATATGTAAATAATAATAACAATAATAATAATAATATAGACAAAATAAAATGAAAATGAAACAAAAGGAAAATAAAAAGAAAAGAGAAGAGAAAAGAGAAGAGATGAAGAGAAAAAGATAAAAATACAAAAACAAAAAGGTTGACTTTATCTTCCTCCCCCATTTCTGCCTCCTTACTCCAGCCTCGTCTTGTTCTTCATCTTCCCCCATTTTAGACATCAATTCTTCCTTGTTTCACCTAGTTTTTGCACCAAATTGATCCCTTGCAAGTTCGTCCTTGGTAAGTAATCAATTCTTATTGCTATAGAGTTGATTTGTGTTGCTAAGGTTCATTAATAGTAACTGACTTGCACTCCGATTTTGATATTAATAGAAATTGATTCTGGACAAGTATAAAACACAAACATTATTCCTTTATGTCTTATATTTATGGATATGTAAACCTTTTTGCAAGATGTGGTGTATATAATGAGATATCCTCTATGTACTGAAACTAGTCCGGATGTGAACCCTAAGTAAGTTAGCCATTGTGTTTGTTATTTTTAAATATGATAAAGCCATTATTTTAAGTATCTTAAAACCTAAACGTAGTAGATATAGATGTTATGTATCTGTATAGAAAATTTCAGCTTCATATGTCTTGTGGATGTTGAGCTATGGTGAATGGAACCATAACTGTTTCATGGTTTGAACTGCCTGCTTAATACCCTGGGCAGATCTAATACTTTATTTGGATACTTTGAGCTCCTTAGAGATCAATTCTATAAACTATAAAAGCATCAAAGTTATAGGTATATGTCTTAGCTAATGGTTGGTACTAATTTCAGCTTGACAGGTTATGTATAGACTAAGTTATGACCTTTGGAAGTCATACTGGTCTGGAAGCTAATTCTATTATGGACCAGTGAAATATTTGTTATAATTGGAAGACCTTAGAGACATAATTGATAAAAGTTATATAAATGAAACATTTTCCATTTTCACCCATATAAGTGTCTGTAAATTTTCATTAAAATATTACTTATATATTATAAGTTATGATGAACCAAAATGGGTACTCTGAAATTCCCTGAAGGCAGAAAACAATTTAAAAAACAGAACACACTTACAAATTCCACCAAATATTTTACAATGATCCCATTGGTCTGAAATTTTAATATGTTATATAATTATATGTTATTTTTAATTAGGAACAAGAATGATATTAATTGGTCAAGTATAGAAAATGTTATATGCTAAACAGTCCCATAAGGTCACACTGCCTCATAGAAAAAATCTTAACTATGGATATGAACAATGTATATTAATTTGTTTAAGCCACATTAAGTCTCCCTAATCATGAGTTAATCGATTATATTTTTATATTAGGCTCACAACATATTGGAGACCTACAAGGAACAGATAGACAATAAGTAAGGTTCAGAATCAAAGGAGAACGGTGAGTCTAATTATCAATTGAATTCTTTAGTGCAAATGAATGTTGCTTGCTATGTGATTCATATGATTGTCATGATTGGTCCTTGATAATATGATGATGGATAATTTGTGACATTGTGGTACATACAAATGGTATACTTGTCGTATATTTGAGATATATGTTTGACATATGTGATATATATACATGGTATATGTATAGTATATATAAGGTATATGCATGAAATATGAGGCGGTAATATACAATGGTTGATGAATGCTTACAGTACAAGTGCATATGCATATGGACTAAGGCATTGTGACTAGTTAATCGATATTGTAACGCAAAAGAAGAGGCCTATGGCCCAACAAATATGCAAATGAAACAAATGATCAAGCTAGCTAGCAAATGCAAATGCTCATAGGGAAAATGTTCACATGGAAACCCGGGTCAATGTCTATTTAACTTGGTCACAACAAAATGAAATAAGCAAAGCATTTGCATATGTAAAGAGTAATGATTATATGTTTAAACTTTATTGATATTTATATGATACTGATGAATGGAATGGAATACATGGTATGTTTTGGATTTGTGATTTATTACTATGAGTTGTTCGGTACTTCAGAGCTCATTTGGTGGTTATTCTCACTGAGCCGCAACTCATCAATTTGCATCATTTTTCAAGTAAAGAAAAATGATAGCTCATTTTGAGTAACGTATAAAAGACATGGAGCATAGGTCACTGGCCGAGCCTCATCACTCTCTCTCCTTGCATTCCACACTAGCATGAAAATATGTCATCCGTGTTTTGTATTTACTTGCTTGAATATGTATAGTCATTTTGGAATGAGTTTAAAAATGTATAAACGAAAGCAACTCATAAATACTTGTGTAAAGTTTATGTTTTAATATATATGATATATCGTATTGTGGCAAAAGCCTCAATGTTGACTTGCAATTGAATGAAATTACAGGATATGAGACTTGCAAAGTCATTGAATGATATTACATGATATAAAAAAAATTTACTATCACTATTAACAGGATATTTTCTTTTTCCAGCATGTTATGTGTGATTATTTGATTCAGATATAGGTTATACTTAAATGCATAAGATGTGGTGTTATAATGACATTGATAATGGTAGATAAATTTTTAATTGATTTAGATTGAATGGAGATAGCTTGTTTAAGATTCATTAAATGCTGAAAATATTGGGAAGTGTGGATAGAAGTGGCTAACATTGGTTAGTCTTAGTTATTATGTATATAGTGTGTCAAAATTTGATATTTACTTCAGATTTTGCTGATAACTACATATTCACGTTCATGACATGATTGTTTATGACTGTAATATGCAAGATTCATGATCGTAACTGAATGTTCACGTCCGTGAATGTTTTGTGGTAAAAATTGGATAGAAACGTTCATAATTTTGGTCATGGCTAAGTCATGGATAGACAACTAGTAAAAGAATGTTTCACACTCGTAAACATCCTGTATCTAGAAATTTATTATTCGGATTATATGATGAAATTACATGAGTTTGATATGCACACACACTGGATATGATTAAATGAGATAACATGTAGTATGATAACTTGAATATGAACATATAGATATGTTTTCTATGCATGAAAACAAGGAATTACATGAATATACATATTGTACTCTAAACTACAAGGAATCATATGGTCATTATGTGAAATCATGAAATGAGTTATGAATGATGCAGATAACTAGAATATGATTATAAATGATTATTCTTTGTTCGAGGACTAGCTTAGGATTGGTGGTACATCATCGAGAGGGTTACAGTACTGTAAAATATGATTATATTTTAAATCAGGGTAGCTTTAGCTCGGGTTAGAGCATTCCTGATTACTTATAGATAAGGTGGCTTAAGCTCAGGATAAAACATTCTTATTTCCATATGCATGCAGATATTATATTTACTCATCAGGGTGACTTAAGCTCGAGTTAGAGCACTTCTGATTTGAGAAGCTCAATAGTAGCAATACAGACAAATATAGTTAGTGAGTAGTTCTGATTTGAGAAGCTCAATAGTAGCAATACAGACAAATATAGTTAGTGAGTAGAGTGACCTAAACTTAGGTTAGAGCATTCATATTTTACAATTTGCATTCAGATAGTCCAAGTCTAGAGTATTAGGCTAAACATACTAAATTATAATGCAACACACAGTGAGTTTGTAAACCATATAGAATGTAAATCAGAATTATGAAATCTAAATGCAACTACATCGTGGAAAATGAATGTGTAAAATTAATATTTAGGCATATGAATTGAAAATTAGCTACTAGTATTATATGATGAAAATTCATTATGACTATGATGATGTAGATACAATTATCAGATTTATGTCATGAATATACTTATACTACGTGATTCAATATGTATATTTTCATTGTTATATATGATGGCATGGCTGAACACATAATGTATGTTCACGCTTTGAATATTATGATAATATGTGAATGCATGTTAGAATTTTAATGATTATATATACTATTAAACTTTTCGTAGCTTATCTTGAAAATTTTTCTATACGTAGGTTCAGAGCCGATAGATAGTTGAGTTGATATAAGAAGAAGTCAGAGTTAGTCAGAGTTGATCCATATTGTGTATGTTTATTTATTTCATTTATTTGATTATCTCTTATAACATGAGATCGAGGCATATATCTATTCGTATTTTTAATAAGGACATGTAATTGAATATATTTATGTTGATGTTGCCCAAACCAACTTTTGGTTTTATTTATAATTTTGATTTAGATGTAGAAAGAGTTTTATACAATGTATAACAAATGAATGTTTTAGATTGTAAGTTAATCAAATATAATGATCTGGATACAAATATAAGTTAGAAAAAGTTTTAAATCTTATTGTCATATGACATCCGTCTGTGTGTATATTTGTATATATAACTCATCATTTATATATATAAAAATAGAAAGTTTCATCTTTTTTAACTAATTTGACTTGATTCTCATGAAAATAAAATATTAATTCTTTAGAGGGGAGGGATATGAGTGATTCTCATTGATGGAGAAATCTCATTCCCATTATATTATATTTTTCTTGTAACTAAATAGGAATAACTCATTTTGATTTTCATTCCCACTTTTTTTTTTTCCATGAATCGAAAGCCTTCTTAGATTTTACTGATCTAAAATATGCATAATTTTTGGAAAGTGTTGTTTTTTTAGACTCACACTTAACTTTTTATTAACTTTAATTAATAGCTAATTAATATAACTCTAACAAAAAAAAAAAAAAACTCTTAGCTCAAAATACAAATATTTCATTTACATCTTCCTTTTTTTTAATTTTTTTAATTTTTGCACTTCAATAGATTCTTCATATACGATCTTTAATTTATACATTTTCGTTATATATTCAATTTTTTTCATATTCAATCTCATAAATATTTCTAAAAGTTAATGAACAATATTGTAGTTGGATAACTAATTAACTATGCTCCAATAACAAGTAAATAAAATATATTTTTTAAAACTTTCTTATGTTCTATTTTTATATTTTCGCTTTTATTTTATTGAGTTATTAAATTTGTACTTGAAGTTATTTCATTACTGAGTACGAACATCTATTTTCTGAGAATTTCAGAAAAAGTATGGATTCCTAATTAGTAAAATATAAGCATTTTTTATGCAAAAATATTTTAACTAATTTCATAACGGTTGATGAATCCTACGGTTTGGATATATTTTAAACACCTATCCCATCTCATAATAGCCGTCCAATCTCTAACAAACTCAACGGCAAATCTACAGTCAAGTCCACACAGCAGAAGCGGCAGGTAAGGCTATAAATAAAGACTCTTTATGGGGGTAGTATAGTCCAAGAAACTCAATTTCGAAAAAGAGCGCGAAGATACCCAAGAAGGCTCTGTAACCAACTAACCGAACCTATTCAGTTAGTTTCGATCTTCAACTGTCACAGTGAAAGAATCACAAGTTACAGAGAGAGAGAGAGAGAGAGAGAGAGAGAGAGAGAGAGGAATTCGGTTCAAGAATGTCGCCACCAATTCTAGAAGCTTGCAAGAAGAGAAAGAGAAGACCAAAGGTTTACAATTTCCATAGCTTTGCTGAGTTAGGGTTTACAATAAACCCTAGTGGTTGTTTTCGAGATAACATCAGAGCCTTTCTTCAAGAATGTGCAGAGCTTGAAGACTACAATGTAGAGGGTATGCCCATTTGGTGTACTCTTCTTGTTATTGAAAGCAATAGCTTTGTATTGCCTCTTTATACCATTGAAGAGAATGTCGACTGCTCTCCTAATCCCTTCTGTGATCACTGCCGATGCACTGGTTAGCCTCTCTCTTTTTCTATTCTCTTCATTTTGATCTTTCATGCGATTTCAACTGGGTTCTTGTTGTTTTCGTCTGGGTTGGTTTATTTTCGTCTTTCATGTGATTTCTCATATGGGTTCGTTATTTTGATCTTTCATGTGATTTCTGAACTGTATTGTTGCTGTTATCATCTGGGTTGATTCATTTTATTTATATATGATGATTCCTTTAGTATCTAAGAAATGGGTTTGTCATTGTAATGTGGAGATCGAAATCAGGTTTGATTCTGGATTGTGATTTCTACTAGGTTGGGGTGATAATTTTGTGTCAAAACGTAAATATCATATGATAATACCTACTGATGGAGAGTGGAACAAGAGATTAGAAGAGGGGTTTTTTGATCTCAACACTCATCTCTTACATGGGTTGATTCACTGCAATGGATTTGGTCATTTGCTCTGCATCAATGGCATAGAAGGTGGCTCTAAAGTCCTTTGTGGCAGAGAAATTATGGATCTTTGGGATCGTTTCTGCTCAAATCTACAAGCTAGGTAACCTAAATTCCACAGAAATTTCTGATTTTTCATTGGCCCTGATTAAATATAAGGATCACCAATTCCTTCTTTTGTAGGAAAATCAGTGTTGAAGATGTTTCAATGAAGCGATCCATGGATCTTCGCCTGCTCTATGGAGTTGCATATGGGCATACATGGTTTGGAAGATGGGGCTATAAATTCTTCCGTGGAAGTTTTGGTATTACAGAACATAACTATAATGGAGCGATAGAGATTCTCAGCGCTTTGGAGCTTGATAAAATCATTCAAGATTTGAAGAACACCAATCGATACAATGAAACGAAGCAGATAGTTCATTACTATAGGAACTTAAGTGAAACCCGGTTGATTACATTCAGAGATCTTCTCAGATTTATGCTCACTGTCAAATCCTGTCGTTGTGCACAGAAGAAACAAACTATGGCTACAAATGTTTCTTCTTCTACTCCCAAGTCTTCTTCCCGGATAGCTAGTGAAAAGGTGAAGCAAAAATGTGTAAGATATAGAAAGTTTAGTTCTTTAATTAGCACATTGGACAGTAGATGGCCTATCAGAAGATTAGAGTTTGCAGCTGAGGTGATCGTGAATCAATTGAAGGAAAAGAAGGCTGATAAGTTGAGTCATGGTGGAATGACTCGACAGGATGTAAGGGATGCAGCTCGAACGCAAATTGGTGATACGGGTTTGCTCGATTATGTATTGAAATCAATGAACAATGTGATTGTTGGAAGTCATGTGGTTCGCCGTGCAGTTAATTCCACTACAAAGATCCTGGAATACTCAATTGATGAACTTGACAGTAGGGATGAGGGGCCTGTTAGAGTCACTGAACCAGAAGCTCATGGAATTCGAGCTTCACCTATAATTCCTGGAGCTGATTTGTACTGTGATTTGGGGTATTTGTACATGAAAGTTCTGTTGAAATATCCTGAATCAGAAGTGGTGGAATTGGCAATTCAGACAATTCTTGACACCAAGCATTTTGTGAAGGAATGGCCATTTAGAGATAAAGATGATCAGTTCCTGCGATTCATATGTCAAGTAATGCCAATTATGACTGATGCTGATGGTAAATTGAATAAGAAATTGCCTCCTGGAGAGATTGTGATGCTACCGCTGCACGCCACTGTGGCAGAACTTAAGGCAGCAGCAGAGAATTCACTTAGGGAGACTTACTGCATTCTTGAAAAATTTGTGGTAAGCGATATAGATAAAATGGAAGATCTGACTGACTGGGACTTGCTGTTTGGAAGTGTGGAATCCGGGGCAGAACTTTTTTTGCGGGGGACGGGTATAGATTTGAACACACAATTGAGGTATGAAAATGGGCCTGATAATTGGAAGGTGAGATGTGAATGTGGTGCTCGAGATGATGATGGAGAGCGAATGGTGGCCTGCGATATCTGTGAGGTTTGGCAGCACACTCGCTGCAATGGTATCGACGATTCTGAGGCTGTGCCCCCACTTTTCTTCTGCACAGGATGCTGTGATTCTCTAATGCAATCAAGAAGCAAAACCCACCTTGAATTTGAGAATTCTGATGATCTGTTGATGGTTCCCCAAACAAAATATGTAGCAGAATTCCTGTAACAGGCCTGGAGTCTGCCGATTGCATTATAATTGCAGATACTTAAATCAAACAATAAATCTAACCAACTAATTGAAGCTATACATGTGAAAGTGAGATTCCTTTTGTGAATGATGTAAAGAGGAGATACTTTTGTACACAATTCTATTAATTGATTTGGATCTTCTTCGGTAAATAAAGATAGATAATGCAAATCTTTTATACGGAGCAAACACAAAATAGATCTCAATGTGCAGAATTTTTTTCTGCAGTATTCAGCTGCAGCAATATCCTGATGAATAGCTAATTCCACCAATGCGTTAGTCTTACAGAAAAATTAGACTTGTAAAACAGTTTGTACACAAAAAATCTTGTAGAAGGGAGCTCTGCTAGGTATTATCTTCCTTTTTCGCTTCGGCTTCTCAGTTTTGGATTCTGTGGTTCTTTTGCTTAGTATCTGTCTGGAAAGAAATGGAGGATCCGAATCGCTCCGTTTTCTTCTATATGCAGTAACTTAAAAACAAAGAAAAATAACGTGCACTAATTCAAGCACAAAAATAAAATAGAAACATCAAATTTATTCATTCCGATGCACCAAGCCAGTGATAGAATGTCAAATAAGCAAATTAGAAACCGTTTTACCTACGTGAATTTTTATTATTTGTTCAATTTATGAAAAAATTCGTGGATCAGATTTAGAAAAGATTTATCCTATATTACCTTGCAGGAAATAGAGCAGTAGTTGTAGAGGTCAGGCTCAGCCAATCTTCTCTTGCAGCTATCATAAACTCCACTGCTTGATAGAGGACCACAGTGGGGGAGAGGATTCAGAGATATCACCAAGCGTTTGTTGCACTTATATGGATTCAACCCAGAAACACATACTAATTACTACTATACTTCATCACAAATAAATTCAAAAAATTCAAAGTTTCAAATATGGCTTTTGCCTTTCCTTTTAAACAAAGTGTGCAGTTAAACAGGTTATCTCCACATACACCATTGATAATAATTTTCCCCTCCCTAGTGAGTCTATTTTAAAGGAAAAATACATATTCTGGTCCTGAAATAATTTTGGGAATGCTTTATTGAATCCTACAAGTGCAAAAATGTTCTGCTATGTCCTTGAATTTTTATTTTTAAACCTAGTCAGAACAAATCTAATAGAGTTATTGCGTATAAAAACTAGGCATCATATATGGAGGCAAGAAAAATCTGAGTATGAGAGAAAATTATTTCCTCTAATATCAATGTACCAAAAACGAAAAGAAAATATTGGTAGGGAAGAAATGAGTTATTTTCTCTTCTTTTTAAGATAAAAATTATTTGTTTAACATTGTTAATTGTTATCTTATTTGTTATTATGCCGTTTATTCTATAAGTTTTTGTCTTGATTTGATAGAAAAGAAAAATTTAAGGATCTGTGCGAATATTTTTTCTATTTTAAGTATTGAAAAGACTAATCTCAAATAATTTCAAATGAGAACATTTATGCTTCACGGATTAATTTTATTGTTCTAAATTTATCACTATTACATATTAATATTTTTAATTTTTCTCCTAAAATATTTTGCAATTTCATTTTGGTATCAATAGTTTCAATTTTTATTAGAATCCAACACTAGAATTAGAAAAGTCATTTGAACTTCACTAAACTAGCTTATTTTATCTTATAAATGGTGATATAGGAACCTACAATCAGGTGCCACGTGCAAGGAAGCTATGAAAAATGAATCAAAATGAGACAACATCATCTATTAAACATGATCAACAGTACCACAATATCAAGAGATCATATAAACGACTTCACCTGAGAAGCTTGTCGATTAATCAACATCTTTCAATATCTTTTTTTTTGGTTGCCACCACTAGTGGAAAGAAGTGAGGACAAAGCTCCATATGCCACTAGGTGATGTCACTGCTTATTTTAGATCAGAAGATTCGTCCGAACTACCACATTTAACTTTTGTACCAAGTTTGATACTGGTTTAATATTAAAAGAGTAAGAAGCTACCTGGAAAGGTATTTCCTATTACTTCTTCCTAAAGTTATATCGTTAGACAGATAAAGAAAAATATGGAGAAAGACACTTTGATCAATCACACCCATTCTGTGGGTGTAATAAGTAATCATGTCTGTATATGGACCGCTCCCATTGGGCATAAAAAAGAGTATATAAGCCTCTCTAATGTTCACAAAATGGAGATTCTTAGCACAAGCTATCCAACAACCTAAGAACTATCTCAATTCTCACTACTTTCTAATTTTTTTTGTAATGTATATATCAATTGGCTCGTCTAAGTGAAATAAAATAAAGATATATACTTCACCCAGTTTTTAAGAAAATTTTATTCAAGGAACTTGTAAAATCACCAATTTTCCATCTAAAAACTTTCTGTCTTGGAATATAGACTTTGCTCGCTAAGAATCTGTACGAAATCCCATGAAGATGCAAAAAATCCTTATGAAAATGCATCAATGACTATGGCACCATTTATAGAAAACATCAACGCATTTATAGATTCACCTTTTACTTTTCCCTTTGTACCTATAGTGACAATCCCAAATGTGGCACCAATGCAAACCCTTTAACAACAATGTTGTATAAGCAAGCTATTATCCTGCTCAGTCACATGATGATGTGGGCAACTTAGGGAATGCAACACTGTATGAAGAGTGTCCACACCTTTTAATTTCCAACAGGAATATCATTCTCCACTTTGACATCATTTCCATCCCCACTAGCCTTGGTTCAAACTTATGGACATAAAGAGAGATAGAAGAAAAGAATACGAACTTGTTTAGTATTGCATTTGGGAAACATATTTTTCAAAAAATTTTTTTTTATGTTTCAAAATTATTTTTAGAAAGAAACAAATAATTAAATATATGTTTTTCCAGAAACTGGTTTCAAAACAAAAAATTGTTTCAAAACATTTCAAAAAATCAATAATTAATTCAAAAACGTTTTAGACTAATTTTTTTTAACATCCATTAATAATTCCAAATATCCCTTATGAAGAACAAAGTTGGGAATCAATGGCTCAAGTTAGGAGTGGAGTGATTCTCTTGCAAATAGAGGCAAATAAGCTGATAAAGCATCGGGGAACATTATTAAAACCAACAAAGAGAAAAAAAGGCATAAGGAGGAGTCAACTTTGAAACTAAGAGCAAGAAGGAAAAACTAAGGAAAAGATGAAAAGCATAGTACAAATTGTTAAGGTAGAGCTAGGAGAAAAAGATGCTAAAAAATAGATTCTTATAAATGAGGACATTGTTCTCTCAAGAGAGAGAAGAAGAAATTCTACAAAAGTTTAAAATACCAACCATATAACCTTATGATAGAATTGGCAACCCCAAAGACTGTGTTGCTAGCTTTAAGTCATTGATAGACTCTAGACTAGGTCAGGTGAAGTGTTTTATCAGTCATTTAGAACTTTCTTTACTGGAGAGCTAGATTTAGCTTTATAATTAATGAGGAGATTCATTGTAAGCGTTATTGATAAAAGGGAGATGAGCCACTATAAAGCAACGACAAATTGAATCATTAAGCGATTATATGACCATATTCAATAGGGAATCGCTAGAGATCAACCACCTAGACAAAAATCAAGCAGTGGAGGCTATGTAAAAGGGAACAATATCCTTAGAGTTGTTTGGGTCCTTAGTTGAAAACCACCTACATGTTGGATTTTGAATATGCATTTCATACATGACACAACGTAAATATAAAAATTAATAAAAAAAACCCAAGGAACGCCTTATGTAAAATTACTTTTGTTTGCAACTCTTAATCTTTCAAGTTATGAGTTTTTCCTTATTTATTAGGTTGTAGCAAACCACAATAATCTAAAGCTAAGATTGTCTCTAAGAGTATCCACGTGAAGGAAGAAGAAGAAAACTTCTAAGAAGATGGAGTGGCAAAAGTCCAAAGTACTAGTTACAGAAAATTGTCTTAAGAAAGAGAAAAGGAAGTGGAGGAAAATAACTCTTATTTTCTTAGGGTTAGAAAAGGAAATAAGCATTTATACTTTCTCTAATCGCTTTAGAGTTAGAAAAGGAAAAACCCTAATGAGCCCATTTTTCTAAGGTATGTTCTTAACTATATATAAGACATGTCTAACAAACCCATATGCATAATAATGAAGAAAATGCAAAAATAATATGCATCCGACCCTCAACCAGTTCTGATGCGTCTTCTCTAGTATGGGCTTGTACTTCCTCTATCAACTTCACAGTTTACTACTTGTAAGCTCCAATTCTTGCGCGGAAAAAATCCACGTTAAGCCATTTCTAACTTAGTGGTACATATAAGCATTTAAGTTTTCCCATGCAGTCACACAAATGTGAGTCATAATAATCATGATATAATTTAAATAAATCATTGCATAAAATTTAGAAAATATTATAATAAAATAAAATTTATGTTTCATTATATTATCATTATATTTGTATCAGGACATGAACTGTATATATTTAACCATATGTAATATATAAAATATTAAGCATTCTACCTCCTCTCATGTTTCCATAACTCATTTTAATTTAATTAATTTCCCTAAAATTATGATTGTTTAGTTAACTCAAATCTCAATCCATATAAACATAAATATTTTAACAAACAATTACCAAAAAGCATGGTAGATAATTCATAATACAGTACATAATATTCATGGACAACCACATGATTATACAATAATACTAAATTCATATATATATATATATATATATATATATATATATATATATATATATATATATAACTCAATTATAAATTTAGCTTACCTTAATAAATATTTATAATTCATACTATTTCACACATTTTATCTTTCAACATGTACATGTATGTCTTTTAATTAATTTATATATAATGTTTTAATATTGTAACACCACATCTTATGCATTTAAGTATAACCTATCTCTGTATCAAATAATCACACATAGCATGCTGGAAAAAAAATAAAATATCCTGTTAATAGTGATAGTAAATTTTTTTTTATATTCTGTAATATTATTCAATGACTTTGCAAGTCTCATATCCTGTAATTTCATTCAATGACTTGCAAGTCTCATATCATGTAATATTATTCAATGATTTTGCAAAGTTAACACTGAGGTTTTTACCACAATATAATATATCACATATATTAAAACATAAACTTTACACATAAGTATTTACGAGTTGCTTTCATTTATACATTTTTAAACTCATTCCAAAATGACTATACATATTCAAGCACGTAAATCAAAATACAGATGACATGTTTTCATGCTTGTGTGGAATGCAAGGAGAGAGAGTGATGAGGCTCGGCCAGTGACCTGTGCTCCATGTCTTTTATACGCTACTCAAAATGAGCTATCACTTTCCTTTATCTGAAAAATGATGCAAATTGATGAGTTGCGGCTCAGTGAGAATAACCATCAAATGAGCTCTGAAGTACCGAACAACTCATAGTAATAAATCACAAATCCAATACATACCATGTATTCCATTCTATTCATCAGTATCATATAAATATTAATGAAGTTGAAACATATAATCATTACTCTTTACATATGCAAATGCTTTGCTTATTTTATTTTGTTATGACCATGTTAAACATACATTGCCCCGAGTTTCCATGTGAACATTTGCCATGTGAATATTTGCATTTGCTAGTTAGCTTGATCATTTATTTCATTTGCACATTTGTTGGGCCATAGGCCTCTTCTTTTGCTTTACAATATCGATTAACTAGTCAAAGCGCCTTTTAAGTCCATATGCATATGCACTTGTACTTAAGCATTCATCAACCATTGTATCTTATCACATATAACATACATATACTGCATATATGCCTCATATTCCACGCATATACCTTGTATATACTATACATATACCATGTATATATATCACATATGTCAAACATATACCTCAAATATACCACAAGTATACCATTTGTATGTACCACAATGTCACAAATTATCCATCATCATATTATCAAGGACCAATCATGACAATCATATGAATCACATAGAAAGCAACATTCATTTGCACTAAAGAATTCAATTGATAATTAGACTCACCGTTCTCCTTTGATTCTGAACCTTACTTATTGTCTATCTTCTCCTTGTGGGTCTCCAATATGTTGTGAGCCTAATATAAAGACATAATCTATTAACTTATGATTAGGGAGACTTAATGTGGCTTAAACAAATTAATATGCATTGTTCATATCAATAGTTAAGATTTTTCCTATGAGGCAGTGTAATCTTATGGGACTGTTTAGCCTATAACATTTTCTATACTTGACCAATTAATCTGATTCTTGTTCCTAATTAAAACTAACATATAATTATATAACATTTCAAATTATAAGAAATATTTCACTGGTCTAGAAAAGAATTGGCTTCCGGACCAGTATGACTTCCAAAGGTCATAACATATTAAGCTGAAATTAGTACCAAATTTAGCTAAGAAATATACCTATAACTTTCATGTTTTGACAATTTATAGAATCTAGCTCTAAGGAGCTCAAATTAGCCAATGAAGTTGCTGGATCTACCTAGGGCACTCAGTAGGCAGTTCAAACCATGGAACAGTCATGGTTCCATTCACCATAACTCAAAATTTACAAGACATATGAACCTGAAATGTGGTATACATATATATAACACATATATCTACAATTGTTATGTTTTGAGATACTTCAAATATTGGCTTTATCATATTTAAAACTAACAAACACAGTAGCTAACTTACTTAGGGTTCACATCCGGACTAGTTTCAGTCCAAAGAGGATATCTCATCCTATACACCATATCTTGCAAACATATTTACATATCCATAAATATAAGACATAAAGGAACAACTTTTTTGTTTTAAGCTTTTTCAGATTCGATCTCTATGATCATCAAAACCATGACACAAAATACTTCCTATTAATAAACTCTAAACACCATAATCAAGCTTAACACAAAAATAAATGTTTACTCACCTATAATCACTCTTGGCTAATCTTGTTGCTACAATATTTGGAGTGAAAGAGGGAAGAAATGGTGGCTGGAACTTGAAAAGAAATGGAAGGAATGAAGCAAAGAAGAAGAAGAAGGTGAGGAAAGGAAATGAATATGGTAGCAGCCTAATAAGTTAAAGGGCACCACCATTTTCTTTGTTTCACCCATTCACTTTTCCTTTTCTTTTTTTTCTTTTTTTTTCTGACTTTTATTTTTATTTTTATTTTATTATTTTATTTTTTTCTAATTATTCTTATTATTATTACACAATTCAACACAATATGCAATTTAATCTTAATCTAGTCATTTTGTATACTTTAATTTGGTCACCTTATTTCATTTATTTTTAATACTTTTTATCCTCATTTAGATTATAAATACACATATGCGACTCGATACAATTGCAAAGTACTAGGAGACGTAGCTAGTGTGTGTCATGGACTTATTCCTGCGAAAATACATATGAAATGCACGTGTGCAATTGGTTTATATAAAAGATGCATATGTTCAAATGAAATGCATGTGGCTACGCATGTGGGGAAGGTCAAGGATGTTACAATTCTCCCCTCTTTTTAAAAATTTTTTCCTTGAAATTTAATACTTGGAAACAAGTGTGGATATTGCTTTTTCATATTTTCTTCTGTTTCCCATGTTGCCTCTTCTTATAAATGGTTACGCCATAATACCTTACCCAAAGGTATTTCTCGGTTTCTTAGCTGTTTAGTCTTGTATCCAATGATTTCTATTGGTTCCTCAACATAACTCATGTCCTCTGCAATCTCAATGGCATGATCTTTAAGTACATGTGTAGGATCTGACCTGTATCTTCTAAGCATGCTCACATGAAACACATTATGAATCTGAGCCATCTCTGGTGGTAACGCCAATCTATATGCCAGTGGACCAACCTTCTCAATAATTTCATAAGGCCCTATATACCTTGGGCTCAATTTACCCTTCTTGCCAAATCAGATTATCCCTTTCCATGGAGATACACGAAGAAATACCTTTTCACCCAACTCGTATTCCATTTTCTTTCTATGTTGATCAACATAACTTTTCTGTCTGTCTTGTGCTGCCTTTAGCTTATTCTTGACAATTTTGATTTTATCCACTGTATCTTGTACTATCTCTGGCCCTTCTAATGTACGTGCACCTTCTTCATCCCATATGATAGGGCTTCGGCACTTTCTGCCATACAATGCTTCATATGGTGCCATCTGGATACTGCTATGATACTGGTTGTTGTAAGCAAATTCAATCAATGTTATATATTCATCCCAAACACCTCTAAATTCCATAAAGCACGCCCTAAGCATTTCTTCCAATGTTTGTATAGTCCTTTCTGATTGTCCATCAGTCTGTGGGTGGAATGCAGTGATGAAATTCAATTTTGTTCCCTATGCATCTTGTAAACTCACCCAAAAATGTGAAGTAAACCGTGGATCTCTATAAGACACAATGGACACTGGAATTCCATGCAATCTGACTATCTCATTCACATATAATTTTGCCAAACTCTCGAGTGTACACCCCCATCTGATAGGTAGAAAATGTGCTGACTTAGTTAGTCTATCAATAATTACCCATACTGCATCATTTTTCCGTGGGGTTCTTGGCAATTCATAAACAAAATCCATTGTTATTCTTTCCCATTTCCATTCTAATATTGGCAATAGATGAAGTTTTCCAATTGGTGCCTAATGTTCAATTTTAATCTGCTGACATGTCAAACATTTGGAAACATATTCTTCCATGTCTTTCTTCATTCTTGGCCACTAGTAATGAGACCTTAAACTGTGATACATCTTAGTCATCCCCGGATGCATTGCATAAGGTGCATTGTGTACCTCTTCCATTATTTCCTGATGCAAGTTCTCAGTGTCTAGAATACATATGCGTGATTTTAACATCAGTGTATCATTCTGTAAATGAAACTCTGTACTATTTCCCTTCCTTATCATATCAACTTTCTCACATAATTGAGGATCTTTGTTCTATGCTTCTTTGATCCTCTTCTTTAGTATAGGTCTGACTTGAAGAGTAGCAATCAGTGATCCTCCATCATGTATATTTAATTCAACATTCATAGATCATAATTGAATCAAATATGGAAAAGAGGATACTTGCAAGTGAGCTACACTGCTACTAGCCTTCCTACTTAATGCATCTACTACTACATTGGCTTTCCATGGATGGTATTCAATTGTACAATCATAATCTTTTAACAACTCTAACCATCGTCTTTGCCTCATGTTTAATTATTTCTGAGTCCACAAATAATCCAAGCTTTTATGGTCTGTGAAGATCTGAAATGTCTCACCATACAGATAATGCCTCCGAATCTTCAATGCAAATGCAACTGCAGCCAATTCTAAATCATGCACTGGATATGAGATCTCATGTGATCTCAGTTGCCTAGATGCATAAGCTATCACCTTACCATGTTGCATTAATACACATCCCAAGCCTTGGTGAGAAGCATCACTATATAATGTAAACCCACCTGTACCTATAGGGATAGTTAACACTGGTGCTGAGGTTAGCCTGTGTTTTAGTTCATCGAAACTCTTTTAACATTCTGGAGTCCACTTGAAAGGCACATTCTTTCTCAACAATTTAATCAAAGGGCTGGCAATTAAGGAGAATCCATCAACAAATATGTGATAGTATCCGGCTAAACCTAGAAAACTACGTATTTCAGAAATATTTTTAAGAGCTTCCCAATTTACCATGGCCTCAATTTTCTTTGGATCAACCTCTATGCCCTTACACGACACCATATGTCTAAGAAATACCAAATGATCTAACCAGAATTAGCATTTACTCAATTTGGCATATAATTGTTTCTCCCTCAAAGTTTGCAACACAATTTTTAAATGTTGTTCATGTTCTCCCCTATTCTTTGAGTACACCAATATGTCATCAATAAATACTATCACAAACCTATCTAGATATAGTTGAAACACCTTATTCATTAATGCCATAAATGCAGCTGGAGCATTAGTAAACCCAAATGGGATTACTAAAAATTCATAATGTCCATACCTGGTTCGAAAGGCAGTCTTTGGAACATCTGCTTCTGCTACCTTCAGTTGGTAATAGCCTGATTTCAAATCAATCTTGGAGAATATTTGGGCTCCTTGCAACTGGTCAAACAAATCATCTGTTCTAGGCAACAGATATATGTTCTTCACTTTCATTTTATTCAGCTGCTTGTAATCGATGCACAATCTCATTGTTCCATCTTTCTTTTAAAGAAACAATACTGGAGCTCCCCATGGTGATACACTTGGTCTAATATACCCTTTGTCAAGTAACTCCTGCAATTGGGCCTTTAGTTCTTTCAACTCAACTAGGGTCATTCTGTAGGATGACCTTGTTATTGGTGCAGTTCCTGGTACTAGTTCAATAGTGAATTATATCTCTCTATCTGGTGGTAAACTAGGTAGATCATCTGAGAATACATCAGGAAATTCCCTTACCACTGGTATATTTTCAACCAAGCAATCAGCGGTTCTAGTATCAGTCACATATGCCAAATATGCTTCACATCCCCCTTTGAGCATTCGAAATGCTTTTACAGTTGAGACTAGACATGTAGGCACAAGTTTTCTTTCACCTAGAAATACTACCTTTGGCTGGTTTGGTGATTCCAAAATTACTTCCTTAGTAGAGAAAATTCATTGTTGCATGATGTCTAGTTAACCAGTCCATTCCCAATATCACATCAAATTCATATATTGGCAATAAAAATCAGATCTGCTATTAACTCAGCTCTATCAATGCATATCAAGCAATAATGACAGACATTATTCATATCTACTACTATTCCCAATGGAGTACTCATATTTATGTTAATCTTTAACATCCTCAACCTTCCCCACATGCATTTCATTTGAACATATGCATCTTCCATATAATCCAATTAAACACATGCATTTTATACATATTTTCTTAGGAACAAGTTCATGGCACGCACTAGCTACGTGTCCTAGTATTTGGCAATTGTATCGAGTCGCACGTGTGTACTTATAACCTAAATGAGGATAACAAAGCATTAGAAATAAATTGAATAAGGTGACTAAATTAAAGTAAGCAAAATGACTAGATTAAGATTAGTAAATATTTACATTATTAATTTAGTTAAATCGGGCCAAATGATTAAGTTGTATTATTGTGTGAATTAGTAGAATTATAAATATATGTAAATAATAATAATAATATAAACAAAATAAAATGAAATGAAACAAAAGGAAAATAAAATAAAAGAGAAGAGAAAAGAGAAGAGAAAAGAAAGGAGAAAAGAGAAGAAAAAAGAGAAGAGATGAAGATAAAAAGATAAAAAGACAAAAAACAAAAAGGTTGGCTTTATCTTCCTCCCCCATTTTTGCCTCCTTACTCCATCCCCTTTTCTTCTTCATCTTCCTCCATTCTAGAACTATATTCTTCCTTGTTTCACTTAGTTTTTGAGGCAAATTGATCCCTTGCAAGTTTGTTCTTGGTAAGTAATCAATTCTTATTGCTATAAGGTTGATTTGAGTTGCTAAGGTTTATTAATAGGTACTGAATTGCACCCCGATTTTGATATTAAGAGAAATTGATTTTGGAAACGTGTAAAACACAAAAGTTGTTCCTTTATGTCCTAGATTTATGGATATGTAAACTGTTTTGCATGATGTTGTGTATAGGAAGAGATATCTTCTCTCTACTAACACTGGTCAGGGTGTGAACCCTAGCCAAGTTAGCTATTGTGTTCTTTGGTTTTGAATTGTTAAAGCCATTATTTGAAGTATCTCAAAACATAAAAGTTGTAGATATATATGTTATGTATCGTATACCAAATTTCAGATTCATATGTTTTGTATAGTTTGAGTTATGGTGACTGGAACCATGACTGTTCCATGGTTTGAACTACCTACTAAGTGCCCTAGGCAGATCTAGCAATCTGTTTGGCTAATTTTAGCTCCATAGATCTAGATTCTATAACTTATCAAAACATGAAATTATAGGTATATGTATTAGCTAAATTGGGGTACTAATTTCAGCTTAATATGTTATGTATAGACTAAAATATGGCCTTTGGAAATCATACTGGTTTGGAAGCCAATTCTATTCTAGACCAGTGAAATGTTTCTTCTAATTTGAAGATCATAGAGACATAATTGATAAAATTTGTAAACATGAAAAATGTTCTCTTTGAACTCATATAAGTTTCTGTAACTTTTCATTAAAATAGGACCTATAGATTATAAGTTATGATGAACCAAAGTGGGTACCCTGAAACTGCCTAAAGGAAAAAAATAAGGTAGAAAATAAAATACAATTAGAAATTCCACCAAATATTGTACGATGATCCAATTGATCTGAAATTTTAACATGTTATATAATTATATGTTAATTTTAATTAGGAATAATAATTAGATTAATTGGTCAAGTATAGAAAATGTTATAGGCTAAACAGTCCCATAAGGTCACAATGCCTCATAAGAAAAATCTTAACTATTGATATGAACAATGAGCAGTATCTAGCAACACATCATGATAACTCAATTAACCAAAAAGTCCGATGTTTGACTTTTAACCATTCCATAGATAATTACTGTGCACTTCGTCCTTTCACCAAGCTATACCTTATTTGGTTTAGAGTATGGACTATGTGAACTCTCACTAGGCTGACTACATCACAACTATTCTAAATTATATTAGTTCTTGTCTATAATACTCATTACTCTATTAGATATATCCTTGAAGACCTTATTCAAGACATGTCCACCTTGCCTAAGAATATCTGAGTAATGATTCTATAAGAGGCCATGGGTATACTCTTCTTCTCTCATGAGTAGTGAATCCTTTATTAACTAGTTAACTACCTTCGAATACCTCATGTTATACCCAATCATCACCCTATGAGCAATTTCTGAGTGGAAACAAGGAATAAAGTCAGAGTATAGGATTCAGTATCTAAGATAATCTTGAGCACCTCAAGTCTAAGGATATTTGCACCATTGCTATAATGAGACTATCACTAACATTGAATAGATATCCATGTGATTGTCTCATAGTAGGTCATCCAATGTACTTAGCTACTCTAGCAAACATCCACATGTTAACTTTAAACATCTCATGTCTTCAACTTATGAGATCAGCTGCTTGACTTAGTCAAGGAGTATAACATGTGTTACTCTATCCGAATTAACAATGTCCTATCTTGTTAATCCTATGACTAAGGATCATTTAGGTATAAACATAATGACACATGATAGGAATCTCATCATCATGATCTCATCATGATTTCCTTCATGTTGTGTTACATACCAAACACTTACTTAAATAGTTTAAGATCTATATCAATTCATATGCAATGAATACCATATAATGAAAATGATTTTTATTAATAATAAATGAGTACATAAAATGCATAAGATGATTGCCATTAGGCACCATCTCCTTTATTTCCCAGATATTGAACCAAGAAGGGGGATTGAATTGGATATTAAAAATTTAACTTTTAAGTATGGAAAGAAAAGTTAAGTTTAGTAGGGATAGAAAGATATGACACAAGGATTTTTATAGAGGTTCAGGTGTTAACAAACCCTACTCCTCTCCCCAATCTCAATTGGGAGTTTCACTAACATTCTAAGTATTACAATGGAGTTTTGCAAGCTCACTCCCAACTATGGTGTTTCTAACAATGGATCACACCTAACCCAGAAATCCCTTGTGTTTTAATGGCTCACACAATAAACCAATTCCTTGTGTTTTGAAGGCTCACACAAATAACCTTTACAAGTGTTCTACTCTTAACTCCAAAATACCCAAACTCACTTGAGTAGATGATTACAGAGAGAAGCACTTACAAATCTATAATGCTCAGAGAATGATGACCAAAAAGATTTTCATAGAGAATAAATGTTTGTTTTAAAATATTAAATGCACAAATGGCTTACAACAAGATTTTGATTCGAAGTATTAGCTATTCTCTTATTCTGGAATCATAAATGACTTGCATTTATACTTCCATGGCGAATTATAGCCGTTTGATTGCATTTAATGCAGAAATAACCGTTGCACCAACTCTTATTTTCGCGCCTGACATGTTTCTCTTTCCTCTTTCACGATCGTGAGTATGATTGTCACGATCGTGACTGTTCTTCCAAGTCGTGACTTGGGTGGTGACTTTGGTTGTGAAGCATTCTGAAAGGATTTGAAGTGTTTGATCACGGGCGTGACATTATATCTTCACGGGCGTGAACAACCTTTCTAGCCGTGGTCTAAGTGGTGACTCTGATCGTGAAGCTCTTTGGAAGAATTTGTCATGTCTTCTCATGGGCGTGACTGATATGATCATTCACGCTTGCTATCATTCTTCATCACGGGCGTGAACATGCTATTTCTTCAATTTTTATCTTTTTAAGATTAGTCTTCCATTCTCTATTCTTGCTATCATATACCATACCATGTTCAATAAACTTGGAAAACAAGTATGTTAAATACATTATTGCTATTTTATTTGTTAGCATCAAAATGACAGAAATACCCCTCAAGATTCAACAATCTTCCCCTTTTTGATGGTGACAAATAATCTAGCATTATGTGCTTTTGAGAAGTATCCCCCTCAAAAGATGCTTGAGATAAAAAATTATTGAAGTGCAAGAATTGTAAAGAATGATGAAGTGTAGCATCAAAATATGCTTCCTAGTTTTAAGTATATGCAAGTTATATGCAAGGTATATCCAATGTATACCAAAAAACATTTTTCTTAAAGCAAGTTATATTTATGCCAAGTATATTTAAGGTGTATGAAGAGTATATCAAGTGCATATTCATTTTCATGTAACTTCCATTAAGGTATATGCAAAGTATACTTAAGGAAATTCATATATTTAAGGTATATGAAACTCATTTGCATATTCATTTGATTCAAAATAAGTATTCCTCTTAACTTTAAACAATATATTGCTAGGTTCTCCCCCTTTTGTCATCAACAAAAAGAATAACAAAAAGATAGAAAATAATGGAAAATAAAATCAAATATATTAATATAGAAAGAAAAACAAATACAAGAGTAATTGAAATTTTGAAAGGAAATGGAAATTCCTACAACAAACAAGCTAGAAAATAACACATCTAACATAAAGTCTAGCCGGACATCCTATCTCTAAGGTGAGCTATCCTATCTCTAAGGTGAGCTACTTCCTCCTCGAGGTTCTCCATGTGAGACTCCATGAAATCCTTGAGGTTCTCTAACCTCTCATCCATCGAAGCCTTCAATTGCTCAAACCGTGATGCCAAGAGGTCAGCCACTTGCTGAGCCAAGTTTGGTGTGGAGGCAGAGGATTGTCCCATTTTCTGCTCAACTTCTGGAGGTGCCACCTCAACTCGAACTCTTTTCCTTTGTTGGATTCCTTGGAGGACAACTTTGAAGTCATCTGAGTCATTTTCCTCCCAAATGATCTCACCAGCTGTGTTGGTGAAGCGGTAGTAGATGTTGTTCTCAAATACTATACGAACAGCCGCTCCCATTTTGATGAAAGACTCGACGTCTAGTTGGTCTCGAGGTTGTGCTGGTATGAGGTTGAAGTGGTATTCCTATAGCTTCAAATATCCTAGCTTGATGGCGATCTGAGTCACGTACCCACTAATCAGAATGTCTTCGGAGGGCTTGGTGGCAATTGAAAAAAGATGGTTTGCAAACCATCAAGATAAAGCCACTGTTAGGCCTCTTCAAGCCATCTCCAAGAGAAAGAGCTCTGACTACCTGATCGATCCATTGCTGTCTCCTCTAGCAAAAATGCTATAGGTTAGAAACCTATGCAAGTACTTATGGATTGGGATCGAAGGTGGGCGCTATTCGTCTTCTTGATGTCCCAACTGCAGTCAAGCCCGAAGTGAGTCCATGCCTAAGTGGCATAGAACTCCACTTCACTCTCATTCAGGATACCATCAGAGGGAAGGTTGAACATGTCTCCAAACTTTGTGGCAGAGAGGGTGTTCGGATGCTTGCAAATTTGGAATTTCACCATGTCGGTAGGAGAGACTTGCAGGGTGCTCAAGAATTCTAGAGTTGGTTCCCCCAGTGTTGGTTGATGGATATCAACGAAGTTTTTCAGATGATAAGCCTGAAGTTGTTCTGTCATGCTTGTCTTGAGGCCAAGTGTACAGATGGTTTGCCACTCAAATGATCGAGAGGAAAGGAGTGGTATTTTCTTGATAACTGAGTATCTAGGATGACAATGCTCCGGAATAATGTTTAGAAGGTAATCCGTGTACCTTGTTGGAGCATGAGACTTCTTTCTTATACCCTTGGAGGAACCAATTTCCATTTTGATAGAAAAAATGAACTTTTGAAGAGTGAAAAATTTGATAGAAATTTTGGAGTAAAACCTAAGGTGATGTGATTTCTGATGATGGAAATGGTTTTTAAAGATATTTATAGATGGAATGAGTTGCTAGGGGGCCGGAATCTTCAAAATAGTATTCAATGGTGATAAATGAGAGAAGTTGAGAGAAGTTGGAAAGTTGGAATGAGAGAAATAACGGCAGAAACATTTTATAGCCAACATATTCACGAGCGTAAAAACTAAGTCACGGGCATGAAATGTCGTGTTCACAGTTTGCTGAAGAGATGCTCTACCCGTGAAGAGAGAGGTGAAATTATTCACGGTTGTGAAAATTAAAGGTAACGAGCGTGAATGATGAACTATCACGGTGGTGATAGACGAGTCATGGGCATGAAGTACAATCTTCAATATTTGTTATCGTGAAACAGAACGTGACACAAAGCGTGAATGCTTCTGTAAGTTTTTGTTAGAAATGTTCACGGTCGTGAAAAATCATTACATGCATGAACAAAGGGTTTCACGGGGGTGACTAAAAAAGGTTATGGTCGTGAAACATAGTCTTCACTACCTTCAGCTGCGAAGCATGTCGTGAAGCAAGTCACGAAAGCTACTGGTTCTTTTAGCAATTTAGTTCATGGTCGTGAATATATGTCACGGGCCTGAATTGCCTAAAAATCTCATCAAATAAAATTAAGTCTAAAACAAGACTAAACCATTTCTAAGGAGCTTCTATCCTCTATACCATATATTTCCATCAAATTAGCTACCTTATTTCTAGTAAGATGAGACAAAAAACATAAGATTATCAATCAAGGTTTGACAATTTGGTAATCACAAAGTTAATCCATCAATCATACCAAGCTCTTTTCTTATGAAATTAAATCTTTCCTCATTTAGAGATTTAGTGAAGATATCTGCCAATTGATTGTCTGTGCTTATAAATTCCAATACAATATCTCCATATTGAACATGATCTCTATTAAAATGGTGTCTAATGTCAATATGCTTACTTTTAGAATGTTGAATGGGATTCTTAGATAGATTTATAGCACTTGTATTGTCACATCTAATAGGTATATGGTTCATACTATGACCATAATCCTTAAGTTGTTGTTTCATCCAAAGGATTTGTGTGCAACAACATCTTGCTGCCACATATTCCGCTTCAACGGTAGAAAGGGCAACTGAAACTTGTTTCTTGCTAAACCAAGAAACTAAGCATTCTCCAATAAAGTGACAAGTACCTAAGTACTTTTTCTATCTAAAAGACTTCCAGCGTAATCAGTATCTAAATATTCTATAATGTAAAAGGATGAGTTTCTAGGATACGATAAACCTAGAAGCAATAAGCCATGTAAATATTTTAGAATTCTTTTTACGACATTTAAATGAGACTCTTTTGGACACGATTGAAAGCAAGCACATAAGTATACACTGTACATTATGTCGGGTCTAGAGGCAGTAAGATATAAAAGTGATCCGATCATACCTCTATAGAGCTTTTCATTAATGTTCTTACCCTTTTCATCTTTGTCTAATTTTGTTGATGTGCTCATTGGAGTCTTGACATTCTTGCATCCTTCCATTCCAAATTTCTTAAGTAAGTCTTTGGCATATTTGGATTGGTTGATGAATATGCCCTCATTGCTTTGTTTTATTTGTAGACCGAGAAAATATTTTAGCTCACCCATCATACTCATTTTGAATTCCCTAGTCATACACTTAGAAAATTCTTGACAAAGCAATTCATTAGTAGACCCGAATATGATATCATCAATATAAATTTGAACAATCAGAATATCATGCTTAAGCTTTTTAATAAATAATGTAGTGTCAACATTCCCCTTTGTAAAGTTATTTTCTAAAAGCTTTTTAATAAATAATGTAGCTTTTTAATAAATAATGTAGTCTTTCATACTAAGCTCTTAGGGCTTGTTTCAAACCATATAAAACTTTTGAAAGTTTAAATACATGATTAGGAAAATCATAGCTTTCAAAACCTGGTGGTTGTTCTATATAAACTTCTTCTTCTATAAAACCATTTAAAAAGGCACTTTTTACATCCATTTGAAAGAGTTTGAAATTCATATGGCATGCATATGCTAAAAGTATTCTTATGGCTTCTAATCTAGCTACAAGAGCATAGGTCTCATCATGATCTATTCCTTCTTCCTGATTATACCATTTTGCAAGCAATCTAGCCTTATTCCTAGTTATTGAACCTTGGTCATCTAGTTTATTTCTAAACACCCATTTGCTACCTATAATTTGATGCTCCTTGGGTCTATGTACTAAGGTTCATACCTTACTTCTCTCAAATTGGTTGAGTTCCTCTTGCATGACAATCACTCAACTTTCATAATTAAGAACCTCATCAATATTTTTAGGCTCAATTTGAGAAACAAAAACAAGGTCAGAAACTAAATGTTTGAGATGAGATCTAGTACTTACTCCCCTTGTAGGATCACCAATGATTTGCTCTTTGGGGTGATCTTTTGTCAATCTCCATTCCTTCGGGAGCTCTTGCCTGTTTTCCTCTTGAGCTTGAGGTAGAGAATCATCTTGATGTGAATCTCATTGATCATTTTCTTCTCTTCCATTTTGAAGATCAAGTCTTTCCATTGTACCTACTACACCATCAAGAACACTACCTTTCACAAGATCAAGTCTACTAGATTCATTAAAAATAACATGCATAGATTCTTCAACAGTTAATGACTTTTTAGTAAATACTCTATATGCTTTACTAGTTATAGAGTATCCTAAAACGATACCCTTATCAAGTTTAGAGGCAAATTTTCCAAGGTTGTCCTTGGTATTCAATACGAAGCACTTGCATCTAAATACTCTAAAGTATGATATCAAGAGCTTTCTTCCATTCCATAGCTCAAATGAAGTTTTGTTTTAGAAGGGTTTTTTGAAAACTCGATTTCAAATATAACAAACAATATTTGTGGCTTTTTCCTAAAAGTAAGTTGGTAAACCATACTCATTGAGCATTGTTCTAGCCATTTCAATTAAAGTTCAATTTTTCCTTTCAACTACCCCATTTTGTTGAGGTGTCCTAGGAGATGAAAAATTCTGCGAAATGCCATGTTCAAGACAAAAGCTTTCAAAGTTTTCATTCTCAAATTCTTTTCCATGGTCACTTCTTATTTTTGTAATACAATACCCTTTTTCATTTTGAACTCTTTTAGCAAATTTTTGAAAGTTTCAAAGGCATTACTCTTTTGAGCTAAGAAAATTACCCAAGTAAAACTAGAATAATCATCTACGATGACAAAGGCATAGTGTTTACCTCATAAGCTTGCAATTCTAGTAGGTCCAAATAAATCTAGATGCATGAGTTGTAGAGGTTTTGAGGTACTTACTATGTTTTTGGATTTGAAGGATGACTTGTGTTGCTTCCCTCTTTGGCAAGGTTCACATGTCTTATCTTTTTCAAATTTGACTTTTGGCAGTCCCTTTACAAGCTCTCCTGTGCTGAGGCTTTGAATTAAATCTATGTTTGCATGACCAAGCCTTCTATGCCACAACCAAGATTCATCACTAGTAGTCACAAGACACTTAGAGGAATGATTAGATATTTTGTGTAAGTCTATTATGTAGGTATTTACATCTCTATTTCCGTTAAATATCTCTTGACCATCAATAGAGGTTACAAGGCATTTGTTGGAAGTAAAGGTTACTTTATTTCCTTTATCACATAATTGACTTACACTCAATAAGTTATGTTTCAAGCCATCAACAAGTAAGACATCTTTAATAAAAGTAGTACCATTAACACCAATAGACCCAATGCCAATTACCTTACCCTTAGCATTTTTTCCAAAGGTAACTTTACCTCCATCAATACTTTTGATTTCATTGAAAAGTTCTTTGTCTCCTGTCATATGCCTTGAGCATCCACTGTATACTAGCCAAGCATTTTTGTTTATTGTGGACTTGAGGCATACCTATAAAATCACAATTCAAGTATGGTTTTTAGGTACCCAAATGAGCTTGGGTCCTTAGGGGTTAGCATATGAAGGAACCCAATGAGCCTTCCTTATCCAATAATATTTATTTATGTGGCCAAATTTCATACAATAATTACACTGTTTAGGTCTAAAAATTCTTTTTGGTCTTACAATGCTTTTGAATGTCATACTTCTATTAGACTGAGTTTGAGAATAATGACATGCATAATCATGATTAATTGGTGCTTTTCTAGATGCATGCTTCATATGCATAAAGGCATGATTAGCCTTTTAAGGTTTCTTTCTCAAGCTTACCATTCCTTGATTATTCATCTTATGTATAGAAGATTTAGTGTATTTTGTGCATTTATTCCTCGGTGTTGTTCCAACAAATATGGAGATGTGAGGTTCACTTGACTTAACAAAAGTAATCTTGTGAGAAGATGATGATGTACCCTTAAATCCTAGACTATGTCTAATTAAGGGTGGTCTTTGAGACACAATGAGAGTATCTAAGCTCTCATTTCCTTTGTGAAATTTTGAAATGGATTTTCTAAGTTCCTCAACTTCATTTTTCAAAGTATTATTTTCTTTAAGCAAGGATTTAGTTGAGGGTCTTGAAATGACTTTTGAAGAGATTCATTAGATGACTTAAGCTTAAAGTTCTCCTTTTCTATAGCATCCATTTTGATTTTTAAATTAGAAATATTATTCATATAAGTATTGAATTTACTTCTATATTTTTCTAGTTCTAGAATCAATACTTATATTAGGCTTTGCTCATCATCATCATCTTCACTATTACTATCATTATCACTACTATCATTATTGAAAGAGTATGAGTGAAGTGATCTTACCTTATCCGAGACGTGATCCTCTATAGCCATGAAGCATAGGTTGACCTCTTCACTTTCATTGTCATCTTTTTCACTTGAAGAGCTTTCGTCGTCCCATGTGGCTTTGTGACCTTTCTTCCCATTGTCTCTTTAGTATTTGCTCTTGTGTTTCTTGAGCCTTGGAAATTCCGATTTAATATGCCCTTTCTTTCCACATTCATAGCACTTTACATCTTCTTTACTTCTTTGTGCATCATTAGAAGTCTGTTTGAGGTTTCTTTGCCTAAATTTTCTACAGTTTCTCATTCTTTTCTCAATGATTCTTTTCAGCCTTCTTGAGAGTATAACAATGTCCTCATTTGCATCATCACTCTTTTCTTCATCATCTTCAACTTCCTCTTGAGATTTTGAAGTATAGGCTTTTAGTGTTAGAGGCTTTCTTTTTTCTAGCTCTGCTTCAAGCTCTCTATCTGTTTTTACTACCATTTCATGTGTGAGAAGTTTGCTAATAAGCACATCAGTATTCATGATACTCATGTCTTCATTTGCCTCTTCTATACCGGTAACTCTTAAACCGTAATCTTTGAAAGGAAGACATCTCAAGATTTTGTTATTTACATCTTCTAAGCTTAGGTGCTTCCTAAGTTTTCTCATGCCATTTATGATGGCTCGAAGACGGTTGGTCATGTCAGTAATTGACTCATTGGATTTCATCTTGAAGAGCTCATACTCTGAAGTAAGAAGTTGAATCTTCTTGGATTTAACTTGCTTAGTTCCTTCATGATAGTTTTCCAATGTTTTCCACATGCTGTAAGCTGTTGGGCAGTGTTGTATTCTACCACATTCTTCAATGGATAATAAGCTTGAGAGAATTATCATTGCCTTCTTGTTTTTTAAGTTTTCTCTTCTTTGAGGCTCTGTCCAATCATCATTTGATAGGATTTCTTCTTCACCATCAACTCCTCTTCTAGTTGGTGGTGTCCATTCTTTTTGAACACTATCCCAGACTTCAATTCCTTAACTATCCAAATATGTCTCCATCCGAAACTTCCAAAGAGCATAATTTGCTCCATCAAAGTAAGGCTTGAGACTTTGGAATCGTTCATTGCCCATGTCTTGATCTTTACTAGCGTTGTTTAGGCTTCGATGCTAGACTTAGCTCTGATACCAATTGTTGTCTAGATATTGAACCAAGAAGGAGGGTTGAATTGGATATTAAAAATTTAACTTTTAAGTGTGGAAAGAAAAGTTAAGTTTAGTAGGGATAGAAAGATATGACACAAGGATTTTTATAGAGGTTCGGGTGTTAACAAGCCCTACTCCTCTCCCCAATCTCAATTGGGAGTTTCACAAACACTCTAAGTGTTACAATGGAGTTTCATAAGCTCACTCCCAACTATGGTGTTTCTAACAATGGATCACACCTAACCCAGAAATCTCTTGTTTTTTAATGGCTCACACAATAAACCAATTCCTTGTGTTTTGAAGGCTCACACAAATAACCCTTACAAGTATTCTACTCTTAACCCCAAAATACCCAAACTCACTTGAGTAGATGATTATAGAGAGAACCACTTACAAATCTATAATGTTCAGAGAATGATGAGAAAAAAGATTTTCACAGAGAATAAATGTTTGTTTTGAAAATATTAAATGCACAAATGGCTTACAACAAGATTTTGATTCGACGTATTAGCTATTCTCTTGTTCTGGAATCATAAATGACTTGCATTTATACTTCCATGGTGAATTATAGTCGTTTGATTGCATTTAATGCGGAAATAGCCATTGCACTAACTCTTATTTTCGCGCCTGACATATTTCTCTTTCCTATTTCATCAAAAATAAGATGAAAAGTCAAAAATGGAGAAAATGGAAACAAATGAATAGTAATTGGCCATAATTGGCCAAATTAAGGCAAAAAATAGTCGTTGGCCAACGGATGGGAAGCTGCAGGCACGCTGGGCCTGCTGTGGGCTGCTGTTGGGTAGCCCAGCTGGCCCGCCAGCCTACCTAGCCCGTGCAGGCCCGTGAGACTCCCGAACGATTTTTTCGTGCGATCTCATCGCAATCCATCCTAAAATAATTCTCTCATATTTTGGATCCTATCCAATACCATTTTACTCATTCTCTATATCTTCAATGCGTGTGACCCATTAGGTTCCCGATTATGTTGGCCACTTAAATTAATAATTAACTTAAGCAGGTCATAAGCGGTATCTAGAAACACATCATGACCCCTAATTGACCAGAAAGTCAGTGGTTTGACTAGAACCTTTCCATAGACAATTTCTATGCAATTGTTCCTTTCACCATTCTATACCCCATTTGGTTCAGAGTATGGACATCTGTCAACTCCCACTAGACTGACTACATCATGTCTAGTCCAAGTAATGTTAGTTCTTGTCCTTGAGGCTCATTACTCTATTAGATATGCCATTGAAGACTATCTTTATGACATTTCCACTCTGGCCAGAGATTCCTGAGTAATGACCACGACAAGAGGCCATGGGTATACACTCCTTCTATCAAGAGTGGTGAATCCTTTGTTGGTCATCCAATTACCTTCAAATACCTCAAGTTGTATCCAATCACCATCCTATGAGCTACCTCTCTGAGGCAACAAGGAATAGTGTCAAAATACATAATCAATATTCAAGATATCTGTAACATCCTTGACCTTCCCCACATGCATTTCATCAAACATAAGCATCTTGCATACAATTCAATTGAACACGTGCATTTCATACGTATTTTCATAGGAACAAATTCATGGCACGCACTAGCTATGTGTCCTAGTATTTGGCAATTATATCGAGTCACACGTGTATCCTTATAACCTAAATAAGGATAACAAAGTATTAGAAATGAATTGAATAAGGTGATTAAATTAAAGTAAGAAAAATGATTAGATTAAGATTAGTGAACATTTACATTGCTAATTTAGTTAAATCGGGTCAAATGATTAAGCTGTATCATTGTGTGAATTAGTGGAATTATAAATCTATGTAAATAATAATAATAATAATATAGACAAAATAAAATGAAAATGACATAAAAGAGAAATAGAAGAGAAGAGAAGAGAAAGGAGAAGAGAAAGGAGAAAAGAGATGAGAAAAGAGATGAGAAAAAGATAAAAAAGACAAAAACCAAAAGTTAGCTTTATCTTCCCATTTCTGCCTTCTTCTCCAGCCCGACTTCTTCTTTAATTTCCTCCATTTCAGACTTCAATGCTTCCTTGTTTCACCTAGTTTTTAAAGCTAATTGATCCCTTTCAAGGTTGTTCTTGGTAAGTAATCAATTCTTATTGCTATAGGGTTGATTTGAGTTGCTTAGGTTCAATATTAGGCACTGAATTGCACCCCGATTTTGATGTTAATAGAAATTGATTCTGGAAATGTGTAAAAAACAAAGGTTGTTCCTTTATGTCTTATATTTGTGGATGTATAAACATGTTTGCAAGATGTTATGTATAGGGAGAGATATGCTCTTCGTACTGAAATTGGTCAGGGTGTAAACCCTAACCAAGATAGCTACTGTGTGGTTTGATTGCGAATATGTTAAAGATCTTAATGGAAGTCTCTCAAAACAGAAAAGTTGTAGATATATGTGTCTCATATATGTCTACCAAGTTTCAGGTTCATAGGCCTTGTAAATTGTGAGTTATGGTGAATGGAACCATGACTGTTTCATGGTTTGAACTGCCTACTGAGTGCCCTGGGAAGATATAGTAAAATATTTGACTAATTGGAGCTTGTTAGAGATATATTATGTATATGATCCAAACATGAGAGTTATAGGTATATGTCTTAGCCAAAAGTTGGTACTAATGTCAACTTCATTGGTTATGTATAGACTAAGTTATGGCCTTTGGAAGCCATACTGGTCCGGAAGTCAATTCTATTCTGGACCAGTAAAATGTTTGGTATAATTAGAAGACCTTACAGACATAATTGGTAAAATTTGTAAACATGAAACATGTTCCATATGAACCCATATAATTGTCTGAAAGGTGTTAGTAAGATAGGACTTATAGATTATAAGTTATGATGAACTCAAATGAGTATCCTGAAACTGCATAAAGGCAGAAAACAAGGCAGAAAACAGAACACTCTTAGAAATTCCACCAAATATTGTATAATGCTCCAATTGGTCTAAAATTTGAATATGTTCTATAATTATATGTTATTTTTAATTAGGAACAAGAATCAGATTAATGGGTCAATTATAGAAAAAGGTATAGGCTAAACAGTCCCATAAGGTCACACTGCCTCATAGGAAAAATCTTAACTATTGACATGAACAATGCATATTAATTTGTTTAAGCCACATTAAGTCTCTCTAATCATGAGTTAATCAATTATGTTTTCATATTCGGCTCGCAACATATTAGAGACCCACAAAGAGTAGATAGACAATAAGTTAGGGGTCGGAATCAAAGGAGAACAGTAAGTCTAATTATTGATTGAATTCTTTAGTGCAAATGAATGTTGCTTGCTATGTGATTCATGTGCTTGTCATGATTGGTCCTCGATAATGTAATGATGGATAATTTGTGACATTGTGGTAGATATAAATGGTATACTTGTGGTATATTTGAGGTATATGTTTGAAAAATTTGATATATATACATGGTATATGTAACATCCTTGACCTTCCCCACATGCATTTCATTGAACATAAGCATCTTGCATACAATTCAATTGAACACGTGCATTTCATACGTATTTTCGTAGGAACAAGTTCATGGCACGCACTAGCTACGTGTCCTAATATTTGGCAATTATATCGAGTCACACGTGTATCCTTATAACCTAAATAAGGATAACAAAGTATTAGAAATGAATCGAAAAAGGTGACTAAATTAAAGTAAGAAAAATGATTAGATTAAGATTATTAAACATTTACATTGCTAATTTAGTTAAATCGGGTCAAATGATTAAGCTATATAATTGTGTGAATTAGTGGAATTATAAATCTATTTAAATAATAATAATAATATAGACAAAATAAAATGAAAATGACATAAAAGAGAAATATAAGAGAACAGAAGAAAAAGGAGAAGAGAAAGGAGAAAAGAGATGAGAAAAAGAGATGAGAAAAAGATAAAATGACAAAAAACAAGTTGGCTTTATCTTCATCTTTCTTTCCCCATTTCTGCCTTCTTCTCTAGCCCGACTTCTTCTTCAATTTCCTCCATTTCAGACTTCAATTCTTCCTTGTTTCACCTAGTGTTTGAAGCTAATTGATCCCTTTCAAGGTTGTTCTTGGTAAGTAATCTATTCTTATTGCTATAGGGTTGATTTGAGTAGCTTAGGTTCAATATTAGGCACTGAATTGCACCCCGATTTTGATGTTAATAGAAATTTATTCTGGAAATGTGTAAAACACAAAAGTTGTTCCTTTATATCTTAGATTTGTGGATATGTAAACTTTGTTGCAAGCGGTTATGTATAGGGAGAGATATGCTCTTCGTACTGAAACTGGTCAGGGTATGAACCCTAACCAAGTTAGCTACTGTGTGGTTTGATTTAGAATATGTTAAAGCCATTATATGAAGTCTCTCAAAACATAACATTTGTAGATATATGTGTTTGGTATCTGTCTACCAAATTTCAGGTTCATAGGTCTTGTAAATATTGCTTTATGGTGAATGGAACAATGACTGTTCCATGGTTTAAACTGCCTACTGAGTGCCCTGGGGAGATACAATAACTTGTTTGGCTAATTTGAGCTTGTTAGAACTCGATTCTGTAAATCATAAAAACATGAGAGTCATAGGTATATGTCTTAGCTAACATTTGGTACTAATGGAAACTTCATTGGTTATGTATAGGCTAATATATGGCCTTTGGAAGCCATACTGGTCCGGAAGTGAATTCTATTCTGGACCAGTAAAATGTTTGGTATAATTAGAAGATCATAGAGACATAATTAGTACAATTTTTTAAACATGAAAAAGGTTAAAAATGCATCCATATAAGTTTCTGTAAAGTTTCATTAAAATAGGACTTATATATTATAAGTTATGATGAACCCAAATGAGTATCCTGAAACTGCCTAAAGGCAGAAAACATAACACTGCTAGAAATTCCACCAAATATTGTACAATGATTCAATTGGTCTGAAATTTTAATATGTTCTATAATTATATGTTATTTTTAATTAGGAATAAGAATCATATTAATTGGTCAATTATAGAAAAATTTATAGGCTAAACAGTCCCATAAGGTCACACTGCCTCATAGGAAAAATCTTAACTATTGACATGAACAAGGCATATTAATTTGTTTAATCCACATTAAGTCTCTCTAATCATGAGTTAATCGATTATGTTTTCATATTAGGCTTGCAACATATTGGAGACCTATAAGGAGCGGATAGACAATAAGTTAGGGGTCGGAATCAATGAAGAACGGTGAGTCTAATTATCGATTGAATTCTTTAGTGCAAATGAATGTTGCTTGCTATGTGATTCATGTGATTGTAATGATTGGTCCTTGATAATGTAATTATGGATAATTTGTGACATTGTGGTACATATAAATGGTATACTTGTGGTATATTTGAGGTATATGTTTGACAAATGTGATATATATACATGGTATATGTATAGTATATGCAAGGTATATGCTTGACATATGAGGTATATATGGAATATATGTATGTTGTATATGATAAAGATGCAATGATTGATGAATGCTTAAATACAAGTGCATATGCATAGGCTAAAAAGGCATTGTGACTAGTTAATCGATATTGTAAAGCAAAAGAAGAGGCCTATGGCCCAACAAATGTGCAAATGAAACAAATGATCAAGCTAGCTAGCAAATTCAAATGCAAATGTTCACATGGAAACCCGGGACAATGTCTGTTTAACTTGGTCACAACAAAATGAAACAAGAAAAACATTTGCATACATAAAAAGTAATGATTATATGTTTCAACTTTATTGATACATATATGATGTTGATGAATGGAATGGATATATGGTATATATTGGATTTGTGATTTATTACTATAAGTTGTTTGGTACTTTAGAGCTCATTGGATGGTTATTCTCACTAAGCCGCAACTCATCAATTTGCATCATTTTTCAGGTAAATAAAAGTGATAGCTCATTTTGAGTAGCGTATAAAAGACATGTAGCACAGGTCACTGGTCGGGCCTCATCACTCTCTCTCCTTGCATTCCACACAAGCATGAAAACATGTCATCTGTATTTTGGACTTATATGCTTGAATATGTATTATCACTCTAGATTAGTTTTGAAATGTATAAATGGAAACAACCCATAATCCTTCGGATGTGAAGTATATGTTTTAATATATGTGATATATCGTATTTGTGGTTTTTAATGTTGACTTGAAAAGTCATTGAGTGATATTATAAGATATAAGACTTGTAAAGTCATTAGTTGATTTTACAGGATATGATATGAAAAAAAATTTTACTACTATTGTTAACAGGGTATTTTACCTTTCCAGTATGCTATGTATGATTACTTGGTTCAGGGATAGGTTATACTCAAGTGCATAAGGTGTGACGTTACATTTTTGGATGTGAATTTGATGTGATACTGGGAATGGACTGGTTAACTAGACATCATGCAATAGTGAATTGCTTTACTAAGGAAGTAATTTTGGAATCACCAAACCAGCCAAGGGTAGTATTTCTAGGTGAAAGAAAACTTGTGCCTACATGTCTAGTTTCAGCTGTAAAGGCATTTCGAATGATCAAAGGGGGATGTGAAGCATATTTGGCATATGTGACTGATACTAGAACCACTGATAGCTTGCTTGAAAATATACCAGTGGTAAGGGAATTTGCTGATGTATTCCCATATGATCTACCTGGTTTACCACCAGATAGAGAGATAGAATTTACTATTGAACTAGTACCAAGAACTGCACCAATATCAAGGTCACCCTACAGAATGGCCCTATTTGAGTTGAAAGAACTAAAGGTCCAATTGTAGGAGTTACTTGATAAAGGGTATATTAGACCTAGTGTATCACCATGGGGAGCTCTAGTGTTATTTGTTAAAAAGAAAGATGGAACAATGAGATTATGCATCGATTATAGGCAACTGAACAAAATGACGGTGAAGAACAAATATCCATTACCTAGAATAGATGATTTGTTTGACCAGTTGCAAGGAGCCCAAATATTCTCCAATATTGATTTGAAATCAGGCTATTACCAGCTGAAGGTAGCAAAAACGGATGTTCCAAAGACTGTCTTTCGAACCAGGTATGGACATTATGAATTTTTAGTAATGCCATTTGGATTGACTAATGCTCCAGCTGCATTTATGGCTTTAATGAATAAGGTGTTTCAACCATGTTTGGATAGGTTTGTGATAGTATTTATTGATGACATATTGGTGTACTCAAAGAATAGGGGAGAACATGAACAACATTTAAAAATTGTGTTGCAAACTTTGAGGGAGAAACAATTATATGCCAAATTGAGTAAATGCGAATTCTGGTTAGATCATTTGGTATTTCTTGGACATGTGGTGTCGTGTAAGGGCATAGAGGTTGACCCAAAGAAAATTGAGGCTATGGTAAATTGGGAAGCTCCTAAAAATATTTTAGAAATGCGTAGTTTTCTGGGTTTAGCCGGATACTACCGCAGATTTGTTGATGGATTCTCCTTAATTGCTAGCCCTTTGACTAAATTGTTGGGAAAGAATGTGCCTTTCAAGTGGACTCCAGAATGTCAAAGGAGTTTCGATGAACTAAAACACAGGCTAACCTCAGCACCAGTGTTAACCATCCCTACAGGTACAGGTGGGTTTACAGTATATAGTGATGCTTCTCACCAAGGCTTGGGATGTGTATTAATGCAACATGGTAAGGTGATAGCTTATGCATCTAGGCAATTGAGGCCACATGAGATCTCATATCCAGTACATGATTTAGAACTGGCTGCAGTCGTATTTGCATTGAAGATTTAGAGGCATTATCTGTATGGTGAGACATTCCAAATCTTCACAGACCATAAAAGCTTGGGTTATTTGCTGACACAAAAAGAATTAAACATGAGGCAGAGACGGTGGTTACAACTGTTGAAAGATTATGATTGTACAATTGAATACCATCCAGGGAAAGCCAATGTGGTAGCAGATGCATTGAGTAGAATGGCTAGTAGCAGTGTAGCTCACTTGCAAGTATCATCTTTTCCATATTTGATTCAATTACGATCTATGAATGTTGAATTAAATATACATGATGAAGGATCACTGATTGCTACTCTTTAAGTCACACCTATACTAAAGGAGAGGATCAAAGAAGCACAAAGCAAAGATTATGAATTATGTGAAAAAATTGATATGGTAAGGCAAGGAAATAATACAGAGTTTCATCTGCAGAATGATACACTGATGTTAAAATTACGCATATGTGTTCCATACACTGAGAACTTGCATCAAAAAATAATGGAAGAGGTACACAATGCACCGTATGCAATGCACCCAGGGATGACAAAGATGTATCACAGTTTAAGGCCTCATTACTGATGGCCAAGAATGAAGAAAGATATAGCAGAATATGTTTCCAAATGCTTGACACGTCAGCAGATTAAAATTGAACATCAGGCACCAGTTGGTAAACTACATCCATTGCCAGTGCCAGAATGGAAATGGGAAAGAATAACAATGGATTTTGTCTATTGATTGCCAAGAACTCCACGGACAAATGATGCAATATGGGTAATTATTGACAGATTAACCAAGTCAGCACATTTTCTACCTATCATTTGGGGCTGTACACTTGAGAGTTTGGCCAAATTATATGTGAATGAGATAGTTAGATTGCATGGCATTCCAGTGTCCATTGTGTCTGATAGAGATCCACGGTTTACTTCACATTTTTGGGTGAGTTTATAGAATGCATTGGGAACAAAATTGAACTTTAGCGTTGCATTCCACCCACAGACTGATGGACAATCAGATAGGACTATACAGACATTGGAAGAAATGCTTAGGGCATGTTCTATGGAATTAAGAGGTGCTTGGGATGAATATATAGCATTGATTGAATTTTCTTACAACAACCAGTATCATAGCAGTATCCAGATGACACCATATGAGGCATTGTATGGCAGAAAGTGCCGAAGCCCTATCATTTGGGATAAAAAATGTAACGTCACACCTTATGCACTTGAGTATAACCTATCCCTGTACCAAATAATCATACATAACATACTGGAAAGGTAAAATACCCTGTTAACAATAGTAGTAAAATTTTTTTTCATATCATATCCTGTAAAATCAACTAATGATTTTACAAGTCTTATATCCTATAATATCACTCAATGACTTTTCAAGTCAACATTAAAAACCACAAATATGATATATCACATATATTAAAACATATACCTCACATCCGAAGGATTACGGATTGTTTCCATTTATACATTTCAAAACTAATCTAGAGTGATAATACATATTCAAGCATATAAGTCCAAAATACAGATGACATGTTTTCATGCTTGTGTGGAATGCAAGGAGAGAGAGTGATGAGGCTCGGCTAGTGACCTGTGCTTCATGTCTTTTATACGCTACTCAAAATGAGCTATCACTTTCTTTACCTGAAAAATGATGCAAATTGATGAGTTGCGGCTTAGTGAGAATAACCATCCAATGAGCTCTAAAGTACCAAACAACTTATAGTAAGAAATCACAAATCCAATATATACCATATATCCATTCCATTCATCAACATCATATATGTATCAATAAAGTTGAAACATATAATCATTACTCTTTATGTATGCAAATGCTTTGCTTGTTTCATTTTGTTGTGACCAAGTTAAACAGACATTGCCCCGGGTTTCCATGTGAATATTTGCCATGTGAACATTTTCATTTGCATTTGCATTTGCTAGCTAGCTTGATCATTTGTTTCATTTGCACATTTGTTGGGCCATAGGCCTCTTCTTTTGCTTTACAATATCGATTAACTAGTCACAATGCCTTTTTAGCCCATATGCATATGCACTTCTATTTAAGCATTCATCAACCATTGTATCTTTATCATATACAACATACATATATTCCCTATATACCTCATATGTCAAGCATATACCTTGCATATGCTAATATTTCATAAATATAAATATTACCAGTGACTACTTCGGGAGCATCCACTGCCTCTTGTCTAGTCATAGCAAACACCCTGGCCTGAGTAGGAGGTCTAGAACTCTGACCTTCAAATCTGGTCACTCCTCTGCCCAGTGTACCAGTCCTGCCCCTGCCTCTTCCTCTGCCTTGTGTACCACTAGTAGGGTAGACCCTCAGTGCCTCAACAGGAGTCTCAAATACTCCTCTGCCTCTACTGGTCTCTGCTAGTTTGGCTCTATTTGGACAGTCTCTATACATGTGCTCCATCGATCCACAGAAATAACATGGTCCTGTGAGCTTTCTACATTCGCCCGTATGTTGTCTGCCACAATGACTACATGTGGGCCTTTGTTCAACATATTGGCTCTGCCCTCTGCCTGGGTAAGAGAAAGTCATTCCTCGACCTCTAGTGCAGTCATATATCTACCTCTTTTCCCCAACCTTCTGCTAGACTCACCAAAGAATTCACGTGATGGCCTTTTTATTTGTTGTTCCCCAGCTTCTTTCATTAACCGTTCAGCTCTGATTGCAGCAGCTCTGAGCCTAGCATAACTATCAAGATCAGTAGCTGTGATTCTATTTCTGATCTCATATTTGAGGCCCTCCTCAAACTTCCTGCATTTGTCTCTTTCAATAGAGACCATGAAGGTGGCATAATGGGAAAGTTTGTTAAATCGTATTTCATACTCCGCAATAGACATATTCCTCTGTTTCGGATTCAGGAATTCCTTCCTCTTCTCATCTTTATATGCTTCAGGCATGTAATTGTTCTGAAATTCCAGGAGAAAATCATTCCATGTCAACACCAGTGGTTGTGCATCACTGTCAGGGACTGTCTCCCACCATTCATAAGCATTTCCTTGCAGTAAGGATACTGCATAATCGAATTTCTCATCCGGGGTACATCTCATCATAATAAGTACCCTCTGTGTCCTTTTCAGCCATGTCTCAGCTTCTGCTGGGTCTGTTGTGCCATTGAAATCAGTTGCAAGGAGCCCAAATATTCTCCAAGATTGATCTGAAATCAGGTTATTACCAGCTGAAGGTAGCAGAAACGGATGTTCCAAAGACTGCCTTTCGAACCAGGTATGGGCATTATGAATTTTTAGTAATGCCATTTGGATTGACTAATGCTCCAGTTGCATTTATGGATTTAATGAATAAGGTGTTTCAACCATATTTGGATAGGTTTGTGATAGTATTTATTGATGACATATTGGTGTACTCAAAGAATAGGGGAGAACATGAACAACATTTAAAAATTGTGTTGCAAACTTTGAGGGAGAAACAATTATATGCAAAATTGAGTAAATGTGAATTCTGGTTAGATCATTTGGTGCTTCTTGGACATGTGGTGTCGTGTAAGGGCATAGAGGTTGACCCAAAGAAAATTGAGGCTATGGTAAATTGGGAAGCTCCTAAAAATGTTTCTGAAATGTGTAGTTTTTTGGGTTTAGCCGGATACTAACGCAGATTTGTTGATGGATTCTCCTTAATTGCTAGCCCTTTGACTAAATTCTTGAGAAATAATGTGCCTTTTAAGAAGACTTCTGAATGTCAAAGGAGTTTCGATGAACTAAAACACAGGCTAACCTCAGCACTAGTGTTAACCATCCCTACAGGTACAGGTGGGTTTACAGTATATAGTGATGCTTCTCACCAAGGCTTGGGATGTGTGTTGATGCAACATGGTAAGGTGATAGCTTATGCATCCAGACAACTGAGACCACATGAGATCTCATATCCAGTGCATGATTTAGAACTGGCTGCAGTCGTATTTGTATTGAAGATTTGGAGGCATTATCTGTATGGTGAGACATTCCAAATCTTCACAGACCATAAAAGCTTGGGTTATTTGCTGACACAGAAAGAATTAAACATGAGGCAGAGACGGTGGTTAGAGCTATCGAAAGATTACGACTGTACAATTGAATACCATCCAGGGAAAGCCAATGTGGTAGCAGATGCATTGAGTAGGAAGGCTAGTTGCAGTGTAGCTCACTTGCAATTATCCTCTTTTCCATATTTGATTCAATTACGATCTATGAATGTTGAATTAAATATACATGATGAAGGATCACTGATTGCTACTCTTCAAGTCAGACCTATACTAAAGGAGCGGATCAAAGAAGCACAAAGCAAAGATCCTAAATTGTGTGAGAAAATTGAATCAGTAAGGCAGGGAAACAGTAAAGATTTTCAATTGCAGGATGATGTACTGATGTTAAAATCACGTATATGTGTTCCAGACACTGAGAACTTGCGTCAGGAAATAATGGAAGAGGCACACAATGCACCGTATGCAATGCCCTCAGGGATGACAAAGATGTATCACAGTTTAAGGCCTCATTACTGGTGGCCAAGAATGAAGAAAGATATAGCAGAATATGTTTCCAAATGCTTGACATGTCAGCAGATTAAAATTGAACATCAGGCACCAGTTGGTAAACTACATCCATTGCCAGTGCCAGAATGGATATAGGAAAGAATAACGATGGATTTTGTGTATGGATTGCCAAGAACTCCACGGAAAAATGATGTAGTATGGGTAATTATTGACAGATTAACCAAGTCAGCACATTTTTTACCTATCAGATGGGGCTGTACACTTGAGAGTTTGGCCAAATTATATATGAATGAGATAGTCAGATTGCATAGCATTCCAGTGTCCATTGTGTCTGATAGAGATCCACGGTTTACTTCACGTTTTTGGGTGAGTTTACAGAATGCATTGGGAACAAAATTGAACTTTAGCACTGCATTCCACCCACAGACTGATGGACAATCAGAAAGGACTATATAGACATTGGAAGAAATTCTTAGGGCATGTTCTATGGAATTCAGAGGTGCTTGGGATGAATATATAGCATTAATTGAATTTGCTTACAATAACCAGTATCATAGCAGTATCCAGATGGCACCATATGAGGCATTGTATGGAAGAAAGTGCCGAAGCCTTATCATTTCGGATGAAAAAGGAGCACGTGCATTAGAAAGGCCAGAGATAGTGTAAAACACAGTGGATAAGATCAAGGTTGTTAAGAACAAGCTAAAGGCAGCACAGGATAGGCAGAAAAGTTATGTTGATCAGCATAGAAGGGAAATGGAATACGAGTTGGGTGAAAAGGTATTTCTTCGTGTGTCTCCATGGAAAGGGATAATTCGATTTGGCAAAAAAGGTAAATTGAGCACAAGGTATATAGGGCCTTATGAAATTCTTGAGAAGATTGGTCCACTGGCATATAGATTGGCGTTACCACCAGAGATGGCTCAAATACATAATGTGTTTCATGTGAGCATGCTTAGAAGATACAGGTTAGATCCTACAGATGTACTTAAAGATCAAGCCATTGAGATTGTAGAGGACATGAGTTATATTGAGGAACCAGTGCAAATCATTGGATAGAAGACTAAACAGCTAAGAAACCGAGAAATACCTTTGGTTAAAGTATTATGGCATAACCATTTACAAGAAGAGGCAACATGGGAAACAAAAGAAAATATAAAAAAGCAATATCCACACCTGTTTTCAGGTATTAATTTCGAGGAAGAAACTTTTAAAAGGAGGGGAGAATTGTAACATCCTTGACCTTCCCCACATGCGTTTCATCGAACATAAGCATCTTGCATACAATTCAATTGACACGTGCATTTCATACGTATTTTCGTAGGAACAAGTTCATGGCATGCACTAGCTATGAGAAAAAGATAAAAAGACAAAAACCAAAAGTTAGCTTTATCTTCCCATTTCTGCATTCTTCTCCAGCCCAACTTCTTCTTCAATTTTCTTCATTTCAGACTTCAATGCTTCCTTGTTTCACCTAGTTTTTAAAGCTAATTGATCCCTTTTAATTTTGCTCTTGGTAAGTAATCAATTCTTATTGCTATAGGGTTGATTTGAGTTGCTTAGGTTCAATATTAGGCACTGAATAGCACCCCGATTTTGATGTTAATAGAAATTGATTATGGAAATGTGTAAAACAAAAAGGTTGTTCCTTTATGTCTTATATTTGTGGATATGTAAACATGTTTGAAAGATGTTATGTATAGGGAGAGATATGCTCTTCGAACTAAAACTGGTTAGGGTATAAACCCTAACCAAGTTAGCTACTGTGTGGTTTGATTTTGAATAATGTAAACCCTTATTTGAAGTCTCTCAAAACATACAAGTTGTAGATATATGTGTTTTGTATCGGTCTACCAAATTTCAGGTTCATAGACCTTGTAAATTTTGAGATATGGTGAATGGAACCATGATTATTCCATAGATTGAACTGCCTACTGAGTGCCCTGGGAAGATACAGTAATTGTTTTGGCTAATTGGAGCTTGTTAGAGCTATATTCTGTAAATGATCAAAACATGTGCACTATAGATATATCCCTTAGCTAAATATTGGTACTAATTTCAACTTCATTGGTTATGTATAGACTAAGTTATGGCCTTTGGAAGCCATACTGGTCCGGAAGTCAATTCTATTCTGGACTAGTAAATTGTTTGGTATAATTAGAAGACCTTAGAGACATAATTGATACATTTTGTAAACATGAAACATGTTCCATATGAACCCATATAATTTTCTGTAAAGGTTCAGTAAAATAGGATTTATAGATTATAAGTTATGATGAACCCAAATGAGTACCCTGAAACTGCCTAAAGGCAGAAAACAAGGCAGAAAATATAACACTCTTAGAAATTCCACCAAATATTGTACAATGCTCCAATTGGTCTGAAATTTGAATATGTTTTATAATTATATATTATTTTTAATTAGAAACAAGAATCTGATTAATTGGTCAATTACTAAAAAAGTTATAGGCTAAACAGTCCCATAAGGTCACACTACCTCATCGGAAAAATCTTAACTATTGACATGAACAATGCATATTAATTTGTTTAAGCCACATTAAGTCTCTCTAATCATGAGTTAATCGATTATGTTTTCATATTCGGCTCGCAACATATTGGAGACCCACAAGGAGCTGATAGACAATAAGTTAGGGGCCGGAATCAAAGGAGAACGGTGAGTCTAATTATCGATTGAATTCTTTAGTGCAAATGAATATTGCTTGCTATGTGATTCATGTGATTGTCATGATTGGTCCTCGATAATGTAATGATGGATAATTTGTGACATTGTGGTACATATAAATGGTACACTTGTGGTATATTTGAGGTATATGTTTGACAAATGTGATATATATACATGGTATATGTATAGTATACACAAAGTATATGCTTGACATATGAGGTATATAAGGAATATATGTATGTTGTATATGATAAAGATGCAATGGTTGATGAATGCTTAAATAGAAGTGCATATGCATATGGGCTAAAAAGGCATTGTGACTAGTTAATCGATATTGTAAAGCAAAAGAAGAGGCCTATGGCCCAACAAATGTGCAAATGAAACAAATGATCAAGCTAGCTAGCAAATGCAAATGCAAATGAAAATGTTCACATGGCAAATATTCACATGGAAACCCGGGGCAATGTCTGTTTAACTTGGTCACAACAAAATGAAATAAGGAAAGCATTTGCATACATAAAGAGTAATGATTATATGTTTCAACTTTATTGATACTTATATGATACTGATGAATGGAATGGAATACATGGTATATATTGGAATTGTGATTTATGACTATGAGTTGTTTGGTACTTTAGAGCTCATTGGATGGTTATTCTCACTAAGCCGCAACTCATCAATTTGTATCATTTTTCAGGTAAAGAAAAGTGATAGCTCATTTTGAGTAGCGTATAAAAGACATGGAGCACAGGTCACTGGCCGAGCCTCATCACTCTCTCTCCTTGCATTCCACACAAGCATGAAAATATGTCATATATGTTTTGTATTTACGTGCTTGAATATGTATAGTCATTTTGGAATGAGTCTAAAAATGTATAAATGAAATCAACTGGAAAATACTTATGTGTAAAGTTTATGTTTTGATATATGTGATATATTATATTGTGGTGAATACCTCAGTGTTAACTTTGCAAAGTCAGTGAATAATATTATAGGATATGAAACTTGCAAAGTCATTGAATTATATTACAGGATATGAAAAAAAATTTTACTACTATTGTTAACAGGGTATTTTACCTTTCCAGTATGCCATGTATGATTACTTGATACAGGGATAGGTTATACTCAAATGCATAAGGTGTGACGTTACAATATCCTTGAGTACCTCAAGTCTAAGGATACTTGCACCATTGCTATGATGAGACTTTCATTGACATTTGAATAGATTATCCATATGATTGTCTCATAGTTAGTCATTCAATGTACTTAGCTACACTTAGCAAGCATCCACATGTTAACTCTAAACATCTCATATTTATAGATTATGAGATCTACTACTCGATCCAATCAAGGAGTGTAACATGTGCTAGTCTAACTGGATTAATAATGTCCCATCTCATTAATCCTATGACTAGGGATAATTTTGATACTAACATAATTTACACATGATAAGAATATCAATATCATGATCTCATCATGATTTCCTTCATGTTATGTTATGTATCAAGGACTTCATTAATTGATTTAAGATCACTTATCAATTCATATATCAAATGAACATCAAATTAATGAAAAAGCCTTTTATTAATCAAATAAATTTGTACAATAAGTGCTAAAGGTGATTGCCTTTAGAGCACTCCTCTAACACCTTGGTCTCTCTAGCTAGACTTTGAAATAGTTGTTTATCATAAGTTAAATCCGGTCTCAACTCGATGTCCTCTATTGAAACATTATTAGAAGGATCAGACCGATATGAGACGTGGAACACATCATGGATCTTGCTCAACTCTGGTGTTAGAGCAAACCTGTAAGCAACTGGTCCCACTTTCACAAGTACCTTATATTGCCCAATAAATCTCGGGCTCAATTTTCCTTTCTTCCTGAATCACAAAACCTTCTTCCATGGAGAGACGTTAAGAAAAACCTTGTCTCCCACTACATACTCGACATCCTTCCTCTTGAGATTTGTATAAGACTTCTATCTATCAGAGACTACCCTCAATCTTTCATGAATCACCCATACTTTTTCTTCGATCTCCTATACCAAGTCTAGCCCACTAGTCTTCTCTCATTGAGTTTTGTCTAGCACAAAGGTGTTTGACACTTTCTACCATATAGTGCCTCATACGGAGCCATTTTAATAATATACTGATAGTTATTTTTATAAGCAAATTCTATCGATGGAATATATTTATTCCAGCAACCCGTAAATTCAATTACACAACTCCTCATCATATCCTCCAGGATCTGTATGACCCTCTCTGATTGACCATCTGTCTGAGGATGAAAAGTTATACTAAAACTAAGGTTGGTACCTAAAGCTCTCTACAAACTACCCCAAAATTGAGAAGTAAACATAGAGTCCCTATCTGAAATAATAGAGAATAACACTTCATAAAGTCATACTATCTCATTGATATAGAGCTCTGCTAGTCTGTTCAAAGGAAAATTCCTCCTAATAGGCAATAAGTGAGTTAACTTCATAAGCATATCCATAATAACCCATATAACGTCCAATTTATAAGAAGTTACTGGCAACCCAATCATAAAATCTATTGTAATCCGCTCCCATTTCCATTCTAGCACAGCAATAGGTTGCAGTAACTCTGATGGTACTTAGTGTTCTACCTTGACCTGCTGACATGTCAAACATCTGGTAGTATACTATGTGATATCTCATTTCATACCTATCCACTAATACTTACTCTTTAGGTTGTTATACATTTGTGTGCTTCCAGGATGCATTAGTCTCATGTGCCTTCTGTAATATCTTATGTCTTATCTTAACAGTGTTGGGCATGCATAAACGGCCCTGATAATATGTTCCATCATCAAATTCAACTGTATACTTTGATCTCTTCTCCTTAGAGACTGACTTGACTATTTCAACGAATTTACTATGTTGAACCTTGAGGGGTATTTCCAGCATTTTGATGATAACAAATAAATTAGCAATAATGTATTAACAATGGTTGTGTTCTAAGTGTGTTAAATAGGAAATACTTTGATTAGAACATGAAGCAATATTGAAAGACAACCTTTTGAAGATAAAAATTGAAGAAATAGCAAGTCACGCCTATGACTACTAATGTCACTGTAATATCCGCTAATTTAGACACCGAGTCGCACGTATCGCGAAATTGACGCTATGACCGATCGTAGTTTAAATTTGGATTTTTTATCGAAATTAATCAAGTAATGACTAAATTAAATGATATATGTCTAATTAAGTGATTATAAAGTTTAAAAAAGTTGATTTACAATAAAGGACTAAATTGCAAAATTTGATAAGTTTTGGGGTCAAATTGCAAATTACCAAAAATTTGAGGATTTATGAGATTAATTACTAATCAACATATTAATTTTGGGGACATTTTAATAGGTTGGCCTGCTACTCAATGAGGAGGAGTAAGATTAGTGTTGATTAAGTAAAATGGGATGAAGATAGTCAACATGGTGGGTCCCACATGAAGACTTTTAGGTACCCTATTTAATGCTTTCTTTTCTTCTTCTTTTTCTCTTCATTTTCTGCCTTCTTCTCTCTCTTTTCTGCCAGTCACACCAGCCCATTTCCTCCATAGCCTATCTTGATTTCTAGAGAGAGAAAAGAAGAGAAGAGAGGGGAAGAACAAGAACAAGTGATCTTCATGGTCCATAACTCTTAAGGAAGGTGGAAAGAGAAAGAAAGAGGAAGAAAAATCAAGTTTGGTGGAGAGAGAAAATCTCTAAAGTTGTGATTTAGTGAAGAAAAGAGTAAGGTTAGAAGTGATTCTTCTTCTTCATCATCTTTTCTTAAAGAAGTTTGAATTTTGAACTCATCCAAGACTCATATGGAAAGAGAGAGAAATTAGGGTCTTGAGAAAATCAGATGATAATAATGATCTATGATGTTGTAGGAGTTCCAAGTGACAAGGAACAAACACTAAAGAGCAAAGGAAAAGAGAAAGCTACTTGGAAGAGTGAAGGAGAAAGATTAGGGTTTGTGCATAACTTAAAGCAATAGCCTATCTTTGTTTGAAATAATGCATGCTAAACATGATTTTAGATAAATGAATTTCAAGAATGATGATTTTGGAATGAAACCATAGGTTTAGATATGTATGAATGAGATCCTTGTGAGACATTGAATTAATGATACATGTTAGAAAATCTTGTATGATAAAGACATTTATATGTATTAGAAAGTAATAATTTCAGTAAAGAACCTTAGAAATACATGAAATAGAAATTTGGTATGATTTGGATGATATTAGAATGAATGAAAAGTGAATATGTAGATTTCCTGCTGAAAGTCATGGGCGTGACCATCGAGTCACGGGCGTGAACTTGATGGTTCATGGTTGTGACTGATTGTATCACGGTTGAGACTTCTGTGTGGAAATGGTACTATTCATTCCAGAAGTGTTCACGGTTGGGAATCACGGGCGTGAACTCATTCACGGGCATAAATGAGTATTCACGACCATGAATGCTTTTGGGCGATTCATTCCAGTAGCGTTCACAACTTAGGATTAGGGGCGTGAACTAATTCACAAGCATGAATTAGTAATCACGGTCGTGAATGCTCTATATTAGTAATTATGAATGTGGTTATGAAATGAAGAATTCACGTAAATAAATGAAAGTCATTGTCTCTCCAGGGAAATAAGAATGATTATATATATAAATATTGATGTGAGAACGTGTTATGTTATGATATAGAAAAAAGAATGTTGACATGGATGATATATGAAATCTGATATGGATGAAATACGTGAACTGATACGGATGATAAACATGAGAATATTGATGTATCTAGTTAAATAAATGAAAAAGATGTTATCCAGTATGTATGAGCATGATAATATGTTTGCAAAACAAGAGAATTGAGATGTTGATACATGAGAATATTGATGTGTCAAAATTGAGAATGATGATTATGTGATGTATAATATGAAGATGATGAAATGGATGTAAAATAAAAATTTAATAAAGATATATGATTGATTTGAAAATAGGAAGATGCCCATTATTCTACCTGCAGACTAGAATCGGGATAGATGACATGTCATTAAGGGGGCGAACGGTACCGTACTATATGAGATATTCCTCGATCAATGTGGCTTAAGCTCGGAGAGCGCCATTGATCTGAGAGGCTCGGTCAATGTAGCTTAAGCTCGGAGAGCGCCGTTAACTTGAGAAGCTCTGATGAGCACATATAAATTGAGGACAATGTGACTTAAGCTCGGAGAGCGCCCTTGGTCCGATTATTCATCTATGATGAAATTATACTCAATCAATCTGGCTTAAGCTCGGAGAGGGTGGCTATAGCTCTGGGAGCGCTCCTGATCCATAACCTGTATCCAGTCAGTCCAAATTTAGAGTGATGTGGGCAAGATAATGAAGATATGTCAGAAAATAAGAAAAGAAAAGAAAAAGAAAATGATGATGATATGAGATTGAGATATAGTAATAAAGAGATTAATAGAGTAACTTACCATCAAAGATAAATGAAATTAACATTGTATATGTGAGCATGATATTTATACTTGTATGAAATAGGAACATGTTGATAGAAATAGCATGCAAACATTTTAATGCATAAAATGATACATGTTAATGCTTGTTGCATGATATAATATATTGCCTTATTTATATGCACCACTAAGCTTAGAGCTTAGCATGGGAGTTTCCTTCCGTGCAGATATTTAAAGGTAGCTGAAGGTGGTATATAAAGCAAGTGGTGATCCTATTCAAATTAAAGCAGCCGATCTCGAAATAGTGGGTCACAAACTTTTGAACTCTTGTAATTTGTTTTCCGCATTATATATACTTATAAATTGTAAATTTGTTTTCAAAGTTTGTTAAATAGTAAATTGGTATTTATAAATACTATGTTATATAAATAAAATGTACATTATTTATTAAATAGAAAAAAATATATATAGCGATTTAAAGAAGTAAAGAAGTCAGGCAGTAGCGCCTCCGCATCCAGGCACGTGCGGTTTGGGTGAGGGGGTGTTACAATCACACCCGTGAATATAGCTGAGCGCCAACTTTCCACCATTCAAAGTTCACGGCCATGAAGGATCAAACCAACCGTGAATGATCAAACAAATTAGGCCCATGAAAGATAGTCACGCCCATGACCAAACATGTCAAATTCTTCTAGAGAGCTTCACGGCCAGAGTCACCACTTGGACCACGATTTGGAAGAATATTCACGCCTATGAAAGTATTCATCATGCCTGTGATCAAACACTTCCAATTCTTCCATAGAGTTTCACAGCGAGAGTCACCACTTGGCCCACGACTTGTAAGAACATTCACGCCCATGACACATATAATCACGCCCTTGAACGTGGACAAAGAAACATATCAGGTGAGAATTAAGAGTTGGTTCAACGGTTATTTTTGCAATAAATACACCCAAACGGCTATAATTCACAGAGGGGGTATAAATGCAAGTCATTTATGAATTCCAAAAAGAAGAACAACATTTATTTTCATCTTTAATCCTCTTGTAGCCTTGTGCATTAATTATTTCTCAACAGACCTCTATTCTTTGTGAAAACCTAATTGCTCATAAATTCTAAACCTTGTAGGTTGGTGAGTGTTTTCATTGTAATCAATTACTCAAAAGTGAGTTTGGGTATATTGGGTTAAGAGTGAAACACTTGTAAGGATTTATTGTGTGAGCCATAAAACATAAGGAATTGGTTTTTGTGTGAGCCATTGAAAAACACAAGGGAATATTTGGGTTAGGTGTTAGCCATTGAGAGAAACACCATAGTTGGGAGTGAGCTTGAAAAACTCCAATGTAACACTTAGTGTGTTAGTGAAGTACCCAATCAAGATTGGGGAGATAAATAAGGTTTGTTAATACCCGAACCTCTATAAATCTTATGTGTGATATCTCTCCTTCCTTCCTCTATTTTATTTATTATGCACTTTCAATTAAGCAAATTTTTATTTGCTAACCAATTCAACCCCCTTCTTGGTTCATTGTCTGGGCAACAATTGGTATTAGAGCTTGTCTAGCAACAAAGCCTAATAAGTGCTAGCAAAGATCAAGAAATGGCCAGTGTAGAATTTCAAAGTCTCAAGCCTTACTTTGATGGAGCAAAGACACTCATTGGAAATTTCGGATGGAGACATATCTTGATAGTGAAGGAATTGAAGTTTAGGATAGTGTTCGGAAATAATGGGTACCACCAACCAAGAGAGGAGTTGATGGTGAAAAAGAAATTCTTTCAAGAGATGATTGGATAGAGCCTCAACGAAGAGCTAATTTCAAAAACAAAAAAGCAATGACAATCCTCGCAAGCTCTTTATCTATTGAAGAATGTGGCAGTATCCAACATTATCCTACCACATATAGGATGTGGAAAACATTGGACAATTATCATGAAGGAAGCAAGCAAGTAAAATCCAAGAAAATTCAACTTCATACTTCAGAATATGAACTGTTCAAAATGAAATCCAATGAATCCATCACCGATATGACAAACCATCTTCTAGCCACCATCAATGGCATGAGAAAGCTTGGAAAGCAGTTGAGCTTGGAATATGTGAAAAAAAATTCTAAGAAGCCTACCTCTCAAAGACTATGGTTCAAGAGTTGCGGGTATAGAAGAGGCCAATGAAGACATAAGCATCATGCCTACCAATGTGCTTATTGGTAAACTTCTAACACTTGAGATGGTGGTAAAAAGAGATAGAGAACTTGAAGTCGAATTAGAAAAGAGAAAGCCTTTAGCACTCAAATCCTCTAATTCAAAATCTCAAGAAGTAATTGAAGATGATGAAGAAAAGAGTGATGATGAAAATGAGGACATTGTCATGCTCTCAAGAAGATTAAAAAGAATAATTGAAAATAGACGTGGCAATTCTCGAAACTTCAAACAAAGAACTCTCAGACACTCCCCAAATGACTCTCAAAGAAATAAAGAAGAGGTAAAGTGTTATGAATATGGGAAGAAAGGACATATCAAACCAAAATGTCCAAAACTCAAGAAACATAAGAAAAGATTTCAAAAAGATGATGGGAAGAAAGGTGACAAAGCCACATGGAATGACGAAAGTTCTTCAAGCAAAAAAGATGATAATGAAGGAGAAGAGGTCAACCTATGCTTCATGGCTTTAGAGAATTACTTCACGGATGAGGTAGGTCCTTCTTACTCATATTCTTTTAGTGATAATAATAGTTATAATAATAGTGATAGTGAAAATGATGATGATGAGTAGAGTTTAATAGAAGTGTTAAGTCTAAAATTAGAAAAATATAGAAGTAGACTTAAAACTTATAGAAATAATATTTTAGATTTAAAAATAAAATGGAAGTTTTACAAAAAGAGAATTTTGATTTTAAGGCTTCTAATGAAACTCTTCAAAAATCTTTATAAGAGTATTCCTCTAGGCCATTAACTAAATCTTTGCTTAAAGAAAACAACATTTTGAAAAATGAAGTTGATGAAGTTAGAAACTCAATTTCAAAGTTTCATAAAGGAAAAGAGAGTCTAGATACTCTCATAGTTTCTCAAAGACCACCTTTAATAAGACATGGTCTAGGATTTAATGAAACATCACCTTCATCTTACAAAAGTATATTTTTAAGTCTAGTGCACAACAAACCTCCACAATTGTGAAAATAGTCCCAAGGGCTAAGTTCATAGCACACACAAAACTCTCTATTCAAAAGAAGAATAGTCAAAGGTCATTTGGCTTAAGAGGAAAACCTCAAAAAGCCAATCATGCTTTTTTGTATAAAAGGCATACACCTAGAAAAGCACCTATTCATCATGCATGTGTATGTCATTGCACACAAACTCCTTCTAAAAGGATGTTGAGACCTAAAAGCATATCAAAACTGAAAAACATATATAGAGCTAAACAATGCAATTATTGCATGAAATTTGGTCATATCAACAAGCATTGTTGGATAAGGAAGACTCATTGGGAACCTTCAAGTGCTAACCCCCAAGGAGTCAAGTTCGTTTGGGTACTTAAAAACCAAACATGAATTGTGGTTTTATAGGTATGCCTCAAGTCCATTATAAAGGAAAATGTTTGGCTTGTGGATAGTGGATACTTAAGGCATATGACTGGGAACAAAGAACTCTTCAATCACATCAAAAGGATTGATGGTGGTAAGGTAACCTTTGGTATTAATAATACAACTTTTATTAAAAATGTTTTGCTTGTTGATGGTTTGAAACATGATTTGTTAAGTAATTCAATTATGTGATAAAGGAAACCAAGTTATCTTTATCTCAAATGAATGTCTTGTAACCTCTTGAAGTGGCCAAGAGATATTCAAAGGAGATAGAGATGTCAATACTAACCTTTCCTCTAAGTATCTTATGTCTATTAGTGATGAATCTTGGCTATGGCATAGAAGGCTTGGTCATGCAAGCATGGAATTAATCTTGGCTATGGTATAATATACTTACACAAATTCCAGCCTCATCACTCCTTTTCCCTCTATAAAACCCACTCAAAACTCTTTTTCTTCAAAAAATCACAAGTTTCTCAAGGGTTTCAACCTTTATTTTGGAAATTTCTTCTCTTCCTTTATTCAAAGCTATCAAAATGGAATTTGGTTCTTCTAAGGGAATTAGGAAAAAGTCACATGCTCTGAAACGCTACACCGATTACCTACTCAATGTCATTCCGGACCATTGCCATTAGCGCTATGTTGTTCTTAAGAAATGACCTCTAATCTCATCATGATCCTTTGAGTAAAGTTGTATCAAGACACTTGGTAGTGAAAGGAGCATGGTTGAACAATGACAGGCATGTCACCTCAGAGAGTTTATGGACATACATCATCCAACGCTAAGGGAACCGTCAAATTCTTAGCACGTTACATGTCTCACCCAATGGAACTGTAACGCCCGTCAATTTAGGCTTGGATAATTAACATATTTAATGATCATAATTAAAATTATTTGAGACTAAATTTGGAAATAAAATATAATAAAAATATTTATAAGTGAATTTTTATTAAGTTATGTGTGTTAAATAAAATAAATAGAAAGGTTGGGTAAGTTAATAATAATAAGATAAAAACTAAGGATTTAAGTGGATATTTGGCAAAAACAAGGGGGGACCTAATAGGGTATTTACCATGAGTATAAAAATGTTATTTTCTTTTTCTTCTTCCAAATTTCAGAACCCTAGCCTTCCTCCCACTCTTCCATACACAAATTCTCTCTTCTTTCACCCATTTTCTTCTTCCTCTCCTTCCTCTTCCTCTCCCCAAAAACTTAAAACAACTATAATAGCTTAAGGTTTGAAGAGGTTAAGACTTCATTGTGTTAAGGTTTAGATTTCATTGTGTCAAGTTTTGTACATATGAGCATATTTATTCCTTTGTGCATTTTATTTTCATTACAATTGTTGCCCAGATATTGAACCAAGAAGGGGGTTGAATTGGATATTAAAAATTTAACTTTTAAGTACGGAAAGAAAATTAAGTTTAGTAGGGATAGAAAAATATGACACAAGGATTTTATAGAGATTCAGGTGTTAACAAACCCTACTCATCTCTCCAATCTCAATCGGGAGTTTCACTAACACACTAAGTGTTACAATGGAGTTTTACAAGCTCACTCCCAACTATGGTGTTTCTAGCAATGACTCACACCTAACCCAGAAATCCCTTATGTTTTGATGGCTCACTCAATAAACAATTCCTTGTGTTTTATAGGCTTACATAAATAACCTTTACCTTGTGTTTTAAAGGCTCACACAAATAACCTTTTTTTGTGTTTTAGAGGCTCACACAACTAACCCTTACAGGTGTTCTACTCTTAACCCAGAAATACCCAAAACTCACTTGAGTAGACAATTATAGAGAGAAACACTTACAAATCCTTATTCCTCAATAAATGATGAGCAAAAAGATTTTCACAAAGAATAAATATCAAATGCACAAAATGGCTTACAACAAGATTTTGATTCAAAATATTAGCTATTCTCTTGTTCTCTTTGTTCTCTTCTTGTTTTGGATGCATAAATGACTTGCATTTATACTTCCATAGCAAATTATAGCTGTTAGAATGCATTTAATATGAAACTAGTTGTTGCAACTGCAACATTCAGTGATTTAGGCCCCGATTGCGCGTGACCGTAGTGGGGTCCACTGGTTCAATCGGAGTCTAAATTTAAACCCAAAAAAAATGACTAATAATAAGAGAAAATAATTAAGGGTATTATTATTTTGGAATTAAAAAGATTTGGGGTAGAATTAGAAAAAAATAAAACTTCATATGGACAAAATCAGTATTATGGCAATTGTTTGGGGAAAAAGTGTGAATATGGACGAAGATGTGGCAAATAAGAAATTTTTTAAAGTTTAAAATTTAATTAAAATTAATTTGTATTTTGGACCAATGGATGAAGAGCTTAAAGTAGTAATGGAACCACCAAATACTCACCTAAAAAAAAAAAGATAAATACCTCATTTTCTCCACCAATTAAAACCCATTTCCCTCATCTTCTCTCATCTCTTCACCGTCCACCATAGCTCTCCCAAAAATCTCCATTTCTCTTCAAATCAAGCTTGAAAAAGTGAGGAAAGAAATAAGTTTTGAGAGAGGAAAAATCAGAATTAAAAAGTTCTTACTACAAAGTAGAGTAAAGAAACAAGAAAGGAAGAAGAAAGAAGAGAAATGAAAGAGAAAAATTGAGGGGAAATTCGGCCAGCTTTGGAATGATCTTAAGGTGAGTTTATTCTTCTTAAATTCAACCTTTTTCCTTCCATTTGAGATCTATATTGATGATAGATGTGATTAGGTTTGGTAGATTGAGCTTATGTTGCAAGATTGGAAGTAGAAAATTTAAGTTTGTGATTAGTTGATGGAAGTGTAATTAAACTTTGAATTAATGATATTTGATGTTAGGTAATTATTTTATGGCTTAATAATTGAAGAAAATTAATGTTGAATGATGAATGAGGGGCTTCCATAGTTAAATAAATTTGGGGAAAATTGAAATTAACATAGAAACACCACAATTGGTGTTAGATTAAGGGTGAATTGAGTGTTTAATTGAAGAAAATAAATTGGGAACTAGGATATGATTTTTGGGCAGCCATGACATGTGAAGAAAGAAGTTTAACCTTAGTACATTTTAGCTCAATTAAGGTGTAAAACATATTAGGAGCATTAGAATATTATGTAGACATGAAAAGCATTGAAATTGAATGTTGGAATTGAGTTATGGTATGGTTGTGTAGGAAAAATAAGCGAACAAGTGAGAGGCCCTCAAGAGGGTGACAAAGGCAAGGAGAAAGCTAGCTAATAAGGGAAGAAAAAAAAAGGATTAATGGAAGAACCAAGGCTGATTAGGTATGTGCTTCATTGATAAAAATTTTGCATGTTGTTAATATGTATGGAATTATATGTTAAGGTTTGTTATGTTTGTGTTGTTGAGATGTTATGTGTTTTGTTGTGACTTTTGATATTATATATGGAAATGAGACCAAATGGTGTGAAATAATTGAGACATATGAATGTATTTGTAATTCTGGAAATTTTATTATTAAAATGAATGCAAATGATGAATGTGGTTGAAATATGGATTGATGCCAATTGATGGCTTGGGTACAGAATTCCAGGAACAACTCTGTCTATTTTGATGATAACTTGAGTTATGGAACTCCGTTTTGTATGTCCTTTATTGGAAATGAAAGATAAGACACAGGGCTTTAATTTTTATTTAGACTATAATATCAAATTATATCTAGATTTTTCCAGTTAAATACACGAAATTTAAACCTAGAATTTGTCTAGAAAAATTCTGGGCAGAAAATTTTGTGATGATGCAGTAGTGAATTAATCATAACTTTTGATAGAAAATTGGATTTACATGATTCGTGATGCATCTGAAAGCTAAGACAATAAGCTAAAAATGGTTAGAAGGCTAGAACTTCAAATTCGAATTACATATGGGCTAAATATGAAGCCCAAAAATAAGTCTGAAATCTGCCATAGGTAAAAACATACAATATTGGGCTTTTTGCATGTGTTGTTATAACTATATGTAATAATCCATGCAAATATTTACTTTGATGGTAATTATAAATGTTTAACAAATTATTTATGTATGAGATTTTATTTCAATAATAATGGAAATAAAGAACAAAAATAAATAAGCATAATTATGATAGTTAAATAATGTTGACATTTTTGAAATATAGTGAATTAATATAAAAATAGTTAAGCCCAAAAACACCTAGTCTAGAACTAGAATAGAGAATAGTTTGGCATGCCAATCAGGGGATTTAAGACACTCGGTGCCAAATATGAAAGCCGGTAATGACAATTTATAAATGCGTTCGGCGCAAAATTATTAACCCGGTAATGACAATTTATAAATGCGTTCGGCGCAAAATTATTAAGCCTGTAATGACATTATTATAAAAGTGCTCGGCGCTATATTATGAAAGCCGGGAATGGCAACCCCGTTATTCCTATTAGTTAGTTCAGTTGTAGGTGTTATGGGCACAAATAAATAAATAAATAAATAAATAAATAATAATAATAATAATAATAATAATAATAATAATAATAATAATAATAATAATAATAATATCGAAGTATGTGATTTTTTTTTATAAATGTTATATGAATTAAAGTTATTAGATATTGAGTATTTGCAGAAATTTATTGATTTTATATAATTCTTTATTTATGTCTTATTTATTAAATGGATAATTAATATGTGAGAAAATATATATGTATGTAAAATTTTTATCATTGAAGCACCACTAAGCTAGTAGCTTAGCGCGGGTGGTTTCCTCTCGCGCAGGTTTAGAAGGGTAGCCATAGAAAATAGACTGTCAGAAGAAGAAGGATACCCGAAGGAAAGCAGCAAAAAGATTTGGGTTTAATTTTCGGTATATGTCGTTAAAAACTTTGTAAATTAAAGTATCGTTTTTATTTCATATCATGTGTATTAAATATGTGAGTCACCATGTAAAAGAATATGATTTGAATGTAAATTAATGTACTTTATAAATAAATAAAATTTTTAATATTTGGGCTTGTATGAAATTTTATTTTAGTTTATGCAATATTTTCAAAAAAAAAATATTTACTTCACTTCATTAATTTTATAAAACAGTAAGACGGGTAATGCTCACTTACCTTGCTGAACTATAGTGGGGTAAGGGGGTGTTACAGCAACAGCCTTTATAATCGCGCCTGACATGTTTCTCTTTCATCTTTCACGGTCGTGACTATGTGTGTCACGGTCGTGACTGTTCTTCCAAGTCGTGACTTGAGTGGTGACCTCGCTGTGAAGCATTCTGGAAGGTTTTGAAGTGTTTGTTCATGGGCATGACATTTTATCTTCACGGGCGTGACATCCTTCCAAGCCGTGGTCCAAATGGGGCTTTGATCATGAAGCTCTTTGAAAGAATTTGTAATGTCTTCTCACGAGCGTGACTGAAATGTTCATTCACAGTTGCTATCATTCTTCATGGCCGTGAACTTTAAATGTTGGATTGTTGGTGTTAAGCTTCATCACGGGCGTGACATATAAGGTCACAGGCGTGAACATGCTATTTCTTCAATTTTATCCTTTTAAGATTAATCTTTCATTCTCCATTCTTGCTATCATATTTCATACCCTGTTCAATACAAGTATGTTAAATACATTATTGCTATTTTATTTGTTAGCATCCAAATGACGGAAATACCTCTCAAGGTTCAACAATCTCTCCCTTTTTGATGGTGACAAATAATCTAGCAATATGTGCTTTTGAGAAGTCTCCCCCTCAAAAGATGCTTAGGATAAAGAATGCAAGAATTGAAAAGAATGATGAAGTGTAGCATCAAAATATACTTTCTAGTTTTAAGTATATGCAAGTTATATGCAAAGTATATCCAATGTATACCAAAACTTTCTTTAAGGCTTAAAATATATTTAAGGTATATTCAGAGTATATCAAGTGCATATTCATTTATGTAACTTCCATCAAGGTATATGAAAAGTATACTTAAGATATATTCATCAAGGTATATGCAAAGTATACTTAAGATATATTTAAGGTGTATAAAGCTCATTTGCACACTTGCATATTCATTTTGATTCAAAATTAAGTATTGCACTTATCTTTAAACAATATATTGCTAGGTTCTCCCCCTTTTATTATCAACAAAAAGAATATCCAAAAGATAAAACATAATGGAAAACAAAAGCAAATATATCAATTAAGAAAGAAAAGTACATAAGAGATTAAAAATTCTGAAAGGAAATTAGAATTTCCTACAACAAACAAGCTAGAAACAAAAGATAACATCTAGCCTAACATCTAGTTGGACATCCTATCTCTAAGACAAGCAACTTCCACCTCGAGGCTATCCATGTGAGACTCCATAAAATCATTGAGGTTCTCTAACCTCTCATCCATCGAAGCCTGCAATTGCTCAAACTGTGGTGCTAAGAGGTCAACCACTTGCGGAGCCATGTTTGGTGTAGAGGCAGAGGATTGTCCGATTTCCTGCTCAACCTCTGGAGGTACGACCTAGAATTGAGCCCTCTTCCTCTACTGGATTCTTTAGAGGCCAGCTTTGAAGTCCTCCGAGTCATTGTCTTCCCAAATGATTTCACCAGTAGTGTTGGTGAAGCGGTAGTAGATGTTGTTCTTAAACACTATTCCAACAGTTGATCCCATCTTGATGAAGGACTCGATGTCCAGTCGGTCTCTAGGATGCCCTGGGATGAGGTTGAAGTGATGTTCATCCAGCTTTAAGTATCCGAGCTTCAAGGCAATATGAGTCACGTACCCACCAATCATAATGTACGTCTTTGCATCGATTACAGGCAGTTTAATAAGGTGACTATTAAGAATAAATACCCACTACCTAGAATTGATGACTTGTTTGACCAATTGAAAGGTGCAACCATATTTTTGAAGATAGATCTTCGATCGGGGTATCATCAACTGAAAATAAAAGAGTCAGATGTACCTAAGATGGCATTCAGGACTCGTTATGGTCATTATGAGTTCCTGGTTATGCCCTTTGGATTGACCAATGCACCGGCAGTTTTTATGGATCTAATGAATCGAGTGTTTAGGCCATATCTTGATCAATTTGTAGTAGTGTTTATTGATGACATCCTTATCTACTCTACAGACCGAGAAGAACATGATCAACATCTCAAAATAGTGCTACAAACATTAAGGGAGAAGCAGTTGTATGTAAAGCTATCTAAGTGCTAGTTTTGGCTTGAAGCAGTCAGTTTTCCGGGTCATGTAATTTCTACAGAAGGTATTCGGGTAGATCCTAGTAAAATTGAAGCTATTTTTAATTGGAAACCACCGCAAAATGTGACTAAAGTGAGGAGTTTCCTTGGATTAGCCGAATATTATATGAGATTCGTGAAGGGATTTTCATACTTAGTGACTTCTTTGACATGACTGCTACGAAAAGAGGTCCGTTTTGAGTGGACACACAAGTGTCAAGCAAGTTTTGATCGACTGAAGGCAATGTTGACTGAAGCACCAGTTTTGACTCAACCTACTCCAGGAAAAGATTTTATTGTGTACAGTGATGCTAGTCATAATGGTTTAGGTTATGCTCTTATGCAAGAAGGAAAGGTAATTGCTTACGCCTCAAAACAACTTGAGCCTCATGAGCTTAACTATCTGACACATGATTTGGAGTTAGCTGTGATAGTTTTTGCTCTTAAGATCTGGAGACATTATCTGTATGGGGAAAGATGTTATATCTATATAGATCACAAAAGTCTTAAGTACCTTCTCTCATAGAAAGAGTTGAATCTGAGACAAAGAAGATGGTTGGAGTTGATTAAAGATTATGACTGTGTGATTGACTACCAGTCAGGAAAATCTAATGTCGTTGTAGATGCACTAAGCAGGAAGATTTTAGCTGAGATGCGAATACAATCTACTTTGATGCAGAGAATCAAAGATGCTCAGAAGCAAGATGAAAAGTTAGTAGAGATAGACGAGGCAGTGAAAAAGAGAGAAAAGCTTGATTTTTCAATGACAGGGGATGGCACAGTATACTTCAAGAATAGGATTTGTGTTCCTAATGTAAAAGAGTTGAAGTCTGATATTTTTAAAGAAGCACATGAAACGGTATATACCATGCATCCAGGCGGGAACAAGATGTATCAAGATTTGAAAACTCAATATTGGTGGCCAGGGATGAAGAATGATATCATTGAATATGTTGCTAAATGTCTAACTTGTCAACAAGTGAAAGCGGAACACCAGTTGCCCACAGGATTGCTGCAACCAATACCGATTCCAGAATGGAAATGGGAAAGAATCACGATGGATTTTATGTCTGGGTTACCGATGACTCAGAGAAAGCATGCTGCAGTGTGGGTGATAGTGGATCGATTGACGAAGTCAACATACTTCTTACCAGTTAGAATGGACTACTCATTGAACAAGCTAGCCGAAATTTATGTAAGTGAGATAGTGAGATTGCATGGAGTGCCAATGTCCATCATATCTGATAGAGATCCCAGATTTAGTTCACAATTCTGGAAGAGTCTACAGCAAGCTTTGGGGACTCGACTCAATTTCAGCACAGCCTTTCATCCGTAGACGGATGGATAATCGAAGACAGTTATTCAGTTGCTAGAGGATATGATGAGAAGTTGTGTGCTTGAATTTGAAGGAAGTCGGGATAGATATCTACCTCTTATGGAGTTTTCCTACAACAACAACCATCAGACGAGCATAGGCATGGCTCCGTATGAGGCACTCTATGGAAGAAAATGCAGGACACCAGTTTGTTGGACCGAATTGAGTGAAAAGAAGTTGATAGGGCTAGAGTTAGTGCAACAAACAGAAGAAAAGGTTAGAATTATCCAAGAATGATTGAAAACAACTCAAGATTGACAGAAATCATATGCTGACCTTTAGAGGCGAGATATAGAGTATGCTGTGGGAGATAAAGTATTTCTCAAGGTTTCACCTTGGAAGAAAGTATTGAGATTCAGTAAAAAGGGAAAGTTAAGTCCGAGGTTCGTTGGTCCTTATGAGATTTTGGAAAGAATCGGACCAGTGGCATATCGATTAGCACTTCCACCAGAGTTAGATAAAATCCATAATGTTTTTTATATGTTGATGCTAAGGAGATATAGGTCTGATCTGAATCATGTCATACCAACTGAAGAGATAGAAGTGTAGGCTGACTTGACTTATGAAGAGGAACCGGTGGCTATATTAGCACGTGAAGAAAAAGTTTTACGAAACAAGAAAGTTCCATTAGTTAAAGTGCTATGGCAGAATCATGCTACTGAAGAAGCCACATGGGAGAATGAAGAAGTCATGAAGATGCAATCCTCAATTGTTCACAGAATTAACAGGTAAATTTCGAGGATGAAATTTATTTTAAGGGGGAGAGAATGTCATATCCGCTAATTTAGACCTAAGACACGCAAGTGGTTTAATCGACTCGTCGGTTTGACCGAAGTCTAAAATTGGATTTTTTATCAAAAAATAATGAGAATAATGGCAATTAAGTATGGAAAATATCTAATAAAGTGTTTAAAATATTTTGAGATGTTAAATTTCAGTAAAGGACTAAATTGAAAATTTTGAAAAGTTTAGGGGTCAATTTGTAATTTATCAAAAATTTGGGGATTATTTGGAATAATCATCAATTAAATGCATGAATTGGGACATAAAATAAATAAGGAGGCTGGCAACACCAAGTGCCAAATTTTAAGAAGGCAATTGACATGCATGAATGAGATATTCAATGTATATATGCTTAGATGTCCCATAATTGATTAAGTTTGTCATTTTCTCTTAATTGTCTCTCTTATTCCTTGTCACTTAAACATCTAGAAGACTTTTATCTTTCCCTCAAACAAGCCCACATTTCTTGAAGCATAACCCACCAAATGGCAAAGTTTAATAAGCTAATTAAGATACATGCATTTAACCTTAATGAAGGTTTCTAGATTGAGCTTAGGTGTCCCCCTATCTTAATAACTTTTGTCATCTTCTTCTTGATTGTTTCTTCTTCTTCCTTATCCATTTTTCATTGAGAAAAATTCTGCCTCTCAAATCAGCCCACGTTTTCCCTTATTCCTCCATAGCCAAAACATAGTTTTAGTGAAAGAAAGTGAGAAAAGAGAGAAAAAGTAAGGTAAAATCTCATTTTCATGCTTAAGAAAGCTTAAAAGAGTAAGAAGAAAGAGAGAGATTAGATTTATAAAGTTTTAATAATCTGTTTATGAACTTTAGGAACTCAAAGTGACAAGTATTTAGCTCAAAAGAGCAAAGGAAAGGAGAAAGAGAAGTAAAGAGAAAGAAAAGGAGAGGAAAAAAGAGGTTTGTGCATAACCTAAGGCAATAGCCTATTTTATTTTTTTTTTATTTGCATGATTTAATTATTTTGCATGTTGATGATTTTGAATTGATATTATTTTGTGATGAAAATCTTGGGGATACATGTTTGCTAGACTTAGGATTTAATTCGGTAAAAATTGAATGTGATTATCTTGTATGTTCCTTGCTGGAAATTGATGAGCAGTGTTCACTTAAACTATTATAACTTAATTTTTGGAACTCAGTTTTATATGTTTTTTATTGGGATTGATAGATAAGATATAGGTCTATAACTTTCATTTAGACTATAAAACCTGAATATGTTTGTAATTATCCAGAAAAATTCATAAAATTTGGACATAGAATCTGTCCAGAAATTTTGGGCAGAATTGTTAGTAATGAGCAGTAAGTACTTAAACTGTTATAAATTGCGTTATGAAGCTTGGATTTGTGTGTTCTTTGTTCGATTTGAAAGAAAAGACATAGGGATACAATTTGTATTTAGATCATAATATCTGAATATATCTGTAATTGTCCAAACCAATTCATAAAGTGCAGACTTAGAATCTGTCCAGAAAATTCTTGGCAGAATTATCAGTGACCAGTTAGTGTTAATATTATCATATCTTTTGATACAGAACTTAGAATTAAGTGATTCAACTTGAATATTCAATATAAGATCCCTATCTAAAATTTTTATGAATATCATGTAACTAAATTCGTTACGTAACGGGACCAAAAGTAAGGTCAAAGACAGAGAACAGAATCTGCCAGTGACAGGGCAACATGTGAATTGAGGAATGAAATGAGTAAAATGATGAGAACTTTGTTATATTATGTAAATATTATTTTAATTGAGTGATTATGTGATTATTTTGAGATATTACATGCATGAAAAGTATGAAATTAATTGTTATAAATTTTAATAAAATTGTATAAGCCTAGAACACCTAACTAGAACCAACTTAGGATAGTTTGGCATGCAAAATAGGAGGAGTATGATAAAAATGATTAATTCCATTAATGGTATGATTATCTAAGCCAGGTTTGGCACTGTTATTTATGTCAGGTATGATATTATTATTTACACCAAGTTTGGCACGGTTATCTATGTTGGGTTTGGCACTTATATGTGCACATCATATTGCCCGGGTGGCACTCCTAAGTGTCTGGATGGCAACTCCGTTATCCTATTCAGTGGTTCATAGGTGTCCTGGGTATAAATAAAAATATAAATAAAGAAGTTATGGAAATAAAAGAATTATTGAAAATAAAACTGGAATTATGAATTGTGACATGGATAGTAAAAATGGAATTATAAATTGTGGCATGGATAAAAAGAAGATTTAGTGTTATACAATAAGATGGTAATAAAATAAATAAGTATGAGATAAAATAATATAATTTGATGTCTATACATGCTAGAATACCATGATATGTATATTTCCATGAGAATATGATTAAGCATGAGTTGATATATGATAATGCATGATTGCATAAAATAGTTTATTGCCTTATCTATATGCACCACTAAGCCAATAGCTTAGCGTGGGAGTTTTCTCACACAGATTTAGTAAGGAATAAAAAGAAGATAGTAGATAAATCCAGTGGTGACCTAATCCAGTAAAGCAGCCGGTTGCACACATCGTGGGTTACACAACTTTTGTATATTATCTTATAAATTTTATTTTGTAGTATTTGTAAAATAAACAGTATGTTTTGTAAAGAACATGTTACTATATAAAAAGGTAGTTTAACTTTTATGTTATATTTCTTTTATAAATGCAAAGTAAATAAATAGTAAATCTTAGAAAAAAAATGTACGAATGATTTTGCTTTATATATAACTTATATAATGATATTTTAACCGATGAAGTCAGTGTAGCACACCCTTATTTGGGCAGGAGCTACTGGGGTAACTTATATAATGATATTTTAACTGATGAAGTCAGTGTAGCACACCCTCATTTGGGCACGAGCTGCTGCGGTGAGGGGGTGTTACATGAGTTGCAAAAGCAGCATGAGGTTATGGATGCGAATTCCTTAGTATACCATCTAAGAGAGCTTGTTGGTCAGCAAGCACATTTCGAAAGGTTCAAAACTTTGAGGTTGCTCTTCCACACTCAGATGGTTGAGGGGAAAACTCCAGTGCAATATGCATTGAAGATGAATGGCTATATTGAGAGGTTGGCCACCTTGGGATTTGTGATGGACCATGAATTAAGTATTGACTTAATTCTAACCAGTTTGTCTGATAGTTATTCACATTTTATGCTTAACTATAGGATGAACCAAATCTCTACCACTATTCCTGAGCTAATTAACTTGCTCAAAATAGCTGAGTCATCTATCAAGAAGGACAGTAAGATTGTGATGTTGGTGGACTCTTCAAGTTCTAAAAATAAAAACCTTAAGAAGAATAAGAAGTCCAAGAAGCCTAAGAGAGGCATGGCCAAGAAGAAGGTCAAGGAGATTGCTCTAATGGGGACATGCTTCAATTGTGGCAAGGATGGCCATTAGAAGAGAAACTACAAGGCTTACTTGAAGTCCTTGAAGAAGAAGGCATATGATGCCCCATCTACTTCAGGTATTTTTATCATTGAAATTAATACTGTTTCTGATAATAATATATGGGTATTAGATACCGGTTGTGGCTCACACATATGCACTGATATGCAGGGCCTAAGGAACAGTAGATAGCTCAATAAAAGAGAGTCAGGCCTACGCATTGGAAATGGAGCAAGGGTTGTTGCATTAACTATAGGAACATATTTATTAACCCTCCATAGTGGGCATATATTAAATTTGGATAATTGGTATTATGTACTTGCTTTGACTAAAAATATTATTTCTGTTTCAAGTATAAATAAAGATGGTTTCCTTTTAGCTTTTAGTAACAATTGTGGTTCTATTATTTTGATTAGAATTCTTTATGCTAGTGGTACATTATGCAATGGAATATACATATTAGATATGTCAAATCCAATTGTAAACATCAATGATAATAAGAGGCAAAAACAAGATATGTTGAAATCATCTTACTTGTGGCATTGTCGCCTTGGTCATATAAGTGAGAAACGCATGGCTAAGCTACATAAAAGTGGTAGTTTAGGGTCATTTGATTATGAATCATATGACACATATGAATCTTGCTTATTACGCAAGATGGCTAAATTACCCTTTAAGGGAAAGGGTGAACGTGCTAATGGACGTTTAGACTTAATACATTCAGATGTATTAAGTCCAATGTCTACACACGCCAGACATGGTTTCATCTACTTCAATACTTTTATCGATGACTACTCACGATATGGGTACATGTATCTTATGAGATTTAAATATGAAGCTTTTGAAAAGTTCAAAGAATTCATAAATGAAGTAGAGAAACAACTTGGCAAAATTATTAAAACACTTCGATCAGATCAAGGAGGTGAATGCTTGAGCCAAGAGTTTCTAGATTATCTTAGGGATAATGAGATTTTATCTCAATGGACTCCACCTTACATGCCACAACACAATGGTGTGGCTGAAAGAAGAAACTGAACCTTATTAGACATGGTAAGGTCTATTATGAGTTTTGCGGAACTGCCTAAATCCTTTTGGGGTTATACACTAGAGACCGCCATTTCTATATTAAATGGAGTTCCTTCAAAGTCAATTGATGTTACTCCATATGAGATATGGTATAACAAAAGGCCCACATTTTCTTACATGAGAATTTGGGGTTGTCCTGCTTATGTAAAGCGGACAATGTTAAATAAGCTAGAAGTTAAGTCTGACCGATGTTTATTTGTGGGATATCCAAAAGCATCATATGGATATCAATTTTACCACCCCTTGGAACAAAAGGTTTTTGTTTCAACACATGTTATATTTTAAGAGAGAGAATTCCTTCTAAAAGGAGATAGTGGGAGCAAAATTGAACTTGAGGTAGTTCAAGATGCTCAAACAAATGCTAATCAACTGCCTGAACCCGAGCTTGTTACTCATATAGATGATATAATAGCTCAACCTTCTGAAGCACAAGAGCTTCATAGGTCAAGTAGGATACGTACTGTTCTAGAGAGATATGGATTTCTCATTAGTGAACAGAACAACGTATTACTCATAGAAAATATGAGCCTACAACCTATGAAAAAGTTCTAAATAGTTCAGAATATGACAAATGGCTTCAAGCCATGAAGTCAGAAATGGATTCCATGTATGAAAACCAAGTATGCACTTTGGTTGACCCACCCGAAGGAATAAAGCCTATAGGGTGCAAGTGGGTTTTCAAAAAGAAATCTGAGATGGATGGTAATGTGATTACCTATAAAGCTAGACTTGTTGCTAAAGGTTATCGTCAAAGACAATGAATTGACTATGATGAAACTTTTAGCCCAGTAGCTAGACTTAAATCCATTAGGATACTCCTAGCCATTGCTACTCATTATGATTATGATATATGGCAAATGGATGTAAAGAAAATTTTCCTTAATGGAAATCTGACTGAGGATGTGTACATGACACAACCAGAAGGCTTCATATCCAAAGATGGTAAAAAGATATGTAAGCTTCAAAGATCCATTTATGGATTAAAGCAAGCATCCAGGAGTTGGAATATTCAGTTTGATGAGACAATCAAACAGTTTGGTTTCTTACAAAATTCAGATGAACTTTGTGTTTACAAGAAGGTTAGTAAGAGTGGAATCGTATTTCTTGTGTTATATCACTAGTACAAAAATGACTTATACGTGTCTATTATTTTGAACTTTATGTGTCTGTTAAATGACAAACGCCTATGAAGAAGACGTATATGAGTTGGATTTTAGACGTCTGTCAAAATGATAGACACATATAATTATTTTATGCATTTGTTAAATATAATGACAGACGCATAAAGTATATTTTAAAAGAATGACTATAGACGTCTGTTGTTACAAAACAGCAAACACCTAAAGTCAATTTTTTAAAAAACAATTCATTATAGGCGTCTATTGTTATAAAATAGCAGACACCTATAGTCGTTTTTTTTTTAAAATTCACTATAGGTGTCTGTTATTATAAAATAGCAGACACCTATACTTAATTTTTTTTAAATATTATAAATTGACAAATATACAGCAAATCATAAAAATTACTTAAACGTATAAAAAAACTAATTGTACAACAAAAAAAACAACTACTAAATGAAAAAAACTACAACATAAAATTAACAAAAATAAAATACACAAAAAATAAAAAAGATAAATAAACTTCTTTGCATAAAAAAAAAGTAAAAGATCAAGTACCAATAGTAATAAGGTGGAGAACATATAACTATTTGGCTAATTGATGGTGAAAATTAGCTTTAACATGTGCAGAACCAACTTGTTTTCTCCTTACCAAATGCCTTAGACAATCTCTCAATGCATGAAACCCACTTTCATTTTATAAATCAATAAAAAAATATTTTCTGTCATCGTCATGGCTACGACATGGAGCCTCAAATTTGAACATGTTAGCTGAAAAATGGAGGCTAAAATTTGAACATGGTAGCAAAAAAATGTAGAAAAAAAGCTAAAGAGAAAAAAAAAAAAAGAATACCTTTTCCATGCGTATCTTTAGCCACCAACGAACAATGTAGCTCTTGTCATTATCGTCGCCACTAAGACAGGTCCAAAATTGATGCGATGAAGGTATAACAAGCCAACTTTATGTTGAGAGCTGAAGATGGAGATGGTTGGCGCATACAACTAGGTTTCAAGCTCTAAAGTAAAAGAAATAGATATATACAGTTGGGTTTCAAATAAAAGACACAGAGAAAAATGGTGCTTTTTGGTTTTAAAAAATGAACTATAGATGTCTATCTTTACTCGTGACAGACACCTATTGTACACTGATATGCGTCTATTTTTATTAAAGCCAGACGCATATGAGTGCAGAGATATTATGCTTCTGTCCTTTTTAAAGACATACACCGAAAGTAGAAGGTGTATGTGTTTGTTTTTTATTAAGACAGACACCTAAAGTACAAGTTGAATTTTACATGTCTGTCATTTAGATTAACAGATGTATATACCAATAAAAATATTTTTCAATAATTAATTCAAAAAAATTATTGTTTATTAATAAACAATAGGTGTTTGTTGTTTGTTAAGACAAACACTAAAAGTACATCATATGTGTCTATTTTTTATTAAGACAGAGGCCTAAAATACAAGTTGAATTTTATATGTGTGTCGTTTATATTAACAGACACATATGCTTTTTCATTTTATCATATATTTACAAAAATGTCACCGCTTCTATTTTATGTGTCTAGTATTTTTACAACAGACACATATAATCTTCGCTTAAAGGTATTTTTGTACTAGTGTATATATATGACATATTGTTAATGGGAAATGACGTCTCAGCCTTACAATCAATCAAAATTTGGTTATCCAAGAATTTCACTATGAAAGACCTTGGTGAAGCAGTCTATATTTTGGGGATAAAGATCTATAGAGATAGATCTACAAGATTGCTTGGTCTTTCACTGTTTACATGCATAGATAAGATGCTAAGAGCTGTCCAAGAGGGAATATATTCCTATGACCCATGGGATTACTCTCTCAAAGTCTTTGTGTCCAAAGACACAAGATGATAGGACATACATGAGTTTGATTCCATATGCATCTGCTATAGGATCAATCATGTAAGCTATGATATGTAAAAAACCTGATGTATCATATGCTCAGAGTGTCACAAGCAGATACCAATTGGACCCTGCTGAGGTTCATTAGGTGGCTGTCAAGAATATCCTTAAGTACTTAAGAAGAATTAGGGATGTATTCTTGGTATATGGAGATATAGATCTTATTGTGAACAGGTATACCGATGCCAGCTTCCAATCTGACAAGGATGACTCAAAATCTCAGTTAGGTTATATATTCACACTAAATGGTGGAGCAGTTAGTTGGAAAAGTTCCAAACAAGAAACTACTGCTGATTCCACAATTGAAGCATAATACATTGTAGATTCTAAAGCAGCAAAGGAAGCAGTTTGGATAAACAAATTCATCACAGAACTTGTATTGTGATAAAAATGGAGCCATTGCGCAAGCAAATGAGCCACGGTCTCATCAAAGATCCAAACATGTACTTAGAAGATACCATTTGATTAAAGAAATCATTAGTAGGAATGATGTAAAGATAGAAAAAGTGCCCACTAATTAGAATATTTCTAATCTTTTAACTAAGCCACTTCCCCAAAAGAGATATGATTCTCATGTACTCGTCTATAGAATTAAATACAAAGGCGATTGGCTTTAGTACAAGTGGGAGCTTGTTAGAGGAGTGCTCTAAAGGCAATCACCTTTAGCACTTATTGTACAAATTTATTTTATTAATAAAAAGACGTTTTCATTAATTTGATGTTCATTTGATATATGAATTGATAAGTGATCTTAAATCAATTAATGAAGTCCTTGATACATAACATAGCATGAATGAAATCATGATGAGATCGTGATATTGAGATTCTTATCATTTGTAATTATATTAGTATCAAAATTATTCCTAGTCATTGGATTAATGAGACAGGACATTATTAATCCGGATAGACTAGGACATGTTACACTCCTTGATTGAATCAAGCAGTGGATCTCATAATTTATAAACATGAGATGTTTAGAGTTAACATATGGATGCTTGCTAAGTGTAGATAAGTACATTGGATATAAGTGTAGCTAAGTACATTGGATGACCAACTATGAGACAATCGTATGGATAATCTATTCAAATGTGAATGATAGTCTCATCATAGCAATGGTGCAAGTATCCTTAGATTTGAGGTACTCAAGGATATCTTGAATATTGATTATGTATTTTGACACTATTCCTTGTTACCTCAGGGAGGTTGCTCATAGGATGGTGATTGGATATAGCTTGAGGTATTCGAAGGTAATTGGGTAACCAACAAAGGATTCACCACTCCTGATAGAAGGAGTGCATACCCATGGCCTCTTGTTGTGGTCGTTACTCGGGAATCTCTGGCCGGAGTGGAAATGTCATAAAGATAGTCTTCAATGACATATCTAATAGAATAATAAGTCTCAAGGACAAGAACTAACATTGCTTAGACTAGACATGATGTAGTCCATCTAATAGGAGTTGAAACATGTCCATACACTGAACCAAGTGGGGTATAGAATGGTGAAAGGAATAATTGCATGGAAATTTTCTATGGAAAGGTTTGTAGTCAAACCACTGACTTTCCGACTAATTGGGGGTCATGATGACTTGTTTGATACCGCTCATGACTTGCTTAAATTAATTGTTAATTTAAGTGGCCAACATAACCGGGAACCTAATGGTTCACATACTTTGAAGATATGGAGAATGAGTAAAATAGTGTTGGATATGATCCAAAATATGAGAGAATTGTTTCAGGATGGATCGCGATGAGATCGCACGAAAAAAAATCATTCGGGAGGGTCATAGCCTACACGGCGTAGGCAGTAGGCCCACCGCGATGCTACCTTCCTCCCGTTGGCCAATGGCAGATTTTGGCCTTAATTAGGCCAATTATGGCCAATTACTATTCATGCATTTCCCTTTTCTCAATTTTTGATTTTTCATCTTTTCTTTGAATTTGATTCAAATAAAAAAGACATCAAATGGCAGAAAATAGACATCAAAATATTTTTTTGTGAAAAAAATATTTTTAAAACAACAAAAATTCTCTCAAGAACACATTAAAAGCTAGCACTTTGAATTTGTTCAAACCATTTCTTTTGATAGTTTCTTCTTCATTGTTCGCATGGATTATCATTAGAGACATCCTAATGTGGATTGTGTGGTTTGCTACAATCCAACAAAGTGAATTTGAAGAATAAATAAGAAATTACAAGGTATAATTTCTAACCTTTATATTTATATAAATTAGTTTTAATGGCACAAGTATGATCTTTTGTTTCAGGTTTTGAAAATATTATTTCTCATTGTGTTTATGAATATGATTCATTCTTCAAAACCCAACAGTGAATCCTTTATTGACTACTCAACAAACTTCGAATATCTCATGCTATACCTAATCACCACCTTATGAACAACCTCAAGAGGCAACAAGGAATGGAGTCAAGATATAGGATTTAGTATCCAAGATAAGCTTAAGTACCTCAAGTCTAAGGATACTTGCACCATTGCTATGATAAAACTACCACTGACATTGATTAGATATCCATGTGATTTTCTCATAGCAGGTCGTCCAATATACTTGGCTACTCTAGTAAGCATCCACATGTTAGCTCTAAATATCTCATGTCTTCAGCTTATGAGATCAATTACTTGACCTAGTCAAGGAGTATAACATGTGCTAGTCTATCTGGATTAACAATGTCCTATCTTGTTAATCCTATGATTGGAGATTATTTAGGTATAAACACAATTACACATGATAGAAATCTCATCATCATGATCTCATCATGAATTCTTTCATGTTGTGTTACATACCAAAGACTTCATTAATTGTGTCATATCTACTCATTTAGACCTAAGTCACGCGAACTCGTCGGTTTGACCGAAGTCTAAATTTGGATTTTTATTGAAAAATAATTAAAATAATAGCAATTAAGTATGGAAAATATCTAATAAAGTATTTAAAATATTTAAAGATATTAAATTTTAGTAAATGACTAAATTGCAAATTTTGAAAAGTTTAGGGGTTAATTTGCAATTTATCAAAAATTGGAGGGATAATTGGGATAACCATCAATTAAATATATGAATTGGGACATAAAATGCATATGGAGGCTAGCCACACTAAGTGGCAAATTTTAAGAAGTCAATTGACATGCATGAATTGGAAATTAATGAAGACATCTAGAATATGCTTAGGTGTCTCCATTAATTAAGTAATTTAGTCACTTTGCTCTTAATTGCTTATCTTTTCTTCATTATCACTCTTGATCTAGAATTTTCTATCTTTTAATTGTCTTCCACATTTCTTGAAGCACAACACACCAAATGGCATACAACAATTAGCCAAGTGAGGTGCATGAATTAAACATTAATGAGAGCTTCTAGATTGAGCTTAAGTGTCCCACCATCTTAATAAATTTTGTCATTTTCTTCTTGATATTTTCTTCTTCTTCCTTATCCCTTATGCATTGAGAATTTCTTTCTTCCTAAGCTAGCCCACGTTTTCCCCTTGTTCTTCCATAACCAAAGCTTGATTCTAGTGAAAAAGAGAGAAAAGGCATGAGAAATTCCATTTTTCATGCTTAAGGAAGCTTAAGAGAGTAAGGAGAAAGGGAGAAATTAGGTTTATGAATTTTTAATGATCTGTTTATAAACTTTAGGAACTCAAAGTGACAAGGATTTGGCTCAAAGGAGCAAAGGAAAATAGAAAGAGAAGTAAAGAGAAGGAAAAGAGAAAAAGAGAGGTTTATGCATAACCTAAGGCAATAGCCTATTTTATTTTTTTTGTTTGCATGATTTAATAATTTGGCATGTTGATAATTCTGAATTAATTTTATTTTGTGATGAAAATCTTGGGGATGCATGTTTGCTAGACTTAGGATTTAATTTGGTAAAAATTGAATGTGATTAGTTTGTATGTTCCTTACTGCAAATGGATGAGCAGTGAGCACTTAAACTATTATAACTTAATTTATGGAACTCAGTTTTGCATGTTCTTTATTGGGTTTGAAAGTTAAGACATAGGAATATAACTTTTATTTAGACCATAAAATCTGAATATGTTTGTAATTATCTAGAAAAATTAATAAAATTCGGACTTAGAATATGTCCAGAAAATTCTGGGCATAATTGTTAGTGACCAATAAGTGTCCATTTTATCATTTATTTTGATACAGAACTCAGAATTAAGTGATTCAAGTTGCATACTAAATTTGGTATCCAGATCTAAAATTGTTAAGAAGACCATGTAACTAAATTCAAAACGTAATAGGACCAACATTAAGGTCCAAAATAGAGAATAGAATCTACCAGTGACAGGGCAACACATGAGTTGAGGAATGAAATGAATAAAATGATGTGAACCTTATTATATTATGTAAATATTATTTTAATTAAGTGATTATATGATTATTTTGAGACTTCAAATGCATGAAAAGTGTGAATTTAATTGCTATGAATTTTAATGAGATGGTATAAGCCCTAGAACATCTAACTAGAACCAACTTAGGATAGTTTGGCATGCCAAATAGGGGGGAGTATGATGAAAATGATTAAATCCATTAATGCTATGATTATCTATGCTGGGTTTGGCATTGTTATCTACACCGGGTTTGGCATTGTTATCTATGTCGGATTTGGCATTGTTATCTACATCGGGTTTGACATTGTTATCTATGTCGGGTTTGGCATTGTTATCTATGCCGGGTATGACATTATTATCTACGCCGGGTATGACATTAATATCTATACCGAGTTTGGCAGGGTTATCTATGCCGGTAATGACCCTTATATGCGCACATCATATTGCTTGGATGGAACTCCTAAGTACCTGGATGGCAACTCCATTATCCTAGTCAGTGGTTCATAGGTCTTATGGGCAATGAAAAGCTATGGATAATAATGAGTTGATAAGGTAAAATAAATATAAGATATAAAAGAATAAAATTTATGAAATGTAAGTTGCATGAAAAAAAATGTTTGAGTGCTTGGGCATAAATAGAGAAATTATGGAAAATAAATGGATTTTTGAAAATAAAAATGGAACTATGATTTGTGACATGCATTAATAGATTATTGAGTGTTCTGGACATAAACAAATTAGTGAAAATAAAAAGGGAATCATGAATTGTAAAATGAATAAGAATGATGATTTGATTATGTTAAACAAAAATGAGATACAATAAAATAAATTGATATTATGCATACTAAAATACTAGGAAATATATGTTTGCATGAAAATATAATTTGATCATGAATTGATATATGATAATGCATGTTACATTAAAATATATGACAATGCATGATTGCATAAAATAGTTTATTATCTTATTTACATGCACCACTAAGCTAAGAGCTCAGCGTGGGATTTCTCTCACGCATATATAGTAAAGAATAAGCAGACGATAGTAGATAAAGGTTGTGGTGGCCTGATCCAGTAGAGCAGCTTGTATCAAATACTGTGGATCACACAACTTTTGTATTTATGTTTTGGATTTTATTTTATAGTACTTGTAAAACAAGCGCACGTTTTGTAAATAATACTTTATTATATAAAATGTATTGTGTTTCTTCATGCTATGATTTCTTTTATAATGCAAAGTAAATAAATAGTAAATAAATTAAAAATATGAGTGATTTCCATGTATACAAAATTTAAATTTTAAAACTATATTTTAACGGATGAAGTCAGCATAGCACTCTTTCATTCAGGCACGAGCTGCTGGGGTGAGGAGGTGTTACAAAATGGTTTATGATGTATATCAATTCATATATGTATGAACACCAATATAATGAAAATGTCTTTTATTAATAATCAATAAGTACAATAAGTGCCTAAGATGATTGCCTTTAGGGCACATCTTTAACAATAAAAGGCTACATGGGAAAGTGAAGAAGTAATGAAAGCGCAATATCCACAACTATTTAGAAATAGTCATTAGCTAATTTCAAGGATGAAATTCTTTAAGGAGGAGAGAAATGTAACACTCGCAAGTTACGGCCCAAAAATAACATATAATGAAAGTATATGATAGGTATATATGAGGTATGTTGTAGTTATAGGTATTGGAAACATAAAAATAATTAAAACGATATGAAAAAGTGGAGTTCCCATTGTTCACTATTGTGAATGAAGGCTTCATGCCCATGAATGAAGGCTTCACACCTGTGAATTGTTACACATAATATGTTCATACCTGTGAATCAAGGTTTACTCATGTGAATGTCCATACAGAGTCAATCATAATTGAGTCACTAGTAGACAACCATGATAAAAGGTTTCACGTCCGTGAATATACCACTCATGCCCTTGAATGCCCTATACCCAAATTTTGTTAATTGAATTATATGATGGAATTACACGAGTATGATATACACACACAGTTGGCATGATTAAATGAGATGGTACACAGTATGATAACATGATTATGAATAATGGTTACACACCAAGTACTCTAAATTACAAAGTATCATGTGTTGAAAATGTGGAATCATGAAATGAGTTATAAAATGTGGAATTTGTAATGAATCATGCATTCACCTTTTTTTATTCTCCTGTATAGCCTCTGTTATTTATCCAACCTCTTATCCGTTCTCTCTTGTTTATCTTGAATTACTAGTATGAAACTATTTAATGTTTCATCTAGTGATGGTTCTCTAAATGTATTAGCATATCCATTTTGGTTTGGATATGGATATGATTGTTGATTTCAAGTCTATTGGTAATTATACTATGGATTTTGATTTTGATTCCAGAGGAGTTGTGGTGAGTTTTGATCATAATTTCTCCAAGAGAAATTTGGGCAGCTTTTATAGCCAAGTTTGTAGCTATTTAAGTAAAGATTAATTTGTTGCCTTGGCTGGAAAGAATTTAAGGCACTAGCTAGCTCCACATCATTCTCTATCACATAATCAAAGAAAGAACACATATTAGTGTTATAGAGGTTCCATAAAGGCAATCACCTTAGGCACTTGATGTACTCATTTATTATTAATAAAAGACATTTTCATTATATAGTATTCATTGCATAAGAATTGATATAAATCTTAAACCATTTAATGAAGTCCTCAGTATGTAACAAAACATAAAGAAAATCATGATAAAATCATGATGATGAGATTTCTATCATGTGCAATTGTGTTTATACCTAAATGATCCTTAGTCATAGGATAGACTAGCACATATTATACTTCTTGACTAGGTCAAGTAGCTAATCTCATAAGCTGGAGACATGAGATGTTTAGAGTTAACATATGGATGGTTGCTAGAGTAGTCAAGTACATTGGATGACCTATTATGAGATAATCACATCGATATCTATTCAATGTCAGTGGTAGTCTCATCAAAGCAATGGTGTAAGTATCCTTAGACTTTAGATGCTTAAGGTTATCTTGGATATTGAATCATATACTTTGACTCCATTCCTGGTTGCCTCTCAAGAGGTTGTTCATGTGTTGGTGATTGTGCATAGCATGAGGTATTTGAAGGTAGTTGAGTAGTCAATAGAGGATTCATCACTTCTGATAGAAGGAGAGCATACCTATGGCTTCTTATAGAGAGCATTGCTCAGAAATCCTTGGCCGAGGTAGACATGTATTGAAGAAGGTCTTTAAGGACATATCTTATTAGGGTAATAAGTATCATAGACAAGAACTAATATCATTTGAACTAGATGTGACGTAGTCAGTCTAAGTGGGAGCTGACACACAAACTATGCTCTGAACTAAATGAGGTAAAGTTTGGTGAAAGGATGAATTGCATGGTAATTATATATGGAAGGGTTTATAGTTAAACCTCTGACTTTCCAGTCAATTGGGGGTCATAATGTGTTGCTAGATATCACTCATGATCTACTTAAAATCATGTGATGATTTGAGCTACCAACATATTTGAGAATCTAATGGGTCACACAATGTGAAATGGGCCTTGGATTGGATTCAAGATATGAGAGAGAAATGATTTGGCCATGCACCATGTGTCACAACCATGAAAAAGGGGAGTCATGAAAATCCCGATATCAGCTTTTACGATTTAGGTTTTTCTATTTCTAATGGAACTCTTATGCATGGGTTACATATGTCCAACCCTAATATAATTAGAGGATATATAAATAACTCCTTTAAGGGCCAAATTTGTAGCTCCAACCTTGAGGAATAAAAGTCATTCTCTCTTCTTCTTCTTTTTCAAGTTGAAACACTATAGCTAGCATTTTAGTACTTTGACACCCCATCTCCCTTTGAGGTTGTTTCTTCCATTTCTTTGCATGGATTACCGTTAAAGACAATCTAGCTTTGAATTTTTGTGTTTTGCAACAACCCAACTTGAAGGAAAGGCTTACAAACTTGGAAGACTGAAAAGAAACAAATAAGGTAATCAACTTCTTGCATATTGATGGTATGATCCGATTTTAATGTTCATAGGGCGTTCCATGGTTTTGGGTTCAATAAATTTTATGTTTCCACTACACCATGAATAAGATGTATGCTCAGAACCCAACAATAGTATCTTTGTCGTAGGAGTCAAAGAATTATTGGTAACTTTTGGATTGATTGAAAAGGAACAATAGAGCCACCCTATATAAATTAATTTTGGATTTAATTGAAGTATCAATAAGATTGATTGAAAAGGAACAACTTGGATTCCCTCCTTTCGTTAAAAATGAATTTGATTATGTTTGGTCTCAAATTTTGATTTTGATTCAATGACATATTAATATGATGATATTAGATATTGTTGATGAAAATTAAAGGTTTGAATTTGATTTAAACATAAAATTAGAAATTATGCATAGTTGCTGAATTTCTAAGGTTTATGAAACCTAGTTATACCAATTGAGTTGTTTGAGGGATTGTTCGAATTTGGTTTGTCAATTTGATTAATTAAATATGTTTATTACATATTTAGAATTTTTTTTAACTTCTGGACAACACCTATAATGATACAAAAATCGTTTTTGATCATGGAACAAATAAAAATAAGTAACTAGGATAAAAACCTTACCATGCGATGAGACTGTTTTGTGTTGTTTGATTTAATGGAATGTAACATGATGACCAGAACCTTAAAACATGTTTATAAGATATTCATGATGTTATTTGGATATCATTTACATAAATTAAATTTAATAATTAAATCATATTTAATATTAAATCCAAATATGACCAGTAATTAATTTATAATTAAATTACTTTAATTAGTTATTAGTTTGATGCCAAATAGAATTAAACAATCTTAGTTAAAATTGCATACTTTGAATCCTAGTCAAATTAGGACTTCGAAAACCCTTTTCTAATTCAAATTAAATTCCATTTAAAAATTTTCAAAATTTCAAGAATTCATTCTCATCATTTTAAGCAAGTTATAATCAATTTAAACTAATTAAATTCGTTCATTAGACAATCTAAATTATTCATCATTCAACTAGTAAACCAATTACACAAAAATTGCCTAAATTGAATCATACATGAATTAGGTTCTTTAGGAACTTAACCACGAATTTAATTTAACTTTAGCATTTGCATGCATTAAATTGGAAACAATCTAATTGGCAAAGTAGACAATTTTAGGAAACTTTTTGATATGATCAAATGTATGACTAATTTGCATGATTTCCTTTTAAAAAGTGTTTCCAAATATTCATATGATTATTTAATGAGATTTTAGGAAACTTTTCTACATCTTTCAAAAGTAAAATTTTTACATCATGACAATCATATAACATAATAAATCAATTAATGTAACTGGCTATCAAACATTATCAAATTTCTAACTATCTAGACATCACCAACCCTTAATATAAAATATGTACTAAATCAAATTTCATAACTCCAAATACATATCTTTATTAATACATGAATTAATCGTCTCTATCCTATGATATGTGGAAACATAAATAAAATGCATGAATTAAAGAACAGACCCAACTCTCTGACTGACTTTATCTTCTCTTCACATCATCCCACAATCTACGACTCTAAAACTGCGTGCAGGAAAAATCCACATACTATGTTACTAAAAGCTTAGTGGTATATATAAACATTTAAGTTCTATGATTCATTCACATATTAATATAATATCTCATATTTAATAACATACCTGTGTGTTTGTCCATATTATCAAACATGCAATTATTCATAAGATAGCTTAATCATACTACCTTGCATAATATTCAACACTTATAACATACATCGCAAACATGTGTTTATCATCAGAATAACATTACATGTCATTTAGTATATCAACATTGTTAGAGGAGTGCTCTAAAGGGAATCACCTTTAGCACTTATTGTACAAATTTATTTGATTAAAAAAAAGGCTTTTTCATTAATTTGATGTTCATTTGATATATGAATTGATAGTGATCTTAAATCAATTAATGAAGTCACTGATATATAACATAACATGAAGGAAATCATGATGAGATCATGATATTTAGATTCTTATCATATGTAATTATGTTAGTATCAAAATTATCCCTAGTCATAGGATTAATGAGACTGAATATTGTTAATCCGAATAAACTAGCACATGTTATACTCCTTGATTGGATCGAGTAGTAGATCTCATAATCTGTAAACATGAGATGTTTAGAGTTAACATGTGGATGCTTGCTAAGTGTAGCTAAGTACATTAGATGACGAGTTATGAGACAATCATATGGATAATCTAATCAAATGTTAATGATAATCTTATCATAGCAATGGTGCAACTATTCTTAGACTTGAGGTACTCAAGGATATCTTGGATATTGATTCTGTGTTTTGACACTATTCCTTGTTGCCTCAAGGAGGATGCTCATAGGATGGTAATTGGATACAACTTGAGGTATTTGAAGGTAATTGAGTAACCAACAAAGGATTCACCACTTATGATAGAAGGAGTGTATACCTATGGCCTCTTGTCATGGTCATTACTCAAAAATCTCTTGCTGGAGTGAAAATATCATAAAGATAGTCTTGAATGACATATATAATAGAGTAATGAGCCTCAAGAATAAGAACTAACATTACTTGGACTAGATGTGATATAGGCAGCCTAGTGGGAGTTGACACATGTCCATACTTTGAACCAAGTGGGGTATATTATTGTGAAAGGAATAATTGCACAGAAATTGTCTATGGAAAGGTTCGTAGTGAAACCACTGAATTTTCAGTCAATTGGGGGTCATAATGTGTTGCTAGATACTGCTCATGACTTCCTTAAAATAATTATTAATTTAAGTGGCCAACATAACCATGAATCTAATGGGTCACATGCATTGAAGATACGGAGAATGAGTGGATGGGATCCAAAATATGAGAGAATTATTTCAGGATGGATGGTGATGAGATTGCACGGAAACAATTATTCGGAAGGGTCACAAGCTTGTATCGGCCTATGCAGGCCCGTGCAGACTAGGTAGACTACTGATCTACCTAGCGAGCCAACTGAGTGACCCAGTGGCAGCCAACATGCGCGCTGGTGCCTCCTATTGGCCAACATGTGAATTTGGCCTTAATTAGGCCAATTATGTCCAATAAACATAGTCTCTATTCATTCAATTCCCTTTCCCCCATTTTTAGCTTTTAATCTTTTTTTTGAATTTGATTCAAATAGAAAAGACATCAAATGGCAGAAAATAGATATGAGAAAAATATTTTCAAGACACAATAAAATTCTCTCAATAATACTTTCAAAACTAGCACTTTGAATTTGTTCAAACCATTTTTTTATAGTTTCTTCTTCATTCTTCAAGTGGATTATCATTAGAGACATCCTAGTATAGATTTTTATGGTTTGTTACAACCCAACAAAGTGAAGATTTGAATAACAAATAAGAAATTACAGGGTATAATTTCTAACCTCTATATTTATATAAATTAGTTTTAATGGCACAAATATGATCTTTTGTTTTGAGTTTTGAAAAATTTATTTTTCCACTGCATTTATGAATATGATTCATTCTTCAAAACCTAACAGTGGTATCAGAGCCCCCTTGTATCCATTAAAATTAATTTTAATTGAAAGTGTAATGGGATTTCTTATTTTTGATGATTTTGGATCAGTAGGATTTGAAAAATTGCAATTAATTTGTAAAATATGTTTTACACATTTTGCTTTCTCTAGTCTGATCATGGGATGATTAAGAATGATTATTTTCATTGAAAAATGATTTCAATGTGATTCAAATAATTAATTTCGGATTTATTTCAAAAATGCCTAAAATTGTCTTGTTTATGAACATGTGTTGTTATTTGACTAAATTGATGGAGCTGATTATATTTGTTTATAATTTGATTATAAAAACATTATTTAGACATATTGAGAATGTGTTTATGCCTTTGGAAGTTTCCAATACTCAATAAAAATTATTTTCATTAATTTTTCAAACAAACACAAAAATGGGAGTATTTTAGCATACCAGGTGGGGCTGTTTTGTTTAATTTTTTTGTATATGTTTATTTTATTTTCAGCACCTTGAAATATTTTTTATGTGATTAAAAATATTTTATTTTGATGTTAGATGCATGCTGAAATTATTTTTCACATATTTCAAATTTTAAAAAAATTATAAATATCGAATGAGTCATTTTGAGCATATAAGTGTGTTGGTTCATTTATCTTAATAATTTTGGCTTGTGCCAAAAATATTTTGATAAACTTGAGCTGACCTAAAGATGATTAGAATGATGATTTGAAGTTTTGGAAATTTTTAAAATTTTTGGAAATTAATTTTGAATTAATTTAAGTTAAGCAATTGCAATTCTAGTATGACTAGAAATTGGTATGTATATTAAAATTAAATAGTTTAATTTTAACATCATAATATTCTGATTTTAAGGAGAATTAATTTTGAATTAATTATGGAAATATGAAATTTAATTTAATTTGATTAAATATTAAATTGCACTTTAAAGTGACACACAAAATTAAATTAACCGAAAGAACCAAGTAGGCAATTTTGGTTCAAGTGTTGAATTGATTTACAAATTAAAATCAAAAATTGTCATTTTTTATTTTATACATTAGAGAATGCATATTAGGGGTATATGAAAAGACATGATGGATGATTATGGACTTAGGCCCAATGTGATTAAGCATGCATGAAATTGTTTTGTTTATGGTAAATAGGGTCTGCGTGTCTCTACCGCTCTTTCTTTCTTATGTATTTCTCTTCTCATGTTACTCCTCTCAAATGTAAATTAAGGTTTTCTATACTTTGAAATATGCAATTAGATTACATAGGATTATAATAGAATGAAGATACAATGGAGCAAGAACCAAAGAAGGTGGTACCATAAACAAAAAGACTTAGAAATAGGAATTTGATCTTTATTTTGGGTTGTAAATTCATGGATATACCTAGGTAAGACCTAGTCAATTTCTCTTTGGCTCAAGAGATTGACATTAGTATTTCCATAATCATGCCATATAGTTAATGTAACTATCTTTATATATCCATGTGATGAATGTATTATATATAAAAGAACGAAATAGTAACTTAATGAGACTTAACAAAGAAATCCCTCGTTAAATAAACAATTAAGTCTTACGCCTTCCATTAATGTGGGGAGAACCAGAGTTCTTCTAGAGTTAGGGTTGTTGAGTTGCCTCAAGCTCACTCTATAAGAATATGAAGAAACCATTAAAATTAGATTTCACGATTAATGGGTTAGACTTAATTGATATTATTAACTTATTGGATTTGCGCCAAGGTTAATGAGTATTGGAGGCGAAGTTAGGTTTGTATACATGTGATGTACACATATCAAGAGTTGATTGCACCCAATGTATGTGCACACATCAATAAGTTGATAGCATAAGATTCGATAGTTGCATGAATAATGCAATTGGTATGGATTAGATACCTACCAACCATACTAAAGATAGCTTGTTGAGTTGCCTCAAGGTTATTCTTAGCTAGTTGGATATCGACCCACTAGGAGAACTTCTATATAAGTTCTCTCAGGTTCATAGTGAGGACTATGGATTCGTAATAAAATAGTGGGAGTCATAATGCGTTTTATTAAAGACCTAATAAACATTCATTTTATGTACATTCTAACATGTTCTATTTTACATCTAGGTTGCCAAAATCATCATCATGACAAGTGTGAATTTGCGATCACTAATGGAATCAAATAAGTTGACTGGACCTAATTTTTTTGATTGGCTAAGGAATTTGAGAATAGTTCTCAAATCCAAAAGATTGGCTATGTCCTAGAAAGGCACTTCCTTAATCCCCTAGCTACTAATGCTTATGAAGATCTTCAAAAGGCATATCAAAAGCATCTCGATGATAGTGAGATGACAAGTTGCATTATGTTTGCTACTATATCAGCTGAGTTACAAAAGCAACATGAGGCTATGGACACTAATTCCATAGTATACCTTCTGAAAAAGCTTTTTGATGAGAAAGTGTGTTCCAAAAGGTTCAAAACTTTAGGGTTGCTCTTCCGCACTAAGATAGTTGAGGGGACATCTCTAGTGCAATATGCATTGAAGATGAATGGCTATATTGAGGGGACATCTCCACCTTGGGATTTGTGACGAACCATGAATTAAGTATTAACTTAATTCTAACCGGTTTGTCTAATAATTATTCACATTTTGTGCTTAACTTAAGGATGAACCAAATTTATACCACTATTCCTGAGCTGATTAACTTTATCAAACCAGCTGAGCCGTCTGTCAAGAAGGACAATAAGGCTATGATGCTGGTGGACTCTTCAGGTTTTAAAAGATGAACCTTTAAAAAAAAGCCCATGAAGCCTGAGGGAGGTGTGGCCAAGAAGAAGGTCAAGGAGATTGCTGCAAAGGGAAAATGCTTCCATTACGACAAGCATGACCATTGAAAGAGAAACTACAGGGCTTACTTAGAGTCTTTGAAGAAGAAGGCATCTGATGCCCCATCTACTTCAGGTATTTTTGTCATTGAAATTAATATTGTTTCCAATAATAATATATGGGTATTAGATATCGGTTGTGGCTCACACATATGCACTGATATGCAGGGCCTAAGGAAAAGTAGACAGCTCAATAAGGTAGAGTCATATGGGACATTGTTAATACGGACAGACTAGCACATGTTACACTCATTGATTGGATCGAGTAGTAGATCTCATAATTTGTAAACATGAGATATTTAGATTTAACATGTGGATGCTTGCTAAGTGTAGTTAAGTACATTGGATGACTAACTATAAGACAATCATATGGATAATCTATTCAAATGTCAGTGATAATCTCATCATAGCAATGGTGCAAGTATCCTTAGACTTGAGGTACTCAAGGATATCTTGGATACTGATTCTGTATTTTGACACTATTCTTTGTTGCCTCAGGGAGGTTGCTAATAGGGTGGTGATTGGATATAACTTGAGATATTCGAAGGTAATTGGGTAACCAACAAAGGATTCACCACTCTTGATAGAAGGAGTGTATACCTATGGCCTCTTGTCATGGTCACTACTCGGGAATCTCTGGCCGGAGTGGAAATGTCATAAAGATTGTCTTCAATGACATATCTAATGGAGTAATGAGCCTCAGGGATAAGAACTAACATTACTTGGACTAGACGTGATGTAGTCAGTCTAGTGGGAGTTGATACATGTCCATACTCTGAACCAAGTGGGGTATAGAATGGTGAAAGGAATAATTACAGGAAATTGTCTATGGAAAGGTTCGTAGTCAAACTCATGACTTTCCAGTTAATTGAGGGTCATGATGTGTTACTAGATACTGCTCATGACTTGCTTAAATTAATTGTTAATTTTAGTGGCCAACATAACTGGGAATCTAATGGGTCACACGCATTGAAGATATGGAGAATGAGTAAAATGGTTTTGGATGGGATCCAAAATATGAGAGAATTATTTTGGGATGGGTCGCGATGAGATCGCATGGAAAAAATCGTTCGGGAGGGTCACGGGCCTATTTAGGCAGGCTACTGCCTACCTAGTGGGCAAGCTGGGCAACCCGCAGTAAGCCTAACTCGTGCGCTGGTGCCTCTCATTGGCCAACGGGTGAATTTGGCCTTAATTAGGCCAATTATGGCCATTAAGCACATTCACTATTCATTCAATTCCCTTTTCTCCATTTTTGACTTTTGATCTTTTGTTTGAATTTGATTCAAATAGAAAAGAGATCAAATGGCAAAGAATAGATATGAAAATATTTTTTTGTGAAAAAATATTTTTATGACACAATAAAATTCTCTCAAAAACACTTTCAAAGCTAGCTCTTTGATTTTGTTCAAATAATTTTTTTTGATAGTTTCTTCTTCATTCTTCATATGGATTATCATTAGAGACATCCTAGTATGGATTGTTGTGGTTTGCTACAACCCAAAAAAGTGAAGATTTGAATAACAAATAAGAAATTACAAGGTATAATTTCTAACCTGTATATTTATATAAATTAGTTTTAATGGCACAAGTATGATCTTTTGTTTCAGTTTTTAAAAATTTTATTTTTTTGCTGCGTTTATGAATGTGATTCATTCTTCAAAACCCAACAAACATATCATTATGTATTCAAATTTACTAATTTCTATAAACTGTATTAAACTTTATGTATTATTGGTTTCTTGATTCAGAGCCCAATACTCTAAATGTGAACTACTGGAATGCAGGTTGTGAAATAGGAGTGCTCTAACAGGAGATTAAGGCACCTCTGAGCTTTTTAAATCTGGAGCACTCTGACACGAGCTTAAGCCACCCTGATAAGCAATTATAATGACTGCATGCATAAACATTTCTACGGTACCGTAACCTCCTCAATGGCATGCCACCTATCCTAACTAGTCCATGAATAGAGAATGGAAATTATTATTCATATTCTAGTTATAAGCATCAATTATGTCATATTTTATAATTTAACAAGATCACCACATAACATGTTGTGATGTAAAACACCGTATGCATAATCAAGTTTATGTTATCATATTGTATAAAATCTCACTTAATCATACCAAAGGTATATGCATATCATACTAAAGTAGTCTCATCATATAAATCCATTTATTCATTTTTGGAAATAGGTCGTTCACGGGTGTCAAACCTTATGTCACGGTTTGTCTACCCGTGATGAGGCTGTAATTGGTTCATGGTCATTCATAGGCATAAACAATTGTTCACGGGCGTGAAATTCATACTTTTCATAGGAGTAAAGCTTGGCTTCATAGGTGTGAATTCTTTTCACAGGCATGAAGCTTGACTTCACGGGCGTGATTCATTACACATAAACTATATTTCAATAATAGTTTCACCCAATTTCACACATAACATGCATAGGATCTAAAGCTAACCAATGTTAGCCACACCTATCAATACTTTACATAATTCAAACATTTGAACATGACCAAAACATCCATTTAGTCACAATTAACTACTTACTCTAGGCTCAATGCCTTAATGGTCAACACATAACAGCATTCCATATTCAATTTCCCCCATATCAACCTCAAAATGCATTTTAGAATGTTTTCATCCATTTATGCCATTAACAACAACTAAAATATCAACTTAAATTGTCATTTAATATACCAAAACAGTATTTCATATCACAACCATAATAAAAATGAATAAAAATGTTTGTATGTACAAACCATAATATTAGAGCCCTAACAGTTGACACTCTCATGTCTACTGTAGCGCTAGCACCCCTTCACCCGAACCGCACGTGCCCGGATGAGGAAGCGTTAATGCCTGACTTCCTTCTTCAAATTGCAATTTTTTTTAGAACTCATGTATATATGGATATATACAAAAACCAGGTATAATCTATTTACATAAGATAGTAATTTTAAATATCAAAGTAATTCTTAACAAACTTTAAAAGTAAGTTTTACAAACTCTAACATTCTTTAATATAAAAGCCAAATACAAAAATTTCAAAGCTTGTAACCCATTTTCTCAAGGTTCGGCTGCTTTACTTGAATATGATCACCGCTTGCTTTATCTAACACCTTCAGCTACCTTTCTATATATGCATGGAAATTAAACTCCACGCTAAGCTCTAAGCTTAATGGTGCATATAAATAAGGCAATATACTATGTCATGCAACAGGCAATAACATGTATCATTTTTCATATTAATGTTCTTTCATTCAATTCTATTCCTTAGGATCCTTTCTCATACAATTATGACTCCATGCATACAGGACAAATATCATTTTCATTTCCATTAATTATAAACATCCCTTTTTCATCATCAATCATGTATTTATATATGTATACCACTTTCCATCATTTCTATATATATATATATATTAGCCCATAACACCTATGAACTCCAGACTAGGATAATGGAGTTGCCATCCAGGCACTTAGGAGTGCCACATGGCAATATGATGTGTGCATATAAGTACCATTACCGGCGTAGTATTCATAATCCGTGCCATTACCGGCGTAGAAAATCATTCCATTAATGGTTTTCATCATACTCCCCCCTGCTTGGCATGCCAAACTATCCTTAGTATAGTTCTACGTAGTTGTTCTAGGGCTTATTCAATATCATATAATTCATATATCTCTATTTACTTCCAATCACAACCATATCAATATTCATGTTGATTATCTGTATTAGTTCACGTATGTCGTCCGTATCATATTCTATATATCATCCATGTCAATTCACATATTTCACCCGTATCATATTTCATATATCATTCATGTCAACTCACATATTTTATCCGTATCAATATTCATTTTTCTATATCACAACATAATATGTTCTCACATCAATATATATATATATATATATATACAATCATTCTTATTTCACTGGATAGACAATAACTTTCATTTATTTACCTGAATTCCTCATTTAATAACCACATTCATAATTACAAATACAGAGCATTCACGGCCGTGATTACTAATTTCACGCCCGTGAATTAGTTCACACACGTAATCTCAAGCCGTGAACGCTACTGGAATGAATCGTCCAAAAGCATTCACAGTCGTGATTACTCATTCACGCCCGTGGATAAGTTCACTTCCGTGATTCCAACCCGTGAACGCTTTTGGAATGAATAGTACCATTTCCACATAGAAGTCACAACCGTGAACCCTCAAGTTCACGTCCGTGACTCAATAGTCACGCCCATGACTTTCAGCAGGAAATCTGCATATTCACTTTTCATTCCTTCTAACATTATCCAAATCATACCAAATTCTATTTCATGCATTTCTAGGGTTCTTTACTCAACTTATTACTTTCTAATACATGTAAATGTCTTGATCATACAATATTTTCTAACATGCATCATTAATTCAATGTCACACAAGGATCTCATTCATACATGTCTAAACCTATGGTTTCATGCCATAATCATCATCATTCTTGGAATGCATTTATCTAAAATCATGTTCAACATGCATTATTTCAAACAAAAATAGGCTATTGCTTTAAGTTATGCACAAACCTTAATCTTTCTCCTTCACTTTTCTAGGTGGCTTTCTCTTTTCCTTTGCTCCTTAGAGCTTGTTCCTTGTCACTCGGAACTTCTACAACATCATAAATCATTATTATCATCTGATTTTCTCAAGACCCTAAACTCTCTTTTTCTCTCTCAAAACCCTAGTTTCTCTCTCTTTCCACATGAGTCTTGGATGAGCTCAAAATTCGAACTTCCTTTAAGAAAAGATGATGATGAAGAAGAAGAGATGCTTCTTATCTTACCTTACACTTTTCTTCACTTGATCATAACTTTGGAGATTTTCTCTCTCTACCAAACTTGATTTTTCTTCCTCTTTCTTGCTCTTTCCAGCTCCCTTAAAAGTCATGGACCATGAAAATCACCTTGTCTTGCTCATTCCCTTCTCTTCCCTTCCTTTCTCTCTCTAGAAATCAAGATTGGCTATGGAGGAATGGGGCTGGCATGACTGCTAGAAAAGAGAGAGAAGAAGGCAGAAAATGAAGAGAAGAAGAAGAAAAGGAAGTCTCAAATAGGGTACCCAAAAAGTCTTCATGTGAGACCTACCATTTGACCATCTTCTTCCAATTTTATACTTAATCAATATTAACCCTCTTTATTTAATGTCATAGTCGTCCAACCCAATTTTAAGTGTCCAAATTTCCTATTTTTAATTAGCAATTAATCTTATTAATCTTCCTAAATTGCAATTTGACCCCAAAAGTTATCAAATTTTACAATTTAGTCCTTTACCGTAAATCAACTTCTTTAAACTTTTATAATCACTTAATGAGGCATTTATCATTTAATTTATCCATTACTTGATCAATTTTTGTAAAAATCCGAATTTAGACTCCGATCGGTTAAACGCGTCAACTTCTTGACACGTGGGACTCGGGGCCTAAATTAGCGAATATTACATCTACTGCCTCTGATGGACTTCTCCACCTTTTGTTTGAGCCTTAACATAAAATTAGAGGCTATATTTATATACAAATTATGATATTTATCTAATTATGCGATAAACTAACCAAAGTCTTAACTTTTAATTGATTTAAAGCTTATAAACCTAACTCTCCCATTAATCTGAATTGAAACTATCAAAGATTAATGAAAACAACCCCTCTTACCTATGTTTCGACAATAACAAATCGGTTATCTACATTTCAAAACTTGTTCTAATGCTCCTTGTCACACACTTCAATTTTTATACCAAATTTCTTGTTTTTATCTGTTTCAAATGCATTTTTGGTTGGTTATTTCATGTTTAATCAATCAGAGTTGTAAAGGAAATGAGGGAAATCTATTTCTGAGGTTTCAGAGTGTGATGGATAGGGTTATTTTATGTGAGTTTCTATTAAAATATGAAACTGCCATATATTTAAACTGCGAGCTTTCATAGGCGTGAACTATAGTGTCCCGGCATGACCTTAATGTCACAGTCGTGAAGCTCCTTAGCTTCAGAATCTGAATTTCACAACATTCATGGCCGTGATTAACTATATCACATGTGTGAACTCTAGAAATTTCACTTTTTCATATTATTTTCATTATAATAAGGTTCCTAACACCCATAACCACCTATATACTTTCCATATACGCATAATATACCTTTATTTAACCTATAAATTCTAGGCCTTAACTTGCCAGTGTTACATGCTCAAACAAATGCAAATCAACTGACTGAACCCAAATATGTTACTCATACAGATGAAGTAACAGCTACACCTTCTGAAATATAAGAACTTCGTAGATCAAGTAGGATACGCATTATTCATGAGAGATATGGATTTCTCATAAGTGAACATAATGTTGTATTGCTCATAGAGGATGATGAGCCTACTTCCTAAGAAGAAGTTTTGAATTGTTCAGAATATGATAGATGGCTAAAAGCCATGCAGTCAAAGATGGATTCTATGTATGAAAACCAAGTGTGGACTTTAGTTGACCCCTTGAAGGGATTAAACCCATTAGGTGTGAATGGGTTTTTTAAAAGAAGTCTGATATGGAAGGTATGATAGTTACCTTTAAAGCTAGGCTTGTAGCTAAAGGATATTGTTAAAGACAAGGTGTTAACTATGACAAAACTTTTCCTCCATTTAGTCCTTGTTACTCATTATGATTATGAGATTTGGCATGTGGATGTAGAAACAGCTTTCCTTAATGGAAATCTGACTGAGGATGTCTACATAACATAACCTGAATGTTTCACATCAAGTGATGGAAAAAAGGAATGCAAATTACAAATATCCATTTATGGATTAAAGCAAACATTCAGGAGTTGGAACATCCAATTTGATGAGACTATCAAAGATTTTGGTTTCTCACAAAATATGGATGAACCTTGTATTTACAAGAAGGTTAGTGGGAGTGCAGTTGTATTCCTAGTATTGTATGTAGATGACATACTTCTTATAGGAAACGACATCTCAATTCTTCAATCAGTCAAAATTTGGTTTCTAAGAATTTTTCCATAAAATATATTGGAGAAGCGACCTACATACTAGGGATAAAAGATTTATAAAGATAGATCTAAAAGATTGTTTGGTCTTTCTTAGTTTACATACATATATAAGATGCTAAAGAGATTTAGCATGGAAAAATCCAAGAGATGATTAATTCCAATGACTCTTAGGATTACCCTCTCTAAGTCCATATGTCTAGAGATACAGGAATGGACACACATGAGTAGGATTCTATATACTTCAGCTATTAGATCCATCATGTATTTTATGTTATGTACTAGATCTGATGTATCATATGCTCTAAGTGTCACCAGTAGATATTAGTCAATTTCGGCGAGGGGCATTGGGTGGCTATAAAGAATATCCTTAAGTACATATGAAGAACTAAGGATGCATTCTTGGTTTATGGAGATGGTGAGCTTAAGGTAAGCGAGTATACAGATGCCAACTTCCAAACTGATAAGGATGACTCCAAGTCCCAATCCAGATATGTTTTCACCTTAAATGGTAGAGCAATCAATTGGAAGAGTTCTAAACAGGAAAAGACTGCAGATTCCACAACCGAATCAAAGTACATAGCAGTTTCTAAGGTAGCTAAGGAAGTGGTTTGGATAAATAAATTCATCATAAAACTAGAAATGGTTTATAGCATTGTTCATCCAATATTGTATTGTGATAACAATGGAGCCATGCTTAAACAAAGGAACCACAGTTTCATCAAAGATCTAAGCATATACTCAAACATTGCCATCTAATTCGAGAAATCATAAGTAGACATGATGTAAAGATAGAGAGAGTTCCCATTGATCTGAATATAGATGATCCTTTAACTAAGCCTTTTCCCCAAAAGAAATATGATAGTCATGTACTCGCCTATGGTATAATGTATAAAGGCGATTGGCTTTAGTGCCCTAATGGTAATCACCTTAGACATTTAATGTACTCACTTATTATTAATAAGAGGCATTTTTATCATATGATATTCATTGCATATGAATTGATATAGATCTTAAACCGTTTAATGAAGTCCTTAGTATGTAACACATCATGAAGGAAATCATGATGAGATCATGATGATGAGATTCCTATCATGTACAATTGTGATTATACCTAAATGATCCCTAGTCATAGGATTAACAAGATGGGACATTACTAATCCAAATAGACTAGCACATGTTATAGTCCTTAACTAGGTCAAACAGCTGATCTCATAAGTTGAAGACATGAGATGTTTAGAGTTAATATGTGGATGCTTGCTAGAGTAGTCAAGTACATTGGATGATCTGCTATGAGATAATTACATAGATATCTATTTAATGTCAGTGATAGTCTCATTATAGCAATGGTGTAAGCATCTTTAGACCTAAAATGCTCAAGGTTATCTTAGATACTGAATCCTAGACCTTAACTCCATTCCTTGTTACCTCTCAAGACGTTGCTCATAAGGTGGTGATTGGGTATAACATGAGGTATTAGAAGGTAGTTAAGTAGTCAATAGAGGATTCACCACTCCTGATAGAATGAGAGTATACCTATGGCCTCTTGTAGAGATCATTACTTAGAAATCCTTGGTCGAGATGGATATATCATAAAGAAGGTCTTCGCGAACATATCTGATTAGGGCAATGAGTCTCACTGATAAGAATTTATATCATTTGGACTAGATATGATGTAGTCAGTCTAGTGGGAGCTGACACACTGACCATGCTCTAAACCAAATGAGGTATAGTTTGGTGAAAGAACGAATTGCATGATAATTGTCTATGGAAGGGTTTATAGTCAGACTACTGACTTTTTGGTCAACTGGGGATTATAATGTGTTGCTAGATACCATTCATGATATGTTCAAAATTATGTGATGATTTGAGTTACCAATATAACCGGAAACTTAATGGGTCACACACATAGAAAAAATGAAGAAAATGTGAAATGAGCCTTAGATTGGATCCAAGATATGAGAGAGAAATGATTTGGCCATATACCATGTGTCACAGCCATGACAAAGGTTGCCATGCTCATGACAAAGGAGTGTCATGGTCGTGAAACTACTATTCATGATCGTGAACGTCCCAATATCATCTTTTGCAATTTAAGTTTTTCTATTTCAAATGGAACTCATATGCATGGGTTATGTATGTCTAACTCTAATATGATTAGAGGACATATAAATAATCCCTTTAAGGGCCAAATTCATAGCTTCAACCTTGAGAAATAAAAGTTATTCTCTCTTCTTCTTCTCTTTCAAGTTGAAACACCATAGCTAACACTTTCGTGATTTAACACCCCATCTCCCTTTGAGGTTGTTTCTTCCGTTCCTTCATATGGATTAACGTTAGAGATAACCCAGCCTTGGATTGTTGTGGTTTGCAATAACCCAACTTAAAGAAAAGGCTCACAAACTTGGAAGATTGAAAAGAAACAAACAAGGTAATCAACTTCTTCTATATTGTTGGTATGATATGATTTTAATGTTCATAGAGCGTTACATGATTTTAGGTTCAATAAATTTTATGTGTTCCTATGTGCCATATATGAGATGCATATTCAGAAACTAATAATTAGTTCCATGTCCATAAATATCAAAAATTCCACATACTTGATTTATAAATGTGTGCTTTTTATTGGTTAATATTTAGACTTGCTTTGTGAGCTCAACAATCTGTAAAGCCGACTCATTACCATTGGAAACTTCATGCATTGTCATTTTCCTTCCACTCACTCTTTTGTTAAGAATTCTCTCTTAGAAGTTCAATATGTCATACACTTTGACTACTGTATTTTCTCCCATGGCTCCTCCAATTGCATCTGTCAACCATACATTGATATTGTTGACTCAAACCATCATAGAATGATTGATTTGTTACTAGATGAGGGTACCCATGGTGAGGGCACTGCAAAAGGAGCATCTTGAATCTATCTTAAGCTTTATAGAATGTTTCAGTGTCTTTTTTATAAAAAATTAGTAATTTTCGCTCTTAAGTCCTTTATTTTCTTATGGGAATAGAATTTACCCATGAATTTGTGATAAACTTTACTCCAATTATTCAGAGAATTAGGTTATAATGTCATTATCCATGCCTTAGCTTTGTCTTTTATGGTGTAAGCAAAACACCACGGAGGGTGAGTCAGGGCCTAAGATCAAGCCGAAATACGTAGTCGATGGACTATGTAACACCTACAAATTAGGGCCTAGATTTTACATGTTAAATAAGGTACATTAAGGGTATATGGAAAATATATGTAAGGCTATAGGTATTAGAAACCATAAAATAAAGAAAAATATGAGAAAAAGTGAAGTTTATATCGTTCACGCACCGTGACAGTGTTAATCACGACCGTGAATGTCGTGAAGTTATGTTTCAAAAACTGAGGATCTTCGCGATTGTGATGCAAATATTCTTGCCCGTGACACTAATGTTCATGCCCGTGAAGACCTACAGGTTTAAATATGGTAGAGTCGTATTTTTTATAGAACTCACATAAAATCATTCCCAACCCTAGCTGTCAATCCTCTGAAACCCTATAAAATGAACTCATCATCATTCTTGTAAAATTTGAGTGATTAAACCATAAATAATCACCATAAAAAGAGAGTAAGAATGGATTTAAAAAGGTTATTCACCATAATTATCAATATTGAGGTTTAGGAGGATATAACACGTTCTGAAACCCTTAAATCAATCTATTTTCATGAAACAGATGTAAGAAATCATGTTCTCTTATGTTATTTGATTTGTTTCAATCTATTGTTAATGGGAGAATAAGGTTTAAGGGTTCAAGATAGGTTTGCATGTTTTCATGGATGGAATGTCAGTATAGAACGTAATATGGTCCTTGTTTTCATATTAGGGACTAAGACTGACAGTGGAGAACCCCACCAAAGATAATAGATGAGAGAGAATCGAGTTTTAGGGCTCCAACACTAAGGTTTGTACATATAACCATTTTTATTCAAAAATATTGTGTTTGTGGTATGAATGATGATTCTGAAATGATTACTTATATGAAATAATTGTTTTGGTACTATTGGTGTCATGATAACTAACCATTAGATGCTGAGATAGATGTTGAAATTGATTTAATATTAATTAAGCATGAAAGGATTGATATGCATGGAATTTAGCCTAATTTGATTGATGAAGTATGATTAAATGCATATCTATAGTTGAATTCGCTTGCTGGAATATGTAAAGTGTTGATAGCTGTGGCTAACATTGTTTAACTTTAGATCCTATGGATGTTGTGTGTGAAATTCAGTGAAATCAGTGTTGTAATATTATTTTTATGCAATGAGTCATGCCCGTGAAAGTATGAATTTCATGCCCATGAATAAAGGAATTTACACCCGGGTTAATCGAAAACTGTGGTTAAAAATACACCCGTGGATAAAAAATATTTTATTTGATTATTGAAAAATATAGGTTATGACTAGATCGAAAATAAAATGTGGAGTGAAAATAAGGTCAAATAAGTCATCAAAAGTCAAAACTAAGAAAAAATAGAACCCAATTTAATTAATAAAGTAGTTGACTATACTTTGATCGGGCTATGAAAAATAACAAATGATATCTAAAAATTTATTTTAAGACATAGATAGACTCTAAATAATATTTAACATTATTTGACAGTGAAAAACAAATTTTATAGTAACACCGAAAATTGAATTATCGGTCTGGTTTGAGTAAGTCGAACAGAAAATAGATTCCGATTGAGTTAAAAAATTTTGTTTAGGTATATATAAATATTTTTATAAATTATGGAATCAAACTTGGGTGAATTTGAGCTCGGAAAGTGAGAGAAATAATTTAAAGTGCTTAATTGGGCTCAAATGGGTTGAGCTTTGTTTGGCCCAAGCCTATCCACCTTAAGCCACTATATAAGGACTAAAATATTACAATTCTCTAGAGAGAATTCTACAACTCCTTCTTCCCCAAATCCCCTTGCTTGGCCAAACTCATCTCTTCCCATTTCTTCTCCAAAATTCTTTCAATTTCTCCAATTTTTACACCAAAACCAACCATCCTAATGTAATTTCAGCATCTCTAGTAGCTAGTAGAAGCCTTTAATCTTCATTTGGAGGGTTGAAGTGGAAACAAATCAAAATAGATAAGTTTAGATACAAATTAGAGGTAAGTGAAATTAATAGTTTTAAATTGGTTTAATGGTTCAAATAGGTAATTTAAGGTATGTTAATGATAATTATAAAATTAGATTGAGTTAAGAAAGCAAAATAATAGTGGATTAATGATATACAATTTTTGGCCATGGTAGGTTCAAAGGGAAGTGAATGTGCTTCCAAGGAAAAGGCTAAAGAAAAGGAAGCCTAGGAAGACCAAATGAAGAAAATAAAGTTAGTGATCTCAAAATCTACTTATTTTCATTGATTAAGCATGAATTAGGGTTATAAAAATTAGAAATTTTGTGTGTTTTGTATGTAATTGATAATTGATGCTTAAAATATTATTAAAGGATTATAAAAAGTGAATTAGAATGGTTAATTTCAATTAAAAAAATTAATTACGGGAAATTGGAAAATATGACCCTATTATGTGAAAAATATATATTAAGGTATAATTATATTTTAGTGTAATATTATGATATTTATGGAATAATGAATGTATAAATTAGTGAAATGAATAATTAGAAGGTGAAAGAAAAATTTTAATAATGAAAATCTAGTGCAAGCCGAAATATGAAGAAGAGAAAATTATTATTTTCTTTGCTAATTAAAAGAAAATTTAGTCATAAAATGCAAGATAACATGATATTGGGTGTATACAAATTTATTGAAAATTTTTAAAATATGTATTGAATATTTTTCTAATTATTGATTATTTTATGCATGAAATGAAAAATAATGAATAAAGTGTGCTTAGTGAGTTTAATGACTTAATTGATTATTAATGATAAAATATTGATATATTAGAATGGAAAGTGTGAAGATTTATGGTAGAGATAAAAGTTTTATGAAAGAATAAAATGTTAAGTAATTAATAATGTAAAAATAATAGAATTTATAAATTTAATGGAAATTTAATTAAAAAAATAAGATATTATCCTTAGTTACTTTTCTGATGGTTAAATTTAGCCCAATATATAATTGGCTAGTCATAGGGACACCATTATTGCAGTGTGGATCATGACAACTCACTTATGTAGGCTAATGACGGTCTACTTCAGTGATACTAATTCAATGATCAGTGTACAGTGCAATACTCAGGTGGTTTTTCAAGATTACTTTTCAGTGTAGTGGACTTTTGGGGTCCACATTCCATATATCTGGTATGAAAATTTTCTATCGGATTGAAATTAGGGTCAAATGTGAATAAAAGTAGTAGAAATATGGTAAAAATGAAATAAGTGAAAGATATGAGAAAAATGATAAATGTGAAAAATATTATAAAAATAACATAAGTAATAAATAATATAAAAGTGATAACAATTGTATAATAATAATAATGATAAATGTGACAAAAATAGTAAAAATTGAAAAATGAAATATAAGTGGAATAAAAATGTTAAATTATGTAGTTAAAAGGAAAATGAATGAAAAATAAAATACTTAGTGGTAAAAGTATAAATAAATGTAAAGTAGTGATATGATTATAAATAAATGAAAATTTAGGAACTATAGTGAAATTTGTAGCTAATTAAGTAAAAGATTGAAAAAAGAAAAGAAAAGAAAAGTTAATTAAAGTGGTAAGGTGAAAAATGAACTAAATTAAAAGAAAATAAAAAAAACTATAAGATTAATTGAGAAAAAATATTAAATTTAATGAAGATATTAAATAGTAAATTAAGGGTAAAAAATAATAAAGTATTAATAAAAAGAATAATAAATATATTAAAGAGAAAATTTGAATAGTATATTAAAAATAGCATTATCAATGTATGAAAATATAAGTCATTGGAAAATTTTAGACTAGTAATCATCATTTGGAAGCAGAAGGAATACCAAAATAATAACAGGATATTACTAAGAATAATATATATATATATATATATATATATATATATATATATATATATATATATGATTATAGAGTTGTATGTATGAAATTTTATATATATTTTGATAAAAAATATTTATGAATTATTATATTTGTAAAGATTGAAAATATTGATTTGTGATTGAATGAAAAATAATTTATATTATGTATGTATTATTGTGCCCAAAAATGAACTGTGAATTATTTGAATTACAGGTAGAATAATTAATTTATAACCGCTATACTACCGAATTTTTTGAAAAATAAAAAAGATTAATTAAGTACTATTAATATTATAATTATTAAATTAAATTTTTTATATATATAGATTATAATTGTATTAATTCACATAATATATATATATATATATAATAATTATTATAAGAGTACTACTTTTCAACTTCGGCGTTAGATGTAGCAGATATGTCATATATGTATCCGGATTATGCGGTTCCCCCTAAAAACACTATAACTTTATGGTTTCCTCAACGAGTTCTAAGAAAGTTGACCAAATTCAATCCATCAATTAACAAATTCCAAGACAATTAATCAATTTCAACCCATCAAATGTTAAAGAAAAAAGCCACATATATCACTAAAAAAAAGTCATAATAAATACAAAAAAAACCTAATATCATCGAATTTGGAGATAAATTGAATTTTGCAAAGGAAAAAAAATATGTTTTGATTTTTATCAAATTTAAAAAAAGAAAAAAGTGGTAAAGTAAAAAATAATATTGCAAAAATAGTGATTGAAACCTTAACCAAAAAAGATTGAAAATATGTGAAAATGATAAATAAGAAAAAAATGAATTTAATAGTTTTTAAATATAAAAAAATGATATTTAAATAATTTACTTATTTTACTAATTTATTTAATTACTTTATACTAAATATAAAATTATAAATTTAAATTAATTAATATTAGGATTAAAATATTTCTATTAATAAGAGTTAGTTTAACTAATACAATGACTTAATTAAGCTTAGTATTAATACTAATCTTATAATTTAACCAATCAGCAAACAAAACTATAATTAAGGTTTAAAACCTAATAGTAAAGTGTTACCAAGTATTATAAGTTTGGCATAAATCAATCTTGTTTTGCAATATTACATACTCATGTTAAGTTTGGCATAAATCTATCATGCTTTGCAATATTACATACATATGTTGAGTAATTTTTATTGTTTAGTATATAAAAATATACCATATAATAAAATAAAAATGTATTTTAATTCATCTAGTTTTCTTTCTTTCATTGAATCATAGCACAGAAAAATAAAATAGAAAAGAAATTGGTAACCCGTCTTCTTCCTTCCGAAGCTTAATGGCTACCAATCAAAGACTGCGTCTGAACCCTAGACGCTGATTCCTTAACTACATCTCGCCATTCAAGAACTAGATACAGCACTGGCGACCAACTACCAGCTATCTACATCGCGATCAACACCTTCAATTTGACCGTCTATTTCACATGTCTATCTTTCTCTCTCTTCTTAGCCACAATCTTTATCATCACCGGCGACTACACCAATCATCACCGGTGATTTTTTCCGCCGATCTTCTGATGTAAATCCCACTTCTTTTCTCATTTCCCTTCATTTTCGTGCCTCTATTAAAAGTTCTATTTTGGTTTTTACTTTTCTTTTTTCGTTTTAATCTTTTTAGCAATTAGTTGGTTGATCGCATCACTTGCTATTACCCGCGCCCGCCAATAGTAAGCTTCGTTACCCTTTTGTTTTGTCTGTCTATTTATATTGAGAGCATATTGGGATTTGAGCTTCTTATGTTGTTTAATGATGGTGATTGTTAGCATGCCAATTTGAACAATTGGTTACATAAATTTCATTTCCAGATTTAAATTCTTTATGAACTCATCCCAAATACTAATTGTACTTCTAATTGAACTCTCTATTCATGTGGCATTATGATTGGAATGAAAAATTCTGAGTTTTAGTACCAGTTCATGAATCTATTTACAACTCCCCATTCTCATTTGTAGAGTTCCTATGCTATCACCTTGATAATTATGATTCTGGATCATAATATCTGTGTGCGGGGATTAATCAACATGGTGGTTGCTGGGGCAAGGATGAAAATTTTAAATTCTTTCTTGATGAATAATAATTGAAAGTTTTGGATGCTTACTGGAGGAAAGAAAAAAGGATACTATTCAGTTGTAGTGATTTTAAATGAGCAAAATCTCCAACCAAATTGCTTCAGGTTATTTGCTTCTTTTGAATTTTGCTATCATTTTCTTACATAAATGGCATAAATTTAAGACTTAAAATATTTTTCACATTCCACATTTTTCTTCTCGTTATAAAGATAATTCCGTTTTCTTGTATTACAAATATGGTGCTGGTCTTTATGTGGTCCATTGATATAATTGCTCTATTATTGCAGTGGAGTTCGGGGTTAATGGTGACACCAATAATGTGATGGTGAGAACTCTTGAGGTCGAAAGTAGCCAGGCAGGTGATGAAATTGAAATTGGTGTCAATCCTGTAGAAGGGGAGCTTCAGCAAGACTTGGATGACAAAGCGGACAAAGACTCTTTACATGAGGATATAATCCCAGATGCAGTTCCATCTGTAGGACTGGTTGCAACAGATGAGCCATATGTGGGGCAGGATTTTGAATCTGAAGCAGCCGCACATGCATTTTACAATGCTTATGCAACACGCGTGGGATTCATCATTCGTGTAAGCAAACTTTCTCGTTCAAGGCGTGATGGCTCTGCTATTGGCCGGGCACTTGTTTGTAATAAAGAGGGCTTCAGAATGCCTGACAAACGTGAAAAAATTGTCAGACAAAGGGCAGAAACAAGGGTTGGGTGCAGAGCAATGATTTTAGTCAGGAAAGTAAGTTCTGGCAAATGGGTTGTTACAAAGTTTGTTAAGGACCATACTCATTCCTTGACACCTGGTAAAGGCAGAAGAGATTGCATTTATGATCAGTATCCGGTTAGTCCTTGCTTTCCTTGTTTTACAGATTCGTTTTGTTTTGTGCTAATTAATTTTAAAGTATATTAAATTTTGTTTGAGGAGCTATTTGCAAAAAAGAAGTGGATGAATAGGTAGTCAAAGGCGCAAGGCGCACTCAGGACTATATAGTCTTTTATCGCCTCAGGGCACAAGGCACAAAAAGGTTCTGGCCCGATCGAAGTAAGGCACAGATTTCTAATATATATATATATATATATATATATATATGAGAAAATATCAGTACACAACGAAGATAAATAACATTAAACACATAAAAATACAACTAAAAACTGAAGATAGCTAAGTTAGAAAGAAGATTAAGAACATTCAACATATAAAAACGACAAAAAAACTGAAGATAGCTAAATTAGCAAGTCGAATCCTGCATAATATTGTTAGATTAATGTTTTTTGTTGTTGTATATGTCACTGTTGGAAGGAGGAGAGGCTGGCAGCTGTTTGTCTCATTTGTTTTAAATATAAATAACCCTAAAAGAAGTCCCAATATAACTTAAAACATAACCCTAGGAAGCCTAAAGTCTTGCTTTGACTATAATGCCCTTAAAAAAAAAAAGGGTGGGACAATAAAACATGAAACATCAGATTTAGGGTTAGAAGTCTGTTTCACAAGGCGCAAAAGGCGCACAAGACTAGTTGATGAAAGGCGCATAAGGTGTGTGCCTGAGTAAAGGCACCTCACCTGGCATGTTCAAAGGTGATGAGGGCTACCATTGCCTTGCCTTTGCACCTAGGTGAGTCTGTGACAACACTGGATGAACTTGGCCAGTGCAAAAAATTCATGTGCATTAACTTTGAAGAGTTGCAAAAAGCAGGTTAATTATTTGCATCATTACACCAAATCTCCACCTGTCAACACTATTCACATGTACTATTAGAGTTTTTGCTTTTGAAAGTGGTAATAGAATGTGAAGAATCTATAAAGTAGCCTTAGGTTATGCCAATTACTATTCTGCAATATGTTCTGCTAATTATAGGTTCAACACTTTCATCAACATCATTTTCCATTTATATTTTTGTTCATTTCACTCTATTTATGTAAATCTTTTGTTGGACAATTGCATAGATATTAAAGGCCTGTCTTGGGCTCAACGCTCATAGGGCTCTAGTCTTGGACCCTCACACCTTAGCATGTGAAAGATGGCTCTCTTCATTAGGTGTGTGCTGAGGCACTAAGGCATGCAACTTAAGTCATCCAAATGGCACAGAAAAGGTGTGCCTTGGTAAAATTGTCCTTGTGTTTGTGTAATTTTTATTATTTTGTTTAAATTTAATCAATCTATCTAGTGATGCAATTTGTTGAACAGGAAAAAGAGCTTACCATGCTTCAATCCATATCAAATAAAATCAAAATGAAAAAATGTCAATATAAAAATAATTGGTTAGATATTATTTAACATAAGATGGGGTCATTAGGCCTCATGGAGTTGAAGAGTAGGCCTATAATACCAAATCAATTAAAGGCAAAAATATTATCTTTACTTTCCTTTTAGTATTTGGAAAAGAAAAAAAATTCTTATGTAAGGTTCAATATGTCTCCATTACCTAGAGATGAGGTAGATATTGATTTCAAGAAGCATTGAGGAGAAGAATGAATTACAAGAGATCAATTTGAATGTGATGACAATGATGATAAAGATGATTATTTTCAGTTTGATGATGAATAAGTCTTATGATTGCTTAGGGATTATTGGTATATAATAGTAGAGATATTGTTTGAAGTCCCTTTTGCATCTTCATTTGAATATTTGTTTTAGATTTAGAAAATGTTGATGCTAAGTCAATGCATGTTTTAAGTTATGATTATTTTTAGTTTTGTATTTTAAGCTTAGTTGTCTTATACTATAAGCTTTTTTTTGGCTCCTGAGGTTTGTTAGTTCTGCTCCTATGCTTGCACATAGGCTCTAGGACCTCTTAGCGGCTTTAATAACTGCAGAAAGTTCTGCATTCAGTCTAGAAAAAGATGATGCCTTAAATTTGTATTACTATATCATACTGCAATTGTCAATTTAATCTGTCTATTCCCCTTAATGTGTGCCAAGTCATGATATAATCAATTTTATTCTTGATATTTACTTTTCCAGTATCAAGAAACCAATACATTGGCAGATTTATATCTGTTGAGTTCGATTTTTGTAGTTTTTAAGGTTATTGAGACCTGATCTGGAAGCATGGTTGATGCTACAAAAAACTTGCTAGTTATATACTCCCGCCATTCTCTTTTAAGTCTTGTTTCAGAAAAAAACTTTTTTGTTCGACTTTAAGTGTCTTTTTACAAAATTAAGGAAGCATTAATTATTTTTGCAATTTTATCCTTGCCTTGTCATCTCCACTACATTTATATCTTTCTTATCACATTTCTCTATCTTAATTAATGAAAGGATAATTTAGTAAATTTCAAATTTAATGTTTTTAGTCATTTCCTTAATTCTTGTGGAATTACCTTAAAAGACACTTGAAAAGGAATGGAGGGAGTATATTGGTTCAGGTTCTTAGTAGAAAAAGAGGTTGAGTTAAGCTGAGTTTTACTGAGGTTTTCAACTTCTCCTCTTTGTAGTGCTCAGAACACTGTTGAATGTTGGATGGAATAGGGAGAATTCCCTTGGTAATTTCTGTAGCATGGTCATAGAATATTGATGTTATATAATTATTTACATATTTTATGTTTCTTATATCTGAATAACATGTAATAATTATTAGCTTGATCCTGTGATGTTTTAGTTTATGAATATCTTTCCTTTTTAATATCAAAAACTTTTAAACCATTTTATATGCAATCAATTAACTTTTATTAAAGGAAACACAGAAATTATATTTTATGGGATTAACTTTTCTTTGAAATTTTATTCATAATATCTATTTTACATTTTACATTGTATGACGGAGGTTTAGTGTTGAGGGCAATTATTAATATATATTTTTTAAGTTATCAATTACTTGGGGAATATACAGAAACCTGTGGTTTCACGCTTTTACACTTCAAGGTCTGTAGTTTCTTTTCCGTGACATTTTGGTGCTTTATTAGTTGCTGTTAGCATTTAAGTGCCAAATTGTTATAGTTTTACTAGCAAGGGTTATGAGACCCATTAAATAATTAAACTGAAACAATTACAAATAATTTATTGGCTAGTATTAAAATGGAAATACATTATTTTTTATTTAAAATTTGTGCCATCAACTAAAACTGATCACCTCAGTTGCAGACTAGAGTAAATTGTAGAGCCTTGCCCAGTCAATTGAAGAATGGGTACTTAAATAAAACAAACTGAAAATGTTTGGGGGCCAAAAAATGGGAGTAGCCTTAATTAAATGTTGACTCTTTAGAAGGGAAATTTGCACGGTGTCCTTAGTATCTATCAAGCTACCCATTTGACTTCAAGTCAATCAAAGTGTAGCTATAGGGAAGCTATGACATAGTTAGTCCATAATTTCAAGAATAACGAGCAGGTTGAATTTCTATATTTCCTCAAAATTTGAAATTTTAGCTGGTATCATAAATATCTGAGCACTTCTTCATTTACACGATTTATCTTACTATAAATTTATGTTGTGGTCATTGAAATAATTGTATTGTAGAAGGAATTTAAGTTATGAATGTCCACAAGGTGTGATTTGTTTGATGACCTAAGGAAATGCAGTGTAGCCAAAACTGGTGAACATGCTATTTATGTTTCTGGTAATTGACCAAGAAGGTATTGGTGCCATACATAATGGCATGCTTTGTCTAATAGTGATGTATTTTATTTATTAATAAAACTCTAACGCTTAGTAGAGCAGTATTCATAATCTTGATCAAGACAAGTTTTCAGCACTCTAGTCATATATTGTCATATTTTTTTATCATGATTTTTTGAGAATTATTTAGCTTAGGATGGTAACAGTGATTTTCAATTGCTATATAATTAAGTTTACTGGTCAAATCTAAGACATCTGTCTAATAAGACCAACACTATATTTGAATTCTGAATTTGAACTTAAAATGAATATGGGGCTTAAGGCATATTGATTGCCTAAGGTTCAAAAGACTAGGGTCTTAAGGATGAAAATAAGAAATATAATTCAAGTAGCTGCTGTGTTTTGTAGGAGACAAGTTAAATAAGGTTGTCTTGGTCAACATTTTGGAGATTCTGAGGTCGGGTTGTGCTTTTTCGTTTCTTTCTTTTTCTGATGGTTATCTGCATCTCCATTTTACTTGCTTTAGCTACATGTTGGAGCTTTCTCTACATTTTTTTTAAAAAAAAGGGAAAAAGACATAGGGATTCGGTTTTGTAGCAAGAGGATAATCATCAACTGACCTAGGCAGAGATGCATTGTTTAAGTGCCCATGCTGAAGAAGTTATTGCCTAGTTTTGAAATATAGCAATTATACTTCATCAATGTGGGATATAATGTAAATATTTCTAGAAAAGTTCTATCTAAGCATCTTGGTAAATGATGAGTAGATTATTAGCATCTTGATATTGTTCAGGCTTATCATTTCCAATGTTGCCAATATAAATAGTATTTTAAAATGTTGGCAATCAACCAGAGATGAGATTCTGGGTCTTCATGGGAAAATTTTTCATTGGCCATTTTATAATAGAGAAACCAGTCTTTTTCTCTGTTTGTGCACACATATGCATACTTCTGATGCCACTTACATGATAGGTTACTATTTTTTTCCTTATCTTTTTAACGTAATATTGCTCATAAGTTACACATGTTCTTCATGATAGTGCATTTGTTGGAAAAACATTTTGATTCTTTCATGTGGACATAGAGTGCATTTGTTGGAAAAACATTTTGATTCTTTCAGCTGGACATGAGTTCTTATGAGCATCAGTTTGTAACTTTTGGGTGTTAAAAAATGGCAAATGTTGTGAAGTGCATAAATATTAGTAGTAGCTATAATTTGGAAATGGATGCAAGTCAATTTTCTTAAACGTTTAATGGATTCCCAATTCAGGTTTGTGGGTGCTATTGCTTGTTTTTATATAACTAACCTCTAGTTCATATTTTGCAGAATGAGCATGATAAAATCCGGGAACTATCACATCAACTCGCTATAGAGAAAAAGAGAGCAGCGACCTATAAAAGACATTTGGAATTGATATTTGAGCAAATTGAAGAGCATAATGGGAATCTATCAAAGAAGATCCAACATATAGTAGACAGCATGAGAGAAATGGAAAACAAAGGGCAGAAGAATAATGTATAGTTGCACCAATTTTTGCTCTTCTTATTTTGATGAAGTACAAAATCAGGAACTGCTATACAGAATACTTGTTGGCTAGCAACATATTTTTATGGTTTAGATGTGACAATTCTGACTTGCTCTAGTTTGTTAGGAGTCAGGTAGTTACAAATTGTGAAAATGTTTGAATTAGCTGAGCATTCATTTGGGTATTTGATATAATTATGCTCCTATTTTTGGAGCAAATTATGGGTAGGAGAAATAGAGTCTCGATGTATAGTTCTCCAATCCCAAGCCTGTTAGGTTATGGCAAAAATGTGAAAATTGTCGTATAGAAAAGGGTTTTTCTTGTCTTTAGATAGCTGAACGTTGCATTTTATTGCACCCAATGTAGAATTTCATTTCAGTTTCTCGTGTTTTAGAGCCTAGAATTTTTTTTTCATAAGAAAATTTGTCAATTAAATATTTCCGTTAATAATCAGTTTGCATTGAATTTTTCCCTTTCAAATCTGTCTTGTATTATTTATAAATAGTAGTATTTGCGAGCTTTTCGCGCAGGCAAAAAAATAAATTTATTTCTTAGAATTGTTTTTCTATAAATATAAATCCTACGATCTGGAGCTAGAACTCGTACGAGTAATTCCACGAGCTAAATCAGCTCGGCTCGAACCTGGATCGGCTTACCTCACTTTCAAGCCTTCCTTTCGCGTACTCTTCTGACGTTGGTTCTTTCTCTCAAGTTACTTTTAGTCTTAATGATCAGTGAAGGCATCAATATTGCGAGATTCTTGCATTGGTTTGCAGCTCTTGCTTTTCATATATATCTTCTATATTTTTAGAATTTTAAGTTCTTTCAATTTTCCATAAAATCTAATTTTCTTTTCCTCATTTCCTCCAAAAAAAAAATTATCTTTTTCTAATATATTAAAAATTTAGTTCTACTAAAATATTATATCAAATACGGATTTTTATGATAAATATTATCAACTCCTTGCATTTAGATATTTAATAAAATATATCTTATCAATTAAGATGTATCTCTTAAATTAAAAACTTACACAGAATTTTACTTGAACTATAACCCTAATATTTAATTAATATTAATTAATTTATGTCAAAATTTTCTATCAAAAATTCATGTTAATAGGCAACTTAACTCCTTTTTTCTTTTCGTGCTCTTATACCTTGAAGAGATTAACTATATAGCAAATGCCCGTATGTGCAATTGAATATTAAAAATATATTTTAAATATCTAATACAATAATTGTATTTCAAAAATCTCATAAATCAGTTTATTTTGTGAATAAATTAAATTATAATTAATTACAGAGTAAAATATAATGATTCGATGATTCCACACAGCAATGCAGCCATTGTGAAATCCATGCGAGGATAATACAATTTAGTCCAAGATGAACATTCTCAAAACTCCTATGAAGTTCATCAAATTGAAGTTAACAATCTCATATTCAAATAGCATAAAGAGGCAACAAAGGAGAAAAAAGAGGGCAATGAACAAAACCCACAAATTAGAAGTTAATGCTCACCATTTGATTACTTTAGCCAACACCATAATCTAAATAATCTAAATTCTATGATCCTCGTTTCTCATAGTTCTCCAAGTTGGACATGTGGACTAATTAAGAAAAAAAGAAATTGGATCTTCATTTCAATGAGGGAAAGGTCATTGAAATGAAAAGAATGCAAGTCAGCATGTATACGTACTTCTCCCAAAAATATTATCTTACATTCCTTCATTATTTTCTTCATTCTTTTGGTCAACCCGATTACAAACCGAGTATCAACCATGTAATAGAAGAGCAAATGAATAGAGAAGCAAATTTGCATAACAATTGCAAAATGAATTGTATTAAAATAATGCAAATGTAAGCCCAAGTATATCAAAATAGTGAAACATAAGTATTTCTACTAACAAAGAGGGCTGAAATACCCCCGACCTGGAAAAAAAAGCTCATATACTGTGTTCATTATTTTTCCATTTATTCTTTACACTTAGTCATTCTTCTGTCTTTTTTTTTTGGGTGAGAATAGATGCCCGAATTTGTTCTTTAAGAGGCTTGATATATAGAGAAGCCTCTTGAAGAATATATTCTATCTACAGGAAATAGTTCACTATCTGATCAGATAAATTACAACCTCAGTCATGTATGTAGGTATGTGTATACCAATTAAAAAGATGTTTCAATTATCATATGTAGCTTTAGATGATACAAACAGGAAATCCGCGCTATGTTGCGATTATTTGTGAGTGATCAAAATCTTTTTTGTCATGATTTAAAAAAAGTTAAATATAATTAAATAATGTAAAAATTAAATAAGATAGATTGAAGTGAAAAAGTTAAATAAAATAAAAACAATACTAAATTTTATATTAATAAATAGTTCAAGAAAGATATATATATATATATATATATATATATATATATATATATATATATATGTTAGCTCACAAATATTCCATTAATAATCTTATATGAAAAACTAAATAGGCAAATTCCTTAACAACAAAAGTAACTGTAACGCTACAAGTTAGTACTTCGGACAAAATTAATCCATCAATCATACCAATCTCTCTTCTTATAAAGTTAAATCTTTTATCATTTAGAGACTTAGTGAAAATATCTGTCAATTGATTGTCTGTGCTTATAAATTTCAATACAACATCTTCATATTGAACATGATCTCTAATAAAATGATATTTAATGTCAATATGCTTACTTCTAGAATGTTGAATGAGATTCTTAGATAGATTTATAGTATTTGTATTGTCACATCTAATAGGTATATGGTTCATACTATGACAATAATCCTTAAGTTGTTGTTTCATCCAAAGGATTTGTGTACAACAACATCCTGCTGTTACATACTCCGCTTCAGTGGTAGAAAGAGCAACTGAAACTTGTTTCTTGCTAAACTAAGAAACATCTTCAGAAGCATTAGTAATAGGGGGATTAGGGAGTGTCTCACCTAGCACATAGCCAATCTTTTCAGATTTGAGAACTATTCTCAGATTCCTTAGCCAATCCAAAAAATTGGGCTCAGTCAACTTATTTGATTCCATTAGCGATCACAAATTCACACTTGTCATGATGATGATTCTAGCAACCTAGATGTAAAATAGAACATGTTAGAATGTACATAAAATTCATGTTTATTAGGTCTTTAATAAATTGCATTATGGCTCCCACTATTTTATAGCGAATCCATAGCCCTCACTATGAACCCAAGAGAACTTATATGAAAGTTCTCCTAGTGGATCGATATCCAACTAGCTAAGAATAACCTTGAGGCAACTCAACAAGCTATCCTTAGTTTGGTTGGTAGGTATCTAATTCATACCAATTGCATTATTCATGCAACTATCGAATCTTATGCTATCAACTTATTGATGTGTGCACATACATTGGGCTATCGACTCTTGATATGTGTACATCTCATGTATACAAACCCAACTTCACCTCCAATACACATTAACCTTGGCACAAATCCAACAAGTTAATAATATCGGTTAAGTCTAACCTATTAATTGTGAAATCTAATTTCAATGGATTGAACATATTTTTATAGAGTGAGCTTGAGGAAATTCAATAACCCTAACTCTAGAAGAACTCTGGTTCTCCCCATATTAATGGAAGGCGTAAAACTTAATTGTTTATTTAGTGAGGGATTTCTTTGTTAAGTCTCATCAAGTTATTATTTCATGCTTTTATATATCATACATTCATCACATTGATATATAAAGATAGTTACATTAACTATATGGCATGATTATGGACATACTAAAGTCAATCTCTTGAGCTAAAGAGAAATTGACTAGATCATACCTAGGTATATACATGAATTTACAACCCAAAATAAAAATCAAATTCCTATTTCTAAGTCTTCTTGTTTATGGTACCATCTCCTTTGCTTCTTGCTCATTTGTATCTTCATTCTATCCTAATCCTATGTAATCTAATTACATATTTCAAATTATAGAAAACCACAATTTACATTTGAGGGGAGTAAGATGAGAAGAGGAATACATAAGAAAGAAAAAGAGGTTGGGACACGCAAACCCTATTTACCATAAAACAAAATAATTCCATGTATGCTCAATCACATTGGGCCTAAGTCCATAATAATTCATCATGCCTTTTCATACACCCCTAACATGCATTGTCTAATGCACAAAATAAAAATGACAATTTAGGATTTCAATTTGTAAATCGAATCAACACTTGAATCGAAATTGCCTATATGTGTTTTTTCGGTTAATTTAATTTTGTTTGTCATTTAAAGTGGAATTTAATATTTAATAAAATTAAATTAAGTTCCATATTTCTAAAAATAATTCAAAATTAATTCTCCTTAAAATCAGAATATTATGATGTTAAATTAAACAATTTAATTTTAATATACATAACAATTTCTAGTCATACTAGAATTACAATTGCACAACTTAAATTAATTCAAAATTAATTTCCAAAAATTCTAAAAATTTTCAGAACATCAAATCATCATTCTAATTATCTTTAGGTCAGCTCAAGTTCATCAAAATATTTTTGGCACAAGCCAAAATTACTAAGACAAACGAACCAACACATTTAGACGCTCAAAATGACTAATTCGATATCTAAAATTTTTAAAATTTCAAATGCTTGAAAAATAATTTTGGCATACATCTAACATCAATATAACATATTTTTAATCACATAAAAATTATTTCAAGGTTCTGGAAATAAAATAAACACATACAAAAAAATCAAACAAAACAGCCCCACTGGGTAAGTTAAAACAGTCACATTTTTGTGTTTGCTTGAAAAATTAATTAAAATAATTTTTAATTAATTATTGGAAACTTATAGAGGCATAAACATATTCTTAATATGTCTAAATAAATTTTTTCATAATTAAATTACAAGAAAAATACTACCAGCCCCATCAATTAAGCCAAACAACAACACATATTCATAAACAAGACAGTTTTAGGTATTTTTGAAATAAATACGAAATTAATTATTTGAATCACATTCAAATAATTTTTCAATCAAAATAATTATTCTTAATCATCCCATGATCAGATTAAAGAAAGAAAAATGTGTAAATTATATTTTACAAATTAATTTCAATTTTTCAAAACCTATTGATCCAAAATCATCAAAAACATGCAATCCCATTGCACTTTCGATTAAAATTAATTTTAATGGATACAAGGAGGCTCTGATACCAATGTTGGGTTTTGAAGAATGAATCATATTCATAAACGCAGTGAACAATAAAATTTTTTAAAACCCAAAATAAAAGATCATACTTGTACCATTATAACTAATTTATATAAATGTAAATGTTAAAAATTATATCTTATAATTTTTATTTGTTATTCAAATTTTCACTTTGTTGGGTTGTAGCAAACCACAACAATCCACACTGGATGTCTCTAATAATAATCCACACTGGATGTCTCTAATAATAATCCACAAATTCAAATTGCTAGCTTTGAAAGTGTTCTTGAGATAATTTTTGTTGTCTTAAAAATATTTTTTTTCACAAAAACTATTTTTATGTCTATTTTCTATCATTTGATGTTTTTTCTATTTGAATCAAATTCAAAAATAAGATGAAAAGTCAAAAATGGAGAAAATGGAAACAAATAAATAGTAATTGACCATAATTGACCTAATTAAGGCCAAAAACAGTCATTGGCCAACAGATGGAAAGCTGTAGGGGCGCTGGGCCTGCTGTGGGCTACTGCTGGGCAGCCCAGTTGGCTCACAAGACGGGCTAGCAGTCTGCCAAGCCCGTACGGGCCCGTGACACTCCCGAACGATTTTTTCGTGCGATTTCATCCTAAAATAATTCTCTCATATTTTGGATCCTATCCAAAACCATTTTACTCATTCTCCATATTTTCAATGCGTGTTAACCATTAGGTTCCTGGTTATATTGGCCACTTAAATTAACAATTAATTTCAGCAGGTCATGAGCGGTATCTAACAACACATCATGACCCCCAATTGATCGGAAAGTCAGTGGTTTGACTACGAACCTTTCCATAGATAATTTATGTGCAATTATTTCTTTCACTATTCTATACCCCACTTGGTTCAGAGTATGGACATGTGTCAACTCCCACTAGACTGACTACGTCACGTCTAGTCCAAGTAATGTTACTTCTTGTCCTTGAGGCTTATTACTCTATTGGATATGTCATTGAAGACTATCTTTATGACATTTCCACTCCGGCCAGAAATTTCCGAGTAATGAGTACGACAAGAGGCCATGGGTATACACTCCTTCTATCAAGAGTGGTGAGTCCTTTGTTGGTTACCCAATTACCTTCGAATACCTCAAGCTGTATCCAATCACCACCCTATGAGCTACCTCTCTGAGGCAACAAGGAATAGTGTTAAAATACAGAATCAATATTCAAGATATCCTTGAGTACCTCAAGTCTAAGGATACTTGCACCATTGCTATGATGAGACTATCATTGACATTTGAATAGATTCTCCATATGATTGTCTCATAGTTGGTCATCCAATGTACTTAGCTACACTTAGCAAGCATCCACATGTTAACTCTAAACATCTCATGTTTATAGATTATGAGATCTACTACTCTATCCAATCAAGGAGTGTAACATGTACTAGTCTGTCTGGATTAATAATGTCCCGTCTCATTAATCCTATGACTAGGGATAATTTTGATAGTAACATAATTACACATGATAAGAATCTCAATATCATCACGCCCGTGAAAGAATAATGTCATACCCGTGATAAATCATTTCAAATCTTTCCAAAATGCTTCACGGTCAAAGTCACCACTCAAGTCATGGCTTAGAAGAACAGTCACGACCGTGACACACTTATTCAGAACCGTGAAAGAGGACAGAGAAACATTTCAAGTGCGAAATTAAGGGTTGGTGCAACGACTATTTTCACATTAAATGCAACCAAACGACTATAATTTTCCATGGAAATATAAATGCAATTTATTTGTGAATCTAGAACAAGAGAATAAAAAATATTTCGAATCAAAATCTTGTTGCAGCCATTTGTGCATTTACCACTTTCAAACAAACATTAATTCTCTTTAAAAAATCTTTTTGCTCATTATTTTCTGAGCATTATAGATTTGTGAGTGTTTCTCTTTGTAATCTACTACTCAAGTGAGTTTGGGTATATTGGGTTAAGAGTAGAGCACTTGTAAGGGTATTTATGTGAGTCTTTAAAATACAAGGAATTGGTTTATTGTGTGAGCCATTAAAAGACAAGGGATTTCTGGGTTAGGTGTGATCCATTGTTAGAAACACCATAGTTGGGAGTGAGCTTGTAAAACTCCATTGTAACACTTAGTGTGTTAGTGAAATTCCCAATTGAGATTGGGGAGAGGAGTAGGGTTTGTTAACACCCGAACCTCTATAAACATTTCTGTGTGATATCTTTCTATCGCTACTCAACTAAACTTTTCTTTCCGCACTTAAAAGTTAAGAAATTTTAATGTCCAATTCAACCCTCCATCTTGGTACAATATCTGGGCAACAATTAGTATCAGAGCTTAGTCTAGCATCGAAGCCTAAACAACCCTAACATAGATCAAGATATGGCCAATGAAGGATTCCAAAGTCTCAATCCTTACTTTAATAGAGCAAATTATGCTCATTGGAAGTTTTGGATGGAGACATATCTAGATAGTGAAGGAATTGAAGTCTGGGATAGTGTTCGGAAAGAATGGACACCACTAACTAGAAGAGGAGTTGATGGTGAAGAAGAAATCTTGTCAAGAGATGATTAGACAGAGCCTTAAAGAAGAGCAAACTTCAAAAACAAGAAGGCAATGACAATTCTCTCAAGCTCATTATCCATTGAAGAATGTGGAAGAATACAACACTGCCCAACTGCATACAGCATGTGGAAAACATTGGAAAACTATCATAAAGGAACAAAGAAAGTTAAATCCAAGAAGATTCAACTTCTTACTTCAGAGTATGAACTCTTCAAGATGAAATCCAATGAGTTAATTACTGACATGACAAACCATCTTCTAGCCATCATAAATGGCATGAGAAAGCTTGGGAAATACCAGAGCTTGGAAGATATAAATAACAAAATTCTGAGAAGTCTTCCTCTCAAAGATTACGGTTCAAGAGTTATCGGTATAGACGAGGCAAATGAAGACCTGAGCATCATGAATACTGATGTGCTTATTGGCAAATTTCTTACACATGAAATGGTAGTGAAAAGAGATAGAGAGCTTGAAGCAGAGCCATAAATAAGAAAGCCCCTAGCACTAAAAGCCTCTACTTTAAAATCTCAGGAGGAAGTTGAAGACGATGAAGAAAAGAGTGATGATGCAAATGAGGACATTGCCATGCTCTTAAGAAGGTTGAAAAGAATTATTGAGAAGAGAATGGGCAACTCTAGAAAATTCAGGCAAAAAAACCTCAAACAAACCTTTAATGACTCACAAATAAGTAAAAAAGAGATAAAGTGCTATAAATGTGGGAAGAAAGAGCATATTAAACTGGAATGTCCAAGGCTCAAGAAGCACAAGAGCAAATACTAAAGAGACAATGGGGAGAAAGGCCACAAAGCCACATGGGATGAAAAAGCTCTTCAAGTGAAAAAGATGACAATGAAAGTGAAGAGGTCAACCTATGCTTCATGGCTATAGAGGATCACGTCTCGGATAAGGTAGGATCACTTCACTCATACTCTTTCAATAATGATAGTAGTGATAATGATAATAATAGTGAAGATGATGATGAGCAAAGCCTAATAGAAGTATTGAATCTAGAACTAGAGAAATATAGAAGTAAATTCAATACTTATAAAAATAACATTTCTAATTTGAAAATCAAAATGGATGCTTTAGAAAAGGAGAACTTTAAGCTTAAATCATCTAATGAATCTCTTCAAAAGTCATTAGATGAGTACTCTTCAAGACCCTCAACTAAATCCTTGCTTCAAGAAAATAATATTTTGAAAAATGAAGTTAAGGAACTTAGAAACTCCATTTCAAAATTTCACAAGGGAAATGAGAGTTTAGATACTCTCATTCTGTCTCAAAGATCATCCTTAATTAGAAATGGTCTATAATTTAAGGGTACATCATCATCTTCTCACAAGACTACTTTTGTTAAGTCAAGTGAACCCCACATCTCAACATTTGCTGTAACAACCCCAAGGGCTAAGTGCACAAAATACACTAAATCTTTTATACATAAGAGGGATGATCAAGGGTTTGGAAGCGTAAGAAGGAAACCTCAAAAGGCTAATCATGCTTTAATGTATAAGAAGCATGCACCTAGAAAAGCACCAATTCATCATGCTTGTGCATGCCATTGCTCTCAAACTCAACCTAATAGAAATATGGCATTCAAAAGCATTGTAAGACCAAAAAGCATATTTAGAGCTAAACAATGTAATTATTGCATGAAATTTGGTCACATAAATAAACATTGCTTGATAAGGAAGTCTCATTGGGAACCGTCATATGCTAACCCCCAAGGTCCCAAGCTCATTTGAGTACCTAAAAACCATACTTGAATTGTGATTCTATAGGTATGCCTTAAGTCCACAATAAACAAAAATGCTTGGCTAGTAGATAGTGGATGCTCAAGGCATATGACCGGAGACAAAGAACTTTTCAATGAAATTAAAAGTATTGATGGAGGTAAAGTTACCTTTGGAAACAATGCTAAGGGTAAGGTAATTGACATTGGCTCTATTGGTATTAATTGTACTACTTTCATTAAAGATGTCTTACTTGTTGATGGCCTGAAACATAACTTGTTAAGTGTAAGTCAGCTATGTGATAAGGGAAACAAAGTAATCTTTATTTCCAATGAATGTCTTGTAACCTCTATTAATGGCCAAGAGATATTTAAAGGAAATAGAGATGTCAATACCTACATAATAGACTTACACAAAATATCTAACCATTCCTCTAAGTGTTTTGTGACTACTAGTGATGAATCATGGCTGTGGCATAGAAGGCTTGATCATGCAAGAATGAATTTAATTCAAAGCCTCAGCATAGAAGAGCTGGTAAAGGGATTGCCAAAAGTCAAATTTGAAAAAGACAAGACATGTGAACCTTGCCAAAGAGGAAAACAACACAAGTCATCCTTCAAATCCAAAAACATAGTAAGTTCCTCAAAACCTCTACAAATCCTGCATCTAGATCTTTTTAGACCTACTAGAATTGCAAGCTTAGGAGGTAAACACTATGCCTTTGTCATCATCAATGACTACTCTAGATTTACTTAGGTAATTTTCTTAGCTCAAAAGAGTGATGCCTTTGAAACTTTAAGAAACTTTGCTAAAATAGTTCAAAATGAAAAAGGATATTGTATTTCAAAAATAAGAAGTGATGATGGCAAAGAATTTGAAAATGAAAAGTTTGAAAGTTTTTGTCTAGAACATGACATTTCTCAAAAAATTTCATCTCTTAGGACACCTCAACAAAATGGGATAGTCGAAAGGAAAAATCGAACTTTAATTGAAATGGCTCGAACAATTCTCAATGAGTATGGTTTACCAACTTACTTTTGGGCCGAAGCCACAAATACTGCATGTTATATTTCAAATCGAGTTTTCAAAAGACCTTTCTTAAACTAAACTTCATTTGAGCTATGTAATGGAAGAAAGCCCATGATATCATACTTTAGAGTATTTGGATGCAAGTGTTTCATATTGAATTCCAAGGACAATCTTGGAAAATTTGCCTCTAAATCTGATGAGGGTATCTTTTTAGGATACTCTATAACTAGCAAAGCATATAGAGTATTTAATAAAAAGTCATTAACTGTTGAAGAATCTATGCATGTTGTTTTTGACGAATCTAGTAAGCTTGATCTTATGAAAGGTAGTGTTATTGATGATGTTGTAGGTACCATAGAAAGACTTGATCGTGAAAATGAAAGAGAAGAAAATGATCAAGAAAATTCACATCAAGATGATTCTCTACCTCCAGCTCAAGAGGAAAACAAGCAAAAGCTCCCAAAGGAATGGAGATTGACAAAAGATCACCCCAAAGAGCAAATCATTGGTGATCCTACAAGGGGAGTAAGTACTAGATCTGATCTCAAACATTTAGTTTCTGATCTTGCCTTTGTTTCTCAAATTGAGCCTAAAAATATTGATGAGGCTCTTAATGATGAAAGTTGGATGATTGCTATGCAAGAGGAACTCAACCAATTTGAGAGAAGTAAGGTATGAACCTTATTACCTAGACCCAAGGAGCATCAAATCATTGGAAACAAATGGGTATTTAGAAATAAACTAGATGAACAAGGTTCAATAACTAGGAATAAGGCTAGGTTGGTTGCAAAAGGATATAATCAGGAAGAAGGAATAGATTATGATGAGACCTATGCTCCTGTAGCTAGATTAGAAGCCATAAGAATACTTTTAGCATATGCATGCCATATGAATTTCAAACTCTTTCAAATAGATGTAAAAAGTGCCTTTTTAAATGGCTTTATAGAAGAAGAAGTTTATGTAGAACAACCACCAGGTTTTGAAAGCTATGATTTGCCCAACCATGTATTTAAACTTCCAAAAGCTTTATATGGTTTGAAACAAGTCCCAAGAGCTTGGTATGAAAGACTAAGTTCTCTTCTCTTAGAAAATAATTTTGCAAAGGGGAATGTTGTGTAACATCCTTGACCTTCCCCACATGCATTTCATCGAACATAAGCATCTTGCATACAATTCAATTGAACACGTGCATTTCATGCGTATTTTTGTAGGAACAAGTTCATGGCATGCACTAGCTACGTGTCCTAGTATTTGGCAATTATATCGAGTCACACGTATATCCTTATAACCTAAATGAGGATAACAAAGTATTAGTAATGAATTGAATAAGGTGTATAAATTAAAGTAAGCAAAGTGATTAGATTAAAATTAGTAAACAATTACATTGTTAATTTAGTTAAATCGGGTCAAATGATTAAGCTGTATCATTGTGTGAATTAGTGGAATTATAAATCTATGTAAATAATAATAATAACAATATAAAATAAAATGAAAATTAAACAAAAGAGAAATAGAAGAGAAGAGAAATGAGAAATGAGAAGAGAAAAGAGAAGAGAAAAAGAGAAAAAGAGAAAAAGAGAAAAGGACAAAAAACAAGTTGGCTTTATCTTCATCTTTCTTCCCCATTTCTGCCTCCTCACTCCAGCCCGTCTTCTTCTTCAATTTCCTCCATTTCAGACTTCAATTCTTCCTTGTTTCACCTAGTTTTTGAAGCTAATTTATCCCTTTCAAGGTTGTTCTTGGTAAGTAATCAATTCTTATTGCTATAGGGTTGATTTGAGTTGCTTAGGTTCAATATTAGGCACTGAATTGCACCCCGATTTTGATATTAATAGAAATTGATTCTGGAAATGTGTAAAACACAAACATTTTTCCTTTATATCTTATATTTGTGTATATGTAAACATTTTTTCAATATGTTATGTATAGGGAGAGATATTCTCTTCGTACTGAAACTGGTCAGGGTGTAAACCCTAACCAAGTTAGCTACTGTGTGGTTTGATTTAGAATATGTTAAAGACCTTATTTTAAGTCTATAAAAACATAAAAGTTGTAGATATATGTGTTTTTTATATGTCTACCAAATTTCAGATTCATAGACCTTGTAAAATGTGAGTTATGGTGAATGGAACCATGACTGTTCCATGGTTTGAACTGCATACTGAGTGCCCTGGGAAGATACAGTAACTTGTTTGGCTAATTTGAGCTTGTTATAACTAGATTCTGTAAATGATCAAAACAGGGGAGTTATAGGTATATGTCTTAGATAAAATTTTGTACTAATTTCAACTTCATTTGTTATTTATAGACTAAGTTATGGCCTTTGTAAGCCATACTGGTCCGGAAGTCAATTCTATTATGGACCAGTAAACTGTTTGGTATAATTAGAAGACCTTAGAGACATAATTGGTAAAAGTTGTAAACATGGGACATGTTCCATATTAATCAATATAAGTTTCTGTAAAGTTTCATTAAAATATTAATTATAGATTATAAGTTATGATAAACCCAAATGAGTACCCTGAAACTGTCTAAAGGCAGAAAACAAGGCAGAAAATAGAACACTATTAGAAATTCCACCAAATATTGTACAATGATCAAATTGGTCTGAACAAGAATCATATTAATTGGAACAAGAATCATATTAATTTGGAACAAGAATCATATTAATTGGTCAATTATAGAAAAAGTTATAGGCTAAACAGTCCCATAAGGTCACACTGCCTCATAGGAAAAATCTTAACTATTGACATGAACAATGCATATTAATTTGTTTAAGCCACATTAAGTCTCTCTAATCATGAGTTAATCGATTATGTTTTCATATTAGGCTCACAACATATTGGAGACCCACAAGGAGCAGATAGACAATAAGTTAGGGGTCGGAATCAAAGGAGAACGGTGAGTCTAATTATTGATTGAATTCTTTAGTGCAAATGAATGTTGCTTGCTATGTGATTCATGTGATTGTCATGATTGGTCCTTGATAATGTAATGATGGATAATTTGTGACATTATGGTACATATAAATGGTATACTTGTGGTATATTTGAGGTATATGTTTGACAAATGTGATATATATACATGGTATGTGTATAGTATATGCAAGGTATATGATTGACATATGAGGTATATATGGAATATATGTATGTTGTATATGATAAAGATGCAATGGTTGATAAATGCTTAAATACAAGTGCATATGCATATGGACTAAAAAGGCGTTGTGACTAGTTAATCGATATTGTAAAGCAAAAGAAGAGGCCTATGGCCCAACAAATGTGCAAATGAAACAAATGATCAAGCTAGCTAGCAAATGCAAATGCAAATGTTCACATGGCAAATATTCACATGGAAACCCAGGGCAATGTCTGTTTAACTTGGTCACAACAAAATGAAATAAGCAAAGCATTTGCATACATAAAGAGTAATGATTATATGTTTCAACTTTATTGATACTTATATGATACTGATGAATGAAATGGAATACATGGTATATATTGGAATTGTGATTTATGACTATGAGTTGTTTGGTACTTTAGAGCTCATTGGATGGTTATTCTCACTGAGCCGCAACTCATCAATTTGCATCATTTTTCAGGTAAAGAAAAATGATAGCTCATTTTGAGTAGCGTATAAAAGACATGGAGCACAGGTCACTGGCCGAGCCTCATCACTCTCTCTCTCCTTGCATTCCACACAACCATGGAAATATGTCATATGTGCTTTGTATTTACGTGCTTGAATATGTATAGTCATTTTGGAATGAGTCTAAAAATATATAAATGAAATCAACTCGAAAATACTTATGTGTAAAGTTTATGTTTTGATATATGTGATATATTATATTGTGGTGAAAACCTCAGTGTTAACTTTGCAAAGTCAGTGAATAATATTACAGGATAGGAGACTTGCAAGTCATTGAATGAAATTATAGGATATGAGACTTGCAAAGTCATGGAATTATATATCAGGATGTGAAAAAAAATTTTACTACTATTATTAACAGGGTATTTTACCTTTCCAGTATGCCATGTATGATTACTTGATATTTGGATAGGTTATACTAAAATGCGTAAGAGGTGTGACATTACATGTTGACACTACATTATTCATTAAAAAGCATAAGCATGATACTCTAATTGTTCAAATTTATGTTGATGACATCATATTTGGGTTTACTAATGAATTTCTTTGCCAATAATTTGCTAAGTGTATGACTAGGGAATTCAAAATGAGCATGATGGGTGAGCTAAAATTCTTCCTCGGTCTACAAGTAAAACAAGGCAATGAGGGCATATTCATCAACCAATCCAAATATGCCAAAGACCTACTTAAGAAATTTGGAATGGAAGGATGCAAAAATGCCATGACTCCAATAAGCACATCAACAAAATTGGACAAGGATGAAAAGGGTAAGAGCATTAATGAAAAGCTCTATAGAGGTATGATCGGATCACTTTTATATGTTACTGCCTCTAGACCCGATATAATGTATAGTGTATGCTTATGTGCTCGCTTTCAATCATGTCCTAAAGAGTCACATTTAAATGCAGTAAAAAGAATTTTAAAATATTAACATGGCTCATTGCATCTAGGTTTATGGTATCCTACAAATTCATCCTTTCACATAATATAATATTCAAATGCTGATTATGCTGGATGTAACGGATGAGCCCCGCCTGGAATCCGGGTCTGGCCCATTGCCACAGGCCTGCTAGCCCACCCGCCGCCTCACTGAGACCAACGGCCCTGCCTCCAACAACCTACTGCACAGACTGGCATGGACTGGGCTGACAGAGATGAGTTGGAGGTATTGGGCCATGGACTTCGGCAGCCCGTTGGTCTCAGTGAGGCGGCAGGTGGGCTAGCAGGCCTGTGGCAATGGGCCAGACCCGGATTCCAGGCGGGCTCAGCCGTTACACTGGAAGTATTTTAGATAGAAAAAGTACTTCATGTACGGGCCTATGACACCCCCGAACGATTTTTTTGTGCAATCTCATCGCGATCCATCCTAAAATAATTCTCTCATATTTTGGATCCTACCAAAGATCATTTTACTCATTCTCCATATCTTCAATGCGTGTGACCCATTAGGTTCCCGATTATGTTGGCCACTTAAATTAATAATTAATTAAAGCAGGTCATGAGCGGTATCTAGCAACACATCATGACCCCCAATTGACCGGAAAGTCAGTTGTTTGACTACGAAACTTTTCATAGACAATTGTTGTGCAATTATTCCTTTCACCATTCTATAGCCCACTTGGTTCAGAGTATGAACATGTGTCAACTCCCACTAGACTGACTACGTCACGTCTAGTCCAAGTAATGTTAGTTCTTGTCCTTGAGGCTCATTACTCTATTAGATATGTCATTGAATACTATCTTTATGACATTTCCACTCCGGCCAGAGATTCCTGAGTAATGACCACAACAAGAGGCCATGGGTATACACTTTTTCTATCAAGAGTGGTGAATGCTTTGTTGGTTACCCAATTACCTTCGAATACCTCAAGCTGTATCCAATCACCACCCTATAAGCTACCTCTCTGAGGCAATAAGGAATAGTGTTAAAATGCAGAATCAATATTTAAGATATCCTTAAGTACCTCAAGTCTAAGGATACTTGCACCATTGCTATAATGAGACTATCATTGACATTTGAATAGATTATCCATATGATTGTCTCATAGTTGGTCATCCAATGTACTTAGCTATACTTAGCAAGCATCCACATGTTAACTTTAAACATCTCATGTTTATAGATTATGAGATCTACTACTTGATCCAATCAAGGAGTGTAACATGTGCTAGTCTGCCTGGATTAATAATGTCTCGTCTCATTAATCCTATGACTAGGGATAATTTTGATGCTAACATAATTACACATGATAAGAATCTCAATATCATGATCTCATCATGATTTCCTTCATGCTATGTTATGTATCAAGGACTTCATTAATTGATATAAGATCACCTATCAATTCATATATCAAATGAACATCAAATTAATGAAAAAGCCTTTTATTATTCAAATAAATTTGTACAATAAGTGCTAAAGGTTATTTCCTTTAGAGACAATATATGTTATAGGGGATAAAACCACCTTATAAATGCTTTAGTCTTGTTTTAGACTTAGTTTTATTTAATGAGGATTTTAGGCAATTCACGCCCATGACATATATTCACGGTCGTGATCATAATTGCCAAAAGCTCTAGTAGCTTTCACGCCTTGTTTCACGACATGCTTCACGATCGAAGGTAGTGAAGACTATGTTGCATGCCCATAACCTTTTGCTATCACCACCATGAAATCCTTTGTTCACGCCCGTGATGCTTATTCACAATCATGAACATTTCTACCAAAAACTTACAGAAGCGTTCACGCTTTGTGTCACGCTCTATCTCACGGTCATAAGTAGTGAAGATTGTACTTTATGACTGTGACTCATTTGTCACCACCGTGATATTTCATCATTAATGCCCGAGATCTTTAATTGTCACGACCGTGAATAGTTTCACATCTCTCATCACTAGTAGAGCTTCTCTTCAGCAAACCGTGAACATGACATTTCATGCTCGTGACTTACCATTCACGACCGTGAATATGTCGGCTATAAAACATTTTCTGCCGTTATTTCTCTCATTTCCAGCTTTCCAACTTCTCTCATTTATCAGCATTCAATACCATTTCATATATTCCAGCCCCCTGGCAACTCATTCAATCTATAAATACCTTCAAAAACCATTTCCATCCTCAGTAATCAAAACACTCTAGGTTCAATTCCAAAATTCAATCAGATTTTCTCTCTTCAAAAATATATTTCTCAAAAAAAAAAATGGAACCCGGCTCCTCCAAAGGCACTAGAAAGAAGTCTCATGCTCTAAGAAGGTACACATACTACCTTTTCAATATCATCCCGGAGCACTGTCATCCAAGGTACATGACTCTTAAGAAAAGACCACTTCTTTCCTCTCGATCATTTGAGTGGCAAACTATCAGAACACTTGGTCTCGAGACAAGCATGATGGAACAACTCCAAGATTATCATCTGAAAGATTTTGTTGATATCCATCAACCGACACTGAGGGAACCAACTTTCGAGTACCTAGCACCCTGCAAGTATCTCCTACCGGCACGGTAAAATTTCAACTTTGCAAGCATCCGAACACCCTCACTTCCACAGATTTTGGTGACATGTTCAACCTTCCCTCTGATGGTATCCTTAATGAGAGTGAGGTGGAGTTCTATGCTACTCAACCATGGACTCATTTTGGGCTTGACTGCAGTTGGGATGTCAAGAAGATGAAAAGCACCCACCTTCGATCCCCAATGCAGAAATACTTGCTTAGGTTTCTAACCTATAGCATTTTTGCTAGAGGAGACAGCAACAGATAGATTCAAAAATCTGAGGTCTTGCTCCTGGAGATGGCCTGAAGAGGCCTAACAGTGGCTTTATCTCGATGGTTTACAAACCATCTACTGTCTATTGCCACGAAGCCCTCCGAAGACATTTTGATTGGTAGGTATGTGACACACCTTGCTATAAAGCTTGGGTATTTGAAACTAGTGAAGCAACACTTCAATCTTGCACCAGTACATCCTCGAGACTGACTAGACGTTGAGTCATTTATCAAAATGGGAGCAGCGGTTCGCATAGTTCATGAGAACAACATCTACTACCACTTCACCAACACAGCTGGTGAGATTATTTGGGAGGACAACGATTCGGACGACTTCAAAGCTGGCCTCCAAGGAATCCAGCAGACGAAGAGAGTTCGAGTTGAGTCGGCAACCCCAGAGGTTGAATAGGAAATTGGACAATCCTTAGCCTCCACACTGAACTTGGCTCAGTAGGTGGCTGACCTATTAGCACTGCGTTTCAACCAATTGCAGGCTTCGATGGATGAGAGGTTAGAGAACCTCAAGGATTTCATAGAGTCTCACATGGAGAGCCTCAAGGCAGAAATAGCTCGCCTTAAAGGGGATGCCCGACTCCAAATTTAGCTAGACTATATATTTTGCTATGTTACTTTCTAGCATTTTTGATGTAGGACTTTAATTCACTTTTCAAAAACCTTGTACTTTTATTTTAATATTAATATAATTGCATTAGTTTTCCCTTATGATTTATCTTTTTTTGTTATTCTTTTTATTGATGACAAAAGGGGGAGAGCCTAGCAATATATTATATTTAAATTTAAATGCAATATATTTGAAATACTTATTTGAATTAAATGAATATGCAAGTATGCAAATGAGTTGATATACCTTGAATATTCCTTAAGTATACTTTGCATATACCTTGATGCAAGTTACCTGAATGAATATTCTTGATATACTTTGAATATACCTTAAGTATACTTTGCATATACTTAACTAGTTTTAAGTAAAAATTTGGTATATATTGGATATACCTTGCATATAACTTGTATATACCTAAACTAGGAAGTATACATTCATGCTATACTTCATCATTCTTAACAATTCTTACACTTCAGTAATTTTTTATCTTAAGCATCTTTTGAGGGGGAGACTTGTCAAAAGCACATATTGATAGATTATTTGTCACCATAAAAAAAGGGGAGATTGTTGAACCTTGAAGGGTATTTCCGTCATTTTGATGCTAACAAATAAAATAATAATAATGTATTTAACATACTTGTTTTCTAAGTTTATTGAATAGGGTATGGAACATGATAGCAAGAATGGAGAATGGAAGACTAACCTTAAAAGACAAAAATTGAAGAAATAGCATTAATCACGCCTGTGACATTTTATGTCACGCCCGTGATGAAGCTTAGCGCCAACTACCAAATATTTAAAGTTTAAGACCATGAAGAATGATAGAAACTGTGAATGATCATATCAGTCACTCCTGTGAAAGAAAGTCATGCTCGTGAGAAAATATGTCAAATTCCACCAGAGAGCTTCACGACCAGATTCACTACTTGGACCATGGCTAGGAAGGATATTCACGCCTGTGAAAGAATAATGTCACGCCTGTGATAAATCATTTCAAATCCTTCCAGAATGATTCACGGCTGAAGTCACCATTCAAGTCACGGCTTAGAAAAACAGTCACAACCGTGACACACTTATTCATGACCGTGAAAGAGGAAAGAAAAACATGTCAAGCGCGAAATTAAGAGTTGGTGCAACGGCTATTTTCGCATTAAATGCAAGCAAACGACTATAATTTTCCATGGAAGTATAAATGCAAGTCATTTATTAATCCAGAACAAGAGAATAAAAATACTGTAAAAAACATTTGTGCATTTACCACTTTCAAACAAACATTAATTCTCTGTAAAAAAAATCTTTTTGCTCATTTTTTTCTGAGCATTATAGATTTGTGAGTGTTTCTCTTTGTAATCTAATACTCAAGTGAGTTTGGGTATATTGGGTTAAGAGTAGAACACTTGTAAGGCTTATTTGTGTGAGCCTTTAAAACACAAGGAATTGGTTTATTGTGAGAGCCATTAAAACACAAGGGATTTATGGGTTAGGTGTGATCCATTGTTAGAAACACCATAGTTGGGAGTGAGCTTGTAAAACTCCATTGTAACACTTAGTGTGTTAGTAAAACTCCTAATTGAGATTGGGGAGAGGAGTAGGGTTTGTTAACACCCGAACCTCTATAAACATTTCTGTGTGATATCTTCCTATCCCTACTCAACTTAACTTTTCTTTCCGCACTTAAAAGTTAAGAAATTTTAATATCCAATTCAACCCTCCTTCTTGGTACAATATCTGGGCAACAAGATGTAAGTACTAGATCTCATCTCAAACCATTAGATTCTAACCTTGCCTTTGTGTCTCAAATTGAGCCTAAAGATATTATTGAGGCTCTTAATGATGAAAGTTAGGTGATTTCTATGCAAGAGGAACTTAACCAATTTGAGAGAAGTAACGTGTGGACCTCAGTTCCTAGACCCAAAAAGCATCAAATCATTAGTAGTAAATGGGTATTTAGAAATAAACTAGGTGAACAAGGTTTAATAACTATGAATAAGGCTAGGTTAGTTGCAAAGGGTTATAATCAAGAAGAAGGTATAGATTATGATGAGACCTATGATCCGGTATCTATATTAGAAGCCATAAGAATTCTTTTAGCATTTTCATGTGTCATATCCGTAAATTTAGGTCGGGGTCGCGTGTGTCATGAAATTGATGCATCGGTTTGACTAGAGTCCAAATTAGGATTTTGACTCGAAAAAAATTAAAATAATGGCAAATAATTATGAAAAATATTTAATAAAGTGTTTAAAGATGTTAAATTACGATAAGGGACTAAAATGCAAATTTTGAAATTTTAGGGGTCAATTTTGCAATTTACCCAAATTTGGAGGATTAATGAGGATAATTACCAATTAAATACATGAATTGGGACATTAAATACATATGGTGGTTAGCTTAACTAAGTGGCATACAACAATTAGCTAAGTGATGTGCATGAATTAAATATTAATGAAAACATCTAGAATATGGCTTAGGTGTCCCCATCCTTAATTGATTTTTGTCATTTTCTCCTTAATTGCTCATTCATCCTCCCTTATCCCTTTGTATCTAGACTTTTCTATCAATTACTTGCCTTCCATGTTGCTCCTTGAATCATCATGCATCAAAGTAAGATCAACACATTAATTACCCAAGGAAATATCTAAATTTTTATAGCTTATGAGTCCCATTATTGATTATTTTGTCACCTTGCCCTTAATTACTCATCCTTCTTCCTTATCCTTCCATCTAGAATATTCTATGTTCTCTCAAACCAATCCACGTTTCCCCTTGTTCTCCATGGACAAAACTTGTTGCTAAGAAGAGAAAGTGAGAAAGAGATGGAGGGAGCCATGAAAGAGTAGGTTTTCCTGCAAAAAGGAGCTTAAGGAAGCTTGAGAAAGCAAGGGAGAGAGATTAGGGTTTATTAAGTTTTAGTTATCTCTTTTATGTTTTAGGAACTTAAATTGACAAGGAGCTAGCTCAAAGGAGCAAAGGAAAAGAGAAAGAAAAGGCAAAAGTAGAGGTTTGTGCATAACTAAGGCAATAGCCTATGATTTATATTTCAGTTGCATGATTTGAATGTTTGGCATGTTAATAATTGTAAATTAATGATATCTTGTGATGAAAATCTTGGGGATGCATGTTTGCTAGACTTAGGATTAATTTTGGTAAAAATTGAATGTGATTAGTTTGTATGTTGTTTGTTGGAATCGATGAGCAGTGAATACTTAAACTATTATAACTTGAGTTCTGAAATTCAGCTCTATGTGTTATTTGTTGGTTTTGAAAGATAAGACATAGGGATATAACTTTCATTCAGACCATAAAACTTGAATATGTCAGTAATTATCCAGAAAAATTCATAAATTTCGGACTTGGAATCTGTCCAGAAAAAATCTAGGTAAAATTGTTAGTGACCAGTAAGTGTTCATTTGATCATATCTTTTGATACAAAGCTTAGAATTCCGTGATTCAAGTAATATCAAATCTAAGATCCAGACCTAAAATTGTTAAGAAGACCATGTAACTAAATTCAGACTATAATAGGACCAAAATTAAGGTCCAAAATAGAGTATGGAATCTGCCAGTGACAAGGCAACATATGAGTTATGGAATTAAAAGAGTAAAATGATGTGAACCTTGTTATATTATGCAAATAATATTTTTATTGAGTAATTGTGTAATTAATTGAAACTTTACATGCATAAAATGGGTGAATTTAATAACTATGAATTTTAATGACATTGAGTAAGCCCTAGAACACCTAACTAAAACCAGATTTAGGATAGTTTGGCATGCCAAGCAGGGGGGAAGTATGATTAAATCCATTAATGGTATGATTAATGACACTAAGTATGACACTATTATCTATACAAGGTATGGCACTATTATCTACACCAGGTATGACACCATTATTTACGCCGGTTATGACACTATTATCTGTGCCAAGTATGACACTATTATCTATGCCAAGTATGACATTATTATCGACCCCAGGTATGACACTATTATAAATCCAGTAATGGCACTTATATGCACAAATCATATTGTCCGGGTGGCACTCCAAAGTGCCTGGATGGCAACTCTATTATCCTAGTTAGGGGTTCATAGGTGTTATGGGCAATAAAAGGTTGTGGATAATAATGATTTGATAACGTAAAATAAATATGAGATATAAAAGAATAAAATTTATGAAATGTATGTTTGCATTAAAAGATGATTGGGTGTTATGGGCAATAAAAGGCTATGGATAATAATGATTTGATAAAGTAAAATAAATATGAGATATAAAAGAATAAAATTTATGAAATGTATGTTTGCATGAAAAGATGATTGGATGTTATGGGCATAAAAAGGTTAAGGAAAATAAAAGGAACAATGACTTGTAACATGGTTAATTATAATGTGTTATACAATGATGTTTTAATAAAGTAAACAAATATGAGATAAAAGAATGTAATTTGATGTTTATACATGCTAGAATACCATGATATGTATATTTGCATGAGAAGATGATTGAGCATGAGTTGATATATGACAATGCATGTTGCATAAAATAGTTTATTTCCTTATTTATATGCATCACTAAGGCTAGAGCTTAGTGTGAGAGTTTCTCTCGCGCAGGTATAACAAAGAATAAGTAGACAATAGTAGACAAAGGTAGCGGTGGTCTGATCCAGTAGAGCAGCTTGTATCAAATACTATGGGTCACACAACTGTTGTATATATGTTTTGAATTTTATTTTATAGTATAAGTAAAATAAGTGCATGTTTTGTAAATAATATTTTATTATATAAAATGTATCGTGTTTCTTTATTATGAGTTCTTTTACACTACAAGTAAATAAACAGTAAATAATAAATAGTAAATAAAGAAAAAAATACGAGTGATTTTCATTTATACATAATCTAAAAATTATATTTCAACCGATGAAGTCAGCGTAGCACTCCCTCATTCGGACATATGTGGCAGGGATAAAAGGGGTGTTATAGTATGCCGTATGAATTTTAAACTCTTTCAAATGGATGTTAAAAGTGTTTTCTGAAATGGTTTTATAGAGGAGGAAGTTTATGTACAACAACCCCCGGGTTTTGAAAGCCATAATTTGCCTAATCATATTTTTAAACTTTCAAAAGCTTTGTATGGTTTGAAACAAGCTCCAAGAGCTTAGTATGAAAGACTAAGTTCTTTCCTTTAAAAAATAATTTTTCAAAAGGAAATATTGACACAACTTTATTTATTAAAAAGCATAAGCATGATATTCTAATTGTTCAAATTTATGCTGATGACATCATATTTGGGTCTACTAATGAATTGCTTTGCCAAGAATGTGCTAAGTGTATGACTAGGGCATTTGAAATGAGCATGATGGGTGAGCTTAAGTTCTTCCTTGGTCTACAAATAAAACAAAGCAATGAGGGCATATTTATCAACTAATCCAAGTACGCCAAAGATTTAATTAAGAAATTTGGAATGGAAGGATGCAAAAATGCCAAGACTCCAATGAGCACATCAACAAAATTGGACAACGATGAAAAGGGTAAGAGCATTAATGAAAAGCTCTATAAAGGTTAGAGTGTATGCTTATATGCTAGATTTCAAGCTTGTACTAAAGAATCACATTTGAATGCTGTAAAAAGAATCTTAAAATATTTACATGGCACATTGCATCTAGGCTTATGGTATGCCAGGAATTCATCCTTTCATATCATAGGATATTCAGATGCAGATTATGCCAACAGTCTCTTAGATAGAAAGAGTACTTCAGGAACTTGTCACTTTATTGGTGAATGCTTAGTCTCTTGGTTTAGTAAGAAAATAAGTTTCGGTTGCCCTTTCTATCGCTGAAGCGGAATATGTGACAGCAGGATGTTGTTGCACTCAAATTCGATGGATGAGACTACAATTTAAGGATTATGGGCATATTTTGGACCATATACCCATCAAATTTGACAATACAAGTGCCATAAACCTATCTAAGAATCCCATTCAACACTTTAGAAGTAAGCATATTGACATAAGACATCATTTTCTTAGAGATCATGTTCAATATGGAGATGTTGTATTAGAATTTATCGATACAAACAATCAATTGGCAGATATTTTCACCAAATCTCTTAATGAAGAAACATTTTGCTTCATAAGAAAAGAGCTTGGTATGCTTGATGGATCAACCTTATCTTAAGTATGATTGTCAATTGTCAACCTTGAATGTTAATTTCCTTCATATGATGCTCTTTAATTAACTAATTTTTAAGGTATGAAGTGGTTAACATGATGGGAATATATGTTAAAAGGCATAGAAGTATTTTAGAAATCTTTTAGTCTTATTTTAGACTTAGTTTTATTAATTGAAGATTTGAGGTAATTCATGACCGTGACATATATTCACGGCCGTGATCCTAATAGCAAAAAGCTTCAGTAGTTTTCACGCTTTGCTTCACAAAATCCTTCATGGTTGGAGGTCGTGAAGACTATGATTCACGCCTATGACTCTTTTCATCACTCCTGTGAAAATCCTAATTCACGCCCGTGACACTTATTCACGACCATGAACATAAACAGCAAATAATTACAAAACCGTTCATGCTTTGTTTCACGCGTTGCCTCACGGTTAGAAGTAGTAAAGATTTTTCTTCATGACCGTGACTCCTTTTGTCACCTCTGTGAAATTCATAAGTAATGTCCGTGACAATTTAATGTTATAACCGTGAATCGATTCATATCCTTTATCACGACAGAGTGCCTCTTCAACAAACCTGACTGCAAATATTCACGCCCGTGATGGACCATTCACTGTCGTGAATCTGTCGACTATAAAACTAAATTTATGTCATTTTTCTCCTTTCCAACTTTAAAAATTATCTCAATTAAATCTCTCATTCAATATATCTCACAAATTCTAACCTCCTCATATTCATTTCCATCTATAAATTCTTCCAAACCACTTTATCTTTGAAGAATCTCAACATCTCTAGGTTTGTTCTCAAATCCTTAGTCTGAAAATTATATCTCCAATCCCTATTCCAAAATTATCATAATGGAACCTGGCTCATCTAAAGGCACAAGGAAGAAATCCCATGCTCCGAGACGCCACACAGACTATCTTCTCAACATCATTCCTACGTAAGAGTGGGTTGCCACAATTTTTCTGCTTAAAGCATTTGCTACTACATTAACTTTGCCTGGATGATAGTCAATCACACAATTATAATCCTTTATTAGCTCTAGCCATCTTCTCTGCCTCAAATTCAATTCTTTTTGCGAGGGAAGATATTTTAAACTCTTGTGATATCTGTAAATGAAACTCTTATCCCCATATAAATAATGACACCAAATCTTCAATGCGAAAACTATAGCTGCCAACTCCATATCAAGGGTATTCTATGATGTCATTTTTCATACTTGCCCACCAATATCTGCTTTTCAACTCTTGATACATCTTGTTACTCCCTGACTGCATAAGATATTTGCTTTCATGGGCTTCTCTAAGAATCCTTTGTCTAAGATCTTTTACATCAGACACACATAATCTGTCTTGATAGAATAGTCAACCATCTAAGTCAATAGTTGTAACACCCCCTTACCCCACTATAGTTCAGCAAGGTAAGTGAGCATTATCCGTCTTACTGTTTTATAAAATTAATGAAGTGGTAATTTTTTTTAATGAAAATATTGCACACATTGAAATAAAAATTATTACAAGCATAAATACTTAAATTTTACTTATTTAAAAAATACATTTATTTACATTCAAACTATGTTCTTTTACATAGTGACTCACATATTTAATACACATTATATGAAATAAAACGATACTTTAATTTACAAAGTTTTTAACAAAATATACCAAAAAGAAAACCAAGCTATTAGCTGTTTTCCTCCAAGTACCCTTCTTCTTTTGATAATTCTAATTCCTATGGCTACCATTCTAACCTGCGCGAGAGGAAACCACCCACGCTAAGCTACTAGCTTAGTGGTGTTTCAATGATAAAAATTTTACATACATATATATTTTCTCACATATTAATTAACCATTTAATAATATTGAAGGCATAAAATCAATAATTATATAAAATCAATAAATTTCAGCAAATACTCAATATTTAACCACTTTAATTCATATAACATTTATAAAAATTCACATACTTCAATATTATTATTATTATTATTATTATTATTTTCTTATGCCCATAACACCTATAACTGAACTAACTAATAAGAATAACGGGGTTGTCATATTCGGCTTTCATAATGTTGCACCGAGTGCTTTTATAAAAATGCCATTACTGGCTTAAGAATTTTGCACCGAGCGCATTTATAAATTGCCATTACCGGCTTTCATATTTGGCAACGAGTGCCTAAATCCCCTGATTGGCATGTCAAACTATTCTCTATTCTAGTTCTAGACTAGGTGTTTTTGGGCTTAACTATTTTTATTTTAATTTCCAATATTTTCAAAAATGCCAATATTATTTACTTATCATATTTATGCTTATTTATTTTTGTTCTTTATTCCATTATTATTGCACTAAAATCTCACACATAAATAATTTGTTAAACATTTATAATTATCACTAAAGTAAATATTCACATTAATTATTACATATAATAATTACAACACATGCAAAAGCCCAAGATTTCATGTTTTTACCTATGGCAGATTTCAGACCTATTTTTGGGCTTCATTGTTAGCCCATTTATAATTTGAATTGGGAGTTCTGGTATTCTAACCATTTTTATCGTATTGTCTTAGCTTTCAGATGCATAAACAATCACTCAAATCCCAACTTTATATTAAAAGTTATGATCAATTTGATATTGCATTATCACATAAATTTCTGCCAAGAATTTTATAGATAGATTTTAGGTTTGAAATTCATGCATTTTTCTGAAAAAATATAGATATAATTAAATTTTAAGGTTTGCATAACAATTAAATCCCTGTGTCTTAGCTTTCATTTCCAATAAATAACATACAAAACGGAATTCCAAAACTCAAGTTATCATCAAATTAGTCAGGGTTGTTCCTGGAATTCTGTACCCAAGCCATCAATTGGCATCAATCCATATTTCAATCGCATTCATCATTTGCATTCATTTTGATACTAAAATTTCCAAAATTACAACTACATTCATGTGTCTCAATTATTTCACACCATTTGGTCCCATTTCCATATAAAATATCAAAAGCTACAACAAATCACACAACATATCAAACCTTAATATATAATTCCATACATATTAACAACATGTAAGATTTTTATCAATGAAGCACATACCTAATCAGCCTTGGTTCTTCCCTTAAACCTTCTTTTCCTTCCCTCTTGCCTTTGTCATCGTCTTGAGGGCCTCTCACTTGTTCATTGATTTTTCCTACATAACCATACCATATTTCAATTCCAACATCCATTTCTAATACTTTTCATGTCTATATAATATTCTAATGCTCCTAAAATGTTTTACACCTTAATTGAGCTAAAATGTACTAAGGTTAAACTTCTCTCTTAATATGTCATGGCTGCCCAAAAACCATATCCTAGTTCCCAATTCATTTTCTTCAATTCAACACTAAATTCACCCTTAATCTATCACCAATTTGTGGTATTTCTATGTTAATTTTAATTTTCTCCAAATTTCTTTAACTATGGCAGCCCCTCATTCATCCTTTAACATCATATTTTCTTTAGTTTTTAAGCCATAAAACAATTAACTAACATCAAATATCATTAATTCAAAGTTTAACTATAACTTTTATCAACTAATCACAAACTTAAATTTCTACTTCCAATCTTGCAACATAAGCTCAATCTACCAAACCTAATCACATCTATCATCATTATAGGTCTCAAATAAAAGGAAAAAGGTTGAATTCAAGAAGAATAAACACACCTTAAGAGTTCCCAAAGTGGGCCAAAATTTCCCCTTAATTTTTCTCTTTTATATCTCTTATTTCTTCTTCCTTTATTGTTTCTTTACTCTACTTTGTAGTAAGAACTCTTTAATTCTGATTTTTTTCCTCTTTCAAAACTTATTTCTTTACTCATTTTTTCAAGCTTGATTTGAAGAGAAATGGAGGCTTTTAGAAGAGCTGTGGTGGACGGCAAAGAGAGGAGAGAAGATGAGGGAAATTGGTTTTTAATTGGTGGAGAAAATGAAGCTATTTATCTTTTTTTCTTTTAAAGGAGAGTATTTGGTGGTTCCAAGACTACATTAAGCTCTTCATCCATTGGTCCAAAATACAAATTAATTTTAATTAAATTTTAAACTTTAAGAAATTCCTTGTTTGCCACATCTTCCTCCATATTTACACTTTTTCCCCAAATAATCTCCATAATACCGATTTTGTCTATAGAAAATTTCATTTTTTTTTTCTAATTCTACCACTAATCTTTTTAATTCTACATAATAATACCCTTAATTATTTTCCCTTATTATTAGTCATTTTTTTATGGGTTCAAATTTAGACTCTGATTGAACTTGCGCACCTTACTACAGTCACACGCAATCAGGGCCTAAATCACTGAATGTTACAATAGTGAATCCAGGTCTCTCCCCCTTAGAGATCAACTAAGCTAATTGAATTAGCTTTCTATCCTGTCTTTGTGCATTCTTGATTTTCTGCATAAGAGTGGGTTGAAGTTGCAACTCTGCCACAATCTTTCTGCTTAAAGCATCTGCTACTACATTAGCTTTGCCTGTATGATAGTCATTCACAAAATTATAATCCTTTATTAGCTCTAGCCATCTTCTCTGCCTCAAATTCAATTCTTTCTATGAGGGAAGATATTTTAAACTCTTGTGATATGTGTAAATGAAACACTTCTCCCCATATAAATAATGGCGCCAAATCTTCAATGTGAAAACTATAGCTACCAACTCCAGATCAAGGGTAGGATAATTCTTCTCATGTGGCTTTAACTGCCTAGAGGCATAAGCAATGACCTTTCCATCTTTCATCAGTACACAACCCAATCCATTATGAGAAGCATCACTATAAATGACATACTCCTTATTAGGAATCAGTTGTGTTAAAACAGGGGCCTTAGGGAGCATACTCTTAAGCTTATCAAAACTAGGTTGACACTTATCTGTCCACTCAAATTTAACATCCTTTCTCAATAGCCTTGTTAAAGGAGAAGCAATCATTGGAAAACCCTTGACAAACCGCTGATAATATCCGGCTAAAAATAAGAAACTTCTGACCTCGGTCATATTTTGCGGGGGCTTCCAACTCACAATTGCCTCAACCTTGCTAGAATCCACTTTAATACCTTCTGCAGAGATAATGTGTCCTAGAAATATCACCTCCTTCAACCAAAACTCACATTTTGAGACTTTGGTGTAGAGCTTATATTAATTGTAATGCCCACTAATTAGAGTTTAATTAGAATAAGTATGTGATATAAATAGGAAACACCCAACAGATAATGGAGATTAAAATAGATGAAATAGTTGATTAAATTAGAAATTAAAATAAATTAAATTGATTGAAATGATAAATTTGATTAAATTAGATCATATAATTAAATTGTGCTTTTGGTAAAAATTAAAGGGACTAGATATAAGTAAATATATGAAAATAAATAAATAAAATTAAAATAAATTAATTAAAAAATTAAAAAAAAGGAGGAAAAAAATAAAAAAAATTAGAAAAGTGAAAAATAAAAAGGTGGACACAAGAAAAAAAAAGAAGAAGATTAAAACGGGAGAAGGGAGAAGGAGGGGAAAGTCAATTATGACTTTACCCTATTTCATTCTAATATTTATACTCTCTTTCTTATCATCATCATTTATTTCCTTCCCCCCAAATAACATCCCAAATTATTCATCCTCTCCTTTATGATTTGCAAGAAATTCACTTCAAATAAATAAGTTCTTGGTAAGTAATCTTTTTTCCATAGTTATTATATTATTGGTGTTTTCAGAGTTGTGTGTTCTACAATGTATTTAACTTTTTTACTATTCACTTTTCTGTTTTTTTAAATTTTTTTCCTTTTTTTTTAAATTTTATTATTTATTTATTTTTATTTTATTTATTTATTTTCACATATTTACTTATATCTAGTCCCTTTAATTGTTACCAAAAGCACAATTTAATTATGTGGTCTAATTTAATCAAATTTATCATTTTAATTTATTTAAATTTCTAATTTAATCAACTATTTATTTAATCTCTATTATCTGTCAGGTTTTTCCAATTTATACTACATACTTATTCTAATTAAACTCTAATTAGTGGGCGTTACATCAGAAACATTAACAGCAAGGGGATTGTAACACCCCCTCACCCCAACAATATGTACTAGGATAAGGGAGTGTTATGCCGATTTCTTCTATTACAAATATCGTTTCATATATATATATATATATATATATTTATAAATAAAAGACACTCGTATATATTTTTTCTTTATTTACGCTTTATTTACTTTGCAGTGTAAAAGAGATCAGAACAAGAAAGACAAAATATATTTTATATAATATTATATTATTTACAAAACGTGGTGTTTATTTTACAAATACTATAAATAAAATTCAACTATAAATACAAAAGTTGTGTAACCCACAGTATTTGATACAAGTTGCTCTACTAGATTAGGCCACCATTACCATTATCTACTATCGTCTGCTTATTCTTCACTAAATTTGCGCGTCCCGCACTAAACTCTAAGCTTAGTGGTGCATATAAATAAGGCAATAAACTATCTTATGAAACATGCATTGCGGTTTATCAATTTATACTCACATCATCTTTCCATTAAAATATACATCTCATAATATTCTAGCAAGCATGAGCATCAAATTATATTATTATATCTCATATGTTTTGCTTTATCAAATCATCATTATTATCCATATCACAATTCATGGTTCCTTTTTTTTTTCAATCCTTCTTTATAGTCCACAACACATATGAACCCCTGACTAGGATAACAGAGTTGTCATCCAGGCACTTAGGAGTACCACCCAGGCAATATGATATGCACATACAAGTGTCATTACCGACTTCAATAATAGTGTCATTACCGGCTTCAATAATAGTACCATTATCGGCTTCAATAATAGTGTCATTGTCTGTAACACCACATCTTATGCATTTGAGTATAACTTATCCCTGTATAAAATAATCACATACTGCATGGTGGAAAGAGAAAATGTCCTGATAACAGTGGTAGTAAATTGTTTTCATATCTTGTAATATCATTCAATGACTTTGCAAGTTAACACTGAGGTTTTCACCACAATATAATATATCACATATATCAAAACATAAACTTTACACAAGTATTTTCGAGTTGCTTTCATTTATACATTTTTAGACTCATTCCAAAATGACTATACATATTCAAGCACGTAAATACAAAACACATATGACATATTTTCATGCTTGTGTGGAATGCAAGGAAAGAGAGTGATGAGACTCGACCAGTGACCTGTGCTCCATGTCTTCTATACACTACTCAAAATGAGCTATTACTTTTCTTTACCTGAAAAATGATGCAAATTGATGAGTTGCAGCTCAGTGAGAGTAACCATCAAATGAGCTCTAAAGTACCGAACAACTCATAATAATAAGTCATCAATCCAATACATACCATGTATTCCATTCCATTCATCAGTATCATATAAATATCAATAAAGTTGAAACATATAATCATTACTCCTTATGTATGCAAATGCTTTGCTTATTTCATTTTGTTGTGACTAAGTTAAACAGACATTGCCCCTGGTTTCCATGTGAACAATTTCATTTGCATTTGCTAGCTAGCTTGATCATTTGTTTCATTTGCACATTTTTTGGGCCATAAGCCTCTTCTTTTGCTTTACAATATCGATTAACTAGTCACAACGCCTTTTTAGTCCATATGCATATGCACTTGTATTTAAGCATTCTTCAACCATTGTATCTTATCACATATAATATACATATACCACATATATACCTCATATGCCAAACATATACCTAGCATATACTATACATATACCATGTATATATATCACATATGTCAAACATATACTTCAAATATACCACAAATATACCACTTATGTGTACCACAATGTGACAAATTATCCATCATCATATTATCAGGGACCAATCATGACAATCATATGAATCACATAGCAAGCAACAATCATTTGCACTAAAGAATTCAATCGATAATTAGACTCACCGTTCTCCTTTAATTCCGACCCCTAACTTATTGTCTATCCACTCCTTGTGGGTCTCCAATATGTTACGAGCCTAATATGAAAACATAATCGATTAACTCATGATTAGGGAGACTTAATGTGGCTTAAAACAAATTAATATGCATTGTTCATGTCAATAGTTAAGATTTTTCCTATGAGGCAGTGTGACCTTATGGGACTGTTTAGCCTATAACCTTTTCTATACTTGACCAATTAATCTAATTCATGTTCCTAATTAAAAATAACATATCATTATAGAACATATTAAAATTTCAGACCAATTGGATCATTGTACAATATTGTTTGGAATTTCTAAGTGTGTTTTGTTTTCTGCCTTATTTCCTGCCTTTAGGCAGTTTCAGGGTACTCATTTGGGTTCATCCTAACTTATAACATATAATTCCTATTTTAATTCAAATTTACAGAAACTTATATGGGTTCATATGGAAAATTTTTCATGTTTTCAACTTTTATCAATTATGTCTCTAAGGTCTTCAAATTATAACAAACATTTTACTGGTCCAGAATAAAATTGGCTTCCGAACCATTATGACTTCAAAAGGACATAACTTAGTCTATACATAACCAATTAAGATGCAATTAGTACCTAAATTTAGCTAAGACATATATATATATATAACCTTTATATGGACACTTTCTTCCATACAGTGCCTCATATGGAGACATGCCTATGCTCGTCTAATGGCTATTGTTGTAGGAAAATTGCATAAGAGGTAGATGTCAATCCCAACTTCCTTCAAATTCAAGCACACAACTTCTCATCATGTCCTCTAACAACTTGATAATCCACTCTAATTGTCCATCTATTTATGGATGGAAAGTCGTGCTGAAATTGAGTCGAGTTCCCAAAGCTTGTTATAGACTCTTCTAGAAATGCGACATAAAGCGAGGATCTCTACCAGAGATGATAGATACTGGCACTCCATGAAGTCTCACTATCTCACTTACATAAATTTTTTCTAGCTTGTTCAATGAGTAATCCATTCTGACTGGTAAGAAATGTGCCGACTTTGTCAATTGATCCACTATCACCCATACTGCATCATACTTTCTCTGAGTCATCGGTAAACCAAACAGAAAATCTATCGTGATTCTTTCCCAGTTCCACTTTGGAATCAGAATTGGTTGCAACAATCCCATTGGTAACTGGTGTTTTGCTTTCACTTGCTAACAGGTTAGACACTTAACAACATACTCAATGATATCCTTGTTCATCCCTGACCACTAGTATTGAGTTTTCAAGTCTTGATACATCTTGCTCCCGCCTAGATGCATGGTATATACTGTTTCATGTGCTTCTTTTGAGATATCCAACTTCAACTCTTCTATATTAGGAACACAAATCCTATTTTGGAAGTATATTATGCCATCTTCCATCAATGAAAACTCAGAGCAACATACTCAGTGATATCCTTGTTCATCCCTGGCCACTAGTATTGAGTTTTCAAGTCTTGATACATCTTGCTCCCGCCTATATGCATGGTATATACTGTTTCATGTCTTTCCTTTGAGATATCAAACTTCAGCTCTTCTATTTTAGGAACACAAATCCTACTTTGGAAGTATAATGTGCCATCTTCCATCAATTAAAACTCAGGATTTTCTCCCTTTTTTACTGCCTCAACTATCTCTATTAATTTCTCATCTTGCTTCTAAACATCTTTAATCCTTTGCATTAAAGTGGATTCCACTCGCATCTCAGCTAAGATTTTCCTGCTTAGTCCATTTGCAACCACATTAGCTTTGCCTAGCTGGTAGTCAATCACACAGTCATAATCTTTAATCAACTTTGACCATTTTCGTTGTATCAAATTCAAATATTTCTGTGAGGGAAGGTACTTAAGACTTATGTGATTTGTATAAATATAACATTTTTCCCCATATAGATAATGTCTCCAAATCTTCAAAGCAAAAACAGTAGTACCTAACTCCAAATCATGCGTCGAGTAATTAAGCTTGTGAGGCTTAAGTTCTCTTGAGGCATAAGCAATCACCTTTCCTTGTTGCATAAGAATACAGCCTAAACCATTATGACTAGCATCACTGCACACAATAAAGTCTTTTCCAGGTATGGGCTGAGTCAACACTGGTGCTTCAGTCAACATTGCCTTCAGTTGAACAAAATCTACTTGAGACCTATCTATCCACTCAAAACGGACCTCTTTTCATAGTAGTCGTGTCAAAGGAGTCGGCTATGGATGAATAGCCTTCATGGACCTCTTATAATTTCTAGCTAATCCAAGGAAACTCCTCACTTTTGTCACATTTCGTGGTGGTTTCCAATTAAGAATAGCCTCAATTTTACTAGGGCCAACCCGAATACCTTATACTAAAACTACATGACCCAGAAAACTGACTGCTTCAAGCCAAAACTCGCACTTTGATAACTTTGCATACAATTGCTTCTCCATATGTGTTTACAACACTCTTATAAGATGTTGATCATGTTCTACTCGGTCTCTAAAGTAGACAAGAATTTCATTAATAAACATAGCACAAATTGATCAAGATATGGCTTGAACACTTCGTTCATCAGGTCCAAAAAAGCTACTGGTGCATTTGTCAATCCAAAGGACATAACTAGGAACTCATAATGAGGCTTGAAAGCTGTCTTAGGTACATTTGGCTCCTTGATCTTCAGCTAATGATATCCTGATCAAACATTTATCTTTGAAAATTTGGCTGCACCCTTCAACTGATCAAATAAATCATCAATTATGGGTAGCGGGGTACTTATATTAATCTGCCTATAGTCAATGCAAAGACGGCAGTGCCATCTTTCTTTTTCACAAATAACACTAGAGCACCCTACGGTGATATACTGGGTCGTATAAATCCTTTATCTAACAAATCTTGCAGCTGTATCTTCAACTCTTTCAACTCCACTAGTGCCATCCTATATGGTGTAATGGAAATAGGAGTGGTGTCGGGTACCAAATCGATAGCAAATTCAATTTCTCTATCTGGTGGTAACCTTGGTAACTCCTCTGGAAACACATAAGGAAACTCACTAACAGTAGGTATATCCATTAACTCCAGACTTATTTTTTTCATATCAATCACATACATTAAATATGCTTCACATCTTTCAACATTGATATCACATTGTCTGGATATCCTCTATTTTCACCCATCACCACTATCAACTCTTGCTCTGGAATTCTGATGATCATCTGCTTCCTTCCACAATCCACTATCACTCCATAACGAGCCAACCAATCCATTCCCAAGATCACATCAAACTCATGGAATGGTAACTCTATCAAGTTTCCTTGGAATTGTTTGCCTTGAATTTCAACTAAGAACCCCAAAACACTTTGCTAACCCTCACACTATGCCCCAATGGGTTAGTTACTAGAATCTCAAAATCTAGAGCCTGTGGTTCTAAACCCTCTGGACCTGGTGATGGTGTGCATATGTATGAATGCATTAACCTTGGATCTATCAATGTATGTATTTCAAAGTCAAAGAGAAGGAATTTACCAATTATGACATCAGGTGCATCATACTCCTCTCGGCCTCGAATAGCATACACCCTGGCTGGGGCAGATCCACTACCTTCTAGCCTCTTAACTGTCTCTAATCTAAACTGACTGGCTCTGATTGGCCTCCTCTACCTTGCCCTCAACCTTGGCCTCTGTCTTGCCCCCGACCTAGGCCTATGCCTTGCCCAGAAGCTTGCATCTGTATCAGTTCAGTGCTTTCCAAACCTCTACCATACTGTAATAAAGGACAATCTCTTTTTCATATGATCTTTGGAGCCACACCTCAAGTATGCTCTTGTCATCCACCAACACTCTCCCGGATGAGGTCGACCATAATGCAGTCATTTTGGTAGAGGTATGGACCTACGTGGTGGCTATATCAGTGCACTGGCTACCGAAGAAATAGATTTTTGTAGAGTATCCCTACCTGTACAAAGCAGGTCTGCTGGAACCCTAGCCTGAAATCGGCCACTAAAAGATCTGACCCTCTTGCCACTTGATGGTCCCCCACTCGGCTGCGATATGGGCCATTTGAACCCTCTATGTGTTGGATGTTGTGTTGTTAGAACTCTCTCAACTGTTATGGCAGATGCTAGCAAACTAGGAAAACTCATCAGGCATAGGGTTCAGACTTATATCTTGATTAGGTATGTCAATCCATCTTCAAATCGTCGGCATTTATAGGCTTTTGTGGATACAATGCCGCCAACATATTTGCAATGATGTGTGAATTCTCTTTCATATTTTGACACCGGCATGTTCCCCTATCTTAAAGTCAAAAATTCCCTTTTCTTATCATCAGTATAAATATGGGGAATGTATTTCTCTTTGAACTTCTCTAAGAAGAATTCCCAAGTCATAGGGTCAGGTGCCTCTGAACTATGTGACTTTGACCGCCACCAATCATATGCATGGTTTTGCAATAAAGATACTTCATATTCTAACCAAAACTCTGCCACGGAGGGGTCATCTTCCCGTTTAGAATATAAATCGGGTGCCCCTAACTTCCTCAGCCACTCAAATTGTAACACAGATGGGGCTGGCTGTGATGATCTTTGTAGCTGATCTATCATGTTCCTCATAAGTTTTGTTTGTCCTGTGCCACCAACATACTGCCCATGTGATGAGCTAGCAGTAGGCTCATTACTTTCACCTTATTCGGCCACAATATGTTGTGACCCTGAAGCCATACTCTACCTATATCATAAAGTAACGACCCCAATCAATAAGCATCAACTTTAATATTTAATTATGGGTACACACATGTTATAATATATATATATATATATATATATATATATATATTTATTTATTTATCCTAAAACTGCCCAAACTGGGCTCTGATACCAAAAACTATAACACCTCCTCACACCAGCAATATGTGTTCGGATAATGAAGTGACTTCATCTATTAAAAACATTGTTTCATATATATGTAAAAATAAAAGACACTCGTATATTTGTTTTCTTTATTTACTATTTATTTACTTTACAGTGTAAAAGAAATCATAACAAAAAAGATAAAATATATTTTATATCATATGTTATTTACAAAATATGTTCATTTTACAAATACTATAGAATAAAATTCAATTATAAATACAAAAGTTGTGTGACCCACAGTATTTGATACAACCTGCTCTACTAGATCAGGCCACCACTACCGTTATCTACTGTCATCTGCTTATTCTTCACTCAATCTGCGCGAGAGAAACTCCCATGCTAAGTTCTAAGCTTAGTGGTGCATATAAACATGGAAATAAAGTATTTTATACAACATGCATTGCTATATATCAATTTATACTCACATCATCTTTCCATGCAAATATACATCTCATAATATTCTTATAACACCCCCTTACCCCATTGTAGTTCAGCAAGGCAAGTGAACATTACCCACGTTACTATTTTATAAAATTTAATTAAGTGAAGTAATTTTTTTTACCAAAATATTGCAGACACTGAAATAAAAATCATTAAAAGAATAAATACTTAAAATTTTATTTATTTTTAAAATACATTAATTTACATCTAAACTATGTTCTTTGACATTGTAATTCACATCTTTAATACACATTATATGAAATAAAAATGATAATTTAAATTACAATGTCTTTAACAAAATATACCAAAAAGAAAACCAAAGATTCTAGCTACTTCCCTCTAGGTACCCTTCTTCTTCTGACAATTATAATATCTATAACTAACTTTCTAAACCAGCGCGAGAGGAAACCACCCGCGCTAAGCTACTAGCTTAGTGGTGCTTCAATGATAAAAATTTTACATATACATATTTTCTTATATATTAATTAACCCTTTAATAAATAAGGCATAAAATAAAGAATTATATAAAATCAAATAAATTTCATTCAACATGAGGTAGTTAACAAATTTAATTCATATAACATTAGCAAAATGACATACTTTAACATTATTATTATTTTTCATTTTTCATTTTTCATGTGCCCATAAAACCTATAACGGAACTAACTAATAGGAATAACGGGTTTGTCATTTCTGGTTTCCATAATATTGCGCTGAGCGCTATATAAGAATACCATTACAAGCTTTTATAATATTGTCATTACCGGCTTTTATGATATTGCTATTACTGGCTTAATAATTTTGCGCCGAATGCATTTATAAATTGCCATTACTAGCTTTCATATTTCACACCGAGTGCCTTAAATCCCCTGATTGGTATGCCAAACTATTCTCTATTGTAGTTCTAGATTAGGTGTCATAGGGCTTAACTATTTTTATATTAATTCACAATATTTTCAAAAATGACAATATTATTCAATTATCATAATTATGCTTATTTATTTTTATTCTATATTCTCATTATTATTGCACTAAAGTCTCACACATAAATAAATTGTTAGAAATTTATAATTATCATCAAAGTAAATATTTACATGAATTATTACATATAATAATCACAACACATGCAAAACCCCAATATTTTATGTTTTTACCGATGACAGATTTCGGACCTATTTTTAGGCTTCATATTTAGCCCATTTATAATTCAAATTGCGAGTTAGGATCTTCTTACAATTTTTAGCTTATTGGCTTAGCTTTCATACGCATAAAAAATCACTCAAATCCCTATTTTCTATCAAAAGTTATGATCATTTGAATACTACATCATCACAGAAATTTCTGCCTAGAATTTTCTGGACAGATTCTAGGTTTGAACTTCATGCATTTTTCTGGGCCAATCTAGACATAATTAGATTTTATGGCCTGAATAAAAATTAAATTCCTATGTCTTAGCTTTCAATTCAAATACAAAACATACAAAATGGAATTCCAAAACTCAAATTACAATCAAAATAGTCAAGACTGTTCCATAATCCCTACAGCAAGGTCATCAATTAGCATCAACCCACTTTTCAACCACATTCATCATTTACATTCATTTTGATACTAAAATTTCCAGATTTTAACTACATTCATATGTATCAATTATTTTACATCACTTGATCCCATTACCATATAAAATATCAAAAGCTACAACAAATCACATAACATATCACAAACAGAAACATATCAAACCTTAACAGATAATTCCATACATATTAACAACATGTAAGATTTTTATCAATGAAGACATACCTAATCAGCCTTAGTTCTTCCCTTCATCCTTTGTTTTCTTCCCTTATTAGCTTGCTTTCTCCTTACCTTTGTCACCCTCTTGAGGGCCTCTCACTTATTCATTTACTCTACCTACACAACCCTACCATATCTCAATTCCAATATCCATTTTCAATGCTTTTCATGTCTACATAATATTCTAATGCTCCTAATATTTTTTACACCTTAATTGAGCCAAAATGTACTAAGGTTAAACTTCCTTCTTCATATGTCATGGCTTCCCAAAAACCATATCCTAGTTTCCAATTCATTTTCTTCAATTCAACATTTAAATCATACTTCACTTATCACTAATTGTGTTGTTTCTATGTAAATTTCAATTTCCCCCAAATTACTCCAACTATGACAGCCCCTCATTCATCCATTAACATAATATTTCTCTAGTTTTTAAGTCATAAAACAATTAACTAATATCAATTACCATTAATTCAAAGTTTAACTACACTTTCATCAACTAATCACAAACTTAATTTTCTAAGTTCAATCTTGCAACATAACCTAAATCTACCAAACCTAATCACATCTATCATCAATATGGATCTCAAATGGAAGGAAAAAGGTTGAATTTAAAAAGAGTAAACTCACCTTAATGGAGTTATAGGGCTGGTCGAATCTACCCCACTCTTCTTTTTTTCCTTCTTCTTCTTTCTTCCTTTCTTCTTGCTCCTTTCTAGTTAGAACTCTTTAATTATGATTTTTCCTCTCTCAAAACTAATTTCTTTCCTCACTTTTTCAAGCTTGATATGAAGAGCAATGGAGGCTTTTAGGAGAGCTATGGTGGACGGCAAGGGAGAGAAAAGAAGATGAAAATGAGTTAGATTTTTAGGTGGAAGAATGTAGAATTTCTTCCTTTTTGACTTTTTATACCTTGATTAAGGTGTGGGTCCCGCTAATTAAAATTAATCCTAATTCTCATTAGTTCATTAAGTTAATTAATCTTGATTAACATTTAAACTTTGTGAAATTCCATATTTACTACATCTCCCTCCATATTCACACTTTTTCCCCCAACAATTGCCATAATACCAATTTTGTCCATTGGCAATTTTATTTTTTCCTAATTTTAGCACTAATATTTTTAATTTTCAAATAATAATACCCTTAATTATTTTCCCTTATTATTAGTCATTTTTTATGGGTTCGAATTTAGACTCCAATTGAACCTGCGCGCCTCACTACAGTCACACGTAATCGGGGCCTAAATCACTGGATGTTACAATTCTCTCCCCCTTAAGAAAATTTTGTTCTCGAAATTTACCTAATTAACTGGAGTCGAATAACTGAGGATACTAAGTTCTCATCATTTCTTCACTCTCCCAAGTGGCTTCTTCTACTACATGATTGTGCCATAGGACCTTTACCAATGGTACTTTCTTGCTTTGTAGTTCCTTGACTTCTTGAGCTATAATTTTCACCGGCTATTCTACATAGGTTAAGTGTGGTTGTCCCTCTATTGATTCCACTGGTATTACATGTGTTGGATCTAATTTGTATCTCCTTAACATTGAGACATGAAACACATTGTGGATCTTATCCAATTCTGGTGGTAAGGCCAATCGGTAAGCCACTGGACCCATACGTTCAAGTATTTAGTATGGTCTAATATATCTAGGACTCAGTTTCCCCTTTTTACCAAAATGAAGTACTTTCTTCCAAGGTGAGACTTTCAAAAATACCTTGTCTCCGATAGCATTTTCAACGTCTTTCTTCTTCAAATTGGCATAGGATTTTTGTCGATCAGTTGCAGCTTTTAATCGATCTTGGATTAATTTCACCTTCTCCTCTGTCTGCTGCAGTAATTCTGGCCCCATTAATTTCTTTTCACGAAGTTCAGTTCAACATAACGGTATTCTACATCTCCTTCCATTTAAAGCGTCATATGGTGCCATGCCGAGACTAGTTTGATAGCTATTGTTATATGAAAATTCCAGCAATTGAATAACTCATTCGGATTGCCCATCTGTTTATGGGTGAAATGTTGTACTAAAAGTAAGTCGGGTCCCCAATGCTTGCTGTAGAATTTTCCAAAATTTTGATGTGAACCGTGGGTCTCGATCAGAAATAATAGATATTGGCACCCCATGCAATTGAATTATCTCATTAACATATATTTCTGCTAACTGGCTCAACGAATAATCCGTCCAAACTGGAAGAAAATGAGTCGATTGGGTAAGCCTGTCAACAATTACCCATACTGCATCATGTTTGTTTTGCGTCAAAGACAAACCAGATACAAAATCCATCGTAATCCTTTCCCACTTCCATTCTAGAATTGCAATAGGCTACAACAATCCAAATGGTACCTAGTGTTCTGCTTTCACTTGTTGGCATGTCAAGCATCTTGTAGTGTATTCCACGATATCTTTCTTCATTCCTGGCCACTAATAATGAGTCTTCAGGTCTTGATACATTTTATTACTTCCTGGATGCATGGAATAAGTTGTAGTATGTGCCTCTTTTAGAATTATTTTCTTTAACCCGCTGTCATTTGGCACATACAATCTTCCTTTATAACTTATGCTTCCATCATCTTCAATCTTAAATTCATGTCTCTCCTTTTTTAACTGCCTCAGCAATTATTATCAATTTCTGATCTTACTTCTGAGCTTCTCTCACTTGTTGCCTTAAAGTAGGTTGAACTCATAATTCTGCCAAAATAAATTATGAGTCTCATTTTAATTTATTATTAATTTCTATATATTATATTATAATTGAGGAAATTTTTAAACTATAGCTGCCAATGTTTTTCTACTTAAGCCATCCGCTATGACATTGGCTTTGCCTAGCTGATAATTAATAATACAATTATAATCCTTGATTAACTCCAACCAGCGTCTTTGCCTTAAGTCCAACTCTTTTTGTGTGGGCAAATATTTGAGGCTCTTGTGATTTGTGTATATGTAACACCGCTTTCCATTCAAATAATGTCACCATATTTTTAAAACAAACATTATTGCTGCTAACTCCAAATCATGATTTTACCTCAAAGTCTACAGTACTATTCTGAAATGCCTGTCATGTTCTCTCTTATCCCTCGAATACACCAGGATATCATCTATAAAAACTACCACAAACTGGTCAAGGTAAGGCCTAAAACTTTTGTCCATCATATCCATAAAGGCAGCTGGTGCATTCGTTAAGCCAAAGGGCATAACTAGGAACTCATAGTGGCCATATCGAGTCTTGAAGGCTGTTTGGGACACATCTGATTCTTTGATTTTCAGTTGGTGATACCCAGATCTGAGATCAATATTAGAAAATACTCTTGCTCCCTTCAATTGATAAAAAAATCATCAATTCTAGGTAGTGGGTATTTATTTTTAATTGTCACCTTGTCCAATTGTCGGTAATCAATACATAATCAAAGGGTGCCATCCTTTTTTTTCACAAACAACAGCGGAGCACCCCATGTGATACAATGAGTCTTATGAACCCTTTGTCTAGCTATTGCTACAATTGAACCTTCATCTCTCTCAATTCTGCAGGTGTCATTCTACAAGGAGTAATTGATATCGGGGTTGTACCAGGAATTACATCAATAGCAAACTCTATCTCCCTATCTAGTGGTAACCCCGACAAATCTTTTGAAAACACATATGGGAACTCATACACTATGGGGATGTCCTTGAGTTTCGAGCTCCCCTTTATGGTATCTATCACATGAGCCACGTATGCCTCACATCCCTTCCAATGTATTTCCGAGCTTTTAATGTTTATTTTTTTACTAAAATATTGGAGACTCTGAAATAAAAATCATTACAAGCATAAATACTCAAAATTTTATTTATTTGTTGCCCAATTATTAAACCAAAAAGGGGGGTTGAATTGGATATTAAAATTTTTAACTTTTAAGTGCGGAAAGAAAAGTTAAGTTGAGTAGGGATAGGAAGATATCACACAGGAATTTTTATAGAGGTTCGGGTGTTAACAAATTCTACTTCTCTCTCTAATCTCAATTGTGAGTTTCACTAATACAGTAAGTGTTACAATGGGTTTTACAAGCTCACTCCAAACTATGGTGTTTCTAACAATGGCTAACACCTAACCTAGAAATCCCATGTGTTTTAATGGCTCACACAATAAACCAATTCCTTGTGTTTTAAAGGCTCACACAAATAACCCTTACAAGTGTTCTACTCTTAACCCAAAATACCCAAACTCAATTGAGTAGTAGATTACAAAGAGAAACACTCACAAATCTATATTGCTCAGATAATAATGAGCAAAAATATTTTTATAGAGAATTAATGTTTGTTTTGAAAGTATTAAATGCACAAATGGCTTATAACAAGATTTTGATTCAAAGTATTAGCTATTCTCTTGTTTTGGATTCATAAATGACTTGAATTTATACTTCCATGGTGAATTATAGCCGTTTGTTTGCATTTAATGCAGAAATAGCCGTTGCACCAACTCTTAATTTCGCGCCTGACATGTTACTCTTTCCTCTTTCACAGTCTTGAGTATGAGTGTCATGGTCGTGAGTATGAGTGTCATGTTCTTCCAAGCCGTGACTTGAGTGGTGACTTTGGTCGTGAAGCATTCTGGAAGGATTTTGGTTTTGAAGTGTTTGTTCACAGGTGTGACATCCTTCCAAGTTGTGGTCCAAGTGGTGACTTTGGTCGTGAAGCTCTCTGGAAGAATTTGTCATGTCTTCTCACGGGCGTGACTGAAATATTCATTCACGGTTGCTATCATTCTTCATGGCCATGAACTTTAAATGTTGGATTGTTGGTGCTAAGCTTTATCACGGGTGTGACATATAAGGTCACGGGTTTAATAGACACATGTTGGATTGTTGGTGCTAAGCTTTAAATGTTGAACATGTTGTTTCTTTAATTTTATCTTTTTAAGATTAATCTTTCATTCATTCTTGCTATCATATTCCATATCTTGTTTAATAGACTTAGAAAACAAGTATGTTAAATATATTATTGCTATTTTATTTGTTAGCATCAAAATGACAGAAATACCCCTCAAGGTTCAACAGATAAATTATTGGATAACCAAAATTTGGCTGACTATAAGGCTGAGATATCATTTTCCATTAGTAGTATGTCATCCACATACAACACAATGAATACAATTGCACTACCATTAACCTTCTTGTATACATAAGGTTCATCCGGATTTCGTACGAAACCAACTATTAGATTGTTTCATCAAACTGAATATTCCAACTCCTAAATGCTTGCGTTAATCCATAAATGGATCTTTGAAGTTTGCATACCTTTTTTCCATCATTGGATATGAAGCCTTTTGCTTATGTCAAGTACATATCCTCAGTTAGATTTCTATTATGGAAAATTGTCTTCACATCCATTTTTCATATCTCATAATCATAATAAGCAGTAATGGCTAGGAGTATCCTTATGGATTTAATCATAACATCATAGTCAATTCTTTGTCTTTAACGATAACCTTTATTTACAAGTCTACCTTCATAGGTAATCACATTACCATCCATATCAGTTTTCTTTTTGAAATCCCATTTGCACCCTCTAGGTTGTATCCCTTCAGGTTGGTCAACGAAAGTATATACTTGGTTTTCGTACATGTAATACATTTATGACCTCATGGCTTAAAGGCATTTGTCTGATTCTGAACTATTAAGAACTTCTTCATAGGTTGTAGGCTTATCATTTTTTATAAGCAATATGTCATTATGTTCACTAATGAGAAATCTATATCTCTCTAGAATCATATGTATCCTACTTGACCTACGAAGCTCTTATGATTTAGAAGGTTGAGCTGCTATATCATCTATATGAATAACATGCTTGGGTTCAAGCAGTGGATCAGCATCTACTTGAGCATCTTAAAATTTTGAAGTTCAATTTTGTTTCCACTATCTCCTTTTAGAAAAACATTTCTCTTTAAAAAGATAGCATGTCTTGAAACAAACACGTTTTGTTCCAAGGGTTGGTAGAATTGATATCTATATGATGCTTTTGGATATCCCATAAATAGACATCGGTCAGACTTAGCTTTTAGCTTTTTTGACATTCTTCGCTTCACATAAGCAAGACAACCCCAAAATTGTTATGTAATTAAGAGTGGGCTTGTTGTTATTCCACATCTCATATGGAGTAACATTAACTGACTTCGAAGGGACTCCATTTAATATATAAATGGTAGTCTCTAGTGCATAACCTCAAAAAGATTTAAGGAGTTCCACGAAGCTCATCAGAGACCTTATAATGTCTAATAGGGTTCGGTTTCTCCTTTCAACCACCATTATTTTGTGGTATATAAGGTGGAGTCCATTGAGATAATATCATATTATCCCTAAGATAACCTAGAAACTCTAGGCTCAAGTATTCACCTCATCAATCTTATCAAAGTGTTTTAATACTTTTGCTAAGTTGTTTCTTTACTTCATTTCTAAATTCTTTGAACTTTTCCAAGGCTTCAGATTTGTATCACATAAGATACATATACCCATATCGTGAGTAGTCATCATGTGGACATTGTGCCATGTGTGGACATTGGACCACATACATCCGAATGTATTAAGTCTAAAAGCCAATTAGCACGTTCACCCTTCCCTTAAGGGATAATTTAGTTATCTTACCTAATAAGCAAGATTCATAGGTGTCATATGATTCATAATCGAATGACCCCAAACTACCATTCTTATGTAGCTTAGCCATGAGTTTCTAACTTATATGACTAAGGTGACAATGCCATAAGTAAGATATTTTCAACGTATCTTGTTTTTTCCTTTTATTATCATTGATGTTTAAAATTGGATTTGACATATCTAATATGTATATTTCATTGCATAATGTACCATTAGCATAACAAATGTAACGCCACATCTTATGCATTTAAATATAACCTATTTCTGTATCAAATAATCACATCCTGCATATTGGAAAGAGAAAATACCCTGATAATAGTGGTAGTAAATTTTTTTCCATATCATATCCTGTAAAATCAACTAATGAATTTATAAGTCTTATATCCTGTAATATCACTCAATGACTTTTCAAGTCAACATTAAAAACCACAATACGATATATCACATATATTAAAACATAAACTTTCCATCCGAAGGATTACAGGTTGTTTCCATTTATACATTTCAAAACTAATCTAGAGTGATAATACATATTCAAGCATATAAGTCAAAATATAGATGACATGTTTTCATGCATGTGTGGAATGCAAGGAGAGAAAGAGAGTGATGAGGCTCGACCCGTGACCTATGCTCCATGTCTTTTATACGCTACTCAAAATGAGCTATCACTTTTCTTTTCCTGAAAAATGATGCAAATTGATGAGTTGCGGCTCAAAGAGAATAACCATCCAATGAGCTCTAAAGTACCAAACAACTCATAGTCATAAATCACAATTCCAATATATACCATGTATTCCATTCCATTCATCAGTCAATAACATATAAATATAGATAAAATCAAGTATTCAATAATTGTTATTTACTTATGCTTTGCTTGTACATTTTATTTTGTTGTGACCAGATTAAACGAACATTGCCCCGGGTTTCCATGTGAACATTTGCATTTGCATTTGCTAGCTAGCTTGATCATTTGTTTCATTTGCACATTTGTTGGGCCATAGGCCTATTATTTTGCTTTGCACATTTGTTGGGCCATAGGCCTCTTCTTTTGCTTTGCAATGTCAATTAACTAGTCACAACGCCTTTTTAGCCCATATGCATATGCACTTGTATTTAAGCATTCATCAACCATTGCATCTTTATTATATACAACATACATATATTCCCTATATGCCTCATATGTCAAGCATATACCTTGTATATACTATACATGTACCATGTATATATATCACATTTGTCAAACATATACCTCAAATATACCACAAGTATACCATTTATATGTACCACAATGTCACAAATTATCCATCATTATATTATCAAGGACCAATCATGACAATCACATGAATCACATAGCAAGCAACATTCATTTGCAGTAAAGAATTCAATCGATAATTATACTCACCGTTCTCCTTTGATTCCGACCCCTAAGTTATTGTCTATTTGCTCCTTGTGGGTCTCCAATATGTTGCGAGCCTAATATGAAAACATAATCGATTAACTTATGATTAGGGAGACTTAATGTGGCTTAAACAAATTAATATGCATTGTTCATGTCAATAGCTAAGATTTTTCCTATGAGGCAGTGTGACCTTATGGGACTGTTTAGCCTATAACTTTTTCTATAATTGACCAATTAATCTGATTCTTGTTCCTAATTAAAAATAACATATAATTATAGAAAATATTCAAATTTCAGACCAAGTGGATCATTGTACAATATTCGGTGGAATTTCTAAGAGTGTTCTGTTTTCTGCCTTGTTTTCTGCCTTTAGGCAGTTTCAGGGTACTCATTTGGGTTCATCATAACTTATAATATATAAGTCCTATTTTAATTACACTTTATAGAAACTTATATGGGTGCATTTGAAACATGTTTCATGTTTACAACTTTTGCCAATTCTGTCTCTATGGTCTTCTAATTATACCAAACATTTTACTGTTACATAATAGAATTGGCTTCCGGACCAGTATGACTTCCAAATGCCATAACTTAGTCTATAGATAACCAAGTAAGCTGATATTAGTACCCAAATTTAGCTAAGACATATAACTCTAACTTTCATGTTTTGAAAAGTTACATAATCTAGCTCTAACCAGCTCAAATTAGCCAACTAATGTACTGGATCTACCCAGGGCACTCAGTAGGCAGTTCAAACCATGGAACAGTCATGGTTCCATTCACCATAACTCCCCATTTACAAGACCTATGAACCGGAAATTTGGTATACAGATAAAAAACACATATATCTACAACTTTTATGTTTTGAGAGACTTTCAATAAGTGCTTTAACATATTCGAAATAAAACCACACAGTAGCTAACTTGGTTAGGGTTTCCACCCTGACCAGTTTCAGTACGAAGAGCATATCTCTCCCTATACATAACATCTTGAAAAAATGTTTACATATCCACAAATCTAAGATATAAAGGAACAACGTTTGCATTTTACACATTTCCAGAATCAATTTCTATTAATATCCAAATCGGGGTGCAATTCAGTGCCTAATATTGAACCTAAGCAACTCAAATCAACCCTATAGCAATAAGAATTGATTACTTACTGTGAAAAAGAAGGATGGAACTTTGAGGATATGTGTTGATTATTGACAGTTGAATAAGGTGACCATCAAGAACAAGTACCCATTACCGCAGATTGATGATCTCTTTGACCAACTGAAAGGTGCAAGAGTATTTTCCAAGATAGACTTGAGATCTAGTTATCATCAATTAAGGGTAAAGACAGAGGATATAGCTAAAACTGCATTCAGAACTAGATATGGCAATTATGAGTTTTTGGTTATGCCATTTGGGCTGACCAATGCTCCAGCAGCATTTATGGATCTTATGAATAGGATATTCAGGCCGCATCTTGATCAATTTGTGGTCGTTTTCATTGATGATATTTTGGTATATTCTAAAGATTTAGAAGAATATGAAAAGCATTTGAGAATAGTGTTGCAGACTCTCAGAGAATATAAGTTTTATGCCAAACTCTCAAAATGTGAGTTTTGGTTAAATGAGGTGACATTTTTGGGAAAAATTATCTCTGCAGAAGGCATTAAAGTGGATTCTAGCAAAGTTGAGGCAATTGTGAGTTGGAAACCTCCACGGAATGTGACCGAGGTCAGAAGTTTCTTGGGTTTAGCTAGATATTATCGGAGATTTGTCAAGGGTTTTTCAATGATTGCTTCTCCTTTAACAAGACTATTGAGAAAGGATGTTAAATTTGAGTGGACAGATAAGTGTCAAGATAGTTTTGATAAGCTCAAAAATATGCTCACTAAGGCCCCTGTTTTGACACAGCCGATTCCTAATAAGGAGTATGTCATTTATAGTGATGCTTCTCATAATGGATTGGGTTGTGTATTGATGCAACATGGAAAGGTGGTTGCTTATGCTTCTAGGCAGTTAAAGCCGCATGAGAAGAATTATCCTACCCATGATATGGAGTTAGCAACTATTGTTTTTGCATTGAAGATTTGGCGCCATTATTTATATGGGGAGAAATGTTTTATTTACACAGATCACAAGAGTTTAAAATATCTTCCTTCACAGAAAGAATTGAATTTGAGGCAGACAAGATGGTTAGAGCTAATAAAGGATTATAATTGTGTGATTGACTACCATCCAGGCAAAGCTAATGTAGCAGCAGATGCTTTAAGCAGAAAGATTGTAGCAGAGTTGCACCTTCAACCCACTCTTACTCAGGAAATCAAGGATGCAAAAAGACAGGATAGAAAGCTCATCGAAGTAGCTGAGTTGATCTCTAAGGGGGAGAGACCTGGATTCACTATGAATTTAGATGGTGGATTGTTCTATCAAGATAGATTATGTGTGCCCGATGTCGAAGATCTTAGACAGAAGATTTTTAGAGAGGCCCATGAAAGCAAATACGCTATGCACCCAGGAAGTAACAAGATGTATCAAGAGTTGAAGAGCAGATACTGGTGGGCAGGAATGAAAAAGGACATCTCGAAATACACTTCACAATGTTTGACTTGTCAGCAGGTCAAGGCTGAACATCAAGTCCCTTCGAGGTTGCTACATCAAATTTCTATTCCAGAATGGAAGTGGGAACGAATCACTATGGATTTTGTGACTGGATTACCTTTGAATCCAAAGAAACATGATACTGTATAGGTCATAGTGGACAGATTTACAAAGTTAGCACATTTCATACCTGTCAGAAAGGACTATCCACTGAATAAATTGGTAGAAATTTATATGAATGAAGTTGTACGACTTCATGGAGTGCCTGTTTCTATTGTGTCTGACAGAGATCCCCTCTTCACATCTCAATTTTGGGGTAGTCTGCAACGAGCTCTAGGTACTAAGCTCAATTTCAGCACGACTTTTCATCCACAGATAGATGGACAATTAGAAAGAGTCATTCAGATTCTAGAAGATACGATAAAAAGTTGTGTCATCGAATCTGAACGTAGCTGGGACAAATATCTTCCTTTAATGGAATTCGCCTATAATAACAGTTATCAGTCTAATATCCAAATGGCTCCATATGAGGCACTTTATGGTAGGAAGTGTCAAACACCTTTATGTTGGACAGAGCTCAGTGAGAGGAAGCTTATCGGACCAGACCTAGTGCAAGAGATAGAAGAAAAAGTGAAAGTCATTCGCGAAAGACTTAAGGCAGCTACAAATAGGCAGAAATCGTATGCTGATCTTAAGAGACGAGACATTGATTATGTAGTGGGTGATAAAGTTTTTCTTAAAGTATCTCCCTGGAAGAAAGTTCTGAGATTTGGAAAGAAAGGCAAGTTAAGTCCAAGATTCATCGGACCTTATAAAATATTAGAAAGAGTTGGACCTGTTGCATATAGACTCGCTCTACCATCGGAGTTGAGTCTGATACAAAATGTCTTCCATGTCTCAATGTTAAGACGATATAGATAAGATCCTACTCACATCATACCTGTTGAAAGCATTCAAGTGAGACAAGATTTGACATATGAAGATGAATAAGTTCAAATCCTAGCCAAGGAAATTAAGGAGCTTAGGAACAAGCGAGTACCATTAGTTAAAGTGTTATGGAGAAATCATGCAATCGAAGAAGCCACATGGGAAAACGAGGAAGTGATGAAAGCTCAATACCCCCACTTGTTTAATGACAACACAATAGGTATGTTTCAAGGACGAAACATCTTAAGGGGGGAGAATTGTAATGGTCACTAATTAGCATCTAGTTAAAATAAGTATTTGATATGCATAGAAACTATATGATTGACATTAGATATCAAAATAAATTGAGTAAATTATTAAATAAGAAATAAAAATGAACTAAATAGATTGATAAAATTTAATTTGGTTAGGTATATTGTAATAAAATTACAGTTTAATAAAAGCTAGTGGAATTTAATACATGTAAAAAAATAATTAATCAATTAAATATAATAGAACAAGTTAAAAAAAAAGAGGATAGGGGGGCCGAATGTGGTTTTGTGGGAGGGGGGAGTGTATTTGAGTTAATTGCATTTAATGTCATAATAACATCAACTTTATCTCCACACCAATCTTATCTCCACTCTTGTTCTTCCTCCAACAACCAGCCTCCATTTCTTTCCAACCACCAGCCTCCATGATTTTCAAGAAGTTCACTCCAAATAGATTTGATCTTAGTAAGTGATCATCTCTCATTTATTCTTGTATTTTTAGAGTATTAGGACTGTATAGTATCAGTATTTGGAACTCAATTTTCAAGTGAGTTATCAACCAAATGTGAAGAAGTATAAAACATAAAATTTGTTCATCTATGTTTGGTGTATCTCTCTGCCAAAGGTTATTGAATTATTTTGAGTATATGAAGAGATATAGCTATTGGAATGAAACTGGTTCAGGGAGACATATCAACTAAATAACCTACAGTTTTTGTACAAATTGATTATCTTAGTGGCTTAATCTGAGGTTTTGTAAAACATGAAAGTTGTAGGTATATATGTTGTTGAGGTCTCTGAAATATTTTGCATAAATTGCGCCTGTGTAGATTGAGTTATTCTGAAATGAACTATGAATGTTCCTTGATTGAGCTGGTTTCATATACCTGTTCAGTTCCAGTAACTTCATCCTTATATTTCACCTATTTTTAGATCGAATTACCCAAAGTTAAAAACATGCAAGTTTTACTTCTAGGTCTTATCTAAAGTTCTGCGAAAATATCACCTTAAAATGTCATGTATTTTGTGAGTTATGAGCTGAACAATTAAACTGGTCGGGTTGATACTCTATGTTGAACCAGTTATAGATCCTCCAATATTTGAGAACCTTAGAGACCGAATCTGGAAATGAGTTAAACATGACAAATGTTCCAAATTAACTTATATAACTATATAAAGAGGTTCAAAATAATTGATGCTACCAATTGAAAGCTATGAAGTTTTGAATTGGGTACCTCGAAACTGCCTAAGGGCAGAAAACAGGGAAATATTTAAAATTATACCAAATATTATGTAAAGGTTCACAAATTCTGAAATTTTAGTATATGTTAGTTTTACATGTTATATTTAAACAAGATTAAGAATCATATAAATTGGATAAGTGTAGAAAACGTTATTAATCCAACAGTCCTTAGAGGTCTTGTTCAAGCTTAAAAGAAACTGTAGTTATTTATTTAAATTATATTAAGAATAAATATTTTATCAAGCTATTAATTAATTATATTTTTAAATTAGGATTTCAACAAGAAGAAGACCAATAAAAGTGCACAAGATCTGAACTTATATTTTCGAAAAGGAAAATATTTTCGAGGTTTGTACATATATGTATTATGTTTTGCCCTTATGCATGATTGTGTGTGCATGACATGAATTATTTGTCACAATGATGAAATTGTATATTATGACATGTTTTAAAATTATAGAAATGTTATTGACTATGAACTTAAGATTATGCTAATATTTGATAAAATATCATGCTATCACTTGATTTTGAAATAAATGGTGAGTATATGATTGTGTTAATGTGAACTGAGTATTGGTTATAGAAACAAGAAATTAATGGTGTTAATAGCCCATTTTTCTACCTGAGGACTAACATAGTATAGATGGTGCACCATTATGGGGGACGTTACGGTACCGCTATGGATGTGATTTAAGGATAGGGTGGCTTAAGCTCTAGGAGCGCTTCTGATCCCGATTACACACAGATGACATGATTATATTTGGTCAAGGTGGCTTAAGCTCCGCGAGCGCCCTTGACTTGAGATTATGGTGAGTAGGGTGGCTTAAGCTCTGCTAGCGCCCCTATTTCACACCCCATATCCGGACAATCCGGAAATGAGATTTGGGCTGATACTAATTAAAGACTTTAGAATGAAATGTAGGAATTATATTATTGACATAAGTGATTAAGAAATGAAATCCTTATATGAGGTAGTGAGAACTTAATTATTGAATATGATTATTATGCTTATACTGCTATGTGATGTGGTTAATTCTTTTATATGACAAATATGCAATAAAAATTCAGTGTTGATGAATTATTTGAGACATGCATTTGTGTGACTGATTGGGAAAAACATAATGCCTATATGTACCACTAAGCTAGAGATAGCTTAGTGTGGGTTTTTCTCACGCTGGAATTGGAACTATAGACGGTAGGAAGTGAAGTGGTCAGGAAGGAAATCCAAGCCCATATCAGCAGAGACACAGGAGATATAGTTAGAGGGTTGGTTATTTAATAGTTTTTTTTTATTTTCTTGGTTGACTATGTATATGGTTTGTGGTGGACTTGACTCATATGTTCATATTGTGTATGAAAATAATGAAGTAACATAATCAGGTGCCATATGTGTAAACAATATAATGATATATGTATTATTAATTAGAATGACTTGCCTAAACCAATATAAGTAAATAGATTAAGTTATTTAAAATGAAAAGAAAAAATTTAATTTGAGCAGATTTATCAAGTTAAGCTTGTGACATCCCTCTTATATATGTGAGATTATTCCAACTATATAACTGGGGCGTCACAGTCCGGTCTAGATTATTAGCCTAAAAAATAGTGAATCATTGTAATACATAATACAGTATTTTGTAAACCAGTACATAGTGATGTTATAAATCAGTAATATATAAAGTAAATTAGAATAATGAAAATTCAGAATACAGTTACATCCTAGAAAGGAATGTGGAAATTAGTAATCTAATATATACATGGAACCAGTAATTGGATAGTTGCAACATATGATGAAAATCATTATGACTATGATGATACAGAAATATTATGAATCAAATGTATTATTACAATGTTGATGTAATCACTTATGCGATATCTGCCATGATTGTCTTGAAATCTAACTGATGCAAAGTGATTGAAGCATATATATATATACATATATATATATATATATATATATGTGTGTGTGTGTGTGTGTGTGTGTGACGCCCCACTTATATATTAGGGATAATCCCATATATATAAGAAAGATGTCACAAGCTTAACTTGATAAATCTGTCTAACTAAGTTTTTCTATTGTTTAAATTGAAATAATCCATTTATTTATATTGATTTTGGCTTATCGTTCTAATTATCAATATATATATATATATATACCATATCACATATATTTATGGTAGTTGATTAAGTTATATAGTTGATCATTTATGGCGTGCCAGCCTCACACATAACTACTTACAATATAATATAAAAATATAAGATATTCTCCTGAACCAAATACATGACATGTCTACCAAAACCCATATGTCTGGTCAAAATCAAAAAGAAAAGTAATTAGTAATCAACCCTCTAACTAAGTCTTTTATGCCTCTTTTGATATGAGCTTGGATTTCCTTCCTGACCAACTTCAGTTTCTACCGTCCACAATTCCAATTCCTACATGAGAAGAACCCACGCTAAGCTATCTCTAGCTTAGTGGTACATATAGGCATTAAGTGTTTCCCAAGCAGTCATAAAAATGCATGTCTCAAATAATTCATGACACACTGAATTTTTATTGCATATTTGTCATATAAAAGAAATAATCACATCACATAACAATATAAACATAATAAACATATTCAATAATTAAATTCTCACTACCTCATGTAAGCATTTCATGTTTTGTCACTTATGTCAATAATAAATTTTCCATATTTCATTCCATAGTCTTTAATTAGTATCAACCCAAATTTCTTTTCCAGACTGTCCAGATATGGGGTGTGAAATAGAGGCGCTCGCAAAGCTTAAACCACCCTACTCATTATAATCTCAAGTCAATGGCACTCCCAGAGCTTAAGCCACCTTAACCGAATATAATCATGTCATCTGTGTGTAATCAGGATAAGGGGCGCTCCCAGAGTTTAAGCCACCCTGTCCCTAAATCATATCCATATCGGTACCGTAACTTCCCTGTAATGGTGCACCATCAATCCTATGTTAGTCATCAGGTAGAGAAATGGGCAATTAACACCATTAATTACTTATTTCTGTAATCAATACTCATTTCATATTAACACAATCATATACTCACAATTTATTTCAAAACCATGTAATAGCATGATATTTTGTCAAATATTAGCATAATGTTAAGTTCATAGTTAATAACATTTCTATAATTTTAAAACATGCCATAATATATAATTTCATCATTATGACATAATTTATGTCATGCACACACAATCATGCATAAGGTTAAAACAAAATACATATATATACAAACCTCAATAGCGTTTTTCTTTTTCAAAATTTAAACTCAGAGCTTATTCACTTTTGTTGTTCTCCTTCTTGTTGAGAGCCTAATTTGAAAATATGATTGTTAATAATTTGTTAAAATACTCATTCTTCATATAGTTTAAATAAATTACTATAATTAATTTTAATTTTTTTTTTAAAGTTGGAATATGTACCTTTGGCTCTATAAATTTTTATACACTTATCCAATTAATATGATTCCTATTTCTAATTAAATTTAACATATAATACTAAAACATACTAAAATTTTAGAATTTTTAAACCATTACAAAATATTTAGTGTAATTATATATATTGCTATGTTTGCTGCCCCTTAGATAGTTTCGGGTACCATATTTAAAAATTTATATCTTTCAATGTGTAGCTTTTTTATTACTAAAATATGTAGACATTTATAAAAATAAGTTGGAACATTTTTTATGTTTACCACTTTTCTAAATTCTATTTCTAAGGTCCTCAAACACTAGATAATCTATAACTGGTTCAACATAAAGTACCAATCCGACCAGTTCAATATTTCAGCTCATAACTCACCCAATAAATTAAATTTTAAGGTTATACTTTCATAGGAACTTAGATAAGACAGAGAAATAAAACTTTCATGTTTTGAACTTTGTCTAATTCGACCTTTAAGAAGCTCAAAAAAGAACACGAATTTACTGGAGCTGCACAGGTACTAGAACACAACTCAATCAAGGAACAACTATAGTTCATTTCACTGTAACTCAACCTGCAAAAGATATATTTATGCAATCTTTGGCAAAGACCTAAATAACACATATATCTACAATTTTTATGTTTAACAAAAATTATATTCAGCCACTAAGATGATCAAATTAAACAAAAACCGTAGGTTATTCTGTTGACACCTCTCCCTGAACTAGTTTTACTCAAACAAGTTTATCTATTTCTATACCCAAAATAATTTCATGAAATATGACAGACATATAAAAAACACATATATAAATAATTTCACGTTTTATACTTCTTCAAATTCGGTTGATAACTCCCTCAAAAATAAAGTCCAAAAGACTGATACTATACAGTCCTAATACTCTAAAAATACAAGAATAATTGAGAGAGGATTACTTACCAAGAACAAATCTATTTGGAGTGAACTTCTTGAAAATCATGAAGGAGATGATGAAGAAATGGAGGCTGGTGGTTTGAGGAAGAAGAAGAAAAAGAATAGGGATAAAATTGGTTTTAATATGGTAATAAATGTCATTAACTCAAATACACTCCCCCTCCTATAAAACCACATTCGGCCCCCCTATCCTCTTTTCTTTTTTTTTTCTTTTTTTAACATATTTTATTTTATTTATTTATTTATTTATATATGTAACAAATTCTACTAGTTTTTATTAAACTATAATTTCATTATGATATGTCTAACCAAAATAATTTTATCAATCTATTTAGTTCATTTTTTTTCTTATTTAATAATTTACTCAATTTATTTTAATCTCTAATGTCAATCATATAGTTTCTATACATATCATATACTTATTCTAACTAAACTCTAATTAGTGACCATTACAATATATATATATATATATATATATATATATATATATATATATAAAGCATTCATGTATGATTATTAATATGAATGTTATGTTAATACGCAATTGCATCCTAGAATTTCAATGCTTATATATACCACTAAGCTTTTAGTAACTTAGCATGTGGTTTTCTCTGCTCGGAAGATTGAAGCCATTAAATTGTTAACTTGACAAGAAGAAAAGACCGATCCAGTCATAGTAATTGGAGTTGACCAATATTTGGTCTATTTTATTATTTTATTCATCTCATTCATTATTCATCATATCATGGGATAGGTACAAATAGTTAATTCATGTTTTAATAAAGGTATGTAATTGCAATTATTAAGTTTCAACAAGTATGGGGCAGTTGTTTCCCAAGACATATATAGATTATGATACAGGAAAAAGTTTTAAAAGTTTAATTCTAAATAGTATTATATAAATTTAGTCATGTGGCATCCATCTGTACAATGGGACATACCTGGCTGTATATAGGGATATTACATATGTAGGATAATTCAACTTGTGCAACTTTAATTGCCTGAAGGCATACACTACCACCTTCCTTTCTTGCATCAACATATAACCCAATCCATTATGTGAAGCATCATTATAAGCGAGAAAATCTTTCCTAGGAATGGGTTCAGTCAAGATAGGAACTTCTATCAACATAGTCTTCAGCTAATCCAAGCTAGCTTGACATTTATCTTTCCATTCAAAATGGACATCTTTTTTAAGCAGTCATGCTAAATGAATAGCATAAAAATATCTTCCCAAACCTCTTGCAATAACAAACCAACCTAAGAAAACTAATCACTTCAATCAAATTGTGAGGCAGCTTCTAGCTGAGAATAGCTTTTACCTTGTGAGGGTCTACACGGATCCCCTCAGCTCTACTATATTACTCGAAAAAGCTAACTTCTTCTAGCTAGTTTTCATACTTAGATAGTTTGGCATACAATCATTTCTCCCTCAACGTTTGTAGCACTATTTTGAGGTGTTGATCATGCTCCTGCCTATCTCTTGAATACACCAGGACATCATCAATGAATACCACCACTAATTGATTCAAATAGAGTCTGAACATATGATTCAACAAATCCATAGATGTTTCTAGTGCATTCAATAAATCAAATGACATTACCAGGAACATATAATGAACATAACTAGTCCTGAAAGCCATCTTAGGTACATCCGACTCCTTAATCTTCCATTGATAATATCCAAAAAGAAGATATATTTTGGAGAACACTTTCACTCTCTTCAACTGGTCAAATAAATCAAATTGCATGTAATCTATGCGAAGGCATAATGTGCCATATTAGTTCTTCACAAATAACATTGGGGCACCCCAAGGTGTGACACACTATGCCGAATGAACTACTTTTATAACAATTCCAATAATTACACATTTAACTCCTTCAACTCTACATGTAACATTCTACATAGAGTAATAGGATCAGTGCTGAGTACCAAATCAATAGGAAATTCGATTTCTCAATTTGGAGGGAAGTCTGGCAATTCATCTGTAAAAACATCAAGAATTCACATACAATGGGTATGTCCTCCAACTTTGGACTACCCTTCTTCACATCCACCTCATAAGCTGAATATGCTTTGCACCCTTTGTTAATAAGTTTCCGAGCCTTTATTGTTAAAATAACATTATTTGGGTACCTCTGATCACCACTGTTAGCAATAACCCTAATCATCATTTGTTAGGTCCTGCAATCCACTTTTACTCCATCAAAAGTAAGCTAATACATTCCTAAAATACCATCAAATTCATGGAATGGAAGCTCAATCAGATCTGTTAAGAATTGTCTACTGTAAACTTCCACTAGGTAATGCTTTTATACTTTATTAGCCTTAACACTGTGCCCTAAAGGGATCGTCACTAGATTGTCATATTACAAGGTCTCAAGCTCTATGTTCCCTTTTTGAACTGAAGTTATGCATATGAATAGGTGGAACTAGGAACAATTAATGCATAAATTTCAGAATCAAAGTAGGGGACGGGTTTTGATGAAGTTCACCATTCCCATCCCCAATCCCAAAAATATGACCTCGTCTATGACCCCTTTGCTTTGTCCTATGGGAAAAAATTATGGGTCCTAGTTCCCACACCACTTGGGGACGAGGAACCCTAAATTTATTAAAAAATTTTATTTTAGTTTAATATTGAAAATAAGTTTTCTTTTTATTATTTTAGTTAATTATATATATATGTTTCAGGGAGGGGGGTTTGGGGCAGGGTGTATACATATCGATCCCGCTATAAGAAACTTTAGGTTCAGGGTGGGATCGAGGTGGGGTATGACAAAACAATGACCCCATTTGTGGCAGAGTTGAAATTTACCAACAATCATATATTGTGCATCTTAGTCTTACTGAGATTACATGATATAAGATCTGGCTGGTGCTGCTCATGTTAGATTTTGAACATGAATCTCATATATGGAACAACAAAAATATAAAATTTAATCAAAACTAAAACCCAAAGAACTCCCTATGTAATTTAAAATCAAATCATACCATCTAATTGGAGAAGTTGATTACCTTTGTTTACAACTCTTGATCTTTGAAATTGTGAGATTTTCCTTCTTTATTGGGCTGTAGCAAACCATAACAATCCAAAGGTAGGATTTCCTTTAAGAGTATTGAAACAAAGGAAGAAGAAGAAAACCTTCAAGGAGATAGGGTGACAAAGTCCAAAGTGCAAAGCTATAGAAAATTGTCTTATGGAAGAGAAAAGAAGGAGGAGAAAAATAACTCTTATCTTTTTTAAGAGGGCAACCAAAAAATTGACTCCTTAAAGGAGTATTTCAACTCTTTCTGATCCCTTTTAGGGTTAGAAAAGGAAAAGAACTAATGGGCCTATTTTCCTAAGTTATGTAGCCGAATGTTGACCAAGTCAACAATCCTAATCCAAATTGGATTTAGTCCATTTTTATAAATCTTATAAAAGTTATAATTCTCTTTCTCTCTAACTTGGATCTTATTCAAAATCCATTTTAAATTTTCTTCATGCCCTCAATGCATGTGACATAATAGGTTTTTTAGTCGTTTTGGCAGCTCAAGTCTTGGAAGGAATCCTAATCCAATTGGGATTCTACAAGTCAAACACTTTTGACCCAAAATTGATTTCTCATCAATTTTCGTTGACTTAGAAGATCATGAGCAGTATTTATCAACACATCATGACCACCCAATTAACTAAAAAGTCAGTATTTTGACTTTTAACCCTTCAATAGACAATTAATGTGCAATTCATTCTTTTACCAGTCTATATCTCATTTGGCTCAGAGCATGGACTGTTTTTCCCAAGCAATGAACCAAGAAGGGGGTTGAATTGGTTATGAAATAAAAAATTTCTTAAGTGTGGAATAACATTAAATAGAGTATGGAAGGAGAGATATCACACACAAGATTTATAGAGTTTCGGGTATTAATAAACCCTACTACTCTCCCTAATCTCAATTGGATATTTTACTAACACACTAAGTGTTACAATGGAGTTTTACAAGCTCTCTCCCAACTATGGTGTTTCTCTCAATGGCTAACACCTAACCCATAAATTCCCTTGTGTTTTAATGGCTCACACAATAAACCCTTACAAGTGTTTCAATCTTAACACAATATACCCAAACTTACTTGAGTAATTGTTTACAATAAAAACACTCACCAACTTACAATGCTCAGAAATTATGAGCAATTAGGTTTTTACAAAGAATAATGGTTTTGCTAAAAATGGTTAATGCACAAGGCTAGAACAAGATTAAAGATTCAAAGTAATTGTTGCTCTCCTTCTCATAGGATTCATAAATGACTTGCATTTATACTTCCTCTACGAATTATAGCCGTTTGGGTGTATTTAATGCGAAAATAGCCGTTGAACCAACTCTTAACTTCGCGTCTGACATGTTTCTCTATCCTCATTCACGGGCGTGAATATATATGTCACGGTCATGAATGTTCTTCCAAGTCGTGGTCCAAGTGGTGACTCTGGCCGTGAAGCTCTCTGGAAGAATTTGAATTGTTTGATCATGGGCGTGCCTTTATACTTTCACGGGCGTGAATATTCTTCCAAGTCGTGGTCCAAATGGTGACTTTGGTCATAAAACTCTCTGAAAGATTTTGACATGTTATCTCACGGGCATGACTATCTTTCACGGGTGTGACTGATTTGATCATTCAGGGTTGATATGATCCTTTATGGCCGTGAACTTTGAATGGTGGAAAGTTGGCGCTAAGCTATATTCACGGGCGTGACATAAGTAGTCACGGGCGTGACTTTGCTATTTCTTCTGATTTTGATCTTCAAAAGCTATCTTTCAATCTTGCATCATATTCTAATCAAGATATATCCTATTCAACACACTTAGAACACAAGCTTTATTAAATACATTATTGCTATTTTATTTGTTAACATCAAAATGACAGAAATACCCCTCAAGGTTCAACATTCTCCCCCTTTTTGATGGTGACAAATAATGCAGCAATATGTGATTTGGAGAAGTCTCCCCCTCAAAAGATGCTTAAGACAAAATAATAGAGTGCAAGAATTGAAACACGTTTAGCAAGGTTCTTTGCTAACTAGTTAGGTATATGCAAGGTATATCCTAAGTATATCAAAGTTATTTGCTAACTAGTTAGGTATATGCAATGGTATTTGTGAGGTATATGTTATGCATGTAACACCCCCTCACCCCAGCAACTCGTGGTCGGATGAGTGATTGCTACGCTGACTTCATCGGTTAAACTATCATTCTTAAATTATGTATAAGTAAAAAATCATTTGTATATTTTTTTATTTACTATTTATTTACTTGTAGTGTAAAAGAAATCATAACATGAAAGATAAAAATATATTTTTATATCATAACATGTTCTTTACAAAACATACTGTTTATGTTACAAATACTACAAAATAAAATTCAAAAGATAATATATAAAAGTTGTGTGACCCACGGTAGTTGAAATATGCTGCTCTACCGATCAGGTCACTGTTAGCTTTATCTACTACTGTCTACTTATTCTTTGCTATACCTGCACGAGAGAAACTCCCACACTAAGCCCTTGGCTTAGTGGTGCACATAAATAAGGCAATAAACTATTTTAATGCCACATGCTTTGTCATATATCAATTTATGATCAAATCATGCAAACATACATTTCCTAATATTCTAGTATTCATAACATCAATTTATTTTATTGTATCTCAGTTTTGTTTAACATAATCAAATCATCATTCTTATTTATTTTACAATTCATGATTCCTTTTTTATTTTCAATAATTTATTTATGTCCACAACACTCAATCATCTATGAATGCAAGACACAAATCATACTCAATTATTTTTTTCATGCAACCTACATTTCATAAATTTTATTCTTTTATATCTTATATTTATTTTACTTTATCAACTCGTTATTATCCATAGCTTTTTATTGCCCGTAACACTAAATATTCTTTTTATCCATGTCACAATTTGTAATTCCATTTTTATTTTCAATAATTCATTTATGTTCCATAACTTCTTTATTTATGTTTTCATTTATGCCCAAGACACCTATGAACCACTAACTAGGATAATGGAGATGCAATTCAAGCACTTAGGAGTGCCACCCGGGCAATATGATGTGCGCATATAAGTGTCATTACCGGCGTAGATAATCGTGCCAAACTCGGCGTAGATAACAATGACAAACCCGACATAGATAACAATCCCAAACCCAACATAGATAATCATACCATTAATGGATTTAATCATTTTCATCATACTCCCCCCTATTTGGCTTACCAAACTATCCTAATTTGGTTCTAGTTAGGTGTTCTAGGGCATATCCAATCTCATTAAAATTCATAGCAATTATATTCACACTTTTCATGCATTTAATGTGTCAAAATAATCACATAATCACTCAGTTAAAATAATATTTGCATAATATAGCAAGGTTCACATCATTTTACTCATTTCATTCCTCAACTCATATGCTGCCCTGTCACCGGCAGATTCTATTCTCTGTGTTGGACCTTAATTTTGATCCTGTTACATTCAAAATTTAGTTACATGATCTTATTAACAATTTTAGGTCTGGATCTTAAGTTTAATATGCAACTTGAATCAATTAATTCTGAGTTATTTATCAAAAGATATGATAAAATGAACACTGATTGGTCACTAACAATTTTGCCTAGAATTTTGTGGACAGATTCTAAATCCGAATTTTATGAATTTGTCTGGACAATTACAAACATATTCAGGTTTTATGGTCTAAATGAAAGTTATATCCCTATGTCTTAGCTTTCAAACCCAATAAACAACATGCAAAACCTAGTTCCATAAATTATGTTATAACAATTTAAGTGCTCACTGCTCATCCATTTCCAGCAAGGAACATACAAACTAATCACATTCAATTTTTACCAAATTAAATCCTAAGTCAAGTAAACATGCATCCCCATGATTTTCATCACAAAATACTATTAATTCAGAATCATCAACATTCCAAATAATCAAATCATGCAAATAAAAAAAATAAAATAGTCTATTGCCTTAGGTTATGCACAAACCTCTTTTTTTCTCTTTTCCTTCTCTTTACTTCTCTTTCTCTTTTCCTTTGCTCCTTTAAGCCAAATCCTTGTCACATTGAGTTCCTAATTTTCATAAACAGATCATTAAAAATTCATAAACCTAATTTCTCCCTTTCTCCTTACTCTCTTAAGTTTCCTTAAGCATGAAAATTTTAATTTCCCATGCCGTTTCTCTATTTTTCACACTTTCTTTCAGTAGAATCAAGCTTTGGTTATGGATGAACAAGGGGAAAACGTGGGTTGGCTTAGGAAGGCATAAATTATCAATGTAAAAGGGATAAGGAAGAAGAAGAAAATATCAAGAAGAAAATGACAAAAGTTATTAAGATGGGGGGCACCTGAGCTCAATCTAGAAACTCTCATTAATGTTTAATTCATGCACCTCACTTGGCTAATTGTTGTATATCATTTGGTGTGTGATGCTTCAAGAAACGTGGAAGATAATTAAAAGATAGCAAATTCTATATCAAAAGTGATAATGAAGAAGGAAATACAATTAAGAGAAAGATGACAAACTTAATTAATTATGGAACAACTAAGCTTATATACGTTAATTATCTCATTCATGCATGTTATATGGCCAATTAAGGGTTGCCACTTGGTGTGGCCGGCTTCCACATGCATTTCATGTCCCAATTCATGTATTTAATTGATGATTATCCCAATTAATCTTCCAATTTTTGGTAAATTGCAAATTAACCCTTAAACTGTTCAAAATTTTGCAATTTAGTCCTTTACCGAAATTTAACATCTTTAGATATTTTAAACACTTCATTAGAAAATCTCTATACATAATTGTCATTATTTTAATTATTTTTGGATAAAAATCCAAATTTAGACTTCGATCAAACCGACGAGTCTATATAACAACTTGCATGACTTAGATCCAAAATAGCGGATATGACAATGCATATTATCAAAAAAAAAAATTTACATGTCCAATCCATATATTGCATAATAACATATATCTACTAACCACACATTTGCATATATTGCTAGGTTCTCCCCCTATTGTCATCAACAAAACAAACCATAAAAAATGATTTTATAATAAGATAATTGTATTAGGAAAAGGAGAAGGATTACAAAGTCCTATAATATTAAAGATAAATCTATTATATGAGAACTAGGACTCTAGTTAGGCTTCAATCCTAACAGATCATCCCCAAGGCGTGCTACCTCCACCTCGAGGCTATCCATATGAGATTCCATGAAGTCTTTGAGGTTTTTCAACCTCTCATCGATGGAAGCCTGCATTAAATCAAAGCGAGGTGCTAAAAGATCAATAACCTGCTGCACCAAGCTGGGTGTGGTAGAAGCTGATGATTGACCAACATCTTGCGCAACCTTCAGTGTCGATGTTTTGACTTGGGCTCATTTTCGTTGTTGGATACCCTGGAGGCCAGCTTTGAAATCATCAGTGTCCTAGTCTTCCCAATCAATTTCACCAGTTGGAGTGGTTAAATGATAGTAGACATTATTTTCATAAATAATGTGGACAACTGCTCCCATTTTTATGAAGGACTCTAAATCTAATTTGTCTCATGGATGTGCTGGAATAAGATTGTAATTATGCTGATTGAGATTTAGATACCCTAGCTCAATGGCAAAATGAGTCACATACCTACCAATGAAAATATCTCCTGATGTCATTGTTCCAATTGAAAGAAGATGATTTGCTAGACCTCTTCGTGCCATTTGCAATAAGAATAGCTCCAATTTTTTGATTTGCCCTGTTACTATCTCCTCTTGCAAATATACTATAGGTAAGAAACCTATGTAAATACTTATGCACAGGGGACCGAAGATGTGTGCTCTTGGTCTTCTTCACATCCTAGATGCATTCCAACCCAAAATGAGTCCAAGTCAGATTGGCATAGAATTTGACTTCGTTCTCATTGAGAATGCCATATGAGGGAAGCTTGAAAATAGTGCCAAACTCCACTGCTGTGAGAGTGTTCGGATGCTTACAGAGTTGGAATTTGATAGTTCCAATGGGAGAGACTTGCAATGTGCTAAGGAACTCGAGAGTTGGTTCCCTTAGCGTTGGCTGGTGAATGTCTATGAATTCTTTAAGATGACAAGCTTGCAACTATTCAATCATGCTTGTCTCAAGACTAAGAGTCTTGATAGCATTCCACTCGAAGGAATGAGACGAGAGTAGGGGTCTTTTCTTTAAAATGACATATCTTGGATGGAAATGCTGCGGAATGATGTTGAGAAGATAGTTTGTGTGGATCTCGGAGCATGGGATTTCGTCCTTGTGCCTTTAGTTGAGCCAGGTTCCATTGTGATAAATTTGGAACAGGGATTGGAGATATAATTTTTGGACCAAAGATTTGAGAACAAACCTAGAGATGTTGAGATTCTTCAAAGACAAAGTGGTTTGAAAGAATTTATAGATGGAAATGTATATGAGGAGGCTGGAATTTATGAGAAATATTGAATGAGAGATTTAAATAAGAGAATTTTTAAAGTAAGAAAAGAGAAAACGACAGAAATTTTATTTTATAGTCGACAAATTCATGGCCATGAATGGTCCATCACGGGCGTGAATAGTCGTGGTCACGGTTTGTTGAAGAGACGCTCTAGTTGTGATAAAGGATACAAATCGATTCATGATCGTGACATTAAATTGTCATGGGCACTACTTATGAATTTCACAGAGGTGAAAAAAAGAGTCACGGTCATGAAGAGCAATCTTCACTCCTTCTAACCATGAGGCAATGCATGAAACAAAGCGTGAATGGTTCTGTAAGTATTTGCTATCTATGTTCACGATCGTGAATACGTTTCATGTGCGTGAATCAGGGTTTTCACGAGAGTGATGAAAAGAGTCATGGGCATGAAACATAGTCTTCACAACCTCCAACCGTGAAGGATGTCGTGAAGCAAAGCGTGAAAACTACTGGAGCTTTTTGCGATTACGTTCACGACTGTGAATATATGTAACGGGCGTGAATTACCTCAAATCTTAAATTAATAAAACTAAGTCTAAAATAAGACTAAAAGATTTCTAAGATGCTTCTATGCCTTAGAACATATATTCCCATCATGTTAACCACTTCATGTTGGGTTTTGAAGAATGAATAATGTTCATAAATGCAATGGAAAAATAAAATTTTCTAAACCCGAAACAAAAGATCATACTTGTGCCAAGTCGGATTGGCATAGAATTTACAATAAATATTTTCATGTATATTTTCTGGAATTTGATATCTTTTCTATTTGAATCAAATTCAAAGAAAAGATGAAAAGTCAAAAATGGAGAAAAGGGAAATGAATGAATAGTAATTGGCCATAATTAGCCTAATTAAGGCCAAATTCTGTCGTTGGCTAATGGGAGGGAGGTAGCAGTGTGCTGGGCTTTATGTGGGCTATTACTGGGCAGCCTAGCTAACCCGCTAGGCAAGGCAGCAGTCTACCTAGCTCATGAGGGCCCGTACCGGCCCGTGACACTCCTGGACAATTTTTCCAGTACAATCTCATCGCGATCCATCACAAAATAATTATTTCAAATTTTGGATCATATCCAAGACCATTTTACTCATTCTCCATATCTTCAATGCTTGTGACCCATTAGGTTCCCAATTATGTTGGCCACTTAAATTAACAATTAATTTAAACAAGTCATGACCGGTATCTAGCAACTTATCATGACCCCCAATTGAATGAAAAGTTAGTGGTTTGACTACTAACCTTTCCATAGACAATTTCCGTGCAATTATTCCTTTCACAATTCTATACCCCACTTGTTTTAGAGTATGAATATTTGTCAACTCCCACTAAACTGATTGAGTCACGTCTAGTCCAAGTAATGTTAGTTCTTTTCCTTGAGGCTCATTACTCTATTAGATATGTCATTGAAGACTATCTTTCAGACATTTCCACTCCAGCCAGAGACTCATGAGTAATGACCATAACAAGAGGCCATATGTAACATCCTTGACCTTCCCCACATGCATTTCATCGAATATAAGCATCTTTCATACAATTCAATTGAACACATGCATTTCATACGTATTTTCGTAGGAACAAGTTTATGACACGCACTAGCTACGTGTCCTAGTATTTGGCACTTGTATCGAGTCGCACATGTGTAATTATAACCTAAATGAGCATAACAAAGTATTAGAAATGAAATGAATAAGGTGTCTAAATTAAAGTAAGAAAAATGATTAGATTAAGATTAGTGAACATTTACATTGCTAATTTAGTTAAATGGGGTCAAATGATTAAGCCGTATTATTGTGTGAATTAGTGGAATTATAAATCTATGTAAATAATAATAATAATATAGACAAAATAAAATGAAAATGACACAAAAGGGAAATAGAAGAGAAGAGAAAAGAGAAATGAGAAGAGAAAAGAGAAGAGAAGAAGAGAAAATGAGAAAATGAGAAAATGACAAACAACAAGTTGGCTTTATCTTCATATATCTTTCCCCATTTCTGCCTCCTCACTCCAGCCCGACTTCTTCATCAATTTCCTCCATTTCAGACTTCAATTCTTCCTTCTTTCATCTCGTTTTTGAAGCTAATTGATCCCTTTCAAGGTTGTTCTTGGTAAGTAATCAATTCCTATTGCTATAGGGTTGATTTGAGTTGCTTAGGTTCAATATTAGGCACTGAATTGCGCCCCAATTTTGATATTAATAGAAATTGATTCTGGAATGTGTAAAACACAAACTTTGTTCCTTTATATCTTAGATTTGTGGATATGTAAACAGTTTTCCAAGATGTTATGTATAGGGAGAGATATACTCTTCGTACTGAAACTGTTCAGGGTGTAAACCCTAACCAAGTTAGCTACTGTGTGGTTTGATTTAGAATATGTTAAATCCCTTATGTGAAGTCTCTCAAAAAATAAAAGTTGTAGATATATGTGTTTTTTATCTGTATACCAAAATTAAGGTTCATAGGTCTTGTAAATAGGGAGTTATGATGAATGGAACCATGACTGTTCCATAGTTTGAACTGCCTACTGAGTGCCCTGGGCAGATCCAGTACATTGGTTGGCTAATATGAGCTTGTTAGAGCAAGATTCTGTAAATTATCAAAACATTAAAGTTAGATTTATATGTCTTAGCTAAATTTTGGTACTAATTTCACCTTAATTAGTTATCTATATACAAAGTTATGGCCTTTGGAATTCATACTGTCCGGAAGCCAATTCTATTCTAGAACAGTACAATGTTTGGTATAATTAGAAGCCCATAGAGACATAATTGGTAAAGGTTGTAAACATGAAACATGTTCCAAATGAACCCATATAAGTTTCTGTAAATTTTCATTCAAATTTGACTTATATATTATAAGTTATGATGAACCCAAATGAGTACCCTGAAACTGCCTAAAGGCAGAAACCAGAACACTCTTAGAAATTCCACCAAATATGGTACAATGTTCCAATTTGTCTGAAATTTGAATATGTTCTATAATTATATGTTATTTGTAATTAGGAACAAGAATTAGATTAATTGGTCAATTATAGAAAAAGTTATAGGCTAAACAGTCCCATAAGGTCACACTGCCTCATAGGAAAAATCTTAGCTATTGACATGAACAATGCATATTAATTTGTTTAAGCCACATTAAGTCTCCCTAATCATGAGTTAATCGATTATGTTTTCATAATAGGCTCGCAACATATTAGAGACCCAAAAGGATCAGATAGACAATAACTTAGTGGTCGAAATCAAAGGAGAACGGTGAGTCTAATTATCGATTGAATTCTTTAGTGCAAATGAATGTTGCTTGCTATGTGATTCATGTGATTGTCATGATTGGTCCTTCATAATGTAATGATGGATAATTTGTGACATTGTGGTACATATAAATGGTATACTTGTGGTATATTTGAGGTATATGTTTGACAAATGTGATATATATACATGGTAAATGTATAGTATATACAAGGTATATGCTTGACATATGAGGTATATAAGGAATATATGTATGTTGTATATGATAAAGATGAAATGGTTGATGAATGCTTAAATACAAGTGCATATGCATATGGGCTAAAAAGGCGTTGTGACTAGTTAATCGACATTGCAAAGCAAAAGAAAAGGCCTATGGCCCAACAAATGTGCAAAGCAAAAGAGGAGGCCTATGGCCCAACAAATGTGCAAATGAAACAAATGATCAAGCTAGCTAGCAAATGCAAATGTTCGTTTAATCTGGTCACAACCAAATAAAATGTACAAGCAAAGCATAAGTAAATAACAATTATTGAATACTTGATTTTATCTGTATTTGTATGTTATTGACTGATGAATGGAATGGAATACATGGTATATATTGGAATTGTGATTTATGACTATGAGTTGTTTGGTACTTTAGAGCTCATTGGATGGTTATTCTCACTGAGCCGCAACTCATCAATTTGCATCATTTTTCAGGTAAAGAAAAGTGATAGCTCATTTTGAGTAGCGTATAAAAGACATGGAGCATAGGTCACTGGCCGAGCCTCATCACTCTCTCTCTCCTTGCATTCCACACAAGCATGAAAATGTGTCATCTGTATTTTGACTTATATGCTTGAATATGTATTATCACTCTAGATTAGTTTTGAAATGTATAAATGGAAAGAACCCGTAATCCTTCGGATGGAAAGTTTATGTTTTAATATATGTGATATATCGTATTGTGGTTTTTAATGTTGACTTGAAAAGTCATTGAGTGATATTACAGGATATAAGACTTGTAAAGTCATTAGTTGATTTTACAGGATATGAAAAAAAACTTACTACCACTGTTATCAAGGTATTTTCTCTTTCCAATATGCAGGATGTGATTATTTGATACAGAAATAGGTTATATTTAAATGCATAAGATGTGGCGTTACACCATGGGTATACACTCTTTTTATTAGGAGTGGTGAATCCTTTGTGGGTTACCCAATTACCTTGGAATACCTCAAGCTATATCAAATCACCTCCTTATGAGCTACCTCTCTGAGGCAACAAGGAATAGTGTCTAAATACATAATCAATATTCAAGATATCCTTGAGTACCTCAAGTCTAAGGATACTTGCACCATTGCTATGATGCAACTATCATTGACATTTGAATAGATTATCCATATGATTGTTTCATAGTTGGTCATCCAATGTACTTAGCTACACTTAGCAAGCATCCACATGTTAACTCTAAACATCTCATGTTTATAGATTATGAGATCTACTACTCGATCCAATCAAGGAGTGTAACATGTGCTAGTCTGTCTGGATTAATAATGTCCCGTCTCATTAATCCTATGACTAGGGATAATTTTGATACTAACATAATTACACATGATAAGAATCTCAATATCATGATCTCATTATGATTTTCTGCACGCTATGTTATGTATCAAGGACTTCATTAAATCACTTATCAATTCATATATCAAATGAACATCAAATTAATGAAAAAGCTTTTTATTAATCAAATAAATTTTTACAATAAGTGTTAAAGGTGATTGCCTTTAGAGCACTCCTCTAACAAGCTCCCACTTGCACTAAAGCCAAATGCCTTTGTATTTAATTCCATAGGCGAGTACATGAGAATCATATTTCTTTTGGGGAAGTGGCTTAGTTAAAGGATCAGAAATATTCTGATCAGTAGGCACTCTTTCTATCTTGACATCATTCCTACTAATGATTTCCTTAATCAAATGGTATCTTCTGAGTACATGTTTGGATCTCTGATGAGACCGTGGCTCCTTTGCTTGCGCAATGGCCCCATTATTATCACAATACAATTGTATTGGATCAATAATGGTGGGAACCACTCCAAGTTTAGTCATGAATTTCTTTATCCAAACTACTTCCTTTTTTGCTTCTGAAGCTACAATGTACTCTTCTTCGGTTGTGGAATCAACAGTTGTTTCCTGTTTGGAACTCTTCCAACTAACTGCTCCACCATTTAGTGTGAATATATAACCTGACTAAGATTTTGAGTCATCCTTGTCGGATTGGAAGCTGGCATTGGTATACCCGCTCACAGTAATATCTCCATCTCCATATACCAATAATACAACCTTAGTTTTTCTTAAGTACTTAAGGATATTCTTGACAGCCACACAATGACCCTCACCAGGGTCCGATTGATATCTACTCGTGACACTCAGAGCATATGATACATCGGGTCTTGTGCATATCATATCATACATGATTGATCCTATAGATGAAGCATATGGAATCAAACTCATGTGTGTCCTCTCATCTTGTGTCTTTGGACACAAAGACTTTGAGAGAGTAATCCCATGGGTCATGGGAATATATCCACTCTTGGACTGCTCCATGCTAAACCTATATAGCATTTTATCTATGTATGTAGACTATGAAAGACTAAGCAAGCTTTTAGATCTATCTCTATAGTTCTTTATCCCTAAAATATAAACTATTTCTCTAAGGTCTTTCATAGAGAAATTCTTAGATAACCAAATTTTGACAGATTGTAAGGCTGAGACATCATTTCCCATTAACAATATGTCATCTGCATATAACACCAGAAATACGATCGCACTCGCACTAACCTTCTTATAGACACAAGATTCATCCAAATTTTGTGAGAAACCAAACTGTTTGATTCTCTCATCAAACCGAATACTCCGACTCCTTGATGCTTGCTTTAATCCATAAATGGATCTTTGAAGCTTACATACCTTTTTGCCATCTTTGGATATGAAACCTTCTGGTTGTGTCATGTACACATCCTCAGTCAGATTTCCATTAAGGAAAGCTGTTTTCACATCCATTTGCCATATCTCATAATCATAATGAGTAGAAATGGCTAGGAGTATCCTTATGGATTTAAGCATAGCTACTGGGCTAAAAGTTTCATCGTAGTCAATTCCTTGTCTTTGACGATAACCTTTAGCAACAAGTCTAGCTTTATAGGTAATCACATTACCATCCATGTCAGTTTTCTTTTTGAAAACCCACTTGCACCCTATAGGCTTTATTCCTTCGGGTGGGTCAACCAAACTTCATACTTGGTTTTCATACATGGAATCCATTTATGACTTCATGGCTTGAAGCCATTTGTCAGATTCTGAACTATTAAGAACCTCTTGATAGGTTGTAGGCTCATGTTTTTCTATGAGAAATACGTCGTTCTGTTCATTAATGAGAAATCCATATCTCTCTAGAACAGTATGTATCCTACTTCACCTACGAAGTTCTTGTGCTTCAGAAGGTTGAGCTATTATATCATCTGTATGAGTAACAAGCTCGGGTTCAGGCAGTTGATCAGCATCTGTTTGAGCATCTTGAACTTCCTCAAGTTCAATTTTGCTCCCACTATCTCCTTTTAGAAGGAATTCTCTCTCTAAAAAGATAGCATGTCTTTAAACAAAAACCTTTTGTTCCAAGGGGTGGTAAAATTGATATCCATATGATGCTTTTGGATATCCCACAAACAGACATCAATCAGAGTTAGCTTCTAGCTTATCTAACATTGTTCGCTTAATATAAGCAAGACAACCCCAAATTCTAATGTAAGAAAACGTGGGCCTCTGGTTATACCATATCTCATATGGAGTAACATCAACTGACTTTGAAGGAATTCCATTTAATATATAAATGGCGGTCTCAAGTGCATAACCCCAAAAGGATTTAGGCAATTCCGCAAAACTCATCATAGACCTTACCATGTCTAACAAGGTTTGGTTTCTTCTTTCAGCAACACCTTTGTGTTGTAGAGTGTAAGGTGGAGTCCATTGAGATAAAATCCCATTATCCCTAAGATAATCTAGAAACTCTTAGCTCAAGTATTCACCTCCTCGATCTGATCGAAGTGTTTTAATACTTTTGCCAAGTTGTTTCTCTATTTCATTTCTGAATTCTTTGAACCTTTCAAAAGCTTCAGATTTGTATCTCATAAGATACATGTACCCATATCGTGAGTAGTCATCGATAAAAGTAATGAAGTAGATGAAACCACCTCTAGCATGTGTAGACATTGGACCACATACATCTAAATGTATTAAGTCTAAAAGTCCATTAGCATGTTCACCCTTTCCCTTAAAGGGTAATTTAGTCATCTTGCCTAGTAAACAAGATTCACATGTGTCATATGATTCATAATCAAATGACCCCAAACTACCACTTTTGTGTAGCTTAGCCATGTGTTTCTCACTTATATGACCAAGACGACAATGCCATAAATAAGATGATTTCAACATATCTTGTTTTTGCCTTTTATTATTATTGATGTTTAAAATTGGATTTGACATATCTAATATGTATATTGCATTCCATAATGTACCATTACCATAAAGAATTCCATTCAACATAATAGAACAACAATTGTTACTAAAAGCTAAAAGGAAACCATCTTTATTTAGACTTGAAACAGAAATAACATTTTTAGTCAAAGCAGGTACATAATAGCAATTCTCTAAATTTAATATAAGCCCACTAGGGAGGGTCAATACATATGTACCTATAGCTAATGCAGGAACCCTTGCTCCATTTCCAACGCGTAGGTCTGACTCTCCCTTATTGAGCTGTCTACTGTTCCTTAGGCCCTGCATATTAGTGCATATGTGTGAGCCACAACCGGTATCTAATACTTATATATTATTATTGGAAACAATATTAATTTCAATGATAAAAATACCTGAAGTAGATGGGGCATCAGATGCCTTCTTTTATAAGGACTCAAAGTAAGCCTTGCAGTTTCTCTTCCAATGGCCATCCTTGCCACAATGGAAGCATATCCATTTTAGAGCAATTTCCTTGGCCTTTTTCTTGCCCACACCTCTCTTAGGCTTTGTGGACTTCTTCTTCTTCTTAAGGTTCTTCCTTTTAGAACTTGAAGAGTCCACCGACATCACAGCCTTACTGTCCTTCTTGATAGATGGCTCAGCTATTTTAAGCAAGTTAATCAGCTCAGGAATAGTGGTAGAGATTTGGTTCATCCTATAGTTAAGCACAAAATGTGAATAACTATCCAACAAACTGGTTAGAATTAAGTCAATACTTAATTCATGGTCCATCACAAATCCCAAGGTGGCCAACCTCTCAATATAGCCATTCATCTTCAATGTATATTGCACTGGAGATGTCCCCTCAACTATCTTAGTGCGGAAGAGCAACCTTGAAGTTTCGAACCTTTCAGAACATGTTTGCTCATCAAAAAGCTCTGTTAGATGATATACTATGGAATTAGCATCCATAGCCTCATGTTGCTTTTGCTACTCAGCTGACATAGTAGAAAGCATAATGCAGCTTGCCATTTCACTATCATCGAGATGCTTTTGATATGCCTTTTGAACATCTTCAGAAGCATAGCAGTAGGGGGATTAGGGAGTGCCTCATCTAGGACATAGCCAATCTTTTCGGATTTGAGAACTATTCTCAGATTCCTTAGCCAATCCAAAAACTTGGGCCTAGTCAACTTATTTGATTCCGTTACCGATCACAAATTCACACTTGTCATGATGATGATTCTAGCAACCTAGATGTAAAATAGAACATGTTAGAATGTAAATAAAATGCATGTTTATTAGGTATTTAATAAATCGCATTATGACTCCCACTATTTTATAGCGAATCCATAGCCCTCACTATGAACCCGAGAGAACTTATATGAAATGTTTCCTAGTGGGTTGATATCCAACTAGCTAAGAATAACCTTGAGGCAACTCAACAAGCTATCCTTAGTTTGGTTGGTAGGTATCTAATCTATATGAATTGCATTATTCATGCAAGTATCGAATCTTGTGCTATCAACTTATTGATGTGTGCACATACATTGGGCTATCGACTCTTGATATATGTACATCTCATGTATACAAACCCAACTTCACCTCCAATACACATTAACCTTGGCGCAAATCCAACAAGTTAATAATATCGGTTAAATCTAACCCATTAATCGTGAAATCTATTTTCAATGGATTGAACATAATCTTATAGAGTGAGCTTGAGGCAACTCAACAACCCTAACTCTAGAAGAACGCTGGTTCTCCCCATATTAATGGAAGGCGTAAGACTTAATTGTTTATTTAGTGAGGGATTTCTTTGTTAAGTCTCATCAAGTTATTATTTCATGCTTTTATATATCATACATTCATCACATTGATATATAAAAATAGTTACATTAACTATATGGCATGATTATGGACATACTAAAGTCAATCTCTTGAGCCAAAGAGAGATTGACTAGGTCTTACCTAGGTATATGCATGAATTTACAACCCAAAATAGAAATCAAATTCCTATTTCTAAGTCTTCTTGTTTATGGTACCATCTCCTTTGCTTCTTGCTCCTTTGTATCTTCATTCTATCCTAATCCTATGTAATCTAATTACATATTTCAAATTATAGAAAACCTCAATTTACATTTGAGGGGAGTAAGATGAGAAGAGAAATACATAAGAAAGAGAAATACATAAGAAAGAAAAAAGAGGTAGGGACATGCATACCCTATTTACCATAAAACAAAATAATTCCATGCATGCTCAATCACATTGGGCCTAAGTCCATAATCATCCATCATGCCTTTTCATACACCCCTAACATGCATTCTCTAATGCAAAAAATAAAAATGACAATTTTGGATTTCAATTTGTAAATCGATTCAACACTTGAATCGAAATTGCCTATATGTGTTATTTCGGTTAATTTAATTTTGTATGTCATTTTAAACTGGAATTTAATATTTAATCAAATTAAATTAAATTCAATATTTCCAGAAATAATTCAAAAATAATTCTCCTTCAAATCAGAATATTATGATGTTAAAATTAAACAATTTAATTTTAATATACATACCAATTTCTAGTCATACTAGAATTACAATTGCAGAACTTAAATTAATTCAAAATTAATTTCCAAAAATTCTAAAATTTTTCAGAACATCAAATCACCATTCTAATTATTTTTAGGTCAGCTCAAGTTCATCAAAACATTTTTGGCAAAAGCCAAAATTACTAAGACAAATGAACCAGCACACTTAGACGCTCAAAATGACTAATTCGATATCTAAAATTTTTAAAATTTCAAATACTTGCAAACTAATTTTGGCATACATCTAACATCCAAATACATATTTTGTATCACATAAAAATTATTTTAAGATGCTGAAAATAAAATAAACACATAAAAAAAAAAATCAAACAAAATACCCCACGAGTAAGCTAAAATAGTCCTGTTTTTGTATTTGTTTGAAAAATTAATTAAAATAATTTTTAATTAATTATTGGACACTTCCAGAGGCATAAACATATTCTCAATATGTCTAAATTATCTTTTTATAATTAAATTACAAGAAAAATGCAACCAGCCCCATCAATTAAGTCAAACAACAACACATGTTCATAAACAAGACAATTTTAGGCATTTTTTAAACATATCCAAAATTAATTATTTGAATCACATTCAAATCATTTTGCAATCAAAATAATCATTCTTAATCATCCCATGATCATATTAAAGAAAGACAAATGTATAAATTATATTTTACAAATTAATTTCTATTTTTCAAATCCTATTGATCCAAAATCATCAAAAACATGCAATCCCATTGCACTTTCAATTAAAACTAATTTTAATGGAAACAAGGAGGCTCTGATACCAATGTTGGGTTTTGAAGAATGAATCATATTCATAAACACAGCAAAAAATAAAATGTTTCAAAACCCAAAACAAAAAATCATACTTGTACCATTAAAACTAATTTATAGAAATGTAAATGTTAAAAATTATACCTTTTAATTTTTATTTGTTCTTTAAATCTTCACTTTGTTGGGTTGTAACAAACCACAAAAATCCACACTAGGATGTCTCTAATGATAATCCATGCAAAGAATGAAGAAGAAACTATCAAGAGAAAATGGTTTGAACAAATTCAAAGTACTAGCTTTGAAAGTGTTCTTGAGAGAATTTTTGTTGTGTCTTAAAAATATTTTCATGTCTATTTTCTACCATTGTATGTCTTTTCAATTTGAATCAAATTCAAAAATAAGATGAAAAGTCAAAAATGGAGAAAATAGCAACTAATGAATAGTAATTGGCCATAATTGGCCTAATTATTGCCAATTACAGCCGTTGGCCAATGGATGGAAGCTGTAGGCATGCTGGGCCTGCTGCAGGCTACTGCTGGGCAGCCCAGCTGGCCCGTAAGGCTGCCCAACAGCCTGCCTAACCCGCGCGGACCCGTACGGGCCCGTGACACTTCCGAACGATTTTTCGTGCTATTTCATCGCGATCCATCCTAAAATAATTCTCTCATATTTTGGATCCTATTCAAGACCATTTTACTCATTCTCTATATCTTCAATGTGTGTGACCCATTAGGTTCCCGATTATGTTGGCCACTTAAATTAACAATTAATTTAAGCAGGTGATGACCGGTATCTAGCAACACATCATGACCCCCAATAGACCGGAAAGTCAGTGGTTTGACTATGAACCTTTCCATAGACAATATTTGTGCAATTATTCCTTTCACCAATCTATACCCCACTTGGTTCAGAGTATGGACTTGTGTCAACTCCCATTAGACTTACTACATCACGTCTAGTCCAAGTATTGTTAGTTCTTGTCCTTGAGGCTCATTACTCTATTAGATATGTCATTGAAGACTATCTTTATGACATTTCGACTCCGGCCAGAGATTCCTGAGTAATGGCCACGACAAGAGGCCATCGGTATATACTCCTTCTATGAAGAATGGTGAATCCTTTATTGGTTACCCAATTACCTTCGAATACCTCAAGTTGTATCCAATCACCACCCTATGAGCTACTTCTCTGAGCCAACAAGGAATAGTGTCAAAATACAGAATCAATATTCGAGATATTCTTGAGTACCTCAAGTCTAAGGATACTTGCACCATTGCTATGATGCGACTATCATTGACATTTGAATAGATTATCCATATGATTGTCTCATAGTTTGTTATCCAATGTACTTAGCTACACTTAGCAAGCATCCACATGTTAACTCTAAATATCTCATGTTTATAGATTATGAGATCTACTACTCGATCCAATCAAGGAGTGTAACATGTGCTAGTCTGTCTGGATTAATAATGTCCCATCTCATTAATCCTATGACTAAGTATAATTTTGATACTAACATAATTACACATGATAAGAATCTCAATATCATGATCTCATCATGATTTCCTTCATGCTATGTTATATATCAAGGACTTCATTAATTGATTTAAGATCACTTATCAATTCATATATCAAATGAACATCAAATTAATGAAAAAGCCTTTTATTAATCAAATATATTTGTACAATAAGTGCTAAAGGTGATTGCCTTTAGAGCACTCCTCTAACACTTAGCTACACTTAGCAAGCATCCACATGTTAACTCTAAACATATCAAGTTTATAGATTATGAGATCTCCAACTCGATACAATCAAGGAGTGTAACATATGCTAGTCTGTTCAGATTAATAATGTTTCATTTCATTAATCCTATGACTCGGGATAATTTTGATACTAACATAATTACACATGATAAAAATCTCAATATCATAATCTCATCATGATTTCCTTCATGCTATGTTATGTATCAAGGACTTCATTAATTAATTTAAGATCACTTATCAGTTCATATATCAAATGAACATCAAATTAATGAAAAAGCCTTTTATTAATCAAATAAATTTGTACAATAAGTGTTAAAGGTGATTCCCTTTAGAGCACTCCTCTAACAAGCTGCCACTTGCACTAAAGCCAATTGCCTTTGTATTTAATTCCATAGGCGAGTACATGAGAATCATATTTCTTTTGGGGAAGTGGCTTAGTTAAAGGATCAGTAATATTCTGATCAGTGGGCACTCTTTCTATCTTGACATCATTCCTACCAATGATTTCTTTAATCAAATGGTATCTTCTGAGTACATGTTTGGATCTCCAATGGGATCGTAGCTCATTTACTTGTGCAATGGCTCCATTATTATCACAATACAATTGTACTGGATTAATAATGTTGGAAACCACTCCAAGTTCCGTGATGAATTTCTTTATCCAAATTGGTTCTTTTGCTACTTCAGAAGCTGCAATGTACTCTGCTTTAGTTGTGGAATCAGCTGTCATTTCTTGTTTGGAACTCTTCCAACTAATTGCTCCACCATTTAGTGTAAATATAACCTGACTGAGATTTTGATTTATCCTTGTAGATTGGAAGCTGGCATCGGTATACCCGGTCACAATAAGATCTCCAGCTCCATATACCAAGAATACATCCTTAGTCCTTCTTAAGTACTTAAGGATATTCTTGACAGCCACCCAATGACCCTCACTAGGGTTCGATTGGTATATGCTCGTGACACTTAGAGCATATCATACATCAGGTCTTGTACATATCATAACATACATGATTGATCCTATAGCTGAGGCATATGGAATCAAACTCATGTGTATCCTATCATCTTGTGTCTTTGGACACAAATACTTTGAGAGAGTAATCCCATGGGTCCTGGGAATATATCCCCTCTTGGGCTGCTCCATGCTAAACCTCTTTAGCATCTTATCTATGTATGTAGATTATGAAAGACCAAGCAATCTTTTAGATCTATCTCTATAGATCTTTATCCCCAAAATATAGACAGCTTCTTCAAGGTCTTTCATAGAGAAATTCTTGGATAACCAAATTTTGTTTGATTGTAAGGCTGCGACATCATTTCCCATTAACAATATGTCATCTACATATAACACAAGGAATCTGATTGCACTCCTACTAACCTTCTTGTAAACACAAAGTTCATCCGGATTTTGTAAGAAACCAAACTGTTTGATTCTCTCATCAAACCGAATATTCCGACTCCTTGATGCTTGTTTTAATCCATAAATGGATCTTTGAAGTTTACATACCTTTTTTCCATCTTTGGATATAAAGCCTTCTGGTTGTGTCATGTACACATCCTCAGTCAGATTTCCATTAAGGAAAGTTGTCTTCACATCCATTTGTCATATCTCATAATCATAATGAGTAGCAATGGCTAGGAGTACCCTTACGGATTTAAGCATAGCTACTTGGCTAAAAGTTTCATCATAGTCAATTCATTGCCTTTGACGATAACCTTTAGCAATAAGTCTAGCTTTATAGGTAATCACATTACCATCCATGTCATTTTTCTTTTTGAAAACCCACTGGCACCCTATAGGCTTTATCCCTTCGGGTGGGTCAACCAAAGTCTACACTTGGTTTCATACATGGAATCCATTTCTGACTTCATGGCTTGAAGCCATTTGTCAAATTCTGAACTATTTAGAACTTCTTGATAGGTTGTAGGCTCATCATTTTCTATGAGCAATACGTCGTTCTGTTCACTAATGAGAATTTCATATCTCTCTGGAATAGTTCGTATCCTACTTGACCTACAAATCTCTTGTGCTTTAGAAGGTTGATCTATTATATCATCTTCATGTGTAACAAGCTCAGGTTTAGGCAATTTATCAGCATCTGTTTGAGCATCTTGAACTTCCTCAAGTACAATTTTGCTCCCACTATCTCCTTTTAGAAGGAATTCTCTCTAAAAAGATAGCATGTCTTGAAATAAAAACCTTTTGTTCTATGGGGTAGTAAAAATGATATCCATATGATTCTTTTGGATATCCCACAAACAGTCATCGGTCAGACTTAGCTTCTAGCTTATCTAACATTATTCACTTCACATAAGCAGGACAACCCCAAATTCTCAAATAAGAAAATGTGGGCCTTTTGTTATACCATACCTCATATAGTATGGTATAACATCAATTGACTTTGAAGGAACTCCATTGAATATATAAATGGCGATGTCTAATGCATAACCCCAAAAGGATTGAGGCGGTTTTGCAAAACTCATGAAAAACCTTACCATGTCTAACAAGGTTCGGTTTCTACTTTCAGCCACACCATCGTATTATGGTGTGTAAGGTGGAGTCCATTGAGATAAAATCCCATTATCCCTAAGATAATCTAGAAACTCTTGGCTCAAGTATTCACCTCCTTGATCTGATCGAAGTGTTTTAATACTTTTACTAAGTTGTTTCTCTACTTCATATCTGAATTCTTTGAACTTTTCAAAAGCTTCAGATTTGTATCTCATAAGATAAACATACCCATATCGTGAGTAGTCATCGATAAAATTAATGAAGTAGATGAAACCACCTCTGGCATGTGTAGACATTGGACCACATACATTTCAATGTATTAAGTCTAAAAGCCTATTAGCTCGTTCACCCTTTCCCTTAAAGGGTAATTTAGTCATCTTGCCTAATAAGCAAGAGTCACATGTGTCATATGATTCATTATGAAATGACCCCAAACTACCACTCTTGTGTAGCTTAGCCATGCATTTCTCACTTATATGACCAAGGCGACAATGCCATAAGTAAGATGATTTCAACATATCTTATTTTTTTCCTTTTATTATCATTGATGTTTAAAATTGGATTTGACATATCTAATATGTATATTCCATTTCATATTGTACCACTAGCATAAAGAATTCCATTCAACATAGTAGAACAACAATTGTTACTAAAAGCTAAAAGGAAACCATCTTTATTTAGACTTGAAACAGAAATAATGTTTTTAGTCAAAGCAAGGACATAATAGCAATTGTCCAAATTTAATATAAGCCCACTAGGGAGGGTCAATACATATGTTCCTATAGCTAATGCAACAACCCTTGCTCCATTGCTAACACATAGGTTTGACTCTCCCTTATTAAGCTGCCTACTATTCCTTAGGCCCTGTATATCAGTGAATATGTGTGAGCCACAACCGGTATCTAATACTCATATATTATTATCGGAAATATTATTAATTTTAATGACAAAAATACCTAAAGTAGATGGGGCATCGTATGCCTTCTTCTTCAAGGACATCAAGTAAGCCTTGCAGTTTCTTTTCCAATGGTAATCCTTGCCACAGTGTATGTATGTCCCCTTTGGAGCAATCTCCTTGGCCTTTTTCTTGGCCATGCCTCCATTAGGCTTCATGGACTTCTTCTTCTTCTTAAGGTTCTTCCTTTTAGAACTTGAAGAGTCCACCGGCATCATAGCCTTACTATCCTTCTTGATAGATGGCTCAGCTGTTTTAAGCAAGTTAATCAGCTCAGGAATAGTGGTAGAGATTTGGTTCATCCTATAGTTAAGCACAAAATATGAATAACTATCCCACAAACTGGTTAGAATTAAGTCAATACATAATTCATAGTCCATCACAAATCCCAAGGTGGCCAACCTCTCAATATAGCCATTCATCTTCATTGCATATTGCACTGGAGATATCCCCTCAACTATCTTAGTGCGGAAGAGCAACCTTGAAGTATCAAACCTTTCGGATTGCATTATTCATGCAACTATCGAATCTTGTGCTATCAACTTATTGATTTGTGCACATACATTGGTCTATCAACTATTGACATGTGTACATCTCATGTATACAAACCCAACTTCGCCTCCAAAACACATTAACCTTGGCACAAATCTAACAAGTTAATAATATCGGTTAAGTCTAACCTATTAATCGTGAAATCTAATTTCAATGGATTGAATATATTCTTATAGAGCGAGCTTGAGGCAACTTAACAACCTTAACTCTAGAAGAACTCTAGATCTCCCCATATTAATGGAAGACGTAAGACTTAATTGTTTATTTAGCGAGGGATTTCTTAGTTAAGTCTCATCAAGTTATTATTTCATGCTTGTATATATCATACATTCATCACATGGATATATAAAGATAGATACATTAACTATATGGCATGATTATGGACATATTAAAGTCAATCTCTTAAGTCAAAGAGAAATTGACTAGGTCTTACCTAGGTATATGCATGAATTTATAACCCAAAATAGAAATCAAATTCCTATTTGTACGTCTTCTTGTTTATGGTACCACCTCATTCACTTTTTGCTCCTTTGTATCTTCATTCTATCCTAATCCTATGTAATCTTATTACATATTTCAAATTGTAGAAAACCTCAATTTACATTTGAGGGGAGTAAGATGAGAAGAGAAATACATAAGAAAGAAAAAAGAGGTAGGGACACGCAGACCCTATTTACCATAAAACAAAATAATTCCATGCATGCTCAATCACATTGGGCCTAGGTCCATAATCATCCATCATGTCTTTTCATACACCCCTAACATGCATTCTTTAATGCACAAAATAAAATTGACAATTTTGGATTTCAATTTGTAAATCGATTCAACGCTTGAACCGAAATAGCCTATTTGTATTCTTTCGGTTAATTTAATTTTGTATGTCATTTTAATGTGGAAATTAATATTTAATCAAATTAAATTTAAATTCCATATTTTCATAATTAATTCAAAATTAATTCACCTTAAAATCAGAATATTATGATGTTAAAATTAAACAATTGAATTTTAATATACATAGCAATTTCTAGTCATACTAGAATTACAATTGCACAACTTAAATTAATTCAAAATTAATTTCCAAAAATTCTAAAAATTTCCAATACTTCAAATGATCATTCTAATCTTCTTTAGGTCAGCTCAAGTTTATCCAAATATTTTTGTCACAAGCAAAAATTACTAATATAACTGAACCAACACACTTAGATGCTCAAAATGACTCATTCGATATCTAGAAAATGCTTGCAAAATAATTTTGGCATGCATCTAACATAAAAATAATATATTTTTAATGACTTAAAAAATATTTCAAGGTGCTGCAAACAAAATAAACGTATACAAAAAAATCAAACAAAATAGCCCAATCGGGTATGCTAAAATTGTCCCATTTTTGTATTTCTTTAAAAAATTAATTAAAATACTTTTTAATTAATTATTGGACACTTACAGAGACATAAGCATATTCTAAATATGTTTAAATAATTTTTTCATCATCAAATTGCAAGAAAAATATAACCAGCCCCATCAATTAAGCCAAACAATAACACATGTTCATAAACTAGGCAATTTTAAAATAAATCAGAAATTGTTTATTTGAATCTCATTCAAATCATTTTTCAATCAAAATAATAATCCTTTATCATCCCATGATCAGATTAAAGAAAGAAAAATGTTTAAAACTTGTTTTACAAATTAATTTCTATTTTTAAAAACCTATTAATCCAAAATCATCAAAACCATGCAATCTCATTGCACTTTCAATTAAAATTAATTTTAATAGACACAAGGGGGTTTTGATACTACTGTTGGATTTTGAAGATTGAATCATATTGATAAACATAGCGATACATAGGCTTGAGCTCAATTCGAGTTTTTATACTTGAGCTTCAGCTCCACTCATTTAAAAATATTAATCTTACGAGCAGCTCGAGCTTGATTTGTAAAAAGCTCATTTATTATGTTAGGTTTTGAAGAACGAATCGCATTCATAAACGTAGTGGAAAAATAAAATTTTCAAAACCTGAAACAAAAGATCATACTTCTGCCATTAAAACTAATTTATATAAACATAGAGGTTAGAAATTATACCTTGTAATTTCTTATTTGTTATTCAAATCATCACTTTGTTGGGTTGTAGCAAACCACAACAATCCATTCTAGGATGTCTCTAATGATAACCCATGCAAAGAATGAAGAAGAAACTATCAAGAGAAATGGTTTGACAAATTCAAAGTGCTAGCTTTGAAAGTGTTCTTGAGAGATTTTGTTGTCTTAAAAATATTTTTTTTCACAAAAAATATTTCCATGACTATTTTCTAGCATTTGATATCTTTTCTACTTATATCAAATTCAAAGAAAAGATGAAAAGTCAAAAATTGAGAAAAGGGAAATGAATGAATAGTAATTGGCCTAATTAAGGACAAATTCTGCTGTTGGCCAATGGGAGGGAGGCAACAGCGTGCTGGGCCTGCTGCGGTCAGTAGCCTGCCTAGCCCGTGCAAGCTCATGACCCTCCCGAATGATTTTTCCAGTGCGATCTCATCGCGATCCATCCCGAAATAATTCTCTCATATTTTGGATCATATCCAATACCATTTTACACATTCTTCATATCTTCAATGCGTGTGACCCATTAGGTTCCTGATTATGTTGGCCACTTAATTAATAATTAATTTAAGTAAGTCATGAGCAGTATCTAGCAATACATCATGACTCCAAATTGACCAAAAAGTGTGTTTTGACTACGAATCTTTCCATACACAATTTCCATGCAATTATTCCTTTCACCATTCTATACCCCACTTGGTTCAGAGTATGGACATGTGTCAACTCCCACTAGACTGACTACATCAGATCTAGGCCAAGTAATATTAGTTCTTGTCCTTGAGGCTTATTACGCTATTAGATATATTATTGAAAACTATCTTGATGACATTTCCACTCCGACTAGAGATTCCCGAGTAATGACCAGGACAAAAGGCCATTGGTATACACTCCTTCTATCAGGAGTGGTGAATCCTTTGTTGGTTACCCAATTACCTTCGATTACCTCAAGTTGTATCCAATCACCATCCTATGAGCAACCTGTTGCCTAGATATTGAGCCAAGAAGGGGGATTGAATTGGAGTTTAAAAATTTAACTTTAAAGTGTGGAAATAAAAAGTTTAGTTTATGAGGGATAGAGAAATTTAACATATGGATTTTTATAGAGGTTCGGGTGTTAACAAACCCTACTCCTCTCCCCAATCGCAATTGGGAGTTTCACTAACACACTAAGTGTTACAATGGAGTTTTACAAGCTCACTCCCAACTATGGTGTTTCTCATAATGGCTCACACCTAACCCAGAAATCCTTTGTGTTTTTATGGCTCACACAATAACCAATTCCTTGTGTTTTACAGGCTCACACAAACAACCTTTACCTTGTGTTTTACAGGCTCACACAAACAACCTTTCCCTTGTATTTTCAGGCTCACACAAACAACCTTTCTTTGTATTTTAAAGCCTCACACAACTAACCCTTACAAGTGTTCTACTTTTAACCTAGAAATACCCAAAACTCACTTGAGTAATAAATGATTACAAAGAGAAACACTTACAAATCTTTATTGCTCAATAAATGATGAGCAAAAAGATTTTCACAGAGAATAGATATTTGTTTTGAAAGTATTAAATCTACAAATAGCTTACAACAAGATTTTGATTCAAAGTATTAGCTATCCTCTTATAATGAATGCATAAATGACTTGCATTTATACTCTCATGGCAAATTATAATCGTTAGAATGCATTTAATATGAAACTAGTTGTTGCACCAACCCTCATAATCACACCTGACATTTTTCTCTTTCATCTTTCATGGGTGTGACTATGTTTGTCATGGTCGTGATTGTTCTTCCAAGCCGTGACTGAAGTGACCTTGTTCTTGAAGCATTCTGGAAGGTTTTGAAATATTGGGTCAGGGGCTTCCAAGCCGTGATCCAAGTGGTGACCTTGGTCGTGAAGTTCTCTGGAAGAATTTGTCATGTTTGTTCATGGGCGTGACATGTCTTTCACGAGCATGACTTAAATATTCATTCACGGTTGTTATCTTCCTTCATGGTTGTGAACTTCAAATGTTGGTTTGTTGGCAGTTAGCTTCATCACGGGCGTGACACTTAGGGCCACGGGCGTGAACATGCCACTTCTTCAAATTTTATCTTTTGAAGATTAATCTTCCATTCTCCATTCTTGCTAACATATTTCATACCCTGTTCAATAGACTTAGAAAACAAGTATGTTAAATACAATATTGCTATTTTATTTGATGGAAATACCCCTCAAGGTTCAACAATCTCCCCCTTTTTGATGGTGACAAATAATCTAGCAATATGTGCTTTTGAGAAGTCTGCCCCTCAAAAAATGCTTAGGATAAAAAATGATGAAGTGCAAGAATTGTAGAGAATGATGAAGTGTAGCATTAAAATATACTTTCTAGTTTTAAGTATATGTAAGTTATATGCAAAGTTTATCCAATATATGCCAAAATTCTCTTTAAGTCATGAAGTATATGTAAGGTATATTTAGAGTATATCAAGTGCATATTCATTTATGTAACTTGCATCAAGGTATATACAAAGTATACTTAAGATATATTTAAGGTGTATAAAGCTCAATTGCATACTTGCATATTCATTTTGAATCAAATTTAAGTATTACACTTAACTCAATATATTGCTATTTTCTCCCTATTTTATTCAATATATTTGTAGGTTCTTTATTTTGATTCAAAATTAAGTATTGCTTGCACTTATTTTAATATATTCAAAATTAAGTATTGCTAGTTTTCTCCCCCTTTTGTCATCAACAAAAAGAATATCAATAAAGATAAACCAAAATGGAAAACAAAGCAATCATATTAATTTAAGAAACAAAAACAAGTACAAAAGCAATTGAAAGTTTTGATAGGAGATGTCCTGCTTAACCGCTGGAGGTGCCTCCTCAACTCGAGCCCTTTTCTTCTATTGGATACCTTGGAGGCCAGCTTTAAAGTCCTCCGAGTCATTATCTTCCCATATAATCTCACCAGCAGTGTTGATGAAACAGTAGTAGATGTTGTTTTCATTAATAATTCGAACAGCCGCTCTCATCTTGATGAAGGGCTCTACATCCAATCGGACTCGAGGATGCCCTGGGATGAGATTATAGTGATGGTCATCCAGCTTCAAATATCCAAGCTTCAAGGCTCTGTGGGTTACATACCCACTAATAAATATGTCTCCGGAGGGCTTGGTGGGTATGGACAGGAGATGGTTTTCAAACCATCGAGAGAGGGCCACTGTGAGGCCTCTTCGGGCCATCTCCAAGAGAAAAAGCTCAGTCTTCCGAATGGTGTCATTGCTGTCTCCTCGGGCAAATATGCTATAGGTTAGAAACCTATGCAGATATTTGTGCACTGGGGACCGAAGATGAGTGCTCTTGGTCTTCTTTACGTCCCAGCTGCAATCCGTTCCAAAATGAATCCATGCTCGAGTTGCATAGAACTCTACTTCACTGTCATTGAGGATGCCTTCCGAGGGTAGGTTGAATAAATCCCCGAATTATGTGGCAGAGAGAGTGTGAGGATTGCTGCACAGTTGAAATTTTGCTACACCAGTAGGAGACACTTGCAAAGTGCTCAAGAATTCCAAGGTTGGCTTCCTCAAGGTGGGCTAATGAATGTCCACAAAATCCTTCAAATGACAGGCCTGGAGTTGCTTTGTGATCGCTGTCTCGAGCCCGAGAGTGCGTACCGTCTGCCACTCAAAAGACCTTGATGAAATGAGAGGCCTTTTGTTAAGGGTTGAGTACCTAGGATGGCAATGCTCCGGGATTTTGTTCATTAAGTAGTCTGAGTACCTCCTGGGAGCATGAGATTTCTTCCTAGTACCCTTGGATGATCCGGTTTCCATGTTGATTTGAAGAAATGAACTTTGAAGAGTTTGAAAAAGTGTGACTGAATTAGTGAGGAAACCCTAAGGAAAGATGATTTTTGATGATGGAAGGGGTTTTTGATGGTATTTATAGAAGAAATTTGTGACTAGGGGCCGGAATCTTCAATGTACCATTCAATGTGTGTAAATGAGAGCAGTTTCAAGAAGCTGAAAAGTTGAAATGTGAAAATAACCGGCAGAAATGTTATATAGCTGACCTTTTCAGGGGCGTAAAATATGTAGTCACGGGCGTGAAGTGTCATGTTCACGGTTTGCTGAAGGGTTGCTCTTCCCGTGAATAAAGGGGTGAAATGGTTCACGGTCGTGACATTAGAATGTTACGGGTGTGAATGATGAACTATCATGGTGGTGAATAATGAGTCATAGGCGTGAAGTGTTGAATTTCACTACTTAATGCCCGTGAAACAAAGCATGACTCAAAGCGTGAATGCTTCTGAGTTTTTGGTGAAAATGTTCACGGGCGTGAAAATTCGTCACGAGCGTGAACAAGGATTTTCATGGGAGTGAATGAAGTCATGAACATAGGCTTCACTACTTGAAGCCGTGAACCATATCGTGAATCAGGTCGTGAAAGCTACTGGATCTATTGGTTATTTAATTCACGGGCGTGAACATATGTTATGGGCGTGAATTGCCTAAAATTTTCATCAAATAAAATTAAGTTCTAAAACAAGACTCAATCATTTCTATGAAGATTCTATCCCTTATAACATAAATTTCCATCAAATTAATTATCCTATATCTAGTAAGATGATACAAAAACAAGATTATCACTTAAGGTTTGACAATTACGCAATCACAAGGTTAATCCATCAATCATTCCAAGTTCTGTTCTTATGAAATTAAATCTTTCCTCATTTAAATACTTAGTGAATATATCTGCCAATTGATTTTCTATGCTTATAAATTCCAATGCAACATCTTCATATTGAACATGATCTCTAATAAAGTGGTTTAATATGCTTAATTCTAGAATGTTGAATGGGATTCTTTGAAAGATTTATAGCACTTGTATTGTCACATCTAATAGGTATATGATTCATATCATGACCATAATCCTTAAGTTGTTGTTTCATCCAAAGGATTTGTGTACAACACCATCCCGCTGCTATATACTCTGCTTCAGTAGTTGAAAAAGCAACTGAAACTTGTTTCTTGCTAAACCAAGAAACTAAGCACTCTCCAATAATGTGACAAGTACCTAAAGTACTTTTTCTATCTAAAAGACTACCAGCATAATCTGCATCTAAATATCCTATAATATAAAAGGATGAATTTCTAGGATACCACAAACCTAGATGCAATGAGCCATTTAAATATCTCAGAATTCTTTTTACTACATATAAATGAGACTCTTTTGGACATGATTGAAATCGTGCACCCAAGCATACACTATACATTATGTCGGGTCTAGAAGCAGTAAGATATAAAAGTGATCCGATCATACCTCTATAGAGCTTTTCATTAATGCTCTTACCCTTTTCATCCTTGTCCAGTTTTGTTGATGTGCTCATTGGAGTCTTGGCATTCTTGCATCCTTCCATTCCAAATTTCTTAATTAAATCTTTGGCATATTTGGATTGGTTGATGAATATGCCCTCATTGCCTTGTTTTATTTGTAGACCAAGGAAATATTTAAGCTCTCCCATCATGCTCATTTCAAAATCCCTAGTCATACACTTAGTAAATTCTTGACAAAGCAATTCATTAGTTGAACCAAATATGATATCATCAACATAAATTTGAACAATTAGAATATCATGCTTATCCTTTTTAATAAATAATGTGGTGTCAACATTCCCCTTTGTGAATTTATTTTCTAAGAGAAAAGAACTTAGTCTTTCATACAAGCTCTTGGGGCTTGTTTCAAACCATATAAAGCTTTTGAAAGTTTAAAAACATGATTTGGCAAATCATAGCTTTCAAAACCTAGTGGTTGTTCTACATAAACTTCTTCTTCTATATAACCATTTAGAAAGGCACTTTTCACATCCATTTGAAAGAGTTTCAAATTCATGTGACATGCATATGCTAAAAGTATTCTTATGGCTTCTAATCTAGCTGCAGGTGCATAGGTCTCATCATAATCTATTCCTTCTTCCTGATTATATCCATTTGCAACTAATCTAGCCTTATTCCTAGTTATTGATCCATGTTCATCTAGTTTATTTCTAAATACCCATTTGCTACCTATAATTTAATGATCCTTGGGTCTAGGTACTAAGGTCCATACCTTACTTCTCTGAAATTGGTTGAGTTCCTCTTGCATTGCAATCACGCAAATTTCATCATTAAGAGCCTCATCAATATTTTTAGGCTCGATTTGTGAAATAAAAGCAATGTTAGTGACTAAATGTTTGAAATGAGATCTAGTACTTGCTCCCCTTGAGAGATCACCAATGACTTGCTCTTTTGGATGATCTTTCATCATTCTCCATTCTTTTGGGAGTTCTTGTTCGTTTTCTTCTTGAGTTTGAGGTAGATAATCATTTTGATGTGAATCTTCTTGATCATTTTCTTTTTTTCCATTTCTAAGATCAAGTCTTTCCATAGTTCCTACAACATCATCAAGAACACTACCTTTCACTAGATCAAGTCTGCTAGATTCATTAAAAGCAACATGCATAGATTCTTCAATAGTTAATGATCTTTTATTAAATACTCTATATGCTTTACTAGTTGTAGAGTATCCTAAAAAGATACTTTCATCAGATTTAGAGGCAAATTTTCCAAGGTTGTCCTTGGTATTTCATATGAAGCACTTGCATCCAAATACTCTAAAGTATGATATCAAGGGATTTCTTCCATTCCATAGCTCAAATGAGGCTTTGTTTAAAAGAAGTCTTTTGATAACTCAATTTCAAATATAACAAGCAGTGTTTGTGGTTTCTGCCCAAAAGTAAGTTGGAAGACCATACTCATTGAGCATTGTTCTAGCCATTTCAATTAAAGTTCGATTTTTCCTTTCAACTACCCCATTTTGTTGAGGTGTCCTATGAGATGAAAAATTCTATGAAATGCCATGTTCAAGATAAAAACTTTCAAAGTTTTCATTTTCAAATTTTTTGCCATGGTCACTTCTATCTTTGAAATACAATATCATTTTTCATTTTGAACTATTTTAGCAAAGTTTTTGAAATTTTCAAAAGCATCACTCTTTTGAGGTAAGAAAATTACCCAAGTAAATCTAGAGTAATCATCTACGATGACAAAGGCATAATGTTTACTTCATAAGCTAGCAATTCTAGTAGGTCCAAATAAATCTAAATGCAGGAGTTGTAGAGGTTTTGAGGTACTTACTATGTTTTTGGCTTTGAAGGATGACTTGTGTTGCTTCCCTCTTTGGCAAGGTTCATAGGTCTTGTCTTTTTCAAATTTGACTCTTGGCAGTCACTTTACTAGTTCTCCTGTGCTAAGGCTTTGAATTGAGTCCATGTTAGCATGACCAACCCTTCTATGCCACAACCAAGATTCATCATCAGTAGTCACAAAACACTTAGAGGAATGGTTAGATAATTCATGTAAGTCTATTATGTATGTGTTGACATCTCTATTTCCTTTAAATATCTCTTGACCATCGATAGAGGTTACAAGACATTCTTTGGAAGTAAAGATTACTTTGTTTCGTTTATCACATAATTGACTAACACTCAACAAGTTATATTTCAAGCCATCAACAAGTAAGACATTTTTAATAAAAGTAGTACCATTAATACCAATAGAACCAATGTCAATTACCTTACCCTTAGCATTGTTTCCAAAGGTAACTTTACCTCCATCAATACTTTTGATTTCATAGAAGAGTTCTTTGTCTCCTGTCATATGCCTTGAGCATCCACTGTCTACTAGCCAAGCATTTTTGTTTATTGTGGACTTGAGGCATACCTATAGAATCACAGTTCAAGTATGATTTTTAGGTACCCAAATGAGCTTGGGTCCTTGGGGGTTAGCACATGAAGGTTCCCAATGAGCCTTCCTTATCTAGCAATGTTTATTTATATGACCAATCTTCTTACAATAATTACATTGTTTCGGTCTAAACTTGCTTTTTGGTCTTACAATGTATTTGAATGCCATAATTCTATTAGAATGATTTTGAAAACAATGGCATGCACAATTAGGATTAATTGGTGCTTTCCTAGATACATGCTTCTTATACATAAAGGCATGATTAGTCCTTTTATGTATAGATGGATTAGTATACTTATTCTTTGGTGTTGTTCCAGCAAGTGTGGAGATGTGAGGTTCACTAGACTTAACAAAGATAGTTTTGTGAAAAGATGATGATGTGTCCTTAAATCCTAGACCATGTCGAATTAAAGATGGTCTTTGAGACACAATAAGAGTATCTAAACTCTCTTTTCCTTTGTGGAATTTTGAAATTGAATTTCTAAGTTCCTTAACTTCATTTTTTAAAGTATTATTTTCTTTAAGCAATGAATTAGTTAAGGGTTTTGATGAGTATTCATATAATGATTTTTGAAGTGAATCATTAGATGATTTAAGCTTAATGTTCTCCTTTTCTAAAGCATCTATTTTGTTTTTTAAATTGGAGATGTTATTTCTATAAGTACTGAATTATCTCCTATATTTCTCTAGTTATAGATTCAATTCTTCTATAAGGCTTTGCTCATCATCATCATCATCATCATCACTATCACTATTACTATCATTATCACTACTATTATTATTAAAAGAGTATGAGCATAGTGATTTTACCTTATCCGAGACGTGATCCTCATTAGCCATAAAGCATAGGTTGAACTCTTCGCTTTCATTATCATCTCTTTCACTTGAAGAGGTTTTGTCATCCCATGTGGCTTTGTGACCTTTCTCCCCATTGTCTCTTTGGTAGTTGCTCTTTTGCTTCATGAGCCTTGGACATTCTGGTTTAATATGCCCTTTCTTTCTACACTCATAGCACTTTACCTCTTCCTTACTTCTTTATGCATCATTAGAAGTTTGTTTGAGATGAACAATGCATATTATTTATATATGTTTAGCCTATAACTTTTTTCTATAATTGAACAATTAATTGGATTCTTGTTCCTAATTAAAAATAACATAGAATTATAGAACATATTCCAATATCAGACCAATTGGATCATTGTACAATATTTGGTGGAATTTCTAAGAGTGTTCTGTTTTTTGCCTTTAGGCAGTTTCAGGGTACTCATTTGGGTTCATCATAACTTATCATCTATAAGTCCTATTTTACTAAAACTTTACAGAAACTTATATGGGTGCATATGGAACATGTTGCATGTTTAAAACTTTTACCAATTATGTCACTAAGGTCTTCTAATTATACCAAACATTTTACTGGTCCAGAATAGAATTGACTTCCGCACCAGTATGGCTTCCAAATTCCATAACTTAGTCTATACTTAACCAATGAAGCTAAAATTAGTACCATAATTTAGCTAAGCCATATACCTATAACTTTACAGTTTTCATCATGTATAGACTCTAGCTCTAAAAAGCCAAAATTAGCCAAACAAGTTACCATATCTGCCCAGGGCACTCAATAGGCAGTTCAAACCATGGAACAGTCATGGTTCCATTCCCCATAACTCCACATTTACAAGACCAATGAACCTGAAATTTGGTAGACAGATAAAAAACACATATATCTACAACTTTTATGTTTTGAGAGACTTAAAATAAGTGCTTTACCATATTCGAAATCAAACCACACAGTAGCTAACTTGGTTAGGGTTTACACCCTGACAATTTCAGTACGAAGAGTATATCTCTCACTATACATAACATCTTGCAAATATGTTTACATATCAACATATCTAAGACATAAAGGAACAACGTTTATGTTTTACACATTTCCAGATTAAATTTCTATTAACATCATAATTTTGGTGAAATTCAGTGCCTAATATTGAACCTAAGCAACTCAAATCAATCCTATAGCAATAAGAATTGATTACTTACAAAGAAAAACCTTGCAAGGGATCAATATGCTTCAAAAAATAGGTGAAACAAGGATGAATTGAAGTCTGAAATGGAGGAAATTGAAGAAGAATTCGGGCTGGAGAAAAGGCAGAAATGGGGAAAGAAAGATGAAGATAAAGCCAACTTGTTTTTTGTCATTTTGTCATTTTCTCTTCTTCTCTTCTCTTTTCTCTTCTCTTCTATTTCTCTTTTGTGTCATTTTCATTTTATTTTGTCTATATTAGTATTATTATTTATATTTATTATAATTCCACTAATTCACACAATAATACAGCTTAATCATTTGACCCGATTTAACTAAATTAACAATGTAATTGTTTACTAATCTTAATCTAATCATTTTGCTTACTTTAATTTAGACACCTTATTCAATTCATTTCTAATACTTTTTTATCCTCATTTAAGTTATAATTACACATGTGAGACTCGATACAAGTGCCAAATACTAGGACACGTAGCTAGTGCGTGTCATAAACTTGTTCCTACAAAAATACATATGAAATGCACGTGTTCAATGAAATTGTATGCAAGATGCTTATGTTCGATGAAATGGATGTGGGGAAGGTCAAGGATGTTACAATTCTCCCCTCCTTTTAAAAATTTATTCCTCGAAATTAATACCTGAAGATAGGTGTGGATATTGTTTTTTCATATTTTCTTCTGTTTCCCATGTTGCCTCTTCTTGTAAATGGTTACGCCATAATACTTTAACCAAAGGTATTTCTCCATTTCTTAGCTATTTAGTCTTGTATCCAATGATTTACACTGGTTCCTCAACATAACTCATGTTCTCTGCAATCTCAATGACTTGATCTTTAAGTACATGTGTAGGATCTGACCTGTATCTTCTAAGGATGCTCATATGAAACACATTATGTATCTGAGCCATCTCGGGTGGTAAAGCCAACCTATAAGCTAATGGACCAATCTTCTCAAGAATTTCATAATGTCCTATGTATCTTGGGCTCAACTTACCCTTCTTTCCAAATCGGATTATCCCTTTCCATGGAGATACACGAAGAAACACCTTTTCACCTAACTCGTATTCCATCTCTCTTCTATGCTGATCAGCGTAACTTTTCTGTCTATCTTGGGCTGCCTTTGGCTTGTTCTTGACAACCTTGATCTTATCCATTGTGTCTTACACTATCTCTGGCCCTTCTAATGCACGTGCTCCTTCTTCATCCCAAATGATAGTGCTTCGGCACTTTCTGCCATACAATGCCTCATATGGTGCCATCTGGATACTCCTATGATACTGGTTATTGTAAGCAAATTCAATCAATGCTATATATTCATCCCAAGCACCTCTGAATTCCATAGAACATGCCCTAAGCATTTCTTCCAATGACTGTATAGTCCTTTGTGATTGTCCATCAGTCTGTGGGAAGAATGCAGTGCTAAAGTTCAATTTTGTTCCCAATGCATTCTGTAAACTCACCCAAAAACGTGAAGTAAACCGTGGATCTCTATCAGACACAATGGACACTGGAATGCTATGCAATCTGACTATCTCATTCACATATAATTTGGCCAAACTGTCAAGTGTATAGCCCCATCTGATAGGTGGAAAATGTGCTGACTTGGTTAATCTGTCAATAATTACCCATACTGCATCATTTTTCTGTGGAGTTCTTGGCAATCCATAGACAAAATCCATTGTTATTCTTTCCCATTTCCATTCTGGATATTCAATTTTAATCTGCTGACATGTCAAGCATTTGGAAACATATTCTGCTATGTCTTTCTTCATTCTTGGCCACAAGTAATGAGGCCTTAAACTGTGATACATCTTTGCCATCCCTGGGTGAATTCCATACGGTGCATTGTGTGCCTCTTCCATTATTTCCTGACACAAGTTCTCAGTGTCTGGAACACATATGCGTGACTTTAACATTAGTGTATCATTCTGCAAATGAAACTCTGTATTATTTCCCTGCCTTACCATATCAATTTTCTCACATAATTCAGGATCTTTGCTTTTTGCTTCTTTAATTCTCTCCTTTAGCATAGGTCTGACTTGAAGAGTAGCAATCAGTGATCCTCTATCATGCATATTTAATTCAACATTCATGGATCGTAATTGAATCAAATATGGAAAAGAGGATGTTTGTAAATGAGCTACACTGCTACTGGCCTTCCTACTCAATGCATCTGCTACCACATTGGCTTTCCTTGGATGGTACTAAATTGTACAATCATAATCTTTCAATAGCTCTAACCATCGTCATTGCCTCATGTTTAACTCTCTTTGTGTCAGCAAATAACCCAAACTTTTATGGTCTGTGAAGATCTGAAATGTCTCACCATATAGATAATGCCTCCAAATCTTTCATCCAAATACAACAGCAGCCAATTCTAAATCATGCACTGGATATGAGATCTCATGTGGTCTCAATTGTCTGGATGCATAAGCTATCACCTTACCATGTTGCATCAACACACATCCCAAGCCTTGGTGAGAAGCATCACTATATACTGTAAACCCACCTGTACCGGTAGGGATGGTTAACACTGGTGCTGAGGTTAGCCTGTGTTTTAGTTCATCGAAACTCCTCTGACATTCTGGAGTCCACTTGAAAGGCACATTCTTTCTCAACAATTTAGTCAAAGGGCTAGCAATTAAGGAGAATCCATCAACAAATCTACGATAATATCCGGCTAAACCCAAAAAACTACACATTTCTGAAATATTTTTAGGAGCTTCCCAATTTACCATAGCCTCAATTTTCTTTGGGTCAACCTCTATGCCCTTACACGACACCACATGTCCAAGAAACACCAAATGATCTAACCAGAATTCGCATTTACTCAATTTGGCATATAATTGTTTCTCCCTCAAAGTTTGCAACACAACTTTTAAATGTTGTTCATGTTCTCCCCTATTCTTTGAGTACACCAATATGTCATCAATAAATACTATCACAAACCTATCCAGATATGGTTGAAACACCTTATTCATTAATGCCATAAATGCAGCTGGAGCATTAGTCAACCCAAATGGCATTACTAAAAATTCATAATGTCTATACCTGGTTCGAAAGGCAGTCTTTGGAACATCTGCTTCTGTTACCTTTAGCTGGTAATAGCTTGATTTCAGATTAATCTTGGAGAATATTTGGGATCCTTGGAACTGGTCAAACAAATCATCTATTCTAGGCAATGGATATTTGTTCTTCACCGTCATTTTGTTCAGTTGCCTATAATCGATACACAATCTCATTGTTCCATCTTTCTTTTTAACAAATAACACTGGAGCTCCCCAAGGTGATACACTAGGTCTAATAAACCCTTTGTCAAGTAACTCTTGCAATTGGGCCTTCAGTTCTTTCAACTCAACTAGGGCCACTCTGTAGGGTGACCTTGATATTGGTGCTGTTCCTGGTACTAGTTCAATAGTGAATTCTATCTCTCTATCTGGTGGTAAACCAGGTAGATCATCTGGGAATACATCAGCAAATTCCCTTACCACTGGTATATTTTCAAGCAAGCTATCAGTGGTTCTAGTATCAGTCACATATGCCAAATATGCTTCACATCCCCCTTTGATCATTCGAAATGCCTTTACAGCTGAAACTAGACATGTAGGCACAAGTTTTCTTTCACCTAGAAATACTACCCTTGGCTGGTTTGGTGATTCCAAAATTACTTCCTTAGTAAAACAATTCACTATTGCATGATGTCTAGTTAACCAGTTCATTCCCAATATCATATCAAATTCATATATTGGCAATAAAATCATATCAGCTATTAACTCAGGTCTGTCAATGCATATCAGGCAATCACGATAGACATTATTCACAACTACCACTGTTCCCAATGGAGTACTCACATTTATGTCAATCCCCAAAGGCTCATGCGTTTGATGCAGTTTAGATGCCATATGCAATGATATAAATGAATGAGTGGAGCCTGGGTCAATCAATGCATATGCTAACATATCCTAAATGTAAATATTACCGGTAACTACTTCGGGAGCATCCACTGCCTCTTGTCTAGTCATAGCAAAAACCCTGGCCTGAGTAGGGAGTCTAGAACTCTGACCTTCTGATATGGTCACTCCTCTGCCCATTGTACTAGTCCTGCCCTTGCCTCTTCCTCTGCCTTGTGTCCCACTAGTAGGGTAGACCCTCGGTGCCTCAACTGTAGTCTAAGATACTCCTTTACCTCTGCTGGTCTTTGCTAGTTTGGCTCTATTTGGACAGTCTCTATACATGTGCTCCTTCGATCCACAGAAATAACATGCTCATGTGAACCTTCTACATTCGCTCGTATGTTGTCTGCCACAATGGCTACATGTGGGCCTCTGTTCAAGATATTGGCTCTGCCCCCTACCTGGGTAAGAAAAAGTCATGCTTCGACCTCTAAAACTTAAGTACCCACTTCTGTTGCCACACTGTGCAGACATATATCTACCTCTTTTTCTCGACCTTCTGCTAGACTCACCGAAGAACTTATGTGATGGCCTTTTTATTTGTTTCTCCCCAGCTTCTTTCATTAACCGTTCAGCTCTGATTGCAGCAGCTCTGAGTCTAGCATAATTATCAAGATCAGTAGTCGTGATTCTATTTCTGATCTCATATTTGAGGCCCTCCTCACACTTCCTGCATTTGTCTCTTTCAGTAGAGACCATGAAGGTGGCATAATGGGAAAGTTTGTTAAATTGTACTTCATACTCCGCAATAGACATATTCCCCTGTTTCAGATTCAGAAATTCCTTCCTCTTCTCATCTTTATATGCTTTAGGCATGTAATTATTCTGAAATTCTAGGAGAAAATCATTTCATGTCAACACCAGTGGTTGTGCATCACTGTCGGGGACTATGTCCCACCATTCATAAGCATTTCCTTGTAGTAAGGATACAGCATAATCGAATTTCTCATCTAGGGTATATCTCATCATATTCAGTACCCTCTGTGTCCTTTTCAGCCATGTCTCAGCTTCTGTTGGATATGTTGTGCCATTGAAATCAGTTGCACCATGTTTCCTCAGCTTGTCATAACGTCTTTCCTTGTACATTTTAGGACCATATACTTCTTGTTCTAGGTTTTCATGGGGTACTTCTACATGAGATGACTATGATGCATGTACTGGAGCTCTAGCTCCTATTGCTGGTCGCTCTCTATGTAAATGAGGTGATGCCTCATGAGAATACATTTCGGTCGACCTCTCTCTCCTTGGTGAATCATGTCTTATGATGGCCCTAAAATAAATGAAATTATGTCACTACATCATGTTCAACACATATTATGCATATGTTAACATGCTCTTATGCTTATGCATGTTCCCATGGAACCTATCCCTGCTCTGATACCAAAAATGTAACACCACATTTTATGCATTTGAGTATAACCTATCCCTGTATCAAGTAATTATACATAGCTTACTGGAAAGGTAAAATACCCTTTTAACAATAGTAGTAATTTTTTTTTCATATCCTGTAATATAATTCAATGAATTTGCAAGTCTCATATCCTATAATTTCATTCAATGACTTGCAAGGCTCATATCCTGTAATATTATTCACTGACTTTGCAAAGTTAACACTGAGGTTTTCACCACAATAGAATATATCACATATATCAAAACATAAACTTTACACATAAGTATTTTCGAGTTGATTTCATTTATACATTTTTAGACTCATTCCAAAATGACCATACATATTCAAGCACGTAAATACAAATCACATATGACATATTTTCTTGCTTGTGTGGAATGCAAGGAGAGAGAGTGATGAGGCTCGGCCAATGACCTGTGCTCCATGTCTTATATACACTACTCAAAATGAGCTATCACTTTTCTTTACCTGAAAAATGATGCAAATTGATGAGTTGCGGCTCAGTGAGAATAATCATCCAATGAGCTCTAAAGTACCAAACAACTCATAGTAATAAATCACAAATCCAATATATACCATATATTCCATTCCATTCATCAGTATCATATATATATCAATAACATTGAAACATATAATCATTACTCTTTATGTATGCAAATGCTTTGCTTATTTCATTTTGTTGTGACCAAGTTAAACAAACATTGCCCCGGGTTTCCATGTGAACATTTTCCATGTAAATATTTGCATTTGCATTTGCTAGCTAGCTTGATCATTTGTTTCATTTGCACATTTGTTGGGCCATAGGCCTCTTCTTTTGCTTTACAATATCGATTAACTAGTCACAACGCCTTTTTAGTCCATATGCATATGCAGTTGTATTTAAGCATTCGTCAATCATTGCATCTTTATCATATAAAACATACATATATTCCATATATAACTCATATGTCACGCATATACCTTGCATATACTATACATATACCATGTCTATATATCACATATGTCAAACATATACCTCAAATATACCACAAGTATACCATTTATATGTACTGCAATGTCACAAATTATCCATCATCATATTATCAAGGACCAATCATGACAATCATTTGCACTAAAGAATTCGATCGATAATTAGACTCACCGTTCTCTTTTGATTCCGACCCCTAACTTATTGTCTATCCGCTCCTTGTGGGTCTCCAATATGTTGCGAGCCTAATATGAAAACATAATCGATTAACTCATGATTAGGTAGACTTAATGTGGCTTAAACAAATTAATATGCATTGTTCATGTCGATAGTTAAGATTTTTCCTATGAGGCAGTGTGCCCTTATGGGACCGTTTAGCCTATAACTTTTTCTATAATTGACCAATTAATCGGATTCTTGTTCATGATTAAAAATAACATATAATTATATAACATATTCAAATTTTAGACCAATTTGATCATTGTACAATATTTGGTGGAATTTCTAATTGTGTTCTACCTTTAGGCAGTTTCAGGGTACTCATTTGGGTTCATCATAACTTATAATATATAAGTCCTATTTTAATAAAACTTTATAGAAACTTATATGGGTTCATATGGCACATGTTTCATGTTTTCACCTTGTACCAATTATGTCTCTAAGGTCTTCTAATTATACCAAACATTTTACTGGTCTAGAATAGAATGGACTTCCGGACCAGTATGGCTTCCAAAGGTCATAACTTAGTCTATACATAACCCATGAAGCTGAAATTAGTACCCCAATTTAGCTACGCCATATACCTATAACTTTAATGGTTTGATCATGTATAGAATCTAGCTCTAACAAGCTCAAGTTAGCCAAAATATGTATTGTATCTGGACAGGGCACTCAATAGGCAGTTCAAACCATGGAATAGTCATGGTTCCATTCCCCGTAACTCCACATTTAAAAGTCCAATGAACCTAATATTTGGGAGAATGATACATCACACATATATCTACAACTTTTATGTTTTGTGAGACTTCAAAGAATGGCGTTAACATATTCGAAATCAAACCACACAATAGCTAACTTGGTTAGGGTTCACACCCTGACCAGCTTTAGTATGAAGAGTATATATCTCCCTATACATAACATCTTGCAAATATGTTTACATATCCACATATATAAGACATAAAGGAACAACGTTTGTGTTTTACACATTTCCAGAATCAATTTCTATTAACATCAAAACTTTGGTGAAATTCAGTGCCTAATATTGAACCTAAGCAACTCAAATCAACCCTATAGCAATAAGAATTGATTACTTACCAAGAACAAAATTGCAAGGGATCAATATGCTTCAAAAACTAGGTGAAACAAGGATGAATTGAAGTCTGAAATGGAGGAAATTATTGAAGAAGTCGGGCTGGAGAAGAAGGCAGAAATGGGGAAAGAAAGATGAAGATAAAGCCAACTTGTTTTTTGTCATTTTGTCATTTTCTCTTCTTCTCTTCTCTTTTCTCTTCTCATTTCTTTTTTCTCTTCTCATTTCTCTTTTCTCTTCTCTTCTATTTCTCTTTTGTGTCATTTTCATTTTATTTTGTCTATATTATTATTATTATTTACATATATTTATAATTCCACTAATTCACACAATAATACAGCTTAATCATTTGACCCGATTTAACTAAATTAACAATGTAATTGTTTACTAATCTTAATCTAATAATTTGCTTACTTTAATTTAGACACCTTATTCAATTCATTTCTAATACTTTGTTATCCTCATTTAGGTTATAATTACACACGTGCGACTCGATACAAGTGCCAAATACTAGGACACATAGCTAGTGCGTGTCATAAACTTGTTCCTACAAAAATACATATGAAATGCACGTGTTCAATTGAATTGTATGCAAGATGCTTATGTTTGATGAAATGCATGTGGGGAAGGTCAAGGATGTTGCACAAATAGCTTATAACATGATTTTGATTGAAAGTATTAGCTATCCTCTTGTACTGAATGCATAAATGACTAGCATTTATACTCCCATGGCAAATTATAGCCGTTAAAATGCATTTAATAGGAAACTAGCCGTTGCACCAACCCTAATAATTGCGCCTGACTATGTTTGTCATGGTCGTGACTGTTCTTCCAAGCTGTGACTTAAGTGGTGACGGGCGTGACATATATCTTCACGGGCATGACAACCTTCCAAGCCGTGATCCAAGTGGTGACTTTGGTCGTGAAGCTCTCTACAAGAATTTGTCATGTTTGTTCACGGGCGTGACATGTCTTTCACGGGCATGATTTAAATGTTCATTCACGGTTGTTATCTTCCTTCATGGCCATGAACTTCAAATGTTGGTTTGTTGACGGTTAGCTTCATCACGGGCGTGACACTTAGGGTCACGGGCATGAACATGCCACTTCTTCAAATTTTATCTTTTGAAGATTAATATTCCATTCTCCATTCTTGCTAACATATTTCATACCCTGTTCAATAGACTTAGAAAACGAGTATGTTAAATACAATATTGCTATTTTATTTGTTATCATCAAAATGACGAAAATACCCCTCAAGGTTCAACACAACCTCCCTGAGGCAACAAGGAATAGTGTCAAAATACATAATCAATATTCAAGATATCCTTGAGTACCTGAAGTCTAAGGATACTTGCACCATTGCTACGATGAGACTATCATTGACATTTGAATAGATTATCCATATGATTGACTTATAACTAGTCATCCAATGTACTTAGCTACACTTAGCAAGCATCCACATGTTAACTCTAAACATCTCATGTTTATAGATAACGAGATCTACTACTCGATCCAATCAAGGAGTGTAACATGTGCTAGTCTGTCCGGATTAATAATATCCCGTCACATTAATCATATGACTAGGGATAATTTTGATACTAACATAATTACACATGATAAGAATCTCAATATCATGATCTCATCATGATTTCCTTCATGCTATGTTATGTATCACGGACTTCATTAATTGATTTAAGATCACTTATCAATTCGTATATCAAATGAACATCAAATTAATGAAAAAGCTTTTTATTAATCAAATAAATTTGTACAATAAGTGCTAAAGGTGATTACCTTTAGAGCACTCCTCTAACACTTCATACCTTCAAAATTAGTCAATTGAAGAGCATCATATGAGGGAAATTAACATTCAAGGTTGACAATTGACAATCGTACTTAAGATAAGGTGGATCCGTAAGCATACCAAGCTCTCTTCTTATGAAGCAAAATCTTTCTTTATTAAGAGATTTGGTGAAAATTTATGCCAATTGATTGTTTGTATCGATAAATTCTAATACAACATTTCTATATTGAACATGATCTCTAAGAAAATGATGTTTTATGTCAATATGCTTACTTTTAGAGTATTGAATGGGATTCTGAGATAGGTTTATGGCACTTGTATTGTTACATTTGATGGGTATATGGTCCAAAATATGACCATAACCTTAAGTTGTTGTCTCATCCATAGGATTTGAGTGCAACAACATTCTGCTGCCACATATTCCACTTCAGCGTTAGAAAGGGCAACAGAAACTTGTTTCTTACTAAACCAAAAGACTAAGCATTCACCAATAAAGTGACAAGTGCCCGAAGTACTCTTTCTATCCAAGAGACTGCTGGCATAGTCTTCATATGAATATCCTATGATATGAAAGGATGAATTTCTAGGATACCATAAGCCTAGATGCAATGTGCCATGTAAATATTTTAAGATTCTTTTTACAGCATTCAAATGTGATTCTTTAGGACAAGATTGAAATCTAGAACATAAGCATACCTCTATAGAGCTTTTCATTAATGCTCTTAACCTTTTCATCTTTGTCCAATTTTGTTGATGTGCTCATTAGAGTCTTGGCATTTTTACATCTTTCCATTCCAAAATTCTTGATTAATTCTTTAGCGTACTTGGATTGGTTGATGAATATGCCCTTATTGCTTTGTTTTATTTGTAGACCAAGGAAGAACTTAAGCTCACCCATCATGCTCATTTCAAATTCCCTAGTCATATACTTAGTAAATTCTTGGCAAAGCAATTCATTAGTAGTCCCAAATATGATGTCATCAACATAAATTTGAACAATTGGAATATCATGCATCATTTTTTTATAAATAAAGTTGTGTCAACATTTTCTTTTCAAAAATTATTTTCTAAAATGAAAGAACTTAGTCTTTCATACCAAGCTCTTGGAGTTTGTTTCAAACCATACAAAGCTTTTGAATGATTAAAAACATGATTAGGCAAATTATCTTTCAAAACCTAGGGGTTCTTCTACATAAGCTTCCCCCTCTATAAAACCATTTAAGAAAGCACTTTTGATATCCATTTGAAAAGTTTAAAATTCATATGGCATGAAAATGCTCAAAGAATTCTTATGGCTTCTAATCTTGCTATCGGAGCATAAGTCTCATCATAATCTACACCTTCTTATTGATTACAACCCTTTGCAGCTAACCTAGCCTTGAACCTTGTTCATCTAGTTTATTTTTAAATACCTATTTACTACCAATGATTTGATGCTTTTTGGGTCTAGGAACTAAGGTCCATACCTTACTTCTCTCAAATTGGTTGAGTTCCTCTTGCATAGCAATCACCCAACTTTCATCATTAAGAGCCTCAATAATATCTTGAGGCTCAATTTGACAGACAAAGGCAAGGTTAGAATTTAAAAGTCTAAGATGAGATATAGTACTTACACCTTTTGTAGGATCACCAATGATTTGTTCCTTGGGGTGAGTTTTTGTCATTTTCCATTCCTTTGGAAGCTCTTGTTTGTCTTGCTCTTGAGCTTGAGGTAAAGTAAAGGCACATCTTCATGTGGGTTTTTTTTTTATCATTATCATATTTCTCATAATCCAGATCAAGCTTTTCCATTGTACCTATAATATCATCAAGAACACTATATTTCACAAAGATGAAGCTTACTAGATTCATCAAAAACAACATGCATAGATTCTTCAACAATTAATGACCTTTTATTAAAGACTCTATAAGCTTTGCTAGTGGTGGAGTATCCTAAAAAGATACCCTAATCGAATTTAGAGGCAAATTTTCGAAGGTTGTCCTTGGTATTTAATATGAAACACTTGCATCCAAATACTCTAAAGTATGATATCATGGGTTTTCTTCCATTCCATAACTCAAAAGGATTTTTGTTTAAGAGTGGTCTTTTGAAAACTCAATTTGAAATATAACATTCAGTATTGGTGGCTTCAGCCCAAAAGTAGGTTGGTAACCCTTACTCATTGAGCATTGTTCGAGCCATTTCAATTAAAGTTCAATTTTTCCTTTCAACTACCCCATTTTGTTGAGATGTCCTAGTAGTTGAAAAGTTTTGTGAAATACCATTTTCTAGACAAAAGTTTTCAAAATTTTCATTTTCAAACTCTTTGCCATGATTGCTTCTTATTTTTGAAATAAAATATCCTTTTTTCGTTTTAAACTCTCTTAGCAAAGTTTTTAAAGGATTGAAAAGGATCACTCCTTTGAGATAAGAAAATTACCCAAGTGAATCTAGAGTAATCATCGATGATGACAAAAGCATAGTGTTTACCTCCTAAGCTAGCAACTCTTGTAGGTCCAAAAAGATCTAAAAATAATATTGTAGAGGCTTTAAGGTACTTACAATATTTTTGGATTTGAATGAAGACTTGTGTTGTTTTCCTCTTTGACAAGGTTCACATGTCTTATTCTTTTCAAATTTGACTCTTGGAAGTCCACTTACTAGCTCTCCTTTGCTAAGGCTTTGAATTAAATTCATGCTTGCATGACCAAGCCTTCTATGTCATAGCCAAGATTCATCACTAATAGTCATAAGACACTTAGAGGAAAGGTTATATATTTTGTGTAAGTCTATTATGCAAGTATTGACATTTCTATTTCCTTTGAATATCTCTTGGTCACTAAAGGAGGTTACAATACATTCATTTAAGGTAAAAATTACTTGGTTTCCATTATCACATAATTGACTCACACTGTAATGCCCGATAATTTAGGCCACGGTCGAGGTTGACTGAAATCCAGCACGTCGAACCGATCAGAGTCTAAATTCCAACATAAAAAAATAAAAATAAAAATAATAATAAGATGTGAGAAAAATATTTTGAATATTATTAATTTAGAATTTTGAAGTTCAGAAGTAAAATTGAAAAAAAAATAATTTTTCGCTAAAAGAAATTGGAAATTGCAGTGTTTTTGGCACAAATATTTTAAGAAAGTATAAAAATGGAATATTCTTTATCTAAGCAAAACAAATATTCTTTTGATTAAAATAAAGTAAGAGTGATTTAAATTAATGGACCAATAGGAAGCAAGATTAGTAATTAATCCTTACCACCCACCTAATCCATCTATAAAAAGTCAAACTTGCACTTTTTGGCCATTCTTCTTTTTCCTCACCTTAATCACACCCATTCCTCTCCCTTTTCTCTCTTTTGCCGTGAGCTTCTCCTCCCCCATTTACTCTTCTTTTTCTTTCTTCAAATCAAGCTAAGATTAGATGAAAAAGAAGGGGATTAAGGCAAAATCATCAAGGAAGTGAAGCAAAGTGAGCTAAACTAAGGAAGAGGAAGGAAGAAAGGAAGAGAAAAATAAAAAGAAGACTTGGGTCATTTTAAAGATCATCAAAGGTGAGTTTAGATTTTCCATCTTCTCACTTTTCTTCTTCTCTTTTCTTTGATTTTGGGGTTAGTTGCTAGTAATTTAGGGTTATTAATATGTTAATGGTGATTAAGGGTGGATTAGGGTGATTAGTGTTTGATTAGTGTAAAATTTGTTATTAAAAAAAGGAAATGAACAAAATTTGAACCAAAATCAATGAGGAAGTAAGGGCAAAGTGAAAGCTAGCTAGGAAGAATATAAAAGTGAAGAGAAGTGAAATTTTTGAGGTATGTACATTTGGCAAAAATTCAATGTATAAAAATGTTGATTTTGATTCTGTGATGTGTATGAAATTCTGGATGTTTGATTGAGAAATTAATTAGTGATTAAATGATGCCATGAATGTGAAAATAAAAACTAGAATATGAGGTTGATGCATGAAAATGGAAATTGTATGACTTAATTGATATGCAGGAAACTTCGTCTTATGAACAATGTCTAGTGTTGTGATCATAACTTGAGTTCTGGAAATAATTTTTGAGTGATTCTTATTGGGTTGGCAAGTTACGACATAGGGCTTCAACTTTAATTCATACTGTTAGACCTGAATATGCCTAGAAGTAGGTGAACAATAGGCTCAAACTTTGAACTAGAAATATATCCATAAACAAAATACTGGGCAGATTGCATTGAGTATAGGTTAGAAGCAAATTCATAACTTTTGTAAACCAATTCTTTTTAATGTGATTCTAGTTGTAAATTAAAGATAATATGTGTACCTACATTTTTCTAGTTGATCACTTGTCCAAATTCCATTTAAAATGGATGAAAAAGACAGATAAATATAAGGCAAAATTCTGTCCAGTAAAATACTGGAAGATTGCAGTGAATGTAGCTTATGAGAAACTTCATAACTTTTGGTAAAAATTTCTTTTTAATGTGATTCGAGTTGAAAATTAAAGATAAGACATGTAAATACATTTTGTTAGTTTATCACTTGTCCAATTTCCATCTAAAAATGGACAAAAAATACAGAGCAACATAAGGCAGAAATGCTGTCCAGAATAGGACAGTTTGCAAAAAACTGTGTTGATTGTGAAATTTTGTGATAGAAAATATATTAATTGACTTTTCTCATAGTTATAATGATTTAATGAGCGAGTTTGATGTTGTAAAATATTTAATGGGAATTATTGCATTTGTAGCGCTCCCTTACCCTACTAAATGTTAATAGGATATGAAAGTGCTAATAAGCTTTTTTTGTTTTTTTACAACCAATGTACAAATCAATGTAATAATTTTTTTTTCGAGTTTATTATTAGCGAAATATTTATTACTATTTTTTTTATTTTAAATATATAACTAGTGGGAAATAGTTTGATTTAATTGAACTCATGCTATTAAACCATAATATTTAGAAACAATACTAGATTTATAAAATTACAAAATTCATTCCTTATAAATCCTACATGCCACAAACTCACATAAAAAAAAAAGATTCTTAGAATGTAATTTTTACAACAAAATTTTCAAAACATACAAAAAGAACTAGACTGCTGCAATCTGATCTTGGGGGTTCCCTCTTCTTCGGTCGCCCTATCGGAACAACTACTTCTATTTATCTGCGCGTGAAACACACGCGCTAAGCTTCTAGCTTAGTGGTACGTTTGGCAACTATCCAATAATTACATAAATAATTCTAAAACAAAATTTTTTAAACTAAAATTATTTTATTAAGCATGCCAAATATTCAATTAATAATAAAACCATTTTCTTCATGCAAAAATATTTAATTCATCAATTGTGACATTTCATTCATTAAGCATGCTTGAAATTTCTTAACAATTCAAGATATAAAATTCACAATATCAATTTCATAATTCACATTTTTTTTTGTTATTTATTTAATAGCCGACGACATCTTAGACCGGAACTAAAACTGAATACAGGATTTCTGCTCTCCGGCAATATACTCGGCACCTATATCATTATTTTATAACTCGGCGTTTAACGTCTATATTTCCAATAACAACTCAATACCTTTTTGGTGCCTACTTAATTTCAACTCAACACTATTTCTTAGTGCCTACTTAATTTCAACTCAACACTATTTCTTAATTCATACTTAAATTAAATCTCAGCACTATTATTTTTAGTGCCTACATTTCAACCCTTTTATTGGCATGCCAACTTATCCTAATTTCTAGTTCTCGACTAGATGTTATAGGGCTTAAATTACATTTGTTACCTTTATTAATATTTACATAAATTATGTAGGGAACATTAATATAAACTCCATATAAATGCAATAATTCTCATTCAATATTTTACAACCTTATACTAGCTCATTGAATCATTATAATTATAAGAAAAATTCAATTAATACATTTTATGTCACATAAATTCACAATCAACACATTTCTTCCAGCTATCCTATTCTGGACAGCATTTCTTCCTTATGTTGCTCTGTATTTTTCGTCTATTGTTAGATAGATTCTGAACATATGATCAACTAAAAAAATCTAGTTACATGTATTATCTTTAAATTCCAACTTGAATCACATTAAAAGGCATTTTGTAGCAAAAGTTATAAAGTTTCTCCTAAGCTACATTCACTGCAATCTGCCAGTATTTTACTGGACAGAATTATGCCTTATTTTACTCTGTCATTTTAATCCATTTTTATATGGAATTGGAACAAGTGATCAACTCAAAATATTTAGATACATGTATTATCTTTAATATACAACTGGAATAATATTAAAAATAATTTGGTAGCAAAAGTTACAAAGTTTCTCCTAAACTACGTTCACTACAATCTGCCCAATATTTTGCTGGATAGAATTATGCCTTATTTTGGTCTGTATTTTTCATACCTTGTTCGATGGAAATTGGACAAGTGATAAACTAACAAAATATAGATACATGCCTTATCTTCCATTTCCAACTAGAATTATATTAAAAGTAATTGTGTAGTAAAAGTTATGAATTTTCCCCTAAGCTACGTTCATTTCAAATCTGCCCAGTTTTGTTTTTTGAACAGATTTCTAGGTCAACTTTGAGTCATGTTTTCACCTAATTTCAGGCATATTCATGTCTAATGGTCTGAATAAAAGTTAAAGACCTATGTCTTAAATTTCCAACCCACTAAGAATCACGGAGAAATAATATCCAGAACTCAAGTTATGATTAATACACTACACTGTTCATAAGATGAATTTTTCAGCATATCAATTAAATCATACAATTTCCATTTTTGCATCAACCTCATATTCTAGTTTTTATTTTCATGTTCATTGCATCATTTAATCACCACTTAATTTCTCAATCAATTATTCATAATTTCATACACATCACAAAATTAAAATAAATATTTTTATATATTGAATTTTTGCCAAATATACATACCTCAAAATTCTACTTCTCTTTGATGATTTTGCCTTAATCCCCTTTTGTTTTCATCTAATCTTAGCTTAAATTGAAGAAAGAAAAAGAAAAGTAATTGGGGGAGGAGAGTCACGGCCAAAGAAGAAGAAAAGGGAGAGAAAATTGGTTTGGTCAAGATGAAAAAGAAGAATGATAAAAAAAAATGGAAATTTGACTTTTTATAGTTGGATTAGGTGGGTGGTTAGGATTAATTGTTAATCTTGCTTTCCATTGGTCCATTAATTTTAATCACTCTTAATTTATCTTAATTAAAAGAATATTCCTCTCCTTAGATAAAGAATATTCTATTTTTATGCATTCTTATAATTTATGTGCTAAAAACACTGCAATTTCTAATTTCGTTCAGCGAAAAATTATTTTTTTCCCAATTTTAATTCCAAACTTCAAAATTCTCAATTAATAATATCCAAAATATTTTCTCACATATTATTATTATTTTAATTTATTTCTTTCATGTCTGAATTTAGACCCGATCGGTTCAGCGTGCTGGATTTCGCTCAACCGCGACCGTAGCCTAAATTATCGGGCATTACAATTTTTCCCTCCTAAAAAAAAATTTCGTCCTCGAAATTTACCTTTTTAACTGGAGTGCAATAATTGTGGAAACTGGGCCTTCATCACCTCTTCATTTTCCCAAGCCGCTTCTTCTGAATTATGATTTTTCCACAGAACCTTTACCAATGGTACCTTCTTGTTCCATAGCTCCTTCATTTCTCAAGCTAGAATTTCCACTGGCTCTTCTTCATAAGTTAGATCTAGTCGTATCTCTATAGGTTCTGCTGATATGATATGAGATGGATCTGATCGATATCTTCTCAACATGGACACATGGAATACATTATGAATCTTGTCTAACTTTTGTGGTAAAGCTAATTTGTACGCCACAGGACCTATGCGTTCAAGTACCTCATATGGTCCAATGAACCTAGGACTCAACTTTCCCTTCTTTCCAAATCGAAAAATCTTTTTCCAAGGCGAGACTTTTAAGAATACCTTGTCACCAACTGTATACTCAATATCCCTCCTTTTCAAATCTGCATATGATTTCTGTCTATCAGCAGCAGCTTTCAGCCTATCTCTTATTACTGTCACTTTTTCCTCTGTTCGCTGTACTAGATTTGGACCCACTATTATCATTTCACTAAGAACAGTCCAACATAAAGGTGTTCTACATTTCCTCCCATACAAGGCTTCATATGGTGCCATGCCGATACTAGCTTGGTGACTATTATTGTAGGCAAATTCTATCAATGGAAGATGCTTGTCCCAACTGCCTTCAAATTCTATCACACAACTCCTCAACATATCTTCCAATATTTGTATGACCCTTTCTGATTGTCCATCTATTTGTGGGTGGAAAGTTGTGCTGAAATTGAGTCGAGTACCTATGGCTTGATGCAAACTTTTCCTGAAATTTTAAGTGAACCTCGGGTCTCGATCTGAAATGATTGAAATTGGCACACCATGTAAACGGATTATCTCATTAACATAGATCTCTGCCAAACGGTTAAGTGGATAGTCCATCTTGATCGATAGAAAATGAGTTGATTTAGTGAGCTGGTCCACCACTACCCATATTGAATCATGCCTCTTTTGTGTCAAAGGAAAACCAGAAACAAAATCCATTGTAACTCTTTCCCATTTCCACTCTGGAATTGAAATTGACTGCAATAATCCACTTGGTACTTGATGCTCAGCCTTCACTTTCTGACAAGTTCAACATCTGGTAGTATACTCGGTGATATCTCTTTTCATTTCTGGCCACCAGTAATATGCCTTCAAGTCATGATACATTTTGTTGCTTCCTGGGTGCATTGCATAAATAACATTGTGAGCTTCCTTCAAAATATCTTGTTTCAATACTGGTATGTCTGGCACACATAACCTGCCCTTTTGCCTTAAACTCCCATCTGAATCAATAGTAAATTCTGGTTTTTCACCCTTTTTCACCATTTCAAAGATTTTCTTTAATTTTGGGTCCTGCTTCTGATTGTTCTTTACTTGTTGGATCAATGTGGGTTGAATCCGCAATTCTGCCCAAATAATATATAAATAAATTATTATTTCATTTTTTTTGCATGTTCACTTAATAAATTTAAGTTTTAACATTTACCTGCAAGAGTTTTTCTAGTTAGAGCGTCTGCTACCACATTGGCCTTACCTGGCTGATAATCAATGATACAATTGTAGTCTTTGATTAATTCTAGCCATCGCCTCTGTCTCAAATTGAGTTCCTTTTGTGAAGGCAAATATTTCAGACTTTTATGGTCTGTATAGATATAACATTGCTCACCATACAGGTAGTGTCGCCATATTTTCAATGCAAACACAATGGCTGCTAGTTCCAAATCATGTGTTGGATAATTTCTCTCATGAGGCTTCAGTTGTCTGGAAGCATAAGCAATCACTTTACCTTCTGGCATTAATACACAACCCAAACCATTAAGGGAAGCATCACTATACACCACAAAATCTTTTTCTGCAGTAGGTTGTGTCAACACTAGTGCCTCTGTCAACATTTTCTTCAACTTATCAAAGCTAGTCTAGCATCGGTCTGTCCACTCAAATTTGGTCTCCTTTCTAAGTAATTTTGTTAGTGGTGAGGCTATCATTGAGAATCCTTTCACAAATCTCCGATAATAACCAGCCAAACCAAGAAACTTCTCACCTCTATCACATTCCGAGGCGGTTTCCAGTTGAGGATTGCCTCTACCTTACTGGTGTCAACTCTGATCCCATCGGCTGAGACAATATGCCCTAGAAAGGCCACTTCATCTAACCAGAATGCACATTTCGACAACTTCGCATACAATTGATTCTCTCTCAAGGTATGAAAGACAATACGAAGATGTTGATTATGCTCTTCTCTGCTTCTGGAGTACACCAAGATATCATCTATGAACTCCACCACAAACTGGTCCAAATAAGGCTTAAAGATTCTATTCATTAGATCCATAAATGCTGCTGGGGCATTTGTCAGGCCAAAAGGCATTACTAAGAATTCATAATGACCATACCGTGTTCTAAATGTTGTTTTTGAAATGTATGATTCTTTAATTTTCAATTGGTGATAACCTGATCTGAGGTGAATTTTAGAAAATACCCCTGCTCCTTTCAACTGATCAAACAAGTCATCTATTCTCGGCAATGGATCTCTGTTCTTAATTGTCATCTTGTTAAATTGACGATAATCAATGCACAAACGAAAGGTGCCCTCTTTCTTTTTCACAAATATAATCGGAGCACCCCAAGGTGAGACACTAGGCCTAATAAACCCTTTCTCTAACAACTCTTGCAACTGCACTTTTAATTCTTTTAGTTCAGCAAGTGCCATTCTGTATGGAGTGATCGATATCGGGTCTGTGCCTGGCAAAACACCAATGGCAAACTCTATCTCCTTGATAGGTGGTAACCTTGGCAAGTCCTCAGGGAAGATATCTGGATATTCACATACTGTAGGAATCTCCCTGAGATCTAGACTTTCTTTCTTGGTATCTATAATATGTGCCAAAAATGCTTCACATCCTTTTTTGATAAGCTTTCTTACCTTCATCACAGAAATGACATTAGTCAAGTATGGTCGGTTCTCGCCCAGGATAATCATGTCATCCTGCCCCTGATTTCTTGAAAGTCACTCTCCTATATTGACAATCCACCACTGCCTTATGCTGAGTTAACCAATCCATCCCCAAGATTGCATCAAACTCACAAAATGGCAACTCTATTAGGTCAGCTGGAAATTCTACATTCTGAGCTTTGATTGGATTGTTTTTATAGACTCGACTAACTTTCACTTCATGACCCAAAGGATTTGTCACTAATATATCACAATTTAATTCCTCTGCTACCATATTCCCCTGACTAGGTGGTGACATGCATAAATATGAATGTGTAGAACCCGGATCTATCAGTGCAAATAAATCAATATCATAAAGAGAAAATTTACCGATAATGATATCCGGGACATCCTGCTCCTCACGAGCTTTCATGGCATATGCTCGGGCTGGGGCTCGACTACCTTCTGCTCTATTCACTGATTCTGATATACTCTGCCCAATCCTGCCACTTCTAGACTGTCCATGTCCCCTACCTCTGCCTCGAGTGACATTCTGAACCTGCACTGATACTACACCACCTGTACCTCTTCTTCTGGGGCAATCTTTCAGTTTGTGCTCTGTAGATTTGCAACATAAGCATGCTCCAGTAATCAACCAGCAATCACCTACATGTAATCTCCCACAATGTTGACATATGACAGATATGAATCTCTTGTTACTAGAAGCTGGTGCACTAGCTGTAGACCCCTCTGGCCTCAACTATTGGCTTTGTCTAGCTGAAAAATTTGATCTAACACCCCGTGACTGGAAAAACCTAGGCACTGTTCATCCCCTTTTCCTGATGTCTAGGCCATGCTAATTGTCGGCCTCCATGGTGGCTCTTCTATCCTCTTTCTCTTTGACCTCTTTTCCACACTGATGGTTGAGGATACTAGTGTAGCAAAATCCTCAAGTTGAAAGGCGGTCACCATATTCCCAATATCATCATTAAGCTCATCCTCAAATCTACGACATATGTCTGCCTCATCTGTAAAGATTCCAGTCGCATATTTACTTAGTCAGGTAAACTCCATCTCATATTGAGCGACTGACATGTTTCCTTGCTTCCAGTCTTGAAACTCCCTTTTCTTTTCATTCACATAAACTCTAGGCATATACTTCTTATTAAATTCTTCCTTGAAGAAATTCCAAGAAGGTGGTTTCGGTATCTGGGGCTTTGATAAAATTGATTTCCACCAGTCATAGGCATGATCTTTCAAAAGGGAGACTGCATATCTGACCTTTTGTTCCTCTGGACACTCAAGTTCCTCAAACACCCTTTCTGTGGACTCCATCCAAAACTCTGAAGCTGCTAGGTCATCCTCCCTTCTTCCCATAAAATTTGTGGCCCCATATTTTGTCAGCTTATCAATCCGGGGTTTTGGCTGAGGTGGAGGAGGAGGTGGAGCTGATTGTGGAACTGTTTGTACTATCCATTGCAACAAGTTTGCTATCTGTTCCATAAGAGGCTCCTATCCCAAATTAGCCTGTCCCTCTGCTCTCGGAGGAGCTACTAAACTCGGCTCGTAATCTCTTACTAATTAAGGTTGTCTGAGATTGGCTGAGTCTGAAAGGCTATTACTCAGTTCATCTTTTGAGAAATCTTGTTCCGATCTCGAATCCATATCTACCTATAAACCAGAAGAAGGGACCCAAGTCAGATAATTGCAACATTTTATACATATGCATGAGACACATATTCTATTTTACACCCACTGATTAAGAATCAATTAGCCTGGGCTTTGATAGCACTAAATGTAGCGCTCCCTTACACTACTAAACGTTAATAGGATTTGGAAGTGCTAATAAGCTTTTTTGTTTTTTTTACAACCAATGTACAAATCATTGTAATAATTTTTTTTTTCGAGTTTATTATTAGCAAAATATTTATTACTATTTTGTTTGTTTTAAATATATAACTAGTGATGGAAATAGTTTGATTTAATTGAACTCATGTAATTAAACCATAATATTTAGAAACAATACTAGATTTATAAAATTACAAAATTCATTCCTTATAAATCCTACATGCCACAAACTCACATAAAAAAAAAGATTCTTAGAATTTAATTTTTACAACAAAATTTTCAAAACATACAAAAAGAACTAGACTGTTACAATCTGATCTTAGGGGTTCCCTCTTATTCGGTCGCCCTATTGGAACAACTACTTCTATTTATCTGCACGTGAAACACACGCGCTAAGCTTCTAACTTAGTGGTACGTTTGGCAACTATCCAATAATTACATAAATAATTCTAAAATAAAATTTTTGAAACTACAATTAATTTATTAAGCATGCCAAATATTCAATTAATAATAAAACCATTTTCTTCATGCAAAAATATTTAATTCATCAATTATGACATTTCATTCATTAAGCATGCTTGAAATTTCTTAACAATTCAAGATATAAAATTCACAATATCAATTTCATAATTAACATTATTGGATAGTTGCCAAACGTACCACTAAGCTAGAAGCTTAGCGCGTGTGTTTCATGCGTAGATAAATAGAAGTAGCTGTTCTGATAGGGCGAACGAAGAAGAGGGAACTCCCAAGATCAGATTGCAGCAGTCTAGTTCTTTTTGTATGTTTTGAAAATTTTGTTGTAAAAATTAAATTCTAAGAATCTGTTTTTTTATGTGAGTTTGTGGCATGTAGGATCTATAAGGAATGAATTTTGTAATTTATAAATCTAGTATTATTTCTAAATATTATGGTTTAATTGCATGAGTTCTTTTAAATCAAACTATTTCCATCACTAGTTATATATTTAAATGGAAAAAAATAGTAATAAATATTTCGCTAATAATAAACTCGAAAAAAAAAATTACAATGATTTAAACATTGGTTGTAAAACAAATGAGCTTATTAGGACTTCCATATCCTATTAACGTTTAGTAGGGTAAGGGAGCACTACATTTATTGGTATCAAAGCTCAGGCTAATTGATTCTTAATTAGTGGGTGTAAAATTGAATATGTGTCTCATGCATATGCATAAAATGCTGCAATTATTTGACTTGGGTCCCTTCTTCTGGTTTATAGGTAGATATGGATTCAGGACCGGAACAAGATTTCTCAGAAGATGAGCTGAGTAACAGTCTTTCAAACTCAGGCAATCTCAGACAACCTCCATCAGTGAGAGATTTCAAGCCGAGTGTAGTAGCTCCACCGAAAGTAGAGGGACATGCTAATTTAGGACAGGAACCTCTTATGGAACATATAGCAAACTTGTAACATCCTTGACCTTCCCCACATGCATTTCATATGTATTTTCGTTGGAACAAGTTCATGCCACGCACTAGCTACGTGTCCTAGTATTTGGCAATTGTATCGAGTCACACGTCTATCCTTATAACCTAAATGATGATAACAAAGCATTAGAAATAAATTGAATAAGGTGACCAAATTAATGTAAGCAAAATGATTAGATTAAGATTAGCAAACATTTTACATTGTTAATTTAGTTAAATCGAGCCAAATGATTAAGTTGTATTATTGTGTTAATTACTGGAATTACATATATATGTAAATAATAATAATAACAATATAAAATAAAATGAAAATGAAGCAAAAGAGAAATAGAAGAGAAGAGAAAAGAGAAATGAGAAGAGAAAAGAGAAGAGAAAAAGAGAAAAAGATAAATGACAAAAAAACAAGTTCTTGCTTTATCTTCATCTTTCTTCCCCATTTCTGCCTTCTTCTCCAGCCTGACTTCTTCTTCAATTTCCTCTATTTTAGACTTCATTTCATCCTTGTTTCACTTAGTGTTTTAAGCATATTGATCCCTTCCAAGGTCGTTCTTGCTATAGGGTTGATTTGAGTTGCTTAGGTTCATTAATAGGCACTGATTTCCAACCCGATTTGGATGCACATAGAAATTGATTCTGGAAACGTTTAAAACACAAACATTGTTCCTTTATGTCTTATATTTATGGATATGTAAATGTTTTTGCATGAGTTGGTGTATAGGAATAGAAATCCTCTCTCTACTGAAACTGGTCAGGGTATGAACCCTAACCAAGTTAGCTACTGTGTGCTTTGATTTCGAATATGTTAAAGCTATTATTTGAAGTATAGCAAAACATAAAATTTGTAGATATATGTGTTTTGTATCGGTATACCAAATTTCATATTCATAGGTCTTGTAAAGTTTGAGTTATGGGGAATGGAACCATGACTGTTCCATAGTTTGAATTGCCTACTGAGTGCCCTGGGCAGATCTAGTAACTTTTGTGGCTAATTAGAGCTCGTTGAGAGGTTATTTCTTGGTTCTCTTGTTTTGACAGAAAGAGAATGAACGTTCACAGGGGTCAAGGTCGGCTAATGAGATGATGGGGGATAAGCCATCAATAGTTGCATTGACCGTTATCTTCGCTCTCTCCCACGTAATAACTCTACCAAAGGCGATCAGGGCTCGATTATGTAACTTCTCAAAACAGAAAAGCTATAGTTATGGCCATTGGAAGTCATGCTGGTCCGGAAGCCAATTCTATTCTGAACCAGTAAAATGTTTGTTATAATTTTAAGACCTTAGAGACATAATTGATAAAAGTTAAAAACATGACAAATGTTCCATATGAACCAATATAAGTTTACGTAAATTTTCATTAAAATATAACTTATAGATTATAAGTTATGATGATCCCAAATAAGTACCCGGAAACTGCCTAAAGGCAGGAAATAAGGCAGAAAATAGAACACACTTAGAAATTCCACAAAATATTGTACAATGATCCAATTGGTCTGAAAGTTTAATATGTGCTATAATTATATGTTATTTTTAATTAGGAACGGGAATTAGATTAATTGGTCAAGTATAGAAAAAGTTATAGGCTAAAAAGTCCCATAAGGTCACACTACTTCATAGGAAAAATTTTAACTATTGACATGAACAATGCATATTAGTTTGTTTAAGCCACATTAAGTCTCCCTAATCATGAGTTAATCGATTATGTTTTCATATTAGGCTTGCAACATATTGGAGACCCACAAGGAGTGGATAGACAATAAGTTAGGGGTCGGAATCAAAGAAGAACGGTGAGTCTAATTATCGATTGAATTCTTTAGTGCAAATGAATGTTGCTTGCTATGTGATTCATATGATTGTCATGATTGGTCCTTGATAATGTAATGATGGATAATTTGTGACATTGTGGTACATATAAATGGTATACTTGTGGTATATTTGAAGTATATATTTGACATATGGGATATATATACATGGTATATGTATGGTATATGCAAGGTATATGTGTGGCATATGAGGTATATATGTGGTATATGTATAATATATGTGATAAGATACAATGGTTGATGAATGCTTAAATACATGTGCATATGCATATGGACTAAAAAGGCATTGTGACTAGTTAATCGATATTGTAAAGCAAAATAAGAGGCCTATGGCCTAACAAATGTGCAAATGAAACAAATGATAAAGCTAGCTAGCAAATGCAAATGCAAATATTCACATGGCAAATGTTCACATTGAAAGCCGGGGCATTGTCTGTTTCACTTAGTCACAACAAAATGAAATAAGCAAAGCATTTGCATACATAAAGAGAAATGATTATATGTTTCAACTTTATTGTTACTTATATGATACTGATGAATGGAATGGAATACATGGTATATATTGGATTTGTGATTTATTACTATGAGTTGTTTGGTACTTTAGAGGACATTGGATGGTTATTCTCACTGAGCCGCAACTCATCAATTTGCATCATTTTTCAGGTAAAGAAAAGTGATAGCTCATTTTGAGTAGTGTATAGAAGACATGGAACACAGGTCATTGGCCGAGCCTTATCACTCTCTCTCCTTGCATTCCACACAAGCATGAAAATATGTCATCTGTATTTTGGACTTATATGCTTGAACATGTATTATCACTCTAGATTAGTTTTGAAATGTATAAATGGAAACAACCAGTAATCCTTCGGATGAAAAGTTTATGTTTTAATATATGTGATATATCGTATTGTGGTTTTTAATGTTGACTTGAAAGGTTATTGAGTGATATTACAGGATATGAGACTTGCAAAGTCATTGAATATAATTACAGGATATAAGACTTGTAAAGGCACTAGTTGATTTTACAGGATATGATATGAAAAAAAAATTACTACCACTGTTATCAGGGTATTTTCTCTTTCCAACATGCAGTATCTGATTATTTAATACATAAATAGGTTATACTTAAATGCATAAGGTGTGATGTTACAAAACTTGTTGCAACAGATAGTACAAGCAGTTCCAGAACCAGCTCCACCTCCTCCTCCACCTCAACCAAAACCCCGGATTGATAAGCTGAGAAACTATAGGGCCACAAATTTTATAGGAAGAAGGGAGGATGGCCTAACAGCTTCAGAGTTTTGGATGGAGTCCACAGAAAGGGTGTTTGAGGAACTTGAGTATCCAGAGGAACAGAAGGTCAGATATGCAGTGTCCCTTTTAAAAGATCATGCCGATGACTGGTGGAAATCAATTTTATCAATGCCCCAGACGCTAAAACAACCTTTCTTGAATTTCTTCAAGGCAGAATTTAGTAAGAAGTATGTGCCTAGAGATTATGTGAATGAAAAGAAATGAGATGGAGTTCACCCGACTAAGTAAATATGCGACTGGAATCATTGCAGATGAGGCAGACAAATGTCGTAGATTTGAGGATGGGCTTAATGATGATATTGGGAATATGGTGACCGCCCTTCATCTTGAGAATTTTGCTTCACTAGTATCCTCATCCATTAGTGTGGAAAATAGGTCAAAGAGAAAGAGGATAGAAGAGCCACCACAGAGGTCGACAATTAGCATGGCCCAGACATCAAGTAAAAGGGGGTGGACAGTGCCTAGGTTTTTCCAGTCATGGGGTGCTAGATCAATCTTTTCAGCTAGGCAAAGCCAACAGTCGAGGCCAGAGGGGTCTACAGCTAGTGCACCAGCTTCAGGTAATAAAAGATTCATATCTGTCACATGTCAACATTGTGGGAGATCACATGCAGGTGATTTCTGGTGGATTACTGGAGCATGCTTACATTATAGATCTACTGAGCACAAATAGAAAGATTGCCCCAGAGGAAGAGGTACAGGTGGTGTAGTATCAGTGCAGGTTCAGAATGTCACTCGAGGCAGAGGTAGGGGACATGGACAGTCTAGAAGCGGCAGGATTGGGCAGAGCATATCAGAATCAGTGAATAGAGCAAAAGTTAGTCGAGCCCCAGTCCGAGCATATGCCATGAGAGCTCATGAGGAGCATGATGCCCCGGATGTCATTATCGATAAATTTTCTCTTTATGATACTGATTTATTAGCACTGATAGATCCGGGTTCTACACATTCATATTTATGCACGTCACCACCTAGTCATGGTAGCAGAGGAATTAGATTGGGATATATTAGTGACAAATACTTTCGGTCATGGAGTGAAAGTTAGCCGAGTCTATAAAAACAGTCCAATCAAAGCTCAGAATGTAGAATTCCCAGCTGACCAAATAGAGTTTCCATTCCATGAGTTTGATGCAATATTGGGGATGGTTGGTTAACTCAGCATAAGGCAATGGTGGATTGTCAGTATAGGAGAGTGACTTTCAAGAATTCAAGGTAGGATGACGTGATTGTCCTAGGCGAGAACCGACCATACTTAACTAATGTCATTTCTATGATGAAGGCAAGTAAGCTTATCAGAAAGGGATGTGAAGCGTTTTTGGCACATATCATAGATACCAAGAAAGAGAGTCTAGATCTCAGGGAGATTCTTACAGTATGTGAATATCCAGATACCTTCCCTGTACACTTGCCAGGGTTACCACCTGTCAGGGAGATAGAGTTTTCCATAGATGTTTTGCCAAGGATGGCACCTTTCGTTTGTGCATTGATTATCATCAATTGAACAAGATGACAATTAAGAACAGATATCCCTTGCCAAGAATAGATGACTTGTGTGATCAGTTGAAAGGAGCAGGGGTATTTTCTAAAATTGACCTCAGATCAGGTTATCACCAACTGAGAATTAGAGAATTGGACATTCCAAAAACATCATTTAGGATTCGGTATGGTCATTACAAGTTCTTAGTAATGCCTTTTGGCCTGACAAATTCCCCAGCAACATTTATGGATCTAATGAATATAATCTTTAGGCCTTATTTGGGCCAGTTTGTGGTGGTGTTCATAGATGATATCTCGGTGTACTCCAGAAGCAGAGAAGAGCATAATCAACATCTTCGTATTTCCTTCCATACCTTAAGAGAGAATCAATTGTATGTGAAGTTGTCGAAATGTCCATTCGGGTTAGATGAAGTGGCCTTTATAGGGCATATTGTCTCAGTCGATGGGATCAGAGTTGACACCAGTAAGGTAGAGGCAATCCTCAACTGGAAACTGCCTCGGAATATGACAGAGGTGAGAAGTTTTCTTGGTTTGGCTGGTTATTATCGGAGATTTGTGAAAGGATTCTCAATGATAGCCTCACCACTGACAAAATTGCTTAGAATGGAGACCGAATTTGAGTGGACAGACCGGCGCCAAACTAGCTTTGATAAGTTGAAGAAAATGTTGATAGAGGCACTAGTGTTGACACAACCTACTGCGGGAAAAGATTTTGTGGTGTACAGTGATGATTCCGTTAATGGTTTGGGTTGTGTATTAATGCAAAAAGGCAAAGTGATTGCTTATGCTTCCAGACAAGTGAAGCCTCATGAGAGAAATTATCCGACACATGATCTGGAACTAGCAGCCATTGTGTTTGCATTGAAAATATGGCGAAAGTACATGTATGGTGAGCAATGTTATATCTATACAGACCATAAAAGTTTGAAATATTTGCCTTCAGAAAAGGAACTCAATTTGAGACAGAGGCGATGGCTAGAATTAATCAAAGACTACAATTGTATCATTGATTATCAGTCGAGTAAGGCCAATGTGGTAGCTGATGCTCTAAGTAGAAAAACTCTAACAGGTAAACGTTAAAACTTAAATTTATTAAGTGAACAAGATAAAAAAAATGAAATAATAATTTATTTATATATTATTTGGGCAGAATTGCGGATTCAACCCACATTGATCCAACAAGTGAAGGACAATCAGAAGCAGGACATCTTTGAAATTGTGAAAAATGGTGAAAAACCAGAATTTACTATTGAATCAGATGGGAGTTTAAGGCAAAAGGGTAGGTTATGTGTGCCAAACATACCAGAATTGAAACAAGATATTTTGAAGGAAGCTCACAATGTTATTTATGCAATGCACCCAGGAAGCAACAAAATGTATCATGACTTGAAGGCATATTACTGGTTGCCAGGAATGAAAAGAGATGTCACCGAGAATACTACCAGATGTTTAACTTGTCAGCAAGTGCAGGCTGAGCAGCAAGTACCAAGTGGATTATTGCAGTCAATTTCAATTCCGGAGTGGAAATGGGAAAGAGTTACAATGGATTTTGTTTTTGGTTTGCCTTTGACACAAAAGAGGCATGATTCAATATGGGTAGTGGTGGACCGGCTAACTAAATCAGCTCATTTTCTACCGATCAAGATGGATTATCCACTTAACCATTTGGCAGAGATCTATGTTAATGAGATAATTTGTTTACATGGTATGCCAATTTCAATCATTTCAGATCGAGACCCGAGGTTCACTTCAAAATTCTGGAAAAGTTTGCATCAAGCCATGGGTACTCGACTCAATTTCAGCATAGCTTTCCACCCACAGACAGATGGACAATTAGAAAGGGTCATACATATTGGGTTTTGAAGAATGAATCATATTCATAAACGCAGCAAAAAATAAAATTTTTCAAAACCCAAAATAAAAGATCATACTTGTACCATTAAAACTAATTTACATAAATGTAAATATTAAAAATTATACCTTGTAATTTTTATTTGTTCTTCAAATTTTCACTTTGTTGGATTGTAGCAAACCACAAAAATCCACACTAGGATGTCTCTAATGATAATCCACGCGAAGAATGAAGAAGAAACTATCAAGAAAAATGGTTTGAACAAATTCAAAGTTCTAGTTTTGAAAGTGTTCTTGAGAGAATTTTTGTTGTGTCTTCACAATTTTTTTTTTCACAAAAAATATTTTCATATCTATTTTTTGCCATTTGATGTATTTTCTATTTGAATCAAATTCAAAAATAAGATAAAAAGTCAAAAATGGAGAAAATGAAAACAAATGAATAGTATTTGGCCGTAATTGGCCTAATTAAGGCCAAAAACTGCTGTTGGCCATGGGATGGGAAGCTGCAGGCGCATTGGGCCTACTGCAGGCTGCTGCTGGGCAGCCGAGCTGCCCCCCAAGGCTATCCAGCAGCCTGCCTAGCCTGCGCGGGCTCGTACAGGCCCGTACGGGCCCGTGATACTCCCGAATGATTTTTCCATGCGATCTCAATGCGATCCATCCTAAAATAATTCTCTCATATTTTACATCCTATCCAAGACAATTTTACTCATTCTCCATATCTTCAATGCGTGTGACCCATTAGGTTCCCGGTTATGTTGGCCACTTAAATTAACAATTAATTTAAGCAGGTCATGAGCGGTATCTAGCAGCACATCATAACCCCCAATTGACGAAAAAGTCAGTGGTTTGACTACGAACCTTTTCACAGATAATTGTTGTGCAATTATTCCTTTCACCATTCTATACCCCACTTGGTTCAGAGTATGGACATGTGTCAACTCCCACTAGACTGACTACGTCACGTCTAGTACAAGTAATGTTAGTTCTTATCCTTGAGGCTCATTACTCTATTATATATGTCATTGAAAACTATCTTTATGACATTTCCACTCCGGCCAGAGATTCCTGAGTAATAACCACGACAATAGGCCATAGGTATACACTCCTTCTATCAAGAGTGGGGAATCCTTTGTTGGTTACCTCAAGTTGTATCCAATCACCACCCTATGAGCTACCTCTCTAAGGCAACAAGGAATAGTGTCAAAATACAGAATCAATATTCAAGATATCCTTGAGTACCTCAAGTCTAAGGATACTTGCACCATTGCTATGATGAAACTATCATTGACATTTGAATAGATTATCCATATGATTGTCTCATAGTTGGTCATCCAATGTACTTAGCTACACTTAGCAAGCATCCACATGTTAACTCTAAACATCTCATGTTTATAGATTATGAGATCTACTACTCGATCCAATCAAGGAGTGTAACATGTGCTAGTCTGTCTGGATTAATAATGTCCCGTCTCATTAATCCTATGACTAAGGATAATTTTGATACTAACATAATTACACATGATAAGAATCTCAATATCATGATCTCATCATGATTTCCTTCATGCTATATTATCTATCAAGGACTTCATTAATTGATTTAAATTCACTTATCAATTCATATATCAAATGAACATCAAATTAATGAAAAAGTCTTTTATTAATCAAATAAATTTGTACAATAAGTGCTAAAGGTAATTGCCTTTAGAGCACTCCTCTAACAAGCTCCCACTTGCACGAAAGCCAAATGTTTTTGTATTTAATTCCATAGGCGAGTACATGAGAATCATATTTCTTTTGGGGAAGTGGTTTAGTTAAAGGATCAACAATATTTTGATCAATAGGCACTCTTTCTATCTTTACATCATTCCTACCAATGATTTCTCTAATCAAATGCTATCTTCTGAGTACATGTTTGGATTTCTGATGAGACCGTGCCTCCTTTGCTTATGCAATGGCTCCATTATTTTCACAATACAATTGTATTAGATCAATAATGCTGGGAACCACTCCAAGTTCTGTGATGAATTTCCTTATCCTAACTGCTTCCTTTGCTGCTTCAGAAGCTGCAAGGTACTCTGCTTCGGTTGTGGAATCAGCAGTCGTTTTCTGTTTGGAACTCTTCCAACTAACTGCTCCACCATTTAGCGTGAATATATAACCTGACTGAGATTTTGAGTCATCCTTGTCAGATTGGAAGCTAGCATCGGTATACCCGCTCACAGTAAGATCTCCATCTCCATATACCAAGAATACATCCTTAGTTCTTCTTAAGTACTTAAGGATATTCTTGACAGCCACCCAATTACCCTCACTAGGGTCCGATTGGTATCTACTCGTGAAACTCAGAGCATATGATACATCGGGTTTTGTACATATCATAGCATACATGATTGATCCTATAGCTGAAGCATATGGAATCAAACTCATGCATGTCCTCTCATCTTGTGTCTTTGGACACAAAGACTTTGAGAGAGTAATCCCATGGGTCATGGGAATATATCTCCTCTTGGACTGCTCCATGCTAAACCTTTTTAACATCTTATCTATGTATATAGACTGTGAAAGACCAAGCAATCTTTTAGATCTATCTCTATAGATCTTTATCCCTAAAATATAGACTGCTTCTCCAAGGTCTTTCATAGCGAAATTCTTGGATAACCAAATTTTTACTGATTGTAAGGCTGAGACATCATTTCCCATTAATAATATGTCATCTACATATAACACAAGAAATACGATTGCACTCCCACTAACCTTCTTGTAAACACAAGGTTCATTTGGATTTTGTAAGAAACCAAACTATTTGATTGTCTCATCAAACCGAATATTCCAACTCCTGGATGCTTGCTTTAATCCATAAATGGATCTTTGAAGCTTACTAGGCTAAAAGTTTCATCGTAGTCAATTCCTTGTCTTTGATGATAACCTTTAGCAATAAGTCTAGCTCTACAGGTAATCACATTACCATCCATGTCATTTTTCTTTTTGAAAATCCACTTGCACCCTATAGGCTTTTTTCCTTCGGGTGGGTCAACCAAAGTCCATACGTGGTTTTCATACATGGAATCCATTTCTCACTTCATGGTTTGAAGCCATTTGTCAGATTCTGAACTATTCAAAACCTCTTCATAGGTTGTAGGCTCATCATTTTCTATAAGCAATACGTTGTTCTGTTCACTAATGAGAAATCCATATCTCTCTGGAACAGTACATATCCTACTTGACCTATGAAGCTCTTATGCTTTAGAAGGTTGAGCTGTTATATCATCTGTATGAGTAACATGCTCGGATTCAGACAGTTGATCAGCATCTGTTTGAGCATCTTGAACTTCCCCAAGTTCAATTTTGCTGCCACTATCTCCTTTTAGAATGAATTCTCTCTCTAAAAAGATAGCATGTCTTGAAACAAAAACCTTTTGTTCCAAGGGGTGGTAAAATTGATTTCCATATGATGCTTTTGGATATCCCACAAACAGACATCGGTCAGACTTAGCTTCTAGCTTATTTGACATTGTCCTCTTCATAGAAGCAGGACAACCCCAAATTCTCATGTAAAAAAATGTGGGCCTCTTGTTATACCATATCTCATATGCAGTAACATCATCTGACTATGAAGGAACTCCATTTAATATATAAATGGTGGTCTCTAGTGGATAACCCCAAAAGGTTTTAGGCAATTCCGCAAAACTTATCTTAGACATTACCATGTCTAACAAGGTTTGGTTTCTTCTTTCAGCCACACAATTGTGTTGTGGCGTGTAAGACGGAGTCCATTGAGATAAAATCCCATTATCCCTAAGATAATCTAGAAACTCTTAGCCCAAGTATTCACCTCATCGATCTGATTGAAGTGTTTTAATACTTTTGCCAAGTTGTTTCTCTACTTCATTTCTGAATTCTTTGAACTTTTCAAAAGCTTCAGATTTGTATCTCATAAGATACAAGTATCCATATCATGAGTAGTCATCGATAAAACTAATGAAGTAGATGAAACCACCTCTAGCGTGTGTAGACATTGGACCATATACATCTGAATGTATTATGTCTAAAAGTCCATTAGCACGTTCACCCTTTTCCTTAAAGGGTAATTTAGTCATCTTGACTAGTAAACAAGATTCACATGTGTCATATGACTCATAATCAAATGACCCCAAACTACCACTTTTGTGTAGCTTAGCCATGCATTTCTCACTTATTTGAGCAAGACGACAATGCCATAAATAAGATGATTTCAACATATCTTGTTTTTGCCTTTTATTATCATTGATGTTTAAAATTGGATTTGACATATCTAATATGTATATTCCATTGCATAATGTACCATTAGCATAAAGAATTCCATTCAACATAATAGAACAACAATTGTTACTAAAAACTAAAAGGAAACCATCTTTATTTAGACTTGAAATAGCAATAATATTTTTAGTCAAAGCATGTACATAATAGCAATTATCCAAATTTAATATAAGCCCACTAGGGAGAGTCAATACATATGTTCCTATAGATAATGCAGCAACTCTTGCTCCATTTCCAGCGCGTAGGTCTGACTCTCCCTTATTTAGCTGTCTACTGTTCCTTAGGCCCTACATATCAATGCATATGTGTGAGCCACAACCGGTATCTAATACCCATATATTATTATTGGAAACAATATTAATTTCAATGACAAAAATACCTGAAGTAGATGGGGCATCAGATGCCTTCTTCTTCAAGGACTCCAAGTAAGCCTTGCAGTTTCTCTTCCAATGGCCATCCTTGCCACAATGGAAGCATGTCCCTTTTGGAGCAATCTCCTTGGCCTTCTTCTTGGACATGCCTCCTTTAGGCTTCATGGAATTCTTCTTCTTCTTAAGGTTCTTCCTTTTAGAACTTGAAGAGTCCACCAGCAGCACAGCCTACATAGTTATAAAATAATTATGTAGGCGCCGAGTATACTGCCGGAGAGCAGAAACCCTGTATCCAATGTTAGTTCTGGTCGAAGATGTCGTGGTCTATTAAATAAATAATATATATATATATATATGAATTATGAAATTGATATTATAAATTTTATATCTTGAATTGTTAAGAAATTTCAAGCATGCTTAATGAATGAAATGTCATAATTGATGAATTAAATATTTTTGCATGAAGAAAATGGTTATATTATTAATGGAATATTTGGCATGCTTAATAAATTAATTGTAGTTTCAAAAATTTTATTTTAGAATTATTTATGTAATTATTGGATAGTTGCCAAATGTACCACTAAGCTAGAAATTTAGCACGTGTGTTTCATGCGCATATAAATAGAAGTAGCTATTCCAATAGGGCGACCGAAAAAGAGGGAACCCCCAAGATCAGATTACAGCAGTCTAGTTCTTTTTGTATGTTTTGAAAATTATGTTGTAAAAATTAAATTCTAAGAATCTTTTTTGATGTAAATTTGTGGCATGTAGGATTTATAAGGAGTGAATTTTGTAATTTTATAAATATAGCATTATTTCTAAATATTATGGTTTAATTGCATGAGTTCTTTTATATCAAACTATTTCCATCACTAGTTATATATTTAAATGGAAAAAAAATAGTAATAAATATTTCGCTAATAATAAACTCGAAAAAAAAATTACAATGATTTGAACATTGGTTGTAAAACAAATGAGCTTATTAGCACATCCATATCCTATTAATGTTTAGTAGGGCAAGAGAGTGTTACACACACTTAACAAATTATGTTTGCAACCATCAACAAGTAAAACATCTTTAATGAAAGTAGTATTATTAATACCAATAGAGCCAATGCCAATTACCTTACCCTTAGCATTGTTCCCAAAGGTTACCTTACTACCATCCATACTTTTAATGTCATTGAATAGTTCTTTGTTTCTGGTCATATGCCTTGAGCATCCACAATCCACAAGTCAAGCATTATCTTTTATAGCAGACTTGAGGCATACCTATAAAATCACAATTTATGTTTGGTTTTTAGGTACCCAAATGAACTTAAGTCCTTGGGGGTTAGAACATGAACGTTCCCAATGAGCCTTTCTTATCCAACAATGTTTGTTGATCAGACTGAGTCTCATACAATAATTACATTGCTTAGTTCTAAACATATTTTTCAATTTGTACATGCTTTTTGGTCTTGACATCGTTTTAGAAGGTGTTTTGTGTGCAGTGACATACACGTGCATGATGAGCAGGTGCTTCCTTAGGTGCATGCCTCTTATAGATGAATGCATGATTGGCCTTTTGAGGTATCCCTCTTAAGCTATGCGACCCTTGACCATTCTTCTTATAAATAGGGGGTTTAGTGTGTGTTGTGCTTTTAGCCCTTAGGACTATTACTTCTATTGTGGAGGTTTGAGGTGCACTAGACTAAACAAAAGTGGTATTGTGAGATGAAGATGATGTTCCGTTAAATCCTAGACCATGTCTTATCAAAGGTGGTCTTTGTGACACTTTGAGAGTATCTAAAATCTCCTTGCCTTTATGAAATCTTAAAATAGAGTTTCTAAGTTTCTCAACTTCAATTTTCAAAATATTGTTTTCTTTAAGCAAAGATTTAGTTGAGGGTCTAGAGGAATACTCATCTAATGATTTTTCAAGTGTTTCATTAGAAGTTTTAAGATCAATATTTTCCTTTTGTAAAACTTCCATTTTGTTTTTCAAATTTAAAATATTATTTTTGTAGGTATTGAATTTATATCTATATTTTTCTAATTCTTGGTTCAATACTTCTATTAAACTCTGCTCATCATCGTCTTCACTATCACCATTATTTTCACTACTATCATTATTAAATGAGTATGTGTAAAAAGGATCTACCTCATCCGTTAAGTGATCCTCTAAAGCCATGAAGCACAGGTTGACCTCTTCACCTTCGTTGTTATCTTTTTCACTTGAAGAGCTTCCGTCATCCCATGTGGCTTTGTGACCTTTCTCCCCATTATCTTTTTTATATTTTTTCTTATGTTTCTTGAGCTTTAGACATTCTGGTTTGATATGTCCTTTCTTCCCACACTCATAACATTTTACCTCCTCTTTATTTCTTTAAAATTCATTTGAGGAGTGTTTGAAGTTTCGAGAGTTGCCAATTCTCTTTTCAATTATTCTATTTAATCTTCTTGAGAGCATGGCAATGTCCTCATTTGCATCATCACTCTTTTCTTCGTCATCTTCAACTTCTTCTTGATATTTTGAAGTAGAGGCTTTGAGTGCTAAAGGCTTTCTTTTTTTTGGTTTGGCTTCAAGTTCTCTATCTCTCTTTATTGCCATTTTGTGTGTTAGAAGTTTGCCAATAAGCACATCTGTAGCCATGATGTTCATGTCTTCATTGGCTTCTTCTATACCCGCAATGCTTAAACCATAGTCTTTAAGAGGAAGGCTTCTCAGAATTTTGTTGTTTACATCTTCCAAGCCCAAGTGCTTTCCAAGCTTTCTCATGCCATTTCTGATGGTTGGAAGACAATTCATTATATCAGTGATAAATTCAATCGATTTCATCTTAAAGAGTTCATATTCTGAAGTGAGAAGTTGAATTTTCTTGGATTTAACTTGTTTGGTTCCTTCATGATAATTCTCCAATGTCTTCCACATACTATATACGGTAGGGCAGTCTTTGATTCTGCCACATTCTTCAATAGTTAGAGAGGTTGCAAAGATTGTCATTGCCTTTTTGTTTTTGGAGTTTGCTCTACGTTGAGGCTATATCCAATCATTTCTTGAAAGAACTTCTTCTTCACCATCATCTCCTCTCCTGGTTGGTGGTGTCCATTCTTTCCGAACACTATCCCAAACTTCAATTCCCTCACTATCGAGATATGTCTCCATCTAGAACTTCCAATGAGTGAGTTTGCTCCATCAAAGTAAGGCTTGATACATTGAAATCTGTAACACCACATCTTATGCATTTAAGTATAACCTATCTCTGTATCAAATAATCACATATATCATGCTAGAAAAACAAAATATTCTGTTAATAGTGATAGTAAATTTTTTTTATATCCTATAATATCATTCAATGATTTTGCAAGTCTCATATCCTGTAATTTCATTCAATGACTTTGCAAGTCTCATATCCTATAATTTCATTTAATGACTTTACAAAGTTAACACTGAGGTTTTCACCACAATATGATATATCACATATATCAAAACATAAACTTTACACATAAGTATTTATGAGTTGCTTTCATTTATACATTTTTAAACTCATTCCAAAATGACTATACATATTCAAGCACGTAAATACAAAACACATATGACATATTTTCATGTTTGTGTGGAATGCAAGGAGAGAGAGTGGTGAGGCTCAGCCAGTAACCTGTGGTCCATGTCTTCTATACGCTGCTCAAAATGAGCTATCACTTTTCTTTACCTGAAAAATTATGCAAATTGATGAGTTGTGGCTCAGTGAGAATAACCATCAAATGAGCTCTGAAGTACTGAAGAACTCATAATAATAAATCACAAATCCAATGCATACCATGTATTCCATTCCATTCATCAGTATCATATAAATATCAATAAAGTTGAAACATATAATCATTACTCCTTACGTATGCAAATGCTTTGCTTATTTTATTTTGTTGTGACCAAGTTAAACAGACACTGCCCTAGGTTTCCATGTGAACATTTGCATTTGCTAGCTAGCTTGATCATTTGTTTCATTTGCACATTTGTTAGGCCATAGGCCTCTTCTTTTGCTTTACAATAACGCCTTTTAAGTTTATATGCATATGCACTTGTACTTAAGCATTCATCAACCATTGTATCTTACCACATATAACATACATATACCACGCATATACCTTGTATATACTATACATATACCATCTATATATATCACATATGTCAAACATATACCTCAAATATACCAAAAGTATACCATTTGTATGTACCACAATGTTACAAATTATCCATCATCATATTATCAAGGACCAATCATGACAATCATGTGAATCACATAGCAAGCAACATTCATTTGCACTAAAGAATTCAATTGATAATTAGACTCACCTTTCTCCTTTGATTCCGACCCCTAACTTATTGTCTATCCACTCCTTGTGGATCTCCAATATGTTGCAAGCGTAATATGAAAACATAATCGATCAACTCATGATTCGGGAGACTTAATGTGGCTTGAACAAATTAATATGCATTGTTTATATCAATAGTTAATATTTTTCCTACGAGGCAGTGTGACCGTATGAGACTTTTTAGCCTATAAATTTTTCTATACTTGACCAATTAATCGGATTCTTGTTCCTAATTACAACTAACATATAAATATATAACATATTAAAATTTCAGACCAATTGGATCATTGTACAATATTAGGTGGAATTTCTAAATGTGTTCTGTTTTCTGCCTTTAGGCAGTTTTAGGGTATCCATATAAGTCCTATTTGAATGAAACTTTAGAAAAACTTATATGGGTTCCAATGGAACATTTTTCATGTTTACAACTTTTATCAATTATGTCTCTAAGGTCTTCAAATTATAACACACATTTCACTGGTCTAGAATAGAATTGGCTTCCAGACCAGTATGATTTCCAAAGGCCATAACTTAGCCTATAAATAACATATTAAGCTAAAATTAGTACCCATATTTATCTAAGACATATATCGATAACTTTCCTGTTTTGACCATTTATAGAATCTAGCTGTAACGAGCTCAAATGGGCAAAATAATTTGCTGGATCTTCCCAGGGCACTTAGTTGGCAATTCAAGTCATGGAACAGTCATGGTTCCATTTACCATAACTCAATATTTACAAGACCTATGAATCCGAAATTTAGTATACAGATACCTAACACATATATCTACAACTTTTATGTTTTGAGATACTTCAAATAATGGCTTTATCATATTCACAACCAAAGAACACAGTAGCTATCTTGGCTAGTTTCCACACCTTGACTGTTTCCGTTCAAAGAGGATATCTCATTCTATACACAACATCTTGCAACATGGTTTGCATATCCATAAATATAAGACATAAAGTAACAACTATTGTGTTTTTGAAAATTTTCCAGAATCAATTTCTATTGATATCAAAATTGGGGTGCAAAGCAGTGCCTATTAATGAACCTTAACAACTCAAATCAACCTTATAGCAATAAGAATTGATTACTTATCAAGAACAAACTTGAAAGGGATCAATTTTCCTTAAAAACCAAATGAAACAAGGAAGAATTGAGTTCTGGAATGGAGGAATATGAAGAAGAAAATAGGGCTGAAGTGAGGAGGCAGAAATGGGGGGAGGAAGATAAAGCCAACCTTCTCTTCATCTCTTCTCTTTTCTCTTTTCTTTTCTCTTCTCTCTTCTCTTCTCTTTTCTTTTATTTTCCTTTTGTTTCATTTTCATTTTATTTTTTCTATATTATTATTATTATTTACATATATTTATAATTCCACTAATTCACATAATAATACAGCTTAATCATTTGACCCGATTTAACTAAATTAACAATGTAAATGTTTACTAATCTTAATCTAATCATTTTTCTTACTTTAATTTAGTCACGTTATTCAATTTATTTCTAATGCTTTGTTATCATCATTTAGGTTATAAGGATACACATGTGACTCGATACAATTGCCAAATACTAGGATATGTAGCTAGTGCATGCCATGAACTTGTTTCTAAGAAAATATGTATGAAATGCACGTGTTCAATTGGATTATATGGAAGATGCATATTTTCAAATGAAATGCATGTGGGTATGCATGTAGGAAGGTTAAAGATGTTACAAAATCCTTCATTGGCCATTTCTTGATCTTTGCTAGCACTTTTTAGGCTTTGTTGCTAGACAAGCTCTGATACCAATTGTTGCCTAGACAATGAACCAAGAAGGGGGTTGAATTGGTTATGAAATAAAAAATTTCTTAACTTTAAGTGCAGAATAAAATTAAATAGAGTAGGGAAGGAGATATATCACACACAAGATTTATAGAGGTTCGGGTATTAATAAACCTTACTCCTCTCCCCAATCTCAATTGGGTGTTGAAAGACTACTCACTGAATAAATTGGCAGAAATTTATATGAATGAAATAGTATGACTTCATGGGGTGTCTGTTTCTATTGTGTCTGATAGAGATCCCCAGTTCACACCTCAATTTTGGGGTAGTCTACTGTGAGCTCTAGGTTCTAAGCTCAATTGTAGCACAACTTTTCATCTGTAGACGGATGGACAATTAGAAAGAGTCATTCTGATTCTAGAAGATATGATGAGAAATTGGATCATCGAATTTGAAGGCAGCTGGGACAAATATCTTCCTTTAATGAAATTTACCTATAATAACAGTTATTAGTCTAGTATCCAGATGGCTCCATATAATTATGGAAGAAATTCTCGAACACATCTATGTTGGACAGAGCTTTGTGAGAGGAAGCTTGTAGGACCAAACCTAGTGCAAAAGATGGAAGAAAATGTGAGAGCCATTTGTGAAAGACTTAAGGCAGCTATAGATAGACGGAAATCATATGTTGATCTTAAGAGAGGAGATATTGATTATGCAATAGGTGATAAAGTTTTTCTTAAAGTTTCTCCGTGGAAAAATATTATGAGATTTGGAAAGAAAGACAAGTCCAAGATTCATCAGACCTTATGAAATATTAGAAAGAGTTGAACCTGTTGCTTATAAACTCGCTCTGCCACCGAAGTTGAGTTTGATACTTAATGTTTTTCATGTATCAATATTAAGACGATATAGATCAAATCCTAATCACATCATACATGTTGGAAGCATTCAAGTGAGACAAGATTTGACATATGAAGAAGAACCAGTTCAAAGTTTAGCAAGAGAAATTAAGGAGATGAGGAACAAACGACTACCATTAAAGAAAGTGCTATGGAGGAATCATGCAATCGAAGAAGCAACATGGGAAAGCAAGGAGGTGATGAAAGCTCAATACCCTCACCTATTTAGTGACGATGTATTAGGTATGTTTGAAGGACGAAACATCTTAAGGGGGAGAGAACTGTAACGTCCACTAATTAGAGTTTAATTATAATAAGTATGTGGTATAAATAGGAAAAACTTGAAAGATAATAGAGATTAAAATAGATGGAATAGTTGACTACATTAGAAATTAAAATAAATTAAATTTATTGACATGATAAATTTGATTAAATTATACCATATAATTAAATTGTACTTTCGGTAAAAATTAAAAACAGTAGATATAAGTAAATATGTGAATAAAATAAAAAAAGAAAAGTGTCCAGCAAAAAAAATTTTAAAAACAAAAATAGAAATGTGCACAGTAAAAAAACACAGCATAAAAAAAAGAATAAAATGGAAGAAGGGAGGGTGAGGGGAAAGTCAATTAAGACTTTGCTCCATTTAACCTAACTTCTACACTCTTCTTCTTATCATCATCATCATCACTTTCCTTCCTCCCAATAACAGTCTCAATTCTTTATGATTTCACTCAAGATTTGCATCAAAATTACTTCAAATAGATCTATTCTTGGTAAGTAATCTCTTTCCTATTGTTATTGTGTTATTAGAACTTTTTGGGTTATGTTACTGTAACATTTTTCACTCTATTTTTTTATTACCTAATGGACCAAATCTGGAGAAGTGTCAAACATAAAATTTGTTCATTTATGTCTTATGCATCTATCTGATAAAATTGATTGAATTATTTTGAGTAAATTAATAGAAATAATCATTTGAGTGAGACTGGTCCCTGGAAGAGTATCAACAAGACACTCCACGGATTTTGCTTAATTTGTTCATTTTAAAGGCTGAATCTAAGGTGAATTAAATATAAAAGTTGTATCCCTATTTGTGTTCTAGGTATCTGCCAAAATTTGTATAAATATCTTTTCTATAGGTTGTGTTAAAGTGAAATGAACTATGGTTGTTTCTTGATTGAGCTGATTTCACATACCTATACAGCTCTAGTAATTTTGTCCTCATATTTGACCTATTTTTAGATCGAATTAGCCAAAGTTTAAAATATGCAATTGTTATTTCTATATTGTATCTAAGTTTATGTGAAAGTCTTACCTTAAAATGTTCTTTATTTTGTAAGTTATGACCTTAACAAATGAACTGATTAGGTTGTCATTGTATTTTGAACCAGTTATAGGTCATCTAGTATTTGAGAACCTTAGAGGCCGAATCTAGAAATGCTTTAAATATAAAAAATGTTCCAAATTAATTAATATAATTGTATAAAAAGTTTTATAATAATTGAATATACACGGTGAAAGATATAAATTTTTAAATATAGTACCCTAAAACTGCCTAAGGGCAAAAAGCAGAGCACTATTTAAAATTATACTATAAATTGTGTAATAGTTCATAAATTCTAAAATTTTAGTATTACATGTTCAATTTAATTAGAAATAAGAATCATATAGATTGGATAAGTCTAGGAAAAGTTATAGATCCAATATTCCTAAGAGGTCATGTTCTCACTTAAAAGAAATTGTAGTTATTTATTTAAACTATATTAAGAATAAGTATTTTATCAATGTATTAATTATTTATATTTTTGAATTAGGATCTCAACAAGAGGATGAACAAAAAAAGTGGACAAGCTCTGAGTTTAGATTTAGAAAAAAAACTATCAAGGTTTGTTTATATATGTATTATGGTTTGCTCTGATGCATGTTTGTGTGTGCATGACATAAATTATGTGTTATCATGATAAAATAACATAATAATAAATTCTTTTAAATTATGAAATGTTATTAACTAGGAATTTAATGCTATGTTATATTTGATGGAATATCATGTTATTATATGGGTTTGAAATAAATTGTGAACTTGTAATTACGTTGATACAAAATGAGCATTGATTATGGCAAGTAATGACATGATAAAAACAATTAATTAATAGTTTTAATGGCCCATTTCTCTATCTGAGGAGTAACATAGGATAGATGATGCACCATTAAGAGGGAATTACAGCCCCGATATTGATAGAATTCAAGGACAGGGTGGTTATAGCTCCTAGAGAGCCTCTAATCCCATTTACACATAGATAACATGATTAAACTAGGGCAAGGTGGCTAAAGCTTTGCGAGCGCCCTTGACTTGAGATTATAGTGAGTAAGGTGGCTTAAGCTTCATGAGTGCCCCTATTTCACTCCCCGTATCCGGAAACAAGATTTTGGGCTAATAAACCATAGAATGAAATATGAAAATTTATTAATTGATATAAGTAACAAAGTATGCAATGCTTATATGACGTGGTGCGAATTTAATCATTGAATAATGTTATTATGTTATTATTCTTTTATGTTATGTATTTATTTATTTTATATGACAAATATGTAATAAAATTTAATGTGCCGTGATTTTATTTGAGACATGCATTTGTGTGACTGCCCGGGAAAGACTTTAATGCTTATATGTACCATTAAGCTAGAGATAGCTTAGCGTGGGTTCTTCTCATGCAGGAATTGGAGCTGTAGATAGTAGATAGTAAAGTTGGTAAGAAAAATTCAAGCCCATATTAACAGAGGCACAAAAGACGTAGTTAGGGGGTTGGTTACTTATCATGTTTTTTTTGAGTTTGACCATGAATTGTAGTAGACATGTCTCATATGTTAATATTGTATATGTAAATAATTATGTAATATAATTGAGTGTCATATATATATACAAAATGATGATAAATATATATTTTTAATTAGAAAGACTTGCCTAAACCAATATAAATAAATGGATTAAGTTATTTAAAATGAAAAAGCTTTAATTTGAACAAATTTATTTAGTAAATCTTGAGGCATCTTATTTATATATAGCAGATTAGTCCTAAAATATAAGTAGGGTGTCACAAGTGATCACCTAAAAAAATATAGATACATGTCTTATCTTTAATTACCAACTAGAATCACATCAAATTGAATTTTGTACCAAAAGTTATAAATTTTTTACTCAGCTATATTCATTTCATTCTGCCTAGTATTTTACTGGACAGATTTCTAGTTCAAACTTTAAGTCAATTTTAAAACTAAATGCAGGTATATTCAAATCTAATGATTTGAATTAAAGTTGAAGTTCTATATCTTAAATTTCCAACCCAAAAAAAACACCAAAAAATTACATCCAAAACTCAAATTATGACCTAAAATGTAGACATTGTTCATAGGATGAAATTCTAGCACTTCATTAAATCTTACAAATTCCTATCTTTATGTATCAACAATATATTCTAAATTTTATTTTCACATTCATGGCATCAGTAAATCACCATTTCATTACTCAATCAAAATATCAATAATTTCTTACACAATCATACATAATATCATACAATCAACAATTAACATATTTTTTTTTCATATTGAATTTTTGCCAAATATACATACCTTAAAAGTCAACTTTTCTTCACTCTTCTCTTCCTCTTAACTAGATTTCTCCTTTCCCTTATTTTAACTTTGATTATGGCCCAAAGATTGCTCACCTCCTTAGCCTAACAACAATTTTACACTAATCAAGCACTAAATACATTAATCAACCCTTAGTCGCCATTAAGATACTAATAAACCTAAATTACCAACGTTAATGTTAACTAACCTCAAAATGGAAGTAAAGAAGAAAAGAAGAGTAAGAAGATAAAGAATCGAACCTCACCTTTGTAGATCTTAAAAATGACCAAAATTTTTCCCTCTTTTTCTCTTCTTTTCTTCCTTCCTCCTTTTTTGTTTTGCTCACTTTACTTCACCCCTCTTGTTGATCTTTCCTTAATCCATCTTTTCATATTTAAATCTTAACTTTAATTGAAGAAAAAGAAGAACAAATATGAGGGTGTGATCACCAAAAAAGGGAGATAAATAAGAGAGTGTTTTTTTGTTTAAGATGAGGAAGAAGAAGAATTAATGATCAAAAAGTGAAATTTAATTAGATAATTTTATCACTCATTGGTCTATTAATTTAAATTACCCTTACTTTATTTTAATCCAAAGAATATTCTTTTCCTTAGATAAAGAATATTCTATTTTTATTCTTTCTTAAAATAAAAATATCGTAAATTCCAATTTTGTTCAGCGAAAAAATTATTATTTTCAAAATTTTTGGTCCGAACCACAAAATTCTCAATTAATAATATCTAAAATATTTTTCATATATTATTACCATTTTTATTTTTTTCTTTCATGTCTGAATTTAGACTCCGATCGGTTTGGCAAGCCGAATTTCTGTCACCCGTGACCGTGGCCTAAATTATTGAGCATTACAGTAACATAATATACATAACATAGCTAAGTTATATATTTGGAGTTGGATACTAACAATTCACAAATTTTTAATTAACAACTTATGTCCTTATCAGCACCTATTGTCCTATTTCACCTTTTTTAGTTCATATCTTGGTTGTTTTCTATTCTTTTTTTTATAGCATTCTATTATTATGATACTCTGATTATATATTACTTTATGCCCTAGTATGTGTCTAATATGACAGTTACCATAATATTGAATTATCTATTCATAATGTCATTTCCAAAGTTTTTTTACATACTATGACAAATAACTAACACACATACGCATTCGTTTTCATCTTTCAGGTAATAGCATAACAAAGTTAGACATAGCAGATATAAAGTGCATGTCATTATTCAATTTTTAGTATAGCTTATGGCCATTATCATAAAATTAGCACAAACCTGGTTATCATTCCTAATATCTATATATCCCTGGGTTTATATAGCTCGACTCCTTTGGTAACAATGCACCTGACATAAATCACATATAAATTAGTGTCCATGTCATTCTAGCACCTAACCTCAAGACTATTCATCAAATAATCTTTTCTGGTCTATTTGAAGTCTCACATCTTAGTTTATTAGAGGTCATGCACAATCTTTTCTTACGTTGTTTGATGTATAGGCTTATTCATACTTTATGAGGTTCGTTTGCTATCCTACAAGTCATAATCTACAATAATATGTCTTAATTCGAAAAGAAATTCCATTCCCCATTGTTATAATCAATGTTGTTAGACCCAGATCGGTTAATGAACTAAAAAAGATAAAGCGGCAAGGGTAATAATTTAACCGGAGTTCAATCGATCAAAGTAAAATGCCTTCAAAATATAATATTTAACATGTTCATACATAATAATTTGTTTAAAATAATTAGACTAAAAATATTTTATCTATAATAAATATATTCAAAATATTAACATTCATAATTTTAATTGATACATAATTATATTCAAATAGATTTTTAAATAATAATGCATATACTTTATTTTTTATTTTAAGAAATAATAGAATTCATTTATTTATATATTTTCAAAATTTCAAATACAAAATTGATATTAATGTTTTAAAAAAGACATTATAGTATTAAATTTTTAATTAAAATAATATTTCTATAAAATCAAAATAATTATTAATAATAAAATATAAATAATCAATTTAAATTTATAAACAATATATATATATATATGTGTGTGTATATATCGTTGAATAATAATTTACTAATAGTCAAATATTATATAAAAGATTTTGTGAGATTAAAAATTAAATAAAATAATTAATGAATGGCCAACATATATAAAAGTTCTTTAAAGCTAATACAAAATAATGAATATGGTCAACCGACAATCATTGTTGCCTGATTTGTCAATGTGCTGTGTTTGAATCCCAACCTCACAATTTTTGCATGCATGATTTTGTCACCACTTGCCCCGCCACCGGATGGCAAAACCATGAAACTAGTTCTTAGTAAAACCGTTCATCTCACGGTTATACTCCCTCTATGAATTGGTTAGTAAATAAAATTTCTTAACTTTAAGGTGCAGAATAAAGTTAAATAGAGTAAGGAATGAGAGATATCACACACAAGATTTATAGAGATTCGGATATTAACCAAAACCTACTCCTCTTCCCAATCTCAATTAGAGATTAAATAAAAATAAAATATAATTAAATAAAAATACAATATCAATATAATAAATAATAATATTATAATATAATATATAATAAATAATAATATTATAATAATGTTTTACTAACACTCTAAGTGTTACAATGGAGTTTTACAAGCTCACTTCCAACTATGACGTTTCTCTCAATGGCTAAAACCTAACCCAAAAATTCTCTGTGTTTTTCAATGGCTTCACACAAAAACCAATTCTTTATGTTTTATGGCTCACACAATAAACCCTTATAAGTGTTTCACTCTTAACCCGAAATACCCAAACTCACATTTAAGTAATTGGTTACAATGAAAACACTCACCAACCTATAATACTCAGAAATTATGAGCAATTAGGTTTTTACAAAGAATAGAGGTTTGTTGATAGAAATAATTAATGCATAAGGCTACAACAAGATTAATATTTCAAAGTAATTGTTGTTTTTCTTCTGAGATTCATAAATGGCTTGCATTTATACTCCCTCTGTGAATTATAGTCGTTTAGGTGCATTTAATGCGAAAATAGTCATTGAACCTGTAGGGTTTTGAAGAATGAATCATATTCATAAACGCAACAAAAAATAAAATTTTTCAAAACCCAAAACAAAATATCATATTTGTATCATTAAAACTAATTTATATAAATGTAAATGTTAAAAATTATACCTTGTAATTTTTATTTGTTCTTCAAATCTTCACTTTGTTAGGCTGTAGCAAACCACAACAATCCACACTAGGATGTCTCTAATGATAATCCAGGTGAATAATGAAGAAGAAACTATCAAGAGAAATGGTTTGAACAAATTCAAAGTGCAAACTTTGAAAGTATTCTTGAGAGAATTTTTCATGTCTATTTGCTACCATTTTATGTCTTTTCAATTTGAATCAAATTCAAAAATAAGATGTGTTGCCCAGATATAAAGCCAAGAAGGGGGTTGAATTGGAGTTTTAAAAAAAAATTTAAACTTTAAGGTGCGGAAATAAACAATTAATTTTAGGAGGGAAAAAAAAAATTTGACACAAAGATTTATAGAGGTTCGGGTGTTAACAAACCCTATTCCTCTCCCCAATCGCAATTGAGAGTTTCACTAACACACTAAGTGTTACAATGGCGTTTTACAAGCTCACTCCTAACTATGGTGTTTCTCACAATGGCTCACACCTAACCCAGAAATCCCTTGTGTTTTAATGGCTCACACAATAACCAATTCATTGTGTTTTACAGACTCACACAAACAACTTTCACTTTGTATTTTACAGGCTCACACAAACAACCTTTTAATTTGTGTTTTGGAGGCTCACACAACTAACCCTTACAAGTGTTCTACTCTTAACCCTGAAATACCCAAACCTCATTTGAGTAAAGATTACAGAGAGAACCACTTACAAATCTTAATTGCTCAATAAATGAAGAGCAAAAAGATTTTTACAGAGAATAGATTTTGTTCTCAAAGTATGAAAGTACAAATAGCTTGTAATAAGAATTAAATTTGAAGTACATGCTATTCTATTGTTATTCTCATCATTCTTTCTTTCTTAATGCATTAAATACGAAACTAGCCGTTGTACCAACCAAAAAATCGTGCCTGACATTTTTCTCTTTCATTGTTCACGGACATGACTATGTTTGTCACGGGGGTGACAATTCTTCCCAAGCCGTGACTGAAGTGGTGACTTTGGTCGTGAAGCTCTTTGGAATGTTTTGACATATAGAGTCACAGGCGTGACATACTCATTCATGGGTGTGACAAACTTCTCAGCCGTGATCCAAGTGGTAACTTTGGTCGTGAAGCTCTCTGGATGAAAATGCATTCATTCACGGGGGTGACTGAAATACCCACTTCAAGGTTTGTTCTTCCTTCATGGCTGTGAACTTCAAATGTTGGTTTTGGTAATGGTTAGCTTCTTTCACGGGAGTGATTCATAGAGTCACGACAGTGAACATGCTACTTCTTGAATTTTGTGTTTCAAGGATTATTCTTTCAATCTCCATTCTTGCTATTTTAATCCATGTCCTGTATAATAGACTTAGAAAACAAATATGTTAAATACAATATTGCTATGTTATTTGTTATCATCAAAATGATGGAAATACCCCTCAAGGTTTAACAATCTCCCCCTTTTTAATGGTGACAAATAATCTACCAATATGTGATTTTGAGAAGTCTCCCCCTCAAAATATACTTAGGATAAAAAATTTATAATGTGCAAGAATAGTAAATAATGATGTAGCATTGAAATAAAGTTAAGTAGAGTTTAAGTATATGCAAGTTATATGAGAAGTATATCCAATATATACCATAATTTCTTTTTAAAGCATGAAGTATATGTAAGGTATACTTAAGGTATATCATGGAATATTTATTTTTGCAACTTGCATGAAGGTATATGCAAAGTATATTTAAGGTATATCTTATGTATATAAAGCTCAATTTTTCAATCATATACTTTGCATATGAAATTTTGAATCAAGATTTCTAATCCCTTTTAATATATTTCAAAGTCAATTCAATTTTAATATTTGATTCAAAATTCATTTACCTTAATATATATTGCTAATATAGTTTGATACATTTTCCCTATCATATATTGCTAGTTTTCTCCCCCTTTTTTCATCAATAAAAAAAGGATATATATATCAATAAGGAAAAAAAAAACAAATATATTAATTAAAGAAAAAGATTCAAACAAAGTTAAATGTTCAGAAAGGAAATTTAAAAATTTCCTACACACCAATAAGCATAAACAAAATACATAAGCAAAAGACAAACAAATTTAGGCTACACTCTAGCCTAACTCCTACCCAGACATCCTATCACGAAGCCTAGCCACTTCAGCCTCAAGGCTATCCATCCAAGACTCCATGAAGTATTTAAGGTTCTCCAACCTCTCATCCATCGAAGTCTGCAGCTGCTCAAAAAGTGGAGCCAAGAGGTAAACCACTTGTTGTGCTAAGGTCGGTGTGGAAGCCGAGGACTGTCTTATGTCCTGCTCAGCTACTGGGGGCTCTTCCTCAACCCGAGCCCTCTTCTTCTGCTGGACTCCCTGGAGGCCTGCTTTAAAATCCTCTATGTCATTATCTTCCCAGAGGATCTCCCCAATGTGTCAGTGAAACGGTAGAAGATATCATTCTAGAAAACGATTCTGACAGCAGCTCCCATCTTGATGAACGACTCGACATCCAAGCGATTTAGAGGATGTACAGGGATGAGATTGAAGATGCGCATCCAACTTTAGATAATTAAGCTTCACTGCTATGTGGGTGACATATGCCCCAATCAAAATATCTTCGTGGGCTTGGTGGCAATGGAGAGAAGATGGTTTGCAAACCATCTAGATAGTGCTACTGTGAGTGCTCTCCGAGCCATCTCAAATAGGAAGAGTTCTGACTTCCTGATAGTCCCGTTGCTTTCTCCCCTAGCAAAAATGATATAGGTCAGGAACTTATGCAGATACTTGTGCACTAGGGACCTGAGATGTGTGCTCTTTGTCTTCTTGACATCCCAGCTGCAGTCGGTGCCAAAGTGTGTCCAGGCTCGAGGGGCAGAGAATTCGACCTCAGTATCGTTTAGAATGCCATCTGATGGTAAGTCGAACAATTCCCCAAATTCAGTGGCATTGAGGGTGTTGGGATTGTTGCATAGTTGGAGTTTCACCACTCCAGTAGGTGAAACCTGCAAGGTGCTGAGGAATTCCAGTGTTGGCTCCCTCAAGATCAGCTGGTGAATTTCCATGAAATCTTTCAGATGACAGGCTTGTAGTTGCCCTGTCATAGTCATCTCAAGTCCGAGACTTCGGACTATTTGCCATTCGAAGGACCTTGATGACAGAAGAGGTCTATTCTTCAAAGTTGCATACCAAGGATGGCATTTCTCCGGAATGCGGTTCATGAGGTAATCTGCATACCTCTTAGGAGCATGGAAATTCTTTCTTTTTCCCTTGGATGAAGCAGTCTCCATTTTTGAAGAAATCGGTTTGTGATGGAGTCGGAAAAATTTTGATAGAAAGTTTTATGGAAAACCCTAGAAATGTATGATAATTGCTGAAGATTCAAACTTTTGGTGGTATATATAGGGAAAGTTTGAGTCTTGGGGGCCGGAATCTTCAATGTCTCAATGAATGTTTGTAAATGAGAGCAGTTTTGGGAGTTGGAGAGTTGAAATGAAAGTTATAACCGACTGTTCTTTTATATATTCGATACATTCACGGTTGTGAAGTGGGTGTTCACGGGCGTGAATGGTCGTGTTCACGGTTTGATAAAGGAGTGTTCCACCCATGACTGAATGCGTGAATACATTCATAGGTGTGATGTTTGAACCTCACGGGTGTGAATTATCATCCGTCACGGGGGTGAATAAAATGTCACGGGAGTGAAATGTTGAATTTCACCACTTATGCCCGTGAAGCAAGTCGTGACTCAAGGTGTGAAAGCATCTGTGAGTTTTGGGGTGTAATGGTTTACGAGAGTGAAAATGCATCACGGGTGTGAAAGTCTCTTTTCACGGGAGTGAATGAAGCGGTGAAGATAAGCTTCACCACTTGAAGCCGTGAACCAAGTCGTGAACGACACTGCCTCTTTGGGCCATTTAAGTCATGGGCATGAACATGTGTCACAGGCGTGACTCCCCTAAAATTTTCATCAATTAAAATTAAGTCCTAAAACAAAACTAAATCATTTCAATAAAGATTCTATTCCTTAAAACATGAATGATATCAAAAATTCTATCTTATATCTTGTGATGTGATTTAAGATCAACAATTAAAATTTCATATTTTTCCAATCACAAGGTTAATCCATGAATCATACCAAGTTCTCTTCTAATGAAATGAAATCTTTCCTCATTTAGAGACTTAGTGAAAATATCTGCTAATTGATTTTCTATGCTTATAAATTCTAATGCAACATCTCCATATTGAACATGATCTCTAATAAACTGGTGTCTAATGTCAATATGCTTACTTCTTGAGTGTTGAATAGGATTGTTCGAAAGATTTATAGCACTTGTGTTGTCACATTTGATAGGTATATGGTTCATCTCATGACCATAGTCCTTAAGTTGTTGTTTCATCCAAATAATTTGTGTACAACAACATCCAGCTGCTACATATTCTGCTTCAGCAGTTGAGAGAGCAACTGAAACTTGTTTCTTGCTAAACCAAGAAACTAAACATTCTCCAATGAAGTGACAAGTACCTGAAGTACTTTTCCTATCTAAAAGACTACCAGCATAGTCTGCATCTGAATATCCTATAATATAAAAAGATGAATTTTTAGGATACCATAAACCTAGATGCAAAGATCCATGTAAATATTTTAAAATTCTTTTTACTGCATTTAAATGAGATTCTTTTGGACATGATTGAAATCATGCACACAAGCACACACTATACATAATATCGGGTCTAGAAGCAGTAAGATACAAAGTGATCCGATCATACCTCTATACAGCTTTTCATTAATGCCCTTACCCTTTTCATCTTTGTCCAATTTTGTGGATGTGCTCATAGGAGTCTTGGCATTTTTGCATCCTTCCATACCAAATTTCTTAATTAAATCTTTGGCATATTTGGATTGGTTGATGAATATTCCCTCATTGCTTTGCTTTATTTGTAGACCAAGGAAATACTTAAGTTCTCCCATCATACTCATTTCAAATTCCCTAGTCATACACTTAGCAAATTCTTGACAAAGCAACTCATTAGTAGAACCAAATATTATATCATCAATATAAATTTGAACAATAAGTATATCATGCTTGTGCTTTTCAATGAATAGTGTAGTGTCAACATTTCCCTTTGTAAAGCTATTTTCTAATAAAAAAGAACTTAACCTCTCATACCAAGCTCTTGGGGCCTATTTTAAACCATACAAAGCTTTTGAAAGTTTAAAAACATGATTTGGAAAATCATAGCTTTCAAAACCTGGTGGTTGTTCTACATACACTTCTTCATCTATATAACCATTTAGAAATGCACTTCTCACATCCATTTGAAAAAGTTTGAAATTCATGTGACATGCATACGCTAAAAGTATTCTTATGGCTTCTAATCTAGCTACAGGTGCATATGTTTCATCATAATCTATACCTTCTTCCTGATTATATCCTTTTGCAACTAGTCTAGCCTTATTCCTATTTATTAACCCTTGTTCATCTAATTTGTTTCTAAATACCCATTTGCTACCTAATGATTTGATGATCCTTGGGTCTAGGTACTAGGGTCCATACTTTATTTCTCTCAAATTGGTTGAGTTCCTCTTGCATGGCAATTACCCAACTTTCATCATTAAGAGCCTCATCAATATTTTTAGGCTCAATTTGTGAAATAAAAGCAATGTCAGTGACTAAATGTTTGAAATGAGATCTAGTACTTACTCACCTTGATAGATCACCAATTATTTGCTATTTTGGATGATCTTTCGTCATTCTCCATTTTTTTGCAAGTTCTTGATTATTTTGTTCTTGATTTTGAGGTAGAGTGACATTTTGCGGTAAATTTTCTTGATCATTTTCTTCTTTCTCATTTCCAATATCAAGTCTTTCCATATTACCTACAACATCATCAAGAACACTACCTTTCACAAGATTAAGTCTACTAGATTCATTAAAAACAATATGCATGGATTCTTTAACCGTTAATGATCTTTTATTAAATACTCTATATGCTTTGCTGATTGTAGCGTATCCTAAAAAGATACCTTCATCAGACTTAGAGGCAAATTTTCCAAGATTATCCTTGGTGTTCAATATAAAACACTTGCATCCAAATACTCTAAAGTATGATATCAAGGGCTTTCTTCCATTCCATAGCTCAAATGAGGTTTTGTTTAAAAGAGGTCTTTTGAAAACTCGATTTGAAATATAACATGCACTGTTTGTGGCTTCTGCCCAAAAATAAGTTGGTAATTCATATTCATTAAGCATTGTTCTAGCCATTTCAATTAAAGTTTGATTTTTCCTTTCAACTACCCCATTTTGTTGAGGTGTCTTAGGAGATGATAAATTATGTGAAATGCCATGTTCAAGACAAAAGCTTTCAAAGTTTTCATTTTCAAATTCTTTACCATGATCACTTCTTATTTTTGAAATGCAGTACCCTTTTTCATTTTGAACTCTTTTAGCAAAGTTTTTGAAAATTTCAATAGCATCACTCTATTGAGCTAAGAAAATTACCCAAGTAAATCTAGAGTAATCATCTATGATGATAAATGCATAATGTTTTTCTCCTAAGCTAGCAATTCTAGTAAGTCCAAATAAGTCTAAATGCAGGAGTTGAAGAGGTTTTGAAGTACTTACTATATTTTTTGCTTTTAAAGATGACTTGTGTTGCTTTCCTCTTTGGAAAGGATCACATGTCTTGCCTTTTTCATATTTAACTTTTGGCAGTCCTTTTACTAGTTCTCTTATGCTGAGACTTTTTATTAACTCCATGTTAGCATGACCAAGTCTTCTATGCCACAGCCAAGATTCATCACTAGTAGTCACAAGACACTTAGAGGAATGGTTAGATAGTTCATGTAAGTTTATTATGTATGTATTGATATCTCTATTTCCTTTAAATATTTCTTGATCATCGATAGAGATCACAAGACATTCATTTGAAGTAAAGATTACTTTGTTTCCTCTATCACATAATTGACTTACACTTAACAAGTTATGTTTCAAGCCATCAACAAGTAAGACATCCTTAATAAAAGTAGTACCATTAATACCAATAGAACCAATGCCAATTACCTTACCCTTTGCATTGTTTCCAAAGGTAACTTTACCTCCATCAATACTTTTGATTTCATTGAAGTGTTCTTTGTCTCCTGTCATATGCCTTGAGCATCCACTGTCTACTAGCCAAGCATTTTTGTTTATTGTGGACTTGAGGCATACCTATAGAATCACAATTCAAGTATGATTTTTAGGTACCCAAATGAGTTTGGGTCCTTCGAGGTTAGCACATGAAGGTTCCCAATGAGCCTTTCTTATCCAGCAATGTTTATTTATGTGACCAATTTTCATACAATAATTACATTATTTCGGTCTAAACTTGCTTTTTGGTCTTACAATGTATTTTAATGCCATTATTCTATTAAACTGATTTTGAGAATAGTGGCATGCACAATCATGATTAATTTGCATTTTTCTAGATGCATGCTTCTTATACATAAAGGCATGATTATTCTTTTTCTGTATAAAAGCTTTAACATGCTTATTTCTTGGTGTTGTTCTAACAGGTGTGGAGATGTGAGATTCTTTAGATTTTACAAATATAGTTTTGTGAGAAGATGATGATGTGTCATTAAATCCTAGACCATGTCTAATTAAGGGTGATCTTTGAGACACAATGAGAGTATCTAAGCTCTCTTTACCTTTATGAAATTTAGAAATGGAATTTCGAAGTTCCTCAACTTTATTTTTCAAAGTATTATTTTCTATTAACAATGAAGTTGTTGAGGGTCTTGATGAGTATTCATCTAATGACTTTTGAAGAGATTCATTAGATGATTTAAGCTTTATGTTTTCCTTTTCTAAAACATCTATCTTATTTTTTAAATTAGAGATATTATTTCTATATGTAGTAAATTTAGTTCTATATTTCTCTAATTCTATATTTAATTCTTCTATTAGGCTTTGCTCATCATCATTATCACTATCATCATCATTATCACTGCTATCATTATTAAAGGAGTATGAGTGTAGTGATCTTACCTTATTCAAGACGTGATCATCAATAGCCATGAAGCATAGGTTGACCTATTTACTTTCATTATCATCTTTTTCACTTGAAGAGCTTTCGTCATCCCATGTGGCTTTGTGACCTTTCTCCCCATTGTCTCTTTGGTATTTGCTCTTATGCTTCTTGAGCCTTGGACATTCTGGTTTGATATGTCCTTTCTTTCCACATTCATAGCATTTTACCTCTTCCTTACTTTTATGTGTGTCATTAGAAGTTTGTTTGAGGTTTCTTTGCCTAAATTTTCTGGAATTTCTCATTTTCTTCTTAATGATTCTTTTTAATCTCCTTGAAAGCATAGTGATGTCCTCATTTTCATCATCACTCATTTCTTCATCATCTTCACTTTCTTCTTGAGATTTTGAAGTAGAGGCTTTGAATGCTAAAGGCTTTCTTTTCTCTGGCTCTGCTTCAAGCTCTCTATCTCTCTTCACTGCCATCTCATGTGATAGAAGTTTGCCAATCAGCACATCAGTATTCCTGATGCACATATCTTCATTTGCTTCTTCTATGCCAGCAACTCTTGAACCATAGTCTTTAAGAGGAAGACTCCTCCGGATTTTATTGTTTACATCTTCCAAACTCATATGCTTCCCAAGTTTCCTCATTCCATTTATAATGGCTAGAAGACGGTTGGTCATATCAGTGGTTGACTCATTGGATTTCATCTTGAAGAGCTCATCTTCTGAAGATAGATGTTGAATCTTCTTGGATTTGACTTGCTTAGTTCCCTCATGATAGTTCTCCAATGTCTTCCACATGCTGTATGCTGTTAAGCAGTGTTATATTCTCCCACATGTTGTATGCTGTTAAGCAGTGTTGCTTTTTAAGCTTTGATGTTAGACAAAGCTCTGATACCAATTGTTGCCCAGATATAAAGCCAAGAAGGGGGGTTGAATTGGAGTTTTAAAAAAAATTAAACTTTAAGGTGCAGAAATAAACAATTAATTTTAGGAGGGATAGAAAAAATTTGACACAAAGATTTATAGAGGTTCGGGTGTTAAAAAACCTTACTCCTCTCCCCAATCGCAATTGGGAGTTTCACTAACACACTAAGTGTTACAATGGAGTTTTACAAGCTCACTCCCAACTATGGTGTTTCTCACAATGTCTCACACCAAACCTAGAAATCCCTTATGTTTTAATGGCTCACACAATAACCAATTCCTTGTGTTTTACAGGCTCACACAAACAACCTTCACTTTGTGTTTTACAGGCTCACACAAACAACCTTCACTTCGTGTTTTACAGGCTCACACAAACAACCTTTTAATTTGTGTTTTGGAGGCTCACACAACTAACCCTTACAAGTGTTCTACTCTTAAACCTAAAATACCTACATCTTACTTGAGTAAAGATTACAGAGAAAACCACTTACAAATCTTAATTGCTGAATAAATGAAGAGCAAAAAGATTTTTACAGAGAATAGATTTTGTTCTCAAAGTATGAAAGTACAAATAGCTTGTAATAAGAATTAAATTTGAAGTATATGATATTTTATTGTTATTCTCATCATTCTTTCTTTCTTAATGCATAAATGACTTCCATTTATAGTTCTATGGCTGAATATAGCCGTTGGGGTGCATTAAATATGAAACTAGCCATTGTACCAATAAAAAAATCGCGTCTGACATTTTTCTCTTTCATTGTTCATGGGCATGACTTTGTTTGTCACAGGGGTGACATTTCTTACAAAGTCGTGACTGAAGTGGTGACTTTGGTCGTGAAGCTCTTTGGAATGTTTTGACATACAGAGTCACGGGCGTGACATACTCATTCACGGGCGTGACAAACTTCCCAACCGTGATCCAAGTGGTGACTTTGGTCGTGTAGCTCTCTGGATGAAAATGCATGAATCTTCACGGGGGTGATACATTCATTCACGGGGGTGAATGAAATACCCACTTCATGGTTTGTTCTTCCTTCATGGTTGTGAACTTCAAATGTTGGTTTTGGTAACAGTTAGCTTCTTTCACGGGAGTGACTCATAGAGTCACGGCAGTGAACATGCTACTTCTTGAATTTTGTCTCTCAAGGATTATTCTTTCAATCTCCATTCTTGCTATTTTAATCCATATCCTGTATAATAGACTTAGAAAACAAATATGTTAAATACAATATTGCTATTTTATTTGTTATCATCAAAATGACAGAAATACCCCTCAAGGTTTAACAAGATGAAAAGTCAAAAATGGAGAAAATGGAAACTAATGAATAGTAATTGGCCATAATTGGCCTAATTATGGCCAAAAATAGCCGTTGGCCAATGGATGAGAAGGCAGCAGGCGCGCGCCCAGCTGGCCTAGCCTGTACGGGCCCTTGACACTCCTGAACGATTTTTTCGTGCGATCTCATCTTGATCCATCCTAAAATAATTCTCTGATATTTTGGATCCTATCCAAGACCATTTTACTCATTCTCCATATCTTCAATGCGTGTGGCCCATTAGGTTCCCGGTTATGTTGGTAACTTAAATTTACAATTAATTTAAACAGGTCATGAGCGGTATCTAGCAACACATCATGACCTCCAATTGACTGGAAAGTCAGTAGTTTGACTATGAACCTTTCCATAGACAATTTTTGTGTAATTATTCCTTTCACCATTCTATACCCCACTTGGTTTAGAGTATGGACATATGTCAACTCCCACTAGACTGACTACATCACGTCTAGTCCAAGTAATGTTAGTTCTTGTCATTCAGGCTCATTACTCTATTAGATATGTCATTGAAGACTATATTTATGACATTTCCACTCCGGCCAGAGATTCCTGAGTAATGGCCACGACAAGAGGCCATGGGTATACACTCCGTCTATCAAGAGTGGTGAATCCTTTGTTGGTTACCCAATTACTTTCGAATACCTCAAGCTGTATCCAATCACCACACTATGAGCTACCTCTCTGAGGCAACAAGGAAGAGTGTCAAAATATAGAATCAATATTCAAGATATCCTTGAGTACCGCAAGTCTAAGGATACTTGCACCATTGCTATGATGAGACTATCATTGACATTTGAATAGATTATCCATATAATTGTCTCATAGTTGGTCATCCAATGTACTTAACTACACTTAGCAAGCATCCATATGTAGACTCTAAACATCTCATGTTTATAGATTATGAGATCTACTACTCGATCCAATCAAGGAGTGTAACATGTGCTAGTTTGTCTGGATTAATAATGTCCCATCTCATTAATCCTATGACTAGGGATAATTTTAATACTAACATAATTACACATGATAAAAATCTCAATATCATGATCTCATCATGATTTCCTTCATGTTATGTTATGTATCAAGGACTTCATTAATCGATTTAAGATCACTTATCAATTCATATATCAAATGAACATCAAATTAATGAAAAAGCCTTTTATTAATCAAATAAATTTGTACAATAAGTGCTAAAAGTGATTGCCTTTAGAGCACTCCTCTAAGAGAACCAACTCTTAACTTTGTGTCTGACAAGTTTCTTTGTCCTCATTCATGGGCGTGATTATATGCATCACGGTCGTGAATGTTCTTCAAGGCTGTGGTCTATGTGGTGACTCTGGCCGTGAAGCTCTCTGGAAAAATTTGAGTTGTTTGCTCACGGGCGTGATTGATATTTTCACGGGCGTGAATATTATGCTGTGGTCCAAGTGGTGACTCTGGCCATAAAGCTTTCTAGAAGAATTGTCATGTTTTATCACGGGCATGAATACTATTTCACAGGCGTGACTGTATGATCATTCATGGTTGGTATGATCCTTTATAGCCATGAACTTTGAATGGTGGAGAGTTGGTGTTTACCTATATTCACGGGCGTGACTTTGCTATTTCTTTGATTTTAATCTTCATAAGTTCTCTTTCAATCTTGCTTAATGTTCTAATCAATATATATCCTGCTTAACACACTTTAGAACAAAAATATTGTTAAATACATTATTGTTATTTTATTTGTTAACATCAAAATGACATAAATACCCCTCAAGGTTCAACAATCTTCCCCTTTTTGATGGTGACAAATAATCTAGCAATATATGTTTTTGAGAAGTCTCCCCCTCAAAAGGTGCTTAAGATAAGATAATGGAGTGCAAGATTTGAAAGATGTATAGCAAAGTTATTTGCTAACTAGTTAGGTATATGCAAAGTATATCATAAGTATATCTCATCATTTAACACATACATAACAAGTATATTCAAGGTATGTGTGACATATATGTGAAGTATATCTTTTATGTTAATCTTGCAAAGTATGTCAAGTTGATGTGAGGTATATGTTATGCATATTATTAGTTAAAAAAATTTTACATATTCCACACATTGCATAATAACATATATCTACTAACCAAACAATTGCATATACTGTTAGGTTCTCCCCTTTTGTCATCAACAAAACAAAACCAAAAAATGAATTGATAATAAGATAATTGTATTAAAAAGAAGGAGATAATTGTACTAAAAAAGAGGAGAAGGATTACTAAGATTCAAAAGTATAAAATAAAGTCCTATAACATTAAAAATAAATCTACTATATGAAACCTAAGACTCTACTTAGGCTTCAAGCATGACAGATCATCCTTAAGGCGTCCTACCTTCACCTTGTGGCTGTCCATATGAGACTCCATTAAGTCTTTGAGATTTTCCAACCTCTCATCAATGGAAGCCTGCATTTTGTCAAGGCGATGTGCTAAAATATCAGTAACCTATTGCGCCAAGCTGGGTTTCGTAGAGGCTGATGGCTGACCAACATCTTCTGCTACTGCCAGTGTCAACGTCTCATCATTGGCTCGCTCCCTTTGCTGGATAGACTGGAGACTAGTTTTGAAGGCATCAGAATCATTATCTTCCTAATCTATTTCACCAATTTGGAGTGGTAAAACTATAGTAGACATTATCTTCATGAATAATGCAGACAGTTGCTCCCATCTTGATAAAGGACTCGACATCGATTCGATCTTGTGGATGAGCTGGAATAAGACTGTAAATGTGCTCATCAAGATTCAAATACCCTACCTCGATGGCAAGGTGGGTTATATATCCACCAATCAAAATATCTCTCGATGGCTTCGTTGTAATAGAAAGGATATGATTTGCAAACCATCGAGACAAAGCTACAGTTAATCCTCTTCATGCCATTTCCAATAAGAAGAGCTCTGATTTTCTAATTGCCCCGTTATTGTCTCCTCTTGCAAAAATACTATAGGTTAGAAACCTATGTAAATTCTTATGCACAAGAGAGTGGAGGTGGGTGCTCTTTTTCTTCTTCACATCCTAGCTACACTCAACACCGAAATGTGTCCAAGCTGAAGGAGTATAAAATTTGACTTCCCTCTCATTGAAAATGCCATCGGAGGGAAGCTTGAAAATAGTTCCAAACTCCGCTGCTGTGACAGTGTTCGAATGCTTACAGAGCTAGAATTTGACAGTACAAGTGGGAGAGACATGCAATGTGCTAAGAAACTCGAGAGTTGGTTCCTTTAGCGTTTGCCGATGAATGTCCATGAATTCTTTAAGATGACAAGCTTGCAACTATTCAATCATACTTGTCACAAGACCAAAAGTATCGACAGAACTCCACTCAAAAGATCGAGACAAGAGTAGGGGTCTTTTCTTGAGAACGGTGAAGATAATTCGTACAGCGTCTTAGAGCATGTGATTTCTTCCCTATGCCTTTGGAAGAACCAGGTTCCATTTTGATAAAGCTTTAATGAAGAATTGTAGAAGAAATTTTCGAAATAAAATGAAAAACTCTTGAGAGAAGTTGTGATTTTTCAAAGAGATGTTTGAAAGGGTTTTATAGATGGAAATGAATATGAGAAGGCCAAAATTTGTGAGAAATATTGAATGAGGGTGATAAATGAGAGAATTTGTAGAGTTGGAAATGAAAAAACGGCAGAAATTTTATTTTGTATTCAATAGATTCAGAACCATGAATACTCAATCACAGGAGTGAATAATCTTGGTCACGGTTTGTTGAAGAGGTGCTCTAGCTGTGAAAAAAGGAGATGAATCGTGTCAAGGTCATGACATTAAATTATCACAGGCATGACCTAGGATTTGCATAGGTGTGACAAAAATAGTCCTAGTCATGAAAGATTAGGCTTCACTATCTCTAACCGTGAGGCAAGGAGTCAAACAAAGCGTGAATAGTTCTGGAGTTATTTGCTGTCAATATTCACGATCGTGACATGATGTCATGGGCATGAATCAGGCTTTTCCGGGAGTGACAGATTTTATCACGTGCATGAAACTTAGTTTTCACTGCTTCTTCTCATGGAGCATGTCGTGAATTAAAGTGTGAAAGCTACTGGAACTATTTGCTATTTACTTCACGACCATGAATATATGTCACGGGCGTGAATCACTTCAAATCTTAAAAAATAAAATTAAGTCTAAAATAAGACTAGAGGATTTCTAAAGAAGTTTTTATGCCTTAATCATATATTTTCATCATGTCAACCACTTCATATTATAAAATTAGTTAAGTAAAGAGCATCATATGAAGGAAATAATATTCAAGGTTAATGATTCATCATACAATTGGCAAGAAAATAATTAAGACAAAGTTGATCCATCAATCATACGAAGTTCTCTTCTTATGAAACAAAAAATTTCCTCATTAAGAGGTTTGGTAAGAATGTCTGCCAATTGATTGTTTCTATCAATGAATTCCAACACAACATCTCCATTTTGAACATGATCCCTAAGAAAGTGATGTCGAATGTCAATATGTTTACATCTAGAGTTTTGAATGGAATTATTAGATAGGTTGATGACACTTGTGTTGTCACATTTGATGGGTACATGGTCCAAACTATGACCATAATCCTTTAGTTGTTGTCTTATTCATAGGATTTGAATGCAACAACATCCTACTGCTACATATTCTGCTCAGCGGTAGATAAGGCAATTGAAACGTGTTTCTTACTAAATTAAAAAACTAGGCATTTACCAATAAAGTGACAAGTACCTGAAATACTCTTTTTATCCAAAAGGCTACCGGCATAATCCGCATCCGAAAATCCTATGATATTAAAAGATGAATTTCTAGGATGCCATAAGTCTAGATGCATTGTGCCATGTAAATATTTCAAAATTCTTTTTACAGCATTCAAATGTGATTCCTTAGGACAAGATTGAAATCTAGCATATAAGCATACATTATATATTATATCGGGCTTAGAGGTAGTAAGATATAAAAGTGATCTCATCATACCTGTATAGAGCTTTTCATTAATGCTCTTGCCCTTCTCATCTTTCTCATAAAATCCTATTAACAAGTGTGAACAACTTCAAAACTATGTTGTTTTGAAACACATCTCTTTCACGAGCGTAAACAAACACTCACAGGTGCGAAAGCAACTTTTTAGCTATTTTTAACCAATTAATCTATCTAACTCACTCACAACAATCAATCTAATTTGTAGACCCTAAAAATTGGGCATTACAACCACCACTATCATAACCGAAGCACTAATTTGATAAGTTAAGGAAGTATGAAGCAATAAATTTTCTGGGCAAGATAGATGATGACCTAGCAACTGCTGAGTTATGGCTTAAGCAAATTGAGAGGGTTTTTGAATAGCTTTAGTGCATTGAGGAATATAAAGTTCAATATGCAGTCTCTCTACTTTAGGAGCATGCAAATGACTGGTGGAGAGCAGTTCTATGGAACCCACAAATCCACCACACCACCGAACTAGAGATTCTTTTTTTATCAAGTTTAACACAAAATTTATCCCCTAGATCTACAAGGATAGCAAAAAAAGTCTCTTAATTTGAAGCAAATAGGGATGTTGGTCATAAAATATAAAGAGTTCACTAGACTGAGTTAGTATGCAGATGAAATCATGAGTGATGAGGTAGATAAATGCATAAGATTTTAGGATGATTTTAATGACAAAATCATATTCTAAGTTGCCTCTCATAAGAACGAAGAGATTTGTAGGTTGGTTTTTGTCACCCTTAATATGAAGAGGGTGAAGAGAGAGAGGGGAAGGAGAGTAGCCCCAAAGAGATTTCAAAAGACCACCACCCAGATTTTTTCAGACATCTAGTAAGAGGGTTTGCTCTAGTTTAGGGCCTTTTGATAGTAGCGGTCTGAGTCAAGTTAGGCCGAGTTAGTGTCCACCAGACGAGGACTGTCTTTTCTACCACAACCAACACATAGACATAATTGATAAGAGGAGTTGTTGCACCTACCCAGTGTGCTTAATATGGCTGAGAGAACATAGGTGAGTGTCATTTGGAAACTAGAGCCTGTTTCAAATAATAGGCCAAATACCATGAGGGACTGCCCATTATTGACTTATGTGACTCTGACTCAAAGGTCAATTACAATGTAGAACATGTGTCAGAGAAGGCAGAGTAGGGCCTAGCCAAACAATTTCAAAGGCAATAAATAGATTAGGGGCCAACAGAGCTCCAGCTAGAGCCTATGCTATGAGGGTTTAAAAGGATCAGAGTGCTACTGATATGGCTGTTGGTACATTTCTACTCTTTAATCAGACTTGGTTTTATTAATAGACCTTGGTTCCACACTTTCTTACATTTGTACCAGTATAGCTAGCCATAATATCAAGACAATAAAGAATCTAGAATATGAGATCTTTGGTCACAAACCTTGTAGGACATAGTGATGCGATGAATAAGGAGTATAGAAATTTCCCAATAGTCATTAGAAAAGAGCATACAACTAACTTAATAAAACTACCATTTCATAAGTTTAGTGTGATTTGGTAATTGATTAGCTCTCACAACATGGAGCCATAGTTATATTCAATCAAATATGGTAGTTTTGAAATCTTAAGCTCAATAAGAGGCGGTAGTTAAAAAGGAGAGGTTTTCATAGCTGCATAAGATTATTTCACTGATGGAGGCAAAAAAGATTATTAGAAAGGGTTATGAACCTTACCTAGCTCACGTGATAAATACCAAAAGAGAAAGTTTGGATTTCAAGAATGCCCCGATAGTGAATGAGTATCTAAATATGTTTTTAGCGGATCTACCAGGACTACCTCGATAAAAGTGAAATAAAGTTCAATAAAGACCTCGCCTTGAGCACAGTTCCAATTTCTATTGCACCATATAGGATTGCACCACAAACTTAAAGGAATTGAAGGGAAAATTCAATAATTATTGGATAAAGATTTCATTAAGCCGAATTTGTTGCCATGTGGTGCACTAGTTATATTTGTTAAAAAAATGATGGTTCCATGAGGTTATGTATTGATTACCAACAATTGAACAAGGTAACCATCAAGAACAAGTTTGCCAAGAATATATGATAAATTTGATCATTTGAAGAGAGCTAGAGTGTTCTCAAGGATTGACTTGCCGTCAAGGTATCACTAATTAAATATTGAGGAGACAGATATGGCTAAAACCACTTTCAAGACCGGATACAACCACTATGAGTTTGTAATGCCCGATAATTTAGGCCACGGTCGTGGTTGACCGAAATGCGGCACGCCGAACAGATCGGAGTATAAATTCGGACATGAAAGAAATAAAATTAAAATAATAATAAGATGTGAGAAAAATATTTTGGATATTATTAATTGAGAATTTTGAAATTAAAATTTGGAAAAAAATAATTTTTTGCTGAACGAAATTAGAAACTACAGTGTTTTTGGCACATATTTTAAGAAGGCATAAAAATAGAATATTCTTTATCTAAGGAAAGGAATATTCTTTTTATTAAAATAAAGTTAGAGTGATTTAAATTAATGGACCAATAGGAAGCAAGATTAATAATTAATCCTAACCACCCACCTAATCCAACTATAAAAAGTCAAATTTCCACTTTTTTTTACCATTCTTCTTCTTCCTCACCTTAATCACACCCATTTCTCTCCTTTTTTCTCTCTTTGGCCGTGACTCTCGTCCTCCCTTAATGTTCTTCGTTTTGTTTTTAAATTAAAGCTAAGATTAGATGAAAAAGAAGGGGATTAAGGCAAAATCATCAAGGAAGTGAAGCAAAGTGAGCTAAACCAAGGAAGAGGAAGGAAGAAAAGAAGAGAAAAAGAGAAAGAAGACTTGGGTCATTTTAAATATCATCAAAAGTGAGTTTAGATTTTCCATCTTCTCACTTTTCTTCTTCTCTTTTCTTTGATTTTGGGGTTAGTTGCCATTAAAGTTAGTAATTTAGGGTTATTAATATGTTAATGGTGATTAAGGGTGGATTAGGGTGATTAGTGTTTGATTAGTGTAAAATTTATTGTTAGGTCAAGGAAATGAACAAAATTTGAACCAAAATAAAAAAGGAAGTAAGGGCAAAGAGAAAGCTAGCTAGGAAGAAGATAAAAGTGAAGAGAAGTGAAATTTTTGAGGTATGTACATTTAGCAAAAATTCAATGTATACAAACGTTAATTTTAATTTTGTGATGTGTATTAAATTCTGGATATTCGATTGAGAAATTAAGTGGTGATTAAATGATGCCATGAATATGAAAATAAAAACTAGAATATGAGGTTGATGCATGAAAATGGAAATTGTATGATTTAATTGATGTGCTGGAAAATTCGTGTTATGAACAATGTCTAGTTTTTTTATCCTAACTTGCATTCTGGAAATTATTTTTGAGTAATTCTTATTGGGTTGGAAATTTAAGACACGGAGCTTCAATGTTCATTTAGACCATTAGACCTGAATATGCCTAAAAGTAGGTGGAAAATGGACTCAAACTCTGAACTATAAATCTGTCCAGAAAAACAAATTGGGCAGATTGTAGTGAGCATAGTTTAGAAGCAAATTCATAACTTTTGCTACAAAATTCTTTTTAATGTTATTCCAGTTGGAACTTAAAAGATGTGTACTGACATTTTCCTAGTTGATCACTTGTCTAAATTCCATCTAAAAATGGATGAAAAAGACAGATAAATATAAGGCAAAATTTTCATGACATTTTCATTCAGAGTTACACGACCAAAGTCACCACTTGGATCACGGCTCGGAAGTTTGTCATGCTCGTGAAGATGTATGTCATGCCCATGACCCAATGTTTCAAAACTTTCCAGAGAGCTTCACGACCAAGGTCACCACTTCAGTCACGGCTTGGGAAGAACAGTCACGCCCGTGACAAACATAGTCACGCCCGTGAATGATGAATGAGAAAAATGTCAGGCGCGATTACTTAGTTGGTACAACGGCTAGTTTCATATTAAATGCACCCTAACGGCTATAATCAGCCAATGGAGTATAAATGGAAGTCATTTATGCATTCAGTACAAGAGGATAACAAATATTTTGAATCAAAATCTAATTACAAGCTATTTGTACATTCAATACTTTGAGAACCAATATCTATTCTCTGTAAAAATCTTTTTGCTCTTCATTTATTGAGCAATAAAGATTTGTGAGTGCTTCTCTCTGTAATCATTTATTATTCAAGTGAGTTTTGGGTATTTCTGGGTTAAGAGTAGAACATTTGTAAGGGTTATTTGTCTGAGCCTTTAAAACACAAAGTAAAGGTTAGTTGTGTGAGCCTTTCAAACAAAAAGTAAAGGTTAGTTGTGTGAGCCTTTAAAACACAATGTAAAGGTTGTTTGTGTGAGCCTGTAAAACACAAGATAAAAGGTTGTTTGTGTGAGCCTGAAAAACACAAGGAATTGGTTATTATGTGAGCCATTAAAACACAAGGGATTTATGGGTTAGGTGTGAACCATTGTGAGAAACACCATAGTTGGGAGTGAGCTTGTAAAACTCCATTGTAATACTTAGTGTGTTAGTGAAACTCCCAATTGCGATTGGGGAGAGGAATAGGGTTTGTTAACACCCGATCCTCTATAAAAATCCTTGTGTCAAATTTCTCTATCCCTCCTTAAATTAATTTTTATTTCCGCACTTTAAAGTTTAATTTTTGAAACTCCAATTCAAACCCCCCTCTTGGCTTAATATCTAGGCAACAATTGGTATCAAAGTTTAGTCTAGCATCGAAGCCTAAAAAGCAATAGTAAAGATCAAGACATAGCCAGTGAAGGATTCCAAAGTCTCAAACATTACTTTGATGGAGCAAATTATGCCCATTGGAAGTTTCGGATGGAGACATATCTGGATAGTGAAGGAATTGAAGTCTGGGATAGTGTATGAAAAGAATGGAAACCACCAACCAGAAGAGGAGCTAATGGTGAAGAATAAATCCGATCAAGAGATGAGTGGACATAGCCTCAAAGAAGAGCAAATTTCAAAAACAAGAAGGCAATGACAATCCTATCAAGCTCAATATCTATTGAAGAATGTGGAAGAATACAACACTGCCTAACAGCATACAGCATGTGGAAGACATTGGAAAACTATCATGAAGGAACTAAGCAAGTCAAATTCAAGAAGATTCAACTTCTTACATTAGAATATGAACTCTTCAAGATAAAATCCAATGAGTCAATCACTGACATGACCAACTGCCTTTTAGCAATTATAAATGGAATGAGGAAACTCTAGAAGCATATGAGTCTAGAAGATGTAAACAACAAAATCCTGAGAAGTCTTCCTCTTAAAGACTATGGCTCAAGAGTTGCTGGCATAGAAGAAGCAAGTGAAGACATGGGTATCATGAATACTGATGTGCTGATTGGAAAACTTCTCACACATGAAATGGCAGTGAAAAGAGATAGAGAGCTTGAAGCAGAGCTAGAGAAAAGAAATCCCTTAGCACTCAAAGCCTCTACTTCAAAATCTCAATAAGAAAGTGAAGATGATAAAGAAATAAGTGATGATGAAAATGAGGACATTACTATGCTTTCAAGAAGATTAAAAAGAATCATTGAGAAGAAAATGAGCAACTCAAGAAAATTCAGGCAAAAAAACCTCAATCAAACTTCTAATGATGCACAAAGAAGTAAGGAAGAGGTAAAGTGTTATGAGTGTGGAAAGAAAGGACATATCAAACCAGAATGTCCAAGGCTCAAGAAGCATAAGAGCAAATACCAAAGAGACAATGGGGAGAAAGGTCACAAAGCCACATGGGATGACGAAAGCTCTTCAAGTGAAAAAGATGATAATGAAAGCGAAGAGGTCAACCTATGCTTCATGGCTATTGAAGATCATGTCTTGAATAAGGTAAGATCACTACACTCATACTCTTTGAATAATGACAGTAGTGATAATGATGATGATAGTGATGATGATGATGAGCAAAGCCTAATAGAAGAATTAAATCTAGAATTAGAGAAATATAGAAGTAAATTTAGTACTTATAGAAATAACACCTCTAATTTAAAAAATAAGATAGATGATTTAGAAAAGGAAAACATAAAGCTTAAATCATCTAATGAATTTCTCCAAAAGTCATTAGATGAATACTCATCAAGACCCTCAATTGCTTCCTTGCTAAAAGAAAATAATACTTTGAAAAATGAAGTTGAGGAACTTAGGAATTCTATTTCTAAATTTCACAAAGGTAAAGAGAGCTTAGATACTCTCATTGTGTCTCAAAGATCACCCCTAATTAGACATGGTCTAGGATTTAAGGACACATCATCATCATCTCACAAAACCATCTTTGTTAAGTCAAATGAACCTCACATCTTCGCACTTGTTAGAACAGCACCAAGAAATAAGCATATTAAACCTTCTATACATAAAAAGAATAATCATGCCTTTATATATAGAGAGCATGCATCTAGAAAACCATCAATTAATCATGACTGTGCATGTCATCATTCTCAAAATAAGTTTGATAGAAATATGGTATTCAAAAATCTTATCAGACCAAAAAGCAAGTTTAGACCAAAACAATGTAATTATTGTATGAAAATGGGCCACATAAATAAACATTGTTGGATAAGGAAGGCTCATTGGGAACCTTCATGTGCTAACCCCCAAGGACCCAAACTCATTTGGGTACCTAAAAATCATTCTTAAATTGTGATTCTATAGGTATGCCTCAAGCCCATAATAAACAAAAATGCTTGGCTAGTAGACAGTGGATGCTCAAGGCATATGACAGGAACTAAAGAACTTTTCAATAAAATCAAAAGTATTGATGGAGGTAAAGTTACCTTTGAAAACAATGTTAAGGGTAAGGTAATTGGCATTGGTTCTATCGGTATCAATGGTACTTCTTTTATTAAAGATGTCTTACTTGTTGATGGCTTGAAACATAACTTGTTAAGTGTAAGTCAATTATGTGATAAAGGAAACAAAGTAACCTTTACTTCCAGCAAATGTCTTGTAACCTCTATTGATGGTCAAGAGATATTTAAAGGAAATAGAGATGTCAACACATACATAATAGATTTACATGAATTATCTAACCATTCCTCTAAGTGTCTTGTGACTATTAGTGATGAATCTTAGTTGTGGCATAGAAGGCTTGGTCATGCTAACATGGACTATATACAAAGCCTCAGAACGGAGAACTAGTATAAGGACAGCCAAGAGTCAAGTTTGAAAAAGACAAGACATGTGAACCTTGCCAAAGAGGGAAGCAACAAAAGTCATCTTTCTAAGCCAAAAACATAGTAAGTACCTCAAAACCTCTTCAACTCCTGCATTTAGACTTATTCAGACCTACTAGGATTGCTAGCTTAGGAGGAAAACATTATGCATTTGTCATCGTAGATGGTTACTCTAGATTTACTTGGGTAATTTTCTTAGCTCAAAAGAGTGATGCTTTTGAAAATTTCCAAAACTTTGCTAAAAGGGATCAAAATGAAAAAGAGTACTGTATTTCAAAGATAAGAAGTGATCATGGCAAAGAATTTGAAAATGAAAACTTTGAAAGCTTTTGTTTTGAACAAGGCATTGCACAAAATTTCTCATCCCCTAGGACACCTCTACAAAATGGGGTAGTTGAAAGGAAAAATCGAACTTTAATTGAAATGGCTAGAACAATGCTCAATGAATATGATTTACCAACTTACTTTTGGGCAGAAGCCACAAACACTGCATATTATATTTCAAATCGATTTTTCAAAAGACCTCTTTTAAATAAAACCTCATTTGAGCTATGGAATGGAAGAAAGCCTTTGATATCGTACTTTAGAGTATTTGGATGCAAGTGCTTCATATTGAATACCATGGACAATCTTGGAAATTTTGCCTCTAAATCTGATGAAGGTATCTTTTTAGGATACTTTACAACCAGCAAAGCATATAGAGTATTTCACACAATATCATTAACTGTTGAAGAATCCATGAATGTTGTCTTTAATGAATCTAGTAGACTTGATCTTGTGAAAGGTAGTGTTCTTGATGATGTTGTAGGTAATATGGAAAGACTTGATCTTGAAAATGGAAAAAAAGAAAATGATCAAGAAGATTCACATCAAAATGATTCTCTACCTCAAACTCAAGAAGAAAACGAACAAGAACTCCCAAAAGAATGGAGAATGATGAAAGATCATCCAAAAGAGCAAGTCATTGGTGATCTCTCAAGGGGAGCAAGTACTAGATCTTATTTCAAACATTTAGTCACTAACATTGCTTTTATTTCACAAATCGAGCCTAAAAATATTGATGAGGCTCTTAATGATGAAAGTTGGGTAATTGCCATGCAAGAGGAACTCAACCAATTTGAGAGAAGTAAGGTATGAACCTTATTACCTAGACCCAAGGATCATCAAATTATAGGTAGCAAATGGGTATTTAGAAACAAACTAGATGAACAAGGTTCAATAATTAGGAATAAGGCTAGATTAGTTGCAAAAGGATATAATCAGGAAGAAGGTATAGATTATGATGAAACCTATGCATCTGTAGCTAGATTAGAAGCCATAAGAATACTTTTAGCATATGCATGTCACATGAATTTCAAACTCTTTCAAATGGATGTGAAAAGTGCATTTCTAAATGGTTATATAGAAGAAGAAGTATATGTAGAACAACCACCAGGCTTTGAAAGCTATGATTTGCCAAATCATGTCTTCAAACTTTCCAAAGCTCTATATGGTTAGAAACAAGCCCCAAGAGCTTGGTATGAAAGGCTAAGTTCTTTTCTATTAGAAAATAGCTTTACAAAGGGAAATGTTGACACCACATTATTCATTAAAAAGCATAAGCATAATATACTAATTGTTCAAATTTATGTTAATGATATAATATTTGGTTCTACTAATGAGTTGCCTTGTCAAGAATTTGCCAAGTGTGTGACTAGGGAATTTGAAATGAGCATGATGGGAGAGCTTAAGTATTTCCTTGGTCTACAAATGAAGCAAAGCAATGAGGGCATATTCATCAACCAATCCAAATATGCCAAAGATTTAATTATGAAATTTGGTATGGATGCAAGAATGCCAAGACTCCCATGAGCACATCAACAAAATTGGACAAGGATGAAAAGGGTAAGAGCATTAATGAAAAGCTTTCTAGAGGTATGATTGGATCACTTTTATATCTTATTGCTTCTAGATCCGATATAATGTATAGTGTTTTCTTGTGTGCACGATTTCAATCATGTCCTAAAGAATCTCATTTCAATGTAGTAAAAAAGGATTCTAATATATTTACATGGATCATTGCTTCTAGGGGTATGGTATCCTAGAAATTCATCCTTCTATATTATAGGATATTCGAATGCAGATTATACTGGTAGTCTTTTAGATAGGAAAAGTACTTCAGGTACTTGTCACTTTATTGGAGAATGCTTAGTTTCTTGGTTTAGCAAGAAACAAGTTTCAGTTGCTCTTTCAACTGCTGACGCAAAATATGTAGCAGTTGGATGTTGTTGTACTCAAATTCTTTGGATGAAACAACAACTTAAGGACTATGGTCATGATATGAACCATATACCTATTAAATGTGACAATACAAGTGCTTTCAAAGAATCCCATTCAACACTCAAGAAGTAAGCATATTGACATTAGACACCACTTTATTAGAAATCATGTTCAATATGGAGATGTTGCATTAGAATTTATAAACACAGAAAATCAATTGGCAGATATTTTTACTAAATCTCTAAATGAGGAAAGATTTAATTTCATTAGAAGAGAACTTGGTATGATTGATGGATTAACCTTATGATTGCTAAATTATGAAATCTTAAGTGATAATCTCTATTTTGTATCATATCACTAGATATAAGGTAGTAAATTTGATGAAACATTTATGGTATAATGGATAGAATATTCGTTGAAAAGATTTAGTCTTGTTGTAGGACTTAATTTTATATGATGAAAATTTTAGGGAAGTCACGCCCGTGACATATGTTCACGCCCGTGACTTAAATAGCCAAAAGAGGCAGTGTTGTTCACGACTTGTTTCACGACATTGGTCACGACTTTAAGTAGTGAAGCTTATATTCATGGCTTCATTCACTCCCGTGAAAAATCCCGATTCACGACCGTGATGCATTTTCACGCCCGTGAACATTTTCACCACAAAACACATAGAGGCATTAATGCTTTGAGTCACGCTTTGCTTCACGGGCATGAGTAGTGAACTTCAACCTTTCACACCCATGACTCATGTTTCACCCCCGTGACAGTTCATCATTCACGCCCGTGATATTCAATGGTCACGATCGTGAACATATTCACACCTTTATTCAGGGGTAGAACACTCCTTCAACAAACCGTGAACACGACCATTCACCCCCGTGAACACACATTTCACGCCCATGAATGTATCGGGCATATAAGAGAATAGCTGATTATTTTTCACATTTCAACCTTTTAACTCCTAGAAACCGCTCTTAGTTACACGCATTCAATGAGATATTGAAGATTCCAGCCCCCAAGTCACAAAAGTTTCCTATAAATACCATCAAAAGTTCAATTCTTCATCAAAAATCATACATCCTTAGGGTTTCCTTAAAATTGTTCTGTCAAAAATTTTCCCAAATTTCACAAAGTTCACCTCTTCAATTCAAATGGAGACCACCTCATTAAAAGGAAAAAGAAAGAAGTCTCATGCTCCCAGGAGGTATGCAGATTACCTCATGAACAGAATTCCGAAGCAATGCCATCCCCGGTACACCACATTGAAGAAAAGGCCTCTTTTTTAATCGAGGTCCTTTGAATGGAAAATTGTCCGAACTCTCGGGTTAGAAATGGCTATGACAGAGCAACTCCAAGCCTGTCACTTGAAAGAATTTGTGGACATTCACCAGCCCACATTGAAAAAGCCAACACTGGAATTCCTTAGCACTTTGCAAGTGTCTCCTACTGGATTGGTGAAATTCCAACTTTGCAACAATCCAAACACCCTCAATGCCACTGAATTCGGGGAATTATTCAACTTACCATCGGATGGTATCCTCAATGACAGGGAAGTAGAATTCTTTGCCATTCGAGCTTAGACCCATTTTGGCACAGATTGCAACTGGGATGTCAAGAAGACCAAGAGCACTCATCTCAGGTCCCCAGTGCACAAATACTTGCATAGGTTCCTAACCTATAGCATATTTGCTTGGGGAGATAGCAATAGGAACATTCGAAAATCGGAGCTCTTCCTATTTGAGATGGCAATAAGAGGTCTCACGGTGGTACTTTCTAGATGGTTTGCAAACCATCTTCTCTCCATCGCCACCAAACCCACAGGAGATATACTCATTGGTGGCTATGTCATCCATATAGCCTTGAAGCTTGGCTATTTGAAGCTGGATGAGTATCATTTCAATCTCATCCCTAGGCATCCTTATGATCAATTGGATGTCGAGTTCTTTATCAAAATGGGAGTGGCTGTCAGAATTGTTCATGAGAACAATATTTTCTACCGCTTCACAGATACTGCTAGGGAGATAATTTGGGAAGACAATGATACAAAGGACTTCAAATCATGCCTCCAATGGATCCAGCAGAAAAAAAGGGCTCGGGTTGAGGAAGCACCTCTAGTGACTGAGCAGGATATCGGTCAATCCTCGGCTTCCACACCAAATCTGGCGAAGCAAGTGGTTGACCTCTTAGCACCACGATTTGAGCAGCTGCAGGCTTCGATGGACGAGAGGTTGGAAAACATCAAAGACTTCATGGAGTCGCGGATGGACAGCCTTGAGGCAGAGGTTGCTAGACTTTGAGATAGGATGTCTGGCTAGGTGTTAGGCTAGATGGTAGCCTAAATTTGCATATTTGCTTGTTTATTTTCTTTGATTGTTTTGTTGCTTTTTGTTTGTTGTATTTGCTTTTTGACTTTTATTACCTTTGGTGTGTAATTTTTTTTAACAATCAAATATATTTGCTTTGTTTATCTTTTGGTATCTTTATATTCTTTTTGTTGATGACAAAATGGGGAGAACCTAGCAATATATTAAGATAAATGAATTTTGAATCAAAAATAAGAACCTACAAATACATTGACATTCAGTTAGGTTGGGAGAAATTAGAAATACTCAAAATTTGATTCAAAATTAATATGCAAGTATGAAATTGAGCTTTATACACATTAGATATATCTTAAGTATACTTTGCATATACCTTAATGCAAGTTATATAAATGAATATGCCATCTTATACTCTAAAAATACCTTACATATACTTCATGCCTTCAAAATAATTTTGGTATATATTGGATATACTTTGCATATAACTTGCATATACTTAAAATCTAGAAAGTTTATTTCAATGCTACATCTTTCTTTACAATTCTTGTATTTCATCAATTTTTTATCCTAAGTATCTTTTAAGAGGGATACTTCTCAAAAGCACATATTGCTAGATTATTTGTCACCATCAAAAAGGGGGAGATTGTTAAACATTGAGGGGTATTTCTGTCATTTTGATGATAACAAATAAAATAGCAATATTTTATTTACCATACTTGTTTTCTAAGTCTATTAAATAGGGTATGGAATAAAATATCAAGAATGGAGATTGGAAGAATAATCCTTGAAAGACAAAATTAAGGAAGTAGCATGTTCACGCCCGTGATCCTATGTGTCACGCCCGTGAAAGAGCTAACCGTCACCAAAATCAACATTTCAAGTTCACGGCTATGAAGGAAGACACAAACCATGAAATGTACATTTAAGTCACACCCGTGAAAAAAATGTCATGCCTGTGAATTTTCATGACATTTTCATTCAAAGAGCTTCACGACCAAAGTCAGCACATGGATCACGGCTGGGAAGTTTGTCACACCCGTGAAGATGCATGTCACACCTGTGACCTAATGTTTCAAAACTTTCCAGAGAGCTTCACGACCAATATCTATTCTCTGTAAAAATCTTTTTGCTCTTCATTTATTGAGCAATAAAGATTTGTGAGTGCTTCTCTTTGTAATCATTTATTACTCAAGTGAGTTTTGGGTATTTCTGGGTTCAGAGTAGAACACTTGTAAGGGTTAATTGTGTGAGCCTTTGAAAAACAAAGTAAAGGTTAGTTGTGCGAGCTTTTAAAACACAAAGTAAAGTTTGTTTGTGTGAGCCTGTAAAATACAAGATAAAAGGTTGTTTGTGTGAGCCTGTAAAACACAAGGAATTGGTTATTGTGTGAGCCATTAATGTAACACCACATCTTATGAATTTGAGTATAACCTATCCCTGTATCAAGTAATCATACATAGCATACAGGAAAGGTAGAATACCCTATTAACAATAGTAGTAGATTTTTTTCATATCCTGTAATATAATTCAATGACTTTGCAAGTCTCATATCCTATATGTTAACCTTGAGGGGTATTTCCGTCATTTTGATGATAATAAATAATATAGCAATATTGTATTTAACATACTTGTTTTTGTAAGTATATTACACAGGACATGAATTAAAATAGCAAGAATGGAGAATTGGAAGAATAATCCTTGATAAACAAAAAGCAAGAAGTAGCATGTTCACTGTCGTGACTCTAGGAGTCACTCCCGTGAAGCCAACTAGTCATTACCAAGAAACCAACATTTGAAGTTCACAACCATGAAGGAAAACCAAACCGTGAAGTAAGCATTTCAGTCACCCCCGTGAAGAAAGGTGTCACCCCCGTGAAGCTTCATGCAAATTTCATTCCAGAAGGCTTCACGACCAGAGTCACCACTTGGGTCACGGCTGGGAAGATGTTCACCCCCGTGAATGAATGTGTCACCCCCGTGAAGGCTTCATTCAATTTCATCCAGAGAGCTTCACGACCAGAGACACCACTTGGTTCACGGCTGGAAAGAGTGTCATGCCCGTGACTGATTAAAGTCACGCCCGTGACTCTATATGTCAAAACATACCAGAGAGCTTCACTACCAAGGTCACCACTTCAGTCACGGCTTAGGAAGAACTGTCACCCCCGTGACAAGCATATTCACGCCCGTGAACAATGAAAGAGAAAAAATGTCAGACGCGATTTTTTAGTTGGTATAACGGCTAGTTTCTTATTTAATGCACCCCAACGGCTATATTCAGCCATGGGAGTATAAATGGAAGTCATTTATACATTAAGAAAAAAGAGAATGACAAGAAAAACAAAAGATTAGCATATACTTCTAATCACAAGCTATCTTGTACTTTTATACTTTGAGAACAAATTCATTCTCTGTAAAAATCTTATTGCTCCTCATATTTGAGCAATAAAGATTTATAAGTAGTTCTCTCTGTAATCTTTACTCAAGTGAGCATTGGGTAGTTCTGGGTTAAGAGAAGAACACTTGTAAGAGTTAGTTGTGTGAACCTCCAAAACACAAATTAAAAGGTTGTTTGTTTGAACCTGTAAAACACAAAGTATAGGTTGTTTGTGTGAGCCTGTAAAACACAAAGTGTAGGTTGTTTGTGTGAGCCTATAAAACACAAAGGAATTGGTTATTGTGTGAGCCATTAAAACACAAGGGATTTCTGGGTTAGGTGTGAGCCATTGTGAGAAACACCATAGTTGGGAGTGAGCTTGTAAAACTCCATTGTAACACTTAGTGTGTTAGTGAAACTCCCAATTGTGATTGTGGAGAGGAGTAGGGTTTGAAACTCCAATTCAACTCCCCTTCTTGGTCTAATATCTGGGCAACAATTGGTATCAGAGCTTTGTCTACCATCGAAGCCTAAAATGCGCTAGTAAAGAGTAAGATATGGCCAGTGAAGGATTCCAGAGTCTCAAACCTTACTTTGATGGAACAAATAATGCCCATAGGAAGTTCCAGATGGAGACATATCTGGATAGTGAAGGAATTGAAGTATGGGATAGTTTACGAAAAGAATGGACACCACCAACCAGAAGAGGAGCTGATGGTGAAGAGGAAATCCTATCAAGAGATGATTGGACAGGGCCCCAAAGAAGAGCAAATTTCAAAAACAAGAAGGGAATGACAATTCTATCAAGATCATCATCTATTGAAGAATGTGGGAGAATACAGCACTGCTCAACAGCATATAGTATGTGGAAGACATTGGAGAACTATCATGAGGGAACTAAGCAAGTCAGGAACTAAGCAAGTCTAATATCTGGGCAACAGCATATAGATTCAACTTCTAACCTCATAATATGAGCTCTTCAAGATGAAATCAAATGAGTCAATCACTAACATGACCAACTGTCTTCTATCCATTATAAATGGAATGAGGAAACTTGGGAAGCATCTGAGTTTGGAAGATGTAAACAATAAAATCCTCAGAAGTCTTCCTCTTAAAGACAATAGTTCAAGAGTTGCTAGCATAGAAGAAGCAAATGAAGATATGAGTATCATGAACACTGATGTGCTGATTGGCAAGTTTCTCACACATGAGATGGCAGTAAAGAGAGATAGAGAGCTTAAAGCATAGCCAGAGAAAAGAAAACCCTGAGCACTCAAAGCCTCTACTTCAAAAGAAGAAAGTGAAGATGATGAAGAGATGAGTGATGATGAAAATGAGGACATCGCTATGCTTTCAAGAAGATTAAAAAGAATCATTGAAAAAAAGATGAGCAATTCCAGAAGATTCAAGCAAAGAAACCTCAAACCAACTTCAAATGATACACACAGAAGTAAGGAAGAGGTAAAATGCTATGAATGTGGAAAGAAAGGACATATCAAACCAGAATGTCCAAGGCTCAAGAAGCATAAGAGCAAATACCAAAGAGACAATGGGGAGAAAGGTCACAAAGCCACAAGGGATGATGAAAGCACTTCAAGTGAAAAAGATGATAATGAAAGTGAAGAGGTCAACCTCTGTTTCATGGCTATTGAGGATCACGTCTCGGACAAAGTAAGATCACTACACTCATACTCTTTCAATAATGATAGTAGTGATAATGATAATAGTGATGATGATGATGATGATGAGCAAAGACTAATAGAAGAATTAAATATAGAATTAGAGAAATATAGAACTAAATTTAGTATCTATAGAAATAATATCTCTAAATTGAAAGATAAGATAGATGACTTAGAAAAAGAAAACATAAAGCTTAAATCATCTAATGAATCTCTTCAAAAGTCATTAGATGAATACTCATCAAGACCCTCAACAGCTTCACTGTTAAAAGAAAATAATACTTTGAAAAATGAAGTTGAAGAACTTAGAAATTCCATTTCTAAATTTCACAAGGGTAAAGAGAGCTTAGATACTCTCATTGTGTCTCAAAGACCACCTTTAGTTAGACATGGTCTAGGGTTTAAGGACACATCATCATCTTCTCACAAAACTATATTTGTAAAATCTAAAGAATCTCACATCTCCACACCTGTTAGAACAACTCCAAGAAATAAACATGTTAAACCTTCTATACAGAAAAAAAATAATCATGCCTTTATGTATAAGAAGTATGCATCTAGAAACATGAAAATTAATCATGATTGTGCATGCCATTGGTCTCAAAATCAGTCTAATAGAATTATGGCATTCAAATACATTGCAAGACTAAAAAGCAAGTTTAGACCGAAACAATATAATTATTGTATGAAAATTGGTCACGTAAATAAACATTGCTGGATAAGGAAGGCTCATTGGCAACCTTCATGTGCTAACCCCTAAGGACCCAAACTCATTTGGGTACCTAAATATCATACTTGATTTGTAACTCTGTAGGTATGCCTCAAGTCCACAATAAACAAAAATGCATGGCTAGTAGACAGTGGATGCTCAAGGCATATGACAGGAGACAAAGAACTCTTCAATGAAATCAAAAGTATTGATGGAGGTAAAGTTACCTTTGGAAACAATCCAAAGTGTAAGGTAATTGGCATTGGTTCTATTGGTGTTAATGGTACTACTTTTATTAAGGATGTTTTACTTGTTGATGGCTTGAAACATAACTTGTTAAGTGTAAGTCAATTATGTGATAAAGGAAACAAAGTAATCTTCACTTCAAATGAATGTCTTGTAATCTCTATTGATGGTCAAGAAATATTTAAAGGAAATAGAGATATCAATACGTACATAAGTGTCTTGTGAACTATCTAACCATTCCTCTAAGTGTCTTGTGACTACTAGTGATGAATCTTGGTTGTGGCATAGAAACTTGGTCATGCTAACATGGATTTAATACAAAGTCTCAGCACAGGCGAGCTAGTAAAAGGATTACCAAGAGTTAAATATGAAAAAGCCAAGACATGTGATCCTTGTCAAAGAGGAAAGCAACACAAGTCATCTTTCAAAGCCAAAAACATAGTAAGTACTTCTAAACCCCTTCAACTCCTACATTTAGACTTATTTAGACTTACTAGGATTGCTAGCTTAGGAGGAAAACATTATGCATTTGTCATCGTAGATGATTACTCTAGATTTACTTGGGTAATTTTCTTTGCTCAAAAGAGTGACGCTTTTGAAAATTTCAAAAACTTTACTAAAAGAGTTCAAAATGAAAAAGGGTACTGCATTTCAAAAATAAGAAGTGATCATGGTAAAGAATTTGAAAATGAAAACTTTGAAAGTTTTTGTCTTGAACATGCCATTTCACATAATTTCTCATCTCCTAGAACACCTCAACAAAATGGAGTAGTTGAAAGGAAAAATCGAACATTAATTGAAATGGCAAGAACAATGCTTAATGAATATGAATTACCAACTTATTTTTGGGCAGAAGCCACAAACACTGCATGTTATATTTCAAATCGAGTTTTCAAAAGACATCTTTTAAACAAAACCTCATTTGAGCTATGGAATTGAAGAAAGCCCTTGGTATCATACTTTAGAGTATTTGGATGCAAGTGTTTTATATTGAACACCAAGGACAATCTTGGAAAATTCTCCTCTAATTCTGATGATGGTATCTTTTTAGGATACTCTACAACCAGCAAAGCATATAGAGTATTTAATAAAAGATCATTAACAGTGGAAGAATCCATGCATGTTGTTTTTAATGAATCTAGTAAACTTGATCTTGTGAAAGGTAGTGCTCTTGATGATGTTGTAGATTATATGGAAAAACTTGTCATTGAAAATGGAAAAGAAGAAAATGATCAAGAAAATCTACTACCTCAAAATCAAGAACAAATGGAGCAAGAACTTCCAAAAGAATGGAGAATGAACAGAAATCATCCAAAAGAGCAAATAATTGGTGATCTATCAAGGGGAGTAAGTACTAGATCTCATTTCAAGCATTTAGTCACTGACATAGCTTTTATTTCTCAAATTGAGTCTAAAAACATTGATGAGTCTTTTAATGATGAAAGTTGGGTAATTTCCATGCAAGAGGAACTCAACCAATTTGAGAGAAATAAGGTATGGAACCTAGTACCAAGACCTAAGAATCATCCAATCATAGGCAGCAAATGGGTATTTAGAAATAAGTTAGATGAACAAGGGTTAATAACCAGGAATAAAGCAAGACTAGTTGCAAAAGGATATAATTAGGAAGAAGGTATAGACTATGATGAAACATATGCACCGGTAGCTAGATTAGAAGCTATAAGAATACTCTTAGCATATGCATGTCACATGAATTTCAAACTTTTTCAAATGGATGTGAAAAGTGCATTTCTAAATGGCTATATAGATGAAGAAGTGTATGTAGAACAACCACTAGGTTTTGAAAGCTATGATTTGCCAAATCATGTTTTTAAACTTTCAAAAGCTTTGTATGGTTTAAAAGAAGCTCCAAGAGCTTGGTATGAGAGACTAAGTTCATTTTTACTAGAAAATAGCTTCACAAAGGGAAATGTTGACACTACACTGTTCATCAAAAAGCATAAGCATGAGATACTAATTGTTCAAATTTATGTTGATGATATAATATTTGGTTCTACTAATGAGCTGCTTTGTCAAGAATTTGGTAAGTGCATGACTAGGGAATTTGAAATGAGCATGATGGGAGAACTTAAGTATTTCCTTGGTCTACAAATCAAACAAAGCAATGAGGGCATATTCATCAACCAATCCAAATATGCCAAAGACTTAATCAAAAAATTTGGTATGGAAGGATGCAAAAATGCCAAGACTCCTATAAGTACATCAACAAAATTGGACAAAGATGAAAAGGGTAAGAGCATTAATGAAAAGCTTTATAGAGGTATGATCAGATCACTTTTATATCTCACTGCTTCTAGACCCGATATTATGTATAGTGTTTGCTTATGTGCGCGATTTCAATCATGTCCCAAAGAATCTCATCTAAATGTTGTAAAAAGGATTTTAAGATATTTACATGGAACATTGCATCTAGGTTTATGGTATCCTAGGAATTCATCTTTCGATATTATAGGATATTCAGATGCAGACTATGCTGGTAGTCTTTTGGATAGGAAAAGCACTTCAGGTACTTGTCACTTTATTGGAGAATGTTTGGTTTCTTGAGTTAGCAAGAAACAAGTTTCAATTGCTTTATCAACTGTTGAAGCTGAATATGTAGCAGTTGGATGTTGTTGTACACAAATTCTTTGGATAAAATAACAACTTAAGGACTATGGTCATGAGATGAACCATATACCTATAAAATGTGACAACACCAGTGCTATAAATCTTTCAAAGAATCCTATTCAAAATTCTAGAAGTAAACATATTGACATTAGACATCACTTTATTGGAGATCATGTTCAATATGGAGATGTTGAATTAGAATTTGTATGCACAGAAAAGCAATTAACAAATATTTTCACTAAGTCTCTAAATGAGGAAAGATTTAATTTCATTAGAAGAGAACTAGGTATGATTGATGGATTAACCTTGTGATTACAAAAATATGAAATTTTTAATTGTTGATCTTAAAACATCTCACAAGTTATAAGATAAAGCTTTTTTTATGAGAATTTATGCTTTATGAAGTAAAATCTTTGTTGAAATGATTTAGTCTTGTTGCAGAACTTAATTTCAATCTGATGAAAATTATAGGGGAGTCACGCCCGTGACTTATACTCATGCTCGTGACTTAAGTGGCTCAAAGAGGCAGTGTCCTTCACGACTTTGGTTCATGACATGCTTCACGGCTTCAAGTAGTGAAACATTGTTTCACGACTTGAGTCATGCTCGTGGATAAGAATATTCACGCCCGTGATGCTTTTTCACTCCCGTGAACCATTACGCCTCAAAAACTCACAGAAGCTTTCACGCCTTGTGTCACGGTTTGCTTCACGGGTATAAGTAGTGAAATTCAACAGTTCACGCCCGTGACAATATATTCACCCTCGTGACCTATGATCATTCACGCCCGTGAACGCATTCACGCTTTCATTCACAGGTGGAACACTGCTTCAGGAAACTGTGAACATGACTATTCACGCCCGTGACACCCCAAGCCACGCCCGTGAATGTATCGAATATATAAGAAAACATCCGGTTACAATCTTCATTTCAACTCTCCATCTTCCAAAACCGCTCTCATTTACTCTCATTCATTGAGACATTGAAGATTCTGACTCCAAAACCTTGATATTTCACTATAAATACCATTAAAAAGTTCGAATCTTCAGCATAAATCATACACTTCTAGGGTCTTTTATCAAAATTTCTGTCAAAATCTTCTTCAACTCCATCAACTACTAAATTTCTTCAAATATGGAGTCTGCTTCATCAAAGGAAAAGAGAAAGAAGTCTCATGCACCAAAGAGGTATTCAGATTACCTCATGAACATCATTCCCGAAAGTTGTCATCCTCGGTATGCAACTTTGAAGAAGAGACCTATTTTATCATCAAGGTCCTTCGAATGGCAGACAGTCCGTAATCTCGGACTCGAGATGGCTATGACAAAGCAACTTCAAGCCTGTCATCTAAGAGAATTTGTTCAAATTCATCTGCCAACCCTACGGGAGCCAACGCTGGAATTTCTCAGCACCTTGCAGGTTTCACCAACTGGAGTGGTGAAATTCCAACTCTGGAAAAATGAAAACACCCTCAGTTCCATCGCTTTTGGAGAATTATTCAACCTACCATCTGATGGCATTCTGAATTAGACTGAGGTAGAATTCTCTGCCCCTGCAGCATGGACACATTTTGGCACGAATTGTAGCTGAGATGTCAAGAAAACTAAGAGCACACATCTCAGGACCCCAGTACACAGGTATTTGCATAGGTTTCTAACCTATAGCATTTTTGCTCAGGGAGAGAGCAATGGAACTATTAGGAAGTCAGAACTCTTCCTATTCGAGATGGCTCGCAGGGGAGTCATAGTGGCACTTTCCAGATGGTTTGCAAACCATCTTCTCTCCATACCACCAAGCCTACAGGATAAATCTTGATTGGAGCTTATGTCACTCATATGGCAGTGAAGCTCAATTACTTGAAGCTGGATAACCATCACTTCAACATCATTCCTGCACACCCATGAGATAGGCTGGATATAGAGTCATTCATCAAGATGGGAGCAGCTGTCAGAATTGTTTTTTAGAACGATATCTTCTACTGCTTCACTGATACTGCTGGAGAGATTATCTGGGAAGATCATGACACAGAGGATTTTAAAGCAGGCCTCCAGGGAGTCCAGTAGAAAAAGAGGGCTAGGATTGAGGAAGCAACTCCAGCCATCGGGCAGGACATTGGACAGTCCTCAGCCTCCACACCATCTTTAGCGCAGTAGGTGGTCGACCTCTTGGCACCACGTTTCGAGCAGCTGTAGACTTCCATGGATGAGGGGTTGGAAAACCTCAAGGACTTCATGGAGTCTCGGATAAACAGTCTTGAGGCTGAAGTAGCTAGGCTTCGTGATAGGATGTCTGGCTAGGATATAGGCTAGAGTGTAGCCTAAATTTGTTATGTTTGATCATTTTTTGTTTGTTATGTTTGCTTATGTAGGAAATCTTAAATTTACTTTCATAGTTTGTATCCCTTCCTTCATAATATATATTTGCTTTTGTTTACTTTAATCCACATATTCTTTTTGATTGATGACAAAAGGGGGAGAAAACTAGCAATATATGATAGATAATATGTGATAAGGGAAAGTAGTATCAAACTAGCAATAATAAGAATAATGAATCAAAAAGTGAAACAGACTTTGAATTGATTTAAAAATCTTGATTCAACTTTTCAGATGCAAAGTAGATAATTGAAAAACTGAGCTTCTATATACTTTAAATATACCCTAAGTATACTTTGCATACACCTTAAAAGCAAGTTACAACATGCCATGATATATCTTAAATACACCTTACATATACTTTATGTCTTGAAAAGGAATTATGGTATGTATTGGATATACTTCTCATATAACTTGCATATACTTAAAAACTAGTTAAAATGCTACATCTTTATTTACTATTCTTGCATATTATAATTTTTATTATAAGTATATTTTGATGGGGAGACTTCTCAAAATCACATATTGCTAGATTATTTATCACCATCAAAAAGGGGGGAGATTGTTAACCTTGAGGGGTATTTCTGTCATTTTGATGATAATAAATAATATAGCAATATTGTATTTAACATACTTTTTTTTGTACGTATATTATACAAGACATGAATTAAAATAGCAAGAATGGAGAATTGGAAGAATAATCCTTGAAAAACAAAAAGCAAGAAGTAGCATGTTCACTGTCGTGACTCTAGGAGTCACTCCCGTGAAGCCAACTAGCCGTTACCAAGAAACCAACATTTGAAGTTCACGACCATGAAGGAAAACCAAACCGTGAAGTAAGCATTTCAGTCACCCCCGTGAAGAAAGGTGTCACCCCCGTGAAGCTTCATGCAAATTTCATTCCAGAGAGCTTCACGACCAGAGTCACCACTTGGGTCACGGCTGGGAAGATGTTCACCCCCGTGAACGAATGTGTCACCCTCGTGAAGGCTTCATTCAATTTCATCCAGAGAGTTTCATGACCAGAGTCACCACTTGGTTCACGGCTGGGAAGAGTGTCACGCCCGTGACTCTATATGTCAAAACATACAAGAGAGCTTCACGACCAAGGTCACCACTTCAGTCACTGCTTGGGAAGAACTGTCACCCCCGTGACAAGCATATTAACGCCCATGAACAATGAAAGAGAAAACATATCAAGTGCGATTTTTTGGTTGGTATAACGGCTAGTTTCTTATTTAATGCACTCCAACGGCTATATTCAGCCATGGGAGTATAAATGGAAGTCATTTATGCATTAAGAAAAAAGAGAATGACAAGAATAACAAAAGATTAGCATATACTTCTAATCACAAGCTATCTTGTACTTTTATACTTTGAAAACAAATTCATTCTCTGTAAAAATCTTATTGCTCCTCATATTTGAGCAATAAAGATTTATAAGTAGTTCTCTCTGTAATCTTTACTCAAGTGAGCATTGGGTAGTTCTGGGTTAAGAGAAGAACACTTGTAAGGGTTAGTTATGTGAACCTCCAAAACACAAATTAAAAGGTTGTTTGTGTAAACCTGTAAAACACAAAGTATAGGTTGTTTGTGTGAGCCTGTAAAACACAAAGTGTAGGTTGTTTGTGTGAGCCTGTAAAACACAAAGGAATTGGTTATTGTGTGAGCCATTAAAACACAAGGGATTTCTGGGTTAGGTGTGAGCCATTGTGAGAAACACCATAGTTTGGAGTGAGCTTGTAAAACTCCATTGTAACACTTAGTGTGTTAGTGAAACTCCCAATTGCGATTGGGGAGAGGAGTAGGGTTTGTTAATACCCGAACCTCTATAAATCTTTGTGTCTGATTTTCTCTATCCCTTCTAAAATTAACAATTTTATTTCCGTACCTTAAAGTTTAATTTTTTTGAAACTCCAATTCAACCCCCCTTCTTGGTCTAATATCTGGGCAACACTATAATTTCATTCAATGACTTGCAAGTCTCATATCCTGTAATATTATTCACTGACTTTGCAAAGTTAACACTGAGGTTTTCACCACAATATAATATATCACATATATCAAAACATAAACTTTACTCCTAAGTATTTTCGAGTTGATTTCATTTATACATTTTTAGACTCATTCCAAAATGACTATACATATTCAAGCACGTAAATACAAAACACATATGACATATTTTCATGCTTCTGTGGAATGCAAGGAGAGAGAGTGATGAGGCTTGGCCAGTGACCTGTGCTCCATGTCTTTTATACACTACTCAAAATGAGCTATCACTTTTCTTTACCTGAAAAATGATACAAATTGATGAGTTGCGGCTCAGTGAGAATAACCATCCAATGAGCTCTAAAGTACCAAACAACTCATAGTAATAAATCACAATTCCAAGATATCCATTCCATTCATCCGCATCATATATGTATCAATAAGGTTGAAACATATAATCATTACTCTTTATGTATGCAAATGCTTTGCTTATTTCATTATGTTGTGACCAAGTTAAACAGACATTGCCCCGAGTTTCTATGTGAATATTTTCCATGTGAACATTTGCATTTGCATTTGCTAGCTAGCTTGATCATTTGTTTCATTTGCACATTTGTTGGGCCATAGGCCTCTTCTTTTGCTTTACAATATCGATTAACTAGTCACAACGCCTTTTTAGCCCATATGCATATGCACTTGTATTTAAGCATTCATCAATCATTGCATCTTTATCATATACAACATACATATATTCCATATATAATTCATATGTCAAGCATATACCTTGCATATACTATACATATACCATGTATATATATCAAATTTGTCAAACATATACCTCAAATATACCACAAGTATACCATTTATATGTACCACAATGTCACAAATTATGCATCATCACATTATCGAGGACCAATCATGACAATCACATGAATCACATAGCAAGCAATATTCATTTGCACTAAAGAATTCAATCGATAATTAGACTCACCGTTCTCCTTTGATTCCGACCCCTAACTTATTGTCTATCTGCTCCTTGTGGGTCTCCAATATATTGCGAGCCTAATATGAAAACATAATCGATTAACTCATGATTAGGGAGACTTAATGTGGCTTAAACAAATTAATATGCATTGTTCATGTCAATAGCTAAGATTTTTCCTATGAGGCAGTGTGACCTTATGGGACTGTTTAGCCTATAACATTTTCTATAATTGACCAATTAATCTGATTCTTATTCTTAATTAAAAAAAACATATAATTATACAACATATTCAAATTTCAGACCAATTTGATCACTGTACAATATTTGGTGGAATTTCTAAGAATGTTCAGTTTTCTGCCTTTAGGCAGTTTCAGGGTACTCATTTGGGTTCATCATAACTTATAATCTATAATTCCTATTTTAATGAAACTTTACAGAAACTTATATGGGTTCATATGAAACATGTTGCATGTTTACAACTTTTACCAATTATGTCTCTATGGTCTTCTAATTATACCAAACATTTTACTGGTCCAGAATAGAATTGACTTTCGGACCAGTATGGTTTCCAAAGGCCATAAAGTAGTCTATACATAACCACTGAAGTTGAAATTAGTAGCCCAATTTAGCTAAGACATATACCTATAACTCTTATGTTTTGACCATTTACAGAATCTAGCTCTAACAAGCTCAAATTAGCCAAACAAGTTATTGTATCTTCCCAGGGCACTCAATAGGCAGTTCAAACCATGGAACAATCATGGTTCCATTCCCCATAACTCACCATTTACAAGGCCTATGAACCTGAGAGTGGGTAGACAGATACAACACACATATATCTACAACTTTTATGTTTTGAGAGACTTCAAATAAAGTCTTTAATATATTTGAAATCAAACCAAAATGTTTACATATCCACAAATATAAGACATAAAGGAACAACGTTTGTGTTTTACACATTTCCAGAATCAATTTATATTAACATCAAAATCGGGGTACAATTCAGTGCCTAATATTGAACCTAAGCAACTCAAATCAACCCTATAGCAATAAGAATTGATTACTTACCAAGAACAACCTTGAAAGGGATCAATTAGCTTCAAAACCTAGGTGAAACAAGGAATAATTGAGTCCTAGAATGGACGAAGATGAAGAATAAAATGGGGCTGAAGTGAGGAGGCAGAAATGGGGAAGAAAGATGAAGATAAAGCCAACTTGTTTTTTGTCATTTTGTCATTTTCTCTTATTCTCTTCTCTTTTCTCTTCTCATTTCTCATTTATCTTCTATTCTATTTCTCTTTTGTGTCATTTTCATTTTATTTTGTCTATATTATTATTATTATTTACATATATTTATAATTCCATTAATTCACACAATAATACAACTTAATCATTTGACCCGATTTAACTAAATTAACAATGTAATTGTTTACTAATCTTAATCTAATCACTTTCCTTACTTTAATTTATACACCTTATTCAATTCATTTCTAATACTTTGTTATCCTCATTTAGGTTATAAGGATACACGTGTGACTCGATATAATTGCCAAATACTAGGACACGTAGCTAGTGCATGCCATGAACTTGTTCCTACAAAAATACGTATGAAATGCACGTGTTCAATTGAATTGTATGCAAGATGCTTATGTTCAATGAAATGCATGTGGGGAAGGTCAAGGATGTTACAATTCTCCCCTCCTTTTAAAAATTCCATCCTCAAAATTAATACTTGAAAACAGGTGTGGATATTGCTTTTTCATATTTTCATTTGTTTCCCATGTTGCCTCTTCTTGTAAATGGTTATGCCATAATACTTTAACCAAAGGTATTTCTTGGTTTCTTAGCTGTTTAGTCTTGTATCCAATGATTTGCACTGGTTCCTCAACATAACTCATGTCCTCTGCAATCTCAATGGCTTGATCTTTAAGTACATATATAGGATCTGACATGTATCTTCTAAGCATGCTCACATGAAACACATTATGTATCTGAGCCATCTCTGGTGGTAATGCCAATCTATATGCCAATGAACCAATCTTCTCAAGAATTTCATAAGGCCCTATATACCTTGGGCTCAATTTACCCTTTTTGCCAAATCGAATTATCCTTTTCCATGGAGATACACGAAGAAACACCTTTTTACCTAACTCGTATTCCATCTCCCTTCTATGCTGATCAACGTAACTTTTCTGTCTATCTTGGGCTGCCTTTAGCTTGTTCTTGACAACCTTGATCTTATCCACTATGTCTTGCACTATCTCTGGCCCTTCTAATGCACGTGCTCCTTCTTCATCCCAAATGATAGGGCTTTGGCACTTTCTGCCATACAATGCTTCATATGGTGCCATCTGGATACTGCTATGATACTGGTTGTTGTAAGCAAATTCAATCAATGCTATATATTCATCCCAAACACCTCTGAATTCCATATAACATGCTCTAAACATTTCTTCTAATGTCTGTATAGTCCTTTCTGATTGTCCGTCAGTCTATGGGTGAAATGCAGTGCTAAAGTTCAATTTTGTTCCCAATGCATTCTGTAAACTCACCCAAAAATGTGAAGTAAATCGTGGATCTCTATCAGACACAATGGACACTGGAATTCCATGCAATCTGACTATCTCATTCAGATATAATTTTGGCCAAACTCTCAAGTGTACAGCCCCATCTGATAGGTAGAAAATGTGCTGACTTGGTTAATCTGTCAATAATTACCCATACTGCATCATTTTTCCGTGGAGTTCTTGGCAATCCATAGACAAAATCCATCGTTATTCTTTCCCATTTCCATTCTGGCATTGGCAATGGATGTAACTTACCAATTGGTGCCTGATGTTCAATTTTAATCTGCTGACATGTCAAGCATTTGAAAACATATTCTCATATATCTTTCTTCATTCTTGGCCACCAATAATGAGGCCTTAAACTGTGATACATCTTTGTCATCCCTGGGTGCATTGCATACGGTGCATTGTATGCCTCTTCCATTATTTCCTGATGCAAGTTCTCAGTGTCTGGAACACATATGCGTGATTTTAACATTAGTACATCATCTTGCAATTGAAAATCTTTACTGTTTCCCTGCCTTACTGATTCAATTTTCTCACACAATTTAGGATTTTGCTTTGTGCTTCTTTGATCCTTTCCTTTAGTATAGGTCTGACTTGAAGAGTAGCAATCAGTGATCCTTCATCATGTATATTTAATTCAACATTCATATATCGTAATTAAATCAAATATGGAAAAGAGGATACTTGCAAGTGAGCTACACTGCTACTAGCCTTCCTACTCAATGCATCTGCTACCACATTGGCTTTCCCTGGATGGTATTCAATTGTACAGTCATAATCTTTCAATAGCTCTAACCAATGTCTCTGCCTCATGTTTAATTCTTTCTGTGTCAGCAAATAACCCAAGCTTTTATGGTCTGTGAAGATTTGGAATCTCACCATACAGATAATGCCTCCAAATCTTCAATGCAAATACAACTGCAGCCAGTTCTAAATCATGCACTGGATATGAGATCTCATGTGGTCTCAATTGTCTGGATGCATAAGCTATCACCTTACCATGTTGCATCAACACACATCCCGAGCCTTGGTGAGAAGCATCACTATATACTGTAAACCCACCTGTACCTGTAGGGATGGTTAACACTGGTTCTGAGGTTAGCCTATGTTTTAGTTCATCGAAACTCCTTTGACATTCAAAAGTCCACTTAAAAGGCACATTCTTTCTCAACAATTTTGTCAAAGGGCTAGCAATTAAGGAGAATTCATCAATAAATCTGCGGTAGTATCCGGCTAAACCCAAAATACTACGCATTTCAGAAACATTTTTAGGAGCTTCCCAATTTACCATAGCCTCAATTTTCTTTGGGTCAACCTCTATGCCCTTACATGACACCACATGTCCAAGAAACACCAAATGATCTAACCAGAATTCACATTTACTCAATTTGGCATATAATTGTTTCTCCCTCAAAGTTTGCAACACAATTTTTAAATGTTGTTCATGTTCTCCCCTATTCTTTGAGTACACCAATATGTCATCAATAAATACTATCACAAACCTATCCAAATATGGTTGAAACACCTTATTCATTAAAGCCATAAATGCAGCTGGAGCATTAGTTAATCCAAATGGCATTAAAAAAAATTCATAATGCCCATACCTAGTTTGAAAGGCAGTCTTTGGAACATCCGTTTCTGCTACCTTCAGCTGGTAATAACCTGATTTCAGATCAATCTTGGAGAATATTTGGGCTCCTTGCAACTGGTCAAACAAATCATATATTCTAGGCAATGGATATTTGTTCTTCACCGTCATTTTGTTCAGTTGCCTATAATCGATGCACAATCTCATTTTTCCATCTTTCTTTTTAACAAATAACACTGGAGCTCCCCATGGTGATACACTAGGTCTAATATACCCTTTGTCAAGTAACTCCTGCAATTGGGTCTTTAGTTCTTTCAACTCAATTGGGGCCATTCTGTAGGGTGACCTTGATATTGGTGCAGTTCCTGGTACTAGTTCAATAGTAAATTCTATCTCTCTATCTGGTGGTAAACCAGGTAAATCATCTGGGAATACATCAGCAAATTCCCTTACCACTGGTATATTTTCAAGCAAGCTATCAGTGGTTCAAGTATCAGTCACATATGCCAAATATGCTTCACATCCCCCTTTGATAATTCGAAATGTCTTTACAGCTGAAACTAGACATGTAGGCACAAGTTTTCTTTCACCTAGAAATACTACCCTTGGCTGGTTTGGTGATTCCAAAATTACTTCCTTAGTGAAGCAATTCACTATTGCATGATGCCTAGTTAACCAGTCCATTCCCAGTATCACATCAAATTCATATATTGACAATAAAATCATATCAGCTATTAACTCAGCTCTGTCAATGCATATCAGGCAATCACGACAGACATTATTCACTACTACCACTGTTCCCAATGGCGTACTCACATTTATGTCAATTCCCAAAGGCTCATGGATTTGATGCAATTCATATGCCATATGCAATGATATAAATGAATGAGTGGAGCCTGGGTCAATCAATGCATATGCTAATATTTCAGAAATATAAATATTACCAGTGACTACTTCGGGAGAATCCACTGCCTCTTGTCTGGTCATAGCAAACACCCTGGCCTGAGTAGGAGGTCTAGAACTCTGACCTTCATATCTGGTCACTCCTCTGCCCAGTGTACCAGTCCTGCCCCTGCCTATTCCTCTGCCTTGTGTCCCACTAGTAGGGTAGACCCTCGGTGCCTCAACAGTAGTCTCAGATACTCCTCTGCCTTTGCTGGTCTCTGCTAGTTTGGCTCTATTTGGACAGTCTCTATACATGTGCTCTATCGATCCACAGAAATATTATCATCATTATCACTACTATCATTGTTCAAAGAGTATGAGTGTAGTGATCTTACCTTATTCGAGACATGATCTTCAATAGCCATGAAACATAGGTTGACCTATTCGCTTTCATTATCATCTTTTTCACTTGAAGAGCTTTCGTCATCCCATATGGCTTTGAAACCTTTCTCCCCATTGTCTCTTTGGTATTTGCTCTTATGCTTCTTAAGCCTTGGACATTCTGGTTTGATATGTCCTTTCTTTCCACACTCATAGAATTTTACCTCTTCCTTACTTCTTTGTGCATCATTAGAAGTTTGTTTGAGGTTTCTTTGCTTGAATTTTCTGGAGTTGCTCATTTTATTCTCAATGATTCTTTTTAATCTTCTTGAAAGCATAACAATGTCCTCATTTTCATCATCACTCATTTCTTCATCATCTTCACTTTCTTCTTGCGATTTTGAAGTAGAGGCTTTAAGTGCTAAGGGCTTTCTTTTCTCTGGCTCTGCTTCAAGCTCTCTATCTCTTTTCACTGTCATTTCATGTGTGAGAAGGTTGCCAATCAGCACATCAGTATTCATGATGCTCATATCGTCATTTGCTTCTTCTATGCCAGCAACTCTTGAGCCATAGTCTTTAAGAGGAAGACTTCTCAGGATTTTTTTATTTACACCCTCCAAACTCAGATGTTTCCCAAGTTTCCTCATTCCATTTATAATGGCTAGAAGATGGTTGGTCATGTCAGTGATTGACTCATTGGATTTCATCTTAAAGAGTTCATATTCTTATGTAAGAAGTTGAATCTTCTTGGATTTGACTTGCTTAGTTCCTTCATGATAGTTTTCCAATGTCTTCCATATGCTATATGCTGTTGGGCAATGTTGTACTCTTCCACATTCTTCAATAGATAATGAGCTTGATAGGATTGTCATTGCCTTTTTGTTTTTGAAATTCGCTCTTCTTTGAGGCTCTGTACAATCATCCCTTGACAAGCTTTCTTCTTCACCATCAGCTTCTCTTTTGGTTGGTGGTGTCCATTCTTTTCATACACTATCCCAGACTTCAATTCCTTCACTATCTAGATATGTCTCCATCCGAAACTTCCAATGGGCATAATTTGCTCCATCAAAGTAAGGTTTGAGACTTTGGAATCCTTCACTGGCCATATCTTGATCTTTACTAGCGCTTTTTAGGCTTTGATGCTAGACCAAGCTTTTATACCAATTGTTGCCCAGATATTAAGCCAAGAAGGGGGGGTTGAATTGGAGTTTCAGAAATTAAACTTTAAGAAGCAAAAATAAAAAGTTAACTATATGAGGGATAGAAAAATTTGACACAAGGATTTTATAGAGATTCGGGTGTTAATAAACCCTACTCCTCCCCCTAATCGCAATTGGGAGTTTCACTAACACACTAAGTGTAACAATGGAGTTTTACAAGCTCTCTCCCAACTATGGTGTTTCTGACAATGGCTCACACCTAACCTAGAAATCCCTTATGTTTTAATGGCTCACACAATAACCAATTCCTTGTGTTTTATAGGCTCACACAAACAACCCTTACTTTGGGTTTTTATAGGCTCATACAAAAAACCTTTACTTTGTGTTTTTACAGGCTCACACAAACAACCTTTACTTAGGGTTTTTATAGGCTCATACAAAATACCTTTACTTTATGTTTTTACAGGCTCACACAAACAACCTTTAATTTGTGTTTTAGAGACTCACACAACTAACCCTTATAAGTGTTTTACTCTTAACCCAGAAATACCCAAAACTCAATTGAGTAATAAATGATTACAAAGAGAAATACTCACAAATCTTAATTCCTTAATAAATGAAAGCAAAAAGATTTTTATAGAGAATAGATATTGGTTCTCAAAGAATTGAATGTACAAATAGCTTGTAATAAGATTTTAATTCAAAGTATTTGCTATCCTCTTGTCTTGAATGCATAAATGACTTCCATTTATACTCCCATGGCTGATTATAGTCATTGGAGTGCATTAAATATGAAAGTAGCCATTGTACCAACCAAATAATCTCGCCTAACATTTTTCTCTTTCATCATTCACGGGCGTGACTATGTTTGTCACGGGCGTGAAATTTCTTCCCAAGTCGTGACTGAAGTGGTGACCTTGGTCGTGAAGCTTTCTGGAATGTTTTGAAACATTGGGTCACAGGCGTGACACACTTCCTAGCGATGATCCAAGTGGTGACTTTGGTCGTGAAGCTCTCCGGATGAAAATGCCATGAACATTCACGGGCGTGACATTTTGATTCACGGGCGTAATTTAAATGTCCATTTCACGGTTTTTTCTTCCTTCATGGTTGTGACATTTTTATTCACGGGCGTAACTTACCAGCTGAAGGTAGCAGAAGCGGATGTTCCAAAGACTGCCTTTCGAATAGGTATGGACATTATGAATTTTTAGTAATGCCATTTGGGTTGACTAATGCTCCAGCTGCATTGATAGCATTAATGAATAAGGTGTTTCAACCATATCTGGATAGGTTTGTGATAGTATTTATTGATGACATATTGGTGTACTCAAAGAATAGGGGAGAACATGAACAACATTTAAAAATTGTGTTGAAAACTTTGAGGGAGAAACAATTATCTGCCAAATTGAGTAAATGTGAATTCTGGTTAGATCATTTGGTATTTCTTAGACATGTGATGTCGTGTAAGGGCATAGAGGTTGACCCAAAGAAAATTGAGGCTATGGTAAATTGGGAAGCTCCTTCAGGTAAAGAAAAGTGATAGCTCATTTTGAGTAGCGTATAAAAGACATGGAGCATAGGTCCCTAGCCGAGCCTCATCACTCTCTCTCCTTGCATTCCACACAAGCATGAAAATATGCCATCTATGTTTTGTATTTACGTGCTTGAATATGTATAGTCATTTTGTAATGAGTTTAAAAATGTACAAATGAAAGTCGAAAATACTTATGTGTAAAGTTTATGTTTTGATATATGTGATATATATTATATTGTTGTGAAAACCTCAGTGTTAACTTTGCAAAGTCGTTGAATAATATTATAGGATATGAGATTTGCAAGTCATTGAACGAAATTACAGGATATGAGACTTGCAAAGTCATTGAATAATATTACAGGATGTAAAAAAAAAAATTCCATCACTATTAACAGGATATTTTGTTTTTCCAGCATGCTATGTGTGATTATTTGATACAGAGATAGGTTATGCTTAAATGCATAAGATGTGGTGTTACAACTTATGTCTTTCTAGATTTGTTCATGCCCTTAGTCATGGTCAATGTCACAATTGATCTTGCCCATGAACATTCAGTATTAACGTAGGTTAACTTTCATTCACATTTGTGAATCTTGCAATATAAAGTCCTTTTTCTCTGTTTCTCTCTCGATTTTCTCTTTCTTCTCTGGCCAACTATCACGATTATATGTGTTTTTCGGCCAAATCTGACCGCTAAAAAACCTATTCAGATCAAATTGTTGTCAATTTCACCCTCTAAACATCTTAAATACGGTTTTTACCAAATTTCTTCAAGGTTTAATTAGGTTTTTTAAGCCTTTTTTCTAAAAACCCTAGGTTTTTTTAAATTCAACTTCCAAATTTCTTTCACACTTTGCAAGTAAGAAAAAACCAAATTTATGAAGTTGCCACATGAAGGTCTGATCAATGAGAGTGAAGCAAAAGACTTTGTACTTCATTCGGTGTGGCACAACTGCATAAGCAATTGCTCTTACGATATCAAGAAGACTAAGAGCACTCATCTGAAGAATTTGGTTCTCCATTACATTCCCTAGTTTTTGACATATTTTATCTTTGTTTGTGGTGATAGCAATGGCTCAATCCGTAGTCTGACTTATTGCTATTTGAATGGGCTAGATCAAATCAACCAGTTGCCTTGTCTATATGGTTTGCTTCAATCGATAAAGCCTTCAAGTCACATCCTCATTGGGAGCTATATCACTCATTTGGCAGTGGAGCTAGGACTATTAGATCTTAATGATCACATTTATACCATCATCCCTGCTTACTCAAAAATTGACTTGACGTCGAATCCTTTATCAAGATGGGAGTTGTAATCAGAATCATCTACTGGATGATGTTTACTATCGCTTCATCACACCAGAAAAAGAAATAGCAAGGGAGCCAGAGGACTCTAAGGTATTCAAAGTTGGTCTTCAAGGGCCACAGCAGAGGAAAAAAGGGCCAGAATTGAGCCTCTTGCAAATTTGACAGATATCTTGGATGCCCCAGCAGCTAGCGCGACATCTTCAACTTCTCAAATGGACTTGGCTCAATAACTCATGGCTTTAGTCACTCATCAACTTGACATGCTTTAAGCAAACATGGATTCCTTTGAACAATCAGTTGATAAGAAGTTAGAGGACCTTAAAAACTTTGTTAAGTCTAAAGTTGCTAGTGTAGAGGAGGTGATCACTCCTCTTCGCGACCAATTATCTGGCTTCAAGCTATGAACTATCCTAACTTAAAGTTTTTTCTTTGTTTTAGAATCATTAGGATAGAAAATCATCTTTTGTTTGAAATCAAACTCTTGTAATTTCTTTTTGCTTAAGTAATGGATATGAAATTTGTTTTTATATTGTTTATTGTCTTCTTTTTTACTAGTTTCTTTTTTATGATGACAAAGGGGAAGAAGAAATAATAAACATATCTTGTTATATGCAAATTCAAAATGTGTCTAAATGTAACATATACTTGATATATATTTGACATATACCTGATATATATTTGACATATACCTTCCATATACTTGGCATATGCTGTGATCAATACTTTGATTAAATTTCTTTTGAACTTTTTTCCTTTATATGCTTATGGTTTAAAATGTGGCATTATTGTGATTTTATTTTTTCACTTTTTGATAAGCTTCTTTCGAGGGGGAGAATTTCATTTCTCCTTAGCCACATATTGCAAGATTATTTGTCACCATCAAAAAGTGAGAGATTGTTGAACCTAGAGGGATATTTTCATCATTTTGATGATGACAAATAATTGAGCAATAAGGAATTTAACCATATGTTGTGTTCTGAGTGTTTTAGTCAGGTTGTATATTCCTAAGACCTTAAAGCAAGTTGATTCAACCTAACTGAAGTTCAAAAGATTGAAAATCAGGAAAGATTAAAATTCGTGACAAAGTTCATCACACCTATGAATAAAGTAATGCCTGTGATCAATAATCACCACCACTGTGAAACTTTAGTTTCACGCCCATGTCTTTAATAGACATGTCCGTGAAATCCTTAGCTCTAATTCTCTCAGGTTCAAATGTTCATGACTATGAAGCATTGGCCAAACTGTGAAGCAAGACTCAGTCACTCCCATGAAGAAATAGTCACACCCATGAAAGATCATGCATTCATGGACATAAGTGTTCATGGCCAGCTTCACCACTTCAGACACAGCTTCACTAAGAACAATCACACTTGTGAAGAAATAGTCACACTTGTGAAAGATCATTCATTCTTGGATAGAAATGTTCCCAGCCAGCTTTACCACTTCAGTCATGACTTAACCAAGAATAGTCATGCCCATGAACCTACATATTTAATGTTAACAGGAATGAATAAAAAAGTGGTTCAACTACTAGTTTTGCGTTAATTGCATCCCAAACGGTTTTTTTTCTCAAAAAAGTATAAATACGACTCATTTATGAACTTCCCAAGGTTAGACAATAAGAAATCAAGCATTCAATCTTTGTAAATCCATTTGTGCAATTATTCAAATCTTATTTTTATAATTTATATTATGAATACTAATTTAGCTCTATTTATTGAGCTTTTTTGGTTAGTTAGTGATTTCATTCTTGTAATCAAATACACAATAGAGGACTTGAGTGATTTGGATAGTGAGTGAAACACTTGTAAAAATTTTTGTGTGAGCCATTAAAAATACAAGTATTTGATGAGGTGTTAGCCGAGAGAGTAAAATATCATAATTGGGAGTGAGCTAGGAAAACTCCATTTGTAACACTTTGCATGTTACTAAAATACCCAATTGATATTGAAAAAAAGAGTAGAGTTTGTTAATACCTGAACCTCTATAAATCTTATATCTCACACTCTCTACTTCTTCTCTATGTATTCTTATTTATTTGTTTGAAAGAAAAATTTTATTTGCTAACAAATTCAACTCCCCTTCCCCCCCCCCCCCCCTTCATGGTTATTATTTTGGGAAATATTTCTAATAAACATAACTACTATATACCTTCCATATACCCATCATATACTTTTATTATATGTTATTCTTAGGCCCTAACTTACGGGTGTTACAAAGAGTCACAGGACAAGTCCAGACAAGGGTTGGTGATATAATATGACACCTTTTTGTTTTTGCATATGTCATGGGATGCGTAGAGTTGTAAAGTTTTTGGGTCATGATATTTGCACATGTTTCTTAAGGACATGTAATGTGACACCCTTATAACACTTATTCTATACGTATGTTATGTAAACTTGTGCGAATACAGCTGATGTGTGCAAAAAAATTTTCTTAATTTAATATAATGATCATAATCTTATTAGCACTTTATTAATCTTTTTTTTTTCTAATTCCGCAACATAACGACTATAAATTAACTACCTTACCTACATGGCAAACAATCCACAATTTATTTTTAGGCACAACAATACAAATATAATACAAATATTTTTCATTCAACCACAAGTCAACATTGCATTCTCTGGATATATAATAATTTATGAATATTCTTTATCAGAATATATATACATAATTTCATTCTTACAAACCTGCATCCATATATATATATATATATACATGTCATTCTTAATAATAACCTACTATTATTTGGATCTTCCGTCTGCTCCCAAAATTTGTACACTTGCTCCTATCTGTTTCCCGCTACTACCTGCACACAATCAAATAACTACGTATTGAATATTAAAATGCCCAATAGTGATTACTAATCTAAGTATTTCCATTGACCTATATTCTCATACATACATGCAATGTTATATTTACTACACTATTCAAATTTTCTCTTCAATATATTTATAATTCTTTTTATCAATACTTTACTAATATTTACCCATAATTCACTACTTAATGTCTTCATTAAATTTAACAATTTTTCTCAATTAATCTTATAGTTTTTTTTCAATTTACTCATGAACTTTTATTTTTTTCAATTTAGTCCTATTTCATATTTACTCTTTAATTAACTCTTCCTTCCTTTTTTTTCATTCAATCCTCTATTAAATTTTTCCTTAGCTACAAATTTCATTTTGGTTCCTAAATTTTTATTTATTTACAATCATGCCACCACTTTACATTTATTTATATTTTTGCCACTAACTAAATTTTTTTCATTATTTTCTTTTTAACTAAATAATTTAACATTTTTCTTTCACTTGTATTCCATTTTTCAATTTTACTATTTTTCTTATTTATCACTTTTATCATTATTATTATTATACAATTTTTATCATCTTTATATCTTTTGTTATATTTTATATTTTTCACTTACATCATTTTTATCATATTTTTCTACTTATATTCATATTTGTCCATAATTTCAATCCAATAGAATATCTTCAAACCAGATACATAGGACGTGGACCTCAAAAGTCCACTACATTAAAAAGTGATCCCGAAGGACCACCCGAACATTGTACTGTACACTGATCATTTAATCACTACCACTAAAGTAGACGCTCATTGGCCTATATAAGCGAGTTGCCATGACCCGCACCGTGGTAATGGTGTCCTTATGGCTAGTCAATTATATCATTTGCTAGATTTAACTGTCAGAAAAATAACTAAGGGTAATATATTATTCGTTTAATTCAATTTCCATTAAATTCATAAATTCCCTTATTTTTACATTTTTAATTACCTAACATTTTATTCATCCATAACTATAGCATCTTTCCACACTTTCCATTCTAATATATCATGATTTCATCATTAATAATCAATTAAGTCATTAAACTAACTTTTCATGCATAAAATAATCAATAATTAGAAAAATATTCAATATATATATATATATATATTAAAAATTTACAATAAATTTCTACACACTCAATATCATTTGTTTTGCATTTTATGACTTAATTTTCATTTAATTATCAAGAAAAATAATAATTCCTTCTTCTTCATATTTCAGCCTACATTAAATTTTCATCATTGAAATTTTTTTTTTCACCTTCCAAATATTTATTTCACTAATTTATACATTCATTATTCCATATGTATCATAATATTACACTAAAATGTAATTATGCCTTAATATGCTTTTTTACACATATATGGTCATATTTTCCAAGTTCCACTAAATAAAGTTTTAATTGAATTTAACCATTATAATCCACTTTTTATAATTCTTTAATTATGTTTTAAGTTTCAATTACCAATTACAGGCAAAACACATAAAATCCCTAATTTCCATATCCCTAATTCATCCTTTAACAATGGAAATAGGTAAATTTTGAAATCACTAACCTTATTTTCTTCCTTTGGCCTTCCTAAGCTTCCTTTTCCTTAACCTTTTCCTTGGAAGCACTTTCACCTCCTCGTGCACCTATCCATGTTTGAAAATAAATTTTTAGATATCGTTTGCTATTTTTCATAGCTTGGTCAAAGTATGGTCAACCAATTTATTAATTAAATCGAGTCCCGTTGTTTCTTAGTTTTAAGTTTTGAGGACTTATTTGACTTCATTTTCACTCCAAATTTTACCTCCAACCTAGTCATAACCTATATGTTTCGATGATCAAATAAAATATTTTTCACCCACAGGTGTATTGTTGACTCTCAAGTAGTTGGGCCATTACAATTTTCCCCTACCAATAAAAATTTTGCCCTTGAAATTTTACCTGTATTGAACAATTGTAGATATTGTGGTCTCATTGTTGCTTCTGGCTCCCACGTGGCTTCTTCTACGTCGTGGTGACTCCATAACACTTTCACTAATAGGATTTGCTTGTTCCTGAGTTGTCTAATCGCTCTAACTATAATCTTTAGTGGTTTCTCTTCATAAGTCAAATCAGCCTATATCCAAATTTCTTCTAGCTTGATCACATGGCTAGGGTCTGGCCTATACCTCTGTAGCATTGACACATGAAACACATCAATAATATTTTCCAACTTTTGAGGCAGCTTCAATCGATAGGCTACAAATCCCACTTGTTGTATAATCTCATAAAGGTCTAAAAATCTTAGACTTAGTTTGCCCTTTTTGTCAAATCTCATAACCTTCTTCCAGGGTGATACCTTTAGAAACAATTGATCTCCAACCTGGAACTCTATGTTTTTTCTTATTAAATTTCTTTCAATCTATCCTTGATCACCCGTACCTTTTCTTCAGTTTCTCGAACCAAATCGATCTCCATTAGCTTCTTCTCACTCAATTATGTCTAACATAAAGGAGTCCTACATTTCCTCCCATAAAGTGTTTCATATGGTGCCATTTTGATGATGGACTGATAGTTGTTGTTGTAAGCAAACTCGGTTAATGGCAAATATCTTTCCCAACTGCTTCCAAACTCGAGAATGCAACTTTGCAACATATTCTCAAGTATCTAAATCACACGCTCCGACTGCCCATCAATTTGGGGATGAAAATCCGTACTAAAATGAAGTTTTGTCCCCAATGTTTCCTGCAACTTCTTTCAGAACTAGGAAGTAAATTTGAGATCCCTGTCTGAAATAATAGAGGATGGTACTCCATAAAGCCTCACTATCTCATTAATGTAAATTTATGACAACTTGGTCAGTGGATAGTCCATCCATACTGGTATGAAATGGGTTGATTTAATGAGTCTATCAATGACTACTTAGATAGCATCATGCTTTCTTCCACTGAAAGGAAGTCCTGTCATAAAATCCATGGTCATGCTCGATCCCATTTCTACTATGTTATCGCGATAGGCTGAAGTAAACCCGATGGAACTTGGTGTTCAACTTTCACCTAGTAGCATATCAAGCATTTGCTCACGAATTCTGTCACATCCCATTTCATTCCTGGCCACCAATAGTGTACTTTCAAGTCCTTATACACCTTATTACCAATAGGATGCATCGCATAACTACTATGATGAGCTTCTATGATAATCTTCTTTCTCAATTCATCTTGATCAGGTACACTTAACCCTTAGTTGAAACAAAGACTGTCATCTTCACCTAAAGAATAATCACCGTCATTGTCCTCTTTTATTCTGTTCATTATGGAAATCAAGCGATCATCTAGCTTTTGTGCCGCTTTTACTTGTTAAAGTTTGGTTTTACTTGCATTTTCACTATTATCACTCTATTTTGTGCCATATCCAATCTGACATTCATCACCCGAAGGGCTGCCATAAATTTTCTACTAAGTGCATTAGCTACTACATTCGCCTTTCCTAAATGATAGTCGATTAAGAAGTTATAGTCTTTTATCAATTCAAGCCAACGTCTCTGTCTCAAATTAAGTCCCTTCTGTGTGAGCAAATATTTCAAAATTTTGTGGTATGTGTAAATGTAGCATTTCTCACCATATAGATAATGTCTCCAAATCTTCAAGGTGGGTACAATTGTTGCAAGCTCAAGATCATGCGTAGGATAGTTCTTCTCATAAGTCTTGAGTTGTCGGAAAGTATATGCAATCACTTTACCTTTCTACATCAATACACAGCCTAATCTATTCTTGGAGGCATCACTATAAACCATAAAATCCTTGCCATATTCTGGTTGAGTTAATACTAGGGCTTCTGTCAACATGTTTTTAAGCTTCTTAAAACTTCCTTGACATTTATCCATCCATTCAAAATTAATATCCTTTTGTAACATCGAGTGAGCGGCACAGCTATGGTGGAAAAACCTTTTACAAATCTCATATGTTGCCCAGATATTGAACCAAGAAGGGGAGGTTGAATTGGATATTAAAAAAATTCTTAACTTTTAAGTGCGGAAAGAAAAGTTAAGTAGAGTAGGGATATGAAGATATCACACAGGAAATTTTATAGAGGTTATGGTGTTAACAAAGCCTACTCCTCTCCCCAATCTCAATTGGGAGTTTCACTAACACACTAAGTGTTACAATGGAGTTTTACAAGCTCACTCCCAACTTTGGTGTTTCTAACAATGGATCACACCTAACCCAGAAATACCTTGTGTTTTAATGGCTCACATAATAAACCAATTCCTTCTCAACAATGGATCACAGTGTGACAATAAAGAAACTAAAGATTAAGATTGAGGTCCTAAACCCTATAAGCCATATAGTGGTTGTGAATCGGGTATACAGAAGTTGCCCTATAGTTGTGCACTAGAAAGAGTTTCCCATGGATCTCATCTAGATGTCATTCCATGAGTACAATGCCATATTAGGTATGGATTAGCTCTCACAACATAAAGCAGTAGTGGATTGCCAATGTAAGATAGTTGTTCTTAAGACTTCAGAACAATAAGAGGTGGTAATAAAAGGCATAAGGTTTTCCACAATCTCCAAAGATCATTTCTATGATGAAGATGCAGAAAATGATCTGAGAGGTATGTGAGCCCTATTTAGTTCATATGTGTGACACTAGAAAAGAAGGTCCAGATCTCCAAGATATCCCTACAGTGAGAAAGTTTCTATATGTCTTCCTGGAGCAAAGATATTGAGTTCTCCATAGATCTCATTCCAGGCACAACACCGATATCAGCAACACCTTATAGAATGGTATTTTCAGAGATGAAGTAGAGGAAAGCAAAATTTCAAGAGCTACTAGACAAGGGTTTCATCAAGACAAATGTATCTCAATATGGTGCATCAGTTTTGTTTGTAAAGAAAAAAGATGGGTCTATAAGGTTGTGCATAGACTACAAGTAGTTAAACAAGGTGACTATCAAAAACCGATATGCATGGCCATGATTGATGATCTTTTTCATTTAGTTGAAGGGTGAAAGAACATTCTCCAAGATTGATTTAAGATCAAGAGATCATCAAATAAAGATAAAGGAAGAGGATATAGCCAAGACAACCTATAAAACTAGATATAGCTACTACGAGATTTTGGTTATGCCCTTTAGGTTGACCAACGCTCTATCAACTTTTATACACTTGATGTGTAATGTCCGATAATTTAGGCCACGGTCGCGGTTGACCGAAATATGGCGCGCTGAACCGATCGGGGTCTAAATTTGGACATAAAAGAAATAAATTTAAATAATAATAAGATGGGAGAAAAATATTTTGAATATTATTAATTGAGAATTTTGAATTTTGGAATTAAAATTGGGAAAAAAAAATATTTTTCGCTGAACCAAAATTTGGAATTGCAGTGTTTTTGGCACATAAAATCTAAGAAGGCATAAAAATGGAATATTCTTTATCTAAAGAAAGGAATATTCTTTTGATTAAAATAAAGTAAGAGTGATTTAAATTAATGGACCAATAGGAAGCAAGATTAGTAACTAATCCTAACCACCCACCTAATCCAACTATAAAAAGTCAAATTTTCACTTTTTTTGACCATTCTTCTTCTTCTTCATCTTTACCAAACTCATTTCTCTCTCTTTTCTTCTTCTTTGCCGTGAGCTTCTCCTCTCCCATTTACTTTTGTTTTTCTTTCTTCAAATCAAGCTAAGATTAGATGAAAAAAAAGGGATTAAGGCAAGATCATGAAGAAAGTGAAGTAAAGTGAGCAAAACTAAGGAAGAGGAAGGAAGAAAGGAAGAAAAAAAAAAGTTTTTAGCCATTTGGAAGATCATCAAAGGTGAGTTTAGATTTTCCATCTCCTTACTTTCTTCTTCTCTTTTCTTTGAGTTTGAGGTTAGTTGCCATTATAGCTAGTAAATTAGGGTTATTAGTATGCTAATGGTGATTAAGGGTGGATTAGTGTGATTAGTGTTTGATTAGTGTAAATTTTATTGTTAGGGCAAGGAAGTGAACAACGTTTGAACCAAAATCAAAGGGGAAGTAAGGGCAAGGAAAAGGCTATCTAAGAGGATGAGAAAAGTGAAGAAAAATAGAACTTTGAGGTATGTACATTTGGCAAAAATTCAATATAGAAAAGTATTGATTTTGATTTTGTGATGTAGTGAATTTATGTATGAAATTCTGAACATTTGATTGAGTGATTAAATGATGCCATGAATGTGAAAATAAAGACAAGAAAATGAGGTTGATGCATGAAAATGGAAAATGTATGAATTATTTGATGTGCTGGAAAATTCGTCTTATGAACAGTGTCTAGTGTTTTGGTCATAACTTGAGTTCTGGAAATCATTTCTGAGTGATTATTGCTGGATTGGAAAGTTAATACATAGGTATTGAACTTTCATTCAGACCATTAGACCTAAATATTCCTGGAATTAGGTGACAAATGGACTCAAACTTTGAACTAGAAATCTGTCCAGAAAAAAAATACTGGGCAGATTGCAGTGAACATAGGTTGGAAAACAATTCATAACTTTTTCTACGAAATTATTTTTAATGTGATTCAAGTTGTAAATTAAAGATAATACATGTACCTGGATTTTTCTAGGTGATCACTTGTCCAAATTCCATCTAGAAATTGATGAAAAAGATATAGAAAGATAAGGCAGAAATCTGTCCAGTAAAATACTGGGCAGATTGCAGCGAACGTAACTTAGGAGAAAATTTATAACTTTTGCTACAAAATTTGTTTTGATGTGAATGCAGTTGAAAATTAAAGATAAGACATGTACCTATATTTTGTTAGATGATCACATGTCCAAATTCTGTCTAAAAATAGACGAAAAATGCAGAGCAACATAAGGTAGAAATGCTGTCCAGAATAGGACAGCTGGTAGAAATGTGTTGATTGTGGATTTATGTGTTAGAAAATGTAATGATTGAATTTTTCTTATAGTTATAATGATTAAATGAGCTAGTATGAGGTTGTAAAATATTGAATGAGAATTATTGCATTTATATGAAATTTATATTAATGTTTCCCTACATAATTTATGCAAATATGAATAAAGGTAACAAATGTAATTTAAGCCCTATAACATCTAGTCGAGAACTAGAAATTAGGATAAGTTGGCATGCCAATAAAAGGGTAGAAATGTAGGCACTAAATATAATAGTGCTGAGTTAAAATTATGTAGGCACTAAAAATAATAGTGCTGAGTTGAAATTTACTTAGGCACTAAGAATTAGTGTTGAGTTCGAAATTTACGTAGGCACCAAAAAGGTGCTGAGTTGTTATTGAAAATGTAGGCGTTAAACGCCGAGTTATAAAATAATTATGTAGGCGCCGAGTATACTGCCGGAGAGCAGAAACCCTGTATCCAGTGTTTAGTTCCGGTCTAAGATGTCGTGGACTATTAAATAAATAACAGAAAAAAAAATGTGAAGTATGAAATTCATATTGTAAATTTTATATCTTGTATTGTTAAAATTTCAAGCATGCTTAATGAATAAAATATCATAATTCATGAATTAAACATTTTTGCATGAAGAAAATAGTTTATTATTAATTGAATATTTGGCATGCTAAATAGGTTAATTGTAGTTTCTAAAATTTTATTTTAGAATTATTTATGTAATGATTGGATAGTTGTCAAATGTACCACTAAGCTAGTAGCTTAGCGCGTGTGTTTCACGCGCAGATAAATAGAAGTAGCTGTTCCGATAGGGCGATCGAAGAAGAGAGAACCCCAAGATCAGATTGCAGCAGTCTAGTTCTTTTTGTATGTTTTGATAATGATGTTGTAAAAATTAAGTTTTAAGAATTTTGTTGATGTAAATTTGTGGCTTGTAATATTTATAAGTAATGGATTTGGTAATTATATATATCTAGAATTATTGTAGTTATATTTTTAAATATCATGGTTTAATGAATAAGTTATTTTGAATCACAATATTCCCATCACTAGATATATATTTAAATTGAAAAAAAAAATATTTATACAAAATTGAGCGTTGGTTTTAAATTAAATGAGCTTAGTAGGACTTCCATATTCTATTAGCGATTAGTAGGGTAAGTGAGCGCTACATGATGAATTGGATCTTTATGCCATATTTGGACCAATTCATAATTGTTTTCATCGATCAGATCTTGGTTTATTCTAAAAACCAAGCAGAGCATGCTCAACATTTGAAGACATTATTGTTGATCTTTAGGGAATATAAGCATTAAGCCAAGCTCTCAAAATGTGAGTTTTGGGTTGATGAGGTGGCATTCCTTAGACACAGTGTCAGGAGAGGGAATTAGAGTTGATCCTAATAAGGTTGAGGCAATCTTAAATTGGAAGCCTCCTTGTAATGTGACCAGGATAAAGAGTTTTCTTGATTTGGCAGGTTACTATAAGGGATTGGTGAAGGGTTTTTCTTTGATTACTTTTTCTTTAACCTGAGAAAATATGTGAAGTTCTAGTGGAATGACAAGTGTCAAGCTAGTTTTGATAGGCTTAAGTGTATGTTGATAAAAGCTTCGGTCCTAATAAAGCCAATTCCCAATAAGAAGCATATCATCTACAATGATGCTTCTCACAATGGATTGAGGTGTGTTTTGATTCAATAGGAAAAGGTTGTTGTTTATGCCTCCAAGCAATTGAAGTTATATGAGAGGAATTACCCCACATATGATATAGAGTTGGTAGCCATCCTATTTGCTTTAAAGATATGGCGCCACAACCTATATAGGAAAAAATGTTTTATCTACATCGACCATAAGAGCTTGAAGTATATCTCGACATAGAAGAAGCTCAACTTGAGACAAAGACAATGATTACAGTTGATCAAGGACTATTTTTGTGTCATCGACTACTATTTAGGCAAGACTAATGTTATAGCTAATGCTTTAAGTAGAAAGACCATAATAGAGTTGCACATTCGATCTAAACTCAATCAGGAAATCAAAAAGGCACAGAGGCAAGATAACAAACTAGTTGAGATAGTCGAGTTGTCTTTAAGGGAAGAGACCTAAATACATAGTTGACCCAGATGATTGTTTATACTACCAATGCCATTTATGCATGCTTAGTGTTGCAGAGTTAAGGATCTAAAGGAAGCACATGAAAAAAGATTTTCCATGCACCTGGGAAGTAACAAGATGTACCATGATCTGAAAGAGAATTTTTGATGGTCAGGTATGAAAAAGGATATCATAGAGTTCACAATAAGATGTCTGATATGTCAGCAGGTCAAAATAGAACATCAGGTATCTTCAGGGTAATTGTAGCCAATCACAATGCTGAAATGGAAATGGGAACAAATCATGATGGATTTTGTGATTGGGTTGCCTCTAACACCGAAAAAGTATGATGCCATTTGGAGATGTCTGATATGTCAGCGCACTTCTTACTTATTAGGAGAGATTACCATTTGAATAGGTTAGTATAGCTATATGTGAATGAGATAGTACAACTAAATGGAGTGTTATTCTCCATCATATCAAATAGAGATTCATGGTTGATATCTTAGTTTTAGGGAAGTCTACAATACACTTTGGTTACCAAGCTCAATTTCAGCACAACTTTTCATTTTCAAACTAATAGTCAGTCAAAAAAGGTGATACGAATATTGGATGACATGATGAGAAGTTGTATGATTGAATTTGAAGGTAGCTGGGAGAAGTACCTACCATTAATGGAGTTTGCCTATAACAACAACTATTAGTCTAGCATTCAAATGGCTATGTATGAAGCATTATAAGGTAGGAAGTGTCGAACACCATTATGTTGGATAGAACTCAGTGAATGAAAGTTAGTGGGGCCAAAGTTGGTGTTAAAGACAAAGAAAAAGGTAAAGATCATTCAGGAAAGGTTAAAGGCAACTTCAGAAAGACCGAAATCATATGCAAATCTTAAAAGTAAAGATATAGAGTATGAAGTGGGAGACAATGTGTTCTTTAAAGTTTCCCCATAGAGGAAGGTCTTAAGGTTTGGAAAGAAGGGCAAGTTTAGTCCTAGGTTCATTGGACCTTATGAGATATTAGAACTAATTGTATTAGTTGCCTACAAGCTTACTGTTGCCCAGATATTGTACCAAGAAGGGGGGTTGAATTGATTATCAAAAATTTCTTAACTTTTAAGTGCAGAAAGAAAAGTTAAGTAGAGTAGGGATAGGAAGATATCACACAGAAATTTTTATATAGGTTCAAGTGTTAACAAACCCTACTCCTCTCCCCAATCTCAATTGGGAGTTTTACAAGCTCACTCCCAACCATGGTGTTTCTAACAATGGATCATACCTAACCCAGAAATCTCTTGTATTTTAATGGCTCACATAATAAACTAATTTCTTGTGTTTTAAAGGCTCACACAAATAACCCTTACAAGTGTTCTACTCTTAACCCAGTATACCCAAACTCACTTGAGTAGTAGATTAGAAAGAGAAACACTCACAAGTCTATAATGCTCAAAAAATAATGAGCAAAAAGATTTTTTTTATAGAGAATTAATGTTTGTTTTGAAAGTATTAAATGCACAAATGGCTACAACAAGATTTTGGTTCTAAGTATTTTCTATTTTCTTGTTCTAGATTCATAAATGACTTGCATTTATACTTCCATGGTGAATTATAGCCATTTGGTTGCATTTAATGTGAAAATATCCCCTGCACCAACTCTTAATTTCGCGCCTGACATGTTTCTCTTTCCTCTTTCACGGTCGTGAATAAATATGTCATGGTCGTGACTGTTCTTCTAAGCCGTGACTTGAGTAGTGACTTCTGTCGTGAAGCATTCTAGAAGGATTTGAAATGTTTGATCACGAGCGTGACATTATTCTTTCACGGGCGTGAACATCCTTCCTAGTCGTTGTCCAAGTAGTGACTCTGGTCGTGAAGCTCTCTAGAGGAATTTGACATGTTTTCTCACGGGCGTGACTGATATGATCATTCACAATTGCTATCATTGTTTATGGCCGTGAACTTTAAATGTTGGATAGTTGGCGCTAAGCTTCATCATGGGCGTGACATAAAAGGTCACGGGCGTGAACATGCTATTTCTTCATTTTTTTGTCTTTTTAAGGTTAGTCTTCCATTCTCCATTCTTGTTATCATGTTCCATAGCATGTTCAATAAACTTAGAAAACAAGTATGTTAAATACATTATTGCTATTTTATTGGTTAGCATCAAAATGATGGAAATACCCCTTAAGGTTCAACAATCTCCCCCTTTTTGATGGTGACAAATAATCTAGCAATTTGTGCTTTTGAGAAGTCTCCCCCTAAAAAGATGCTTAAGATAAAAAATTACTGAAGTGTAAGAATTGTAAAGAATGATGAAGTATAGCATGGATGTATGCTTCCTAGTTTAGGTATATGCAAGTTATATGCAAGGTATATCCAATGTATACCAAATTTTTCCTTAAAACTAGTTAAGTATGTGCAAAGTATATTTAACTTATATTCAAAGTATATCAAGCATATTCATTCATGTAACTTGCATCAAGGTATATGCAAAGTATACTTAAGTTATATTCAAGGTATATCAACTCATTTGCATACTTGCATATTCATTTGATTCAAATAAGTATTTCAAATATATTGCATTAAAATTTAAATATAATATATTGCTAGGTTCTCCCCCTTTTATCATCAACAAAAAGAATAACAAAAAGATAAATAATAAGGGAAAACTAATGCAATTATATTAATATTAAAACAAAAGTACAAGGTTTTGAAAAGAAATTTAAAGTCCTAAATCAAAAATGCTAGAAATTAACATAGCAAAAATATAGTCTAGCTAGATTTGGAGCCAGACATCCCATCTCTAAGGCGAGCTACTTTCACCTCGAGGCTTTCCATGCGAGACTCTATGAAATCCTTGAGGTTCTCTAACCTCTAATCCATCGAAGCCTGCAATTGGTCAAACCGTGGTGCCAATAGATCAACCACTTGCTGAGCCAAGTTCGGTGTGGAAGCAGAGGATTGTCCAATTTTCTGCTCAACCTCTGGGGTCGCCATCTCAACTCGAATTCTCTTCCTCTACTGGATTCCTTGAAGGCCAGCTTTGAAGTCATCTGAATCGTTTTCCTCCCAAATAATCTCACTAGCTGAGTTGGTGAAGCAGTAGTAGATGTCGTTCTCATGAACTATGCGAACTGCCGCTCCCATTTTGATAAACGACTCGACATATAGTCGGTCTCGAGGATGTGCTGGTATAAGGTTAAAGTGGTGCTCCTCTAGCTTCAAATACCCAAGCTTTATAGTAAGGTGAGTCATATACCCACCAATCAAAATGTCTCTGGAGGGCTTTGTGGCAATAAACAATAGATGGTTTGCAAACTATCGAGATAAAGCAACTGTTAGGCCTCTTCAGGCCATCTCCAGGAGAAAGAGCTCAAATTTTTGAATCAATCCATTACTGTCACCTCTGGCAAAAATGCTATAGGTTAGAGACCTATGCAAGTACTTGTGCACTGGTGATCGAATTTGGGTGCTTTTCGTCTTCTTGACATCCCAGCTACAATCGAGCCCGAAATGAGTCCATGCTTGAGTAGCATAGAACTCCACCTCACTCTCATTAAGGATACCGTCAGAGGGAAGGTTGAATATGTCACCAAACTCTGTGGCAGTGAGGGTGTTCGGATGCTTGCAAAGTTGAAATTTTACTGTGTCAGTGGGAGAGACTTGCAGGGTGCTAAGGAACTCGAAAGTTGGTTCCCTCAGTGTCGGTTGATGGATATCAATGAAATCTTTTAGATGACAAGCCTAGAGTTGTTCCATCATGCTTGTCTTGAGACCAAGGGTCCTGACAGTGTTCCACTCAAATGATCGAGAGGAAAGGAGTGGTCTGTGCTTGAGAACCGAGTATCTTGGATGATAGTGCTCCGGAATAATGCTTATAAGGTAGTCCGTGTACCTTCTTGGAGCATGAGACTTCTTTCTGGTACCTTTGAGGAGCCGGGTTCCATTTTTTATTAAAAAATATATTTTTAAAGAGAGAAAATCTGATGGAATTTTGGAATGGAACCTAGAGTGTTTTGATTTCTGATGATGGAGATAGTTTTTAAAGGTATTTATAGATGGTGTATGTTGCTAGGGGGCTAGAATCTTCAAAATGGTATTGAATGTTGATAAATAAGAGAAGTTGGAGAGTTGGAAATGAGAGAAATAACGACATAAAATGTTTTATAGCCGACATATTCACGATGGTGAATGTAAGTCACGAGCATGAAATTTCATGTTCACGGTTTGCTGAAGAGACGCTCTACCTGTGATGAGGGATGTGAAACAATTCACGGTCGTGACAATTAAAGGTCACGGGTGTGAATGTTGAAATATCACGGTGGGGAAAAATGAGTCACGGTCATGAAGTACAATTTTCACTACTTGTGACTGTGAGACAGAGTGTGACACAATGCGTGAACGCTTCTATAAGTTTTTGGTGGAAATGTTCACAGTCGTGAATAATCATCACGGGCATGAACAAAGGGTTTCACGGGGGTGATTAAAAAAAGGTTATGGGCGTGAAACATAGTCTTCACTACCTTCAACCGTGAACCATGTCGTGAAGCAAGGCGTGAAAGCTACTGGAGCTTTTGGCAATTATGATCACGGCCGTGAATATATGTCACGGGCGTGAATTGCCTAAAATCCTCATGAAATAAAACTAAGTCTAAATCAAGACTAAAGTATTTCTAAGGTGCTTCTATCCCCTATAACATATATTACTATCAAGTTAGCTACTTCATACCTAAAAAGATGAGACAAAAACACAAGATTATTAATCAAGGTTCGACAATTTTAGCAATCATAATGTTAATCCATTAATCATACCAAGCTCTATTCTTATGAAATTAAATCTTTCCTCATTTAGAGACTTAGTGAAAATATCTGCTAATTGATTGTCTGTGCTTATAAATTCCAATACAACATCTCCATATTGAACATGATCTCTAATAAAATGATGGCTTATGTCAATATGCTTCCTTTTAGAGTGTTGAATGGGATTCTTAGACAGATTTATAGCACTTGTATTATCACATCTAATTGGTATATGGTCTATACTATGACCATAGTCCTTAAGTTGTTGTTTCGTCCAAAAGATTTGTGTAGAACAGCATCCTGCTACCATATACTTTGCTTCAGCAGTAGAAAGAACAACTGAAACTTGTTTCTTGCTAAACCAAGAAACTAAGCATTCTCCAATAAAGTAACAAGTACCTAAAGTACTTTTTCTATCTACAAGACTTCCAGCATAATCAGCATCTGAATATCCTATTATGTGAAAGGATGATTTTCTAGGATACTATAAACTTAGATGCAATAAGCCATGTAAATATTTAAAATTCTTTTTACTACATTTAAATGTGACTCTTTAGGACATGATTGAAAGTGAGCACATAAGCATACACTACATTATATCGGGTCTAGAGGCAGTAAGATATAAAAGTGATCCGATATACATCTATAGAGCTTTTCATTAATGCTCTTACCCTTTTCATCCTTGTCCAATTTGGTTGATGTGCTCATTAGAGTCTTGGCATTTTTGCATCCTTCCATTCCAAATTTCTTAAGTAAGTCTTTGGCATATTTGGATTGGTTGATGAATATGCCCTTATTGTGTTGTTTTATTTTTAGACCGAGGAAGAATTTTAGCTCACCCATCATGCTTATTTCGAATTCCCTTATCATACACTTAGCAAATTCTTGGCAAAGCAATTCATTAGTAGATCCAAATATGATGTCAACAACATAAATTTGAACAATTAGAGTATCATGCTTATGCTTTTTAATGAATAATGTAGTGTCAACATTCCCCTTTGTAAAATTATTTTCTAAGAGAAAAGAACTTAGTCTTTCATACCAAGCTCTTGGGGGTTGTTTCAAACCATATAAAGCTTTTGAAAGTTTAAATACATGGTTGGGCAAATCATAGATTTAAAAACCTGGTGGTTGTTCTACATAAACTTCTTCTTTTATAAAGCCATTCAAAAAGGCACTTTTTACATCCATTTGAAAGAGTTTGAAATTCATATGGCATGCATATGCTAAAAGTATTCTTATGGCTTATAATCTAGCTACAGGAGCATAGGTCTCATCATAATCTATTCCTTCTTCTTGATTATACCCTTTTGCAACCAACCTAGCCTTATTCCTAGTTATTGAACCTTGTTCATCTAGTTTATTTCTAAATACCCATTTGCTTCCAATGATTTGATGCTCCTTGGGTCTAGGTACTAAGGTCCATACCTTACTTCTCTCAAATTGGTTGAGTTCCTCTTGCATAGAAATCACCCAACTTTTGTCATTAATATCCTTATCAATATTTTTAGGCTCAATTTGAGAAACAAAAGCAAGATCAGAAACTAAATGTTTGAGATGAGATCTAGTACTTACTCCCTATTTAGAATCACCAATGATTTGCTCTTTGGGTGATATTTTGTTAATCTCCATTCCTGTGGGAGCTCTTGCCTGTTTTTTTCTTGATCTGGAGGTAGAGAATCATCTTAATGTGAATTTTCTTGATCATTTTCTTCTCTTTCATTTTTAAGATCAAGTCCTTCGATGGTACCTACAACATCATCAAGAACACTACCTTTCACAAGATCAAGCTTGCTAGATTCATAAAAAAACAACATGCATAGATTCTTCAACAGTTAATGACATTTTATTAAATACTCTATATGTTTTGCTAGTTGTAGAGTATCCTACAAAGATATCCTCATCAGATTTAAAGGCAAATTTTCCAAGGTTGTCCTTAGTATTCAATATGAAACACTTGCATCCAAATGCTCTAAAGCATGATATCATGGGCTTTCTTCCATTCCATAGCTCAAATGAAGTTTTCTTTAAGAGAGGTCTTTTGAAAACTCGATTTAAAATATAACATGCAGTAGAAATTTCGAAAAACTTTTCTTCTTCTTCTAAAATTGTTATAATTTGAAAACCATTTTTTTATCTTTCTAATTTTTTTTTGAGTTTTTTAAAGATGGGTTCAAAAAGAATTTTTGCAAATAAAAAAGTTTCATTTTAGAAAGGGGATTAGAGATCACTCAATAAATGAAATGCCTAAAGGGTTTCCTTTGACCTATTTGAAAGTTATCCAACTTGAGTTAGGAGAGTACAGATGATTTTTTTTTCTTTTTTGGTAAACAAAAATAAAAATTTAAATCATAGTTATTTAAATCATAGTTTTAGTTTAATTGATTTGATGATTTTATGGATCCACTTTTTACCATAAAACAAAAAACAAGCCCCCCCCCCTTTTTTTTAGTTTATTTTCAGTTTAAGATATTTTTTATTGATCAGTAATAATAATAAATGTATTAATAACTAATAATGTCAGTTCATTTTAATTTGGTATACACAAAAATGTTTACTTTGTTCGGTTAGTAATTCAAAATTTTGTCAAATCAAATACAATTGATCATTAATCAATCCAATTTTAGGTAGAATTTTTTTATCTTTTTTGTAAGCGAAGAAATAGACAACCTTTAAAAAATTCTACCTAAAAAAAAAATTTGATTGATATAATTGTTATGCTTAGTGTGTGACTCGTTGGTATTTTAGGGTCAGGATTAAAACAAAAAAAGACTAACCCACAGTATGAACTTTGTGGCTTCGACCCAAAAGCAAGTTGGTAAACCATACTCATTGAACATTGTTTGAGCCATTTCAATTAAAGTTCGATTTTTTCTCTCAACTATCCCATTTTGTTGAGGTGTCCTAGGAGATGAAAAATTCTGTGAAATGCCATGTTCTAGACAAAAAATTTCAAAGTTTTCATTTTCAAATTCTTTGTCATGATCACTTCTTATTTTTGAAATACAATATCCTTTTTCATTTTGAACTCTTTTAGCAAAGTTTCAGAAAGTTTCAAAGGCATCACTCTTTTGAGCTAAGAAAATTACCCAAGTAAATCTAGAGTAGTCATCGACGATGACAAAGGCATAGTGTTTACCTCCTAAGCTTGCAATTCTAGTAGGTCCAAAGAGATCTAGATGTGGGAGTTGTAGAGGTTTTGAGGTATTTACAATGTTTTTGGATTTGAAGGATGACTTGTGTTGTTTTCCTCATTAGCAAGGTTCACATGTCTTGTCTTTTTCAAATTTGACTTTTGGTAGTCCCTTTCCCAGCTCTCCTTTGCTGAGGCTTTGAATTAAATCCATGCTTGCATGACCAAGCCTTCTATGTCACAGCCAAGATTCATCACTAGTAGTCACAAGACACTTAGAGGAAAGGTTAGATATTTTGTTTAAGTCTATTATGTAGGTATTGACATCTCTATTTCCTTTAAATATCTTTTGACCATCAATAGAGGTTACAAGACATTCGTTGGAAGTAAAGATTGCTTTGTTTCCCTTATCACATAATTGAATTACACTTAACAAGTTATGTTTCAAGCCATCAACAAGTAAGACATCTTTAATGAAAGTAGTACCATTAATACCAATAGAGCCAATGCCAATTACCTTACCCTTAGCATTGTTTCCAAAGGTAACTTTACCTCCATCAATACTTTTGCTTTCATTGAAAAGTTCTTTATCTCTGGTCATATGCCTTGAGCATCCATTATCTACTAGCCAAACATTTTTGTTTATTGTGGACTTGAGGCATACCTATAGAATCACAATTCAAGTAGGGTTTTTAGGTACCCAAATGACCTTGGGTCCTTGGGGGTTAGCACATGAAGGTTCCCAATGAGCCTTCCTCATCCAGCAATGTTTATTTATGTGACCAAATTTCATACAATAATTACATTGTTTAGCTCTAAATATGTTTTTTGGTCTTACAATGCTTTTGAATACCATATTTCCATTAGGTTGAGTTTGAGAGCAATGGCATGCACAAGCATGATGAATTGGTGCTTTTCTAGGTGCATGCTTCTTATACATAAAGGCATGTTTAGCCTTTTGAGGTTTCCTTCTTAGGCTTACCAACCCTTGATCATCCCTCTTATGTATAGAAGATTTAGTGTATTTTGTGCACTTAGCCCTTAGGGCTGTTACAACAAATGTGGAGATGTGGGGTTCACTTGACTTGACAAAAGTAGTCTTGTGAGAAGATGACGATGTACCCTTAAATCCTAGACAAAGTCTAATTAAGGGTAGTCTTTGAGACACAATGAGAGTATCTAAAGTCTCCTTTCCCTTGTGAAATTTTGAAATGGAGTTTCTAAGTTCCTCAACTTCATTTTTCAAAATATTGTTTTCTTTAAGCAAGGATTTAGTTGAGGGTCTTGAAGAGTACTTGTTGAACCTTGAGGGGTATTTCTGTCATTTTGATGATAACAAATAAAATAGCAATATTGTATTTAATATACTTGTTTTCTAAGTCTATTGAACAGGGTATGAAATATGTTAAGCAAGAATGGAGAATGGAAGATTATTCTTCAAAAGATAAAATTTGAAGAAGTGGCATGTTCACACCCGTGACCCTATGTGTCACGCCCGTGATGAAGCTAACCACCAACAAACCAACATTTGAAATTCACGGCCATGAAGGATGATAGCAACTGTGAATGAACTTTTAGTCATGCCCGTGAAAGAAATGTCACACCCGTGGACAAACATAGTCACGCCCGTGAAGACAAATTCTTCCAGAGAGCTTCCCGACTAAAGTCACCACTTGGATCACGGCTTGGAAGAATGTCATGCCCGTGCAGATATATGTCACGCCCGTGATCCAATATTTCAAAACCTTCCAGAATGCTTCACGGCCAAGGTCACCACTTCAGTCACGGCTTGGAAGAACATTCACGACTGTGACAAACATAGTCACGCCCGTGAAAGATGAAAGAGAAAAATGTCAGGCGCGATTATTAGGGTTGGTGCAACGGCTAGTTTCGTATTAAATGCATTCTAACGGCTATAATTTTCCATGGGAGTATAAATGCAAGTCATTTATGCATTCAGTAAAAGAGGATAGCTAATACTTTGAATCAAAATCTTGTTGTAAGCTATTTGTACATTTAATACTTTCAAAACAAATATTTATTCTCTGTGAAAATCTTTTTTCTCATCATTTATTGAGCAATAAAGATTTGTAAGTGTTTCTCTCTGTAATCACTTCTTACTCAAGTGAGTTTTGGGTATTTCTGGGTTAAGAGTAGAACACTTGCAAGGGTTAGTTGTGTGAGCCTCTAAAACACAAAGAAACGTTGTTTGTGTGAGCCTGTAAAATACAAAGTAAAGGTTGTTTGTGTGAGCCTGTAAAACACAAGGTAAAAGTTGTGTGAGCCTGTAAAATACAAAGTAAAGAATGGACACAACCAACTAGAAGAGGAGTTAATGGTGAAGAAGAAATCCTATCAAGAGATGATTGGACAGAGCCTCAAAGAAGAGCAAATTTCAAAAATAAGAAGGCAATGACAATTCTCTCAAGTTCATTATCTATTGAAGAATGTGGTAGGATACAACACTGTTCAACTGCATATAGCACGTGGAAAACATTAGAAAACTATCATGAAGGCCACAAAGCCACATGGGATGACGAAAGCTCTTCAAGTAAAAAAGATGACAATAAAAGCGAAGAGGTCAACCTATGCATCATTGCTATAGAGGATCACATCTCGGATAAAGTAAGATCACTACATTCATACCCTTTCAATAATGATAGTGGTGATAATGATAGTAATAGTGATAGTGAGGATGATGATGATGAACAAAGCATAATAGAAGAATTGAATCTAGAATTAGAAAAATATAGGAGAAAATTCAGTACTTATAAGAATAATATTTCTAATTTAAAAAACAAAATGAATGCTTTAGAAAAGGAGAACCTTCAGCTTAAATCATCTAATGAATCTCTTCAACAGTCATTAGATGAATACTCATCAAGACCCTCAACAAAATCCTTTCTTAAAGAAAATAATACTTGGAAAAATGAAGTTGAGGAACTTAGAAATTCCATTTCAAATTTTCAAAAAGGAAAAGAGAGTTTACATATTCTCATTGTGTCTCAAAGACCACCTTTAGTTAGACACGGTCTAGGATTTAAGGACACATCATCATCTTCTCACAAAACCATTTTTGTTAAGTCTAGTGAACCTCAAATCTCCACAATTGTTGGAACAACACCTAGGAATAAGTATATTAAACCTTCTATACATAAAAAGAATAATCATGCCTTTATGTATAAGAAGCATATATCTAGAAAAGCATCAATTAATCATGATTGTGCATGCCATTGTTCTCAAAATCAGTTTAATAGAAATATGGCATTCAAAAATATTGTAAGACCAAAAAGAAATGTTAGACCTAAACAGTGTAATTATTATATGAAGTTTGGTCATATAAATAAACATTGTTGGATAAGGAAGGCTCATTGGGAACCTTCATGTGCTAACCCCCAAGGATTCAAGCTCAATTGGGTACCTAAAAATCATACATGAATTGTAATTCTATAGGTATGCCTAATTTTAGTTTCATGCTTTAATATCTTGTTTTAGGATTCTTAGGATCATTAGCTAGGAAATCATATTTGTACTTAAACATAAATATGTATTTTTGATTATGTAATGACATATGAGATTTGCTTTATATTATCTATTTTATTCTCTTGATTGGAAACAATGCTAAGGGTAAGGTAATTAGCATTGGTTCTATTGGTATTAATGGTACTACTTTTATTAAAGATGTCTTACATGTTGATGGCTTGAAACATAACTTGTTGAGTGTTAGTCAATTATGTGATAAAGGAAACAAAGTAACCTTTACTTCTAATGAATGTCTTGTGACCTCTATCGATGGTCAAGAGATATTTAAAGGAAATAGAGATGTCAACACATACATAATAGACTTACACGAAATATCTAACCATTCCTCTAAGTGCCTTGTGACTACTAGTGATGAATCTTGGTTGTGGCATAGAAGGCTTGGTCATGCAAAAATAGACTTAATTCAAAGCCTCAGCACAGGAGAACTAGTAAAGGGACTACCAAGAGTCAAATTTGAAAAAGGCAAGACCTGTGAACCTTGCCAAAGAGGAAAGCAACACAAGTCATCCTTCAAAGCCAAAAACATAGTAAGTACCTCAAAATCTCTACAACTCTTGCATTTAGATTTATTTGGACCTACTAGAATTGCTAGTTTAGGAGGTAAACATTATGCCTTTGTCATCATCAATGATTACTCTAGATTTACTTGGGTAATTTTCTTAGCTCAAAAGAGTGATGCTTTTGAAAATTTCAAAAACTTTGCTAAAAGAGTTCAAAATGAAAAAGGATATTGTATTTCAAAGGTACGAAGTGACCATGGCAAAGAATTTGAAAATGAAAACTTTGAAAGTTTTTTTCTTGAACATGGCATTTCACAGAATTTCTCATCTCCTAGGACACCTCAACAAAATGGGGTAGTTGAAAGGAAATATTGAACTTTAATTGAAATGGCTAGAACAATGCTCAATGAGTATGGTCTACCAACTTACTTTTGGGCAGAAGCCACAAACACTGCTTGTTATATTTCAAATTGAGTTTTCAAACAACCTCTTTTAAACAAAACCTCATTTGAGCTATGGAATGGAAGAAAGCCCTTAATATCATATTTTATAGTATTTTGTTGCAAGTGCTTCATATTGAATACCAAGGACAACCTTGGAAATTTTGCCTCTAAATCTGATGAAGGTATCTTTTTAGGATACTCCACAACTTGCAAAGCATATAGAGTATTTAATAAAAGATCATTAACTATTGAAGAATCTATGCATGTTGTTTTTAATGAATCTAGTAGACTTGATCTTGTGAAAGGTAGTGTTCTTGATTGTTAAACCTTGAGGGGTATTTCTGTCATTTTGATGATAACAAATAAAATAGCAATATTGTATTTAACATACTTGTTTTCTAAGTTTATTAAACAGGGTATGGAATAAAATAGCAAGATTGGAGAATGGAAGAATAATCCTTGAAAGACAAACTTAAGGAAGTTGCATGTTCACGCCCGTGACCCTATGTGTCACGCCCGTGAAAGAGCTAACCGTCACCAAAACCAACATTTGAAGTTCACCGCCATGAAGGAAGACACAAACCGTGAAATTTACATTTAAGTCATGCCTGTGAATTAAATGTCACGCCCGTGAATCTTCATGATAATTTCTTCTAGAGAGCTTCACGACCAAAGTCACCACTTGGATCACGGCTGGGAAGTTTTTCATGCCCGTGAAGATGTATGTCACGCCCGTGACCCAATGTTTCAAAACCTTCCAGAGAGCTTCATGACCAAGGTCACCACTTCAGTAACGGCTTAGAAGAACAATCACGCTCGTGACAAACAAAGTCATGCCCGTGAGAGATGAAAGAAAAAAATGTCAGACGCGATTATTTGGGTTGGTACAACGGCTAGTTTCGTATTAAATGCACTCTAACGGCTATAATTAGCCATGGGAGTATAAATGCAAGTCATTTATGCATTTAGTACAAGAGGATAGCAAATACTTTGAATTAAAATCTCATTACAAGCTATTTGTACATTTAATACTTTCATTATCAACATCTATTCTCTGTGATAAATCTTTTTGCTCATCATTTATTGAGCAATAAAGATTTGTAAGTGTTTCACTATGTAATCATTTATTACTCAAGTGAGTTTTTGGTATTTCTGGGTTAAGAGTAGAACACTTGTAAAGGTTATTTGTGTGAGCCTATAAAAACAAAGAGTAAAGGTTGTTTGTGTGAGCCTGTAAAACACAAGATAAAAGGTTGTTTGTGTGAGCCTGTAAAACACAAGGAATTGGTTATTGTGCTAGTCATTAAAACACAAGGGATTTCTGGGTTAGGTGTGAGCCATTGTGAGAAACACCATAGTTGGGAGTGAGCTTGTAAAACACCATTGTAACACTTAGTGTGTTAGTGAAACTCCCAATTGTGATTGGGGAGAGGAGTAGGGTTTGTTAACACCCGAACCTCTATAAAAATCCTTGTGTCAAATTTCACTATCCCTCCTAAAATTGATTTTTATTTGCACACTTTAAAGTTTAATTTTTTAAAACTCCAATTCAACCCCCCTTCTTGGCTTAATATCTGGGCAACAATTGGTATTACAGCTTAGTCTAGCATCGAAGCCTAAAAAGCACTAGTAAAGATTAAGATATGGCCAGTGAAGGATTCCAAAATCTCAAACCTTACTTTGATGGAGCAAATTATGCCCATTGGAAGTTTCGGATGGAGACATACCTGGATAGTGAAGGAATTGAAGTCTGGGTGTAACATCCTTGACCTTCCCCACATGCATTTCATCGAACATAAGTATCTTGCATACAATTCAATTGAATACGTGCATTTCATATGTATTTTCGTAGGAACAAGTTTATGACACGCACTAGCTACGTGTCCTAGTATTTGGCACTTGTATCGAGTCGCACGTGTGTAATTATAACCTAAATGAGGATAACAAAGTATTAGAAATTAATTGAATAAGGTGTAAAAATTAAAGTAAGCAAAGTGATTAGATTAAGATTAGTAAACAATTACATTGTTAATTTAGTTAAATCGGGTCAAATGATTAAGTTGTATTATTGTGTGAATTAATGGAATTATAAATATATGTAAATAATAATAATAACAATATAAAATGAAATGAAAATGAAACAAAAGAGAAATATAAGAGAAGAGAAATGAGAAATGAGAAGAGAAAAGAGAAGAGAAAAAGAGAAAAGGACAAAAAACAAGTTGGCTTTATCTTCATCTTTCTTCCCCATTTCTGCCTCCTCACTTCAGCCCCATTTTCTTCTTCAATTTCCTCCATTTCAGACTTCAATTCTTCCTTTTTTCACCTAGTTTTTGAAGCTAATTGATCCCTTTCAAGTTTGTTCTTGGTAAGTAATCAATTCTTATTGCTATAGGGTTGATTTGAGTTGCTTAGGTTCAATATTAGGCACTGAATGATTTTGATATTAATAGAAATTGATTATGGAAATGTGTAAAACACAAACTTTGTTCCTTTATATCTTATATTTGTGGATATGTAAACATTTTTTCAAGATGTTATGTATAGGGAGAGATATGCTCTTCGTACTGAAACTGGTCAGGGTGTAAACCCTAACCACATTAGCTACTGTGTGGTTTGATTTCGAATATGTTAAAGCCCTTATTTTAAGTCTCTCAAAACATAAAAGTTGTAGATATATGTGTTTTTTATCTGTGTACCAAATTTCAGGTTCATAGGTCTTGTAAATGGGGATTTATGGTGAATGGAACCATGACTGTTCCATGGTTTAAACTGCCTACTGAGTGCCCTGGGCAGATCCAGTACATTGGTTGGATAATTTGAGCTTTTTAGATCTAGATTCTGTGAATTATCAAAACCGGAAAGTTAGAGGTATATGTATTAGCGAAATTTTGGTACTAATTTCAGATTAATTGGTTATCTATAGACTAAGTTATGGCCTTTGGAAATCATACTGGTCCGGAAGCCAATTCTATTCTGGAACAGTAAAATGTTTGGTATAATTAGAAGACCATAGAGACATAATTTGTAAAAGTTGTAAACATGAAACATGTTCCAAATGCACCCATATAAGTTTCTGTAAATTTTCATTAAAATATGACTTATATATTATAAATTATGATGAACCCAAATGAGTACCCTGAAACTGCCTAAAGGCAGAAAACAAGGCAGAAAACAGAACACTCTTAGAAATTCCACTAAATATTGTACAATGATCCACTTGGTCTGAAATTTGAATATGTTCTAAAATTATATGTTATTTTTAATTAGGAATAAGAATCAGATTAATTAGTCAATTATAGAAAAAGTTATAGGCTAAACAGTCCCATAAGGTCACACTGCCTCATAGGAAAAATCTTAGCTATTGACATGAACAATGCATATTAATTTGTTTAAGCCACATTAAGTCTACCTAATCATGAGTTAATCGATTATGTTTTCATATTAGGCTCGCAACATATTGGAGACCCACAAGGAACAGATAGACAATAAGTTAGGGGTCGGAATCAAAGGATAACGGTGAGTCTAATTATCGATTGAATTCTTTAGTGCAAATAAATGTTGCTTGCTATGTGATTCATGTGATTGTCATGATTGGTCCTTGATAATGTAATGATGGATAATTTGTGACATTGTGGTACATATAAATGGTATACTTGTGGTATATTTGAGGTATATGTTTGACAAATGTGATATATATACATGGTACATGTATAGTATATACAAGGTATATGCTTGACATATGAGGTATATAGGGAATATATGTATGTTGTATATGATAAAGATGCAATGGTTGATGAATGCTTAAATACAAATGCATATGCATATGGGCTAAAAAGGCGTTGTGACTAGTTAATCGACATTGCAAAGCAAAAGAAGAGGCCTATGGCCCAACAAATGTGCAAATGAAACAAATGATCAAGCTAGCTAGCAAATGCAAATGCAAATGTTCACATGGAAACTCGGGGCAATGTTTGTTTAATCTGGTCATAACAAAATAAAATGTACGAGCAAAGCATAAGTAAATAAGAATTATTGAATACTTGATTTTATCTATATTTATATGTTATTGACTGATGAATGGAATGGAATACATGGTATATATTGGAATTGTGATTTATGACTATGAGTTGTTTGGTACTTTAGAGCTCATTGGATGGTTATTCTCACTGAGCCGCAACTCATCAATTTGCATCATTTTTCAGGTAAAGAAAAGTGATAGCTCATTTTGAGTAGCGTATAAAAGACATGGAGCACAGGTCACTGGCCGAGCCTCATCACTCTCTCTCTCTTTGCATTCCACACAAGCATGAAAATATGTCATATGTGTTTTTGTATTTACGTGCTTGAATATGTATAGTCATTTTGGAATGAGTCTAAATATGTATAAATGAAATCAACTCGAAAATACTTATGTGTAAAGTTTATGTTTTGATATATGTGATATATTATATTGTGATGAAAATCTCAGTGTTAACTTTGCAAAGTCAGTGAATAATATTACAGGATATGAGACTTGCAAGTCATTGAATGAAATTATAGGATATGAGACTTGCAAAGTCATAGAATTATATTACAGGATATGAAAAAAAAATATTTACTACTATTGTTAACAGGGTATTTTACCTTTCCAGTACGCCATGTATGATTACTTGATATTTGGATAGGTTATACTAAAATGCATAAGATGTGGTGTTACACTGGGATAGTGTACGAAAAGAATGGACACCACCAACCAGAAGAGGAGCTGATTGTGAAGAAGAAATCCTACCAAGAGATGATTGGACAGAGCCTCAAAGAAGAGCAAATTTCAAAAACAAGAAGGCAATGACAATCCTATCAAGCTCATTATCTATTGAAGAATGTGGTCGAATACAACATTGCCCAACAGCATACAGCATATGGAAGACATTGGAAAATTATCATGAAGGAACTAAGCAAGTCAAATCCAAAAAGATTCAACTTCTTACATCAGAATATGAGCTCTTCAAGATGAAATCCAATGAGTCAATCACTGACATGACCAACCGCCTTCTAGCCATTATAAATGAAATGAGAAAACTTATGAAGCATCTGAGTCTGGAAGATGTAAACAACAAAATCCTGAGAAGTTTTCCTCTTAAAACTATGGCTCAAGAGTTGCTGGCATAGAAGAAGCAAATGAAGATATGAGCATCATGAATATTGATGTGCTGATTGGCAAACTTCTCACACAAGAAATGACAGTGAAAAGAGATAGAGAACTTGAAGCAGAGCAAGAGAAAAGAAAGCCCTTAGCACTCAAAGCCTCTACTTCAAAATCTCAAGAAGAAAGTGAAGATGATGAAGAAATGAGTGATGATGAAAATGAGGACATTGATATGCTTTCAAGAAGACTAAAAAGAATCATTGAGAAGAAAAGGAGCAACTCCAGAAAATTTAGGCAAAGAAACCTCAAACAAACTTCTAATGATACACAAAGAAGTAAGGAAGAGGTAAAGTGTTATGAGTGTGGAAAGAAAGGACATATCAAACCAGAATGTCCAAGGCTCAAGAAGCATAAGAACAAATACCAAAGAGACAATGGGGAGAAAGGTCACAAAGCCACATGGGATGACGAAAGCTCTTCAAGTGAAAAAGATGGTAATGAAAGCGAAGAGGTTAACCTATGCTTCATGGCTATTGAGTATCACGTCTCGAATAAGGTAAGATCACTACACTCATACTCTTTGAACAATGATAATAGTGATAATGATGATGATAGTGATGATGATGATGATGAGCAAAGCCTAATAGAAGAATTAAATCTAGAATTAGAGAAATATAGAAGTAAATTTAGTACTTATAGAAATAACATCTCTAATTTAAAAAAAAATAAAATAGATGTTTTAGAAAAGGAAAATATGAAGCTTAAATTATCTAATGAAACTCTTCAAAAGTCATTAGATGAATATTCATCAAGACCCTCAACTGCTTCTTTGCTTGAAGAAAATAACACTTTGAAAATTGAAGTTGAGGAATTTAGAAATTCCATTTCTAAATTTTACAAAGGTAAAGAGAGTTTAGAAACTCTCATTGTGTCTCAAAGATCACCCTTAATTAGATATGGTCTAGGATTTAAGGACACTTCATCATCTTCTCACAAAACCATCTTTGTTAAGTCTAGTGAACCTCACATCTCCACACTTATTGGAACAACACCAAGGAATAAGCATGTTAAACCTTATATACATAAAAAGAATAATCATGCCTTTATATATATGAAGCATGCATCTAGAAAAGCATCAATTAATCATAACTGTGCATGTCATTATTCTCAAAATAATTTTGATAAAAATATGGTATTCAAAAATCTTGTAAGACCAATAAATAAGTTTAGACCGAAACAATGTAATTATTGTTTGAAAATGGGTCATATAAATAAACATTGTTGGATAAGGAAGGCTCATTGGGAACCTTCATGTGCTAACCCCCAAGGACCCAAGCTCATTTGGGTACCTAAAAATCATACTTGAACTGTTATTCTATAGGTATGCCTCAAGTCCACAATAAACAAAAATGCTTGGCTAGTAGATAGTGGATGCTCAAGGCATATGACAGGAGATAAAGAACTCTTAAAAGAAATCAAAAGTATTGATGGAGGTAAAGTTACCTTAGGAAACAATGCTAAGGGTAAGGTAATTAGCATTGGATCTATTGGTATTAATGGCACTACTTTTATTAAAGATGTCTTACTTGTTGATGGCTTGAAACATAACTTGTTAAGTGTTAGTCAATTATGTGATAAAGGAAACAAAGTAATCTTTACTTCCAATGAATGTCTTGTGATCTCTATCGATGGTCAAGAGATATTTAAAGGAAATAGAGATGTCAATACATACATAATTAACTTACATGAACTGTCTAACCATTCCTCTAAGTGTCTTGTAACCACTAGTGATGAATCTTGGCTGTGGCATAGAAGGCTTGGTCATTCTAACATGGACTTAATACAAAGCCTCGGCACAGGAGAACTGGTAAAAGGTCTACCAAGACTCAAATTTGAAAAAGGCAAGACATGTGAACTTTGCCAAAGAAGAAAGCAACACAAGTCATCCTTCAAAGCCAAAAACATAGTAAGTACCTCAAAACCTCTTCAACTCCTGCATTTAGACTTATTTGGACCTACCAAAACTGCAAGTTTAGGAGGAAAACATTATGCATTTGTCATCGTAGATGATTACTCTAGATTTACTTGGGTAATTTTCTTAGCTTAAAAGAGTGATGCTTTTGAAAATTTCAAAAACTTTGCTAAAAGAGTTCAAAATGAAAAAGAGTATTGTATTTCAAAGATTAGAAGTGATCATGGCAAAGAATTTGAAAATGCAAACTTTGAAAGGTTTTGTCTTGAACATGGCATTTCACAGAATTTCTCATCTCCTAGAACACCTCAACAAAATGGGGTAGTTGAAAGGAAAAATCAAACTTTAATTGAAATGGCTAGAACAATGCTCAATTAATATGTTTTACCAACTTACATTTGGGCAGAAGCCACAAACACTGCATGTTATATTTCAAATCGAGTTTTCAAATGACCTCTATTAAACAAAACCTCATTTGAGCTATGGAATGGAAGAAAGCCCTTGATATTGTACTTTAGAGTATTTGGATGCAAGTGCTTCATATTGAATACCAAGGACAACCTTGGAAAATTTGCTTCTAAATCTGATGAAGGTATCTATTTAGGATACCCTTCAACTAGCAAAGCATATAGAGTATTTAACAAAAGATCATTAACTGTTGTAAAATCTATGCATGTTGTCTTTAATGAATCTAGTAGACTTGATCTTGTGAAAGGTTCTTGATGATCTGGTAGGTAACATGGAAAGACTTGATCTTGAAAATGGAAAAGAAGATAATGATCAAGAAGATTCACATCAAAATGATTATCTACCTCAAATTCAAGAAGAAAACGAACAAGAACTCCCAAAAGAATGGAGAATGACAAAAGATCATCCAAAAGAGCAGATCATTGGTGATCTCTCAAAGGGAGTAAGTACTAGATCTCACTTCAAACATTTAGACACTGACATTACTTTTATTTCTCAAATTGAGTCAAAAAATGTTGATGAAGCTCTTAATGATGAAAGTTGGGTAATTTCCATGCAAGAGGAACTCAACCAATTTGAGAGAAGTAAGGTATGGACCTAAGTACCTAGACCCAAGGATCATCAAATTATAGGTAGCAAATTAGAAATAAACTAGATGAACAAGGTTCAATAACTTGGAATAAGGCTAGATTAGTTGCAAAAAGATATAATCAGGAAGAAGGTATAGATTATGATGAAACCTATGCACTTGTAGCTAGATTAGAAGCCATAAGAATACTTTTAGCATATGCATGTCACATGAATTTCAAACTCTTTCAAATGGATGTGAAAAGTGCATTTCTAAATGGTTTTATAAAAGAAGAAGTTTATGTAGAACAACCACCAGGCTTTGAAAGCTATGATTTTCCAAATCATGTTTTTAAACTTTCAAAAGCTTTATATGGTTTGAAACAAGCCCCAAGAGCTTGGTATGAAAGACTAAGTTCTTTTCTATTAGAAAATAACTTTACAAAGGGGAATGTTGACACCACATTATTCATTAAAAAGCATAAGCATGATATACTAATTGTTCAAATCTATGTTGATGATATAATATTTGGGTCTACTACTGAGTTGCTTTGTCAAGAATTTGATAAGTGTATGACTAGGGAATTTGAAATGAGCATGATGGGAGAGCTTAAATATTTTCTTGGTCTACAAATAAAGCAAAGAAATGAGGGTATATTCATCAACCAATCCAAATATGCCAAAGATTTAATTAAAAAATTTGGAATGGAAGGATGCAAAAATGCCAAGACTCCTATGAGCACATCAACAAAATTGGACAAGGATGAAAAGGGTAAGAGCATCAATGAAAAGCTCTATAGAGGTATGATCGGATCACTTTTATATCTTACTGCTTCTAGACCCGATATAATGTATAGTATTTGATTGTGTGCACGATTTCAATCATGTCCTAAAGAATCACATTTAAATGCAGGAAAAAGAATTCTTAGATATTTACATGGTTCATTGCATCTAGGTTTATGGTATCCTAGAAATTCATCCTACTATATTATAGGATATTCAGATGCAGACTATGCTGGCAGCCTCTTAGATAGAAAAAGTACTTCAAGTACTTGTCACTTTATTTGAGAATGCTTAGTTTCTTGGTTTAGCAAGAAACAAGTTTCAGTTGCTCTTTCAACTGCTAAAGCAGAGTATGTAGCAGCTAGATGTTATTATACTCAAATTCTTTGGATGAAACAACAACTTAAGGACTATGGTCATGATATGAACCATATACCTATTAAATGTGACAATACAAGTGTTATAAATCTTTCAAAGAATCCCATTCAACATTCTAGAAGTAAGCATATTGACATTAGACACCACTTTATTAGAGATCATGTTCAATATGGAGATGTTGTATTGGAATTTGTTATCACAGAAAATCAATTGGCAGATAATTTTACTAAGTCTCTAAATGAGGAAAGATTTATTTTCATTAGAAGAGAACTTGGTATGATTGATGGATTAACCTTGTGATTACTAAATTATGAAATCTTAAGTGATAATCTTAATTTTGTAAATTTGATGAAAAGTTTATGTTATAAGAAATAGAATCTTCATAGAAATTATTTAGTCTTGTTTTAGGACTTCATTTTATTTGATGGAAATTTTAGGAAAGTCACGCTCGTGACTTAAATAGCCAAAAGAGGCAGTGTCGTTCACGACTTGATTCACGACATGGTTCACGACTTCAAGTAGTGAAGCTTATGTTCATGACTTCATTCACTCCCGTTAAAAGCCCTGTTCATGTCTGTGACACATTTTCACGCCCGTGAACATATTCACCCTAAGACTCACAGAGACGTTCACGCTTTGAGTCACGCTTTGCTTCATGAGCATTGCCATCCCCGGTACTCCACCTTGAAGCAAAGGCCTCTCCTTTCATCGAGGTCCTTTGAATGGAAAATCGTCTGAACTCTCAGGCTAGAAACAGCAATGACAGAGCAACTCTAGGCCTGTCACTTGAAAGAATTCATAGACATTCATCAGCCCACATTGTGGGAGCCAACACTAGAATTTCTGAGCACTTTGCAAGTGTCTCCTACTGGAGTGGTGAAATTCCAACTCTGCAACAATCCAAACACCCTCAATGCCACTGAATTCGGGGACTTATTCAACTTACCATCGGATGGCATCCTCAATGACTGCGAAGTGGAATTCTTCGCAACTCGAGCTTGGACCCATTTTGGCATATATTGCAGTTGGGATGTCAAGAAGACAAAGAGTACTCATCTCTGGTCCCCAGTGCATAAATATTTGCATAGGTTTCTAACCTATAGCATATTCGCTCGGGGAGACAGTAATGGGACCATTCGGAAATCGGAGCTCTTCCTTTTCAAGATGGCTAGAAGAGGACTCACGGTGGTGCTTTCTACATGGTTTGCAAACCATCTTCTGTCCATTGCCACCAAACCCACAGGAGATATACTCATTGGTGGTTATGTCACCCATATAGCCTTGAAGCATGGCTATTTGAAACTGGATGAGCATCACTTCAATCTCATCCCAGGGCATCCTCGAGATCGATTGGATGTCGAGTCCTTTATCAAGATGGGAGCGGCTGTCAGAATTCTTCATGAGAACAATATTTACTACCGCTTCACAGACACTGCTGGGGAGATAATCTGGGAAGACAATGATACGGAGGACTTCAAAGCTGGCCTCCAAAGGATCCAGCAGAAGAAAAGGGCTCGGGTTGAGGAAGCACCTCCAGCGGCTGAGCAAGACATCGGACAATCCTCGGCTTCCACACCGAATTTGGCACAGCAAGTGGTTGACCTCTTGGCACCACATTTTGAGCAGCTACAGGCTTCGATGGATGAGAGGTTGGAGAACCTCAAAGACTTCACAGAGTCGCGGATGGACAGCCTTGAGGCGAAGGTTGCTAGACTTTGAGATAGGATGTCCGGCTAGGTGTTAGGCTATATGGTAGCCTAAATTTGCATCTTTGCTTGTTGATTTACTTGTTCTCTTTTGTTTGTTTTTCAGGAAATTTTAAATTTCCTTTCTGAACTTTAATTATCTTTGATTGTATTTCACTTTATTTAATATAATTGTTTAGTTTTTCTTTAATGGTTTAATCCTTATATTCTTTTTGTTGATGACAAAAGGGAGAGAACCTAGCAATATATTAAGATAAATAAATTTTGAATCAAAATCCATAACCTACAAATACATTGACATTGAGTTAAGTAAGGAGAAGAAAAACTTAAATTTTGATTCAAAATTAATATGCAAGTATGAAATTGAGCTTTATACATTAGATATATCTTAAGTATACTTTGCATATACCTTAATGCAAATTACATAAATGAATATGCCATGATATACTCTAAATATACCTTACATATACTTCATGCCTTAAAAATAATTTTGGTGTATATTGGATATACTTTGCATATACTTAAAAATTAGAAAGTTTATTTCAATGCTACATCATTCTTTACAATTCTTGTATTTTATCAATTTTTATCCTAAGTATCTTTTAAGGGGGAGACTTCTCAAAAGCACATATTGCTAGATTATTTGTCACCATCAAAGAGGGGGAGATTGTTAAACCTTGAGGGGTATTTCTGTCATTTTGATGATAACAAATAAAATTGCAATATTGTATTTAACATACTTGTTTTCTAAGTTTATTAAACAAGGTATGGAATAAAATAGCAAGAATGGAGAATGGAAGAATAATCCATGAAAGACAAAATTAAGGAAGTAGCATGTTCACGCCGTGACCCTATGTGTCACGCCTGTGAAAGAGCTAACCGTCACCAAAACCAACATTTGAAGTTCACGGCCATGAAGGAAGACACAAACCGTGAAATGTACATTTAAGTCATGCCTGTGAATTAAATGTCATGCCCGTGAATCTTCATGACAATTTCATCCAGAGAGCTTCACGACCAAAGTCACCACTTGGATCACGGCTGAGAAGTTTGTCATGCCCATGACCCAATGTTTCAAAACCTTCCAGAGAGCTTCACGACCAAGGTCACCACTTCAGTCACGGCTTGGAAGAACAATCACGCCCGTGAAAGATGAAAGAGAAAAATGTCAGGCGTGATTATTTGGGTTGGTACAACGGCTAGTTTTGTATTAAATGCACTCTAACGGCTATAATTAGCCATGGGAGTATAAATGCAAGTCATTTATGCATTCAGTACAAAATGATAGCAAATACTTTGAATTAAAATCTCATTACAAGCTATTTATACATTTAATACTTTCATTATGAACATCTATTCTCTGTGATAAATCTTTTTGCTCATCATTTATTGAGCAATAAAGATTTGTAAGTGTTTCACTATGTAATCACTTATTACTCAAGTGAGTTTTGGGTATTTCTGGGTTAAGAGTAGAACACTTGTAAAGGTTATTTGTGTGTGAGCCTGTAAAACACAAGATAAAAGATTGTTTGTGTGAGCCTGTAAAACACGAGGAATTGGTTATTGTGTGAGCCATTAAAACATAAGGGATTTCTGGGTTAGGTGTGAGCCATTGTGAGAAACACCATAGTTGGGAGTGAGCTTATAAAACTCTATTGTAACACTTAGTGTGTTAGTGAAACTCCCAATTGTGATTGAGGAGAGGAGTAGGGTTTGTTAACATCCGAACCTCTATAAAAATCCTTGTTGCAAATTTCACTATCCCTCCTAAAATTAATTTTTATTTCCACAGATTAAAGTTTAATTTTTAAAACTCCAATTCAACCCCCCGTTCTTGGCTTAATATCTAGACAACATTAATGATATTGTAGGAACTATGGAAAGACTTAATCTTGGAAATGGAAAAGAAGAAAATGATCAAGAAGATTCATATCAAGACGATTCTCTACCTCAAGCTCAAGATAAAAATGGGTAAGAACTCCGAAAGGAATGGAGAATGACAAAAGATCATCCCAATGAGCAAATCATTGGTGATCCTTCAAGGGATGTAAGTACTAGATCCCATTTCAAACATTTAGCCACTTACCTTGCTTTTATTTCTCAAATTGAGCCTAAAAATATTGATGAGACTCTTAATGATGAAAGTTGGGTGATTGCAATGTAAGAGGAACTCAACCAATTTGAGAGAAGTAAGGTATGGACCTTAGTACCTAGACCCAAGGACCATCAAGTTATAGGTAGCAAATGGGTATTTAGAAATAAACTACATGAACAAGGTTCAATAACTAGGAATAAGGCTAGATTAGTTGCAAAAGGATATAATCAGGAAGAAGGAATAGATTATGATGAGACCTATGCACATGTAGCTAGATTAGAAGCTATAAGAATACTTTTAGCATATGCATGTCACATGAATTTAAAACTCTTTCAAATGGATGTGAAAAGTGCCTTTCTAAATGGTTATATAGAAGAAGAAGCTTATGTAGAACAACCACCAGGTTTTGAAAGCTATGATTTGCCAAATCATGTTTTTCAACTTTCAAAAGCTTTATATGGTTTGAAACAAGCCCAAGAGCTTGGTATGAAAGACTAAGTTCTTTTCTCTTAGAAAATAACTTTACAAAGGGGAATGTTGACACCAAATTATTCATTAAAAACATAAGCATGATATACTAATTGTTCAAATTTATGTTGATGATATCATATTTGGTTCTACTAATGAATTGCTTTGTCAAGAATTTGCTGAGTGTATGACTAGGGAATTTGAAATGAGCATGATGGGAGAGCTTAATTATTTTCTTGGTCTACAAATAAAACAAGGCAATGAGGGCATATTTATCAACCAATCCAAATACGCCAATGATTTAATTAAGAAATTTGAAATGGAAGGATGCAAGAATGCCAAGACTCCAATGAGCACATCAACAAAATTGGACAAGAATGAAAAGGGTAAGAGCATTAATGAAAAGCTCTATAGAGGTATGATCGGATCACTTTTATATCTTACTGCTTCTAGACCCGACATAATATATAGTGTTTGCTTATGTGCACGGTTTCAATCATGTCCAAAAGAGTCTCATTTACATACAGTAAAAAAAATTCTAAGATATTTACATGGCTCATTACATCTAGGTTTGTGGTATCCGAGAAACTCATCCTTTTATATTGTAGGATTTTTAGATGCAGATTATGTTGGTAGTATTTTAGATAGAAAAAGTACTTTAGGTGCTTGTCACTTTATTAGAGAGTGCTTAGTTTCTTGGTTTAGCAAGAAACAAGTTTCAGATGCTCTTTCAACTGCTGAAGTAGAGTATGTAGCAGCAGAATGATGTTGTACACAAATCCTTTGGATGAAACAACAACTTAAGGATTATTGTAGCACTTCCTCACCCGAACCGCACGAGCCCAGATAAGGGAGCGCTAATGCCTATCTTCTTTACTTCTTCAAATCGCTATTATTATTATTTTACCTTTATTTTCTCAACATTCATATATATATATAGATATATACATAAAACCAGGGTACAATTTATTTACATAAGATAGTAATTTTAAACATCAAATTAATTCTTAAACAAACTTTAAAAGTAAGTTTTACAAACTCTAAAACTCTTAAAAATAAAAAGCCAAATACAAAAATTTCAAGCTTGTAACCCACTTTCTTAAGGTTCAGCTGCTTTACTTGAATAGGTTCACCGCTTGCTTTATCTATCACCTTTAGCTACCTTTCTATATCTACGCAGAAGGAAACTCTCACACTAAGCTCTAAGCTTAGTGGTGCATATAAATAAGGCAATATACTATATCATGCAACAAGCATTAACATGTATCATTTTATGCATTAAATTGTTCGCATGCCATGACTATCAACATATTCCTATTTCATAAAAGTATAAATGTCATGCTCACATAGAAAATGTTATTTTCAATTTTCTTTGATGGAAAATTTGTAATATCCGCTAATTTAGGCCCCGAGTCGCACGTGTTGCGAAGTTGACGCGTTTGACCGATTGGAGTCTAAATTCGGATTTTTATAAAAATTGATCAAGTAATGGCTAAATTAAATGATAAATGCCTAAATAAGTGATTATAGAGTTTAAAGAAGTTGATTTACGGTAAAGGACTAAATTGCAAAATTTGATAAGTTTTGGGGTCAATTTGCAAATTACCAAAAATTGGAGGATTAATGAGATTAATTGCTAATCAACATATTAATTTTGGGAACATTTTGATAGTGTTGGCCGGCCATGATCCTAGAGGAAGTGAATTAATATTGATTAAGTGTAAAATTGGAAGAAAATGGTCAAATGGTGGGTCCCACATGAAGACTTTTTTGGTACCCTATTTAAGACTTTCTTTTCTTCTTCTTCTCTTCATTTTCTGCCTCCTTCTCTGTTTTCTTTACCAGTCACGCCAGCTTCACCCATTCCTCCATAGCCAATCTTGAATTCTAGAGAGAGAAAGGAAGAGAAGAGAAGGGAAAGAGCAGGACAAGGTGATCTTCATGTTCCATAACTCTTAAGGAAGCTGGAAAGAGCAAGAAAGAGGAAGAAAAATCAAATTTGGTAGAGAGAGAAAATCTCCAAAGTGGTGATCAAGTGAAGAAAAGTGTAAGGTAAGAAGTATTTCTTCTTCTTCATCATCTTTTCTAAGGGAAGTTCGAATTTTGAACTCATCCAATACTTATATGGAAAGAGAGAGAAACTAGCATTTTGAGAGAGAAAAAAAGAGCTTAGTGTCATAACCCTAGAATTCAACTAGCAATCGTGCGGCACTTAGCACGGTCCATTGCACTAAGCCTGCCTTCCAAACTGATAAATTACTCCAAAGAGAATAAAACGGAACTTAGAGATTTAGAGATTCAATAGCAAAACAAGAAGACAAGAGAGTTTGTGAAGAATGCTTTGTATTACTTGAAATGCTTGATTGCTTGAATTGATTGAATGATTACAAATGAATTTACATAAGTTATATATAGGCCTCCACCTCCTCAATGGATGGCCAAGATCAATTCCCACCTAATAGATGGATGGTTAGCATTAACTCCCACCTACCAAATGAATGGCTAGGATTGATTCTCACCTACCAAATGGATGGTTAAGATCAACTCCCACCTACCAAAATGGATGGCTAGGATTGATTCCCACCTACCAAATGGAAGGCTAGAATTAATTCCTACCTACCGAAATGGACGGCCACGATCCATTTAATCTAACAGTTTACAATGGTCTTCTAGGATATTACATGTGTGGGAAAATGTACATTTGCGGAAAATCCCGTATGAACCTTCACGGGGCATGACATTAGGGTCTTGAGGAAATCAGATGATGATGATAATAATTTATAATGTTGTAGGAGTTCCAAATGACAAGGAACAAGCTCTAAGGAGCAAAGGAAAAGAGAAAGCTACCTAATAGAGTGAAGGAGAAAGATTAAGGTTTGTGCATAACTTAAGGCAATGGCCTATTTTTGCTTGAAATAATGCATGTTGAACATGATTTTAGATAAATACAGTTCAAGAATGATGATGAGTATGGCATGAAACCATAGGATTAAACATGTATGAATGAGATTCTTGTGTGACCTTGAATTAATGATGAATGTTAGAAAATCTTGTATGATCAAGGCATGTACATGTATTGGGAAGTAATAAGTGGAGTAAAGAACCTTAGAAATGCATGAAATAGAATTTGGTATGTTTTGGATGATGTTAGAAAGAATGAAAGGTGAATATGCAGATTTCCTGCTGAAAGTCACGGGTATGACTATTGAGTCACGGGCGTGAACTTGAGGATTCACGGTTGTGACTGATTGTGCCACGATTGTCAATTTATGGATGGAAATGGTACTATTCATTCCAAAAGCGTTCACGGGTTAGAATCACGGAAGTGAACTTATTCACGGGCGTGAATGAGTAATCACGACCGTGAATGCTTTTGGGCGATTCATTCCAGTAGCGTTCACGACTTGGGATTACGGGGGTGAACTAATTCACAGGCTTGAAACTAGTAATCATGGCCGTGAATGCTCTGTATTTGAAATTATGAATGTGGTTATCAAATGAAGAATTCAGGTAAGTAAATGAAAGTCATTGTCTATCTAGTGAAATAAGAATGATATGGATATAAATATATGTATATATATATATTGATGTGAGAATGTGATATGTTGTGATATAGAAAAATGAATTGATGTAGAAAAATGAATTGTCATGGATGATATATGAAATCTGATGCAGATGATAAATATGAGAATATTGATGAATCTAGTAAATGAATGAAAAGATATATGATTATGACTATATGTTTGCAAAACAAGAAAATTGAGATGTTGATAAATATAAGAACATTAATGTGTTGAAATATGAGAATAATGATTCATGTGAAAATATAAAGAAGCTCATTACTCTACTTGCGGACTAGAATCAGGATAGATGACATGTCATTAAGGGGGCGAACGGTACCGTACCATACCTCAACCAATGTGGCTAAAGCTTGTGTGAGCACCATTGGTTTGAGATGCTCAGTCGGTGTGGCTACAGCTTGTGTGAGCGCTACTGACTTGAGAAAGCTCCGATGAGCACATATAAATGAGGACAAGGTATCATAAGCTTGTGTCAGCGGCCTTGATTCGGTTATTCATCTATGATGAAATTATACTCAATCAATGTGGCATAAGCTTGTGTGAGCGCCATTGATTTGAGAAGCTCTTATGAGCCAGGTAGTGGACAGGGTGGCAAAAGCATGTGTGAGCGCTCCTAATCCATAACCCGTATCCAGTCAGTCCAAAAATTTAGAGTGATATGGGCAAGATAATGAGGATATGTCGGAAAAATAAGAAAAGGAAAGAATAAGAAAATGATGATGATATGAGATTGAGATGAAATGATAAAGAGATTTACAGAATAATTTGTCATTAAAGATAAATGAAAATAACATTGTCTATATGAGCATGATGTTTATACTTGTATGAAATAGGAATATGTTGATAGTCATGCATGGAAACATTTTAATGCACAAAATGATATTTGTTAATGCTTGTTGCATGATATAGTATATTGCCTTATTTATATGCACCACTAAGCTTAGAGCTTAGCGTGAAGTTTAATTTCCACGCAGATATAGAAAGGTAGCTGAAGACGCTAGATAAAGCAAGTGGTGATCCCATTCAAGTAAAGTAGCCAAATCTTGAGAAAGTGGGTTACAAGTTTTGAAACTTTTGTATTTGGCTTTTATATTAAAGAAATGTTTGAGTTTGTAAAACCTACTTTTAAAGTTTGTTAAGAATTAATCTGATGTAAAAAATTACTATTTTATGTAAATAAATTGCACTCTGATTTTTGTTTATAATATACTTGAGTATTGAAAAAAAAATATTATAGCAATTAGAAGAAGTATGAGAAAGACAGGCGGCAGCGCTTCCTTATCTGGGCACGTGCGGTTCGGGTGAGGAGGTGCGGTCACCACAGGCGGCAGCGCTTACTCTGTTAATCTCTTTATCATTATATCTCAATCTCATATCATCATTATTTTCTTATTCTTTTCTTTTCTTATTTTCCTACATATCCTCATTATCTTGCTCACATCAGTCTAAATTTGGACTAACTAGATATGGGTTATGGATCAGAAGCACTCCCAGAGCTTAAGCCACCCTATCCACTATCTGGCTCAAAAGAGCTTCTCAATCAATGGCGCTCCCCAAGCTTAAGCCACATTGATTGAGTATAATTTCATCATAGATGAATAACCGGACCAAAGGCGCTCCCCGAGCTTAAGCCACCTTGTCCTCATTTACATATGCTCATCAGAGCTTCTCAAGTCAATAGCGCTCCCAGAGCTTAAGCCACATTGACCGAGCATCTCAGACCAATGGCGCTCCCAGAGCTTAAGCCACATTGGTTGAAGAATAGTACGGTACCGTTTGCCCCCTTAATGACATGTCATCTATCCTGATACTAGTATGTAGGTAGAGTAATGGGCTTATTTATATTTTCACATCAATCATAATTCTCATGTTTATCAACATCTCAATTTTCTTATTTTGCAAACATATAGTCATACTCATACAAACTGGATAACATCTTTTCATTTATTTAACTAGGTACATCAATATTCTCATGCTTATCATCCACATCAGATTTCATATATCATCCATGACAATTCACATATTTCATCCATGACAATTCATTTTTCTATATCACAACATAACACGTTCTCACATCAATATATATATATACATATATATATATATATATATATATATATATATATATATATATATATATATATAGCCATATCATTCTTATTTAACTAGATAGACAATGACTTTCATTTATTTACCTGAATCCCTCATTTGATAACCACATTCATAATTACAAATACAGAGCATTCACGGCCATGATTACTAACTTAATGCACGTGAATTAGTTCACACCCGTAATCCTAAGCCGTGAATGCTACTGGAATGAATCACCCAAAAGCATTCACGGTCGTGATTACTCATTCACGCCCGTGAATAAGCTCACATCCGTGATTCTAACCCATGAACGCTTCTAGAATGAATAGTACCATTTCCACACAAAAGTCACAACCGTGAACCCTCAAGTTCACGCCCGTGACTCAATAGTCATGCCCATGACTTTCAGCAGGAAATCTGCATATTCACTTTTCATTCATTCTAACATCATCCAAATCATACCAAATTCTATCTCATGCATTTCTAAGGTTCTTTACTCAACTTATTACTTTCTAAAACATGTAAATGTCTTGATCATACAAGATTTTCTAACATGCATCATTAATTCAATGTCACACAAGGATCTCATTCATACATATCTAAACCTATGGTTTCATGCCATAATCATCATCATTATTGAAATGCATTTATCTAAAATCATGTTCAGCATGCATTATCTCAAACAAAAATAGGCTATTGCCTTAAGTTATGCACAAACCTTAATCTTTCTCCTTCACTCTTCTAGGTAGCTTTCTCTTTTCCTTTGCTCCTTAGAGCTTGTTCCTTGTCACTTAGAACTCCTACAACATCATAAATCATTATTGTTATTTGATTTTCTCAAGACCCTAAACTCTTTTATTCTCTCTCAAAACCCTAGTTCCTCTCTCTTTCCATATAAGTCTTGGATGAGCTCAAAATTCGAACTTCCTTTAAGAAAAGATGAAGAAGAAGAAGAAATGCTTCTTACCTTACACTTTTCTTCACTTGATCAAAACTTTGGAGATTTTCTCTCTCTACCAAACTTGATTCTTCTTCCTCTTTCTTGCTCTTTCCAGCTCCCTTAAGAGTTATGGACCATGAAGATCACCTTGTCTTGCTCTTTCCCTTCTCTTCTCTTCCTTTCTCTCTCTAGAAATCAAGGTGAGCTATGGAGGAAAAGAAATGGCTGGCGCGACTGGTATTTTAAGAGAGAGAAGAAGGCAGAAAATGAAGAGAAGAAGAAGAACAAAAGGAAGTCTTAAATAGGGTACCCAAAAGTCTTCATGTGGGACCCACCACTTTGGCCATTTCTTGACATTAGGCTTAATGAACCCATTAATCTCATTCTTCCTCCTTGAGTGGCCGGCCAAACCTATTAAAATGTCCCCAAAATTAATATGTTGATTAGCAATTAATCTCATTAATCCTCCAATTTTTGGTAAATTGCAATTTGACCCCAAAACGTATCAAATTTTGTAATTTAGTCCTTTACCATAAATCAACTTCTTTAAACTTTATAATCACTTAATTAGGCATTTATCATTTAATTTAGCCATTCCTTGATCAATTTGTTTGTAAAAATTTGAATTTAGACTCCGATCAGTCAAACGCATCAACTTCGCGACACTTGCGACTCGGAGCCTAAATTAGCGAATATTACAATTATGGTCATTATATGAACCATATACCTATTAGATGTGACAATATAAGTGCTATAAATCTATCAAAGAATCCCATTCAACATTCTAGAAGTAAGCATATTGACATTAGACACCACTTTATTAGAGATCATGTTCAATATAGAGATGTTGCATTGGAATTTATAAGCACAGAAAATCAATTGGCAGATATATTCACTATGTCTCTAAATGAGGAAAGATTTAATTTCACTAAAAGAGAACTTGGTATGATTGATGGATTAACCTTGTGATTGCCAAATTGTCAAATCTAAAGTGATAATTTTGCTTATGTATCATCTCACTAGATATAAGGTAGTAAATTTGATGGAAATTTGTGTTATAAGGGATAGAATCTTCATAGAAATGATTTAGTCTTGTTTTAGGACTTAATTTTATTTGATAAAAATTTTAGGCAATTCACGCCAGTGACATATGTTCACGCCAGTGAATTAGAAGCCAAAAAGATCCAGTAGCTTTCACGACTTGATTCACGACATGGTTCACGGCTTCAAGTAGTGAAGCCTATGTTCACGACTTCATTCACTCCCATGAAAAGCCTTGTTCATGCCCATGACACATTTTCATGCCCGTGAACATTTTCACCAAAAACTCACAGAAGCGTTCACACTTTGAGTCACGCTTTGTTTCACGGGCATAAGTAGTGAAATTCAACACTTCACACCGGTGACTCCTATTTCACCACCGTGATAGTTCATCATTCATGCTCGTGACATTCAAATGTCACGACCGTGAACCATTTCATGCCTTTATTCACGGGTAGAGTACCCCTTTAGCAAACCGTGAACACGACACTTCATGCCCGTGACTACATATGTCACGCCCGTGAAGGGATCGGCTATATAACATTTCTACCGATTATTTTTCACATTTCAACTTTCCAACTTCTTGAAACTGCTCTCATTTACACACATTGAATGGTACATTGAAGATTCCAGCCCCCTAGTCACAAATTTCTTCTATAAATACCATCAAAAACCCCTTCCACCATCAAAAATCATCTTTCCTTAGGGTTTCCTCACAAATTCTGTCAAACTTTTTCAAACGCTTTAAAGTTCATTTCTTCAATCAACATAGAAACCGGCTCATCAAAGGGTACTAGGAAGAAATCTAATGCTCCCAGGAGGTATTCAGACTACATAATGAACAAAATCCCGGAGCATTGCCATCCTAGGTACTCAACCCTTAAGCAAAGGCCTCTCATTTCATCAAGGTCTTTTGAGTGGCAGACGGTACGCACTCTCGGGCTCGAGATAGCGATGACAGAGCAACTCTAGGCCTGTCATTTGAAGGATTTTTTGGACATTCATTAGCCCACCTTGAAGGAGCCTACCTTGGAATTCTTGAGCACTTTGCAAGTGTCTCCCACTGGCATAGTGAAATTTCAACTGTGCAGCAATCCGAACACTCTCTCTGCCACAGAATTCGGGGATTTATTCAACCTACCTTCGGACGGTATCCTCAACGACAGCAAAGTGGAGTTCTATGCAACTCGAGCATGGACTCACTTTGGTATGGATTGCAGCTGGGATGTAAAGAAGACCAAGAGCACTCATCTCTAGTCTCCAGTGCACAAATATCTGCATAGGTTTCTAACCTATAGCATATTTGCCCTAGGAGATAGCAATGGCACCATTCGGAAGTCTGAGCTTTTTCTCTTGGAGATGGCCCAAAGAGGCCTCACAGTGGCACTTTCTCGATGGTTTGCGAACCATCTCCTGTCCATTGCCACCAAGCCCTCCAGAGACATACTTATTGGTGGGTATGTAACCCATATAGCCTTGAAGCTTGGATATCTGAAGCTGGATGACCATCACTATAATCTCATCCTAGGGCATCCTCGAGACCGATTGGATGTAGAGTCATTCATCAAGATGGGAGCGGCTGTTCGAATTGTCCATGAGAACAACATATACTACCGTTTCATTGACACTGCTGGCGAGATTATATGGGAAGATAATGACTCAGAGGACTTTAAAGCTGGCCTCCAAGGTTTCCTGTAGCACCTCCTCACCCGAACAACACGTGCCCGGATGAGGGAGCGCTAGTATCCTTTCTTTCTCATACTTCATATATATATATATTTACATTTTTTTTACTCATGTATATATGGATATAAATAAAAATCAGAGTACAATTTATTTACATAATATAGTAATTTTTAACATCAGAGTAATTCTTAACAAACTTTAAAAGTAAGTTTTACAAACTCAAGCATTTCTTTAATATAAAAGTTTCAAAACTTGTAACCCACTTTCTCAAGATTCAGCTGCTTTACTTGACTGGGATCACCGCTTGGTTTATCTAGCATCTCAGCTACCTTTCTATATCTGCGTGGAAATTAAACTCCACGCTAAGCTCTAAGCTTTGTGGTGCATATAAAGAAGGCAATATACTATATCATGCAACAAGCATTAACAATTATCGTTTTGTGCATTAAAATGTTTGCATGCATGACTATCAACATATTTCTATTTCATAAAAGTATAAATGTCATGCTCATATAGACATTGTTATTTTCATTTATCTTTAATAGCAAATTATTCTGTAAATCACTTTATCATTACATTTCAATCTCATATCATCATCATTTTCTTATTCTTTCCTTTTCTTATATTTCCGACATATCCTCATTATCTTGCCCATATCACTCTAAATTTTTGGATTGACTAGATACAGGTTATGGATCAGGAGCGCTCACACAAGCTTATGCCACCCTATCCACTATCTGGCTCATAGGAGCTTCTCAAATCAATGGCTCCCACACAAGCTTATGCCATATTGATTGAGTATAATTTCATCATAGATGAATAACCGGATCAAGGCCGCTCACACAAGCTTATGACACCTTGTCCTCATTTATATGTGCTCATCGGAGCTTTCTCAAGTCAGTAGCGCTCACACAAGCTTTAGCCACACTGACTGAGCATCCCAGACCAATGGCGCTCACACAAGCTTTAGCCACATTGGTTGAGGTATAGTACGGTACCGTTCGCCCCCTTAATGACATGTCATCTATCCTGATTCTAGTCCGCAAGTAGAGTAATGGGCTTCTTTATATTTTCACATCAATCATTATTCTTAAATTTCAACACATCCATTTTTCTCATATTTATCGACATCTCAATTTTCTTGTTTTACAAGCATATAGTCATACTCATACATCTTTTCATTCATTTACTAGATTCATCAATATTCTCAGGTTTATCATATGCATCAGATTTCATATATCATCCATGACAAATTCATTTTTCTACATCAATACATTTTTCTATATCACAACATATCACATTCTCACATCAATATATATATATATATATATATATATATATATATATATATATATATATATATATATATATATATATATATATATATATATATATATATATACATATATCCTTATCCATATCATTCTTATTATGCTGAATAGATAATAACTTTCATTTACTTACCTGAATTCCTCATTTAATAACCACATTCATTATTTCAAATACAGAGCATTCACGGCCGTGATTACTACTTTCACGCCCGTGAATTAGTTCACGCCCGTAATCCCAAGCCGTGAACACTACTGGAATGAATCGCCCAAAAGCATTCACCGTCGTGATTACTCATTCACGCCCGTGAATAAGTTCACTGCCGTGATTCCAACCCGTGAACACTTCTGGAATGAATAGTACCATTTCCACCCAGAAATTCACAACCGTGACACAATCAGTCACAACTGTGAACCCTCAAGTTCACGCCCGTGACTCAATAGTCACACCCGTGACTTTCAGCAGGAAATCTGTATAATCACCTTTCATTCATTCTAACATCATCCAAAACATACCAAATTCTATTTCATGCATTTCTAAGGCTCTTTACTCAACTTATTACTTTTCAATACATTTACATGCCTTGATCATACAAGATTCTCTAACATACATCCTTAATTCAATGTCACAATTATCTCATTCATATATGTCTAAACCTATGGTTTCATGCCATAATCATCATCATTCTTGAAATTGCATTTATCTAAAATCATATTCAGCATGCGTTATTTCAAACAAAAATAGGCTATTGCCTTAAATTATGCACAAACCTTAATCTTTCTCCTTCACTCTTTTAGGTAGCTTTCTCTTTTCCTTTGTTCCTTGTCATTTGGAACTCCTACAACATCATAAATTATTATCATCATCATCTGATTTCATTAAGACCCTAAACTCTCTTTTTCTCTCTTAAAACCCTAGTTTATCTTTCATTCCATATAAGTCTTAGATGAGCTCAAAATTCGAACTTCCTTTAGAAAAGATGAAGAAAAAAAGAAATACTTCTTACCTTACACTTTTCTTCACTTGATCACCACTTTGGAGATTTTCTCTCTCTACCAAACTTGATTTTTCTTCCTCTTTCTTGCTCTTTCCAGCTTCCTTATGAGTTATGGAACCTGAAAATCACCTTGTCATGCTCTTTCCCTTCTCTCCCCTTCCTTTCTCTCTCTAGAATCAAGGTGAGCTATGGAGGAGAATTGTGGCTGGCGTGATTGGTAAAGAAAAGAGAGAAGGAGCAGAAAATGAAGAGAAGAAGAAGAAGAAGAAAATAAAGCCTTAAATAGAGCACCCAAAAATCTCCATGTGGGACCCACCATTTAACCATTTTCTCCCTATTTTACACTTAATCAATATTAATCATCTTCCTTTAATATCATGGTCGGCCAACCCAATTTTATATGTCCAAATTTCTTAAGTTAATTGGCCATTAATCTCATAAATCTTCCAATTTTCGGTAAATTGCAAATTGACCCCAAAACTTATCAAATTTTGCAATTTAGTCCTTTACCGTAAGTCAACTTCTTTAAACTCTATAATCGCTTATTTAGAAATTTATTATTTAGTTTAACTATTTCTTAATCAATTATTTTAAAAATCCAAATTTAGACTCCGATCAGTCACACGCGTCAATGTTGCAACACGTGCGACTCGAAAATCTAAATTAGCGGATATTACATTCTCTCCCCCTTAAAATAATTTCGTCCTCGAAATTTACCTGTTCATTCGGGGTTGAACAACTGGGGATACTGCTTTTTCATCACTTCTTCACTTTCCCACGTGGCTTCTTCAACTGTATGATTATGCCACCAAACTTTAACTAGAGGAACTCTCTTGTTCTGGAGAACTTTCTCTTCATATGCTATTATAGCCACTGGTTCTTCCCAATAAGACATGTCTGTCTGTACCTCTATTTCTCAATCGGTATAATGTGGGTTGGGTCTGAACGATATCTTCTTAACATTGAAACGTAGAACACGTTATGAATTCGGTCTAGCTCCGGAGGAATAGCTAATCGGTAAGCCACTGGTCCTATTCTTTCTAGAATTTCAAAGGGACCAATAAATCTTGGGCTTAATTTTCCCTTTTTACCGAACCTCAGTATCTTTTTCCAAGGCAAAACTTTAAGAAATACTTTATCTCCTACTGCATATTCTATATCTCGCCTTTTTAAATCGGCATATGATTTCTGTCGATCTTGTGCTGCTTTTAGCCTTTCCTTGATCACTTTAACTTTCTCCTCAGTTTGTTGAATTATTTCTGGCCCAATCAACTTTTTCTCATTCAACTCGGTCCAACATATCGGTGTCCTACACTTTCTTCCATATAAAGCTTCATAAGGAGCCATGCCTATGCTCGTTTGATGACTGTTGTTATAGGCAAACTCCATAAGAGGTAAATATCGATCCCAACTTCCCTCAAATTCAAGTACACAACATCTCATCATATCCTCTAGCAACTGTATAACTCGCTCTGATTGTCCATCCGTTTGCGGATGAAATGCCGTGCTAAAATTTAGTCGAGTTCCCAAAGCCTGCTGTAGACTCTTCCAGAACTGCAACGTAAACCTGGGATCTCTGTCAGAGATGATAGATACAGGCACTCCATGAAGTCTCACTATCTCATTCATATAAATCTCAGCCAGCTTGTTCAAAGTATAATTCATTCGGACTGGTAGGAAATGTGCTGACTTCGTCAATCGATCCACTATTACCCACACTGTATCATGCTTTCTCTGAGTTACCGGTAAACCAGACACAAAATCCATCGTGATCCTCTCCCACTTCCATTCTGGTATGGGAATCGGTCGTAGTAATCCTATGGGTAATTGATGCTCAGCTTTCACTTGCTGACAGATTAGACATTTAGCCACATATTCAGTTATATCATTTTTCATCCCCGACCACCAATATCGTCCTTTCAAATCTTGGTACATCATGTTCCCACCTGGGTGCATAGTATAGACCGTTTCATGAGCTTCTTTTAAAATCTCTGTTCTCAACTCTTTCATACTTGGCACACAAATCCAGTTCTTGAAATACACAGTACCATCTTTTGTTAAAGAAAATTCTGACTTTTCTCCATTTTTCAAGGCTTCAACCATCTTTACTAACTTCTCATCTTGTTTTTGGACATCTTTAATTCTTTGCATCAATGTGGATTGCACTCGCATCTCAGCTAAAATCTTCCTGCTTAATGCATCTGCAACCACGTTAGCCTTTCCTGGATGGTAGTCTATCACACAATCATAGTCTTTAATCAATTCCAACCATCTCCGTTGCCTCAGATTCAATTCTTTCTGTGAAGGAAGATACTTAAGACTCTTGTGGTCTGTATAAATGTAGCATCTTTCTCCAAACAAATAATGTCTCCATATCTTTAGAGCAAAAACTATCGCTGCAAACTCTAAATCATGCGTCGGATAGTTAAGTTCATGAGGCTTAAGCTGTCTGGAGGCATATGCAATCACTTTTCCCTCTTGCATCAGAACACATCCTAGCCCATTGTGACTTGCATCACTGTACACAACATAATCTTTTTCTGGAGTAGGTTGAGTCAAAACTGGTGCTTAAATCAACATCGCTTTCAATCGATCAAAACTTGCTTGACACTTATCTGTCCATTTAAAACATACCTCTTTTCGCAGTAGTCGTGTCAAAGGATTCGCTATAGATGAAAATCCTTTCACAAATCTCCTATAATATCCGGCTAATCCAAGAAACTTCTCACTTCTATCACATTTCAAGGTGGTTTCCAATTAAGAATAGCCTCGATTTTACTAGGATCAACTCGAATGCCTTTAGCTGAAATTACATGACCCAGAAAACTAACTGCTTCTAGCCAAAATTCACACTTAGATAGCTTTGCATACAATTGTTTCTCCCTCAAGGTCTGCAATACTTTTCTAAGATGTTGGTCATGTTCTACTTGATCCCTTGAATAGACAAGAATGTCATAAATGAATACAACTACAAATTGATCAATATATGGCATGAACACTCGGTTCATCAGGTCCATAAAAACTGCTGGCGCATTTGTCAATCCAAATGGCATCACCAAGAACTCATAATGACCATAACGAGTTCTAAATGTCGTCTTAGATACATCTGACTCTTTGATCTTCAGTTGATGATACCCCGATCGAAGATCTATCTTTGAAAATATACTTGCACCTTTCAGCTGATCAAATAAATCATCAATCCTAGGCAGTGGGTATTTATTCTTAATAGTAACCCTATTAAACTGCCTGTAGTCAATGCAAAGACGTAAAGTACCGTCTTTCTTCTTCACAAATAGTACTGGAGCACCCCATGGAGATACACTAGGTCGTATAAATCCTTTATCTAACATTTCTTGTAACTGTATCTTTAATTGTTTCAATTCTATGGGTGCCATCCTATATGGTGTAATAGATATAGGAGCGGTGTCGGGTACTAATTCAATAGCAAACTCTATCTCTCGATCAGGTGGTAGTCCTGGTAGCTCTTCAGGAAATACATCAGAAAACTCACTAACGGTTGGGATGTCGATCAACTTTGGACTTTTCTTTCGGGTGTCAATCACATACGCTAAGTAAGTCTCACATCCCTTATTGATGAGTTTTTGAGCTTTCAACGCTGATATCACATTATCTGGATATCCTCTATACTCACCCATCACTACTATCTCTTCTTGTTCTGAAACTTTAATTCTCATCTACCTTTTTCTACAATCTATTATCACCCAATGGCAAGCTAGCCAATCCATTCCCAAGATTAAATCGAACTCGCGGAATTGTAGCTCTATTAGATCTGCGGGAAATTGCTTGCCTTGAATTTCGACTGGGCAACCTCTAAACACTTTACTAACCCGCACACTATGTCCTAATGGATTAGTCACACAAATCTCATATTCTAGAGTCTCTGGTTTTAGACCCTCTCGACTCGATGGTGGTGTGCATATGTATGAGTGTGTTGACCCAGGGTCTATCAATGCATGTACACAAGAGCCAAAGAGAAGGAATTTACCCGCTATGACGTCAGGCGCATCCTGCTCCTCTCGACCTCGCATGGCATAAGCTCTTGCTGATGCAGCTCTACTGCCTTCAAGTTTCTCTACTGTATCTGATCTGAACTGGCTTGGCCCTGCACGGCCTCCTCTTCCTTGTCCTCGGCCTCGTCCTCTGCCTTGTCCCATAGTCTGTATTGGAATTGACTCAACACTCCCTGAACCTCTGCCAAACTGTAGCAATGGACAATCTCTTTTAATATGGTTCTTGGAGCCGCATCTCATGCATGCTCCTGTCCTCGACCAACACTCTCCTTGATGTGAACGACCACAATGCTGACACACCGGTAGAGTGGTAAACCTACGGGATGCCTATGTCGCTGCACTAGCTGCCGATGAAGTAGATCTTACGGGTTGTCCCCGTCTATAAGAATGAAATCTGCTGGAACTCCCAGCCTGGAATCGGCCACCAAAAGATTTGGCTCTTTTGCCACTAGACTGTACTCCACTTGGTTGTGGTGCTGGTCTACTAACACCACTAATCTGTACTGGCTATTGTGTTGCTAGGACTCTTTCAATTGTTCTAGCAGATGCTAGTAAACTGGGGAAACTCATCAGTCGTAGGGCTGAAACTTGTAACTTGATAGTATCCCTCAATCCATCTTCAAATCGTCGGCACTTATCTGCCTCAGTGGATACAATACCACCAGCATACTTGCAAAGATGAGTGAATTCTCTCTCATATTCTGTTACAGACATATCCCTCTGTTTTAACATCAGAAACTCTCTCTTTTTGTCGTCTGTGTAAATAGGAGGAATATACTGCTCCTTAAACTTATCTAGAAAGAATTCCCATGTCATAGGGTTAGGAGCATCTGTACTCTGTGATTCAGATCGCCACCAATCATATGCATGCTCCTGTAGCAGAGATACTGCATATTCATATTTATATTCATCTATGCAGTGCAGTTGATTAAATACTCGCTCTGCTCGTTCCAACCAAAATTCTGCCACTGAGGAGTCATCTTCCCGTTTACCATAGAAATCAGATGCCCCTAATTTCCTCAGTCTCTCGAATTGTAATCCAGACGAATCTGATCGTGATGCTCTTTGTAGCAAATCTATCATATTTCTCATGAGCTCAGTCTGACCCATATTAATAGCTGAATGTTCACGAAGTGAGCAGGCACTAGATCTCGGTGCCGCAGCTCGACGACGACTTAGTTGCGACGAAGCTCTTGCCTCGAAAGGCTCATTACTCTCAGCTTCTTCTATTACTATTCGTCATGATCCTGAGGCCATATCCTATCTATAACATAAAGACAACGACCCTAATCAATAAAGCAGCAATTCCAAAAATGCAATTGTGGGTACATTTAAGAAAAATATTTTCAAAATTCACTTTAAAATCCAAACCGGCTTTAATATCAATATCCAGAAACACCAAACCGTGCTCTGATACCAAAAACTGTAACACCTCCTCACCCAAACAACACGTGCCCGGATGAGGGAGCGCTAGTGTCCTTTCTTTCTCATACTTCATATATATATATTTACATTTTTTTTTACTCATGTATATATGGATATAAATAAAAATCAGAGTACAATTTATTTACATAATATAGTAATTTTTAACATCAGAGTAATTCTTAACAAACTTTAAAAGTAAGTTTTACAAACTCAAACATTTCTTTAATATAAAAGTTTCAAAACTTGTAACCCACTTTCTCAAGATTCAGCTGCTTTACTTGATTGGGATCACCGCTTGCTTTATCTAGCGTCTTCAGCTACCTTTCTATATCTGCGTGGAAATTAAACTTCACGCTAAGCTCTAAGCTTAATGGTGCATATAAATAAGGCAATATACTATATCATGCAACAAGCGTTAACAATTATCGTTTTGTGCATTAAAATGTTTGCATGCATGACTATCAACATATTTTTATTTCATAAAAGTATAAATGTCATGCTCATATAGACATTGTTATTTTCATTTATCTTTAATAGCAAATTATTTTGTAAATCACTTTATCATTACATTTCAATCTCATATCATCATCATTTTCTTATTCTTTCCTTTTCTTATATTTCCGACATATCCTTATTATCTTGCCCACATCACTCTAAATTTTTGGACTGACTGGATACGGGTTATGGATCAGGAGCGCTCACACAAGCTTATGCCACCCTATCCACTATCTGGCTCATAAGAGCTTCTCAAATCAATGGCGCTCACACAAGCTTATGCCACATTGATTGAGTATAATTTCATCATAGATGAATAACCGGATCAAGGCCGCTCACACAAGTTTATGACACCTTGTCCTCATTTATATGCGCTCATCAGAGCTTTCTCAAGTCAGTAGTGCTCACATAAGCTTTAGCCACACTGACTGAGCATCCCAGACCAATGGCGCTCACACAAGCTTTAGCCACATTGGTTGAGGTATAGTACGGTACCGTTCGCCCCCTTAATGACATGTCATCTATCCTGATTCTAGTCCGCAAGTAGAGTAATGGGCTTCTTTATATTTTCACATCAATCATTATTCTTAAATTTCAACACATCCATTTTTCTCATATTTATCGACATCTCAATTTTCTTGTTTTACAAGCATATAGTCATACTCATACATCTTTTCATTCATTTACTAGATTCATCAATATTCTCATGTTTATCATCTGCATTAGATTTCATATATCATCCATGACAAATTCATTTTTCTACATCAATATATTTTTCTATATCACAACATATCACATTCTCACATCAATATATATATATATATATATATATATATATATATATATATATATACATATATCCATATCCATATCATTCTTATTATGCTGAATAGATAATAACTTTCATTTACTTACCTGAATTCCTCATTTAATAACCACATTCATTATTTCAAATACAGAGCATTCACGACCGTAATTACTACTTTCACGCTCATGAATTAGTTCACGTCCGTAATCCCAAGCCGTGAACACTACTGGAATGAATCGCCCAAAAGCATTCACGGTTGTGATTACTCATTCACGCCCGTGAATAAGTTCACTGCCGTGATTCCAACCCGTGAACACTTCTGGAATGAATAGTACCATTTTCACCCAGAAATTCACAACCGTGACACAATCAGTCACAACCGTGAACCCTCAAGTTCGCGCCCATGACTCAATAGTCACACCCGTGACTTTCAGCAGGAAATCTGCATATTCACCTTTCATTCATTCTAACATCATCCAAAACATACCAAATTCTATTTCATGCATTTCTAAGGCTCTTTACTCAACTTATTACTTTTCAATACATTTACATGCCTTGATCATACAAGAGTCTCTAACATGCATACTTATATTTCAATGTCACAGTTATCTCATTCATATATGTCTAAACCTATGCTTTCATGCCATAATCATCATCATTCTTGAAATTGCATTTATCTAAAATCATATTTAGCATGCATTATTTCAAACAAAAATAGGCTATTGCCTTAAATTATGCACAAACCTTAATCTTTCTCCTTCACTCTTTTAGGTAGCTTTCTTTTTTCCTTCGTTCCTTAGAGCTTGTTCCTTGTCATTTGGAACTCCTACAACATCATAAATTATTATCATCATCATCTGATTTCATTAAGACCCTAAACTCTCTTTTTCTCTCTCAAAACCCTAGTTTCTCTCTCATTCCATATAAGTTTTAGATGAGCTCAAAATTCGAACTTCCTTTAGAAAAGATGAAAAAGAAGAAGAAATACTTCTTACCTTACACTTTTCTTCACTTGATCACCACTTTGGAGATTTTCTCTCTCTACCAAACTTGATTTTTCTTCTTCTTTCTTGTTCTTTCCATCTTCCTTATGAGTTATGGAACATGAAAATCACCTTGTCTTGCTCTTTCCCTTCTCTCCCCTTCCTTTCTCTCTCTAGAATCAAGGTGAGCTATGGAGGAGAATTGTGGTTGGCGTGACTGGTAAAGAAAAGAGAGAAGGAGCAGAAAATGAAGAGAAGAAGAAAAAGAAAATAAAGCCTTAAATAGGGCACCCAAAAATCTTCATGTGGGACCCACCATTTTACCATTTTCTCCCAATTTTACACTTAATCAATATTAATCATCTTCCTTTAATATCATGGCCGGCCAACCCAATTTTAAATGTCCAAATTTCTTAAGTTAATTAGCCATTAATCTCATAAATCTTCCAATTTTCGGTAAATTGCAAATTGACCCCAAAACTTATCAAATTTTGCAATTTAGTCCTTTACCGTAAATCAACTTCTTTAAACTCTATAATCACTTATTTAGACATTTATTATTTAGTTTAACCATTTATTAATCAATTATAGTAAAAATCCGAATTTAGACTCCGATCGGTCACACGCGTCAATGTTGCAACACGTGCAACTCCGAAATCTAAATTAGCGGATATTACATATCCAGCAAAAGAAAAGGGCTCGAGTTGAGATGGCACCTCCTGAGGTTAAGCAGGCCATTGGCCAATCCTCTGCCCCCACACCGACTTTGGTGCAGCAGGTGGTTGACCTCCTAGCACCAAGATTTGAGGCAACTGCAGGCTTCCATGGATGAGAGGTTGGAGAACCTCAAAGACTTTATGGAGTCTAGGATGGACAGCCTCGAGGCTGAAGATGCTCGTCTTAGGGACAGGATGTCTGGATAGATGCTAGGCTAGATGGTAGCCTTGATATGTTTGTTTGGTTGTTTGTTAGTTTGCTTGTTTGTAGGAAATTTTAAATTTCCTTTCTGCCTTTTTTTAATTCTCTTTGTTTGTATTTCACTATTCATAATTAATATATTTGCTTTGTTTTCCATTATGGTTTATCTTTATTGATATTCTTTTTGTTGATGACAAAAGGGGGAGAAACTAGCAATATATTAAGATAAGTGCAAGCAATACTTAATTTTGAATCAAAATGAAGAACCTACAAATATATTGAGTTAAGTAGGGAGACGATCGTGAAAGAGTTGTTCATGCCTGTAAAATATGGGTCACGACTGTGAAGTCTGGACAGTATGGGCATGTGAGATAACCACGATTTCCACCTAACACGCAACCTTTTCATGTCCTTCACCATCAGAAACCTTTTTCCTTGATAGTGGAAGCTTTGAAGATCAAGTTTTGTAAGGTACACTCTCAATATCATATTTTCTTGCATTTTATGACTTAATTTTCATTTAATTAGCAAGAAAAATAATAATTTCTTCTTCTTCATATTTCGGCCCACATTAAATTTTCATCATTAAAATTTTTCTTTCACCTTCTAAATATTCATTTTACTAATTTATACATTCATTATTCCATATATATCATAATATTACACTAAAATATAATTATGCCTTCATATGCATTTTCACACATAATATGGTCATATTTTCCAAGTTCCACTAAATAATTTTTTAATTGAATTTAACCATTCTAATCCACTTTTTGTAATTCCTTGATCATATTTTAAGCTTTAATTATCAATTACATGCAAAACACACAAAATCTCTAATTTTCATGACCCTAATTCATGCTTTAACAATGGAAATATGTAGATTTTGAAATCACTAACCTTATTTTCTTCCTTTGGTCTTCCTAAGCTTCCTTTTCCTTAGCCTTTTTCTTGTAAACACCTTCACCTCCTCGTGTACCTACCATGGCTGAAATTTACGCCCAATTAATCCACCATTATTTTGCCTTCCTAAATCAATTTAATTTCATAACTATCCTCTACATACCATAAACTATCTATTTGAACCATTAAACCAATTTAAAACTATTAATTTCACTTGCCTCAAATTTGTATCTTAACTTGTCTCATTTGACTCCCCTCCATTCTAGTCCTCCAAATGAAGATTAAAGACTTCCATCAGCTACTAAAGAGGCTGAAATTATATTAAGGTGTTTGATTTTGGTATAAAAATTGGAGAAAATGGAAGAAATTTGATGGAGAAAAGGAGAAGAAAATGGTTCAGCCAAGCAAGGGAATTTGGGAAAGAAGGAGTTGCAGAATTCTCTCTAGAGAATTCTGATATATAAGCCTTTATATAGTATCTTAAGATGGGTGGGTTTGGGTCAAACAAAGCCCAACCTATTTAGGCTCAATTAAACACTATAAATTATTTCTCTTATTTTCCAAACTCAATTTCACCCAAATTTGATTTCATAATTCATAATATATATATATATATGTCTATACAAAAATTTTCAACTCAATCATAGTCTATTTTCTATCCGGCTCACTCAAATTGAATTGATAAATCAATTTTTGATGTAATCGTAAAATTCTTTTTTTCACTATCAAATAATCCTAAATATTATTTAAAGCCTATCCATGTCTTAAAACAAATTTTTAGATGTGGTTTGCTATTTTTCATAGTCCGATCAAAGTATGGTCAACCAATTTATTAATTAAATCAGGTCCCTTTTTTCTTAATTTTGACTTTTGAGGACTTATTGGCTTAATTTTTATTCCAAATGTTACCCCTGAATTAGTCGTAACCTATATTTTTCGATAATCAAATAAAATATTTTCACCCACGGGTGTGTTTTTGACTTCCGGATATACTGATCGATTTCAGAAACTACAGTTTACAACTAACCCGGTAGCTAGACCATTACATGTAATACATTTGATATTTTGGTTTTGTAAGCTACAGGGCTAGTTGAAGCCCAAATGCTTATTGATACATATGATGATGATTTTATTGTTTATATTTTTTTCAAGAGCTTTTATGAAGTCATTATGACTCTAGTGCATAACTATGTTTTAAACAAGTTTTAAGTTTGTCGAATTTTCTTTATGTGCATCATAACATTTTATTATACAATTGGATAATTCCGATTATATAAGAGGATGTTACATTAGAAATCAATTTTTATATGATACATTACTTTATTATTATTATTATTATTATTATTATTATTATTATTATTATTATTATTATTATTATTATTATTATTATGATTATGATCAGCACCACCACCACCACTACAAATAATGCACTACTAAGCATAAAGATTAGTGTGGAGTTTTTATTTTTTCCATGCAAATAAGAAGAGTTCAAACACCTAGCGGTAGACTTGTAGATAGAGTCGTAGAAACAAGTGGGAACCACACCCAGACAAGCAGCTCAGCATATTTAGCCATCCGACTTGGGTTGATATTTTGTATTATTGTATTCATATCATCTTGTGATCAACATTTTACATATATGTGGAAAACATAGTTATTTATTTAGTAGTAAACATAATTTATAAATAAATAAGAATGTACAATTGTAAATATTTAATAGATGGGTAATGGTAAATGAGTATGAATGCAACATGAATGGTATTATTATTGTTATATGTAAAATATAATATTTAACAGGTACAGACAGACCAGTAGATTGTGATATTATTTTACTCGATTGTAAGGTAATGGGGTGTTATATTTTCTTTTTGTTGAATGATGTTGATTTGGAGAAGTTAGAGAACTTCTTTATGGTCCTAAATTTCCAAAATCTTGAAGACATACTTTTGTATTATTTTGGATTTTTATTATTTTTGGACTTTGAAGTGTTTAATTTATTTTCATTGTAATATTGTATGAGTGCTTGTATGATAATAAAGGTCAATTTTGAATTAAATATTTTAGTGCATTATGAGCATAAATAAGAAGTCAATTTTTAAACCTTTACTTGGATGAGAATCGATTTTCTAGTAAAGGATCTAAGTCAATTTTTAACCTAAGTTGTTCCAAAATGGGTGGTGACTCCTTGTTTCTCTAGCCATCCACTAGAGTTGGATTTTTTGTACTCTCAAAAGCCCTGAGCCTAATTGTATCGTGGTCGCCAATTTTATCATAAGCTTGTATAGAAATTTAATGTGTCTACATAAGACACTGAAACCAAAACAAATTCAAGAAAAAGTTTAAATGGCTCAACAAAACTAGTTCCAAGTCCTAGATTTCTATTTTCTTCTTTTTTTTTCTCTACTAATTGTGTGCTCTAATTTTTTTAGAGTTAAAGGAAAGTGCGACCTTTAGGTCATGATGTGCCAACAACTATTCCATTTGAGAGAATGTTTGTAGAATAGATATAGAAAATCCAACGACTGCTAGATTATTAGTGTAGTTATTTACTATATATTAATTTGATGAATCATATATTTTCTTATTTTATTTATAGATGATAATCACTTATTTGGCTCCAAAAGTCCTTCGGAAGAAGATGTGCTAAAAACCTGTTGAAAAAGAAGTTGAGAAAAATTATAAAAATTATGAATACTTTGTGGAGTACTAATTGTGAGTTAAAATGTTATGATTATTCCATGTGATGATGAAATTTAAGGTAAGAAAATGTTAATGAGTTACGGTGTCTTAAAAGTTAACTTTCCTAATTTAGATACAAATTAATGGTGATAAAAGATAATTAAAGGAAATTTTTCTGTCCCCCAAATTTATTCTATTTGCAATTGGAACAGGATATAGAATATTTTACTCTGTTTCCATGAATAAATAAGACCCCCATATTTGACTAATAGTTTCTGGTTTTCCCTTTTCATATTCAGCAGTTTTGTTACTTGTAATCCTCCCCCATACCTATAAATAGTATACCAACCAAAATCTTTCATAGCATTCAATATAGTTTTCTTTCAAAGTTACTCCCTTGATAGAAATAACACTAAATGATAAAAATCTACCTTTCAATAATGTTATTGATGATTGAAATCAAAGCGTTTTACATTTTATTCAATTCAGAAACTAGGCAAGCTAATAAACCAAACTTGCTACTCCTCCCATTAAAAGGGCAAAATGGCGAAACAGCAGGAGAAAATAGGAAACCATCTTGCTTTATAACCAAAGTTAATTAACAAATCGAAAACTTCCCACTGAAACACAATTCTTTCTATACTTCCACATAAAGGCGCTTAGAAACAAATAATGTTTCAAATATTATACAGATTGATGCTTCATGGTTTCCACAGTATGGTAGTTTCTGCAATCATGGAAGTCACAACGTATGGATCCATGTTCGAAGCAGGCCTCCTGTCCTCGAAATATCCTTTGCCTTGCTTCTCAGTATCTCTGCCAACACGGATGGATGCACCACGGTTTGCTACCCCCTGTCGAAATATACATCAATATGGTTAGAGCATGTGAAGCAACTGAATGCGGCTTTCTTTCTCATTATAAATTTCTATTTTTCTTTTTTACCCATAAGAAAGTGTTGATATCAGCTGTTTCGTGTCGCCCAGTGAGCCTGCGCTCATTTCCTTCACCATATGCAGCAATGTGCTCTTTGTGCCTCAGCCCCAATTTTTCAATCGCTTTCTTGATCACCTCATAGCCTCCCTCATTCCTCATTGACTTTGTACTGAAAACATTATAAAGGGGAAAACAAATTCGTCGATTTACTTCCAATCATTTGATAGATACAAGATAATTAGTTCTTGTACTGCATACTTAATTGCTTATATATATTATACCTGTAATTTGTGTGTGCTCCTGCCCCATTCCAATCACCCTGCATGACCAAAAACAAAAGGAAATGTCAGCACACAAATCAAAACAAGCTCTAGCTTAAACCCAAAAAGAGAAGGAAAATGGTGGACCTGAATCGGCTTGGGATCGAAGGAAAGGACTACGCCAGCAATCTCAGTGATCCTCTGTCAAAACAAAGAGATGTCAATAAGGCAACATTACCGAATGGAATATGAATACTAACTTACTGCAGCTGTCTACGTCTCATTACCTCCAAAATGTAGCGAGCAACCCACAATTCATCTCCAGCAGAGATACCAACAGCAGGGCCGACTTGAAATTCCCACTGTAAAACATTCGAAGAAATTATTGAATACAGCAACATATAAATTAAAACAGGCACCAATAAAAAGGAAAAGAGAGATTTATATATTTTATTTGGCCAGGCATCACTTCTCCATTAATACCACTAATGTTGACTCCTGCATATAAACAGGCCTTGTAATGTGCATCTACAATATCTCGGCCAAACGATTTATCGGCACCAACACTGCAGTAATATGGTCCCTGTGAAGTGAAAAACGAAACTTCCATTCATACAACTGGTTACAGTTGTAAGTAATAAATGAATATTAACTATCATTGCCACTGAAAACACGTTGCTTATAACCTTCATAGCAGAATAAAGTGATACAGTAACGTGTAGTAGGGATGGAAAAGAAGACCACGATTGGTGTCAAGATTTAGAAACTTAAAGATATTTTCAGTATAACAATCCATAAGAATCTGTTGTGCTTAGAGACAAAGAAAAAAGCTGAAAATTCCAAGAAAGAGAGTTTTTTTATTTAAGTTAAATACCTGAGGGCCAGGGTAGCCGCCAACAGGCCACCCAATCGGCCATTTAAACTCTTTCTTCAACAAGGTGTATTCTTGCTCAATACCATACCTGTTTTCAATTCGCAATTCAACCAAATATGATTCAAAAACAATAAATTATTATTTGGGGTTCATTGACTAGATATAATAAAAGTTAATGTGATTTAGAATATACCAGGGCTCTTCAGCAGCAACCTCAGGATGGCTGAATATCTTAGCAGCAGCATGTCTCTTGTTAGTTGGAATTGGCTCACCGGCCGGTGTGTAAGCATCACACATCACCTAATAAATATATTTTGACAAAACATCAAACAATTGAAGTGCAATACAACTCAATTAAAGTTCAATAAAATTAAGCTTACAAGGATGTTGTTGCCCCTCCTAAATGGATCCCTGAAAATAGCTTGCGGGCTGTTTTATTATATCAAAGAAAAATAAGATCATCATAAGCTTTTGAATTTTGAAGAACAATAAAGGGTATAAAAGAAAACCATGACAAAATATGAGAGAGCGTCTTACTATAAGATCACTTCACTATCCTCACCAGGAGCCTGACCTGTGCTGGAACCATCATAATTCCACTTGGGAAGTTTTGAAGGATCACTGACAGGTCCTGACAGAGTCTTTACACAAAATTAAAAAAAAAAAATTAGCATAACAAAAAAGCCCAAAAATCTGAGCTTTTTTTTTCTTTTTTTATATGCATGCAATAATTGCTTACCCTTGCTTTGCTTCTCATGTCCATGCCAGATCCACCGATCCTGTTCAACAATTTGACAAAAAGAGATATAATTTAAAAAAAAATCAACAGAATTAACAGCTCAAAAACAGGGATGAGTGCAAAAACACTCAAATAAAATACAAACAATTGCCATATTAAGTAAGAAAAATAATTAAAATCCCAATTCAAACTGGATTAAATTATAAAAAAAATAGAGCCAAAATAAAAATTATAACTTTAGATTAAAGAAAAATTTAATTTCCATAGAAATATTAAAAGCTTTACTAATATGATATACAGCCTTTTGAACCACAAAAAAAAAATAACAGCAGGAAATATCAGCAAATGTTAGCTTTAATGGTAACAGGTATCTCCTTGCGCAAAAACTCATCTTTCACTAAAAAAATAGATTCTTTCCACATTAACCAGCTTAGAATTTAAAAAGTACATAATAATTAAAACTGAGATCAACAAGAAAACTGCAACAAAGCAGCTAATGCAGAAGTTCAATGGTCAGAAATTAATAAGTACAGAAGCCTGCAACAGATCAAAACCCAAAAATAAAATAACAAATAACAAAACTTTTCTCAATTCCAAAAACCAAGATCACGATTGGTTTATTGTCCAATAGAAACAGAAATCCCACAAACACCACTAGAGGAGTGGATCACAAGAAAAACAAACCAAAACAAAACACACCCTCATACACGAACACATCGTCAGACACAAAAACTAAAACATATTACAATATGACTAAGTATACAGGACGAACCATATATATTCGGCGATGATCTTGTCAGTAGTTTCCGAGAGGTTAAGGTTAATGAGATCTGAAAGAAGCGACATATCTCCACACACAAATGAATTAAGAATACTGCTTTCTTCTTTTTCTTCTTCTTCTTCCTCCTCTGCGTGTGAATGTAAACTCGTACTGGTGAGTCTATGTATAGACTATAGAGACGTGAGGATAAGTGTGTGGGTTCCTTCCTTTTTATGGTGAGGTTACATTATATAGATGAAGCAGAATCAGGAGGAGAAAGATATGACTTTTTTTTTTATATATATATAAAATTTTGTGACTTTTTATAATTTATTTTTGAATAATAATACTACAAAATTATACTTATCTTTAAGAAATAAAATTTAAAAAAATTAAAAAGTTAGTTATATATATATATATATATTAGGATAAATTATGTGAGTGATTTAGTGATATTGCTCTTTCAATCAAGCTAAATAATGAAAAGGGGAATGTACAAAAAAATCTACTCGTAGTTTACGTTTTTACATTTTTAAATACAAACTTTTATTGTTGTAAAACCAGTCTTGTGGTTCATTAGTAACTTCAAACTTTTGACCCGTTAAAACAAGTTTAATTGACATTTATATCTCTTCAATTAGATATTTATTTCTCTGACACTGGTCTCTCTCCAAGTTATATGTCATCCTCACTTTCTCTCTCATCTACATTCCTCTTTATCCTCTCTCTCAAAATCTGATTTCTCCATTGCTGTTGAAATAAAAGCCAAATCCCATCTCCTCCCAAAGCCAAAAGCTTATCCAGAATCCAGCAAAATCTCAGCTTCTCCTCAGACGACGGCGATGTTTTTAGAAAGAGAGAGGGAGAGATGACTTTGAAATTAAAAAAGGGCTAAAAAGGAATGGGAGTGTGCGGTAGAGAGATAGAGAAAGAGCAGGATGATTGAATAAAGCTCTATACGTTTAACGTGATTCTATTTGTAAATCGAGAAAGTTGAATCTAAGACTAAACTTCTTTTCTTTTGTATCTCAAAAGTTAGTTTGTTGTTTTTTGTACAGTAAATTAATGGACTTGACTTTTGTTTTTGACGAGAGGAAAAAGAAAAAGGAGGAAATTTTAAGTTAATGGACTGGGATGAACAATTGAACAAAAAAGGAAAAAGAAAAAAAACTTTTAAAAAATAATTATAATAATAATAAAAAATTTTTCTTGCTAACTTGGCATTCATTCATAAAGATCGCTTTTGCTGGTATAATACTCCTCCTTCAGGAATTGGTTTATTCTTATTTGGAGACATAAGCGGATGTTCGTCATAGAAGGATTTTGCTGTAGTTTTCTGTATTTGTTTTCCTTCCCTTTCAAATAAAAAAAACAGTAATACCCAATTCTTATGCCACAAAGACTAGATAAAAATACTATCATTTTTTCCCATTTTCTACTTTAGCAAACGGAAATCACAATTCATCAAAATAAAAATGGAAAAACTCAAAATCTTATAAGCTCTACCTAGTCAGAAATAAAAATTTACAATCCCAAAACGAACAAGACAATACCCTATCTTGCGCTCTCTTCTTAGAAGATACCATTTTTTGTTGAGATTGAGAAATTTAAAACCCAAACAAAGCTTTTTCCTTCTCTTTCAAGTGAATACACCATAAGTTAGCTATGTTCACATTCGATTCTCTGACCAGCAATGAGGCCATGGATAAGAAATTTCTCTTCAGACTGGCTTCCCCTTGGACTGGCTTTTCCTTAACCAAACGCTTAACACACTTATAACATCTCTAAACTAACTTATTAACTAGTTCCTACTTAGTAATACATTACAAATGGTGTAGTTTTTGCTAAAAGCTTTCCCTTGAGAAAAAAAATGTATATTTATATTTTATTGAAAATAATATAAAATAAAAATTTAAGTTATTTCAGGATTTTTTTTTTATTCAAGGATTAGGGATAACATATATAGTATCTCATCAAAGATAAATATTTGATTTCATATAGAAGAGAGACAAGTGTCATCTCAATAATTTTTAATAACATTATGGTCGTAAAATTAAATTTACTAAAAGACTTCATACTTAAAATTGCAAAAATATGAAACCACCTATAAGTTTGTTTTTATATTTTTCCCTAAACAAAATAACCATATATACTTGATGATAAGGAAATGTAATGACCCAAATACCGGGTTAGTCGTAAACTGTAGTTTCCGATATTGATCAGTATACCTGGGGGTCAAAAATACATCTGTGGATGAAAAATATTTTATTTGATCATCGGAAAATATAGGTTATGACTAGTTTGAGAGTAAAATTTGGAGTGAAAATGATGTCAAATAAGTCATCAAAAGTCAAAATTAAGAAAAAAAAAGACTTAATTTAATTAAATAGTTGGTTGACCGTAATTTAATCAGCCTATAAAAAATAGCAAATGACATCTAAAAATTTATTTTAAGATATGAATAGACTCTAAATAATATTTAAGATTATTTGACAGTGAAAATGGAATTTTACGGTGACAACGAAAATTGAATTATCTATCTGATTTATGTGAGCTGGACAGGAAACGAACTCCGATTGAGTTGACATTTTTTGTGTAGACATATAAAAATATTTTATGAATTATAGAATCAAATTTGGGTAAAATTGAGTTTGAAAAATGAGAAAATTAATTTATAGTTCATAATTGGGCCTAAATGGGTTGAGCTTTGTTTGGTCCAAGCCCACCCATTTAAGACCACTATAAAAGGGACCAAATTAGCAGATTTTTCTAGGTAATTCTGTATCATCTCCTTCCTCTTTCCCCTTTCTTACCCGTGTCATGTCTTCCTTATTTTTCTTCCAAAATTTCTTCAATTCTCACACCAAAATCAACCACCCAAAATTAATTTCAACCTCTCTAATAGCTAATAGAAGTTTTTAATGTTCATTTGGGAGGCTAAAGTGGAAGGAAATTAAAGGAGAAAGTTTAGAATATTAATTTGATGTAAGCAAAATTTATGGTTTTAAATTAATTTAATGGTTCAAATAGGTAGTTTAAGATATGTAGATAATAATTATGAAATTTATTTGAGCTAAGGAAGTAAATTAATGGTGGATTAATGAAGGAAAAATTTTATCCATGGTAGGTTCAAGAGAAGGTAAAGGTTCTTCCAAGGAAAAGGCAAATGAAAAGCAAATTTAGGAAGGCCTAAACAAGCAATTAAGGTTAGTGATTTCTTAATCTAATTATTTTTATTAATTAAGTATAATTTAGGGTTATGGAAATTTAGAAATTTGTGTATTTTGTATGTAATTGTTAAATTAATGCTTAAAACATGATTAATGGATTATGAAAAGTGAATTAGAATGATTAATTTATATTAAAAAAATTAATTAGTGGAAATTGTAAAATGTGACCTTATTATGTGAAAAATGAATATTAATGAATAAATATATTTTAGTGTAATATTATGATATATATGGAATAATGAATGTATTAATTAGTGAAATGAATAATTAGAAATTGAAAGAAAAATTTTAATGATGAAAATTAAATATAGGCAAAAAAAATAAATAAAGAAAATAGAAATTAATATTTTCTTTGCTAATTAAATGAAAATTTAGTTATGAAATGTAAGAGAATATGATTTTAAGTATGCAGAAATTTATTGAAAATTTTCAATTAAATATTGAATATTTTTCTATTTATTGATGATATTATGTATGAAATGAAAAATAATGAATAAAATATATTTAGTGAGTTTATAACTTAATTGATATATTAGAATAAAAAATGTAAAAAAAAATTGGTAATGATAAAATTGTTATGAAAGAATAAATTATTAAGTGATTAATAATGTAAAAATAATGAAATTTATGATTTAATAGAAATTGAATTGAAAAAATAAAATAATATCCTTAGTTATTTTTCTGATGGTTAAATCTAGCTCATGATATAATTGGCTAGCCATAGGGACACTATTACTGCGGTGCGGGTCATGACGACTCGCTTATGTAGGCCAATGAGAGTCTACTTCAGTGATTGTAACTCAGTGATTTATTGTATAATATAGTACTTGGGTGATTTTTTGTGATTACTTTTCAGTGTAGTGGACTCTTGGGGTCCACGTCCCATGTATCCAGTCCGAAGATTTTTCTATCGGATTGAAACTATGGGCAATTGTGAATGAAATGATTAAAGTGACAATTATTAATAAAATATGAGAAAAGTGATTAAAATGAAAATATGATAAACTTGAAATAAGTAAAAAATAATGAAAGTGAGAAATATAAGATAAATAAAAAAATATATATAATAAAGTTGGAAAATAAAAAATAAGTAGAAGATTGATATTAAATTGTGTAGTAATTATAAATAATCAAATAAATAAATATAAATAAAAAAATAAAAATACAAATATTAGTGGCAAAAGTGTAAATAATATATAGTTAATGACATAATTGTAAATAAATGAAAATTTAGGAATTTAAGTGAAATTTGTAACAAATTAAAAAAAAATTGAAAAGAAGAAAGAAAAGAAGGATTAAAAAGGAAAAAAAATAATTGAAAAACAATTGATAAAATTAATTAAGGTATTAAATAGCGAATTAAGAGTACTTAAAAATAATAACATGAATTATATATTAATGAAAAAAATTGAATAGTATATTAAAAATATAATTGCATGAAAATATAATTAGTGAAAATTTTTAGATTAGTAGTCACCACTTAGCATATTAATGCTCAGCTCGTAGTTATTTGACTGCGTGCAGGTAGTAGCAGAAAAAGTAGGAGCAAATATGAGAATTTTGGGAGCAGACGGAAGAACAAAATAGTACTAAGATATTACTAATAATGATATGTATATATGCATAGATATAGAGTTATAAGAAAAAACTTTGTACATATTATGACAAAAATGGTACTTGTAAAGTATTATGTGTGTGAAGAATGAAATGATGATTTTTATGGATGAATTTATGTATATATTCTGATAAATGAATATTTGTGAATTATTATATATGTAGAGAATTGGGCTTGAATGAAAAATATATTGTATTGTGTGTGAATTGTTGTGCCCAAAAATTGACTGTAGATTATTTGCTTTGCAGGTGGGTTAGTTAGTTTATAGCCGTTATACTGCCGAAATTTTCGGAACAGTAAAAAAGATTAATTAAGTGTTGGTAATAATATAGTCATTAAATTAAGATATAAATTTTTTTTAGTATATATTAGCTATAATCGTATTTACCCATGTAACGTACGTATAGAGTAAGTATTATAAGGGTGTTACATGAAATGTGATTAATATAGGAATAAATATGGGTTCGATTCTAATTAGATGTGGATTGTATTTCCTATATTGGAATTATTCTTATATTGGGATTCTTTGTGCACAATTACTTAATATAGTTTTATTACTTCCGTACGTATAAGGATTCAGTGTAGCCCTAAAGCTCCATTGGTTTGCCGAAGCTTCATATAATATCAGGCTTTGTTCTTACAATTGTGGTTCTGATTTTACACAATTAATCAAGTTAGAGTTTTAATTCAATTTAGTTCTTATTCTTGTGCAGTTTAATTTTATTGTTAAATTTTATAATTATTAGTGTGCTGTGTAGTTTTAAGATAGGAATAATATTTTATTGGTGAAACTATCTATACATTTTTATCTATCATTAATTAGTGCTGCTGTATAAGCTGATGTTTGTGTACCAGATAATTCTAATACTATTTTTATTATTGGTTATATAAATATTAATTTCATTCAATACTTTCTTATATTTATATATTGTTATTTAAATTAGTTTGGTTGTGATTTTATTGTTTTAATAGTTGATTTGTGTTTTATTGATGATGATTTTATTAGAGAAAAAGAGAGCACAAGTAAGATGTGTCGAGCAAGAGCGGGGGAAGTTTATGTGTGAATGGTGCCCGCTCTGTTTCTTATCTGAATATTGTTTTCTATTAATATATTAAAATGTTAATTCTATTAAAATATTTTCCAAATTGTAAAAATTTATTTAGTTAATAATTACATTTTAATAAAGCACAAAAACACTATTTTATGCGAACTCGATTTATAGAAAGTTATTAATAGTTTGTTTTTATTGCATTTGAATTTTTTTAATTATATCTTGAAATTACTTTAATTTATTTTTTTCTTATTTTACATTAACAAAAATAAAAATAAATAAATATTATATTGCACTTAATTCTTATTTAAAGAAAAAAGTAGAAGTAAATTGCACTTATGTCTCCTAAAATTTGATACTTGTAATATTTTGGCTCTTAAATTTAATTTGTAATGAAAAAGTACCTGAATTTTGCATAAATGTAACATTAATATCATATTAATAGGTTACAAACAATATTATTATCTGAATTTGGTTTGACAATTTTTTTCATTTACATATTGACATATCAATTTTTTTTCAATTATCACTTCCCCCTATTTTTCTCTTAAATTTTGTAAATTAATCAACATTGAAAAGTAAATAAAATTTTATTTTTTTCTTAATAAATAAAAATATGTTCACATTCTATAACGAATTAGAGAGTTGAAAAAATTTAAAAATTAGATTTTTTTTTTATTTTAAATAATACAAAAATATATATTATTAATGAAGTTAATTTACAAAAATATTTTATCTTTTTTTTTATTTGATTTTTCTTAATACTATTTTTTCTCTTTTGGTCAAATTTATTGAAGTTTATAACATATTTTTTCTTAATGTGCGGAAAGAAAAAATATAGAGGAAAGAAAATTTTAAGAAAATATTGACATATCAATACATGTAAGAAAAAAATACCATATTATATCCATACAATAATTTTATTTATAATCTACCAATGAAATTTTAATATTATATTTATATTAAATTTAGATATTTTTTATTATATATTAAAATTTAAAAATTAAATTATTATAAACATCAAAATTTAAGAGTATAAATGTATTTACCAAAAAGAAAAAAGTAGCGGCCGTTTCAAACTTTTTAACAAAGTTGAGGATTATTGTTTATTGATTTTTTTTGGTGGAACTGGAAGGAATCTTACGGAGGGTCCGCATTTATTTTACCGGGTACTTGCCTTACCTGTTGTCCTTACTTTTTATTTATTTCTTTTATGTATAAAACTCTTTTTTAGTTCTAAAAGAATTACACTTGAATCTTCAACAGCTTCAAAAGTTTAGTTTGAGGTCAATTGGATCAAACATTTAATTTACAAACGGTCAATTTGATCAGTAAAGGTTGTTGTATAATCAAGTCAATATAGTACTAGATTCAAACTTAACTCGATTAAAAAATTCAAAATTTGAAGTTGATCGATTTTTTTAATTAGTCAAAATTCGACTCGAAAAATATTCGAACTGTTCAAACTCAACTCGATAAATCTTGAATCAACTAAAAAATTTAATAAATAGTGTATTCGACTTGAAATCGACTCAAACTAACTTGACTCAATTAAACTTGATTATATTTAAATACTAAAAATATAAAAGTAACTTAACAAATAATAAAAAATAATTACTCGATTAAATTCATGAGTATTACGAGTCAGATATTATAATACTGAAACACAACTCAATTAATTTCGAGTCGAATTCATATATTTTACAAGACAAACTCGAATAGCTCATAACTAATTTGACTTGTTTACACTCATAATCACAACCCTATAATATCCTTTATACTAAATCAACTAAAGTCCCATTAACCCTAATTATAGTACTTTTATATATAAAATGACTCATATTTAATAGATGTTTCTAGAGCCCAAAATTAGTTCATTTTATTGGCTCTATTAACTAGATAGCCCATAATACAAAAATATTAAATATGTGAGCCCACATAAAGAGATTAAAACCCAATAATCTCCCACTTGGGCTACATATTATATCTTGAGATAATTATATTATATTATATTATATGTGCTCAAAAATGACTATCATATTTTGAAACAACCCCTTAGTTACAATCTGATCTTTCTACTATATTGATATGAAACCAAAACGGTCTCTGTTACATTCATTCATAACTTGACCCATCAATGATCACCATACTAACATATTCAACGATATAGATAAAGTATGGATGTGTAGCACACAAATTGCATATAATGTGATCTTAATATGTCTATTTCCAATTAGCCCTACTTTATTCCTTAATGAGTTCATATTAAATCATAACATGCAAAATTATATTTAGAGTATGAAATAAATCATATACATTATTCTGCAGAAAATTAACACAAAGTGAGATTGAAACAAAATAACATTAAAATACAAACTCCCACTAAAATTGGACATCATCAAATAACACAATATCTATATGTGTAATATGCTCATGAAACACCTAAGGTTGTAAATCCTTAGTGAGTGGATTTGTAACTGCCACATGCGCTAGTTTAGGCACTAGTCAATAGGCATATTTTGAGACTGAATGCACCAGAAACTGAGCATGTTTGCGATTGAAATAAAAGTGATATGACTGGAGTCTAACTTCGAACTGTATACAAGTGAGAAAACTAATTACAAATGTGATATGTTAAATTTGAGACAAAAATCGATGGAAGAGGGCTAAACTGCAAATTTCACGATTTTTGTACTATTAGAGAGTTGCAAACTGAGGATACTGAGACATAGAAGATATGAAGAAAAACCTTTCAGTATAATTTGGTATTAAAACTCCAAGATTTAAAGTCTAAAATCAAATAAATAAAATTTAAGATGTGGTTCTACAAGAATACTGAAAAATTCAATTTTTGCCCCAATGTGCCAATTGTAAAACTGAGAACGTTAGTACGCGGAATAAATTATACCATAAATATTAACGTATTTAATTGTAAGAGATTAATTTGCTCAGAGCTTGAAAATCGTAGAAATAAAATTCATGGTGCGGTTTTGTGGGAATAGTGAAAATTTGAGAACTATTTGAGAATTTTGCCAATGATTAAGACAAAAGAAGATTAATTAAATTAAAATGAGATTAATTAACCTAACAATGCCTTGCATGCACACCAAGTGCTCTTCATGCAATCTAATGATGTCTTAAATTATCATATAAAACGGATGCTGGCACATTTATAATTTTTTCAAAAAAAAAAAAAAAATTCATAAGGCTTTCTTTTACTTCACTTGTTGTCTCTTCTTCTTTTTGTTATTCTCCATCCGTTTGCTCTCCATCACCAATCGAGACCAAACCCTTCTTTTCTCCTTTATTTTCTTGCATTTTCCTTCAAAGCAAACATCAAGTAAATTTGACTTAAAGACAATTTGGAGGAAGGTGGCACGAATTCCATTCTACTCAACCTAGCCGCCGAGGTATCTAAATGGAGATTGAAAGATATTTTACTTTGGGCTTCCGTTGAAATGGTAAATGTTCCCTTGCATGTCAAAGGATGAAGCAAGAGAAGGGAGAGGTAGAGCTAAATAGCTTCGGGTTGGTGATTAAAGGTCTTTTTTTGGGTAATGGCCGAGGCCCATTTCTCCCCAAATCCCACTTTCTTATTTCCTTCTTCTTTTATTTTTTTCTTTTTCTCTTTTATATTGATTCATAAAATTCTTGACTAAGTTCATTTCTTGTATCGTTGTGATTGTATTGATCGTGAAGGAAAGCCAAACATGCAAAGGAATAAAAACCATCTTCTTAGGTTGGCCGAAACACCAAAGAACCAAAAAGAAGGATTTGCGTACAATTCTATAAAAACCGAAGCATAGAAGGGAATTTTGATGTTAGGCCACAGGTGATTTTGGGTGGATTGTACCATTTAAATGATTTGGGACCTTGAAACCGAAGCTTTGAGGTTGAGGAAGTGGATACTGGAACAAACTATTAAACTAAGGGTTAGTTAAAAAAATAGTTAAGTTAGAAGTGAAATTGAGGAATTATCAAAAGAACCTCTTTGTGGCCGAACCAACCTATATGTTAGTTGAGAATTAATTTCGGCTAAATCAAAGTTGAATAGATTAGGAACATGGCCGGATGTATAAAAATTCAAATAAGGGCAATAGGTGAAGATGGAGCCGTGAAGGAAAGTAGTACAAGATCCATTAATAATAATAATAATAATAATAATAATAATAATAATAATAATAATAATAATAATAATAATAATAATAATAATAATAATAATAATAATAATAATAATAATAATTTATAGATTGGGATTAAGGGACATAAAGTTATGTTAAACCAAAACAACAAATGGATTAAATTAAATCCAAACTGAGATGTAATGGAATAGTGATTTTGAGATAAACAAGGAATAGATAAATTGGAAATTGAGCATGAGTTAATAGATAAACTCTATCTCATGACTGAAATTAAATGATAAATGTATTCCTTGTTATTTGTATTTGATTGACCATGTAAAAGGGATAATTAATAAGAATGTCTGTGCGCATTTGTGTTAACATTTATTTATAAAAATGACCAGGCATAATAATAGGTAATGCAAGGAAAATATTAGCATGATATGTTATATAGTATATATTTTGTATATAACTAGTATATATTTAGTATATAAATAATACATGTATAATATAATATGTATATGTTTGATAAATTTTGTATATATGTGATATATATGTGTATGTATTATGTTTATTATGACATAGTAAATGTGTAGTTAATAACAAGAATATGCAATGACTATTAGAACATGATAGGTATGTTAGTAATATATGAAATGCAAAATTGTATTGACTACTTTGATGTGATTAGGATATAACTACCATAGAATGTTAGTGAAATGCATATAGAATATATGAATGACATAGTAGTGAGCACAATAATGCTCGTTTTGGCAATACAAGCACATAATCTAATGACATGATAATTGCATCATTGTACCCTTGAAATAGAGCTTTGTAAATAAATATGACATGAGCCCATAGTTAAGTATGGACTAAAATAGAGTGAACTTATTGGCATGCCAATAGGGATACATGGTTTCGGCTAGAGTAGATGGTTTGGTGGGAATATATAGCTTCGGCCAGAGTATAGGGCTTTGGCTAGAATATACATATGACTTTAGCCAAGTGATGCAGTTGTAGTTAGAATATATGGCTTCGACTAGGACAAACAACATTAGCCAACATATTTAGCTTTTTAGCGGGGATATTTATACATAGGCGCCTTTGTTAGAATGACCTACGGGTTGGGATACCTCTTGTATTTTCCTAGGGTTTGGCTAGATAATTTAATTTATGGGCAAAACAGATAAAATTTGCAATGATAAATTTTAGTGAGTTGCATTATTTTATATGACGATATGAAAATAGTATATAAATATGTTATAACATGCCATGCAATGTATTAGATTAGTAAAATGATTTTTACTCAACCCATTCGCGTCTTATCTATTATTTATTATAAAACGACATGACACTATTCATTTTTATGTAATTAAATTACATGAAAATGTTAGAAGACATCTTAGTTTGATTGGAAATTTGAAGTAAAATTATAATTTATTTCTATAAAGCTCGCACAATTTAGTGCAAGCTCAACGTGAGAGTTTATTTTCTCTCTCGCAGATGATAAACAAAGGATGGTTAGTGGCACATAGGTAGAGAGATTCATTAATCTAGTGGATCCAATTGGAGGAGAAGAACATAGTAATTGTGATAGCCATCCAGTCAGGGTTGGCCTTTATATGCATATTTTAAGAATACATGTTTGTAAAGAAGTTATGTATAGATTAACAAACTGTAATAATGCAATTGTGTTGTTTATAAAATGTGTATCTCTGTTTTATGGGATATATTTCTAGTTATGTATGTTATGCATCTATAAGTCTTGTACACACATGTTGGTTAGTTTGATAGTGACGTTATCTTACCTAACTATGAATAAGAAGGGTAAAGGGGTGTTACAATAACTATGAAGTTTATGCCAATATGCTCTATGCACACTTGAACGCTTTGAATTCTTTCTTTAACAATAATAAAATCAATGTATATGTGTTTTGACTTTGTAGAACTCTTGTTATTATCATAATACAAAACAACCGACTTATTGTCACAAATTATGTTTAATGGGCTTTGAATATCATTCACACAGTGACAATGTTTTACACTTATATCCCATGGTTAGATGCTCCATAATAGGCTATAAATTCAGTTGTCATAGTAGAAGAGGCCTTAACTGTCTACTTAGTACTCTTCTAAGAAATAGCTCATCCAGATTGCAAATAAATATAGCCTACTGTGGATCTCCTAATTTCTTGGCATCCCACAAAACCAAAATTAGAATAACCAATGATCTCCAATTTTTTCGATGTTCTATATGTGAGCATGTAATCCTAGTTCTCTATAAATAACCACTTCATAAGTTTACGATCACAAACGGCTTTTCTTGTTAAGTTTGGGGGTAAATATGTATTAGGTCTTTATAAATTATGTCCATTGGAAATTATAGATTGATAGTTCTCAAAGAAGAAAGTTAAAACTTAAAAGCTAGATTAACATGTTTAATTTTTAAGGGTTAAAGTGCAAAATTGCTCGTGGAATGTAGGCTAATAGTTAGTGCCACACTTGTTTTTTGGTTAATAATGCTTTCGAAGTTTAAAAATTAGGCCAATATGCACACACTTAATAGACTTGCCTTATCATTAAATAGATTTGTTAAATATAATATTAATAAATGCAATATATACATCCACATCATATTAATTAAATAATTAAGAAATAAATATAATATAAAATTTTAAATTGTCCTTTTCTACCAATCATTATCATTCCTCTTGTTGTTATAGATCTACTATACTTGCTAGGAGCTTTCCAACTGGAGATTTCCTTGAGATAACATTTTTCATCCTTTAGATTGGTAAGTAAAATAATTAGGGAAAAGAGCTCAAATTTCTTAACACAACTTTCATGGCAAAAAACATCAATACAATGATGACAAATTATGGTTGCAAAAAAGTTGGTTGCTAAGCCAATTTAGCAACTCCAAATTATTGTGGCCGATAGTTTTGTTACCACATAGAGATGTGGTAGCTAAAAATAGCTACCACAAAATAGTGGTCGTTGATGTTCTCACAAAAGGATAGTGCATGGACCAGTTTAGCGACCATTTCATGTGGTCACAAAATAGTTGTGGTTGCTAAATACACAGTTACGTAGCAACCACTTCTGTGGTCACTAAGTGTTACAACCAATTCTTGTGGTCACAATTTATTATTTTAGTTATTGTTTATATATTTTAATATTATTAAATATAATTATTAATTAATTTTTTTATTTAATAATATTATTAATAATTATTCATATTATTAATTAAATTTAAATCTTAATTGCAAATATTAAAATATAATTGTAATATATTAAATAGAAAAAGTGCAATATAATGAAATTTTTAATAGAAAAATGAAATATTTGTCATAAAATATAAAAACTCAAATAAAATAAAAATAGAGATACTCGATCAGGACTAATTCAATTAGTTTAATTCATTTTACATGGGATTTGATATGAAATTACATTTTCCTTTCTTCTTTATTAGTTTAATTCAATTTTACATGGGATTTGATGATTATAGACCTATACTAAGAGTTTAAGATAAGTTTTGCATTATTAATGGCATAATGGATGTTTTAGATTAGTTAGTCAGTAATATGGATTTTGTTATGGTGTTAGGAAATGAAAAGGAAGGTGGATAAGCCCACCAGAGGGATTAGGCACATGAGAGAGCACTACAAGAAAATCAAGATTTACCAACGGAAAATTTCCGTTTGCAAAGCGCTCGTCGTTAAATTTTCCAACAAAAAAAAAAGTCCGTTGGTAAAGTTACCAACGGATTACTGAAGGCTTACCAACGAAATTTTTTTTTTCCGTTGGTAAATTTTCCAACATATTACCAATGGATATTTCCGATGATAAATTAATTCCGTTGGTAAAAATGGTCTTGATTTTTGGTGAATATCCATTGGTAATCCGTTGGAATATTACTGTAACATCCAATAATTTAGGCCCCGATTGTGCGTGACCGTAGTGAGGCACGCATGTTCAATCAGAGTCTAAATTTGAACCCATAAAAAAAATGACTAATAATAAGGGAAAATAATTAAGGGTATTATTATTTAGAAATCAAAAAGATTAGTGGTAGAATTAGAAAAAATAAAATAAAATTTCCTATAAACAAAATCAGTATTATAGAGATTGTTTGGGGAAAAAATGTAAATATGGAGGAAAATGTGGCAAATAAAAAATTTCTTAAAGTTTAAAATTTAATTAAAATTAAATTGTATTTTGGACCAATGGATGAAGAGCTTAATGTAGTCATGGAACCACCAAATACTCACCTTTAAAAAAAAAGATAAATATCTCATTTTCTCCACCAATTAAAAACCCATTTCCCTCATCTTCTCTCCTCTCTTTGTCGTCCACCATAGCTCTCCCAAAAACCTCCATTTCTCTTCAAATCAAGCTTGAAAAAGTGAGGAAAGAAATAAGTTTTGAGAGAGAAAAAATCAGAATTAAAGAATTCTTACTACAAAGTAGAGTAAAGAAACAAAAAAGGAAGAAGAAAGAAGATAAATAAAAGAGAAAATTTGAGGGGAAATTTGGCCAGCTTTGGAATGATCTTAAGGTGAGTTTATTCTTCTTAAATTCAACATTTTTCCTTCTATTTGAGACCCGTAATGATGATAGATATGATTAGGTTTGGTAGATTGAGCTTATATTGCAAGATTGGAAGTAGAAATTTAAGTTTGTGATTAGTTGATGAAAGTTGTGGTTAAACTTTGAATTAATGATATTTGATGTTAGTTAATTATTTTAGGGCTTAAAAACTGAAGAAAATATAATGTTGAAGGATAAATGAGGGGCTACCATAGTTAAAGAAATTTGGGAGAAATTGAAATTAACATAGAAACACCACAATTGGTGATAGATTAAGGGTGAATTGAGTGTTGAATTGAAGAAAATGAATTGGGAATTAGGATATGGTTTTTGAGCAGCCATGACATATTAAGAGGGAAGTTTAACCTTATTACATTTTAGCTCAATTAAGGTTTAAATCATATTAGAAGCATTAGAATATTATATAGACATGAAAAGTGTTGGAAATGGTTGTTGGAATTGAAATATGGTATGGTTGTGTAGGCAAAATCAATGAACAAGTGAGAGGCCCTCAAGAGGGTGACAAAGGCAAGGAGAAAGCTAGCTAATAAGGGAAGGAAAAGAAGGTTTAAGGTAAGAACTAATGCTGATTAGGTATGTGCTTCATTGATAAAAATCTTACATGTTGTTAATATATATGGAATTATATATTAAGGTTTGATATGTTGTGTTTGTAATATGTTGTTTGATTTGTTGTGACTTTTGATATTTTATATGGAAATGGAACCAAATGGTGTGAAACAATTGAGACACATGAATGTAGTTGTAATTCTAGAAATTTTAGTATCAAAATGAATGCAAATGATGAATGTGGTTGAAATATGGTTTGATGCCAATTGATGGATCGGGTACAGAATTTCAGGAACAACCTTAACTATTTTAATGATAACTTGCATTCTGGAATTCCATTTTATATGTTCTTTATTGGAAATGAAAGATAAAACATAGGGATTTAATTGTTATTTAGATCATAAAATCTAATTATGTCTAGATTTACCCAGAAAATACATGAAGTTCAAACCTAAAATCTGTCCAAAAAATTTTGGGTAGAAATTTCGGTGATAATGCAGTATTCCATTGATCATAACGTTTTATATCAAACTGGAATTTGAGTCATTTTTTATGCATCTGAAAGCTAAGACAATAAATTAAAAATGGTTAGAAGACCAGAACTCCAAATTCGAATTATAAATAAGATAACAATGAAGTCCAAAAATACGTCCGAAATCTGCCATAGGTAAAAACATAAATCTTGGGCTTTTGCATGTGTTGTGATTATTATATGTAATAATTAATGTGAATATTTACTTTATTGATAATTATAAATATTTAACAAATTATTTATGTGTGAGATTTTAGTGCAATAATAATGAGAATAAAGAACAAAAATAAATAAGCATAAGCATGATAATTGAATAATATTGACATTTTTGAAAATATTAGGAATTAAAATAAAAATAGTTAAGCCCAAAGACACCTAGGCTAGAACTAGAATAGAGAATAGTTTGACATGACAATAAGGGGATTTTAGGCACTCGGTGCCAAATATAAAAGCCGGTAATGGAAAATTGATAAATGCGCTCAGCGCAAAATTATTAAGCCGGTAATGACAATATTACAAAAGCCGGTAATGATATTATTATGAAGCGCTCGGCACAATATTATAAAAGCCGAAAATGGCAACCCCGTTATTCCTATTAGTTAGTTCGGTTATAGGTGTTATGGGCACAAGAAAATAATAATAATAATAATAATAATAATAATAATAATAATAATAATAATAATAATAATAATAATAATAATAATAATAATAATAACAATATCGAAGTATGTAATTTTATAAATGTTATATGAATTAAAGTTGTTAAATATTGAGTATTTTCTGAAATTTATTGATTTTATATAATTCTTTATTTTATGCTTTATTATTAAATGGTTAATTAATATGTGAAAAAAATATATATGTATGTAAAATTTTTATTATTGAAGCACTACTAAGCTAGTAGCTTAGCGCGGGTGATTTTCTCTCGTGCAGGTTAGAAGGGTAGCCGTAGGAATTAGAATTGTCAGAAGAAGAAAGGTACCCGGAGGAAAGTAGCTAGCAGCTTGGTTTTCTTTTTGGTATATTTTGTTAAAAATTTTGTAAATTAAAGTATCGTTTTATTTCATATAATGTGTATTAAATATGTGAGTCACTATGTAAAAGAATATAGTTTGAATATAAATAAATGTACTTTATAAAGAAATAAAATTTTGAGTATTTATACTTGTAATAATTTTTATTTCAATGTCTGCAATATTTTCGTTTAAAAAAAAATTTACTTCACTTTATTAATTTTATAAAACAATAAGACATGTAATGCTGACTTACCTTACTGAACTACAATGGGATAAGGGGGTGTTACAATTTTTGGTATCAGAGCCTATAGGTTTTAACGATTCTTATTTAGTGGGTATGAGAAGAGAAGTGAATATTTTCAGTATTTGCATTGTTTTAAGCTGCTATGTCCTAATAAGGGACCTTTTTTCTGACAATATAAGTTTTAATGGATACGGAATCAAGGAGAAGTCACGAAGAGCAGGAGGGTGATAATATAGCTAATTCAGCTACTCATAGGCAGTCAACATCATTTAGAGCTTCAGAGCCCAGTGTGATAGCTCCATAGCATGCTGAAGAACAAATTGATCCAGGTCAGGTACCCCTTATGCAACAGATGGCTACCTTGTTACAGCAGATTGCACAAGTTGTGCCACCACCAGCTCTCCCACCTCAACCGAAATCGCAGATTGATAAATTAAGAAAATATGGGGCTACAGATTTTATGGGTAAGAAAGAGGATGACCTAGCTGCAGCAGAATTTTGGTTGGAAAAGACAGAGCGGGTTTTTGAGGAGCTGCAATATCCGGAGGAGTATAAGGTTAGATATGCAATATCCCTCCTTCAAGAGCATGCCTATGACTAGTGGAAGTTAGTGTTAGCGAAACCTCAGACTCCAAACCCTCAGACATGGGATTTCTTTGTGCCAGAGTTTAAAAAAAAATATGTGCCAAGAATTTATGGATGAGAAAAAGCGAGAATTTCTAAATCTGAAGCAGAGGGGTATGACAGTAGCTGAGTACGAGATGGAGTTCACCAGGCTGAGCAAGTATGCTACTGGGATTATTAGAGATGAAGCCGATAAATGTCGTAGATTTGAAGACGGCCTCGATGAGGAGATTGGATATTTAGTGGCTTCCCACCAGCATGCAGATTTTGTTACATTAGTGTCCTTTGCTATTAGTGTTGAAAGGAGGAAAAAGCTGAAGACAGAAGAGTTCTCCAAGAAATCAATAGCTAGTATGGACCAGACATCGGGTAGGAAATGACGGATAGTACCCAGACCCTTTTAGTCACGGGCTGCTGGGCAGACATTTTCTGGTAGGCGGGGTCAGCATTTTAGACCTGCAACATCATCTGCTAGTTCACCAACATCATTTCCCAAGAGACCAGCTCCAGCTATGTGTCAGCATTGTGGTAGAGCTCATACAGAAGAGTGTTGGTGGTTAACTGGGGCATGTTTGAGATGTGGAGCTACTGACCATTTGAAGAGAGATTGTCCCAGACTTAGTACAACAGTACGACACCAGCACAGACTATGGCACCGATACAAAGCCGTGGTAGAGGTCGAGGCCAGTTTAGAGGTGGTCGTACCGGACAGAGTCAGAGGGTATCAGAGACAGTAGATTGACCCGGAGGTAATAGAGCTCCAGCTTGGGCATATGTGATGAGAGCTCATGAGGACCAGGATGCACCAGACGTCATAGTTGGTAAACTTTCCTTATTTGATTTTGATTTACATGCATTGATAGATCCCGGTTCCACGCATTCATACATAAGCATAACTACACATAAACAAGGGAATATGATACCTGGGACCTTAGAATATGAGATAATTGTGACCAATCCGCTGGGACATAGTGTGAAAGTGAATCAGATTTATAGAAATAGTCCAATAATAATTCAGGGTAGAGAATTTCCAGCAGACTTAATAGAATTACCTTTTCATGAATTCAATGCTATTCTGGGTATGGATTGGTTGACAAAGTATGGAGCTATAGTAGAGTGCCGATCTAGAAAAGTTGTACTTAAAATTCCCGGGTAGGATGACACCATCATTCAAGGTGTAGGTCAAACATGTTTGACCAGTGTTATTACTGCATTAAAAGCTCAAAAATATATTAGGAAAGGATGTGAGGCATATTTGGCCCATGTGATAGATACTAGGAAGGGGAGCCCAAAACTCAAGGACATCCCCACAGTATGTGAGTTCCCAGATGTGTTTCCTGAGGATTTTCCGGGGTTACCACCAAATAGGGAGATAAAGTTTGCTATCGATGTGATTCCTGGTATAACCCCGATATCAATTACTCCTTATAGAATGACACTTGCAGAATTGAGAGAGCTAAAGGTTCAATTGCAGGAATTACTCGACAAAAGGTTCATAAGGCCCAGTGTGTCACCATGGGGCGCTCCGGTGTTGTTTATGAAAAAGTAGGATGGCACCTTTCGGTTATGTATTGATTACCGACAATTGAACAAGGTGACGATTAAAAATAAGTACCCACTACCTAGAATTGATGATTTGTTTGATCAATTGAAAGGAGCGGGAGTATTTTCTAAGATTGATCTCAGATCCGGGTATCACCAATTGAAAATCAAAGAATCAGATATGTCCAAAATAGCCTTAAGGACTCGATATGGCCACTATGAATTCCTGTTATGCCGTTTGGCTTAACGAATGCACCAACTGCCTTTATGGATATGATGAACAGGATTTTTAGGCCTTACCTTAATCAGTTTGTGGTAGTTTTTATAGATGATATCCTGGTGTATTTAAGGGACAAGGGAGAATATGATAGGCATCTCAGAATAGTACTTCAGACTTTGAAGGAAAATCAATTGTATGCAAAGCTGTCAAAATGTGAGTTTTGGTTGGAAGAAGTGGGATTCTTAGGGCATGTTATTTCAGTTGAAGGAATTCGTGTTGATCCTAAAAAAATAGAAGCCATTCTAAGTTGGAAGCCGCCTTGCAATGTAACAGAACTTTGGAGTTTCCTTAGATTAGCTGGCTACTATAGAAGGTTTGTGAAGGGATTTTCAAGCATAGCTGCACCAATTACTAAGTTGCTTAGAAAATAAACTAAGTTTGAGTGGACAGATCAGTGTCAGGTAAGCTTTGAGAAGCTAAAAGTCATGCTAACCGAAGCACCTGTTTTGATCCAACCTATGCCAGGGAAAGATTTTGTGATATACAGTGATGCCTCTCATAATGGGCTAGGTTATGTATTAATGCAAGAGGGTAAAGTAGTTGCTTATGCATATAGGCAATTGAAGCCTCATGAACAAAATTACAATACATATGATTTGGAGTTGGCAACAATAGTATTTACTTTAAAAATATGGCAGCATTATTTGTATGGTGAATGATGCTACATATACACAGATCATAAGAGCCTCAAATATTTGCCCACACAAAAGGAGTTGAACTTAAGGCAAAGACGCTGGTTGGAGTTAATCAAGGATTATAATTGTATTATTGATTATCAGCTAGGCAAAGCCAATGTAGTAGCAGATGCCTTAAGTAGAAAAACACTGGTAGGTATAGTTTAAATTTTCCTCAATTATAATATAATACATAGAAAGTAATAGTAAAATTAAAAATTAGACTCATAATTTATTTTGACAGAGTTACGGGTCCAACTACTTTAAGGCAACAAGTGAGAGAAGCTCAGAAGCAAGATCTGAAATTGATGTTAATTGCTGAGGCAGTGAAAAAGGGGGAGAGACCTGAATTTAAGGTTGAAGATGATGGAAGCATAAGTTAAAAAGGAAGATTGTGCGTGCCAAATGATAGTGGATTAAAGCAAATAATTCTAAAAAGGCATATAATAAAACTTATTCTATGCGTCTAGGGAGCAATAAAATGTACCAGAACCTGAAGACTCATTATTGGTGGCCAGGAATGAAGAAGGATATAGTGGAATATACTACAAAATGCTTGACATGTCAACAAGTGAAAGCAGAGCACCAGGTACCATCTGGATTGTTACAACCTATTGCAATTCCAAAATGGAAGTGGGAAAGGATTACAATGGATTTTGTTTCTGGTTTGCCTTTGACACAAAAGAAATATGATGCAGTATGGGTAATTGTTGACAGGCTTACCAAATCAGCTCACTTTCTGCCAGTGCGGATGGAATATTCGTTGAGCTAGTTAGCAGAATAATATGTCAATGAGATAATTTGATTGCATGGGGTGCCAGTATCTATTATTTCTGATCGAGACTCACGGTTCACATCAAAATTTTAGAAAATTCTACAGCAAGCATTGGGAACCCGACTTACTTTTAGTACAACATTTCACCCATAACACAGATGGGCAATCCGAACGAGTTATTCAATTGCTGGAAGATATGCTTCGAAGTTGTGTAATTGACTTTGAGGGTAGCTGGGATAAGTACATATCATTGATGGAATTTGCATATAACAATAGCTATCAAACTAGTCTCGGCATGACACCATATGAATCTTTGTATGGAAGGAGATGTAGGACACCATTATGCTGGACAGAAATTGGTGAAAAGAAATTAATGGGGCCAGAATTAGTGCAACAGATAGAGAAAAAGGTGAAATTAATCCAAGATCGATTAAAAGTTGCTACTGATCGACAAAAGTCCTATGCTGATTTGAAAAGGAAAGACATTGAATATGTCGTTGGAGACAAGATAGTTTTGAAAGTTTCACCTTGGCAGAAAGTACTTCGTTTTGGTAGAAAGGGGAAACTGAGTCCTAGATTTATTGGACCATACGAAATACTTGAACGTGTGGGTCTAGTGGCTTACCGGTTGGCCTTACTCCCAGAGTTGGATAAGATCCATAATGTGTTTCATGTTTCAATGTTAAGGAGATATAGATCGGATCCAGCACATGTAATACCTATGGAATCAATAGAGGTACAACCAGACCTAACATATATTGAAGAGCTAGTTAAAATCTTAGCTCGAGAAGTCAAGGAACTATAGAACAAAATGGTACCATTGGTAAAGGTTCTATGGAGCAATCATGCAGTAGAAGAAGCCACATGGGAGAGTGAAGAAATGATGAGAGCTCAGTATTCTTAACTATTCGACTCAAGCTAATCAGGTAAATTTCGGGGACGAAATTTTTTTAAGGGGGAGAGAATTGTAACATCCAGTAATTTAGGCCCCGATTGCGCATGACCGTAGTGAGGCGCGCAAGTTCAATCGGAGTCTAAATTTGAACCCATAAAAAAATGACTAATAATAAGGGAAAATAATTAAGAGTATTATTATTTAGGAATCAAAAAGATTAGTTGTAGAATTAGAAAAAATAAAATAAAATTTTCTATGGACAAAATCGGTATTATAGAGATTGTTTGGGGAAAAAGTGTAAATATGGAGGAAGATGTGGCAAATAAAAAATTTCTTAAAGTTTAAAATTTAATTAAAATTAAATTGTATTTTGGACCAATAGATAAAGAGCTTAATGTAGACATGAAACCACCAAATACTCACCTTCTTGAAAAAGTGAGGAAAGAAATAAGTTTTGAGAGAGGAAAAATCATAATTAAAGAGTTCTTACTACAAAGTAGAGTAAAGAAACAAGAAAGGAAGAAGAAAGAAGAGAAATAAAAAAGAAAAATTGAGGGGAAATTCGGCCAGCTTTGGAATGATCTTAAAGTGAGTTTATTCTTCTTAAATTCAATCGTTTTCCTTCTATTTGAGACCCATAATGATGATAGATGTGATTAGGTTTGGTAGATTGAGCTTATGTTGCAAGATTGGAAGTAGAAATTTAAGTTTGTGATTAGTTGATGAAAGTTGTGGTTAAACTTTGAATTAATGATATTTGATGTTAGTTAATTATTTTATGGCTTAAAAACTGAAGAAAATATAATGTTGAAAGATGAATGAGGGGCTGCCATAGTTAAATAAATTTTGGGAAAATTGAAATTAACATAGAAACACCACAATTGGTGATAGATTAAGGGTGAATTGAGTGTTGAATTGAAGAAAATGAATTGGGAACTAGGATATGGTTTTTGAGCAGCCATGACATATTAAAAGGAAAGTTTAAACTTAGTACATTTTAGCTCAATTAAGGTGTAAAACATATTATAAGCATTAGAATATTATATAGACATGAAAATTGTTGGAAATGGATGTTGGAATTGAAATATGGTATGGTTGTGTAAGAAATATCAATGAACAAAGTGAGAGGCCCTCAAGAGGGTGACAAAGGCAAGGAGAAAGCTAGCTAATAAGGGAAGGAAAAGAAGGTTTAAGGGAAGAACCAAGACTGATTAGGTATGTGCTTCATTGATAAAAATCTTACATGTTGTTAATATATATAGAATTATATATTAGGTTTGATATGTTGTGTTTGTAATATGCTGTGTAATTTGTTGTGACTTTTGATATTTTATATGACAATGGAACCAAATGGTGTGAAATAATTGAGACAGATGAATGTAGTTGTAATTCTGGAAATTTTAGTATCAAAAGGAATGCAAATGATGAATGTGGTTGAAATATGGTTTGATGCCAATTGATGGCTCGGGTACAGAATTTCAGTAACAACCTTAACTATTTTGATGATAACTTGCATTCTGGAATTCCGTTTTATATGTTCTTTATTGGAAATGAAATCTAAGACATGGGGCTTTAATTATTATTTAGATCATAAAATCTAATTATGTCTAGAGTTATCCAGAAAAATGCATGAAGTTCAAACCTAAAATCTGTCCAGAAAATTCTGGGCAGAACTTTCTGTGATGATGCAGTATTCAATTGATCATAACTTTTTATAGAAAATTGGAATTTGAGTCATTTTTGATGCAACTGAAAGCTAAGATAATAAGATAAAAATGATTAGAAGACTAGAACTCGAAATGCAAATTATAAATGGGCTAACAATAAAGCCCAAAAATAGGTCTGAAAATAAATAAGTATAAGTATGATAATTGAATAATATTGACATTTTTGAAAATATTAGGAATTAAAATAAAAATAGTTAAGCCCAAAGACACCTAGGCTAGAACTAGAATACATAATAGTTTGACATGTCAATCAGGGGATTTTAAGCACTCGGTGTTAAATATAAAAGCCGGTAATGACAAATTGATAAATGTGCTCGGCGCAAAATTATTAAGCCGGTAATGACAATATTACAAAAACCGGTAATGACATTATTATGAAGCGCTCCATGCAATATGATGAAAGCTGGAAATGACAACCCCGTTATTCCTGTTAGTTAGTTCGGTTATAGGTGTTATGGGCACAAGAAAATAATAATAATAATAATAATAATAATAATAATAATAATAATAATAATAATAATAACAACAATATCGAAGTATGTAATTTTATAAATGTTATATGAATTAAAGTTGTTAAATATTGAGTATTTGCTGAAATTTATTGATTTTATATAATTTTTTATTTTATGTTTTATTATTAAATGGTTAATTAATATGTGAAAAAAAATATATGTATGTAAAATTTTTATTATTGAAGCACTACTAAGCTAGTAGCTTAGTGCGAGTAGTTTTCCCTCGCGCAGGTTAGAAGGGTAGCCATAGGAATTAGAATTGTTAGAAGAAGAAGGGTACCCGGATGAAAGCAGCTAGCATCTTGGTTTTCTTTTTGGTATATTTTGTTCAAAACTTTGTAAATTAAAGTATCGTTTTATTTCATATAATGTGTATTAAATATATGAGTCACTATGTAAAAGAATATAGTTTGAATATAAACAAATGTACTTTATAAATAAATAAAATTTTGAGTATTTATACTTGTAATAATTTTTATTTCAATGTCTGCAATATTTTCATTTAAAAAAATTTACTTCACTTCATTAATTTTATAAAACAGTAAGACGGGTAATGCTCACTTATCTTGCTGAACTACAGTGAGGTAAGGGGGTGTTACAATTACCAATGGATTATTTTCCATCGGTATATTACCAACGGATTATAGGCATATTCTCTCTAACAGAAATATTCCGTTGGTAAATTACCAACAGAAAAATTTCGTTGGTAAATTAACGATTTATTTGAAAATGTAAATTTTAATTATGGAAAGAATTAAATTGATTAACCTGTTAATGAAAGCAGTAAATATAACACATATTATGTAGATTTGTAAAATGCGAAATATTAAATATTAAACATAACAAATTTTAAGTTGTATTTATCAAATTTAATACAAACCTAATGTATAACTCTTTAAAATTGAAAACTAATAATTTATTAGTATCATAATGATCTAGTCCTAGTCTTGATCCTCAGCTTCTTCATCATCATTGGTAGGTGGAGGATTAGAAGATAACATTGTGCCTGCAACATCACTCAAAAGGCTTTGGATCATAGCCTCCATTTCCTTCTGCTTCTTTTTCAGCTCTTGCTCCATCAGCTCCTACCTTTGTTTCATCTATCGCTCTGTCTCCTCTCAAAGCTCATCTCAGACTGCATCTCGAACCTCCTCATAAATCTCAGTTCGTAGTTGATGAGAATCTACTGTTGTAGATGTAGAAGAAGAACTAACCGTAGTTGCAAAAGGTTTACCTCTAAGCCCATAACACTGTTTCTTCTTGGATGGTCCAACAACTTCATAATAAATCTTAGACATGTCAACACTCTCTGAAAAAGTTCCGTCAGACAGATTTTCACTAGTAGTATTATAGTTTTCTATCACCTTATCCTAGAAGCAAATAAATATATGAATTTGATCAATAACATTAAACATACAAAATTTTCACATTGTTTAGAGCCTATTTGGTAATATTTTTTCACATGTTGGTATATATTTTGCAATCTATATCAATAACAAAATATTTCACAACCTAAAGAAAAAAACCAACAAATTCCATTTCAATTTGCTTTACGGCATAAAAAATGAAACTCATGGAATAGATATCAACGTTCATATTAACAATGTCAAATATTTCAAAATAGAATAATTATCTTCAAACAATATGTTACCTATGATTATATAAAGTTTAGGCCATCAATATGTAGAAAAGAAAAACATACTATAAACAAATGCTTTACATTGAGTTAATGATGTTGAGTTAACTGACTGCAATAATATTTGACCGTTGATCAATAAAACTGCCATCTTTCTTAGTCTTATGGATCATTTCAAAGATATCATAATTAGTCACGGGTTGTCCAGAACGCTCTTTAGACTAAAAAAACATAACACATTATTATGTTGTATAAAATAAAATCATTTTTTTTTCAAATTTTGTTAACTCAATTTGAACTATAAGTTTATAATTTGTTATACCAACTCAATACTGTGATCTATAGTAGATCTAAAACCCCCAGTGTGCCTAGACAATCCAGTGGCAGGTCCTCCAACCTCACTCAACCTATTTTTGGATGCAATATTACACTTGTTCTTGAAATATGGAGAATTCCAATAGTGCTACCAGTTGTCCCATATATCTTCTGAAACACATTAGGGCCGCTTTTTTGATTTCCTCCAGTCAGAGAGTGTGTTAGAATAACGCTTACTGGCCTGCCGCTCCCAGATGGTCCGAATCACAGATTCTAAAGACCTATCAAATGAAAAAATTTTCTACAAGATATTTTCATTGGTGTTAGTCATATTGAAGAATAACTTGATTTTTATCACTTTGCACTATATTTAAAAAGAATAAGGAAAATACAAAAAACCTGAAATTCATTCCAGTAATACTCTTTTATATCCTGGGGCACTGCTGATCAATTATATCCATCTTTGTGAAATCGTTGTTTCATGAATTTTGTGATCTGTATCGAATCTTTATGAGATAGAGTAAAGCTAATTGCACAAAAAAGCATAAATATATTTATCACATTATTAGTAATTCACAAAAAACTAATAAAAAATATGTATCATAATAATTGGATGACAAATAAGAAAAATTAAAAAAATGGAAGACTAACCTTAAAAAAATAAAGAAATAGCATGTTCACGCCCATGACCTTATATGTCACGCCCGTGATGAAGCTTAGCACCAACTATCCAATATTTAAAGTGCACGACCATGAAGAATGATAGCAACCGTGAATGATCATATCAGTCATGACTGTGAAAGAAAGTCACGCCTGTGAGAAGACATGACAAATTCTTCCAGAGAGCTTCACTGCTAGAGTCACTACTTGGACCACGGCTAGGAAGGATGTTCACGCCCATAAAGATATAATGTCACGCCCGTGATCAAATACTTCAAATTCTTCCAGAATGCTTCACGACCAAAGTCACCACTCAAGTCACGGCTTGGAAGAACAGTCACGACCGTGATACTCATACTCATGATCGTAAAAGAGGAAAGAGAAACATGTCAGGCGTGAAAATAAGAGTTGGTGCAACAGTTATTTCCGTATTAAATGCAATTAAACAGCTATAATTCGCCATGGAAGTATAAATGCAAGTCATTTATGAATCCAGAACAAGAGAATAGCTAATACTTTGGATCAAAATCTTGTTATAAGCCATTTGTGCATTTGATATTTTCAAAACAAATATTTATTCTTTGTGAAAATCGTTTTGCTCATCATTCTCTGAGCATTATAGATTTGTAAGTGTTTCTCTTTGTAATCTTCTACTCAAGTGAGTTTGGGTATTTTCGGTTAAGAGTAGAACACTTGTAAGGGTTATTTGTGTGAGCCTTTAAAACATAAGGAATTGGTTATTGTGTGAGCCTTTAAAACATAAGGAATTGGTTTATTGTGTGAGCCATTAAAATACAAGGGATTTCTAGGTTAGGTGTGATCCATTGTTAGAAACACCATAGTTGGGAGTGAGGTTGTAAAACTCCATTGTAACACCTAGTGTGTTAGTGAAACTCCCAATTAACACTCGAACCTCTATAAAAATTATTGTGTGAAATCTTCCTATCCCTACTCAACTTAACTTTTCATTCCGCACTTAAAAGTTAAAATTTTTAATATCCAATTTAACCCCCTTCTTGGTTCAATATCTGAGCAACAATTGGTATCAGAGCTAAGTCTAGCATTGAAGCCTAAACAACACTAGCAAAGATCCAGATATGGCGAATGAAGGATTCCAAAGTCTCAAGCCTTACTCTGATGGAGCAAATTATACTCATTGGAAATTTTGGATGGAGACATATCTAGATAGTGAATGAATTGAAGTCTGGGATAGTTTTCGGAAAAAATGGACACCACCAACTAGAAGAGGAGTTGATGGTGAAGAAGAAATCCTATTAAGAGATGATTGGACAGAACCTCAAAGAAGAGCAAACTTCAAAAATAAGAAGGCAATGACAATTCTCTCAAGTTCATTATCCATTGAAGAATGTGGCAGAATACAACATTGCCCAACTGCTTACAGCATGTGGAAAACATTGGAAAACTATCATGAAGGAATAAAGAAATTTAAATCCAAGAAGATTCAACTTCTTACTTCAGAGTATGAGCTCTTCAAGATGAAATCCAATGAGTCAATTACTGATATGACCAACCGTCTTCTAGCCATCATAAATAGCATGAGAAAAATTAGGAAACACCTGATCTTGGAAGATGTTAATAACAAAATCCTGAGAAGTCTTCCTCTCAAAGATTACGGTTCAAGAGTTGCCGGTATAGAAGAGGCAAATGAAGACATGAGCATCATGAATACGAATGTGCTTATTGGAAAACTTCTTACATATGAAATGGCAGTGAAAAGAGATAGAGAGCTTGAAGCAGAACTAAAAGCCTCTACTTCAAAATCTCAAGAGGAAGTTGAAGATGATGAAGAAAAGAGTGATGATGGAAATGAGGACATTGTTATGCTCTCAAGAAGGCTGAAAAGAATTATTGAGAAGAGAATGAGCAACTCTAGAAAATTCAGGCAAAGAAACCTCAAATAGACTTCTAATGATGCACAAAGAAGTAAAGAGGAGGTAAAGTGCTATGAATGTGGGAAGAAAGGGCATATTAAACCGGAATGTCCAAGGCTCAAGAAGCACAAGAGCAAATACCAAAGAGACAATGGGGAGAAAGGTCACAAAGCCACATGGGATGACGAAAGCTCTTCAAGTGAAAAAGATGACAATGAAAGTGAAGAGGTCAACCTATGCTTCATGGCTATAGAGGATCACGTCTCGGATAAGGTAAGATCACTTCACTCATACTCTTTCAATAATGATAGTAGTGATAATGACAATAATAGTGAAGATGATGATAATGAGCAAAGCCTAATAGAAGTATTGAATATAGAACTAGAGAAATATAGAAGTAAATTCAATACTTATAAGAATAACATTTCTAATTTGAAAATCAAAATCGATGCTTTAGAAAAGGATAAATTTAAGCTTAAATCATCTAATGAATCTCTTCAAAAGTCATTACATGAATACTCTTCAAGACCCTCAACTAAATCCTTGCTTAAAGAAAATAATACTTTGAAAAATAAAGTTAAGAAACTTAGAAACTCCATTTCAAAATTTCACAAGGGAAATGATAGTTTAGATACTCTCATTGTGTCTCAAAGACCACCCCTAATTAGACATGGTCTAGGATTTAAGGGTACATCATCATCTTCTCACAAGACTAATTTTGTTAAGTCAAGTAAATCTCACATCTCAACATTTGCTGTAACAGCCCCAAGGGCCAAGAGCACAAAATGCACTAAATCTTCTATACATAAGAGGGATGATCAAGGATTGATAAGACTAAGAAAGAAACCGCAAAAGGCTAACCATGCCTTTATGTATAAGAAGCATGCACCTAGAAAAGCACCAATTCATCATGATTGTGCATACCATTGCTCTCAAACTCAGTCTAATAGAAATATGACATTCAAAAGCATTGTAAGACCAAAAAGCAATTTTATACCTAAACAATGTAATTATTGTATAAAATTTGGTCACATAAATAAACATTGCTAGATAAGGAAGGCTCATTGGGAACCTTCATGTTGCCTAGATATTAAGCCAAGAAGGGGGGTTGAATTGGAGTTTCAAAAAATTTAAATTTTAAGGTGTGGAAATAAAAAGTTAGTTATAGGAGGGATAAAGAAATTTGACACAAGGATTTTATAGAGGTTCGGGTGTTAACAAACCCTACTCCTCTCCCCAATCGCAATTGGGAGTTTCACTAACACACTAAGTGTTACAATGGAGTTTTACAAGCTCACTCCCAACTATGGTGTTTCTCACAATGGGTCACACCTAACCCAGAAATCCCTTGTGTTTTAATGGCTCACACAATAACCAATTCCTTGTGTTTTATAGGCTCACAAAAACAACCTTTACTTTGTGTTTTTACAGGCTCACACAAACAACTTTTACTTTGTGTTTTTATAGGCTCACACAAACAACCTTTAATTTGTGTTTTAGAGGCTCACACAACTAACCCTTACAGTGTTCTACTCTTAACCCAGAAATACCCAAAACTCACATGAGTAATAAATGATTACAGAGAGAAACACTCACAAATCTTAATTGCTCAACAAATGAAGAGCAAAAAGATTTTTACAGAGAATAAATTTTGGTTCTCAAAGTATTGAATGTACAAATAGATTGTAATAAGATTTTAATTCAAAGTATTTGCTATCCTCTTATACTGAATGCATAAATGACTTCCATTTATACTCCCATGGCTGATTATAGCCGTTGGGGTGCATTAAATATGAAACTAGCCGTTGTACCAACCAAATAATTGCGCCTGACATTTTTCTCTTTCATCATTCACGGGCGTGACTATGTTTGTCATGGGTGTGACATTTCTTCCCAGGCCGTGACTGAAGTGGTGACCTTGGTCGTGAAGCTCTCTAGAATGTTTTGAAACATTGGGTCATGGGCGTGACATACATATTCATGGGCGTGACACACTTCCCAGTCGTGATCCAAGTGGTGACTTTGGTCGTGAAGCTCTCTCGATGAAAATGCCATGAACATTCACGAGCGTGACATTTTGATTCACGGGTGTGACTTAAATGTCCATTTCACGGTTTGTTCTTCCTTCATGGTCATGAACTTCAAATGTTGGTTTTGGTAATGGTTAGCTCTTTCACGGGCGTAACACATAGAGTCACGGGCGTGAACATGCTACTTCCTTAATTTTGTATTTCAAGGATTATTCTTCCAATCTCTATTCTTGCTATTTTATTCCATACCCTATTTAATAGACTTAGAAAACAAGTATGTTAAATACAATATTACTATTTTATTTGTTATCATCAAAATGACGGAAATACCCTTCAAGGTTTAACAATCTCCCCCTTTTTGATGGTGACAAATAATCTAGCAATATGTGCTTTTGAGAAGCTTCCCCCACAAAAGATGCTTAGGATAAATAATTGATAAAATGCAAGATTTGTAAAGAATGATGTAGCATTGAAATAAACTTACTAGTTTTGAAGTATATCCAACATATACCATAATTCTTTTTAAAGCATGAAGTATATGTAAAGTATACTTAAGGTATATCATAACATATTCATTTTTGTAACTTGCATGAAGGTATATGCAAAGTATACTTAAGATATATTTAACGTGTATAAAGCTCAATTTCTCAATTTGATACTTTGCATATTAAGTTGGAATCAAATTTTTGAGTATTTCTAATTTCTCCCTACCTAATTCAATGTCAATGTATTTGTAGGTTTTTGATTCAAAATTCATTTATCTTAATATATGGTTAGGTTCTCCCCTATTATATATTGCTAGTTTCTCCCCCTTTTGTTATCAATCAAAAAGGATATAAAGATATCAAAAGATAAACAAAAGCAAATATATTAAATAAAGGAAAATTCAAACAAAGTTAATTAAAGTTCAGAAAGGAAATTTAAAATTTCCTTCACACAACCAAAAAAAAAGTAAATAAAGAAGCAAACAAGCAAATTTAGGCTATCATCTAGCCTAACACCTAGCCGAACATCCTATCTTGAAGCCTAGCAACCTCTACCTCAAGGATGTCCATTCGAGACTCCATGAAGTCTTTGAGGTTCTCCAACCTCTCGTTTATCGAAGTCTGCAACTACTCAAAACATGGTGCCAAGAGGTCAACCACCTGCTGCGCTAAATTAGGTGTGGAAACTGAGGATTGTCCGATGTCCTGCTCATCCACTGGAGGTGCTTCCTCAACCCGAGCCCTTTTCTTCTGCTGGATTCCCTGGAGGTCGGCTTTAAAGTCCTCCGTGTCATTGTCTTCCCAAATGATCTCCCTAGTAGTGTCTGTGAAGCGGTAGAAAATATCGTTCTCGTAAATGATTCTGACAGCTGCTCCCATCTTTATGAAGGACTCGACATCCAAGCGATCTCGAGGATGCCCAGGGATGAGGTTGTAATGATGCTCATCTAGTTTCAAATAGCCAAGCTTCAAGGCTATATGGGTGACATAACCACCGATCAGTATATCTCCCCTGGGTTTGGTGGCAATGGACATAAGATGGTTTGCAAACCATCTAGAGAGTGCCATCGTGAGTCCTCTTCTTGCCATCTCAAATAGGAAGAGTTCTAATTTCCTGATGGTCCCATTGCTTTCTCCCCTAGCGAATATGTTGTAGGTTAGGAACCTATGCAAATATTTGTGCACTGGGGACCTGAGATGTGTGCTTTTGGTCTTCTTGACATCCCAGCTGCAATCGGTGCCAAAATGAGTCCAAGCTCGAGGGCGGAGAATTCTACTTCATGTCATTTAGGATGCCATCTGATGGTAGATTGAACAAGTCCCCAAATTCTGTGACATTGAGGGTGTTGGGATTGTTGCAGAGTTAGAATTTTACCACTCCAGTAGGTGACACTTGCAGAGTGCTAAGGAATTCCAATGTTGGCTCCCTCAATGTAGGCTGGTGAATCTCCAAAAATTCTTTCAAATGAAAGGCCTAAAGTTGCTCTGTCATAGCCATTTCGAGCCTGAGAGTTCAGACTGTTTTCCATTCGAAGGACCTCAATGACAGTAGAGGCCTTTTCTTCAAAATGGAGTACCGGGGATGACATTGCTCCGGAATTCGGTTCATGAGGTAATCTGCATACCTCCTAGGAGCATGAGACTTCTTTCTCTTTCCCTTTGATGAGGCAGTCTCCATTTGAGTTGAAGAAGTAAACTTGTGAGGGATTGAGAAAATTTTTGACAGAAAAAAAAAAATTTAAGGAAACCCTAAGAATGTATGATTTTTGATGAAGAATTGAACTTTTGATGGTATTTATAGGAAGATTTTGTGACTTGAGGGTCGAAATCTTTAATGTTTTATTGAATGTGTGTAAATGAGAGCGGTTTCAAGGAGTTGAAGAGTTGAAATGAGAAAAATAACCGGTTGTTCTTTTATATGCTTGATGCATTCACGGGCGTGAAACGTGTGTTCACGGGCGTGAATGGTCGTGTTCACGGTTTGCTGAAGGAGTGTTCCACCCGTGAATGAAGGCATGAATATGTTCATGGTCGTGAATTTTGAATGTCACGGGTGTGAACGATGAACTGTTACGGGGGTGAGAAAATAGTCACGGGCGTGAAAGGTTGAATTTCACAACTTATGCCTGTGAAGCAAGGCGTGACTCAAGGCGTGAATACCTCTGTGAGTTTTGGAGTGTAAAGGTTCACGTGAGTGAAAATTCGTCACGGGCATGAAAAGGTCTTTTCACGGGAGTGAACGAAGCCGTGAAAATAAGCTTCACCACTTGAAACCGTGAATCATGTCGTGAATCAAGTCGTGAATGACACTGCCTCTTTTCGGCTATTTAAGTCACGGGCGTGAACATATGTCACGGGCGTGACATCCCTAAAATTGTCATCAAATAAAACTAAGTCCTAAAAACAAGACTAATTCATTTCAATAAAGATTTTATTCCTTATAACATAATTTTTCATCAAAATTACTACCTTATATCTAGTGATATGATACAAAATTAAGATCATCAATTAAGATTTCATAATTTGGTAATCACAAGGTTAATCCATCAATCATACCAAGTTCTCTTCTAATGAAATGAAATATTTTCTCATTTAAAGACTTAGTAAAAATATCTGCCAATTGATTTTCTGTGCTTATAAATTCTAATGCAATATCTTCATACTGAACATGATCTCTATTAAAGTAGTGTCTAATGTCAATATGCTTACTTCTTGAGTGTTGAATACGATTCTTTGAAAGATTTATAGCACTTGTATTGTCACATTTAATAGGTATATGGTTCATCTCATGACCATAGTCCTTAAGTTTTTGTTTCATCCAAAGAATTTGAGTACAACAACATCCAGCTGCTACATACTCTGCTTCAGCAGTTTAAAGAGCAACTGAAACTTATTTCTTGCTAAACCAAGAAACTAAGCATTCTCCAATAAAGTGACAAGTACCTGAAGTACTTTTTCTATCTAAAAGACTACCAGCATAGTCTGCATTTGAATATCCTATAATATAAAAGGATGAATTTCTAGGATACCATAAACCTAGATGCAATGATCCGTGTAAATATCTTAGAATTCTTTTTACTGCATTTAAATGATTTTTGGAGAGATTCATTAGATGATTTAAGCTTTATATTTTCCTTACCTATCTTATTTCTCAAATTAGAGATGTTATTTCTATAAGTACTAAATATACTTCTATATTTCTCTAATTCTAGATTTAATTCTTCTATTAGGCTTTGCTCATCATCATCATCTTCACTATCATCATCATTATCACTACTATCATTATTCAAAGAGTATGAGTGTACCCATGAAGCATAGGTTGACCTCTTCGCTTTCATTATCAGCTTTTTCACTTGAAGAGCTTTTGTCATCCCATGTGGCTTTGTGACCTTTCTCCCCATTTTCTCTTAGGTATTTGCTCTTATGCTTCTTGAGCCTTGGACATTCTGGTTTGATATGTCCTTTCTTTCCACATTCATAGCACTTTACCTCTTCCTTACTTCTTTGTGCATCATTAGAAGTTTGTTTGAGGTTTTTTTGTCTGAATTTTCTGGAGTTGCTCATTTTCTTCTCAATGATTCTTTTTAATCTTCTTGAAAGCATAGCAATGTCCTCATTTTCATCATCATCATCATATTCACTTTCTTCTTGCGATTTTGAAGTAGAGGCTTTGAGTGCTAAGGTCTTTCTTTTCTCTGGCCCTGCTTCAAGCTCTCTATCTCTTTTCACTGCCATTTCATATGTAAGAAGTTTTCCAATAAGCACATTCGTATTCATGATGCTCATGTCTTCATTTGCCTCTTCTATACCGGCAACTCTTGAACCGTAATCTTTGAGAGGAAGACTTCTCAGGATTTTGTTGTTTACATCCTCTAAACTCATATGCTTCCCAAGTTTCCTCATTCCATTTATAATGGCTAGAAGACGGTTGGTCATGTCAGTGATTGACTCATTTGTTTTCATCTTGAAGAGCTCATATTCTGAGGTCAGAAGTTGAATGTTCATGGATTTGACTTGCTTAGTTCCTTCATGCTAGTTTTCCAATGTCTTCCACATGCTGTATGCTGTTGGGCAATGTTGTATTCTTCCACATTCTTCAATAGATAATGAGCTTGATAGGATTGTCATTGCCTTATTGTTTTTAAAATTTGCTCTTCTTTGAGGCTCTGTCCAATAATCTCTTTACAAGATTTCTTCTTCACCATTAGCTCCTCTTCTGGTTGGTGGTGTCCATTCTTTTTGTACACTATCCCATACTTCAATTTCTTCACTATCCAGATATGTCTCCATCCAAAACTTCCAATGGGAAAATTTTCTCCATCAAAATAAGGTTTTAGACTTTGGAATCCTTCACTAGCCATATATTAATCTTTACTAGCGCTTTTTAGGCTTTGATGCTAGACTAAGCTCTGATACCAATTGTTGCCCAGATATTAAGCCAAGAAGGGGGGTTGAATTGGAGTTTCAAAAAATTTAAATATTAAGGTGCGGAAATAAAAAGTTAATTATAGGAGGGATAGAGAAATTTGACACAAGGATTTTATAGAGGTTTGGGTGTTAACAAACCCTACTCCTTTCCCCAATCGCAATTGGGAGTTTCACTAACACACTAAGTATTACAATGCAGTTTTACAAGCTCACTCCCAACTATGGTGTTTCTCACAATGGCTCACACCTAACCTAGAAATCTCTTGTGTTTTAATGGCTCACACAATAACCAGTTCCTTGTGTTTTACAGGCTCACAAAAACAACCTTTGCTTTGTGGTTTTACAGGCTCACACAAACAACCTTTACTTTGTGTTTTTACAGGCTCACACAAATAACCTTTAATTTGTGTTTTAAAGGCTCACATAACTAACCCTTACAAGTGTTCTACTCTTAACCCAAAAATACCCAAAACTCACTTGAGTAATAAATGATTACAGAAAGAAACACTCACAAATCTTAATTGCTCAATAAATGAAGAGCAAAAAGATTTTTACAAAGAATAGATTTTGGTTCTCAAAGTATTGAATGTACAAATAGATTGTAATAAGATTTTAATTCAAAAGTATTTGCTATCCTCTTATACTGAATGCATAAATGACTTCCATTTATACTCCCATGGCTAATTATAGCCATTGGGGTGCATTAAATATGAAACTAGCCATTGTACCAACCAAATAATGGCGCCTGACATTTTTCTCTTTCATCATTCACGGGCATGACTATGTTTGTCACGGGCGTGACATTTCTTCCCAGGCCGTGACTGAAGTGGTGAACTTGGTCGTGAAGCTCTCTTGAATGTTTTGAAACAATGGGTCACGGGCATGACATACATATTCACGGGCGTGACACACTTCCCATCCATGATCCAAGTGGTGACTTTGGTCGTGAAGCTCTCTCGATGAAAATGCCATGAACATTCATGGGCGTGACATTTTGATTCACAGGCGTGACTTAAATGTCTATTTCACGGTTTGTTCTTCCTTCATGGTCGTGAACTTCAAATGTTGGTTTTGGTAATGGTTAGCTCTTTCACGGGCGTGACACATAGAGTTACGGGCGTGACACATAGAGTCACGGGCGTGAACATGCTACTTCCTTAATTTTGTATTTCAAGGATTAAAAATGTCTTGCTTGTTGATGGCTTGAAACATAACTTGTTAAGTGTAAGTCAATTATGTGATAAAGGAAATAAAGTAATATTTACTTCCAACGAATGTCTTGTAACCTCTTTTAATGGCCAAAAGATATTTAAAGGAAATAGAGATGTCAATACCTTCATAATAGACTTACACAAAATATCTAACCATTCTTCTAAGTGTTTTGTGACTACTAGTGATGAATCTTGGTTGTGGCATAGAAGGCTTGGTCATGCAAGCATGAATTTAATTCAAAGCCTCAGCATAGGAGAGCTAGTAAAGGGATTGCCAAAAGTCAAATTTGAAAAAGACATGACATATGAACCTTGCTAAAGAGGAAAACAACAAAAGTCATCCTTCAAATCCAAAAACATTGTAAGTACCTCAAAACCTCTATAACTCCTGCATCTAGATCTATTTGGACCTACTAGAATTGCTAGCTTAGGAGGTAAACACTATGCCTTTATCATCGTAGATGATTACTCTAGATTTACTTGGGTAAATTTCTTAGCTCAAAAGAGTGATGCCTTTGAAACTTTCAGAAATTTTGTTAAAAGAGTTCAAAATGAAAAAGGATATTGTATTTCCAAAATAAGAAGTGACCATGGCAAAGAATATGAAAATGAAAACTTTGAAAGCTTTTGTCTTAAACATGGCATTTCATAAAAATTTTCATCTCCTAGGACACAGAGCAAATCATTGGTGATCCTACAAGGGGAGTAAGTACTAGATCTCATTTCAAACATTTAGTTTCTGATCTTGCTTTTGTTTCTCAAATTGAGCCTAAATATATTGATGAGGCTCTTAATGATGAAAGTTGGGTGATTGCTATACAAGAGGAACTCAACCAATTTGAGAGAAGTAAGGTATGGACCTTAGTACCTAGACCCAAGTAGCATCAAATCATTGGAAGCAAATGGGTATTTAGAAATAAACTAGATGAACAAGGTTCAATAACTAGGAATAAGGCTAGGTTGGTTGCAAAAGGATATAATCAGGGAGAAGGAATAGATTATGATGAGACCTATGCTCCTATAGCTAGATTAAAAGCCATAAGAAATACTTTTAGCATATGCATGCCATATGAATTTCAAACTCTTTCAAATGGATGTAAAAAGTGCCTTTTTAAATGGCTTTATAGAAGAAGAAGTTTATGTAGAAGAACCACCAGGTTTTGAAAGCTATGATTTTCCCAACCATGTATTTAAACTTTCAAAAGCTTTATATAGTTTGAAACAAGCCCTAAGAGCTTGGTATGAAAGACTAAGTTCTTTTCTCTTAGAAAATAACTTTACAAAGGAAAATGTTGACACTACATTATTCATTAAAAAGCATAAGCATGATACTCTAATTGTTCAAATTTATGTTGATGACATCATATTTGGGTCTACTAATGAATTGCTTTGCCAAGAATTTGCTAAGTGTATGACTAGGGAATTCGAAATGAGCATGATGGGTGAGCTAAAATTCTTCCTTGGTCTACAAATAAAACAAGGCAATGAGGGCATATTCATCAACCAATCCAAATATGCCAAAGACTTACTTAAGAAATTTGGAATGGAAGGATGCCAGAATGCCAAGACTCCAATGAGCACATCAACAACATTGGACAAGGATGAAAAGGGTAAGAGCATTAATGAAAAGCTCTATAAAGGTATGATCGGATCACTTTTATATCTTACTGCCTCTAGACCCGACATAATGTATAGTATATGCTTATGTGTTCGCTTTCAATCATGTCCTAAAGAGTCTCATTTAAATGCAGTAAAAAGAATTTTAAAATATTTACATGGCTCATTGCATCTAGGTTTATGGTATCCTAGAAATTCATCCTTTCATATTATAGGATATTCAGATGCTGATTACGTTGGAAGTCTTTTAGATAGAAAAATTACTTCAAGTACTTGTCACTTTATTGGAGAATGCTTAGTTTCTTGGTTTACCAAGAAACAAGTTGCTCTTTCTACTGCTGAAGCAGAGTATGTGGCAGCAGGATGTTGTTTTACACAAATCCTTTGGATGAAACAACAACTTAAGGATTATGGTCATAGTATGGATCATATCCCTATTAGATGTGACAATACTAGTGCTATAAATCTATCTAAGAATCCCATTCAACACTCTATAAGTAAGCATATTGACATAACACATCATTTTATTAGAGATCATGTTCAATATGAAGATATTGTATTGGAATTTATAAGCACAGACAATCAATTGGCAGATATCTTCACTAAGTCTCTAAATGAGGAAAGATTTAATTTCATAAGAAGAGAGCTTGGTATGATTGATGGATTAACTTTATGATTGCCAAAATTGTCGAACCTTGATTGATAATCTTGTGTTTTTTTGTCTCGTCTTTTTAGATATGAGGTAGCTAATTTGATGGAAATATATGTTATAAGGGATAAAAGCTCATTAGAAATGCTTTAGCCTTGTTTTAGACTTAATTTTATTTAATGAGGATTTTAGGCAATTCATGCCTGTGACATATATTCACGACCGTGATCAAAATCGCCAAAAGCCCCAGTAGCTTTCACGACTTGCTTCACGATATGCTTCACGACTAAAGGTAGTGAAGACTATGTTTCACGCATATAACCTTTTTTTATCACCCTTATGAAACCCTCTAATCATGTCCGTGATGCTTATTCATGACCGTGAACCTTTCCACCAAAAACTTACAGAAGCATTCACACTTTGTGTCACATTCTATTTCACGATCACAAGTGGTGAAGATTGTACTTCATGCCGGTGACTCATTTGTCACCACCATGATAGTTCATCATTCACGCCCATTACCTTTAATTTTCACGACCATGAATAGATTCACCTCTATCTTCACGGGTAGAGCATCTCTTCAGCAAACCGTGAACACGACATTTCATGTCCGTGACTTAGTTTTCACGTCCGTGAAGATGTCAGGTATAAAACATTTCTGCTGTTATTTCTCTCATTTTAAACTCTCCAACTTCTCTCAATTTCTCTCATTTATCACCATTGAATACCATTTTGAAGATTCTGGCCCCCTAGCAACTCATTCCATCTATAAATATCTTCAAAAACTTTCTCCATCATCAGAAATCAAAACACCTTAGGTTCTACTCCAAAATTTCCATAAGATTTTTCACTCTTCAAAAGTTCATTTCTCAATAAAAAATGGAAACCGGCTCCTCCAAAGGTACCAGAAAGAAATCTCATACTCCAGGAAGGTACACGGACTACCTTCTAAACATTATTTTGGAGCACTGTCATCCTAGATACTCGGTTCTCAAACAAAGGCCACTCCTTTCTCTCAATCATTTGAATGGCAAACCATCAAAACACTCGGTCTCGAGACAAGCATGATGGAACAACTCTAGGCTTGTCATCTGAAAGATTTCATTGATATCCATCAACCGACACTGAGGGAACTAACTCTAGAATTCCTGAGTACCCTACAAGTCTCTCATACCGGCACGGTAAAATTCCAACTTTGCAAGCATCTGAACACCCTCAATGCCACAGAGTTTGGAGACATGTTCAACCTTCCCACTAACGGTATCCTGAATGAGAGTGAGGTGGAGTTCTGTGCTACTTAGGCATGGACTCACTTCGGGCTTGACTGCAGCTGGGACGTCAAAAAGACGAAAAGCACCCACCTTTCGATCACCAGTGCATAAGTACTTGTATAAGTTTCTAACTATAGCATTTTTGCTAGAGGAGACAACAATGGATAGATTCGGAAGTCCGAGCTCTTTCTCATGGAGATGGCTCGAAGAGGCCTAACATTGGTTTTGTCTCGATGGTTTGCAAACCATCTTCTGTCAATTGCCACCAAGCCCTCCGGAGACATTTTGATTGGTGGGTACGTGACTCACCTTGCCATCAAGCTGGGGTATTTAAAGCTAGAGGAGCACCACTTCAACCTTGTACCAGCACATCCTCGAGATCGACTAGACGTCAAGTCCTTTATCAAAATGGGAGCTGTTGTTCGTATAGTTCAGAAGAACATCTACTACCGCTTCACCAACAGTGCTGATGAGATTATTTGGGAGGACAATGACTCGGATTACTTCAAAGTTGGCCTCTAAGGAATCCAGCAGAGGAAGAGAGTTCGAGTTGAGATGGCACCTCCAGAGGTTGAGCAAGAAATTGGACAATCCTCTGCCTCCACACCAAACTTGGCTCAGCATGTGGTTGATCTCTTGGCACCACAGTTTGAGCAATTGCAAGCTTCGATGGATGAGAGGTTAGAAAACCTCAAGGATTTCATGGAGTCTCGCATGGAGAGCCTCGAGGCAGAAGTAGCTAGCCTTAAAGATGGGATGTCCGGCTCAAAATCTAGCTAGACTAGATGTTAGCTATGTGTTTTTAACTTGTTTATTGTAGGACTTTCAATTTATGTTCAAATCTTTGTATTTGTCTTTTTATATTAATATAATTGCTTTTGTTTTCCATTATGATTTATCTTTTTGTTATTCTTTTTGTTGATGACAAAAGGGGGAGAACCTAGCAATATATTATATTTATGCAATGAAAGTATGCAAATGAGCTAATATACTTTGAATATACCTTAAATATACTTTGCATATACCTTGATGCAAGTTACATGAATGAATATGCATTTGATATATTCTGAGTATACCTTAAATATACTTTGCATATACTTAACTTGTTTTAAGGAAATATTTTGGTATACATTGGATATACCTTGCATATACCTAAAACTAGAAAGCATATTTTGATGCTACACTTCATCATTCTTTACAATTCTTGCACTTCAGTAATTTTTTATCTTAAGCATCTTTTGAGGGGGAGACTTCTCAAAAACACATATTACTTGATTATTTGTCACCATCAAAAAGGGGGAGATTGTTGAATCTTGAGGGGTATTTCCGTCATTTTGATGCTAACAAATACAATTGCAATAATGTATTTAACATACTTGTTTTCTAAGTTCATTGAACAGGGTATGAAATATGATAGCAAGAATGGAGAATGGAAGACTAACCTTAAAAAAATGAAGAAATAACATGTTCACGGCCGTGACCTTATATGTCACGCCCGTGATGAACCTTAACACCAATTATCCAACATTTAAAGTTCACGACCATAAAGAATGATAGCAATCGTGAATGATCATATCAGTCACGATCGTGAAAGAAAGTCACAACCGTGAGAAGACATGACAAATTCTTTCAGAGAGCTTCACGGCCAGAGTCACTACTTGGACCATGGCTAGGAAGGATGTTCATGCCCGTGAAGATATAATGTCACGCCTGTGATCAAACACTTCAAATCCTTCTAGAATGCTTCACGGCCAAAGTCACCACTCAAGTCACAGCTTGGAAGAACAGTCACGACCGTGATACTGATACTCACGACTGTGAAAGAGGAAAGAGAAACATGTCAGACGCAAAAAATAAGAGTTGGTTCAACAACTATTTTTACATTAAATGCAATGAAATGACTATAATTTTCCATGAAAGTGTAAATGCAAGTCATTTATGCATCCAGAACAAGAGAATAGCTAATACTTCAGATCAAAATCTTGTAGTAAGCCATTTGTGCATTTGATATTTTCAAAACAAACATTTATTCTCTGTGAAAATATTTTTGCTCATCATTCTCTGAGCATTATAGATTTGTAGGTGTTTCTCTTTGTAATCTTCTACTCAAGTGAGTTTGGATATTTTGAGTTAACAGTAGAACACTTGTTAGGGTTATTTGTGTGAGCCTTTAAAACACAAGGAATTGGTTTATTGTGTGAGCCATTAAAACACAAGGGATTTCTGGGTTAGGTGTGATCCATTGTTAGAAACACCATAGTTGGGAGTGAGCTTGTAAAACTCCATTGTAACACCTAGTGTGTTAGTGAAACTCCCAATTTAGATTGGGGAGAGGAGTAGGGTTTGTTAACATCCGAACCTCTATTAAAATTCCTGTGTGAAATCTTCCTATCCCTACTCAACTTAACTTTTCATTCCACGCTTAAAAGTTAAAATTTTTAATATCCAATTCAACCCCCCTTCTTGGTTCAATATCTAGGCAACAGATGATAAAGTCAGTATAGGATTTGCATGACTTGATGTAGAAGCTGGTGTGGCATGTGATCGAGATGAATCATGTATAAGTGGTGGTGCTGATATGATGAACTTGTGCGTCCTCCACTTGTGGGTGTGACAGGTGGTGATGTATCAGCAACCGATATATTTGCTCCACTTACATATCTTGTACCACTTCCATCTGAAGGTGTCATAGGTTGTGATATAGCTGGTGTATGCTTTCCAATTTCATTCCCTCTACCACGTACAACTAAACGCCTTCCATGTCCATTTCCTCTACCACGACCAACTCCTCTACCAGAAGACCCACTAGCCATAACACTATGATACAAATAGAATAAACCAAATTTAAGAAAGTTCAAACATACAGATATGTTATATTACTTCAAAAACAACACTCACAATAGGTTTTTATTTCATAATTAGTATACTTTAATAAATGCATAAAAAGTATTCAACAAACTAAAAGTCACACAATCTATGATGGAAAACTACTTCATAATTAGTATTCTAATAACAACTATATGATAGATACAACAAAGTAAAAGTCACACAACAAATTAAATTAATAGTGCATAAACATCAAGAAGTGCAACATTTGGTTTTACATTTAGAGCCACATTAAATAGTCAACATAAATAAAAAATGTAACCCGATATTAACTTTAGTCGCTATTCGAGCTATTAGTTGATTCATCATGTAACTCTTCTTCTTCTTCAGTCGAATCTGAATCTTCTTCATCTAATTCAATTAATGGCTCATCTTCTTGTTCAACGGGTATCACCCTCTAGGTTTATAAAAATGCCATTTGGATCATTTTAGGAAATTGGTTCTTCATCCAATTGACTTTGACTATGATAATGGACCTCAATGTCATCTTCTTGAAATGGTGATTGATCATTTGTTTTACTAGGCAATACAACATCCACAATAGCCCGGGCTTTTATTTTGAATACTGCCCACCAATTGCATTTGTCACGCCTTAAACTAGGATAACTACAAAAATACACCTAGTTTGCTTGCACTGCTAGAACAAATGGTTCATATTTATTAAATCTTCGTTTATTGTTAACCTCTACGAGCTTATACTCATTATGGACTTTCGTTCCCAAGTTTGGTGTGGGGTCAAACCAAACGCACTTGAACAATACAATTCTCTTGATTGGTAAGGCAGAGTATTCTAACTTTATAACTTATACTAATTGACCATAGTAATCACCTTCGTCGATACATAAATTAGAGCATTTAATGCACACCCCACTATTCATTGTTCTTCTCATAGACCCATGTCGCAAAGTGTGAAATCTGTAACCATTCACAAAATAGCCGTCATACGACAAAACAGTTGGTAATGGACCTTTTGCGAGATCTTTCATGAACTTATTTGAAATATTGTTTGAAGGATTATGTGCCTATAAAATAATTTGAAACAACTTTCAGAAACAATAAATGACATATATGGTGCTTAATATATTTATCTTGATACAAAAGAATTAGTTGTTATAAAACTCACATATGTTTCAAACCAGTATGAGAATTCATTTTCTAGTTTGTTGTCAACTTCAATCTCAGTGATATTGGGTTGATCACTTCAATCTTAGTTGTTATAAAGCATTGATGTATATCTTTTGAATACATTAGAAGATGACAAATTGGAATATTAGATATACTTATAAATATCATAAGATAATTAGGGCATGAGTAAAGACAATTATTTATATTAACCTTGTGAACGGTTTGACTTCTGAGCAATTTAACAGAATATAGCTACGAGCTGCTTTATATTCTTCATCGCTAAAAAATCTCGACTTACCTTTCCCCAATGGTCGACCAGGATATTTGAATATTGACAAGTTCCCTTCATGTTCATCACATTCCTCCCTTTGAATACTATTGTCTTCATTACGTGCCATTTGTCTATGTCTCGTGCTCATATGGTCCTCAAAATAGTAGGAACAAAATGATGTAGCCTCTTCAACCAAATATGCATTGCATATCGATCCTTCCACCTTAGCTTTGTTGTTCACATTGTTTTTCAGCTTTCGAAGATACCTACATTATAAATTAATGTTTAGAGCATCAGAAAAAAATATTTTTTGGAAATATTTGAGATAGTGGTTATGCCAAGTACCTCTCAAATGGATACATCCATCGGTATTGTATAGGACCGGTCATTTGTGCTTCATAAGCCAAGTGGATAGGAAGATACTCCATTGAGTTAAAGAAGCTCGGAGGGAATATTCGCTCAAGTTTACACAATATGATTGGAATTTATTTTTCCAATCGAACCATATTTTCATTTCTTAAGACAGTAGTTGTCAACTCCTTGAAGAAAAAGCTCAATTCTGTAAGTGCCTTCCAAACATTGTGTGGGAGTAGTTCACTGAATGCAATAGGTATTAACCTTTGCATAAACACATGACAATAGTGGCTCTTCATCCCATACAACTTATGTTTATTCATATATACACATCTGGCCATATTCGAAGCATATCCATCAGGAAATTGAAGTTTTTTGACCCACTCACACAAGTCTTGTTTCCTACACTTATCCAAAGTGTAACAAGCTTTAGGGTATTTTCCTATTGTGACATTTCGTGCCAGCTCAGGATGATGACAATATTCATTCAAGTCTTCCCTAGATTTGAAAGTATCCTTTGTTTTTCCTTTAACGTCCATTATTGTGTTAAATATATTGTCAAATACATTCTTTTCAATGTGCATAACATCTAAATTGTGTCGAATCAAGTTTGTACTCTAATACGACAAATCCTAAAAAATGCTTCTTTTCTGCCAACCACTATGTTTGCATATTGCTGGATTAATATCTTCAGCACCCAATTCTGTGACTCTCTTTATCCCCAAACTTTGAATCTCTCTCAATATTTCAATTCTAGACTTTACAGGAGGTGCAACTTTGAGCACCATTTTGTTTTTTATGAATGATGTTTTGTTTTTTCGAAAAGGATGATGTACTGGTAAGAACTTACGATGATTGTCAAACCACAATTGTTTTCTACTTTTTGAAAGAGAAAATACATCTGAATCATCCATGCAATAAGGACAGGCCATCCGCCCCGCTATACTTCATCCAAACAACATTGAATATGCAGGAAAGTCACTAATTGTCCACACAAGAGCAGCTCTCATCTGAAATTTTTGCTTCTTTGAAATGTCATATGCCAGAACACCAACCTCCCACGATTGTTTCAATTCCACAATAAGAGGCTATAAGAATACATTTAACTTGTCTTTTGGATTTTCTGGCCCAGGAACTAATACAGTTAAAAACATATATTGCTCTTTCATATATAGCCATGGTGGCAAGTTGTACGGTGTTACTATGACCGGCCAGGAAGAATATTATCGGCCTGATTGCTCAAATGGTTGAAACCCATCAGTACAAAGTCCCAGTCTCATATTCCGAATTTTAGTAGCAAATTCCAGATGTGTTTGATCAAAATGCTTCCAGGCAGGTGAATCTGAGCAGTGAATCATAACACCATCTTCAACCACATGTTCTGCATGCCGTCTCATTTATTTGGATGTGGCATTAGATGTATACAATCTTTTTAGTCTATCAGTGAGAGGAAAGTAGTACATTTTCTTGCATGAAATATTGGTTTATGTGTTTTACCACTTTCTCTGCGTGTTCTCTTGTAACGAGGATGTTCACAGAACTTGCAAATATTTAGTTCACTATCTTCACCCTAATATATCATGCAACAATTAGTACAACAATCAATTTTTTCCACTGGTAGACCCAAACCTCGTAGCAACTTTTTGGTACTGTAGAAGTTATCAGTCACAACATTATCATCAAGAAGGATCTCCTTCACATATTGAACCATTTGATCAAAATTTTTTCCAGTCATATGGTTCTCAAACTTCATGGTCATAACTCGAGCTACAAATGACAAAAACGTATGTTTTTTACAACCAGACGATAATTCCTTATCTGCAACACTAAGCATGTCATAAAATTGCTTTGCTTCTGGGTTTGGAGGTTCCTCAAACTGTTGAAAAGTAAATTTAGGACCAGCAGCATCAAACACCATAGAGTGATATGCAGTTAAATCATCTACATTATCAAATTCTTGGCTACAAACTGTATTTTGACTAGTACTAACATCCACATTGGTTTCCCTATGACAATCTGAAACATAATAGTTTGGTACAAATCCATTTTTAGCCACATGGAATTTTATCGTTTCTAAATCATGATATACACGATTCTGGCACTTACGACCATTACATGGACACTTTATCTTATTTCCATCCATCCATGTTGGTTGACTAATAGCAAAGTCAAGAAATTGTTGCAAACCATCCACAAAATCTTCGTTCAAATGACCATTTGTTAACCTATGATACATCCACCGACGGTTTGAACTCATTTTTAACCTGTTTATATTTATATAGTTTGAATATTGATAAAAATTGTAAGATTAGCCCTTATATTTTAGGTAAGTTTTCAAGTCAAAAAAATTCGTACAAATTTTCTAGTTCTTATTCTAATAAAGTGCCAAAATATTGTCAACAAGATGTAAAATGCATCATACTTGTTGTGTAGGTCAATTGAGGCTTCATATATGTTGAAGTTATTTAATGCCCAATATTGGAATCAAGGGGCACTCAAATGTTTAAAAAAGAGCAAACGAGAAAGAAGGAAATATTATAAATCCAAGCAAAATCAATATCTGAATCAATAAACGATGCATAACATCATCTAAAAACCATTTTGATTGAAATGAAAAATTTCTACACAAAAGCAAAAAACACAAAAAAAAAGGAAAAAAAATCTCATTTCAGTGGTGTTACCAGTTTATCGAGAAAATGCAGATGTCTCAACTGAAATATGAAATAGAAGAGAGTGAGAAATCTTGCAGTATTCCAACTCTATGCATGGAAAAGAGTCATATGGAGAGTGGAGACGAGAGCGCAAGTTGGCCAAAGCGATATTTTAGGGGGCAACTGTGGTGAGAGAGAGATAACAGAAAAATCAAGTTATTACATTTATATGTGTGTGTTTGACAGATTAGAGATTAGGGAATTTAGGATCATATTTGCAAAGCAAAGTATATTAATATCATTTATCGGCCATGCATAATTAACAAATACTCCATTTCCAACTCATATAGTGAATGATAACGAGTATCAACATATTCTATTATTAGACATTAAGACCCCACTCCCTTTTAGATTTATAGTCACCTATTTCATATTGGGTTTTATTACTAGACGATTCTTACTCTCTTCCTGTCCCACAAAAATTTAAGTCAGTTTTTTTTTTAAATTTACAGATAACTAATTTATGTTAAATTCTAATACAATTTTCCTCAACAACATAAAAGTTCTAATACAAATTTTTAGGAATTTTCCTCTAAATTCCTTATTTATTCACCTTTAATTTGCACCCTACAACTTCAATTAACAATTTTTCCAATTTTCCAAATGAGTCAGTGGGCAGCTATGGTTAATTGGCTAGAAAATCAACAAGAAAAAATTATTTTCTTAATAATTATAAAGGAAGAAAACTTATGAAAACTCCTTAATTAACAATATTTTGAATAGCAAGAATAGGAGAATTATAATTTACCAAGCAAAGCTAGCTAATAAATAGTCATCAAATTCTATTTCAAAAAACAATATCTTTATTCATGCCAAATGCATCTTACAGAGACATGGTTTTCAATTAATTTTTTCCCTTTGTTTGACAAAAAGTTCTATCAAATGTAAAAGGAAATTGAAAAAAAAAAATTCAACTATAAAATTAATGGTAATTAATCACCTCCAACAAATAAATAGTCCTTATAACTATTTATTTAGCAAAAGTATTCACTAACTAATCTAAGAATCCTGGAAATCAAACTAGGTGGCATTTTATTAACTTCAAACCATGTTCCTAATATGAACCAAACAATGTTTCTTGCACGGTAAATGGTATAGCTACGGTTTCCATAAATTCATTCCATAAAAATTTAATGCCAATCATATTCCATCAATTTTATAAAATTAATTCATCATTTTTAATCTTAATTCTACCTTTCATGGATTTCACCAATTAATTCAAAATTTTCAATCTAAAAAGCAGTAAAGTGCACAAACCCATCATAACTTAAGAATAACTTAAAAAGAATGGAAGAATTTTGGACACCTTTAAGGTTTGCCTATGATGGCCGAAATCTCCAAGGGAAATTTTTCCTTCCCCACTTTTGTCCTCTTCCTTTTCCTTCATTTTTCCTTGCAAAACTCACTTTTCCCATTTATTTCATAGCTTGGCTGAGAGATGCAAAGAGTTTTTTTTTCCTTTTGGGTGGTGGAAGAGAATGGAACCCGTTAAAAATGGAGATAGGGCGGGAGGAAGAAGGGAAGAGAATAAGAGAGGCAAACATACCCGAAATATGAACAGTGGAGAGATAGAGGCAACTGAAGGAAGAAGGGAAGAGACAAAGAGAGGGGAATTGTGAATAGTGGCGAGAGAGAGAGGCGTCTGGGGAAGAATGGATGAAAAGAAGAGACAGAGGCCGGTGGAGGAAGAAAGGATGAAAATATTTAGGGCTGTTTTCTTCTATGTGAAACGACATCGTTTAATATTACTTTAGGGGTTAATTAATTTATTCAACATAAATTGATTAAACAAAGTTCAAATATTTAGATCAAATTATGCTTCAATTGATTAATTGAATTTAAGTTAAACTTTAATTGATTAAATTGATAATCTCTTATTAATTTGATTTAATAGTCTTAAATTGAGGTTCAATTAATTAAATTATGGCTCAATTGGTTAAATTACTAATTGAACTTAAAATAATTAAATTGAAGAAAAATTAAATTTCAATTGATTTAATTGGAGCTCAATTAATTAATTGAACTTAAAATTATTAAACCATTATTAAATAGAACTTTAGTTGATTAAATTGACTTAAATTAGGTTTAATTAATTAACTATAGGTTAATAGATTAAATGAGCATAAATTAGTTAAAATGAGCATAAATTGGGTTCAATTGATTAATTAAAATAAAATAATTTAAATTATAAAATTATGGTTTAATTGATTAATTTGTATCAATTGATATATATTAAAGTTCAACTGATAAATTTAACGTTTAATTGATTAAATTGGGTATGATTTAATAAATTAAATTTAAAATTGATACAATTGACATAAATTAGAATTTAATTGATTAAAATAATATTTAATTGATTAAATTGGAGTTCAATTGATTAATCAAAATTTAATTGATTAAATTGAAATTCAATTAATTAATTAAACTTACATTGATGAAATTATTTTTAAATTAAGATTAATTAATTTGATCAAATTGAGGTATAATTGATTAATTGAACTTCAATTGATTAAATAAGATTTTTTTTGATTAATTTAATTTAATTTAATTATTTTAATTTGTAGTTCAATTAATTAAATTGAAATTAAATTGATTAACCATTCTTAATTAGAATCTCAATTAATGCTTAAATTGAGAATAAATTAAATAATTTGATTAAATTTATATAAATTGAGATTCAATTAATTAATTTAATTACATTAACTTCAATTGATATTCAATTACTTAATTTAAATAAACTAAGTTTAATTTTACTCATATTAATTAAATTAGGAATCATTTGAATAAAAGGAGATTTAATTGATAAAATTATGATTCAATTTATAAAATTGATTAATAATTGAACACTAAATTTCTTTATTTAATTTTAATTAATCAATTTCAATTCAAAGATTATTTGACATTCAATTCCAAATTTCAATCAATTCTAAAAAAAATTTCTATTATCATAAAATAAAAACAAAATTCAAACAATTTACCAACTGAATAATTTCCGTTAGTATATACCAACCGAACAATATCCGTTGGTAAATAGCAACAGAAAATGTCCGTTGGTATTTACCAACAGTATTTTCCGTTGGTGCGTAGTTCCGGTTGTATCTGCTATTTTTTTGGGAAATACCAACGAAACTTTTCCGTTGGTAAATTTGGCGCTAAATATTCGCGCATTATTTACCAATGGATATTAATCCGTTGGTAAATTACCGTCGGTAATTCATCAGTAATACGTTGGTACTATTTTATAATTTTTCCATACATTTTCCGTTGCTAATCTGTTGACAATGCATTGGTAAATACCAACGGCTGTTGTCCGTTGGTAAATTCTGTTGGTAAATGTAATTTTTCTTGTAGTGGAAGTTGATTATTAAGGCTCTAATTCAGGTTCGAACATATATGCATCGAAATTCGATTATTGTCATGTTGTGTGATAAATTGTGAAATGGACATGTTATTTGACATGATTTGGTATGTTATTTGATGGAAATGAGGTTATGAAGTATGTTAAACATGATATGCATAAAGAACTAGGATAATTGAGGCTTGATGAAGTAACAGCTTGATAATGGAAGACATAGAATTTGGTTTAATTGATTAAATGTAGAAAATTGTATATTTATAGCTTGATTGTTATTGTTTGATGTTGAAATTGTTAATATGAGTGACTAACAATGGTTAGCCTTAGTGTCTTTATGTGTGGTGTGCCATAATTGGGTTCAATTGCTGCTAAAATTGTTGAACTCTTTTGATTCACAACCATGACAATTGGTTCTCGATCGTGAATGATGTTGCATAAGTAGACATTGTTGTTCATGATTTGGTTCATGACTTGGGTCATAGGTTGACAACCCATGAATGAAGTCTTCACGGTCGTGAGTTAACATTCACATCCGTGAAGCCTTAAAACATAATTTTGTATTGGTTTTTATGATGAGTTAACATGGGATCAATATGCACACACCCTATATGATGAGATAAGACTATACATAGTATGATACATGAACATGAACATATGAGGAAATCATATGAAAAACAAGGAAAAGGACTATGAATTGAGAATAATAACTAGTTATTAACTATATAAGCCCATTCTCTATACTTGGACTAGTATAGGATAAGTGACATGCCTTTAAGGGAGTTATAGTACCATAGTTATATCACTTGGATTTATTATTTTTAGGGACAATGTGGCTTAAGCTTGGACAAAAGTTCCATTGATCCCATATGCATGCAATTATTATTTATACTTAGTCAAGGTGACTTAAGATTGGGTGAGAGTGTTATAGACTTGTGAAGCTTGATTGAGTAATTGTACAGATAGATATAGATAGAGAGTAGGGTAGCTTAAGCTCGAGTGAGAGTGCTATTGTTTCGTAACTTGTATCTAGATAGTCCGTGTTTAGAGTATTGGGCAATGGAATGCAAAACCAAAAATAAGATTTTGTATTAAAATACATGGTATACCGATAAGCAAATAAATGGAAAAAAGTGTAACAACCACCGTACAGTAAGGTAAACCCCACTATACAGAAGAATGCTATATGATTAGAACTGAATCTACTTGTCTAAATTAAAATGTTTTCTATCATGTTCTTATGTTGACAATTCATTTAACTCAATATGCATAAAACCATTTCCTGTATTTGAGTATTAATCAAATATCAAACCATATATGTCCTGGGCAATAACCGCCCTTATTATAAAATCCATAATTAATCAAACTTTATAATCTCAATTACACACCTTTATCAATAACTAAATCAACTATTTGTATATATATATTCCAAAATGTGTGGAAAACAAATGGAATGAATGAAATGATAATACAAACCCAATACGGGTCACTTTGATTGCTCTAACTGGCTCTTCCTTCTCTCCACGTCACAACAGTCTACTGGCTCCAACCTACTTGCCGGTAAACCTGCACGCTAATCTACTGAAAGCTTAGTGGTACATATAAGCATTTAAATTCTAGCATGCATTCATATAGTAATACAACATCACATATTCATAGACTTACCTGTGTGCTTAGCCATATTGTCAAACATGCAACTATCCATATATTAACTCAACTATATTGAATTGATACCCAAACATTCCTACCATACATTTCATAAGTGATTCATATCATTATAGTTATAATACATTCTACCATATTAGATCATATCATTATGTACTGCATATCATTTAACCTTTGGTTCCATATATCTAAATTTCGGTTTCCACATTCTTTTTCTAAGATATGTTTGTATTTTGACTTACTGATTTTTGTATACTATATTATCAATTATTGGTTTCGTAGCCCAATACTCTAGACCTGGACTACCCGAATGCGAGTTGTGAAATAGGAACACTCTTATCTGAGCTTAAACCACCCTACTTACTAACTATCTCAGTCTGTATTGCTCTGGGGAGCTTTTCAAATTATGAGTGCTCTTACTCGAGCTTAACCCTGATGAGTAAATATAATATTTGCATGCATATGGGTACAAGGGGGCTCTTACTCAAGCTTAAGCCACTTTATCCCTAAATAATCAAGAGCATTCTTACCCATGCTTAAGCCACCCTGAATACAATATAATAATATACTATGGTATCGTAATTCCCTTAATGGCATTCCACCTATCTTAGCTAGTCCTCGAATACAGAATGGGCATTCTTAATTACTTTTTGCGTATAACAATCATTTGTGTCACAATCTTAGATTTACAAAATCAATACTTGTCATTCTATCATTAAGAGCACCGAGTTTTATTCATTATTCAAGTCATGTTGGCATATTGTATATAATCTCATTTAAACATACCAAGTGTGTGTATATATCATACTCAAGTAGTCTCATCGTATAAATCCATTTATTTATTTATGGAAATAGGACATTCAAGGGCATGAAACCTTATGTCATGGATTGTCTACCTAGGATGAGGCAGTGACTGTCTCATGATCATTCATGGGTGTGAAATTCATACTTTCCACGGGAGTGAAGCTTGGCTTTACGGGCGTGAAATCCTTTCATGGGCATGAAGCTTGACTTCACGAGTGTGACACATTAGGCAATAACCTAATTTAGCATTGTTTAAAGCCAATTACATAACAATCATGCAATGGTTCTAAGGCTAACCAATGTTAGCACTCCTATCAACACTTCCAATATTCCAACAACCAAATTCAACTATAAACATGCATTTAATCATACTTCATGAACTAAATTAGGCTCAATACCTTACATATCAACACAATGGCATACATTCATGCTTAATTGTTATTAAATCAATTTCATCATCTATTCCAGAATTTAACAAGTCAATTATCATGATGCTAGCAATACCAAAACAATTATTTCATGTCAATAATCATATCAAAATCATCATTCATACCACAAGCACAATATATTCAAATAAGAATATATATATGTTCAAACCTTAATAATGGAGCCCTAAAATGTAACTCTCTCATGTCTACTGCTTCTGATGGGGTTTTCCACTATCAGTTTTGGTCCCTAACACAAAAACAAAGACTATATCAATGGTTTATAATGACTTTCTATCAAATTAAACCATAACTAGTCAAAACCTTAACATAATCCCTTAACTATCATTCCCATTATTGAAAACGAAACCAAAGTATTGAAAAATCAATGAAAATGAACCCTTTGCCTCTATATGGACGATTACAAAATAGTTTTACATTTCCAAAATGTTTTAGGAGACTCTTTGCTTCTGATTTAAATATCTAAATCGAAATCTTTGTTTTCAATTCATTTAACCCCATTTTTATTGTGGAAATTCGTGTTTAATCAACTAAAATAAAAAAGGATTAATAAAAATGGTTTATGAGTTTCAGAGGATCTGATGACTAGGTTTTTGGTTGAGTTTTTCATGAGTTTCTGTGAAAAACACGAAACTGTCATATATAAACTGTAGGGCTTCATGAGAATGAACTATAGTGTCACAGTCGTGAACCATAGTGTCGCGGTCATGAAGATCCTCAGCTTCAAAAACTGAAACTCACAATATTCATAGCCGTGATTAACATTGTCACGAGCGTGAGTGATGTAAATTTCACTTTTTCCTATCTTTTCCATTTGATTTCATATTAGTAAACTTTTAGCCACTATATACTCTCAATATACCTTTATTTAATCTATTAATTCAGGTCCTAACTTGCGGGTGTTACAAAAAGAATGGAAATTTATATTAAATAAATATAATGAATGCTATTTGGATGTGAAAATATGTAGATGCACCTCTATGTGTATGACATAAATGTGTAAAACCAATGAACTAGGTATATAATGTTTTGTACTGAAAATGATGGTTTGATCGAATGCATAAGGTATGTATAAAGTATGTATATCATGTTATGTACGATTGCTTGTTAGAATATTTATGTCTATATGTGCCACTAAGCTTTTAGTAGCTTAGCATGTGGGTTTTTATGCATGCTAGTTTGAAGCCATTAGACAATTGAGTTGACCTGAAAAGGAGTCTAAGCCCGTCAGAGTAAACCCATGTCTGGTTTGGTTTTATTTTATTCATTTTGTTTATTTCTCATGACATGGGACAAAGTTATTTAGTTATTCATGCTTTCTAATAATAAGGATATGTGTGAATTTATATATTTTAAACAATGATTATTTTGGAAAAAAGGTTATTGTTCCCCCAACTAGTTTAATTTATGAATATAGATTTGGTATTTATACATACACAATATTTTTCTTATATTGAGATTTTGGATTTGAATTTCAATTCAAACACAAGCAATTGTTTTATATAATGTATGGTATATGGAATGTATGGGTTATGCATGTTATACAGATACAATGTATAAAAAAAGGAAAAGTTATAAATAGAATAGGAATTATATGGACATAGTCATATGGCATCCTCTTGTATAGTGGGGTTATGCTCTACTATATGGGTGGGTGTTATATTTAGTGGTATCAAAGCTTAGGTTTTGGTGGTTATAGACCTAAGTGGATAATAGGATTTATCATGCATACATAAGTGTGTCTCGTTTAACTTTGACTTAGGCTACTTATCTATCAACTTGTAGGACTAGAGTGAGATGGCATATGAATTGAATGATATGGTTGAGAGCCATTGCTCTTCCATTGTCAAGGCACCAAACCAGCCTAGTATAGCTAGTGTTTAGGGTCTAAATGTTATACCAATTCTGACCTAGCAGGCTCCTAAACAAGTAGATCAAGGCCATATTCCTTTGATGCTACAGATTGCAAGAGCTGTACCACAGCTAGTACTAGCTCCTCCACCTCCGCCATTGAAGCCAAAGGTTCAGCTAGACAAACTCCGTAGGTATGGAACCAGAAAATTTCTAGGAACAAAAGATGATGATCTAGTTACTACAGAGTTTTGGATAGAAAAGATTTAGAGGGTCTATGATGAGTTTGAGGTTGCTACTGATTAGATGGCCAAGTATGCCATACCTTTGCTTTACAATAATGCTTATGACTAGTGGAAATCAGTCTTATTGAAACCAGAGGTTCCTTAACCAATGACATGAGACTTTTATGTCCCTTGGGTCTACATAGATGAGAATAAAAGAGAATTTCTGAGTCTCATGTAGGGAAATATGATTGTTATTGAATATTAGAAGGAGTTTATTTGACTAAGTATATATGCATCAACACTGTTATTGTAAGAGATTTGTGGATGGTATCAATGCAGAGATTGGGGATTATGTGATTGCACTCTAGCATGTCAATCTCACTAAGCTAGTCTCATCCGTTATCAATGTGGAAAAGAGAGAGAGAGAGAGTAGAGGAAACTTCCAAATAGACAACAGCTCCAGTGGCCCAAACTACAGGCAAGAAGGGCCATTACTATCTAGGATAGTCATATGGTAGGAGTCAAGGACAAAGCAAAATCCACTCATAGGGTGGACCAAATAGGAGGAGACAACCTTCCAAAGCTAGATTTGCAGTCTATAGCACTTAAACACATGCTACCAGAGAGAGTGCCCCAGTTTGTGGCACCTGCCAAGAGAGTCATGAAGGAGAATGTTGGATGAATACATGTGTTTGCTTCAAATACGAATCTGAGGAGCATATGAATATCGATTGTCCTATGATTACTAGCAGTGCATCTACTCAGTCTATACGGTCAGTTTCAACTCAGACTAGGCATTAAACTAAATGAGGTAATTCAGGACCTACCCAGGTTGCCTCTGAGATAGTTAACAGGCTAGGACCTAGCCAAGTTCCAGCTAGAGCTTATGCTATGAGGGCCAAAGAGGATCAGGTAGTTACTAACGTGATTGTTGGTATGTTTTCTGTTTATGACTTAGATATTTGTGCATTAATTAATCTGAGTTCTACACATTCCTGTATATGCACAAGCATACCCAGACAACATGATATGGTTAGTGAAAAAATTGAGTATGAGATAGAGGTCACAAACCCCCTAGTTCACAGTGTGATAGTGAACCTAGTATTTAGAGGGTGTTTATTGATTGTACATTTAAGAGAGTTCTTTACAGATCTGATAAAGTTGCCTTTTCATGAATATGATGCTATTTTGGATAGGATTGGCTTTTCACAATATGGGGTAATAGTAGATTGCAAGGCTAAATATGTGATACTTAAAAAAGCTGAATAGGGAGATGTAGTAGTCGAAGGTGAGTTGTTCCCATAGCCTTCACGAATTATTTCTATGATGAAATCTGAAAGAATGATGAGAAAGGGATATGATGCCTACTTGGCTCATATTATAGACACCAGAAAATGAGGTCCATATCTCAATGATATCCCTACAGTTAATGAATTCTTGGATGTATTTCCAAATGATTTATTAGAGTTACCATCTCAAAGAGAAGTTTTGTTCTCCATAGAGCTCACCCCAGGCATAATACCCATATCAATAGTGCCATCTAGGATGGTACCATTTGAAATGAAAGAGCTAAAAGCTAAGTTGTAAGAACTATTAAATAAGGGTTTCATTAGGTTGAGTGTGCCTTCATGGGGTGCATCAATGTTATATGTGAAAAAGAAGGATGAGTCTATGAGACTATGCATAGACTATAAACAATTGAATAAGGTGACAATCAAGCACATAAATCCTTTACCATAGATTAATGACCTGTTTGACTAGTTGAAGGGTGCAGGTGTATTTCTAAAATTGACTTGGGATCAAAGTACCACCAATTGAGAGTTAGGGCGGAGAACATAGCTAATACAACATTCAGAAAGAGATATGGGCACTATGAGTTTATGGTTATGCCTTTTGGGTTTCCAACAGTCTTTATGGACTTGATTAATAAGATATTCAGATCTTACCTAGACAAGCGTATTGTGTTCTTTATATATGATATTTTGGTGTATTCTAAGACATCTAAAGAGCATGATTAGCATTTGAAGATAGTGTTGTGGACATTTAGGGAGAAGAAATTGTATGCCAATCTCTCGAAATATGAGTTTTGGCTTGATGAGGTAGCTTTTCTTGGATACATTTTATCAGTAGATGGCATAAGGGTTGATCCTAGCAAGGTAAAGACAATTATGAGTTGGAAGCCTTCTTGCAATGTGATAGAGATAAGAAGTTTTCTAAGTTTGACTAGTTAATACAAGATGTTTGTTTAAGCATTTTCAATGATTGCTTCTCCTTTGACCAGACTACTAAGGAAGGATGTGAAATTTGAGTGGATAAATAGATTCTAGGACAATTTTGACAGACTTAAGAAGATGTTAATAGAGGCTCCCATTTTGACACAGCCAGTCCCTAATAAGAAGTATGTCATCTATAATGATGCTTCTCACAATGAGCTGGGATGTGTACAGATGCAAGATGGCAAGGTAAACGCATATGCATCCAGCCAGCTGAAGACATATGAGAAGAATTACCCCACACATGACTTGGAGTTAGTTGCCATTATTTTTGCATTGAAGATATGGTGCCACTATCTTCATAGGGAGAAATGTTTTATCCATATAGACCAAAAGAGTTTGAAATACCTTCCTACACAAAGAGATTTGAATTTGAGATAGAGGCAATGGTTAGAATTGATAAAATATTATAAATGTGTTATTAATTACTATATACACAATGCCAATTTAGTTGTCGATGCATTGAGTAGGAAAATGGTGGTTGAGTTGCATATTTAGCCTACACTTAACCAGAAAATCAGAGATGCACAGAGGCAAGGTAGTAAACTTATTGAGACAATTGATTGGTTTCTAGGGGGGGAGAGACTTGGATGTACAGTTGAGAAAAATGGTGGACTTTATTATCAAGGTCGTTTAAATGTGCCTAATATTGATGAGTTAAGATAGAGGATCCTTCAGAAAGCACATAAGACCAAATATACAATGCAACTGGGAAGCAATAAGATGTATCATGATTTTAAAAGTAAGTACTGGTGGGTAGGTATTAAGAGAGACATCACAAAATACACAACTAGATGCTTGACTTGTCAGTAAGTCAATGCAGAACATCAGGTACCATCAGGGTTACTGCAAGTTATCATTGTACCATAATGGAAATTGGAGCAAATTACTATAGACTTTATGATTAGATTTCTAGTGACTCTAAGAGATATGATGTCATATGAGTTATAGTATATAGGCTTACAAAGTCAGTCCACTTCTCGCCTATTAGGAGGGATTACCCATTGAGCAAACTAATAGAAATTTATATTAATGAGATAATACAACTTTATGGAGTACTGGTCTTTATTGTTTCAGACAAGAACCCCATGTTTACTTCTCAATTTTGGTGTAGTCTACACAGAGCTTTAGGTACAAAGCTTAGTTTAGAATAGCCTTCCATTCCTAAATAGATGAATAGTAAGAGAGGGTTATACATATATTAGAGAATATGATGAGAAGTTGTATGATTGAGTTTGAGCGTAGCTAGGATGAATATCTTTCTTTTATGGAGTTTGCTAATAATAATAGCTATTAGTGTAGTATTGAGATGGAACATTATGAAGCATCTTATAGTAGGAAGTGTCATACACCTCTATATTGGACAAAGCTCAGTTAGAGAAAGCTAGTGGGTCCTGAATTGGTACAAAAGACATAGAAAAAGGTATGGGTTATCTAGGACAAATTGAAGGCAACTTCTGATAGGCAGAAATCATATGTGGATCTTATGAGAAGGGATATAGATTATCTAGTGAGAGATAGGGTTTTCCTAAAAGTTTCTCCATGGAAGAAAATCTCAAGATTTAAAAAGAAGGGCAAGTTAAGCTCGAGATTTATTTGGCATTTTTAGAGAGAGTTGAATCAGTTGCTTATAGGCTTGCTCTATCACTAGAGTTGACCAAGATACATGATGTGTTCTAAGTCTCTATATTGAGTAGATATAGGTTAGATCCCTTTCACGTTATTCGAGTAGAGAGTATTGAAGTGAGATCGAATTTGACATATAAAGAAGAGCTAGCTTAGATTCTAGCTAGAGAGATCAAATAGCTCAAAAATTAGTGAGTACCATTAGTTAAGGTCTTATAAAGAAATCATGCAACAAAAAAGGCTACATGGGAAAGTTAATAAGTGATGAAAGCCTAGTATCCACAGTTATTCAAAGACAGTACATCAGGTAATTCTGGGGATGAAATTCTTTAAAGGGAGAGAAACGTAATGCTCGCAAATTAGGGCCTAGAAATAACATGAATTAGTAAGATATAAGTAGTAAATAAGTGTTTATAGGTTATGGGATATGGAAATAGTTAAAAAGTATGAAAAAGTGAGGTTTCATAGGGTTCACGCCTATGACTATTGCATCATAGCCATGGATATCTTGAAAAGGAGATTTCTAAAGCTTAACAAATTTATGGTCCTGAAGGTGTTAGAGGAGTGCTCTAAAGGCAATCACCTTTAGCACTTATTGTACAAATATATTTGATTAATAAAAGGCTTTTTCATTAATTTGATGTTCATTTGATATATGAATTGATAAGTGATCTTAAATCAATTAATGAAGTCCTTGATACATAACATAGCATGAAGGAAATCATGTTGAGATCATGATATTGAGATTCTTATCATGTGTAATTATGTTAGTATCAAAATTATGCCTAGTCATAAGATTAATGAGAACGGACATTATTAATCCAAACAGACTAGCATATGTTACACTCCTTGATTGGATCGAGTAGTAGATCTCATAATCTATAAACATGAGATGTTTAGAGTTAACATGTGGATGCTTGCTAAGTGTAGCTAAGTACATTGGATGACCAACTATGAGACAATCATATGGACAATCTATTCAAATGTCAATGATAGTCTCATCATAGCAATGGTACAAGTATCCTTAGACTTAAGGTAATCAAGGATATCTTGAATATTGATTCTATATTTTGACACTATTCCTTGTTGCCTCAGAGAGGTAGCTCATAGGGTGGCGATTGGATATAGCTTGAGGTATTCGAAGGTAATTGGGTAACCCACAAAGGATTCACCAATCTCGATAGAAGGAGTGTATACCCATGGCCTCTTATCATCATCATTACTCAGAAATCTCTGGCCGGAGTGGAAATATCATAAAGATAGTCTTCAATGACAATCTAATAGAGTAATGAGCCTCAAGGACAAGAACTAACATTACTTGGACTAGACATGACGTAGTCAGTCTAGTGGGAGTTGACACATGTCCATACTCTGAACCAAGTAGGGTATAAAATGGTGAAAGGAATAATTGCACGAAAATTGTCTATGAAAAGGTTCGTAGTCAAACCACTGACTTTTCGGTCAATTGGGGGTCATGATGTGTTGCTAGATACCGCTCATGACCTGCTTAAATGAATTGTTAATTTAAGTGGCTAATATAACCGAGAACCTAATGGGTCACACGCATTGAAGATATAGAGAATGAGTAAAATGGTCTTGGATAGGATCCAAAATATGAGAGAATTATTTCGGGATGGATCGCGATGAGATCGTATGGAAAAATTGTTCGGAAGGGTCACGGGCCCGCGCGGGCCTATGCTGGCTAGGCAGGCTGCTAGCCTACCTAACAGGCGAGCTGGGCTGCCTAGCAGCAACCCGCAGCAGGCCTAGCGCACTGCTGCCTCCCACCCGTTTATATGAATTAGTTTTAATGGTACAAGTATGATCTATTGTTTTGGGTTTTGAAAATTTTATTTTTCCACTGCATTTATAAATATGATTCATTCTTCAAAACCCAACATTGGTATCAGAGCCTTCTTGTATCCATTAAAATTAAATTTAATTGAAAGTGAAATGGGATTGCATGTTTTTGATGCTTTTGGATCAATAGGTTTTGAAAAATTGAAATTAATTTGTAAAATATTTTTTACACATTTTTCTTTCGTTAATCTGATCATAAGATGATTAAGAATGATTATTTTGATTGAAAAATGATTTGAATGTGATTCAAATAATTAATTTCGGATTTATTTCAAAAATGCCTAAATTTGCTTTGTTTATGAACATGTGTTGTTGTTTGGCTTAATTGATGGGGCTGGTTATATTTTTCTTGTAATTTAATTATGAAAACATTTTTAGACATATTGAGAATATGTTTATACATCTGGAAGTATCCAATAATTAATTAAAAATTATTTTAATAAATTTTTCAAACAAGCATAAAAACGGGACAGTTTAAGCATACCACGTGGGGCTGTTTTGTTTGATTTTTTTTGTATGTGTTTATTTTATTTTCAGCACCTTGAGATGATTTTTATGTGATTAAAAATATGTTATTTTGATGTTAGATGAATGCCAAAATTATTTTACAAGCATTTGAAATTTTAAAAATGTTAGATATCGAATTAGTCATTTTGACCGTCTAAGTGTGTTGGTTCGTTTGTTTTAGTAATTTTGGCTTGTGCCAAAAATATTTTGATGAACTTGAGCTGACCTAAAGATGATTATAATGATGATTTGATGTTCTGAAAATTTTTAGAATTTTTGGAAATTAATTTTGAATTAATTTAAGTTGTGCAATTGTAATTCTAGTATTACTAGAAATTGGTATGTATATTAAAATTAAATTGTTTAATTTTAACATCATAATATTCTGATTTTAAGGAGAATTAATTTTGAATTATTTATGGAAATATGGAATTTAATTTAATTTGATTAAATATTAAATTCCACTTTAAAATGACATACGAAATTAAATTAACTGAAAGAACACATATAGACAATTTTGGTTCAAGCGTTGAATCGATTTACAAATTGAAATCCAAAATTGTCATTTTTATTATGTGCATTAGAGAATGCATGTTAGGGGTGTATGAAAAGGCATGATGGATAGAGAATGCATGTTAGGGGTGTATGAAAAGGCATGATGGATGATTATGGATATAGGCCCAATGTGATTGAGCATGCATGAAATTATTTTGTTTTATGGTAAATAGGGTCTGCGTGTCCCTACCTCTTTTTCTTTCTTATGTATTTCTCTTCTCATCTTATCTCCTCAAATGTAAATTGAGGTTTTCTACAATTTGAAATATGTAATTAGATTACATTAGGTAAGACCTAGTCAATTTCTCTTTGGCTTAAGAGATTGACTTTAGTATGTCCATAATCATGCCATATAGTCAATGTAACTATCTTTATATATCCATGTGATGAATGTATGATATATAAAAGCATGAAATAATAACTTGATCACACTTAACAAAGAAATCCCTCACTAAATAAATAATTAAGTCTTATGCCTTCCATTATTATGGGGAGAACCAGAGTTGTTGAGTAAGGGTTGTTGAGTTGCTTCAAGCTCACTCTATAAGAATATGTTCAATCCATTGAAATTAGATTTCATGATTAATGGGTTAGACTTAATCGATATTATTAACTTTTTGGATTTACACCAAGGTTAATGGGTATTGGAGGTGAAGTTGGGTTTTTATACATGAGATGTACACATATCAAGAGTCGATAGCCCAATGTATGTGCCCACATCAATAAGTTGATAGCACAAGATTCGATAGTTGGATGAATAATGGATTAGATACCTACCAACCAAACGAAGGATAGCTTGTTAAGTTGCCTTAAGGTTATTCTTAACTAGTTGGATATCGACCCACTAGGAGAACTTCCATATAAGTTCTCTCGGGTGCATAGTGAGGGCTATGGATTCGCAATAAAATAGTGGGAGCCATAATGCGATTTTTTTAAAGACCTAATAAACATGCATTTTATGTACATTCTAAAATGTTCTATTTTACATCTAGGTTGCTAGAATCATCATCATGATAAGTGTGAATTTGCGATCGCTAATGGAATCAAATAAGTTGACTGGGTCTAATTTTTTGGATTGGCTAAGGAATCTGAGAATAGTTCTCAAATCCGAAAAGATTGGCTATGTCCTAGATGAGGCACTCCCTAATCTCCCTACTGCTAATACTTCTGAAGATGTTCAGAAGGCATATCAAAAGCATCTTGATGATAGTGAGATGGCAAGCTGCATTATACTTGCTACGATGTCAGCTGAGTTGCAAAAGCAGCATGAGGCTATGGATGCTAATTCCATAGTGTACCATCTAAGAGAGCTTTTTGATGAGCAAGCACATTCCGAAAGGTTCAAAACTTCAAGGTTTCTTTTCCGCGCTAAGATGGTTGAGGGCACATCTCCAGTGCAATATACATTGAAGATGAATGGCTATATTAAGAGGTTGGCCACCTTGGGATTTTTGATGGACCATGAATTAAGTATTGACTTAATACTAACCGGTTTGTCTGATATTTATTCACATTTTGAGCTTAACTATAGGATGAACCAAATCTCTACCACTATTTCTAAGCTGATTAACTTGCTTAAAACAGCTGAGCCATCTATCAAGAAGGACAGTAAGGCTGTGATGCTGGTGGACTCTTCAAGTTCTAAAAGGAAGAACCTCAAGAAGAAGAAGAAGTCCATAAAGCCTAAGAGAGGCGTGGTCAAGAAGAAGGCCAAGGAGATTGCTCCAAAAGGGACATGCTTCCATTGTGGCAAGGATGGACATTGGAAGAGAAACTGCAAGACTTACTTGGAGTCCTTGAAGAAGAAGGCATCTGATGCCCCATCTACTTCAGGTATTTTTTTCATTGAAATTAATACTGTTTCCAATAATAATATATGGGTATTAGATACCGATTGTGGCTTACACATATGCACTGATATGCAGGGCCTAAGGAATAGTAGACAACTCAATAAGGGAGAGTCAGACCTATGCGTTGGAAATGGAGCAAGGGTTGCTACATTAGCTATAGGAACATATATATTGACCCTCCCTAGTGGGCATATATTAAATTTGGATAATTGCTATTATGTACCTGCTTTGACTAAAAACATTATTTCTGTTTCAAGTCTAAATAAAGATGGTTTCCTTTTAGCTTTTAGTAACAATTGTTGTTCTATTATGTTGAATGGAATTCTTTATGCTAATGGTACATTATGCAATGGAATATACATATTAGATATGTCAAACCCAATTTTAAACATCAATGATAATAAAAGGCAAAAACAAGATATGTTGAAATCATCTTATTTATGGCATTGTCATCTTGGTCATATAAGTGAGAAACACATGGCTAAGCTACACAAAAGTGGTAGTTGGGGTCATTTGATTATGAATCATATGACATATGTGAATCTTGCTTATTAGGCAAGATGAACGTGCTAATGGAGTTTTAGACTTAATAAATTCATATGTATATGGTCCAATGTCTACGCACACCAAATGTGGTTTCATCTACTTCATTACTTTTATTGATGACTACTCAAGATGTGGGTACGTGTATCTTATGAGATACAAATCTGAAGCTTTGATCAGATCGAGGAGGTGAATACTTGAGCCAAGAGTTTCTAGATTATCTTAAGGATAATGGGATTTTATCTCAATGGACTCCACCTTACATGCCATAACACAATGGTGTGGTTGAAAGAAGAAACCGAACCTTGTTAGAGACCGCCATTTATATATTAAATCGAGTTCCTTCAAAGTCAGTTGATGTTACTTCATATAAGATATGGTATAATAAGAGGCCCATATTTTCTTACATGAGAATTTGGGGTTGTCCTGCTTATGTGAAGCAGACAATGTCAGATAAGCTAGAAGCTAAGTCTGACCGATGTCTATTTGTGGGATATCCAAAAGCATCATATGGATATCAATTTTACCACCCCTTGGAACAAAAGGTTTTTGTTTCAAGACATGCTATCTTTTTAGAGAGAGAATTCCTTCTAAAAGGAGATAGTGGGAGCAAAATTGAACTTGAGGAAGTTCAAGATGCTCAAACAAATGTTGATCAACTACCTGAATCCGAGCTTGTTACTCGTACAGATGATATAACAATTCAACCTTCTAAATCACAAGAGCTTTGTAGGTCAAGTAGGATACGTACTGTTCCAGAGAGATATGGATTTCTCATTAGTGAACAGAACGATGTATTGCTCATAGAAAATGATGAGCCTACAACCTATGAAGAAGTTTTAAATAGTTCAGAATCTGACAAATGGCTTCAAGTCATGATGTCAGAAATGGATTCCATGTATGAAAACCAAGTATGGACTTTGGTTGACCCACCCGAAAGAATAAAGCCTATAGGGTGCAAGTGGTTTTTCAAAAAGAAAACTGACATGGATGGTAATGTGATTACCTATAAAATTAGACTTGTTGCTAAAGGTTATCGTTAAAGACAAGGAATTGACTATTATAAAACTTTTAGCACAATAGTTATGCTTAAATCCACAAGGATACTCCTAGCCATTGCTACTCATTATGATTATGAGATATGGCAAATGGATGTGAAGACAACTTTCCTTAATGGAAATCTGACTGAGGATATGTACATGACACAACCAGAAGGTTTCATATCCAAAGATGGCAAAAAGGTATGTAAGCTTTAAAGATCCATTTATGGATTAAAGCAAGCATCCAGGAGTTGGAATATTCAGTTTGATGAGATGATCAAACAGTTTGGTTTCTTATAAAATCCGGATGAACCTTGTGCTTACAAGAAGATTAGTGGGAGTGCAATCGTATTTCTTGTGTTATATGTAAATGACATATTATTAATAGGAAATGATGTCTCAGTCTTACAATGAGTCAAAATTTGGTTATCCAAGAATTTCTCTATGAAAGACCTTGGAGAAGCAGTCTATATTTTAGGGATAAAGATCTATAGAGATAAATCTAAAAGATTGCTTGATCTTTCACATTCTACATACATAGATAAGATGCTAAAAAGGTTTACCATGGAGCAGTCCAAGAGGGGATATATTCCAATGACCCATGGGATTACTCTCTCAAAGTCTTTGTGTCCAAGGACACAAGATGAGAGGACACACATGAGTTTGATTCCATATGCTTCAACCATAGGATCAATCATGTACGCTATAATATGTACAAGACCTGATGTATCATATGCTCTGAGTGTCATAAGTAGATACCAATCAAACCCTAGTGAGGGTCATTGGGTGGCTGTTCAGAATATCCTTAAGTACTTAAGAAGAACTAAGGATTTATTCTTGGTATATGGAGATGGAAATCATATTGTGAGCGGGTATACCGATGCCAGCTTTCAATCCAACAAAGACGACTCAAAATCTCAGTCAGGTTATATATTCACACTAAATAGTGGAGCAGTTAGTTGGAAGAGTTCCAAATAGGAAATGACTGATGATTCCACAACCGAAGCAGAGTACATTGTAGCTTCTGAAGCAGCAAAGGAAGCAGTTTGGATAAATAAATTCATCACAAAACTTGGAGTGCTTCCTAGCATTATTAATCCAATACAATTGTATGGTGATAATAATGGAGCCATTGCACAAGCAAATGAGTCACAGTCTCATCAGAGATCCAAACATGTACTAAGAAGATACCATTTGATTAGAGAAATCATTGGTAGGAATGATGTAAAGATAGAAAGAGTGCCTACTGATCAGAATATTGCTGATCCTTTAACAAAGCCACTTCCCCAAAAGAAATATGATTCTCATGTACTCGCCTATGGAATTAAATACAAAGGCGATTGGCTTTAGTGCAAGTGGAAGCTTGTTAGAGGAGTGCTCTAAAGGCAATCACCTTTAGCACTTATTGTACAAATTTATTTGATTAATAAAAGGCTTTTTCATTAATTTGATGTTCATTTGATATATGAATTGATAAGTGATCTTAAATCAATTAATGAAGTCCTTGATACATAACATAGCATGTAGGAAATCATGATGAGATCATTGGGTAATTGATAAGGCAATTGGGTAACTAACAAAAGATTCACCCCTCTTGGTAGAAGGAGTGTATACCCATGGCCTCTTATCGTTGTCATTACTCGGGAATCTCTGGCCGGAGTGGAAATGTCATAAAGATAGTCTTCAATGACATATCTAATGGAGTAATGAGCTTGAAGGACGAGAACTAACATTACTTGGACTAGACGTGACGTAGTCAGCCTAGTGGGAGTTGACACATGTCCATACTCTGAACCAAGTAGGGTATAAAATGGTGAAAGAAATAATTGCACGAAAATTGTCTATGGAAAGGTTCGCAGTCAAACCACTGACTTTTCGGTCAATTGGGGGTCATGATGTGTTGCTAGATATCGCTTATGACCTGCTTAAATAAATTGTTAATTTAAGTGGCTAACATAACCGAGAACCTAATGGGTCACACGCATTGAAGATATGGAGAATGTGTAAAATGGTATTGGATATGATCCAAAATATGAGAGAATTATTTCGGGATGGATCGCGATGAGATCGCATGGAAAACTCGTTCGGGAGGGTTACGGGTCCACACAGGATAGACAGGCTGCTGGCCTTCCTAGCGGGCTAGCTGGGCTGCCCAGCAGTAGCCCGCAGCAGGCCCAGTACACTGCTGCCTCCCACCCGTTGGCCAACGGTAGATTTTTGCCTTAATTAGGCCAATTCTGGCCAATTACTATTCATTCATTTCATTTTCTCCATTTTTGACTTTTCATCTTTTCTTTGAATTTGATTCAAATAGAAAAGACATCAAATGGTAGAAAATAGACATGAAAATATTTTTTGTGAAAAAAATATTTTTAAGACAATAAAATTCTCTCAAGAACACTTTCAAAGCTACCACTTTGAATTTGTTCAAACCATTTTTCTTGATAGTTTCTTTTTCATTTTTCGTGTGGATTATCATTAGAGACATCCTAGTGTGGATTATTGTGGTTTGCTACATCCCAACAAAATGAAGATTTGAAGAACAAATAAAAAATTACAAGGTATAATTTTTAACATTTATATTTATATATATTAGTTTTAATGGTACAAGTATGATCTTTTGTTTTGGGTTTTGAAAATTTTATTTTTCTGCTGCATTTATGAATATGATTCATTCTTCAAAACCCAACAAAAGGTATAGTCAAACCCATGAATCCCTATAGTGTAAAATGAACAATTTCGTGTTTGTCAGACTTTTGCAAAATTCCACACAAAAAAACCCTAGCCTCTGGATATTTGCAACACCAAAAACCAATTCCTTTTGATCCTTATCATATATAATACAAAATTCATATCAGTAACAAGGTTTAATTAATAGAATCAAAAGACTTTGGTTTTCCAATAAGGGTAGAATTAGGGAGAACAAAAAATTCGGTTTTGAACCCTAAACCCATTATGATTCTACAAAATATAGGTAATAAATCATGTTTTCCTTTATTGTTTATTAGTTTAATTTGGTATTAGATGGGATTTAATGATTATAAACCTACACCAAGAGTTTAAGATAGGTTTTGCATTATTAATGGCATAATGGAAATTTTAGATTGGTTAGTTAGTAATGTTGATTTTGTTAAGGTGTTAGGAAACAAAAAGGAAGGTGGAGAAACCCCCTAGAGGGATTAGGAATGCAATAAAGATTGATTATTAAGGCACTAATTCAAGTTTGTACATATATGCATGTAAATTTGATTATTGGCATGTTGTGTAATAAATTGTAAAATTGACATATTATTTGGCATGCTTTGGTATTATGTTATTTGCTAGAAATGAGGTTATGAACCATGTTAAACTTGGTATACACAAAGAACTATGATAATTGAGGCTTGATGAAGTTATAGCTTGATAATGGAAGACATAGAATCTGGTTTGTGATGCCCCACTTATATATTAGGAATAATCCAACATATATAAGAAGAATGTCACAAGCTTAACTCGATAATCTGCTCAAATTGAATTTTTTTTTTATTTTAAATAACTTAATATATTTATTTATTTTGGTTTAGGCAAATTGTTCTAATTAAAAATATATATATATATATATATATATATATATATATATATATATATATATATATATATATATCCTTATATTGTATACACATATGACACCCGATTATGTTACATAATTATTTACATACACAATATTAGTATATAAGATATGTCTACCACACCATATACGTAGTCAAACTAAAAAAAAACATAATAATACATAACCAACCCTCTAACTATGCTTCTTATGTCTCAGCTAATATGGGCTGGGATTTCCTTCTTGACCACTTCACCTCCTACCATCTATAGTTCCAATTCCTGCGTGAGAAGAACTCACGTTAAGCTAAGTCACGCTAAGCTAACTCTAGCTTAGTGGTACATATACGTATTAAGTTTTTTCCAAGCAGTCACACAAATGCATGTCTCAAATAATTCATGATGCAATAAATTTTTATTTCATATAAAAGAAATAACCACATCACATAACAGTATAGACATAAAAATCATATTCAATAACTAAATTCTCATTACCTCTTGTAAGCATTTCATGTTTTGTCACTTATGTCAATAATAAATTTTTTTCACATTTCATTCCATAGTCTTTAATTAATATCAGCCCAAATCTCATTCACGGACTGTCCGGATATGGGATGTGAAATAGGGGCGCTCGCGGAGCTTAAGCCACCCTACTCACCATAATCTCAAGTCAAGGGCGCTCGCGGAGCTTAAGCCACCTTGACTGAATATAATTATATCAACTGTGTATAATCAGGATCAGGGGCGCTCCCAGAGCTTAGGCCACCCAGTCCCTAAATAATATCCATATCAGTACCATAATTCCCCCCTTAATGGTGCACCATCTATCCTATGTTAGTCCTCAGGTAGAGAAATGGGCAATTAACACAATTAATTACTTATTTCTATAACTAATACTCATTTCATATTAACACAATCATATATTCACAATTTATTTCAAAACCATGTAATAGCATAATATTTTATCAAATGTTAACACAATATTAAGTTCATAGTTAATAACATTCTTACAACCTTAAAACATGCCATAATATATAATTTCATCATTGTGGCATGTAATTTATGCCATACACACAATCATGCATAAAGGCAAAACAAAATACATATATGTACAAACCTCGATAGTACTTTCCTTTTTCCAAAATATAAGTTCAGAGGTTGTTCACTTTTGTTGTTCTTCTTCTTGTTGAAATCCTAATTTAAAAATATAATTAATTAATAGCTTGATAAAATATTTATTCTTAATATAACTTAAATAAATAATTTCAATTTCTATTAAGCTAGAATAAGACCTCTAAGGACTGTTGGATTAATAAATTTTCCTACACTTATCCAATTTATATGATTCTTGATTCTGATTAACTATAACATGTAAAACTAAAGTATACTAAAATTTCAGAAATTTGGATCTTTTACATAATTTTTGGTATAATTTTAAATATTGACCTGTTTTCTGCCCTTAGGCAGTTTCAAGGTACCCAATTTCAAAATTCATAACTTTCAATGTGTAACTTCAATTATCCTGAATATTTTGATACAGTTATATAAATTAATTGAGAACATTTTTCATGTTTAACTCATTTCCTGATTCAGTCTCTAAGAGTCTCAAATATGGGAGGATATATAACTGGTTCAACATAGAGTATCAACCCGACCAGTTTAATTGTTCAGTTCATAACTCACAAAATACATGACATTTTAAGATGAAGCTTTCACAAAAATTTAGATAAGACATAGGGATAAACCTTTTATGTTTTTCACTTTGGCCAATTCGATCTAAAAATAGGTGAAAGATAAGGACGAAGTTACTGGAACTGCACAGGTACATGAAACCAGTTCAATCAAGGAACAGTCATAGTTCATTTCAGAATAACTCAACCTACACCAGAGCAATTCATACGATATTTGGCAGAGACCTCAATAACATATATACCTACAACTTTCATGTTTTATACAACCTCAGAATAAGCCAAGAAGATGGTCAATGGTTACAAAAACTGTAGGTTATTTGGTTGATACGTCTCCCAGAACCAGTTTCACCCCAATAACCGTATCTCTTCATATACTCAACATCATTCAATAAACTATGGCAGAGAGATACACAAGACATATATGAACAACTTTTATGTTTAACACATCCCCAAATTCGAGTCACAAGATAATAAAAAATAGAGTGCTATATTCTGTCAAAATATAACCTAAAGAGTTCTAATAACACAATAATCATGGGGAAAATATTTCTTACCAAGATCAGATTTAATTGGACTAATTTTTGATGCAAATATTGAAGAAAATGATGATTAATTTGATCTGAGATATGGAGGAAGAAAAAGGGATGAAGAAGAAGAAGAAGAAGAAGAAGAAGAAGAAAAGAGAAGAAGAAAGAAATGGCCAAAAATTGCTTTCAGCCCCTTTTTCCCGTTTGCTTCTTTTTTTTTTTTTTGCTGTCCATTTTACCGTTCACTTTAATTTTTTTTTTTAAATTTCTTCTTCTTCTTCTTATTATTATTATTATTATTATTATTATTATTATTATTATTATTATTATTATTATTATTATTATTATCTTCACATATTTCTTTATAGCTAATGTTTTTAATTATATTTAATCAAAAATATAATTTAATTATATGGTATAAATTATTCAAATTAAACTCTAATTAGTGGGTGTTACAATTCTCTCCCCCTTAAGATGTTTCGTCCTTGAAACATACCTATGTATCGTCACTGAACAGGTGAGGGTATTGAGCTTTCATCACCTCTTCGCTTTCCCATGTTGCTTCTTCAATTGCATGATTCATCCATAGTACCTTCACCAATGGTACTCGCTTGTTCCTCAGTTCCTTAATTTCTCTTGCTAAAATTTGGACTGGTTCTTCTTCATATGTCAAATCTTGTCTCACCTGAATGCTTTCAGCAGGTATGATGTGATTAGGATCTGATCTATATCGTCTTAACATTGAGATATGGAAGACATCATGTATTTGACTCATCTCCGGTGGTAGAGCGAGTCGATAAGCAACATGTCCAACTCTTTCTAATATTTCATAAGGTCCGATGAACCTTGGACTTAACTTGCCTTTCTTTCCAAATCGCAAAACTTTCTTCCAGGGAGATACTTTAAGAAAAACTTTATCACCCACTGCATATTCAATGTCCCGTCTCTTGAGGTCAGCGTATGATTTTTGTCTATCTGTAGTTGTTTTAAGTCTTTCACGAATAACTTTCATTTTTTCTTCTGTCTCTTGCACTAGGTTTGGTCCTATAAGTTTTCTCTCGCTGAGCTCTGACCAACATATAGGTGTTCGACAATTCCTACCATAAAGTGCCTCATATGGAGCCATCTGGATACTAGACTGATAACTGTTATTATAGGCGAATTCCATTAAAGGAAGATATTTGTCCCAACTACCTTTAAATTCGATGACACAACTTCTCATCATATCTTCTAGAATCTGAATGACTCTTTCTGACTGTCCATCTGTCTGCGGATGAAAAGTTGTGCTGAAATTGAGCTTAGTACCTAGAGCTCGTTGTAGACTACCCCAAAATTGAGATGTGAAACGAGGATCTCTATCATACACAATAGAAACAGGCACTCCATGAAGTCGCACAACTTCATTCATATAAATTTCTGCTAATTTATTCAGTGGATAGTCCTTTCTGATAGGTAAGAAATGTGGTGACTTTGTAAATCTGTCCACTATGACCCATACAGTATCATGTTTCTTTAGAGTCAAAGGCAATCCACAAAATCCATAGTGATCCGTTCCCACTTCCATTCTGGAATAGAAATTGGATGTAGCAACCCCGAAGGTACTTGATGTTCCGCCTTGACCCGCTGACAAGTTAAACATTTTGAAGTGTACTTTGTGATGTCCTTTTTCATACCTACCCACCAGTATCTGCTCTTCAACTCTTGGTACATCTTGTTACTCCCTGGGTGCATAGCATATTTGCTTTCATTGGCCTCTCTAAGAATCCTCTGTCTAAGATCTTCTACACTAGGCACACATAATCTGTCTTGATAGAACAATCCACCTTCTAAGTCCATAGTGAATCCAGGTCTCTCCCCCTTAGAGATCAACTCAGCTAATTCAATTAACTTTTTGTCTTGTCTTTGTGCATCCTTGATTTCCTGCATAAGAGTGGGTTGAAGGTGCAACTCTGCTACCATCTTTCTGCTCAAAGCATCTGCTACTACATTAGCTTTGCCTGGATGATAGTCAATCACACAATTATAATCCTTTATTAGTTCTAGTCATCTTCTCTGCCTCAAATTCAATTCTTTCTGTGAGGGAAGATATTTTAAACTCTTGTGATACGTGTAAATAAAACACTTCTCCCCATATAAATAATGGCGCCAAATCTTCAATGCAAAAACTATAGCTGCCAACTCCAGATCATGGGTAGGATAATTCTTCTCATGCGGCTTTAACTGTCTAGAAGCATAAGCAACCACCTTTCCATCTTGCATTAATACACAACCCAATCCATTATGAGAAGCATCACTATAAATGACATACTCCTTATTATGAATCAGCTGTGTCAAAACAGGGGCCTTAGTGAGCATACTTTTGAGCTTATCAAAACTAGCTTGACACTTATTTGTCCACTCAAATTTAACATCCTTTCTTAATAGTCTTGTTAAAGGAGAAGCCATCATTGCAAAACCCTTGACAAATCTCCGATAATATCCAGGTAAACCCAAGAAACTTCTGACCTCGGTCACATTCCGTGGAGGTTTCCAACTCATAATTGCCTCAACTTTGCTGGAATCCACTTTAATGCCTTCTGCATAAATAATGTGTCCCAAAAATGTCACCTCCTTTAACCAAAACTCACATTTTGAGAGTTTGCCATAAAGCTTATATTCTCTGAGAGCCTGCAATGCTATTCTCAAATGCTTTTCATGTTCTTCTGAATCTTTAGAATACACAAAAATATCATCAATGAAAACAACAACAAATTGATCAAGATGTGGCCTGAAGATCCTATTCATAAGATCCATAAATGTTGCTGGAGCATTGGTCAGCCCAAATGGCATAACCAAAAACTCATAATTACCATATCTGGTTTTGAATGCAGTTTTAGCAATATCCTCCGTCTTCACCCTTAATTGATGATAACCAGATCTCAAATCTATATTGGAAAATACTCTTGCACCTTTCAGTTGGTCAAAGAGATCATCAATCCGCGGTAATGGGTACTTGTTCTTGATGGTCACCTTATTCAACTGTCGATAATCAATACATAGCCTCAAAGATCCATCCTTCTTTTTCACAAACAATACTGGTGCACCCCATGGGGATGTACTTGGTCTAATGAAACCCTTATCAAGGAGTTCTTGCAATTGTGTCTTAAGTTCTTTCATCTCTGATGGGGCCATTCTGTATGGTGTCTTTGATATAGGCATAGTTCCTGAAACAAGATCAATAGTAAATTCTACCTCTCTCTCTGGAGGTAACCCAGGTAAATCATCAGGAAAGACATCTGGAAATTCATTTACCACCGGGATATCTTCAAGATTTGAACCTCATTTTCTGGTGTCAATCATATGGGCCAAATAAGCTTCACACCCTTTTCTCATCAATCTCTGGGCTTTCATTATGGATATGACTCGAGGATGTTGTGAAAATAATTCCCCTTTTACAATAATTGCCTCCTGATTTTCTTTTTTAAGTACCACAAATTTAGACTTGCAATCCAACACTGCTTCGTGATGTGAGAGCCAATCCATGCCTAATATGACATCATACTCATGGAAAGGCAACTCAATCAAGTCTGCAGAAAACTCCTTCCCATGCATAACCAAAGGACAATTCCTAAATACTTTATTCACTATTACACTATGACCTAAAGGATTCTTAACTTCAATTCCATATTATAGGTTTTCTTTAATCATATTATGCTGACTAGGTGTACTGGTGCAAATATAGGAATGTGTGGAACCCGGATCTATGAGTGCACAAATGTCAAAATCATATAATGAAAACATACCAACAATAACATCTGTTGCCACCTGATCTTCTTTAGCTTTCATGGCATAGGCTCGGGCTGGAGCTCTGCTAGATCCAGGTCTATTCACTGTCTCTGAAACAGCCTGCCTCGGTCGGCCTGGTCCTCTTCTGAACTGAACTCCAGGCTGAGTTGGAGCTGATCTAGTAGTCTGAGTAGGTGTACCACCTGTCAAGAGTGGGCAATCCCTCCGTAGATGTTCTTTGGACCCACATATAAAGCAAGCACCTGTGGCATGCCAACATTCCCCCCGATGGCTCCTATTGCAAATGGTACATACCGGTATAGCTTCCTTGCTAACCTGAGGTTGTGAACTGGCTGTAGCAGAAGGTGCATTAGAGGGCGGCCCCCTCCTAAAAGACCCTGTCTGTGAATAGCTAAAACTTTTTCCCTGTCCTCTATTCAGTGAACGGCTAGTAAAGAAACGACTCTTCTTTGCAGTGAATTGAGTCTCAGAAGTAGCTGACTTTTTGGAATATTCTTCTATTTTCCTCTTTTTCCTTTTTTCAAGGCTGAATGCTGCAGAAACTAACTGAGAAAAATTATTATGCTGAAGAGCAGTCACAATATCTCCAACCTCTTCATTAAGGCCATCTTCAAATCTTCTACATTTATCTCTTTCATTTGCAATTAATTAAGGGGCATACTTGCTCAGTCTGGTAAAATCCCGCTGATACTCAGTCACTGACATTTTACCTTGCTTGAGATTCATGAACTCTTTCTTTTTCTCATCAATATAGATCAACGTAATATACTGCTCTTTAAATTCAGAAAGGAAGGAATCCCATGAGACTGGTTCCACCATATCAGGCTTGGTAAGAACTGATTTCCACCAATCATATGCCTCATCTTGGAGTAGAGAAGTAGCAAATCTAGCTTTGTCATCTGTTTCCACTTGCAACTCTTTAAAAATTATTTCAGTCTTTTCCAACCAATACTCAGCTGCAGCTGGATCTTCATCTCTCTTACCATAGAAATCTGAAGCCCTATACTTACAAAGCTTATCAATTGTTACTTTTGGTCTAAGTGGTGGCACCGGGATAGGCTGAGGAATGGCTCGTACCATCTGTTGGAATAATCCAGTCATCTGTTGTATAAATGGATTTTGACCAGGGTCAATCTGTTCTGCTGCATGCGGTGGGTGATTTGGAGCAGCATCTTGCCTTTGCACACTTGCTGCACTAGGCTGATGAGGTGTCCTAGTATCAGGAGAGCCGGTACTCTCAGCCATATCTCGTTCATCAGAAGACATATTCCTACAATCCTACAAGTTGCCAAGAAGAAAGCCCATATCATAATTATATAAGACACAAGTATATTTAAACCTAATATCTCATTTCACACCTAGGCCTAGAAAACGCCTAAACTTGCTCTGATACCACTAAATGTGACGCCCCACTTATATATTAGGAATAATCCCACATATATAAGAAGAATGTCACAAGCTTAACTCGATAATCTGCTCAAATTGAATTTTTTTTATTTTAAATAACTTAATATATTTATTTATTTTGGTTTAGGCAAATTGTTCTAATTACAAATATATAAATATATATATATATATATATCCTTATATTGTATACACATATGGCACCCGATTATGTTACATAATTATTTACATACACAATAGTAGTATATGAGATATGTCTACCACACCATATACATAGTCAAACTAAAAAAAAACATAATAATACATAACCAACCCTCTAACTATGCTTCTTATGTGTCAGCTGATATGGGCTTGGATTTCCTTCTTGACCACTTCACCTCCTACCGTCTATAATTCCAATTCCTGCGTGAGAAGAACTCATGCTAAGCTAACTCTAGCTTAGTGGTACATATACGTATTAAGTTTTTTCCAAGCAGTCACACAAATGCATGGCTCAAATAATTCATGATGCACTGAATTTTTATTTCATATAAAAGAAATAACCACATCACATAACAGTATAGACATAAAAATCATATTCAATAACTAAATTCTCATTACCTCTTGTAAGCATTTCATGTTTTGTCACTTATGTCAATAATAAATTTTTTTCACACTTCATTCCATAGTCTTTAATTAATCTCAGCCCAAATCTAATTCACGGACTGTCCGGATATGGGATGTGAAATAGGGGCACTCGCAGAGCTTAAGCCACCCTACTCACCATAATCTCAAGTCAAGGGCGCTCGTGGAGCTTAAGCCACCTTGACTGAATATAATTATATCAACTGTGTATAATCAGGATCAGGGGCGCTCCCAGAGCTTAAGCCACCCAGTCCCTAAATAATATCCATATCGGTACCATAATTCCCCCCTTAATGGTGCACCTTCTATCCTATGTTAGTCCTCAGGTAGAGAAATGGACAATTAACACAATGAATTACTTGTTTCTATAACTAATACTCATTTCATATTAACACAATCATATATTCACAATTTATTTCAAAACCATGTAATAGCATAATATTTTATCAAATGTTAACACAATATTAAGTTCATAGTTAATAACATTCTTACAACCTTAAAACATGCCATAATATATAATTTCATCATTGTGACATGTAATTTATGCCATACACACAATCATGCATAAAGGCAAAACAAAATACATATATGTACAAATCTCGATAGTATTTTCCTTTTTCCAAAACATAAGTTCAGAGGTTGTTCACTTTTGTTGGTCTTCTTCTTGTTGAAATCCTAGTTTAAAAATATAATTAATTAATAGCTTGATAAAATATTTATTCTTAATATAACTTAAATAAATAATTTCAATTTCTATTAAGCTAGAATAAGACCTCTAAGGACTGTTGGATTAATAAATTTTCCTACACTTATCCAATTTATATGATTCTTGATTCTGATTAACTATAACATGTAAAACTAAAATATACTAAAATTTCAGAAATTTTGAACTTTTACATAATTTTTGGTATAATTTTAAATATTGACTTATTTTCTGCCCTTAGGCAGTTTCAAGGTACCCAAATAAAAAATTCATAACTTTCAATGTGTAGCTTCAATTATTCTGAATAGTTTTGTACATTTATATACGTTAATTGGAAACATTTTTCATTTTTAACTCATTTCCTGATTCAGTCTCTAAGGGTCTCAAATATGGGACGATATATAACTGGTTCAACATAGAGTATCAACCCGACCAGTTTAATTGTTCAGCTCATAACTCACAAGACATAGGGGTAAACCTTTTATGTTTTGCACTTTGGCCAATTTGATCTAAAAATAGGTGAAATATAAGGACGAAGTTATTGGAACTGCATAGGTATAAGAAACCAGTTCAATCAAGGAACAGTCATGGTTCATTTCAGAATAACTCAACCTACACAAGAGAAATTCATACGAAATTTTGCAGAGACCTCAACACCATATATACCGAAAACTTTCATGTTTTACACAAACTCAGAATAAGACAATAAGATGGTCAATTGTTAGAAAAACCGTAGGTTATTTGGTTGATACGTCTCCCAGAACCAGTTTCACCCCAATAACCGTATCTCTTCATATACTCGAAATCATTCAATAAAATTTGGCCGAGAGATACACAAGACATAGATGAACAACTTTTATGTTTAACACATCCCCAAATTTGAGTCATAAGATAATCAGAAATAGAGTGCTATATTATGTCAAAATATAACCTAAAGAGTTCTAATAACACAATAATCATGGGGAAACTATTTCTTACCAAGATCAGATTTAATTGGACTGATTTTTGATGCAAATCTTGAAGAAAATGATGATTAATTTGATCTGAGATATGGAGGAAGAAAAAGGGATGAACAAGAAGAAGAAGAAAAGAGAAGAAGGAAGAAATGGCCAAAAATTGCTTTCAGCCCCTTTTCCCGTTTGCTTCTTTTTTTTTTCTTTTTGCTGTCCATTTTACTATTCACTTTAAATTTTTTTTTAAATTTCTTCTTCTTCTTCTTATTATTATTATTATTATTATTATTATTATTATTATTATTATTATTATTATTATTATTATTATTATTATTATTATTATTATTATTATTATTATTATTATCTTCACATATTTCTTTATAGCTAATATTTTTAATTTTATTGAATCAAAAACACAATTTAATTATGTGGTCTAAATTATTCAAATTAAACTCTAATTAGTGGGTGTTACATGGTTTAATTGATTAAATGTGGAAAATTGCATGTTTATAGTTTGATTATTATTGTATGATGTTGAAAGTATTGATAGGAGAGGCTAACATTGGTTAGCCTTAGTGTCTTTGTGTGCGTTGTGCCATAATTGGGTTCGATTGCTACAAAAATTGCTAAACTTTATTGATTCGTGGTCATGACAATTGGTTCATGCCCATGAATGATGTTACAGAAGTGGACAATGTTGTTCACGACATGGTTCATGAGTTAGGTTACGGATTGACAAGCTATGAATGAATCCTTCATGGTCGTGAATGAATATTCATGCCTATGAAGCCCTAAAACATAATTTTATATTGGTTTTTATGATGAGTTAACATAGGATCAATATGCACACACCCTAAAGATAAGATAATACCATACATAGTATGATTACATGAACATGAACACAAATGATTTATATGCTCATATTCATCATATGGAAATCATATGGAAAACAAGGAAAAAGGGCTATTAATTGAGATGAATGATAGATATTAACTATATAAATTTATTCTTTATACTAGGACTAGCAAAGAAAATGTGGAATGCAATTGAAGGGGTTTCGATACTGTAGTTATATCAATTGGATTTATTTTTAAGGATAAGGTGGTGTGAGCTCGAGTAAGAGAGCCTTTGATCCCATATGTATGCAATTATTATTTATACCCAATCAAGGTGGCTTAAGCTTGGGTGAGAGTCCTTGTGAATTGAGAAGCTTGGTTGAGCAATTATACAGATAGTGAGTAGGGTAGCTTAAGCTCAAGTGAGAGTGCTTTACTTTCTCAACCCATATCCAGATAATCCAGGTCCAAAATATTGGTTAATGTAATATAAAACCAGAAATAATGTTTTGTATTCAAATACATGGTAAATCAGTAACTTGACAGATGAACAAAAGAATGGAATTCTAGGTTAAATAAATATATTGAATGCTATTTTGATGTGAAAATATGTAGATGCACCTCTATGTATATGACATGAATGTGCAAAATCAGAGAACCAAGTATGTAATGTTTTCTACTGAAAATGATGTTATAATCTAATGCATAAGTTATGTATGAAGTACATATATAATGTTATGTATTGTTAAACCTTGAGGGGTATTTTCGTCATTTTGATTATAACAAATAAAATAGCAATATTGTATTTAACATACTTGTTTTCTAAGTCTATTAAACTGGGTATGGAATAAAATAACAAGAATGGAGATTGGAAGAATAATCCTTGAAATACAAAATTAAGAAAGTAGCATGTTGACGCCCATGACTCTATGTGTCACGCACATGAAAGAGCTAACTATTACTAAAACCAACATTTGAAGTTCACGACCATGAAGGAAGAACAAACCGTGAAATGGACATTTAAGTCATGTTTGTGAATCAAAATGTCACGCCCGTGAATTTTCATGGCATTTTCATCCGGAGAGCTTCACGACCAAAGTCACCAATTGGATCACGGCTGGGAAGTGTGTCACGCCCGTGGATATGTATGTCACACCCGTGACCCAATTTTTCAAAACATTCTAGAGAGCTTCACGACCAAGGTCACCACTTCAGTCACGACCTGGGAAGAAATGTCACGCCCGTGACAAACATAGTCACGCCCGTGAATGATGAAAGAGAAAAATGTCAGGCGCGATTATTTGGTTGGTACAACAGTTAGTTTCATATTTAATGCACCTCAACGGCTATAATCATCCATGGGAGTATAAATGGAAGTCATTTATGCATTCAGTATAAGAGGATAACAAATACTTTGAATTAAAATCTTATTACAATCTATTTGTACATTCAATACTTTGAGAACCAAAATCTATTTTCTGTAAAAATCTTTTTGCTCTTCATTTATTGAGCAATTAAGATTTGTGAGTGTTTCTCTCTATAATCATTTATTACTCAAGTGAGTTTTGGGTATTTCTGGGTTAAGAGTAGAACACTTATAAAGGTTAGTTGTGTGGGCCTCCAAAATACAAATTAAAGGTTGTTTGTGTGAGCCTGTAAAAACACAAAGTAAAGGTTGTTTGTGTGATCCTGTAAAAACACAAAGTAAAGGTTGTTTGTGTGAGCCTGTAAAACACAAGGAATTGGTTATTGTGTGAAACATTAAAACACAAGGTATTTCTGGGTTAGGTGTGAGCCATTGTGAGAAACACCATAGTTAGGAGTGAGCTTGTAAAACTCCATTGTAACACTTAGTGTGTTAGTGAAACTCCCAATTACGATTGGAGAGAGGAGTAGGATTTGTTAACACCCGAACCTCTATAAAATCCTTGTGTCAAATTTCTCTATCCCTCCTATAATTAACTTTTTATTTCGGCACCTTAAAGGTTAAATTTTTTAAAACTCCAATTCAACCTCCCTTCTTGGCTTAATATCAGGGCAACAATTGGTATTAGAGCTTAGTCTAGCATCGAAGCCTAAAAAGCATTAGTAAAGATTAAGATATGGCCAGTGAAGGATTCCAAAGTCTCAAACCTTACTTTGATGGAGCAAATTATGCCTTTTGGAAGTTGCAGATGGAGACATATCTGGATAGTGAAGGAATTGAAGTCTGGGATAGTGTACGAAAAGAATGGACACCACCAACCAGAAGTGGAGCTGATGGTGAAGAAGAAATCTTGTCAAGAGATGATTGGACAGAGCCTCAAAGAAGAGCAAATTTCAAAAACAAGAAGGCAATGACAATCCCATCAAGCTCATTATCTATTGAAGAATGTGGAAGAATACAACATTGCCCAATAGCATACAACATGTGGAAGAAATTGGAAAACTATCATGAAGGAACTAAGCAAGTCAAATCCAAGAAGATTCAACTTCTGACCTCAGAATATGAGCTCTTCAAGATGAAAACAAATGAGTCAATCACTGACATGACTAACCGTCTTCTAGCCATTATAAATGGAATGAGGAAACTTGGGAAGCATATGAGTTTGGAGGATGTAAACAACAAAATCCTAAGAAGTCTTCCTCTTAAGGACTATGGCTCAAGAGTTGCTGGCATAAAAGAAGCAAATGAAGATATGAGCATCATGAATACTGATGTGGTGATTGACAAACTTGTCACACATGAAATGGCAGTGAAAAGAGATAGAGAGCTTGAAGCAGAGTCAGAGAAAAGAAAGCCCTTAACACTCAAAGCCTCTACTTCAAAATTGCAAGAAGAAAGTGAAGATGATGAAGAATTAAGTGATGATGAAAATAAGGACATTGCTATGCTTTCAAGAAGATTAAAAAGAATCATTGAGAAGAAAATAAGTAACTCCAGAAAATTCAGACAAAGAAACCTCAAACAAACTTCTAATGATGCAAAAAAAAAGTAAGGAAGAGGTAAAGTGCTATGAGTGTGGAAAGAAAGGACATATCAAACTAGAATGTCCAAGGGTCACAAAGCATAAGAGCAAATACCAAAGAGAAAATGGGGAGAAAGGTCACAAAGCCACATGGGATGACGAAAGCTCTTCAAGTGAAAAAGATGATAATGAAAGAGAAGAGGTCAACCTATGCTTCATGGCTATTGAAGATCATGTCTCAAATAAGGTAAGATCACTACACTCATACTCTTTGAACAATGATAATAGTGATAATGATGATGATAGTGAAGATGATGATGATGAGCAAAGCCTAATAGAAGAATTAAATCTAGAATTAGAGAAATATAGAAGTAAATTTAGTACTTATAGAAATAACATCTCTAATTTGTGAAATAAGATTGGTGATTTAGAAAAGGAAAATATAAAGTTTAAATCATCTAACGAATCTCTCCAAAAATCATTATATGAATACTCATCAAAACCCTCAACAGCTTCCTTGCTAAAAGCAAATAATACATTGAAAAATGAAGTTGAGGAACTTAGAAATTCCATTTCTAAATTTCACAAAGGTAAAGAGAGCTTAGATATTCTCATTGTGTCTCAAAGATCACCCTTAATTAGACATGGTCTAGGATTTAAGGACACATCATCATCTTCTCACAAAACCATCTTTGTTAAGTCTAGTGAACCTAACATCTCCACACCTGTTAGAACAGCACCTAGAAATAAGCATATTAAACCTTCTATACATAAACAGAATAATCATGCCTTTATATATAGGAAGCATGCATCTAGAAAATCTACAATTAATCATAACTGTGCATGTCATCATTCTCAAAATAAATTTGATAGAAAAGTGGAATTCAAAAATATTGCAAGACAAAAAACCAAGTTTAGACTGAAACAATGTAATTACTGTATGAAAATGGGTCACATAAAGAAATATTGCTGGATAAGGAAGGCTCATTGGGAACCTTCATGTGCTAACCCCCAAGGACCCAAACTCATTTGGGTACCTAAAACTCATACTTGAATTGTGATTCTATAGGTATGCCTCAAGTCCACAATAAACAAAAATGCTTGGCTAGTAGATAGTGGATGCTCAAGGCATATGATAGGAGACAAAGAACTTTTCAATGAAATCAAAAGTATTGATGGAGGCAAAGTTACCTTTGGAAACAATGTAAAGGGTAAGGTAATTGGCATTGGTTCTGTTGGTATTAATGGTACTACTTTTATTCAAGATGTCTTACTTATTGATGGTTTGAAACATAACTTGTTAAGTGTAAGTCAATTATGTGAGAAAGGAAACAAAGTGATCTTTACTTCAAATGAATGTCTTGGGATCTCTATCGATGGTCAGGAGATATTTAAAGGAAATAGAGATATCAATACATACATAATAAACTTACATGAACTATCTAACCATTCCTCTAAGTGTCTTATGACTACTAGTGATGAATCTTGGAGGTGGCATAGAAGGCTTGGTCATGCTAACATGGACTTAATACAAAGTCTCGGCATAGGAGAACTAGTAAAAGGATTGCCAAGAGTTAAATATGAAAAAGGAAAGACATGTGAACCTTGCCAAAGAGGAAAGCAACACAAGTCCTACATTTAGACTTATTTGGACCTACTAGAATTGCTAGCTTAGGAGGAAAACATTATGCATTTGTCATCGTATATGATTACTCTAGATTTACTTGGGTAATTCTCTTAGCTCAAAAGAGTGATGCTTTTGAAAATTTCAAAAACTTTGCTAAAAGAGTTCAAAATGAAAAAGGGTATTGTATTTCAAAAATAAGAAGTGATCATGGGAAAGAATTTGAAAATGAAAACTTTGAAAGCTTTTGTCTTGAACATGGCATTTCACATAATTTCTCATCTCCTAGGACACCTCAACAAAATGGGGTAGTTGAAAGGAAAAATCGAACTTTAATTGAAATGGCTAGAACAATGCTCAATGAATATGATTTACCAACTTATTTTTGAGCAGAAGCCACAAACACTGCATGTTATATTTCAAATCGAGTTTTCAAAAGACCACTTTTAAACAAAACTTCATTTGAGCTATGGAATGGAAGAAAGCCCTTGATATCATACTTTAGAGTATTTGGATGCAAGTGTTTTATATTGAATACCAAGGGGAGTAAGTACTAGATCTCATCTCAAACATTTAGTTTCTGATCTTGCTTTTGTTTCTCAAATTGAGCCTAAAAATATTGATAAGGCTCTTAATGATGAAAGTTGGGTGATTGCCATGTAAGAGGAACTCAATCAATTTGAGAGAAGTAAGGTATGGACCTTAGTACCTAGACCCAAGGATCATCAAGTTATAGGTAGCAAATGGGTGTTTAGAAATAAACTACATGAACAAGGTTCAATAACTAGGAATAAGGCTAGATTAGTTGCAAAAGGATATAATCAGGAAGAAGGTATAGATTATGATGAAACATATGCACCTGTAGCTAGATTAGAAGCCATAAGAATACTTTTAGCATATGCATGTCACATGAATTTCAAACTTTTTCAAATGAATGTGAAAAATGCATTTCTAAATGGTTATATAGAAGAAGAAGTATATGTAGAACAACCACCAGGCTTTGGAAGCCATGATTTGCCAAATCATGTTTTTAAACTTTCAAAAGCTTTGTATGGTTTGAAACAAGCCCCAAGAGCTTGGTATGAGAGGCTAAGTTCTTTTCTATTAGAAAATAGCTTTACAAAGAGAAATGTTGACACAACATTATTCATAAAAAAGCATAAGCATGATATACTAATTGTTCAAATTTATGTTGATGATATAATATTTGGTTCTACTAATGAGTTGCTTTGTCAAGAATTTGCTAAGTGTATGACTAGGGAATTTGAAATGAGCATGATGGGAGAGCTTAAATATTTCCTTGGTCTACAAATAAAGCAAAGCAATAAGGGCATATTCATCAACCAATCCAAATATGCTAAAGATTTAATTAAGAAATTTGGTATGGAAGGATGCAAGAATGCCAAGACTCCCATGAGCACATCAACAAAATTGGACAAGGATGAAAAGGGTAAGAGCATTAATGAAAAGCTTTATAGAGGTATGATCGGATCTCTTTTATATCTTACTGCATCTAGACCTGATATAATGTATAGTGTTTGCTTGTGTGCATGATTTCAATCATGTCCTAAAAAATCTCATTTAAATGCAGTAAAAAGAATTCTAAGATATTTAAACGGATCATTGCATCTAGGTTTATGGTATCCTAGAAATTCATCCTTTTATATTATAGGATATTCAGATGCACACTATGCTGGTAGTCTTTTAGATAGAAAAAGTACTTCAGGTACTTGTCACTTTATTGGAGAATGCTTAGTTTCTTGGTTTAGCACGAAACAAGTTTCAGTTGCTTTTTCAACTGCTGAAGCAGATTATGTAGTAGCTGGATGTTGTTGTACTCAAATTCTTTGGATGAAACAACAACTTAAGGACTATGGTCAAGAGATGAACCATATACCTATTAAATGTGACAATACAAGTGCTATAAATCTTTCAAAGAATCCTATTCAACACTCAAGAAGTAAGCATATGGACATTAGACACCACTTTATTAGAGATCATGTTCAGTATGGAGATATTGCATCAAAATTTATAAGCACATAAAATCAATTGGGATATATTTTTACTAAGTCTCTAAATGAGGAAAGATTTTATTTCATTAGAAGAGAACTTGGTATGATTGATGGATTAACCTTGTGATTGCTAAATTATGAAATCTTAATTGATGATCTTAATTTTGTATCATATCACTAGATATAAAGTAGTAATTTTGATGAAAATTTATGTTATAAGGAATAGAATCTTTATTGAAATGATTTAGTCTTGTTTTTAGGACTTAGTTGTATTTGATGAAAATTTTAGGGATGTCACGCCAGTGACATATGTTCACGCCCGTGACTTAAATAGCCGAAAAGAGGCAGTGTCGTTCACGATATGATTCATGACATGGTTCACGGCTTCAAGTGGTGAAGCTTATTTTCACGGCTTCATTCACTCCCGTGAAAAGACCTTTTGATGCCCGTGACAAATTTTCACTCCCGTGAACCTTTACACCCCAAAACTCACAGAGGCATTCATGCCTTGAGTCAACCTTTCACGCCCGTGACTATTTTCTCACCCCCGTGACAGTTCATCGTTCACGCCCGTGACATTCAAAAGTCACGACCATGAACATATTCACGGCTTCATTCACGGGTGGAACACTCTTTCAAAAGTTCAATTCTTCATCAAAAATCATACATTCTTAGGGTTTCCTTAAATTTTTTTTTTCTATGAAACATTTTCTCAATCTGTCACAAGTTTACTTCTTCAACTCAAATGGAGACTACCTCATCAAAGGGAAAGAGAAAGAAGTCTCATTCTCCTAGGAGGTATGCTGATTACCTCATGAACCGAATTCTGGAGCAATGCCATCCCTGGTACTCCACTTTGAAGAAAAGGCCTCTACTGTCATCGACGTCCTTCGAATGGCAAATAGTCCGAACTCTCAGGCTCGAAACGGCTATGACAAAGCAACTTCAGGCCTATCATTTGAAAGAATTTGTGGAGATTCACTAGCCTACATTGAGGGAGCCAACATTGGAATTCCTTAGCACTCTGCAAGTGTCACCTATTGGAGTGGTAAAATTCCAACTCTGCAACAATCCCAACACCCTCAATGCCACAGAATTCGGGGACTTGTTCAATCTACCATCATATGGCATCCTAAATGACAGTGAAGTAGAATTCTCCGCCCCTCGAGCTTGGACTCATTTTGGCACCGATTGCAACTGGGATATCAAGAAGACCAAAAGCACATATCTCAGGTCCCCAGTGCACAAATATTTGCATAGGTTCCTGACCTACAACATATTCGTTAGGGGAGAAAGCAATGGGACCATCAGGAAATCAGAACTCTTCCGATTTGAGATGGCAAGAAGAGGACTCGAGGTGGCACTCTCTAGATGGTTTGCAAACCATCTTCTGTCCATTGCCACCAAACCCACAGGAGATATACTGATCGGTGGTTATGTCACCCACATAGCATTGAAGCTTGGCTATTTGAAACTGGATGAGCATCATTACAACCTCATCCTTGGGCATCCTCGAGATCTCTTGGATGTCGAATCCTTCATAAAGATGGAGCGACTGTCAGAATCGTTTACAAGAACGATATTTTCTACCGCTTCACAGACACTACTGGGGAGATCATTTGGGAAGACAATGACATAGAGGACTTTAAAGCCGGCCTCCAAGGAATCTAGCAGAAGAAAAGGGCTTGGGTTGAGGAAGCACCTCCAGTGGCTGAGCAGGACATCGGACAATCCTCAGTTTCCACACTGAATTTCGCACAGCAGGTGGTTGACCTATTGGCACCACGTTTTGAGTAGCTACAGGTTTCGATGGACGAGAGGTTGGAGAACTTCAAAGACTTCATGGAGTCTCGGATGGACAACCTTGAGGCAGAGGTTGCTCGGCTTCGAGATAGGATGTCCAACTAGGTGTTAGGCTAGATGATAGCCTAAATTTGCTTGTTTGCTTCTTTATTTACCTTTTTTTTAGTTGTGTAGGAAATTTTAAATTTCCTTTCTGAACTTTAATTAACTTTGTTTGTATTTTCCTTTATTTAATATATTTTCTTTTGTTTATCTTTTGATATCTTTATATCCTTTTTGATTGATAACAAAAGGGGGAGAAACTAGCAATATATAATAGGGGAGAACCTAGCCATATATTAAGATAAATGAATTTTGAATCAAAAACCTACAAATACATTGACATTGAATTAGGTAGGGAGAAATTAGAAATACTCAAAAATTTGATTCAAAATTAATATGCAAAGTATCAAATTGAGAAATTGAGCTTTATACACGTTAAATATATTTTAAGTATACTTTGCATATACCTTCATGCAAGTTACAAAAATGAATATGCTATGATATACCTTAAGTATACTTTACATATATTTCATGCTTTAAAAAGAATTATGGTATATATTGGATATACTTCACATATAACTTGCATATCCTTAAAAACTAGTAAGTTTATTTCAATGCTACATCATTCTTTACAAATCTTGCATTTTATCAATTATTTGTCCTAAGCATCTTTTGAGTGGGAGGCTTTTCAAAAGCACATATTGCTAGATTATTTGTCACCATAAAAAAAGGGGAGATTGTTAAACCTTGAGGGGTATTTCTGTCATTTTCATGATTACAAATAAAATAGCAATATTATATTTAACATACTTGTTTTCTAAGTCTATTAAATAGGGTATGGAATAAAATAGCAAGAATGGAGATTGGAAGAATAATCCTTGAAATACAAAATTAAGGAAGTAGCATGTTCACGCCCGTGACTCTATGTGTCAGGCCCGTGAAAGAGCTAACCGTTACCAAAACCAAAATTTGAAGTTCACGACCATGAAGGAAGAACAAACCGTGAAATGGACATTTAAGTCACGCTCGTGAATGTTCATGGCATTTTTATCGAGAGAGCTTCACGACCAAAGTCACCACTTGGATCACGGCTGGGAAGTGTGTCACACCCGTGAATATGTATGTCACACCTGTGACCCAATGTTTCAAAACATTCCAGAGAGCTTCACGACCAAGATAACCACTTCAGTCACGGCCTGGGAAGAAATGTCACGCCCGTGAATGATGAAAAAGAAAAATGTCAGGTGCGATTATTTGGTTGGTACAACAACTAGTTTCATATTTAATGCACCCCAACGACTATAATCAGCCATGGGAGTATAAATGGAAGTCATTTATGCATTCAGTATAAGAGGATAGCAAATACTTTGAATTTGAATCTTATTACAATCTATTTGTACATTCAATACTTTGAGAACCAAAATCTATTCTCTGTAAAAATCTTTTTGCTCTTCATTTATTGAGCAATTAAGATTTGTGAGTGTTTCTCTCTGTAATCATTTATTACTCAAGTGAGTTTTGGGTATTTCTGGGTTAAGAGTAGAACATTTGTAAGGGTTAGTTGTGTGAGCCTCTAAAACACAAATTAAAAGTTGTTTGTGTGAGCCTGTAAAAACACAAAGTAAAGGTTATTTGTGTGAGCCTGTAAAAACACAAAGTAAAGGTTGTTTGTGTGAGCCTGTAAAATACAAGGAATTGGTTATTGTGTGAGCCATTAAAACACAAGGGATTTTTAGGTTAGGTGTGAGCCATTGTGAGAAACACCATAGTTGGGAGTGAGCTTGTAAAACTCCATTGTAACACTTAGTGTGTTAGTGAAACTCCCAATTGCGATTAGGGAGAGGAGTAGGGTTTGTTAACACTCGAACCTCTATAAAATTCTTGCGTCAAATTTCTCTATCCCTCTTATAATTAACTTTTTATTTCCGCACCTTAAACTTTAAATTTTTTGAAACTCCAATTCAACCCCCCTTCTTGGCTTAATATCTAGGCAACATGTGTGATTGTTTGTTTAAACTTTTATGTCTATATGTACCACTAAGCTTTTACTAGCTTAGCGTGTGGGTTTTTCTACATGCAAGTTTAGAGTTGTTAAACAATTGAGTTGATATAAAAAGGAGTCCAAGCCTGTCAGAGTAGACCCACGTTTGGGTTGCTTTAATTTTATTTAATTTCTTTTATTTCTCATTACATGGGACAATGTTATTTAGTTATTCATGATTTCTAATAATAAGGATATGTATGAATTTGAATATTTTAAATAGGAATTATTTTGTATTAAATGGCTATTATTTCCCTAACCAGTTTAATTTATGAATACAAATTTGGTATTTATGCAGACACAATATTTTGCTTATATTGAGATTTTGGATTTGAATTTTGATTCAGACATAGAAAATTATTTTATACAATATATGGTATATGGAACGTATGGATTATGCATGTTATAGATATACACTATGTAAGATAGGAAAAAGTTTTAAATAGAACCGGTTTTATATGGAGATAATCATATGACATTCTCTTGTATAGTGGGGTTATGTTCTACTATATGGGTGGGTATTATAGTACTTACCCCCAATTATCTTGGATGCTGGTCCACGTACTCTCTTGATCCATTAGGAGCTCTCTTTATTTTTGTTTCAATGAATAGAAGTGCCTTAGTAGGAGGGGAACCCTCTACCACCTTCTAAAAAAAATAGATATAAGATATACCAAAGTTTTTATATTTTATGGAAGTATAAAAAATCTAGGTTCCTTATAATTGGTCTGATGTGCTCAGTAAGTGAGATAGAGTCGCAAGTTTGTCGCGATGGCTATGATTTAGGACCATTAGTCTCACTAAGATGGTTTCTTGCCTGACACTCCTTCACCATTCGGAATGAGGCATCACTCCACTTTCACTTCCAACTCTCCCATACCTCATTTGGCACAAATGCGGAACATCCTTTCTGTTGACCCTTGAGGGGTATTTCTATCATTTTGATGCTAACAAATAAAATAGCAATAATGTACTTAACATACTTGTTTTCTAAGCTTATTGAACAGGGTATGGAACATTATAACAAGAATGGAGAATGGAAGACTAACCTTAAAAAGACAAAAAATGAAGAAATAGCATGTTCACGCCCGTGACCTTTTATGTCACGCCCGTGATGAAGCTTAGTGCCAATTATCCAACATTTAAAGTTCACGGCGATGAAGAATGATAGTAACCTTGAATGATCATATCAGTCACGCCCGTGAATGATCATATCAGTCACGTCTGTGAAAGAAAGTCACGCCCGTGAGAAAACATGTCAAATTCCACTACAGAGCTTCACGGCCAGAGCCACTACTTGGACCACGGCTAGGAAGGATGTTCATGCCCGAGAAATAATATTGTCATGCCCATGATCAAACACTTCAAATCCTTCCAGAATGCTTGACGACCAAAGTCACCACTCAAGTCACGGCTTGGAAGAACAGTCATTCTTGCACTTCAGTAATTTTTTATTTTAAGCATCTTTTGAGGGGAAACTTCTCAAAAGTACATATTGTAACATCCTTTACCTTCCCCATATGCATTTCATCGAACATAAGTATCTTGCATACAATTCAATTGAACACGTGCATTTCATACGTATTTCCATAGGAACAAGTTCATGGCATGCACTAGCTTTGTGTCCTAGTATTTGGCACTTGTATCGAGTCACACATGTGTAATTATAACCTAAATGAGCATAACAAAGTATTAGAAATGAATTGAATAAGGTGTCTAAATTAAAGTAAGAAAAATGATTAGATTAAGATTAGTGAACATTTACATTGCTAATTTAGTTAAATGGAGTCAAATGATTAACCTGTATTATTGTGTGAATTAGTGGAATTATAAATCTATGTAAATAATAATAATAATAATATAGACAAAATAAAATGAAAATGACACAAAAGAGAAATAGAAGAGAAGAGAAAAGAGAAATGAGAAGAGAAAAGAGACGAGAAGAGGAGAAAATGACAAAATGACAAAATGACAAAAAAACAAGTTGGCTTTATCTTCATATTTCTTTCCCCATTTTTGCTTCCTCACTTCAGCCCATTTTCTTCTTCAATTTCTTCCATTCCAGCCACTAATTATTCCTTGTTTCACCTAGTTTTTGAATCTAATTGATCCCTTTCAAGGTTGTTCTTGGTAAGTAATCAATTCTTATTGCTATGGGGTTGATTTGAGTTGCTTAGGTTCAATATTAGGCACTTAATTGCACCCCGATTTTGATATTAATAGAAATTGATTCTGGAAATGTGTAAAACACAAAAGTTGTTCCTTTATATCTTATATTTGTGGATATGAAAACATTGTTTCATGATTTTATGTATAGGGAGAGATATGCTCTTCGTACGGAAACTGGTCAGGGTGTAAACCCTAACCAAGTTAGCTAATGTGTGGTTTGATATCGAATATGTTAAAGCCCTTATTTGAAGTCTCTCAAAACATAAAAGTTGTAGATATATGTTTTGGGTATCTTTATACCAAATTTCAGGTTCATAGGTCTTGTAAATGGTGAGTTATGGTGAATGGAACCATGACTGTTCCATGGTTTGAACTGCCTACTGAGTACCCTGGGCAGATCCAGTACATTAGTTGGATAATTTGAGCTTGTTAGAGCTAAATTATGTAAATTATAAAAACATAAAAGTTATAGGTATATATCTTAGCTAAATATTTGTACTAATTTTAGATTAATTGGTTATCTATAGACTAAGTTATGGCCTTTGGAAGTCATACTGGTCCGGAAGCCAATTCTATTCTGGAACAGTAATATGTTTGGTATAACTAGAAGACCTTAGAGACATAATTAGTAACAGTTGTAAACATGAAACATGTTCCATATGAACCCATATAAGTTTCTGTAAAGTTTCATTAAAATAGGACTTATAGAGTATAAGTTATGATGAACCCAAATGAGTACCCTGAAACTGCCTAAAGGTAGAAAACAAGGCAGAAAACAGAACACTTTTAGTAATTCCACCAAATATTGTACAATGATCCAATTGGTCTGAAATTTGAATATGTGCTATAATTATGTGTTATTGTTAATGAGGAACAAAAATTAGAGTAATTCGTCAATTATAGAAAAATTTATAGGCTAAACAATCCCATAAGGTCACATTGCCTCATAGGAAAAATCTTAACTATTGACATGAACAATGCATATTAATTTGTTTAGGCCACATTAAGTCTCTCTAATCATTAGTTAATCGATTATGTTTTCATATTAGGCTCGCAACATATTGGAGAACCACAAGGAGCGGATATACAATAAGTTAGGGGTCGGAATCAAAGGAGAACGGTGAGTCTAATTATCGATTGAATTCTTTAGTGCAAATGAATGTTGCTTGCTATGTAATTCATGTGATTGTCATGATTGGTCCTTGATAATGTAATGATGGATAATTTGTGACATTGTGGTACATATAAATGGTATACGTGTGGTATATTTGAGGTATATGTTTGACAAATGTGATATATACACATGGTATATGTATAGTATATGCAAGGTATATGCTTGACATATGAGGTATATATGGAATATATGTATGTTGTAGATGATAAAGATGCAATGGTTGATGAATGCTTAAGTAAAAGTGCATATGCATATGGGCTAAAAAGTGTTGTGACTAGTTAATCGATATTGTAAAGCAAAAGAAGAGGCCTATGGCCCAACAAATATGCAAATGAAACAAATGATCAAGCTAGCTAGCAAATGCAAATGCAAATGTTCACATGGAAAATATTCACATGGAAACCCGGGGCAATGTCTGTTTAACTTAGTCACAACAAAATGAAATAAGCAAAGCATTTGCATACATGAAGAGTAATGATTATATGTTTCAACTTTATTGATACTTATATGATACTGATGAATGGAATGGAATACATGATATATATTGGAATTGTGATTTATTACTATGAGTTGTTTGGTACTTTAGAGCTCATTGGATGGTTATTCTCACTGAGCCGCAACTCATCAATTTTCATCATTTTTCAAGTAAAGAAAAGTGATAGCTCATTTTGAGTAGCGTATAAAAGACATGGAGCACAGGTCACTGGCCGAGCCTCATCACTCTCTCTCTCCTTGCATTCCACACAAGCATGAAAATATGTCATATGTGTTTTTGTATTTACGTGCTTGAATATGTATAGTCATTTTGGAATGAGTCTAAATATGTATAAATGAAATCAACTCGAAAATACTTATGTGTAAAGTTTATGTTTTGACATATGTGATATATTATATTGTGGTGAAAACCTCAGTGTTAACTTTGCAAAGTCAGTGAATAATATTACAGGATATGAGACTTGCAAGTCATTGAATGAAATTATAGGATATGAGACTTGCAAAGTCATGGAATTATATATAGGATAATAAAAAAAAATTTTACTACTATTGTTAAAAGGGTATTTTATCTTTCCAGTACACCATGTATGATTACTTGATATTTGGATAGGTTATTCTAAAATGCATAAGATGTGGTGTTACATTTTTGGTATCAGAGCAGGGATAGGTTCCATGGGAACATGCATATGCATAAGAGCATGATAACATATGCATCATATGTGTTGAACATTATATAGTGACATATTTTCATTTATTTTAGGGACATCATAAGACATAATTCACCAAGGAGGGAGAGGCCGGCCGAAATGCATTCTCATGAGGCATCACCTCATTTACATAGAGAACAACTAGCAATAGGAGCTAGAGCTCCACCACATGCATCACAGTCATCTCATGCAGAGGCATCCTATGAACACCCAGATCAGGAAGTATATGGTCCTGAAATGTACAAGGAAAGACGTTATGACAAGCTGAGGAAACATGGTGCAACTGATTTCAATGGCACAATAGACCCAGCAGAAGCTGAGACATGGCTGAAAAGGACACAGAGGGTACTGAATATGATGTGATGTACCCCAGATGAGAAATTCGATTACGCAGTATCCTTACTGCAAGGAAATACTTATGAATGGTGGGAGACAGTCCCTGACAGTCATGCACAACCACCGGTGTTGACATGGAATGATTTTCTCCTGGAATTTCAGAACAATTACATGCCTGAAGCATATAAAGATGAGAAGAGGAAGGAATTCCTGAATCTGAAACAGGGGAATATGTCTATTGCAGAGTATGAAGTACAATTTAATAAGCTTTCCCATTATGCCACTTTCATGGTCTCTACTGAAAGAGACAAATGCAGGAAGTTTGAAGAGGGCCTCAAATATGAGATCAGAAATAGAATCACAACTACTAATCTTGATAGTTATGCTAGGCTCAGAGCTGCTTCAATCAGAGCTGAAAGGTTAATGAAAGAAGCTGGGGAACAACAAATAAAAAGGCCATCACGTGAATTCTTTGGTGAGTCTAGCAGAAGGTTGGGGAAAAGAGGTAGATATATGCCTGCACAATCTGGTAACAGAAGTGGGTACTCCAGTTCTAGAGGTCGAGGAATGACTTTCTCTTACACAGGCAGAGGGCAGAGCCAATATGTTGAACGAAGGCCCACATGTAGTCATTGTGGCATACAGCATACGGGCGAATGTAGAAGGCTCACAGGAGCATGTTATTTCTGTGGATCGATGGAGCACATGTATAGAGACTGTCCAAATAGGGCCAAACTAGCAGAGACCAGCAGAGGCAGAGGAGTATTTGAGACTACTGTTGAGGCACCGAGGGTATACCCTACTAGTGGGACACATGAGTGACCAGATCTGAAGGTCAGAGTTCTAGACCTCCTACTCAGGCCAGGGTGTTTGCTATGACTAGACAAGAGGCAGTAGATGCTCCCGAAGTAGTCACTGGTAATATTTATATTTATGAAATATTAGCATATGCATTGATTGACCCAGGCTCCACTCATTCATTTATATCATTGCATATGGCATCTGAATTGAATCAAATGCATGAGCCTTTGGGGATTGAGATAAATGTGAGTACGCCATTGGGAACCATGGTAGTTGTGAATAAGGTCTGTCGTGATTGCCTGATATACATTGACAGAGCTGAGTTAATAGCTGATCTAATTTTATTGCCAATATATGAATTTGATGTGATACTGGGAATGGACTGATTAACTAGACATCATGCAATAGTGAATTGCTTTACTAAGGAAGTAATTTTGGAATCACCAAACCAGCCAAGGGTAGTATTTCTAGGTGAAAGAAAACTTGTGCCTACATGTCTAGTTTCAGCTGTAAAGGCATTTCGATTGATCAAAGGGGGATGTGAAGCATATTTGGCATATGTGACTGATACTAGAACCACTGATAGCTTGCTTGAAAATATACCAGTGGTAAGGGAATTTGCTGATGTATTCCCAGATGATCTACCTGGTTTACCACCAGATAGAGAGATAAAATTTACTATTGAACTAGTACTAGGAACTGCACCAATATCAAGGTCACCCTACAGAATGGCCCCAGTTGAGTTGAAAGAACTAAAGACCCAATTGCAGGAGTTACTTGACAAAGGGTATATTAGACCTAGTGTATCACCATGGCGAGCTCCAGTGTTATTTGTTAAAAAGAAAGATGGAACAATGATATTGTGCATCGATTATAGGCAACTGAACAAAATGACGGTGAAGAACAAATATCCATTGCCTAGAATAGATGATTTGTTTGACCAGTTGCAAGGAGCCCAAATATTCTCCAAGATTGATTTGAAATCAGGTTATTACCAGCTGAAGGTTGCAGAAACGGATGTTCCAAAGACTGCCTTTCGAACCAGGTATGGACATTATGAATTTTTAGTAATGCCATTTGGATTGACTAATGCTCCATCTGCATTTACGGCTTTAATGAATAAGGTGTTTCAACCATGTTTGGATAGGTTTGTGATAGTATTTATTGATGGCATATTGGTGTACTCAAAGAATAGGGGAGAACATGAACAACATTTAAAAATTGTGTTGCAAACTTTGAGGGAGAAACAATTATATGCCAAATTGAGTAAATGTGAATTCTGTTTAGATCATTTGGTGTTTCTTCGACATGTGGTGTCGTGTAAGGGCATAGAGGTTGACCCAAAGAAAACTGAGGCTATAGTAAATTGGGAAGCTCCTAAAAATATTTCAGAAATGCGTAGTTTTTTGGGTTTAGCCGGATACTACCGCAGATTTGTTGATGGATTCTCCTTAATTGCTAGCCCTTTGACTAAATTGTTGAGAAAGAATGTGCCTTTCAAGTGGACTCCAGAATGTCATAGGAGTTTCGATGAACTAAAACACAGGCTAACCTCAGCACCAGTGTTAACCATCCCTACAGGTACAGGTGGGTTTACAGTATATAGTGATGCTTCTCACCAAGGCTTGGGATGTGTGTTGATGCAACATGGTAAGGTGATAGCTTATGCATCCAGACAACTAAGACCACATGAGATCTCATATCCAGTGCATGATTTAGAACTGGCTGCAGTCGTATTTGCATTGAAGATTTGGAGGCATTATCTGTATGGTGAGACATTCCAAATCTTCACAGACCATAAAAGCTTGGGTTATTTACTGACACATAAAGAATTAAACATGAGGCAGAGACGGTGGTTAGAGCTATTGAAAGATTATGACTGTACAATTGAATACCATCCAGGGAAAGCCAATGTGGTAGCAGATGCATTGAGTAGGAAGGCTAGTGGCAGTGTAGCTCACTTGCAAGTATCCTCTTTTCCATATTTGATTCAATTACGATCTATGAATGTTGAATTAAATATACATGATGAAGGATCACTGATTGCTACTCTTCGAGTCAGACCTATACTAAAGGAAAGGATCAAATAAGCACAAAGCAAAGATCCTAAATTGTGTGAGAAAATTGAATCAGTAAGGTAGGGAAACAGTAAAGATTTTCAATTGCAGGATGATGTACTGATGTTAAAATCATGCATATGTGATCTAGACACTGAGAACTTGCGTCAGGAAATAATTGAAGAGGCACACAATGCACCCTATGCAATGCACCCAGGGATGACAAAGATGTATCACAGTTTAAGGCCTCATTACTGGTGGCCAAGAATGAAGAAAGATATAGCAGAATATGTTTCCAAATGCTTGACATGTCAGCAGATTAAAATTGAACATCAGGCACCAGTTGGTAAACTACATCCATTGCCAGTGCCATAATGGAAATGGGAAAAAATAACGATGGATTTTGTCTATGGATTGCCAAGAACTCTATGGAAAAATGATGCAGTATGGGTAAGTCAGCACATTTTCTACCTATCAGATGGGGTTGTACACTTGAGAGTTTGGCCAAATTATATGTGAATGAGATAGTCAGATTGCATGGCATTCCAGTGTCCATTGTGTCTGATAGAGATCCACGGTTTACTTCATATTTTTGGGTGAGTTTACAGAATGCATTGGGAACAAAATTGAACTTTAGCACTACATTCCACCCACAGACTGACGGACAATCAAAAAGGACTATACAGACATTGGAAGAAATGCTTAGGGCATGTTCTATGGAATTTAGAGGTGCTTAGGATGAATATATAACATTGATTGAATTTGCTTACAACAACCAGTATCATAGCAGTATCCAGATGGCACCATATGAAGCATTGTATGGCAGAAAGTGCCGAAGCCCTATCATTTGGGATGAAGAAGGAGCACGTGCATTAGAAGGGCCAGAGATAGTGCAAGACACAGTGGATAAGATCAAGCTTGTCAAGAACAAGCTAAAGGCAGCACAGGATAGGCAGAAAAGTTATGTTGATCAGCATAGAAGGGAGATGGAATACGAGTTGGGTGAAAAGGTATTTCTTCGTGTGTCTCCATGGAAAGGGATAATTCGATTTGGCAAAAAGGGTAAATTGAGCCCAAGGCATATAGGGCCATATGAAATTCTTGAGAAGATTGGTCCACTGGCATATAGATTGGCGTTACCACTAGAGATGGCTCAGATACATAATGTGTTTCATGTGAGCATGCTTAGAAGATACAGATCAGATCCTACACATGTACTTAAAGATCAAGCCATTGAGATTGCAGAGGACATGAGTTATGTTGAGGAACCAGTGCAAATCATTGGATACAAGACTAAACAGCTAAGAAATCGCGAAATACCTTTGGTTAAGGTATTATGGCGTAACCATTTACAAGAAGAGGCAACATGGGAAACAGAAGAAAATATGAAAAAGCAATATCCACACCTGTTTTTAGGTATTAATTTCGAGGACAAAATTTTTAAAAGGAGGGGAGAATTGTAACATCCTTTACCTTCCCCATATGCATTTCATCGAACATAAGCATCTTGCATACAATTCAATTGAACACGTTTACGTATTTCCATAGGAACAAGTTCATGGCATGCACTAGCTATGTGTCCTAGTATTTGGCACTTGTATCGAGTCGCATATGTGTAACTATAACCTAAATGAGGATAACAAAGTATTAGAAATGAATTGAATAAGGTGTCTAAATTAAAGTAAGAAAAATGATTAGATTAAGATTAGTGAACATTTACATTGCTAATTTAGTTAAATGGGGTCAAATGATTAAGCTGTATTATTGCGTGAATTAGTGGAATTATAAATCTATGTAAATAATAATAATAATATAGACAAAATAAAATGAAAATGACACAAAAGAGAAATAGAAGAGAAGAGAAATGAGAAATGAGAAGAGAAAAGAGACGAGAAGAAGAGAAAATGACAAAATGACAAAAAAACAAGTTGGCTTTATCTTCATATTTCTTTCCCGATTTCTGCCTCTTCACTTCAGCCCGTTTTTTTCTTCAATTTCCTCCATTCCAGCCACAAAATATTCCTTTTTTCACCTAGTTTTTGAAGCTAATTGATCCCTTTCAAGGTTGTTCTTGGTAAGTAATCAATTCTTATTGCTATAAAGTTGATTTGAGTTGCTTAGGTTCAATACTAGGCACTGAATTGCACCTCGATTTTGATATTAATAGAAATTGATTTTAGAAATGTGTAAAACACAAAAGTTTTTCCTTTATATCTTATATTTGTGGATATGAAAACATTGCTTCATGATTTTATGTATAGGGAGAGATATGCTCTTCGTACTGAAACTGGTCAGGGTGTAAACCCTAACCAAGTTAGCTAATGTGTGGTTTGATATCGAATATGTTAAAGCCCTTATTTGAAGTCTCTCAAAACATAAAAGTTGTAGCTATATGTTTTTGGTATCGTTATACCAAATTTCAGGTTCATAGGTCTTGTAAATGGTGAGTTATGGTGAATGGAACCATGACTATTCCATGGTTTGAACTGCCTACTGAGTACCCTGGGCAGATCCAGTACATTGGTTGGATAATTTGAACTTGTTAGAGCTACATTATGTAAATTATAAAAACATGAAAGTTGTAGGTATATATCTTAGCTAAATATTTGTACTAATTTTAGATTAATTGGTTATCTATAGACTAAGTTATGGCCTTTGGAAGTCATACTGGTCCGGAAGCCAATTCTATTCTGGAGTAGTAATATGTTTGGTATAATTAGAAGACCTTAGAGACATAATTAGTAACAGTTGTAAACATGAAACATGTTCCATATGAACCCATATAAGTTTCTGTAAAGTTTCATTAAAATAGGACTTATAGAGTATAAGTTATGATGAACCCAAATGAGTACCCTGAAACTGCCTAAAGGTAGAAAACAAGGCAAAAAACAGAACACTTTTAGCAATTCCACCAAATATTGTACAATGATCCAATTGGTCTGAAATTTGAATATGTACTATACTTATGTGTTATTGTTAATGAGGAATAAGAATCAGAGTAATTGGTCAAATATAGAAAAAGTTATAGGCTAAACAATCCCATAAGGTCACACTGCCTCATAGGAAAAAATCTTAACTATTGACATGAACAATGCATATTAATTTGTTTAGGCCACATTCAATCTCTCTAATCATGAGTTAATCGATTATGTTTTCATATTAAGCTCGCAACATATTGGAGAACCACAAGGAGCGGATAGACAATAAGTTAGGGGTCGGAATCAACGGAGAACGGTGAGTCTAATTATCGATTGAATTCTTTAGTGCAAATGAATGTTGCTTGCTATGTAATTCATGTGATTGTCATGATTGGTCCTTGATAATGTAATGATGGATAATTTGTGACATTGTGGTACATATAAATGGTATACGTATGGTATATTTGAGGTATATGTTTGACAAATGTGATATATACACATGGTATATGTATAGTATATGCAAGGTATATGCTTGACATATGAGGTATATATGGAATATATGTATGTTGTAGATGATAAAGATGCAATGGTTGATGAATGCTTAAATAAAAGTGCATATGCATATAGGCTAAAAAGTGTTGTGACTAGTTAATCGATATTGTAAAGCAAAAGAAGAGGCCTATGGCCGAAAAAATGTGCAAATGAAACAAATGATCAAGCTAGCTAGCAAATGCAAATGCAAATGTTCACATGGAAAATATTCACATGAAAACCCGGGGCAATGTCTGTTTAACTTAGTCATAACAAAATGAAATAACCAAAGCATTTGCATACATGAAGAGTAATGATTATATGTTTCAACTTTATTGATACTTATATGATACTGATGAATGGAATGGAATACATGGTATATATTGGAATTGTGATTTATTACTATGAGTTGTTTGGTACTTTAGAGCTCATTGGATGGTTATTCTCACTGAGCCGCAACTCATCAATTTGCATCATTTTTCAGGTAAAGAAAAGTGATAACTCATTTTGAGTAGCGTATAAAACACATGGAGCACAGGTCACTGGCCGAGCCTCATCACTCTCTCTCTCCTTGCATTCCACACAAGCATGAAAATATGTCATATGTGTTTTTGTATTTACGTGCTTGAATATGTATAGTCATTTTGGAATGAGTCTAAATATGTATAAATGAAATCAACTCGAAAATACTTGTGTAAAGTTTATGTTTTGATATATGTGATATATTATATTGTGGTGAAAACCTCAGTGTTAACTTTGCAAAGTCAGTGAATAATATTACAGGATATGAGACTTGCAAGTCATTGAATGAAATTATAAGATATGAGACTTGCAAAGTCATGGAATTATATTATAGGATATGAAAAAAAAATTTTACTACTATTGTTAAAAGGGTATTTTACCTTTCCAGTACGCCATGTATGATTACTTGATATTTGGATAGGTTATACTAAAATGCATAAGATGTGGTGTTACACATATTGCTTGATTATTTGTCACCATCAAAAAGGGGGAGATTGTTGAACCTTGAGGGGTATTTCCATCATTTTGATGCTAACAAATAAAATAGCAATAATGTATTTAACATACTTGTTTTCTAAGTTCATTGAACAGGGTATGGAATATAATAGCAAGAATGGAGAATGGAAGACTAACCTTAACAAAATGAAGAAATAGCATGTTCATGTCCATGACCTTATATGTCACGCCCGTGACCTTATATGTCATGCCCGTGATGAAGCTTAGTACCAACTATCCAACATTTAAAGTTCATGACCATAAAGAATGATAGCAATCGTGAATGATCATATCAGTCACGACCGTGAAAGAAAGTCACAACCGTGAGAAGACATGACAAATTCTTTCAGAGAGCTTCACGACCAGAGTCACTACTTGGACCATGGCTAGGAAGGATGTTCACCCCTGTGAAAATATAATGTCACGCCTGTGATCAAACACTTCAAATCCTTATAGAATGCTTCACGGGCAAAGTCACCACTCAAGTCACGGCTTGGAAGAATAGTCACGACCATGATACTCATACTCACGACCGTGAAAGAGGAAAGAGAAACATATCAGGTGCAAAAATAGGAGTTGGTGCAACAGATATTTTCATATTAAATGCAATCAAACGACTATAATTTTCCATAGAAGTGTAAATGCAAGTCATTTATGAATCCAGAATAAGAGAATAGCTAATACTTCGAATCAAAATCTTGTTGTAAGCCATTTGTGCATTTCATACTTTCAAAACAAACATTAATTCTCTGTAAAAATCTTTTTGCTCATTATTCTCTGAGGATTATAGATTTGTGAGTGTTTCTCTTTGTAATCTACTACTCAAGTGAGTTGGGGTATTTTGGGTGAAGAGTAGAACACTTGTAAGGGTTATTTGTGTAATGCCCGATATTTTAGGCCACGGTCGCGGTTGACCGAAATCCGGCACGCTGAACCGATCGGGGTCTAAATTTGGACATGAAAGAAATAAATTAAAATAATAATAAGATGGGAGAAAAATATTTTGAATATTACTAATTGAGAATTTTGAAGTTTGGAATTAAAATTGGGAAAAAAAATTATTTTTCGCTGAACGAAATTTGGAATTGTAGTGTTTTTGGCACAAAAATTCTAAGAAGGCATAAAAATGGAATATTCTTTATCTAAGGAAAGGAATATTCTTTTGATTAAAATAAAGTAAGAGTGATTTAAATTAATGGACCAATAGGAAGCAAGATTAGTAACTAATCCTAACCACCCACCTAATCCAACTATAAAAAGTCAAATTTTCACTTTTTTGACCATTCTTCTTCTTCTTCATCTTGACCAAACTCATTTCTCTCTCTTTTCTTCTTCTTTTCCGTGAGCTTCTCCTCTCCCATTTACTTTTGTTTTTCTTTCTTCAAATCAAGCTAAGATTAGATGAAAAAAAAGGGGATTAAGGCAAGATCATGAAGAAAGTGAAGTAAAGTGAGCAAAACTAAGGAAGAGGAAGGAAGAAAGGAAGAAAAAAAAAAGAGTTTTTAGCCATTTGGAAGATCATCAAAGGTGAGTTTAGATTTTCCATCTTCTTACTTTCTTCTTCTCTTTTCTTTGAGTTTGAGGTTAGTTGCCATTATAGCTAGTAAATTAGGGTTATTAGTATGCTAATGGTGATTAAGGGTGGATTAGTGTGATTAGTGTTTGATTAGTGTAAAATTTATTGTTAGGGCAAGGAAGTGAACAACCTTTGAACCAAAATCAAAGGGGAAGTAAGGGCAAGGAAAAGGCTATCTAAGAGGAAGAGAAAAGTGAAGAAAAATAGAACTTTGAGGTATGTACATTTGGCAAAAATTCAATATAGAAAAGTATTGATTTTGATTTTGTGATGTAGTGAATTTATGTATGAAATTCTGAACATTTGATTGAGTGATTAAATGATGCCATGAATGTGAAAATAAAGACTAGAAAATGAGGTTGATGCATGAAAATGGAAAATGTATGAATTATTTGATGTGCTGGAAAATTCGTCTTATGAACAGTGTCTAGTGTTTTGGTCATAACTTAAGTTCTGGAAATCATTTATGAGTGATTCTTGCTGGATTGGAAAGTTAAGACATAGGGCTTGAACGTTAATTCAGACCATTAGACCTAAATATGCCTGGCATTAGGTGAAAAATGGACTCAAACGTTGAACTAGAAATCTGTCCAGAAAAAAAAATACTGGGCAGATTGCAGTAAACATAGGTTGGAAAACAATTCATAACCCTTGCTAAGAAATTATTTTTAATGTGATTCCAGTTGGAAATTAAAGATAATACATTTATCTGCATTTTTCTAGTTGATCACTTGTCCAAATTCCATCTAGAAATGGATGAAAAAGATATAGAAAGATAAGGCAGAAATCTGTCCTGTAAAATACTGGGCAGATTGCACCGAACGTAACTTAGGAGAAAATTTATAACTTTTGCTAAAAAATTTGTTTTGATGTGATTCCAGTTGGAAATTAAAGATAAGACATGTACCTATATTTTGTTAGATGTTCACATGTCCAAATTCTGTCTTAAAATAGACGAAAAATGCAGAGCAACATAAGGTAGAAATGCTGTCCAGAATAGGACAGCTGGTAGAAATGTGTTGATTGTGGATTTATGTGTTAGAAAATGTATTGATTGAATTTTTCTTATAGTTATAATGATTAAATGAGCTAGTATGAGGTTGTAAAATATTGAATGAGAATTATTGCATTTATATGGAATTTATATTAATGTTTCCCTACATAATTTATGCAAATATGAATAAAGGTAATAAATGTAATTTAAGCCCTATAACATCTAGTCGAGAACTAGAAATTAGGATAAGTTGGCATGCCAATAAAAGGGTAGAAATGTAGGCACTAAATATAATAGTGCTGAGTTAAAATTATGTAGGCACTAAAAATAATAGTGCTGAGTTGAAATTTACTTAGGCACTAAGAATTAATGCTGAGTTCGAAATTTACGTAGGCACCAAAAAGGTGCTGAGTTGTTATTGAAAATGTAGGCGTTAAACGCCGAGTTATAAAATAATTATGTAGGCGCCGAGTATACTGCCGGAGAGCAGAAACCCTGTATCCAGTGTTTAGTTCCGGTCTAAGATGTCGTGGGCTATTAAATAAATAACCGAAAAAAAAATGTGAAGTATGAAATTCATATTGTAAATTTTATATCTTGTATTGTTAAAATTTCAAGCATGCTTAATAAATAAAATATCATAATTCATGAATTAAATATTTTTGCATGAAGAAAATAGTTTATTATTAATTGAATATTTGGCATGCTAAATAGGTTAATTGTAGTTTCTAAAATTTTATTTTAGAATTATTTATGTAATGATTGGATAGTTGCCAAACGTACCACTAAGCTAGTAGCTTAGCGCGTGTGTTTCACGCGCAGATAAATAGAAGTAGCTGTTCTGATAGGGCGACCGAAGAAGAGGGAACCCCAAGATCAGATTGTAGCAGTCTAGTTCTTTTTGTATGTTTTGATAATGATGTTGAAAAAATTAAGTTTTAAGAATTTTGTTGATGTAAATTGTGGCTTGTAATATTTATAAGTAATGGATTTGGTAATTATATATATCTAGAATTATTGTAGTTATATTTTTAAATATCATCGTTTAATGAATAAGTTATTTTGAATCACAATATTACCATCACTAGATATATATTTAAATTGAAAAAAAAAATATTTATACAAAATTGAGCATTGGTTTTAAATTAAATGAGCTTAGTAGCACTTCCATATCCTATTAGCGATTAGTAGGGTAAGTGAGCGCTACATTTAGTGGTATCAGAGCCTGGTTAATGATTCTTAATCAGTGGGTGTAAAATAGAATATGTGTCTCATTTATATGCATAAAATGCTACAATTATCTGATTTGGGTTCCTTCTCTTGGTTTATAGGTAGATATGGATTCGGAATCGGAACAAGATTTCTCAGAAGATGAACTGAGTAATAGTCCTTCACGCTCAGCCAATCCCAGATAACCTCAATCTGTGAGAGATTCCGGGCCGAGTGTAGTAGCTCCTCCGAGAGCAGAGAGACAGGATAATTTAGGACAGGAGCCTCTTATGGAGTAGATAGCTAATTTATTGCAATGGATAGTACAAGCAGTTCCACAACCAGCTCCACCTCCTCCTCCACCTCAGCCAAAACCACGAATTGATAAGCTGAGAAAATATGGGGCCACAAATTTTATGGGAAGGAGAGAGGATGACCCAGCAGCTTCAGAGTTTTGGATGGAATCCACAGAAAGGGTGTTTGAGGAATTGGAGTGTCTAGAGGAACAGAAGGTTAGATATGCAGTGTCCCTTTTAAAAGATCATGCCTATGATTGGTGGAAATCAATTTTATCAAAGCCCCAGACACCGAAGCCACCTTCCTGGAATTTCTTCAAGGCAGAATTTAGCAAGAAATATGTGCCAAGAGTTTATGTGAATGAAAAGAAAAGGGAGTTTCAAGACTTGAAGCAGGGAAGCATGTCAGTCGCCAAGTATGAGATGGAATTCACTCGACTAAGTAAATATGCGACTGGAATCATCGCTGATGAGGCAGACAGATGCCGAAGATTTGAGGATGGGCTTAATGATGATATTGGGAATATGGTGACCGCCCTTCAGCTTGAGGATTTTGCTACACTAGTATCCTCAGCCATTAGTGTGGAAAAGAGGTCAAAGAGAAAGAGGATAGAAGAGCTACCACGGAGACAGACATTTATCATGGGCCAGACATCAGGTAAAAGGGGGCGGACAGCGCCTAGGTTTTTCCAGTCACAGGGTACTAGATCAAACTTTTCAACTAGGCAAAGCCAGCGGTCGAGGCCAGAGGGATCTACAGCTAGTGCACCAGCTTCGGGTAATAGGAGATTCATATCTGTCACATGTCAACATTGTGGGAGATCATATGCAGGTGATTGCTGGTGGATTACTGGAGCATGCTTACGATGCGGATCTACTGAGCACAAACAGAAAGATTGCCCGAGAGGAAGAGGTACAGGTGGTGTAATATCAGTTCAGGTTCAGAATGTCACTCGAGGCAGAGGCAGGGGACAAGGACAGTCTAGAAGTGGCAGAATTGGGCAAAGTATATCAGAATCAGTGAATAGAGCAGAAGGTAGTCGAGCCCCAGCCCAAGCATATGCCATGAGAGCTCGTGAGGAGCAGGATGGCCCGGATGTGATAATTGGTAAATTTTCTCTTTATGATACTGATTTATTTGCACTGATAGATCCGGGTTCTACACATTCATATTTATGTATGTCACCACCTAGTCACGGTAATATGGTAGCAGAGGAATTAGATTATGATATATTAGTGACCAATCCTTTGGGTCATGGAGTGAAAGTTAGTCGAGTCTATAAAAATAGTCCAATCAAAGCTCAGAATGTAGAATTCCCAGCTAATCTAATAGAGTTGCCATTCCGTGAGTTTGATGCAATCTTGGGGATGGATTGGTTAACTCGGCATAAGGCAGTGGTGGATTGTCAGTATAGGAGAGTGACTTTCAAGAATTCAGGGTAGGATGACGTGATTGTCCTAGGCGAGAACCGACCATACTTGACTAAAGTCATTTCTATGACGAAGGCAAGTAAGCTTATCAAAAAAGGATGTGAAGCATTTTTGGCACATATTGTAGATACCAAAAAGGAGAGTCTAGATCTCAGGGAGATTCCTACAGTATGTGAATATCCAGATATATTTCCTGAGGACTTGCCAGGGTTACCACCTGTCAGAGAGATAGAGTTTGCCATTGATGTTTTGCCAGGCACAGCCCCGATATCGATCACTCCCTACAGAATGGCACCTGCTGAACTAAAAGAATTAAAGGTCCAGTTGCAAGAGTTGTTAGAGAAAGGGTTTATCAGGCCTAGTGTCTCATCTTGGGGTGCTCCTGTTCTATTTGTGAAAAAGAAAGATGGCACCTTTCGGTTGTGCATTGATTATCGTCAGTTGAACAAGATGACAATTAAGAACAGATATCCCTTGCCGAGAATAGATGACTTGTTTGATCAGTTGAAAGGAGCAGAGGTATTTTCTAAGATTGACCTCAGATCAGGTTATCACCAATTGAGAATTAAAGAATTAGACATTTCAAAAACAGCATTTAGGACTCGGTATGGTCATTACGAGTTCTTAGTAATGCCTTTTGGCTTGACGAATGCCCCAGCAGCATTTTATGGATCTAATGAATAGAATCTTTAGGCCTTATTTGGACCAGTTCGTGGTGGTGTTCATAGATGATATCTTGGTGTACTCTAGAAGCAAAGAAGAGCATAATCAACATCTTCGTATTGTCTTCCATACCTTGAGAGAGAATCAATTATATGCGAAGTTGTGCAAATGTGCATTCTGGTTAGATGAGGTGGCCTTTTTAGGGCATATTGTCTCAGCCGATGGGATAAGAGTCGACACCAGTAAGGTAGAGGCAATCCTCAACTGGAAACCGCCTCGGAATGTGACAGAGGTGAGAAGTTTTCTTGGTTTGGCTGGTTATTATCGGAGATTTGTGAAAGGATTTTCAATGATAGCCTCACCACTGACAAAATTGCTTAGAAAGGAGACCAGATTTGAGTGGTCAGAACGATGCCAGACTAGTTTTGATAAGTTGAAGAAAATGTTAACAGAGGCACCAGTGTTGACACAACCTACTGCGGGAAAAGATTATGTGGTGTACAGTGATGCTTCCCTTAATGGTTTGGGCTGTGTACTAATGCAAGAAGGCAAAGTGATCGCTTATGCTTCCAGACAACTGAAGCCTCACAAGAGAAATTATCCAACAAATGATCTGGAACTAGCAGCCATTGTGTTTGCATTGAAAATATGGTGACACTACTTGTATGGTGAGCAATGTTATATCTATACAAACCATAAAAGTTTGAAATATTTGCCTTCACAAAAGGAACTCAATCTGAGACAGAGGAGATGGCTAGAATTGATCAAAGACTACAATTGTATCATTGACTATGAGCCCGGTAAGGCCAATGTGGTAGCTGACGCGCTGAGTAGAAAAACTCTTGCAGGTAAATGTTAAAACTTAAATTGATTAAGTGAAAAAAAAATGGAAGAATAATTTATTTATATATTATTTTGGCAGAATTGCGGATTCAACCCACATTGATCCAACAAGTAAAGGACAATCAGAAGCAAGACACAAAATTAAAGAAAATCTTTGAAATGGTGAAAAAGGGTGAAAAACCAGAATTTACTATTGAAGCAGATGGGAGTTTAAGGCATAAGGGCAGGTTGTGTGTGCCAGACATACCAGAATTGAAACAAGATATTTTGAAGGAGGCTCACAACGTTATTTATGCAATGCACCCAGGAAGCAACAAAATGTATCATGACTTGAAGGCATATTACTGGTGGCCAGGAATGAAAAGAGATATCACGGAGTATACTACTAGATGTTTAACTTGTCAGCAAGTGAAGACAGAGCATCAAGTACCAAGTGGATTATTGCAGTCTATTTCAATTCCGGAGTGGAAATGGGAAAAAGTCACAATGGACTTTGTTTCTAGTTTGCCCTTGACACAAAAGAGGCATGATGCAGTATGGGTAGTAGTAGACCGGCTCACCAAATCAGCTCACTTTCTACCGATCAAGATGGATTATCCACTTAACCGTTTGGCAGAGATCTATGTTAATGAGATATTCCGTTTACATGTTGTGCCAGTTTCAATCATTTCAGATCGAGACCCGCGGTTCACTTCACAATTCTGGAAAAGTTTGCATCAAGGCATGGGTACTCGACTCAATTTCAGCACAGCGTTCCACCCACAAACAGATGGACAATCAGAGAGGGTCATACAGATATTGGAAGATATGTTGAGGAGTTGTGTGATAGAATTTGAAGGCAGTTGGGATAAATATCTTCCATTGATAGAATTTGCCTACAATAATAGTCACCAAGCCAGTATCGGTATGGCACCATATGAAGCCTTATATCGGAGAAAATGTAGAACGCCTCTAGGTTGGACCAAGCTTAGTGAAAAGAAAGTAATGGGTCCAGATCTAGTTCAACAGACAGAGGAAAAAGTGAAAGTAATAAGAGATATACTAAAATATGCTGCTGATAGACAGAAATCATATGCAGATTTGAAAAGGAGAGATATTGAATATACAGTTGGTGACAAAGTGTTCTTAAAAATCTCACCTTGGAAAAGGATTTTCCGATTTGGAAAGAAAGGAAAGTTGAGTCCTAGGTTCATTGGACCATACGAGGTACTTGAACGCATAGGTCCAGTGGCGTACAAATTAGCTCTACCACCAGAGTTAGCAAGATTCAGAACGTATTCCATGTGTCCATGTTGAGAAGATATCGATCAGATCCATCTCATATCATATCAACAGAACCTATAGAGATACGACCAGATTTAACTTATGAAGAGGAACCAGTGGAAATTTTAGCTCGAGAAATGAAAGAGCTACGAAACAAAAAGGTACCATTGGTGAAGGTCCTGTGGAAAAATCACAAGTCAGAAGAGGCAACTTGGGAAAATGAAGAGGTGATGAAGGCTTAGTATCCACAATTATTCCACTCCAGCTAAAAAGGTAAATTTCGAGGACGAAATTTTTTTTAAGGAGAGGAAAATTGTAATGCCCGATATTTTAGGCCACGGTCGCGGTTGACCGAAATCCGGCGCGCTGAACCGATCGGGGTCTAAATTTGGACAAGAAAGAAATAAATTTAAATAATAATAAGATGGGAAAAAAATATTTTGAATATTATTAATTGAGAATTTTGAAGTTTGGAATTAAAATTGGGAAAAAAAATTATTTTTCGCTGAACGAAATTTGGAATTGCAGTGTTTTTGGCACATAAATTCTAAGAAGGCATAAAAATGGAATATTATTTATCTAAGGAAAGGAATATTCTTTTGATTAAAATAAAGTAAGAGTGATTTAAATTAATGGACCAATAGGAAGCAAGATTAGTAACTAATCCTAACCACCCACCTAATCCAACTATAAAATGTCAAATTTTCACTTTTTTGACCATTCTTCTTCTTCTTCATCTTGACCAAACTCATTTCTCTCTCTTTTCTTCTTCTTTTCCGTGAGCTTCTCCTCTCCCATTTACTTTTATTTTTCTTTCTTCAAATCAAGCTAAGATTAGATGAAAAAAAAGGGGATTAAGGCAAGATCATGAAGAAAGTGAAGTAAAGTGAGCAAAACTAAGGAAGAGGAAGGAAGAAAGGAAGAAAAAAAAAAGAGTTTTTAGCCATTTGGAAGATCATCAAAGGTGAGTTTAGATTTTCCATCTCCTTACTTTCTTCTTCTCTTTTCTTTGAGTTTGAGGTTAGTTGCCATTATAGCTAGTAAATTAGGGTTATTAGTATGCTAATGGTGATTAAGGGTGAATTAGTGTGATTAGTGTTTAATTAGTGTAAAATTTATTGTTAGGGCAAGGAAGTGAACAACCTTTGAACCAAAATCAAAGGGGAAGTAAGGGAAAGGAAAAGGCTATCTAAGAGGAAGAGAAAAGTGAAGAAAAATAGAACTTTGAGGTATGTACATTTGGCAAAAATTCAATATAGAAAAGTATTGATTTTGATTTTGTGATTTAGTGAATTTATATATGAAATTCTGAACATTTGATTGAGTGATTAAATGATGCCATGAATGTGAAAATAAAGACTAGAAAATGAGGTTGATGCATGAAAATGGAAAATGTATGAATTATTTGATGTGCTGGAAAATTCGTCTTATGAACAGTGTCTAGTGTTTTGGTCATAACTTGAGTTCTGGAAATCATATCTGAGTGATTCTTGCTGGATAGGAAAGTTAAGACATAGGGATTGAACTTTCATTCAGACCATTAGACCTAAATATGCCTGGAATTAGGTGAAAAAGGAACTCAAACTTTGAACTAGAAATCTGTCCAGAAAAAAAAATACTGGGCAGATTGCATTGAACATAGGTTGGAAAATAATTCATAACTTTTGCTACGAAATTATTTTTAATGTGATTCCAGTTGGAAATTAAAGATAAGACATGTACCTGCATTTTTATAGTAGATCAATTGTCCAAATTCCATCTATAAATGGATGAAAAAGATATAGAAAGATAAGGCAGAAATCTGTCCAGTAAAATACTGGGCAGATTGCAGCAAACATAACTTAGGAGAAAATTTATAACGTTTGCTAAAAAATTTGTTTTGATGTGTTTCCAGTTGAAAATTAAAGATAAGACATGTACCTATATTTTGTTAGATGATCACATGTCCAAATTCTGTCTAAAAATAGACGAAAAATGCAGAGCAACATAAGGTAGAAATGCTGTCCAGAATAGGACAGCTGGTAGAAATGTGTTGATTGTGGATTTATGTGTTAGAAAATGTATTGATTGAATTTTTCTTATAGTTATAATGATTAAATGAGCTAGTATGAGGTTGTAAAATATTGAATGAGAATTATTGCATTTATATGGAATTTATATTAATGTTTCCCTACATAATTTATGAAAATATGAATAAAGGTAACAAATGTAATTTAAGCCCTATAACATCTAGTCAAGAAATATAAATTAGGATAAGTTGGCATGCCAATAAAAGGGTAGAAATGTAGGCACTAAATATAATAGTGCTGAGTTAAAATTATGTAGGCACTAAAAATAATAGTGCTGAGTTGAAATTTACTTAGGCACTAAGAATTAGTGCTGAGTTCGAAATTTACGTAGGCACCAAAAAGGTGCTGAGTTGTTATTGAAAATGTAGGCGTTAAACGCCGAGTTATAAAATAATTATGTAGGCGCCGAGTATACTGCCGGAGAGCAGAAACCCTATATCCAGTATTTAATTCCAGTCTAAGATGTCGTGAGCTATTAAATAAATAACAGAAAAAAAATGTGAAGTATGAAATTCATATTGTAAATTTTATATCTTGTATTGTTAAAATTTCAAGCATGCTTAATGAATAAAATATCATAATTCATGAATTAAATATTTTTGCATGAAGAAAATAGTTTATTATTAATTGAATATTTGGCATGCTAAATAGGTTAATTGTAGTTTCTAAAATTTTATTTTAGAATTATTTATGTAATGATTGGATAGTTGCCAAACGTACCACTAAGCTAGTAGCTTAGCGCGTGTGTTTCACGCGCAGATAAATAGAAGTAGCTGTTCCGATAGGGCGACCGAAGAAGAGGGAACCCCAAGATCAGATTGCAGCAGTCTAGTTCTTTTTGTATGTTTTGATAATGATGTTGTAAAAATTAAGTTTTAAGAATTTTGTTGATGTAAATTGTGGCTTGTAATATTTATAAGTAATGGATTTGGTAATTATATATATCTAGAATTATTGTAGTTATATTTTTAAATATCATGGTTTAATGAATAAGTTATTTTGAATCACAATTCACTAGATATATATTTAAATTAAAAAAAAATATTTATACAAAATTGAGCGTTGTTTTTAAATTAAATGAGCTTAGTAGCACTTCCATATCCTATTAGAGATTAGTAGGGTAAGTGAGCGGTACAATTTGTGTGAGCCTTGAAAACACAAAGAATTGGTTTATTCTGTGAGTCATTAAAACACAAGGGATTTTTGGATTAGGTGTGATCTATTGTTAGAAACACCATAGTTGGGAGTGAGCTTGTAAAACTCAATTATAACACTTAGTGTGTTAGTGAAACTCCCAATTAAGATTAGGAAGAAGAGTAGGTTTTGTTAACACCCGAACCTCTATAAAAATTCCTGTGTGATATCTTCCTATCCCTACTCAACTTAACTTTTCTTTCTGCCCTTAAAAGTTAAAAATTTTAATATCCAATTCAACCCCCCTTATTGGTTCAATAGCTGGGTAACAATTGGTATCAGAGCTTAGTCTAGCATCGAAGCCTAAACAATGCTAACAAAGATCAAGATATGGCCAATGAAGGATTCCAAAATCTCAAGCCTTACTTTGATGGAGTAAATTATGCTCATTGGAAGTTTTGGATGGAGACATATCTGGATAGTGAAGAAATTGAAGTCTGGGATAGTGTTCGGAAAGAATGGACACCACCAACTGGAAGAGGAGTTGATGGTGAAGAAGAAATCCTGTCAAAAGATGATTGGACAGAGGCTCAAAGAAGAGCAAACTTCAAAAACGAGAAGGCAATGACAATTCTCTCACGCTCATTATCCATTGAAGAATGTGGCAGAATACAACACTACCCAACTGCTTACAGCATGTGGAAAACATTGGAAAACTATCATGAAGGAACAAAGGAAGTTAAATACAAGAAGATTCAACTTCTCACTTCAGATTATGAACTCTTCAAGATGAAATCCAATGAGTCAATTACTGGCATGACCAACCATCTTCTAGCCATCATAAATGGCATGATAAAGCTTGGGAAACAGCTGAGCTTGGAAGATGTAAATTACAAAATTCTGAGAAGTCTTCCTCTCAAAGATTACGGTTCAAGAGTTGCTAGTATAGAAGAGGCTAATGAAGACATGAGCATCATGAATACCGATGTTCTTATTGGAAAACTTCTTACACATGAAAAGGCAGTGAAAAGAGATATAGAGCTTGAAGCAGAGCTAAAAAAAAGAAAGCCTCTAGCACTAAAAGCCTCTACTTCAAAATCTCAAGAGGAAGTTGAAGATGATAAAGAAAAAAGAAAGCCTAGGATTGATGATTTATTTGATCAGCTGAAAGGTGCAAGTATATTTTCAAAATTCGATCTTCGATCGGGGTATCATCAACTGAAGATCAAAGAGTCAGATGTATCTAAGACAACATTCAGGACTCGTTATGGTCATTATGAATTCTTGGTGATGCCATTTGGATTGACGAATGCGCCAGCAGTTTTTATGGACCTGATGAACCGAGTGTTCAGGCCATATATTGATCAATTTGTAGTTGTATTCATTGATGACATTCTTGTCTATTCAAGAGATCGAGTAGAACATGACCAACATCTTAGAAAAGTATTGCAGACCTTAAGGGAGAAACAATTGTATGCAAAGCTATCTAAGTGTGAATTTTGGCTAGAAGTAGTTAGTTTTTTGGGTCATGTAATTTCAGCAGAAGGTATTCGAGTTGATCCTAGTAAAATCGAGGCTATTCTTAATTGGAAACCACCTCGAAATGTGACGGAAGTGAGAAGTTTTCTTGGATTAGCCGGATACTATAGGAGATTTGTGAAAGGATTTTCTTCTATAGCAAATCTTTTGACACGATTACTGCGAAAAGAGGTTTGTTTTGTATGGACAGATAAATGTCAAGAAAGCTTTGATCGATTAAAAGCAATGTTGACTGAAGCACTAGTTTTGACTCAGCCTACTCCAGGAAAAGATTATGTTGTGTACAGTGATGCAAGTCACAATGGGCTAGGATGTGTTCTTATGCAAGAGGGAAAAGTGATTGCATATGCCTCTAGACAGCTTAAGCCTCATGAACTTAACTATCCAACGCATGATTTAGAGCTTGCAGCGATAGTTTTTGCTCTAAAGATATGGAGACATTATTTGTATGGAGAAAGATGCTACATTTATACAGACCACAAGAGTCTTAAGTATCTTCCTTCACAGAAAGAGTTGAATTTGAGGCAACGAAGATGGTTGGAATTGATTAAAGACTATGATTATGTGATAGACTACCATCCAGGAAAGGCTAACGTGGTTGCAGATGCACTAAGCAGGAAGATTTTAGCTGAGATGCGAGTAGAATCCACATTGATGCAAAGAATTAAAGATGTCCAAAAACAAGATGAGAAGTTAGTAAAGATGGTCGAAGCCTTGAAAAATGGAGAAAAGTCAGAATTTTCTTTAACAGAAGATGGTACTGTGTATTTCAAGAACCGGATTTGTGTACCAAGTATGAAAGAGTTGAGGACAGAGATTTAAAAAGAAGCTCATGAAATGGTCTATACTATACACCCAGGTGGGAACAAGATGTACCAAGATTTGAAAGGACAATATTGGTGGTCGGGGATGAAAAAGGATATCACTGAATACGTTGCTAAATGTCTAATTTGTCAGCAAGTGAAAGCTGAGCATCAATTACCCATAGGATTACTACAACCGATTTCCATACCAGAATGGAAGTGGGAGAGGATCACGATGGATTTTGTGTCTGGTTTACCGGTAACTCAGAGAAAGCATGATGCAGTGTGGGTAATAGTGGATCGATTGATGAAGTCAGCACATTTCCTACCAGTTCGAATGGATTATACTTTGAACAAGCTGGCTGAGATTTATATGAATGAGATAGTGAGACTTCATGGAGTGCCTGTATCTATCATCTCTGATAGAGATCCCAGGTTTACGTCACAGTTCTGGAAGAGTCTACAGCAGGCTTTGGGAACTCGACTAAATTTTAGCACGACATTTCATTCGCAAACGGATGGACAATCAGAGCGAGTTATACAGTTGCTAGAAGATATGATGAGATGTTGTGTACTTGAATTTGAGGGAAGTTGGGATTGACATTTACCTCTTATGGAGTTTGCCTATAACAACAGTCATCAAACGAGCATAAGCATGGCTCTTTATGAAGCTTTATATGGAAGAAAGTGTAGGACACCGATATGTTGGACTGAGTTGAATGAGAAAAAGTTGATTGGGCCAGAAATAATTCAACAAACTGAGGAGAAAGTTAAAGTGATCAAGGAAAGGCTAAAAGCAGCACAAGATCGACAGAAATCCTATGCCGATTTTAAAAGGCGAGATATATAATATGCATTAGGAGACAAAGTATTTCTTAAAGTTTCGCCTTGGAAAAAGATATTGAGGTTCGGTAAAAAGGGAAAATTAAGACCAAGGTTTATTGGTCCCTATGAAATTCTAGAAAGAATAGGACCAGTGGCTTACCGATTAGCTCTTCCTTCGGAGCTAGACCGAATTCATAACGTGTTCCACGTTTCAATGTTAAGAAGATATCGTTCAGACCCAACCCACATCATACCGATTGAGGAAATAGAGGTGCAAACCGATATGTCTTATGAGGAAGAACCAGTGGCTATAATAGCATATGAAGAGAATGTTCTTCGAAACAAGAGAGTTCCTCTAGTTAAAGTTTGGTGGCGGAATCATACAGTTGAAGAAGCCACGTGGGAAAGTGAAGAAGTGATGAAAAAGCAGTATCCCCAGTTGTTCAACCCCGAATGAACAGGTAAATTTCAAGGACAAAATTATTTTAAGGGGGAGAGAATGTAATATCCGCTAATTTAGGTTCCGAGTCGCACGTGTTGCGAAATTGACACGTGTGACCGATCGGAGTCTAAATTCGGATTTTTACAAAAAATTGATTAAGAAATGGTTAAACTAAATAATAAATGTCTAAATAAGTGATTATAGAGTTTAAAGAAGTTGATTTACAGTAAAGGACTAATTTGCAAAATTTGATAAGTTTTGGGGTCAAATTGCAATTTTCCAAAAATTGGAGGATTAATGAGATTAATTGATAATCAACATGTTAACTTTGGGCACATTTTGATAGTATTGGCCGGCCATGATGTTAAAGAAAGATGATTAATATTGGTTAAGTGTAAAATTGGGAGAAAATGGTCAAATGGTGGGTCCCACATGAATATTTTTGGGTACCCTATTTAAGGCTTTATTTTCTTCTTCTTCTCTTCATTTTCTGCTCCTTCTCTCTTTTCTTTACCAGTCACGCCAGCCACAATTTTCCTCCATAGCTCACCTTGATTCTAGAGAGAGAAAGGAAGGGAAGAGAAGGGAAAGAGCAAGACAAGGTGATTTTCATGTTCCATAACTTATAAGGAAGCTGGAAAGAACAAGAAAGAGGAAGAAAAATCAAGTTTGGTAGAGAGAGAAAATCTCCAAAGTGGTGATCAAGTGAAGAAAAGAGTAAGGTAAGAAGTATTTCTTCTTCTTCTTCATCTTTTCTAAAAGAAGTTCCAATTTTTAGCTTATCCAAGACTTATATGGAATGAGATAGAAACTAGGGTTTTGAGAGAGAAAAAGAGAGTTTAGGGTCTTAATGAAATTAGATGATGATGAAAATGATCTATGATGTTGTAGGAGTTCCAAATGACAAGGAACAAGCTCTAAGGAGCAAAGGAAAAGAGAAAGCTACCTAAAGGAGTGAAGGAGAAAGATTAAGGTTTGTGCATAATTTAAGGCAATAGCCTATATTTGTTTGAAATAATGCATGCTGAACATAATTGTAGATAAATACAATTTCGAGAATGATGATGATTATGGCATGAAACCATAGGTTTAGACATATATGAATGAGATAATTGTGACATTGAATTAAGGATGCATGTTAGAGAATCTTGTATGATCAAGGCATGTAAATGTATTGAAAAGTAATAAGTTAAGTAAAGAGCCTTAGAAATGCATGAAATAGAAATTGGTATGTTTTGGATGATGTTTGAATGAATGAAAAGTGAATATGCAGATTTCCTGCTGAAAGTCACGGGTGTGACTAATGAATCACGGGCGTGAACTTGAGGGTTCACGGTTGTGACTGATTGTGTCACGTTTGTGAATTTTTGAGTGGAAATGGTACTATTCGTTCCAGAAGCGTTCACGGGTTGGAATCACGACAGTGAACTTATTCACGGGTGTGAATGAGTAATCACGACCGTGAATGCTTTTGGGCGATTCATTCCAGTAGTGTTCACGGTTTGGGATCACGGGCGTGAAAATAGTAATGACGGCCGTGAATGCTCTGCATTTGAAATTATGGATGTGGTTATTAAATGAGGAATTCAGATAAGTAAATGAAAGTTATTGTCTATCCAGTGAAATAAGATTGATATGAATATAGATATATGTATATATATTGATGTGAGAATATGATATGTTGTGATATAGAAAAATGAATTGATGTAGAAAAATGTATTGTCATGGATAATATATGAAATCTGATGTAGATGATAAACATGAGAATATTGATGAATCTAGTAAATGAATGAAAAGATGTATGAGTATGACTATATGCTTGTAAAACAAGAAAATTGAGATGTTGATAAATATGAGAAAAATGGATGTGTTGAAATTGAGAATAATGATTGATGTGAAAATATAAAGAAGCCCATTACTCTACTTGCGGACTAGAATCAGGATAGATGACATGTCATTAAGGGGGCAAACGGTACCGTACTATACCTCAACCAATGTGGCTAAAGCTTGTGTGAGCGCCATTGGTCTGATATGCTCAGTCAGTGTGGCTAAAGCTTGTGTGAGTGCTACTGACTTGAGAAAGCTCCGATGAGCACATATAAATGAGGACAAGGTGTCATAAGCTTGTGTGAGCGGCCTTGATCCGGTTATTCATCTATGATGAAATATTACTCAATCAACGTGGCATAAGCTTGTGTGAGCGCCATTGATTTGAGAAGCTCTTGTGAGCCAGATAGTGGACAGGGTGGCATAAGCTTGTGTGAGCGCTCCTGATCCATAACCCGTATCCAGTCAGTCCAAAGATTTAGAGTATGTGGGCAAGATAATGAGGATATGTCGGAAAAATAAGAAAAGGAAAGAATAAGAAAATAATGATGATATGAGATGGAAATGTAATAATAAAGAAATTTGTAGAATAAATTGCTATCAAAGATAAATGAAAATAACAATGTTTATATGAGCATGACATTTGTACTTTTATGAAATAAGAATATGTTGATAGTTATGCATGCAAACATTTTAATGCACGAAATGATAATTGTTAATGCTTGTTGCATGATATAGTATATTGTCTTATTTATATGCACCACTAAGCTTAAAGCTTAGCGTGGAGTTTAATTTCCACGCAGATATAGAAAGGTAGCTGAAGACGCTAGATAAAGCAAGCGGTGCTCCCATACAAGTAAAGCAGTCGAGTCTTGAGAAAGTGGGTTATAAGTTTTGAAACTTTTGTATTTGACTTTTATATTAAAGAAATGTTTGAGTTTATAAAACTTACTTTTAAAGTTTGGTCAGAATTAATCTAATGTTAAAAATTACTATATTATGTAAATAAATTGTACTCTGATTTTTATTTATATTCATATATACATGAGTAAAAAAAAAATGTAAATATATATATATGAAGTATGAGAAAGAAATGACATTAGCGCTCCCTCATTCGGGCACGTGTTGTTCGGGTGAGGAGGTGCTACAGCTTCACTTGATGATTTTGCCTAATCCTATCTTTTTTTTCCATTTAATCTTTGCTTTATTTGAAGAAAGAAAAGAATAACAATGGGGGAGGAGGATTTCACAGCAAAAGAAGAAGAAAAGGGAGAGAAATGAGTTTGGTCAAGATGAAAAAGAAGAAGAATGGTAAAACAAAATGGAAATTCGACTTTTTATAGTTGGATTAGGTGGGTGGTTAGGATTAGTTGTTAATCTTGCTTCCCATTGGTCCATTAATTTAAATCACTCTTACTTTATTTTAATTAAAGAATATTTCTTTCCTTAGATAAAAAATATTCTATTTTTATGCCTTCTTATAATTTTTGTGCCAAAAACATTACAATTTCTAATTTCGTTCAACGAAAAAATTATTATTTTCCTAATTTTAATTCCAAACTTCAAAATTCTCAATTAATAATATGCAAAATATTTTTCTACCATCTTATTATTATTTTTATTTATTTCTTTCATGTCTGAATTTCGACTCCGATCGGTTCGGTGTGCCGGATTTCGGTCAACCGCGACCGAGGCCTAAATTATCGGGCATTACAATTTTCCCCTCCTTAAAAAAATTTCATCCTCAAAATTTACCTTTTTAATTGGAGTGGAATAATTGTATATAATGAGCATTCATCACCTCTTCATTTTCCCAAGTCGCCTCTTCTGAATTATGATTTTGCCATAGAACCTTTACCAATGATACCTTTTTGTTCCGTAGCTCCTTCATTTCTCGAGCTAGAATTTTCACTGGCTCCTTTTCATAAGTTAGATCTGGTCGTATCTCTATAGGTTCTGCTGATATGATATGAGATGGACTGATCGATATCTTCTCAACATGGACACATGGAATACATTATGAATCTTGTCTAACTCCAGTGGTAAAGCTAATTTGTACGCCACAGGACCTATGCGTTCATGTACCTCATAAGGTCCAATGAACCTAGGACTCAACTTTCCCTTCTTTCCAAATCGGAAAATCCTTTTCCAAGGTGAGACTTTTAAGAATACCTTGTCACCAACTGTATACTCAATATCCCTCCTTTTCAAATCTGCATATGATTTCTGTCTATTAGCAGCAGCTTTCACCCTATTTCTTATTACTCTCACTTTTTCCTCTGTCTGCTGTACTAGATCTGGACCCACTACTTTTGTTTCACTAAGCTCAGTCCAACATAGAGGTGTTTTACATTTCCTTCCATACAAGGCTTCATATGGTACCATGTCGATACTGGCTTGGTGACTATTATTGTAGGCAAATTCTATCAATGGAAGATGTTCGTCCCAACTGCCTTGAAATTCTATCACACAACTCCTCAACATATCTTCCAATATCTGTATGACCATTTCTTATTGTCCATCTATTTGTGGGTGGAAAGTTGTGCTGAAATTGAGTCAAGTACCCATAGCTTGATGCAAAATTTTCCATAATTTTGAAGTGAACATCGAGACTCTATCTGAAATGATTGAAATTGGCACACCATGTAAATGAATTATCTCATTAATATAGATCTCTGCCAAATGGTTAAGTGGATAATCCATCTTGATCGGTAGAAAATGAGCTGATTTAGTGAGCCGGTCCACCACTACCCATATTGAATCATGCCTCTTTTGTGTCAAAGGCAAACCAGAAACAAAATCCATTGTAACTCTTTCCCATTTCCACTCCGAAATTGAAACGGACTGCAATAATCCACTTGGTACTTGATGCTCAGCTTTCACTTTCTGATAAGTTAAACATCTGGTAGTATACTCGGTGATATCTCTTTTCATTCCTGGCCACCAGTAATATGCCTTCAAGTCATGATACATTTTGTTGCTTCCTAGGTGCATTGCATAAATAACATTGTGAGCTTCCTTCAAAATAACTTGTTTCAACTCTTGTCTGTCTGGCACACATAACCTGCCCTTTTGCCTTAAACTCCCATTTGATTCAATAGTAAATTCTGGTTTTTCACCCTTTTTCACCATTTCAAAGATTTCCTTGAATTTCGTGTCCTGCTTCTGATTGTCCTTTACTTGTTGGATCAATATGGGTTGAATCCGCAATTCTACCCAAATAATATATAAATAAATTATTATTTCATTTTTTTTCTTGTTCACTTAATAAATTTAAGTTTTAACATTTACTTGCTAGGGTTTTTCTACTCAGAGCGTCTGCTACCACATTGGCCTTACCCGGCTGATAATCAATGATACAATTGTAGTCTTTGATTAATTCTAGCCATCGCCTCTGTCTCAAATTGAGTTCCTTTTGTGAAGGCAAATATTTCAGACTTTTATGGTCTGTATAGATATAACATTGCTCACCATACAGGTAGTGTCGCCATATTTTCAATGCAAACACAATGGATGCTAGTTCTAGATCATATGTCGGATAATTTCTCTCATGAGGCTTCAGTTTTCTGAAAGCATAAGCGATCACTTTGCCTTCGTGCATTAATACACAACCCAAACAATTAAGGGAAGCATCACTGTGCACCACAAAATCTTTTCCTGCAGTAGGTTGTGTCAACACTGGTGCCTCTGTCAACATTTTTTTCAACTTATTGAAGCTAGTCTAGCACCGGTCTGTCCACTCAAATCTGGTCTCCTTTCTAAGCAATTTTGTCAGTGGTGAGGCTATCATTGAAAATCCTTTCACAAATCTCCAATAATAACCAGCCAAACTAAGAAAACTTCTCACCTCTATCACATTGCGAGGTGGTTTCCAGTTGAGGATTGCCTCTACCTTACTGGTGTCAACTCTATCACATTCCATCGGCTGAGACAATATTCCCTAGAAAGGCCACTTCATCTAACCAAAATGCACATTTCGATAACTTCGCATACAATTGATTCTCTCTCAAGGTATGAAAGACAATACGAAGATGTTGAGTATGCTCTTCTCTGCTTCTGGAGTACACCAAGATATCATCTATGAACGCCACCACAAACTGGTCCAAATAAGGCCTAAAGATTCTATTCACTAGATCTATAAATGCTGCTGGGGCATTTGTCAGGCCAAAAGGCATTACTAAGAATTCATAATGACCATACCGAGTCCTAAATGTTGTTTTTGAAATGTCTGATTCTTTAATTCTCAATTGGTGATAACCTGATCTAAAGTCAATTTTAGAAAATACTCCTGCTCCTTTCAGCTGATCAAACAAGTCATCTATTCTTGCCAAGGGATATCTGTTCTTAATTGTCATCTTGTTCAATTGACGATAATCAATGCACAAATGAAAGGTGTCATCCTTCTTTTTCACAAATAGAACCAGAGCACCCAAAGGTGAGACACTAGGCTTGATAAACCCTTTCTCTAACAACTCTTGCAATTGCACTTTTAATTCTTTTAGTTCAGCAGGTGCCATTCTGTAAGGAGTGATCGATATCGGGTCTGTGTCTCGCAAAACATCAATGGCAAACTCTATCTCCCTGACAGGTGGTAACCCTAGCAAGTCCTCAGGGAAGATATCTGGATATTCACATACTGTAGGAATCTCCATGAGATCTAGACTTTCTTTCTTGGTATCTACAATATGTGCCAAAAACGCTTCACATCCCTTTTTGATAAGCTTACTTGCCTTCATCACAGAAATGACTTTATTAAAGATTGGTCGGTTCTCGCCCAGGACAATCACGTCATCTTGCCCTAAATTCTTGAAAGTCACTCTCCTATATTGACAATCCACCACTGCCTTATGCTGAGTTAACCAATCCATCCCCAATATTGCATCAAACTCACGGAATGAAAACTCTATTAGGTCAGCTGGGAATTCTACATTATGAGCTTTGATTGGATTGTTTTTATAGACTCGACTAACTTTCACTCCATGACCCAAAGGATTTGTCACTAACATATCACAATCTAATTCCTTTGCTACCATATTCCCCTGACTAGGTGGTGACGTGCATAAATATGAATGTGTAGAACCCGGATCTATCATTACAAATAAATCAGTATCATAATGAGAAAATTTACCGATAATGACATCTGGGGCATCCTGCTCCTCATGAGCTCTCATGGCATATGCTCGGGCTGGGGCTCGATTACCTTTTGCTTTATTCACTGATTCTGATATACTCTGCCCAATCCTACTGCTTCTAGACTGTCCATGTCCCCTACCTCTGCCACGAGTGACATTTTAAACATGCACTGATACTACACCACCTGTACCTCTTCTTCTGGGGCAATCTTTCTGTTTGTGCTCCATAGATCCACAACGTAAGCATGCTCTAGTAATCCACCAGCAACCACCTGCATGTGATCTCCCACAATGTTGACATATGACAAATATGAAACTCTTCTTACCCGAAGCTGGTGCACTAGCTGTATACCCCTCTGGCCTTGACTGTTGGCTTACCCTAGCTGAAAAGGTTGATCTAGCACCCCGTGACTGGAAAAACCTACGTACTGTCTGCCCCCTTTTACCTGATGTCTAGGCCATGCTAATTGTCAACCTCCGTGGTGGCTCTTCTATCCTCTTTTTCTTTGACCTCTTTTCCACATTGATGGCTGAGGATACTAGTGTAGCAAAATCCTCAAGCTGAAGGGCGGTCACCATATTCCCAATATCATCATTAAGCCCATCCTCAAATCTGCGACATCTGTCTACCACATCTACAATGATTCCAGTCGCATATTTACTTAGTCGGGTAAAGTCCATCTCATATTCAGTGACTGACATGTTTCCTTGCTTCAAGTCTTGAAACTCCCTTTTCTTTTCATTCACATAAACTTTAGGCACATACTTCTTACTAAATTCTGCCTTGAAGAAATTCCAGGAAGGTGGTTTCGGTGTATGGGGCTTTGATAAAATTGATTTCCACTAGTCATAGGCATGATCTTTTAAAAGGGACACTGCATATCTGACCTTCTGTTCCTCTGGACATTCAAGTTCCTCAAACACCCTTTCTGTGGACTCCATCCAAAACTCTGAAGCTGCTGGGTCATCCTCCCTCCTTTCCATAAAATCTGTGGCCCCATATTTTCTCAGCTTATCAATCCGGGGTTTTGGCTGAGGTGGAGGAGGTGATGGAGCTGGTTGTGGAACTGCTTGTACTATCCGTTGCAACAAGTTTGCTATCTGTTCCATAAGAGGTTCTTGTCCTAAATTAGCCTGTCCCTCTGCTATCGGTGGAGCTACTACACTCGGCCTGGAATCTCTCACTGATGGAGGTTGTCTGAGATTGGCTGAGTTTGAAAGACTGTTACTTAGTTCATCTTCAAAAAAATCTTATTCCGATCCTGAATCAATATCTACCTATAAACCAGAAAAAGGGACCCAAGTAAGATAATTTCAGCATTTTATGCATATGCATGAGACACATATTCTATTTTACACCCACTGATTAAGAATCAATTTTCCTGGGCTCTGATACCACTAAATGTAACGCTCCTTACCCTACTAAATGTTAATAGGATGTGGAAGTGCTAATAAACTCATTTGTTTTACAACCAATGTTCAAATCATTGTAATTTTTTTTTTTAGTTTATTATTAGCGAAATATTTATTACTATTTTTTTTCCATTTAAATATGTAACTAGTGATGAAAATAGTTTTATTTAAAAGAATTCATGCAATTAAACCATAATATTTAGAAATAATACTAGATTTATAAAATTACAAAATTCATTCCTTATACATCCTACATACCACATATTTACATCAAAAAAGAGGTTCTTAGAATTTAATTTTTACAACATAATTTTCAAAACATACAAAAAGAACTAGACTGCTGCAATCTGATCTTGAGGGTTTCCTCTTCATCGGTTGCTCTATCAGAACAACTACTTCTATTTATCTGCGCGTGAAACACACGCGCTAAGCTTCTAGCTTAGTGGTACGTTTTACAACTATCCAATAATTACATAAATAATTCAAAAATAAAATTTTTGAAACTACAATTAATTTATTAAGCATGCCAAATATTCAATTAATAATAAAACTAATTTCTTCATGCAAAAATATTTAATTCATCAATTATGACATTTCATTCATTAAGCATGCTTGAAATTTCTTAAGAATTCAAGATATAAAATTTACAATATCAATTTCATAATTCATATATATATATATATATATATATATATATATATATATATATATATATATATATATATATATATTATTTAATAGCCCACGATATTTTAGACCGAAACTAAACATTGGATACAGGGTTTCTGCTCTATGGCAGTATACTCGGCGCCTACATAATTATTTTATAACTCGACGTTTAACGCCTACATTTCTAATAACAACTCAGCACCTTTTTGGTGTTTACGTAATTTCAAATTCAGCATTATTTCTTAGTGCTACGTAATTTTCAACTTAGCACTATTTCTTAGGGCCTACGTAATTTTCAACCTAGCACTATTTCTTAGTGCCTACGTAATTTCAACTTAGCACTATTTCAACTGGAATTACATTAAAAAGAATTTTGTAGTAAAAGTTATGAATTGTCTCCTAAACTATGTTCACTACAATCTGCCCAGTATTTTACTAGATATAATTCTGCCTTATCTTTATCTATATTCTTCATCCATATTTAGATGGAATTTGGACAAGTGATAAACTATACAATGTAGGTACACATAGTATCTTTAATTTCCAATTGGAATGACATTAAAAAGAATTGTTTAGCAAACGTTATGAATTTCCTTCTAACCTATGCTCACTACAATCTGCCCAGTATATTTTTCTAGATAGATTTCTAGTTTAACGTTTGAGTCCATATTGCACCTAATTCTAGGCATATTCAGGTCTAATGGTCTGAATGAAAGTTGACTCCTTGTGTCTTAAATTTCCAACCCAACAAGAATCACTCAAACATGATTTCCATAACTCAAGTTATGATCAAAATACTAGACACTGTTCATAAGACGAATTTTCCAGCACATCAATTAAATCATAAAATTTCCATTTTCATGCATCAACCTCATATTCTAGTTTTTATTTTCATATTCATGGCATTATTTAATCACCACTTAATTTCTCAATCAAATATCCAGAATTTCATACACATCATAAAATTAAAATCAACATTTTTATACATTGAATTTTTGGCAAATGTACATACCTCAAAAATTTTACTTCTCTTCACTTTTATCTTCTTCCTAGCTAGCTTTCTCTTTGCCTCTACTTCCTCTTTGATTTTGGTTCAGAGTTTGTTCATTTCCTTGTCCTAACAACAAATTTTACACTAATCAAACATTAATCACCCTAATCCACCCAAAATCACCATTAACATCTTAATTACCCTAAATTACTAACTTTAATGGCAACTAACCCCAAAACCAAAGAAAAGTGAAAAAGAAAAGGGAGAAGATGGAAAATCTAAACTCGCCTTTGATGATCTTTAAAATGACCTAAGTCTTCTTTCTCTTTTTCTCTTCCTTTCTTCCTTCCTCTTCCTTAGTTTAGCTCACTTTGTTTCACTTCCTTGATGTTTTTGCCTAATCCTATCTTTTGTTTCCATTTAATCTTAGCTTTATTTGAAGAGAGAAAAGAAGAACAATGGGGGAGGAGGAGTTCACAGCAAAAGAAGAAGAAAAGGGAGACAAATGAGTTTGGTCAAGGTGAAAAAGAAGAAAAATGGTAAAAAAAAATGGAAATTTGACTTTTTATAGTTGGATTAGATGGATGGTTAGGATTAGTTGTTATTCTTGCTTCCCATTAGTCCATAATTTAAATCACTCTTACTTTGTTTTAATTAAAAGAATATTCCTTTTCTTAGATAAAGAATATTCCATTTTATGCCTTTTTATAATTTCTATACCAAAAACACTGCAATTTCTAATTTCGTTCAGCGAAACAATTATTTTTTTCCCAATTTTAATTCCAAACATCAAAATTCTCAATTAAAAATATCCAAAATATTTTTCTCCCATCTTATTACTATTTTAATTTATTTCTTTCATGTGTGGATTTAGATTCCGATCGGTTCGGCGTGCCGAATTTCGGTCAACCGCGACCGTGGTCTAAATTATCGGGCATTACAAGAGGTCAACATATGCTTCATGGCTATAGAGGATCACATCTCGGATATGGTAGGATTACTTCACTCATACTCTTTCAATAATGATAGTAGTGATAATGATAGTAATAATGAAGATGATGATGAGCAAAGCCTAATAGAAGTATTGAATCTAGAACTAGAGAAATATATAAGTAAATTCAATACTTATAAGAATAACATTTCTAATTTGAAAATCAAAATGGTTGCTTTAGAAAAGGAAAACTTTAAGCTTAAATCATCTAATGAATCTCTTCAAAAATCATTAAATAAGTACTCTTCAAGACCCTCAACTAAATCCTTGCTTAAAGAGAACAATATTTTGAAAAATGAAGTTGAGGAATTTAGAAACTCCATTTCAAAATTTGGCAAGGGAAATGAGAGTTTAGATACTCTCATTGTGTCTCAAAGACCACCCTTAATTAGACATGGTCTAGGATTTAAGGGTACAACATCCTCTTCTCACAAGAATACTTTTGTTAAGTCAAGTGAACCTCATATCTCCACATTTACTGTAACAGCCCCAAGGGCTAAGTGCACAAAATACACTAAATCTTCTATACATAAGAGGGATGATCAAGGATTAGTAAGCCTAAGAAGGAAACCTCAAAAGACTAATCATGCCTTTATGCATAAGAAGCATGCTCCTATAAAAACACCAATTCATCATGCTTATGCATGCCATTGCTCTCGAACTCAACCTAATAGAAATATGACATTCAAAAGCATTGTAAGATCAAAAAGCATATTTAGAGCTAAACAATTTGGTCATATAAATAAACATTGCTGGATAAGGAAGGCTCATTGGGAACCTTCATGTGCTAACTATTGGGTTTTGAGGAATGAATCATATTCATAAATGTAGTAGAAAAATAAAATTTTCAAAACCCAAAATAAATGATCATACTTGAACCATTAAAACTAATTTATATAAATATAAATGTTAAAAATTATATGTTGCAATTTTTTATTTGTTCTTCAAATCTTCACTTTGTTGGGTTATAGCAAACCACAACAATCCACACTAGGATGTCTCTAATGGTAATCCACGTGAAGAATGAAGAATAAACTATCAAACGAAATGGTTTGAACAAATTCAAAGTGCTAGCTTTGAAAGTGTTCTTGAAAGAATTTTGTTGTCTTAAAAATAGTTTTTTCACAAAAAAATATTTTCATATATATTTTCTGCCATTTGACGTCTTTTCTATTTTAATCAAATTCAAAGAAAACATGAAAAGTCAAAAATGGAGAAAAGGAAAATGAATGAATAGTAATTTGCCATAATTGGCCTAATTAAGGCTAAATTCTACCGTTGGCCAACAGGTTGGAGGCAGCAGTGCACTGGGCCTGCTGCAGGCTGGTGGTGGGCAGCCCAGCTGGCCCGCTAGGTAGGCCAGCAGCCTACCTAGCCTGCACGGGCCCGTTTGAACGATTTTTCCATGTGATCTCATCGCGATCCATCCCGAAATAATTCTCTCATATTTTGGATCCTATCCAAGACCATTTTACTCATTCTCCATATCTTCAATGTGTGTTACCCATTTGCTTCTCGGTTATGTTTGTCACTTAAGTTAACAATTAATTTAAACAGGCCATGAGCGGAATCTAGCAACACATCATGACCCCCAATTGACCGGAAAGTCAGTAGTTTGACTACAAACCTTTCCATAGACAATTTATGTGCAATTATTCCTTTCACCATTCTGTACCCCACTTGGTTCAGAGTATGGACATGTGCCAACTCCCACTAGACTGACTACATCACATCTAGTCCAAGTAATGTTAGTTCTTGTCCTTGAGGTTCATTAATATATTAGATATATCATTGAACAATATCTTTATGACATTTCCACTCCTGCCAGACATTCCCGAGTAATGACCATGACAAGAGGCCACGATATACACTCCTTCTATCAAGAGTGGTGAATCCTTTGTTGGTTACCCAATTACCTTCGAATACCTCAAGTTGTATCCAATCACCTCCCTATGAGCTACCTCTCTGAGGCAACAAGGAATAGTGTCAAAATACATAATCAATATTCAAGATATCCTTGAGTATCTCAAGTCTAAGGATACTTGCACCATTGCTATGATGAGACTATCATTGACATTTGAATATATTATCCATATGATTGTCTCATAGTTGGTCATCCAATGTGCTTGGCTACACTTAGCAAGCATCCACATGTTAACTCTAAACATCTCATGTTTATAGATTATGAGATCTACTACTCGATCCAATCAAGGAATGTAACATGTGTTAGTCTATCTGGATTAATAATGTCCGGTCTCATTAATCCTATGACTAGAGATAATTTTGATACTAACATAATTACACATGATAAGAATCTCAATATCATGATCTCATCATGATTTCCTTCATGCTATGTTATGTATCAAGGACTTCAGTAATTGATTTAAGATCACTTATCAATTCATATATCAATCGAACATCAAATTAATGAAAAAGCCTTTTACTAATCAAATAAATTTGTACAATAAGAGCTAAAGGTGATTGCCTTTAGAGCACTCCTTTAACACTAACCCCTAAGGACCCAAGCTCATTTGGATACCTAAAAACCATACTTGAATTGTGATTCTATAGGTATGCCTCAAGTCCATAATAAACAAAAATAGTTGGCTAGTAGACATTGGATGCTCAAGGCATATGATAGGAGACAAAGAACTTTTCAATGAAATCAAAAGTATTGATGGAGGTAAAGTTACGTTTGGAAATAATGCTAAGGGTAAGGTAATTGGCATTGGCTCTATTGGTATTAATGGTACTAATTTCATTAAAGATGTCTTGTTTATTGATGGCTTGAAACATAATTTGTTAAGTGTAAGTCAATTATGTGATAAAGGAAACAAAGTAATCTTTACTTCCAACGAATGTCTTGTAACCTCTATTAATGGCTAAGAGATATTTAAAGGAAATAGAGATGTCAATACTTACATAATAGACTTACACAAAATATCTAACCATTCCTCTAAGTGTCTTATGACTACTAATAATGAATCTTGGCTGTGGCATAGAAGGCTTGATCATGCAAGCATGGATTTAATTCAAAACCTTAGCATAGGAGAGATGGTAAAGGGACTGCCAAAAGTCAAATTTGAAAAAGACAAGACATGTGAACCTTGCCAAAGAGGAAAACAACACAAGTTATCCTTCAAATCCAAAAACATTGTAAGTACCTTAAAACCTCTACAACTCCTGCATCTAGATCTATTTGGACCTACTAGGATTGCTAGCTTAGAAGGTAAACACTATGCCTTTGTCATCGTCGATGACTACTCTAGATTTACTTAGGTAATTTTCTTAGCTCAAAAGAGTGATGCCTTTGAAACTTTCAGAAACTTTGCTAAAAGGGTTCAAAATGAAAAAGGATATTGTATTTCAAAAATAAGAAGTGATAATGGCAAAGAATTTGAAAATGAAAACTTTGAGAATTTTTGTCTCGAACATGGAATTTCACAGAATTTTTCATCTCTTAGGACACCTCAACAAAATGGGGTTGTCGAAAGGAAAAATTGAACTTTAATTGAAATGGCTCAAACAATGCTCAATGAGTACGGTTTATAAACTTACTTTTGGGGCGAAGCCGCAAATACTGCATGTTATATTTCAAATCGAGTTTTCAAAAGGCCTCTCTTAAACAAAACTTTATTTGAGCTATGGAATGGAAGAAAGCCCCTGATATAATACTTTAGAGTAATTGGATGCAAGTGTTTCATATTGAATACCAAGGAAAACCTTGGAAATTTTGCCTCTATATCTGATGAGGCTATCTTTTTAGGATACTCTACAACTAGCAAAGCATATAGAGTATTTAATAAAAAGTCATTAACTTTTGAAGAATCTATGCATCTTGTTTTTGATGAATCTAGTAGGCTTGATCTTGTGAAATGTAGTGTTCTTGATGATGTTGTAGGTACCATGGAAAGACTTGATCTTGAAAATGAAAGAGAAGAAAATGATCAAGAAGACTCACATCAAGATGATTCTCTACCTCCAGCTCAAGAGGAAAACAGGCAAGAGCTCCCAAAGGAATGGAGATTGACAAAAGATCACCCCAAAGAGCAAATCATTGGTGACCCTACAAGGGAAGTAAGTACTAGATCTCATCTCAAACATTTAGTTTCTGATCTTGCTTTTGTTCTCAAATTGAGCCTAAAAATATTGATGAGGCTCTTAATGATAAAAGTTGGGTGATTGCTATGCAAGAGGAACTCAACCAATTTGAGAGAAGTAAGGTATGGACCTTAGTACCTATACCCAAAGAGCATCAAATCATTGGAAGTAAATGGGTATTTAGAAATAAACTAGATGAACAATGTTCAATAACTAGGAATAAGGCTAGATTGGTTGCAAAAGGATATAATCAGGGAGAAGGAATAGATTATGATGAGACCTATGCTCCTATAGCTAGATTAAAATCCATAAGTAATACTTTTAGCATATGCATGCCATATGAATTTTAAACTCTTTCAAATGGATGTAAAAAGTGCCTTTTTAAATGGCTTTATAGAAGAAGAAGTTTATGTAGAACAACCACCAGGATTTGAAAGCTATGATTTGCCCAATCATGTATTTAAACTTTCAAAAGCTTTATATAGTTTGAAACAAGCCCCAAGAGCTTGGTATGAAAGACTAAGTTCTTTTCTCTTAGAAAATAACTTTATAAAGGAAAATGTTGACACTACATTATTCATTAAAAAGCATAAGCATGATACTCTAATTGTTCAAATTTATGTTCATGACATCATATTTGGGTCTACTAATGAATTGCTTTGCCAAGAATTTGCTAAGTGTATGACTAGGGAATTCTAAATGAGCATGATGGGTGAGCTAAAATTCTTCCTCGGTCTACAAATAAAACAAGGCAATAAGGGCATACTCATCAACCAATCCAAATATGCCAAAGACTTACTTAAGAAATTTGGAATGGAAGGATGCAAAAATGCCAAGACTCCAATGAGCACATCAGTTGTTCTTTAATTGTCACGATCGTGAATCATTTCACATCCATCATCACGGGTAGAGCATCTCTTCAGCAAACCGTGAACACGACATTTCACGCCCGTGACTTAGCTTTCACTCCCGTGAAGATGTCGGCTATAAAACGTTTCTACCGTTAATTCTCCCATTTCTAACTCTCCAACTTCTCTCATTTATCACTATTGAATACCATTTTGAAGATTTCAGCCCCCTAGCAACTCATTCCATCTATAAATACCTTTAAAAACTATCTCCATCATCAGAAATCAAAACACCTTAGGTTCTATTCCAAAATTCCATCAGATTTTCTCTCTTTAAAAATATTTTTTTCTCAATAAAAAATGGAAACCGGCTCCTCCAAAGGTACCAGAAAGAAGTCTCATGCTCCAAGAAGGTACACGGACTACCTTCTAAACATTATTCTGGAGCACTGTCATCCAAGATACTCGGTTCTCAAGCAAAGACCACTCCTTTCCTCTCGATCATTTGAGTGGCAAACTATCAGAACACTTAGTCTCGAGACAAGCATGACGGAACAACTCCAAGCTTGTCATCTGAAAGATTTTGTTGATATCTATCAACTGACGCTGAGGGAACCAACTCTAGAGTTCTTAAGCACCCTGCAAGTCTCTCCTATCATCATGGTAAAATTTCAACTTCGCAAGCATTCGAACACCCTTATTGCCAAAGAGTTTGGTGACATGTTCAAACTTCCCTCTGACGGTATCCTGAATGAGAGTGAGGTGGAGTTCTATGCTACTCAGGCATGGACTCACTTCGGGCTTGACTGCAGCTGGGACGTCAAGGAGACGAAAAGCACCCACCTTCGATCCCCAGTGCACAAGTACTTGCATAGGTTTCTAACCTATAGCATTTTTGCCAGAGGAGACAACAATGGATCGATTTGGAAGTCCGAGCTCTTTCTCCTGGAGATGGCCCGAAGAGGCCTACCAGTGGCTTTATCTCGATGGTTTGCAAACCATCTACAGTCAATTGCCACCAAGCCCACTGGAGATATTCTGATTGGTAGGTACGTGACTCACCTTGCTATCAAACTTGGGTATTTGAAGCTAGAGGAGCATCACTTCAACCTTATCCCAGCACATCCTTGAGACCGACTAGACATTGAGTCATTTATCAAAATGGGAGCGGCTGTTGGTATAGTTCATGAGAATAACATCTATTACCGCTTCACCAACACTACTGGTGAGATTATTTAGGAGGACAATGATTCGGATGACTTCAAAGCGGGCCTCCATGGAATCCAGCAGAGGAAGAGAGTTCGAGTTGAGATGGCGACTCCAGAGGTTGAGCAGGAAATTGGACAATCCTCTGTCTCCACACCAAACTTGGCTCAGCAAGTGGCTGATCTTTTGGCACCACGGTTTGAACAAATGCAGGCTTCGATGAATGAGAGGTTAGAGAACCTCAAGGATTTTATGGAGTCTCGCATGGAGAGCCTCGAGACAGGATGTCCGGTTTCAAATCTATCTAGACTATATTTTAGCTATGTTATTTTCTAGCTTGTTTGATGTAGGACTTTCAATCACTTTTCAAATCCTTGTATTCTTCTTTTAATATTAATATAATTGCTTTTGTTTTCCATTATGATTTATCTTTTTGTTATTATTTTTGTTGATGACAAAAGGGGGAGAACCTAGCAATATATTATATTTAAAGTGTAGAAATACTCGGGCAACGGATACTTACTTGTTGAGCATAAATCGTGCGCTTTCAATGAATCAGGCAGAGACAAATTACTAGAACTTGACTCGGTTCCACAGTACGAACGCCCTTGATTCTCTTGTGATGAAATGGAGATGAAGAAATTCCTTTCCGAATTTCAGAGAAAACTAACGATGAAAAGTTATCTCTTTTTCTTATATCAATTTGTTATTTCTTTCTTCCTTCAAAAGTTATATCTTTTCATAACTTTATATATAAAAAGATATGAGCCTGGGCTGGGTCAAGCCCACATGGGCGGCCCATTACCATAAAGCCCAACATCTCCCACTCTCCCAAAGTGGGCTTGGCTCAATCCAAATATCATCTCACGTCTCAAACTTAAACAAAGAATCTTTCATACAAGCGAACAGACCGTGCGACCTGAAGCACACAAATTGTGGGAGCTCTAATCAAAACCTAATTATAGGCCATATATGAGACATCAACCCAAAGTTGTAATTATTTTCGATAATGTGCTTAATTACCCCAAGTATCTTTCTCAATACACTTAATTCGAGTATCATTCAATCCCTCATGAATTTATACTCAAATCATTCTTACAATCCCTTGTACTCTAAGTTACTTATCACTTCATCAAGCGTAATAACTCCAGCCGGTGAACACAAGCTGTGAGTGCATAAGCAAAGTACTCTTTATTTTGCCCTCATATCAATTAGCTTTGAATCAACTCGTTTTTCTAGGAGTGTTCCGTTAAGTCGAATCATTCCATGACTATAGGATACATCCTAATTTAGCCAACATTAATTCATCACATCATGATATAGTCAAAAGTCACAAAGGGTAAAAGTTGTTTGAAATCCATTTCTAGGATTTCTAGGACTCATATAGCGAAGAAGCAGGGATCCATTCTTTCACTTCCTAAAAGGTTGTATAGTACATGCAGTATGAAGTGCATGCTATGGTGGAGCTACTCTTTTCTTGTCAAAGATGAAAGAGTGTATGTCTTGCTCTTAGTTCAAAATAAATAAACACCATATGAGTATTAGTCTTGTCGCTCTAAATGCGCCAAACTTGAAATTTTTATTTATACATTCAACAATGTTAAATAACAAATTTCACACTCAGCTTCCTTTATATAGACACATGAATGGTGGGGAAGTCATTCATGTCGATTCTTATATATACGAAAAATCTCATCTTGATCCTCATCAAGGCGACCTTATAAAAATGAATAAATACTAAGACCGCTCCCACTGCATCTTAGTCATTCACTTAATGCCTCCGCATTTATGGTCTCATATCTGCTCGCTGCATAGCACCAGAGGCGATTACTCATGTGAGTGAGTCAATCTAAGTCTATCGACATACAAATTCGAATTGTGCTAACTGGTATTTGCAATATATTCATATAATTAAAAAATCATTAATAAATTAAAATGATATATCATTTGCAAAAACCAAGTGATTTGACATAACATATGTTGATTACATTCTCCATAAGTCTAGAGATTTTACATGCCTTGCAAACGCATCTCTAGCTATTGGTTTAGTAAATGGATCTGCTACCATTTTGTTTGTAGAAATGTGTTTTAGAATCACTTCCTTTTCCACAATCATGTCTCTAACATAGTGATATCTAATCTGGATATGTTTGGTCTTTCCATGATATTTTGGATCCTTAGCATAAGCTAATGCAGCCATACTATCACAATAGATTGTCACAGGTTCAGATGCTGACTTGACAATTTCTATGTGCTGCAAAAATCTTTTCAACCAAACTGCCTCTTGTATAGCTAAGGAACATGCTACATATTCAGCTTCCATCATCGTTAAAGCTATACAAGATTGCTTCTTGCTACTCCATGAAATTGCGCAATCATTAAGCAAGAATGCATATCCAGAGGTCGATTTGCGCTGATCTATATCACCTCCCCAATCAGCATCAGTATAACCAATTAAGCGCAAATCCTTCCCTTGATAACATAGAACATAGTCTGAAGTTCCTTTTAGATATCTCAATATTCTCTTGACTACCATCCAGTGTTTCAGACCTGGATTAGATTGAAATCTACTTACTAGCCCAATAGCATAGCAAATGTCTGGACGTGTGCACATCATTGCATACATCAGACTACCGACAACGTTGGAGTAGGGTACTTTAGACATTCGTTCTTTTTCATCCGATGTCTTGGGACACATATCTAGACTAAGGCTCATATTCCTTTCGACAGGGGTATCCACAGGCTTACATTCATGCATATGGTAACGCTCTAACATTTTCTTTATATAAGTCTCCTGAGATAAACCCAGAAATGTTTTAGAGCGATCCCTTAGGATCTTAACACCAAGTACATAACTAGCCTCACCCATATCTTTCATTTCGAAGTTCGATGATAACCATTTCTTGGTAGTATCAATCAACTTCTTATCATTTTCAGCTATTAAAATGTCATCAACATAAAAGGACATAATTATAAAACCATTGTTAGAATGTTTAACATATACGCAATGGTCTTCCTCCATCATTGTAAAACCATCCTTTAATACGGCTTGATGAAATTTGAGGTTCCATTGTCTTGAAACTTGCTTAAGACCGTAAATGGATCTTTTGAGCTTGCAAACTTTGCGCTCTTGTCCTTTGAGTTCAAAACCTAAAAATTGATCCATATAGATCTCTTCATCTAGTTCTCCATTGAGAAAAGCAATTTTAACGTCCATTTGATATAATTCTAAGTCCATTCGTGCTACTATAGCCAGAATGAGGCGAATTGATGCAAACCTGACTACAGGTGAGAATGTATCTTCATAGTCAATTCCCTCTTTTTTTGTATAGCCCTTAGCTACTAATCGAGCTTTAAATCTTTCTATTGTCCCATCCGCCTTATGTTTTATTTTGAGCATCCGTTTGTTCCTAATAGTCTTACGATTAGACTGTTTCTCAACCAAATCCCAGACTTGATTGTATATCATCGAATCCATTTCCTCTTTCATAGCTTTAATCCATTCTTTTGCTTGAGGACCAGAAAAGAGCTTATTGTACTGTTTTAGGCTCTTCTTCATCTGGAGCAATCATAAAAGCTTCCCCCTCAATCTCAAATCGACGACGGGGAATCTTGTCACGATTACTACATCGAGGTTGAGATTGTTCAAGGTCTTGCTCCATTGGAACAAAAAATGACATTCTTTCACTCCCACTTGGTTCAGAAGGAGCAATAAATTCTTGCTCTGTGAGTGCTAAATCAATTATACTTGCACTCCCACTAGTCTCATGATCTTCCAATTCATAAAATTGGAAATCCTTATTTATCTCACCTCTTTCAGGAAAGTCCTCTTCTAAGAAAATGACATCTCATGACTCAATTTCTGTTATTCTTCCATTTGTGTCTTCCCACAGAAATACATATCATTTGGAGAATTTTGAGTATCTTATAAAGATACATTTCTTCCCCTTCGGTCCAAGTTTTATGGGAAGTGTTGTGGATATAAGCTGCGTAACCCCATGGGTGCATATGACTTAAGTCAGGCTTTTCGCTTTTCCACAATTCATATGGGGTGGAATGAACAGATTTTGATGGTACACGATTTAGAATATAGGCAGCAGTCATTAATGCATCTCCCCAAAAAGGAAATTGGTAAATTGGCCTGCGCCATCATTGACCTAACCATGTCCAATAGGGTTCTATTTCTTCTTTCTGCTATGCCATTTTATTGCGGAGTAGAAGGAATAGTTAGCTGCCTAGCTATACCCTTATCATCACAATAACTTTTGAATAAATCAGATAGATATTCACACCCTCGATCGGTCCGCAATGATTTTATATTCAAATTCAATTCATTCTCAACCAATTTACTATAACGTATGAAGCAATCTAATGCTTCAGATTTATGGGAGATCAAATAAATGTGACCGTATCTGGTGAAATCATCTATGAACGTGATGAAATAGCGAGCACCATGTCTTGCTCTAATATTCATTGGGCCACAGATGTCAGAATATATAAGCTGTAAAGGAAATATGACTCTTTTCGCTTTGCCAAATGGCAATCTTGTTGCTTTTCCAGCTAGGCAATGCTCACAAATAGGCAAATATATTTTCTTAACAGATCCTAAAAAACCAGCTTTTGCTAATCTTTTTAAACGATTTTGCCCAATGTGTCCTAATCTAGCATCCCATTTAGTATCATCAATTAATGAAACATTATTGGATTTTTCAACAAGAAATATAGATTGCTTAACATCCATAAAAATAGTGTCTAGCACTATAAAACCATTCAACATATATCCAGAACCATAAAAAATTTTGTCCAAAAGTATTTTAACACAACCATCTTCAAAAATAATTTTAAAGCCAAGTCCAAGCAAAACAATAATAGAAACTAAATTTCATCGAATATCAGGAGCATGAAGCACATCATAGAGATAAAGCGTGCAACCTCCCGACAGCACTAGCTTGCAGGAACCGATCCCAAGCACGTCAGCCGAAGCATTATTCCTTATATAGATTTTTCTACTCCCCTTTGGAATTCGACGAAATTCCACAAAGGCATATCGGTCCCTTGCTATATGGTCTATTGCTGCTGAATCTACAGTCCAATAAGGAACAGTTTCAGCTAACATCAAGCAACTACTAACATATAAATTCGAGGGACTAATTTGGTCATACAATACCTTTGGCTCAATGCAATCACGAGCAAAGTGACCATGCTTCCCACAGTTGAAGCAATTCATGTTCTTGGCTTTCTTTCCGCTGCGTTTCCCACGCTTGTGCTTATTTCCACTAAATTTTGTCTTATTCTCTCCCTTGCCTTGCCATTTTCCCTTACCTTTCCATTTCTTTTGCCCAGAGCTAGAAGCCACTTTGCCTCTAGACTCAGTCATATAAGCCTCTCTTTCAGGATTATCAGCGAGAAGGCAATCCTCCTCTAGCTCAACATGTCGGGCAACATCATCAAAAGATTTTATATTATCATTATAGGTAAGGTTGACACGTATGTTTTCCCAGACTTTTGGCAGAGAGCGAATCACAGCTTGAACTTGTTGCTCGTCAGTCATCTCATGGCCAACACCTTTCAGTTCACTTATCATGTTAGACATGACAGTAAGGTGTTGCCTCATTGTATGATTAGAATTTTTCATATAGGCATCAAACTTTAGAGTTAACTGATGCAGTCTTGTTATTGAGGTTCCACCAAATTAAACCTTAACAGCATCCCAAACTGTTTGGGCTGAGCGATGCTTTTCAAAATGTAGCATCATGTCATTTCTCATGCTGCTCAGCATCAATATGCGAGCAACTCTGTCCTTGCGCTTATAAGCTTGATATGCTTCCATATCTCGCCTATGTTGAGCAGTGTTTCCATGCTCAAGCTCAGCCATTGGTTGTATTATTGTTTCAAGCATATCTTGCTCTTCAAGGAGATACTGAATTTTTTGATGACAAATGTCATAGTTTTTATCATTCAGTTTATCTCCTTGATTTAAGTCAGCAATAATGCTTTTTGTGGCAGCCATTTCAACTATTTAGAAACAATGATTATAATTAGAATTAACACAATTCTTTATTGATCTTAATCAATTTCAAGTCACAACGCTTTAAATTAATCAATAATAACCTAACATAAGTAGTAGAAACAAAAAAATTGTATATACACATACCTAATTTGAGAGTGGGAATCGTTTTAATGATTATTTTCAAAAATAATATATACAAAAACTTTGAAAAATCATAAAAATTCAACCACTCATCAGAAAATTATGCAAAAATACTCGTTAGAAAGCTTGTGACAAGAGCTTTCCAACGATACCAAATTTGAAATATGAAATTGAAGAATTATTTAACGAAAATTGAAGAAATTTCGAATTTGCATAGTAAATTTCTCCAAAATCATCACAATTATGATTTTAAGCACAAAACCGCACAAAACGGGTTCTGATACCAATGTAGAAATACTTGGGCAGCGGATACTTACTTGTTGAGTGTGAATCGTGCGCTTTCAATGCTTCAGGCGGAGACAAATTACTAGAATTTGACTCGGTTCCACTGTACGAACGCCCTTGATTCTCTTGTGATGAAACGGAGATGAAGAAATTTCTTTCCGAATTTCAGAGAAAACTAATGATGAAATGTTATATCTTTTTCTTATATCAATTCGTTATTTCTTTCTTCCTTCAAAAGTTATATCTTTTCATAACTTTATATATAAGAAGATATGGGTCTGGGCTGGGTCAAGCCCACATGGGCGGCCCATTACCATAAAGCCCAACATAAAGTTAAATGCAATATATTTGAAATACTTATTTGAATCAAATGAATATGCAAGTATGCAAATGAGTTGTTATACCTTGAATATACCTTAAGTATACTTTGCATATACCTTGATGCAAGTTACACGAATGAATATGCACTTGATATACTTTTAATATACCTTAAATATACTTTGCACATACTTAACTTGTTTTAAGAAAAAATTTGGTATACATTGGATATACCTTGCATATAACTTGCATATACCAAAACTATGAAGCATATTTTGATGCTATACTCCATCATCCTTTACAATTCTTGCACTTCAGTAATTTTTTATCTTAAGCATCTTTTAGGGGGGAGACTTCTCAAAAGCACATATTGCTAGATTATTTGTAACCATCAAAAAGGGGGATATTGTTGAACCTTGAGGGGTATTTCCGTCATTTTAATGCTAACAAATAAAATAGCAATAATGTATTTAACATACTTGTTTTTTAAGCTTATTGAACAGGGTATGGAATATGATAGCAAGAATGGAGAATGGAAGACTAACCTTAAAAAGACAAAAAATGAAGAAATAGCATGTTCACGCCGGTGACCTTTTATGTCACACCCGTGATGAAGCTTAGCGCCAACTATCCAACATTTAAAGTTCACGGCGATGAAGAATGATAGCAACCGTGAATGATCATATCAGTCATGCCCGTGAAAGAAAGTCACGCCCGTGAGAAAACATATCAAATTCCTCTAGAGAGCTTCACAGCCAGAGTCACTACTTGGACCACGCTTGGAAGAGCAGTCATGACCGTGACACTCATATTCGTAACTGTGAAAGAGGAAAGAGAAACATGTCAGATGCGAAATTAAGAGTTGGTGCAATAGCTATTTCTACATTAAATGCAACCAAACGACTATAATTCTCCATGGAAGTATAAATGCAAGTCATTTATGAATCCAGAACAAGAGAATAGCTAATACTTCGAAACAAAATCTTGTTGTTAGCCATTTGTGCATTTAATACTTTCAAAACAAACATTAATTCTCTATAAAAATCTTTTTCCTCATTATTCTCTCAGCATTATAGATTTGTGAGTGTTTCTCTTTGTAATCTACTACTCAAGTGAGTTTGGGTATTTTGGGTTAAAAGTAGAACACTTGTAAGGGTTATTTGTATGAGCCTTTAAAACACAAGGAATTGGTTTATTTTGTGAGCCATTAAAACACAAGTGATTTCTAGGTTAGGCCTGATCCATTGTTAGAAGCACCATAGTTGGGAGTGAGCTTGTAAAAATCCATTGTAACACTTAGTATGTTAGTGAAACTCCTAATTGAGATTGGGGAGAGGAGTAGGGTTTGTTAACACCCAAACCTCTATAAAAATTCCTATGTGATATCTTCCTATCCGTACTCAACTTAACTTTTCCTTCTGCACTTAAAAGTTAAAAATTTTAATAACCAATTCAAACCTCCTTCTTGGTTCAATATCTATGCAAGATTTTGGCTCTACTGGTAAAGCACATCCACATATCTCTTATTAGCGAGCTGCTCTCATGCCACTTTTAACATTTAACCCATCGTCTCATCCTAATCATAGTATTTTTGTTAAAAAATACATTTAGACAAATTTAGTTAATAAACATACAATTTTAATAAAATTTTGATAGTCTCTCATGTAATAGTCATAATCCAAAATGTACTTGTAGGTATTTTCAATCACAATTCACAATTCCTAAGCAATTTCAAATTTCCAAATCAATTCATAATTCCCAAGCAATTCTCAAGCATTTTGAATGATATCATTCACAATTTCTAAGCAATACCCAAGCATTTTTAGTCATTATCATTCACAATTCCCAAGCATTTTCAATAATATCAATTCTTAAGCAATTCTGAATCAATTTCATTTATATCATTTACAACAATTTATATCATAAATACAACTTACATAAAGATTTAACAAGTTACATTAAGATTTAGATTTATTTTACTTAAAATTCACCCCAATATAAATCATGAACCTCTTATGGCACTGTCTTCCACCTGTATCCCTTTGGATCTAGTATCTCCTGAAATATACTAGATATCAAAGCTGTTATGTCATGTGGCTCAACAAACCTATAATTGTAAAAATAAACAAGTATTAAATTTAACCCAACTCTCCATCATGCAATCAATCTTTAATGACTGTCAGTGTAACTGCTACCTACAATGGTCTCTAAAGTGGCATACTAATGGTACAAAACTATGAATTAATAGTCCATGCAGCTGGTCCTACAGAAGTGGATGGATCAGGTGTCCCTGTGGATAGTCTTGTAGAGATAGATGGTCAAATGATTGATCTTGTAAAGGTGGATGGTTCAACTGTCTTTATGCCAAGTATTGTAAAAGTGGCTCTAGATGTTAAAGATGTAGCAATAACTTGCGCAGAAGATGAACTAGCTAATGTGGAAGAAATATGACCCCTGTTGGTGCCTGATCCTCGGTTGCCCTTTATATGGACATCTATAGCACGACCTTAATCCTTCATACTGGTAAGAAAACACAGTTAAGCACAATTAGAAAAATATCTAAACAATGTTAAAATTAACAACTAAGCATAACTAAACAATTATGTATTAAATGACAATAGTCAAAAAAACACTCAACAAAACTACTAGTACCTTTATTCACTGTCAGTGTCATTCATATCATTTAGATAAAATTATTCCTCTGAATCAAATAAACTTTCTGATTGTAATTATGGTTATTCATCTTTAATACCATCATCATTCGCAATATTTTTTAGGCCACCTATCGGATCATTCAATGTTGTTTGTTGATCCTATTTAATAATGTTAATGTCACACTCGTAATATAAGGTCTAAATGTTGAGATGGTTGTGAGGTTATTAATTAATGAGTGTTTGGGTTTAGAGGTTAGTTATTGGGGAGAAAGATCAAGAAACAAAAGAAATGTGTTTGCAGGTGATTCACACCCGTGAAGTATTAGTCACGACTATGAATTGGGTGATTCATGCATGTGAAGTGATAGTCATGACCATGAATCATAGGAGGAAAAACGGTTATAAAAGTGAACAACTCTTCATCTTCCTCATTTTTTAAGGATCAAACGCTAACCTTTTTCGTCCCTTAAGATATCAGACCCCTTTCCTACCCATTCCTTCACTCAAAACCACCAAAATTAAATAGAAAACAAATAATCTTAAGAGAAAATCAAAGAAAATAGAGGTTTATATTAGAGAATAGCTTTAGGAGGAAGAGGAGTTGAGCTTAGAGTTGGAATTTCGAGACCCCAACCACCATATCTTGTAGGTTCTTGCAAGTAGCTCTTTCCCTCCCTCTTAATATTCAAGTTTCAGTTTTTTTGTGGGTTTGAGGTTGGGTATGATTAATCTAGCGTTTGGGTTAGAAAAACCCCTATTTTGATGAATTAGAATAGGGTTTTATAGAACAATTAGGAATTTTAATTTTTAATGTTGATTTTATTATGTTTATGTGTTAGGAACTAATGTTGGTGAGGAAGCTTGAAAGTGTTCTTGAAGCTTTTTTTTTTCAATTAAGGTTTGCACATAATCACATTCAAAGTATATTTGATGCATTTGTATGCTTTAATTGTTAAATTCATGATTGTTAAGATGATAAGATGTGAGTATGTATGAAATATGTTATGTTTGGCATTAAATGATGTATTGATAAGCTTGGTTATGCCATAAATGCATAAATGTGAACTAAATATTAATTTTGTACGTTCCAAATGGTCATTGGTAAGTAGAAATATTTATAATTTGAGTAATGATACATATGAAATGATGAAATGCATTTTTATTTAATGAAAATTATGAATGAGTATATATGCATGAGAAAATGAATTAAGAGATGATTTATGGCATGTTCAATGAAATGAATATATTTTTAATTCATGAAACTGGATAATTATTATGTTGAAATATTGAGATTTTGGTTAATGACATGCCTATGTTGGCAAAAATGCATTTATAGATGAAGTATACATATTGATATTGAGAATGATTTAAGAGATGATTTTGGCATGATAAAGGTATTGAATATTATTTAAATGCATGGAAGTTTTTGATTGATATGTTAAATGGCAGAATGTGTGCTTGTATGAGTGTTGGTAGTGTGGTTTACATTGGTAGACCTTAGAATTTATATGAAAAATGTCAAATGTTGTGTTCTAAGCAAGATTGTATTGATTTTCTAAGGTTCACGGATGTGAAATATGTGGTGATTTTAGACATATTCATTCATGAGATATGTCATCATATGGTTCACACTTAGACAAGCAATGAATGAGGTGTTATAGGCATGATGGAGTATTCATAGCCATGAATGACCTATATGTTGATTTTGTGTTGTAATGTTTTCTTAAATGAATCTCGATTGGTTTTAATGAGAATGATATACAATTGAGCTGTAATTGCAAAAAAATGCAGTTGGTAATTTAAATATATGTGATTGACAAATGATGAGAGAATCATGATGTTTGAAATGATATTAACTATATCCAATGCTCTAACTAGGACTAGAGCTAGGTGATATGACATGCCATTAAGGGGATTTTGGTACTGAGAGGCCTAGGTTGGCCAATACAAGAATGAGACCTGTCTATTAAGGGTAAAGCTCTGTCGAGCTCCCTTAGAGGCTCATGTAACCATACTATTGTTTTTTCAAGCAAATGGCATGAGTGGTTCTAGTGAGAGCTATAGACTGCTCTTATCCATTTTAGTCCTATCTAGAGTTTTTGGGCAATGATGCTAAATAATATAAATTGTGATGAATCTTGTATGGTTTTATGGTATGTAAATGCTATAATTGTGATATAAATATGAGAAAGAACATGAGAATATATTATTAATTATAGCATGGATTATACAATGAGGTAAGGTAAAAAGTATATGATGAGACTCACTATTCATCCATACAATTTTTCCTATATGTATCCAATGTTCATGTATACAAATTATTATATATTTTGTATGTTGTTCTGTACCTATGTATGAGTTGCTTAGTGTGTAAGTATTTCTCACATGCATGCTAGAATTGGATAGCCATTGTTGATAGAGAATGAGAGACCAAAGCAAGAGTCATAGGTGTCATATCCGCTAATTTAGACCCTTAGTCGCGCAAACTGTTAAATCGGCTCGACGATTCGACCAGAGTCTAAATTTGGATTTTAATCAAAAAATAATTAAAATAATGACAATTAAGTATAGAAAATATCTAATAAAGTATTTAAAATATTTAAAGATGTTATATTTCAGTAAAGGACTAAATTGCAAATTTTAGTAAAGGACTAAATTGCAAATTTTGAAAAGTTTAGGGGTCAATTTGCAATTTACAAAAATTGGAACGTTAATTGGGATAACCATCAATTAAATACATGAATTGGGACATAAAATACATGTGAAGGCCGGCCACACAAAGTGGAAAATTTTAAGAAGCCAATTGACATGCATGAATACATGAATTAGACATTAAAATCATATGGGCTTAGGTGTCCCATAATTAATTAAGTTTGTCTTCATTCTCCTCAATGTTCCTTTATCCTTCCTTATCTCTTAATCTCTAGAATTTCCTATCATTAAGTTGTCATCCACATTTTCTTGAAGCACCATACACCAAGTGGCATACAACAATTAGCCAAGAGATGTGCATGAATTAGGCATTAATAAAAGCTTCTAGATTATGCTTAAGCGTCCCCATCTTAATGACTTTTTTCATTTTCTTCTTAATTATTTTCTCTTCTTCCTTATCCCTTTTGCATTGAGAATTTCTGCCTTCCTAAGCTAGCCCACGTTTCCTCAAGTTCCTCCATAGCCAAAGTTTAGTTCTAGTGAAAGAAAGTGAGAAAAGAGAGAAAAAGTAAGGGAAAAAATCATTTTCAAGCATAAAAGAGCAAAAAAAAAGAGAGATTAGAGTTTTGGAGTTTCAATGAGTAAGGTTTTAATTATCTCTTTTATGTTTTAGGAACTCAAATTGACCAGGATTTAGCTCAAAAGAGCAAAGGAAAAGAGAAAGACAAGTAAAGAGGAAAAAAAAAAAAAAGAGGTTTGTGCATAACCTAAAGCAATAGCCTATTTTATTTATTTTTTATTTGCATGATTTGATTATTTGGCATATTGATGATTCTAAATTAATAGTATTTTGTGATGAAAATCTTGGGGATGCATGTTTGCTAGACATAGGATTTAATTTGGTAAAAATTGAATATGATTAGTTTGTATGTTTTGTGCTGAAAATGGATAAACAGTGAGTATTTAAACTATTACAACTTAATTTATGGAATTCGGTTTTGTATGTTATTTATTGTATTTGAAAGCTAAGACATAGGGCTATCATTTTTATTCAGACTACAACATTTGAATATGTCTTTAATTGTCCAGAAAAATTCATAAAGTTTAGACTTAGAATCTGTCTAGAAAATTCTGGGCAGAATTGTTAGTGACCAGACAGTGTTCATTTTATCATACAATTTGATAAAGAACTCAGAATTAAGTGATTCAATTTTCATATTAAATCCAAGATCTAGACCTAAAATTGTTAAGAAGACCATATAACTAAATTCATATTGTAATAGGACCAAAAGTAAGGTCCAAAACAAAGAATGAAATCTATCAATGACAGGGCAGCATATGAGTTGTGGAATTTTAAGAGTAAAATGATGAGAACTTTGTTATATTATGTAAATAGTATTTTAATTGAGTGATTATGTGATTATTTTGAGACTTTAAATGTATAAAAATTGTGAATTTATTTGATGTGAATTTATTTGAGATTGTGTAAGCCCTATAACACTTAACTAGAACCAATTTAGGATAGTTTGGCATGCCAAGCAGGGGGGAGTATGATGAAATCCATTAATAGTATAATTAAGGAAGCCGGTGATGGCACTATTATTAAAGCCGGTGATGATACTATTATTAAAGCCGGTGATGGCACTATTATTGAAGCTGGTGGTGACACTAATATTAAAGTCGATGATGACACTATTATTAAAGCCGGTAATGAAACTTATATTGCCCGGGTGACACCCTTAAGTACCTGGATGACAACTCCATTATCATAGTCAGGGGTTCATAGGTGTTTTGGGCATAAATAAAGAAGTTATGGAAAATAAAAATGGAATTATAAATTGTAACATGGTAAATTATGATGTGTTATATAATGATATGTTAATAAAATAAACAAGTACGAGATAAAAGAATATAATTTGATGTCTATACATGCTAGAATACCATGATGTGCATATTTTCATGAGAAGATGATTAAGCATGAGTTGATATATGATAATGCATGATTGCATAAAATAGTTTGTTGCCTTACTTATATGCACCACTAAGCCTAGAACTTAGCGTGGGAGTTTCTCTCGCGCAGGTATAACAAAGATTAAGTAGTCAATAGTAGACAAATATAGCAGTGGCCTAATCCAGTAGAGCAGCTTGTATCAATACTGTGGGTCACACAACTATTGTATTTATGTTTTGAATTTTATTTTATAGTACTTGTAAAGTAAGCTCATGTTTTGTAAATAATACTTTATTATATAAAATATATTGTGTTTCTTTATTATGATTTCTTTTACACTACAAGTAAATAAATAGTAAACAATAAGTAGTAAATAAAGAAAAACATATGAATTATTTTCATGTATAAAAAATTTAAAAAGAGATATTTTAACCGATGAAGTCAGCATGACACTCCCTTATCTGGGCACGAGTTGCTGGGGTAATGGGGTGTTATAGTGTATTGCATCAGAGCCTAGTTTGGGTAGTTTTGGAATTTTAAAATGGTTTTCAAAAATAATTATGAAATTTGTGTACCCATAATTAAGTATTAAAGTTGCTGCTTACTGATTGGGACCGTTATTTTATGATATAGGTAGAGTATGGCTTCAGGGTCACAACATATTGTGGCTGAAGATGGCGAAAGTAATGAGCCTACTGAAACAGAGGCTTCATCATGACCCAGTCGTCGTTGAGCAACTGTATCTAGATCCAATGCAAGACTATCAAGGGGGCAATCTATTGTTGGCACAGGACAAATAGAGCTTTTGAGGAACATGATCGATTTGCTGCAAAGAGCGTCACAACTAGCCCCATCTGTGCAACAGTTTGAGAGGCTGAGGAAGCTAGGAGCAACCGATTTTTATGGTAAACGGGAAGATGACCCCTCCATAGCGAAGTTTTGGTTAGAATGGGCAGAGAGAGATTTTGATCAATTGCATTGCACTGATAAGGATAAATATGAATATGCAGTATCTTTATTGCAAGACCATGCATATAACTGGTGGCGATCTAAATCATAAAGCACAGAGGGACCTGACCCTGTGACTTGGAAATTCTTTTTAGAGAAGTTCAAAGAGCAATACATTCCCCCTATTTATACAGATGATAAGAAGAGGGAATTTTTGACTTTAAAACATAGGAATATGTCGGTGTCAGAATATGAAAGAGAATTCACCCATTTTTGCAAATATGCTGGCAGCATTGTATCCACGGAAGTTGATAAATATCGACGATTTGAAGATGGATTGAGAGACCCAATTAAGTCTCAACCCTACACCTGAGGAGTTTTCCTAGTTTGCTAGCATTTTCCAGAACGGTTGAAAGAGTTCTAGGGGCACAACAGCCAGCACAAGATAGAGGGTCCAAGAGACCCATGCCACAGTCAAGTGGCAAGAGAGCTAGATCCTTCAGTGGCTAATTTTAGACTGGGGGTTTTAGCAGGCCTTCTTCTTTCAGGTGGAGACAACCCATGAGATATGTCTTTTCAGCAGCCAGTGCACCGACACGGACATCACATAGATCGTTACCTCTACCAGAATGTTAGCATTGTGGTCGTTCTCATCCATGAGAGTGTTGGTTGATGACCAGAGCGTGCTTGAGATATGGCTCTAAAGATCATATAAGAAGGGATTGTCCTCTATTACAGCATGGCAGAGGTTTGGGAAGCATGGAGCTGGCACAAACACAGGTTTTGGGCAAGGCAAAGGCCGAGGTTGAGGGTAAGGCAGAGGAGGCCGATCAAGGCCCAGTCAGATTAGATCAGAGATAGTTGATAGGTCAGAAGGTAGTGGAGCTGCCCAGTTAAGGCATATTCCATGCAAGGCCGAGAGGAGTAGGATGCACCTGATGTCATAATTGGTAAATTTCTTCTCTTTGGCTTTGATATACATGCATTGATAGATCTGGGGTCAACACATTCATACATCTGCACACCACCACTGGGTCAAGAGGATTTAGAACCACAAGCTCTAGAATTTGAGATTCTTATGACTAATCCGTTAGGGCACAGTGTGAGGGTTAGCAAGGTGTTTAAGGGTTTCCCAATCGAAATTCAAGGTAGGCAATTCCCAGGAGACTTGATAAAGCTACCATTCCACGAGTTCAATGTGATCTTGAGAATGGATTGGCTAGCTCGTTATAGAGTTGTAGTGGATTGTAGAAGGAGACAAATGATCATCAGAATTTTGGAACAAGATGAGATAGTGATGATGGGTGAAAATAGAGGACATCCAAGCAATGTGATATCAGTGTTGAAAGCTCAGAAACTCATCAATAAGGGATGTGAAGCATACTTAGCGTATGTGGTGGATATGGAAAAAGCAAGTCCAAAGTTGGTGGATATTCCTACTGTTAGTGAGTTTCCTAATGTGTTTCCTGAGGATTTGCCAGGGTTACTACCGAATAGAGAAATCAAATTTACTATCGATTTGGTACCCGACGCCACTCCTATTTCCATTACACCATATAGGATGGCACCAGCAGAGTTGAAAGAGCTGAAGATACAGTTGTAGGAATTGTTAGAAAAGGGATTTATACGATTTAGTATATCAACATGGGGTGCTCCAGTATTATTTGTAAAGAAGAAAGATGACACTTTATGCCTCTGCATCGATTACAGGCAGCTTAATAAGGTGACTATTAAGAATAAATACCTGCTACCCAGCATTGATGATTTAATTGATCAGTTGAAGTGTACAACCATATTTTCAAAGATAGATATTCGATTAGGGTATCATCAGATGAAGAACTAAGAATTAGATGTACCTAAAATGACATTCAGGACTCGTTATGGTCATTATGAGTTCCTAGTTATGCCCTTTCGACTGACGAATGCACCATCAGCTTTTATGGACTTGATGAATCGAGTGTTCAAGCCATATCTTGATCATTTTGCAGTGGTGTTTATTGATGACATTCTTGTCTACTCTAGAGATAGAGTAAAATATGATCAACATCTCAGAATAGTGCTACAAGCACTTAGGGAGAAGTAGTTGTATGCAAAGCTATCTAAGTGCGAGTTTTGGCTTGAAGCAGTCAGTTTTCTAGGCATGCAATTTCAGCAGAAGGTATTTGGGTTGACTCTAGTAAAATTGAGGCTATTCTTAATTGGAAACCACCATGAAATGTGACAGAAGTGAGGAGTTTCCTCGGATTAGCTGGATATTATATGAGGTTCGTGAAGGGATTTTCATCCTTAGCGACTCTTTTGACACGACTGCTATGAAAAGAGGTCCGTTTCGAGTGGATAGATAAGTGTCAAACAAGTTTTGATCGACTGAAGGCAATGTTGAATGAAGCACCAATTTTGATGCAGCCTACTCTAGGAAAATATTTTTTTATGTATAGTGATGCTAGTCATAATGGTCTAAGCTGTGTTCTTATGTAAGAGGGAAAAATGGTTGCATATGCCTCTAAATAACTTAAGCCTTATGAGCTTAACTATCTGATGCATGATTTAGAGTTAGTTGCGATAGTTTTTTCTCTTAAGATTTGGAGACATTATCTGTATGGGGAAAGATGTTATATCTATACAGATCACAAAAGTCTTAAATACCTTCCCTCACAAAAAGAGTTGAAATTGAGACAACGAAGATGGTTGGAGTTGATTAAAGATTATGACTGTGTGATCAACTACCAACCAGGCAAAGCTAATGTGATTGCAGATGCACTAAGTAGGAAGATTTTAGTTGAGATGTGAATACAATCTACTTTGATGCAGAGGATAAAAAATGACTAGAAGCAAGATGAGAAGTTAGTAAAGATAGTGGAGGCAGTGAAAAAGGGAGAAAAGCCTGAGTTTTCAATGATGGAAGATGGCACAGTATACTTCAAAAAAAGGATTTGTGTGCCTAGTATAAAAGAGTTAAAGTCTGATATATTAAAAGAAGCACATGAAATGGTATATATCATGCATCCAGGAAGGAACAAGACATATCAAGACTTGAAAAGTCAATACTGGTGGCCAGGGATGAAGAAGGATATCATTGAGTATGTTGCTAAGTGTCTAACTTGTCAACAAGTGAAAGTGGAACATCAATTACCCACAGGATTGTTGCAACCAATACCACTTCCAGAGTGGAAATGGGAAAGAATCATAATGAATTTTGTGTCCAGTTTACCAATGACTCAAAGAAAGCATAATGCAGTATGGGTGATAGTGGGTCGATTGACAAAGTCAACACATTTCTTACTGGTCAGAATGGATTACTCATTGAACAAGCTAGCCGAAATTTATGTAAGTGAGATAGTGAGACTTCATAGAGTGCTAGTATCTATCATCTCCAATAGAGATCCCATATATAATTCTGGAAGATTCTATAGCAAGCTTTGGGAACTCGACTCAGTTTCAGCATGACCTTTCATCCACAGACGGATGGACAATTGGAGCGAGTTATTCAATTGCTAGAGGATATCATGAGAAGCTGTGTACTTGAATTTGAGGGAAAATGGGATAGATATCTACCTCTTATGGAGTTCGCCTACAACAATAGTTATCAGACAAGAATAGACATGGCTCCGTATGAGACTTTGTATGGAATGAAGTGTAGAACCCCAGTTTATTGGACCAAGCTAAATGAGAAAAAGTTGATTGGGCCTGAGATAGTTCAACAGACTTTGGAGAAAGTTAAAGTGATCAAAGAAAGGCTAAAACTAGCACAGGATCGACAGAGATCATATGCTGATTTATAGAGGCGAGACATTAAATATGATGTGGGTGATAAAGTATTCCTTAAAGTGTCGCCTTAGAAGAAAGTATTGAGATTTGGTAAAAAGGGAAAATTAAGTCCAAGGTTCATTGGACCTTATGAGATTTTAGAAAGAATCAGACCGTGGCTTACTGTTTAGCCCTTTTCCACTCAAGTTAGACCGAATTCACAATGTGTTCCATGTATATATGTTAAGAAGATATAGGTCCGATCTGACTCATGTCATACCAACTGAGGAGATAGAAGTGCAAACATATATGACTTATGAAGAGGAACCGGTGGACATATTAGCACGTGAAGAAAAAGTTTTACGAAACAAGAAAGTTCCATTAGTTAAAGTGCTATGGCAGAATCATTCTACAGAAGAAGCCACATAGGAGAGTGAAAAAGTCATGAAGAGTCAATATTCCTAGTTGTTCAAAGAATGAATAGGTAAAAAAAAATTCGAGGACGAAATTTATTTTAAGGGGGAGAGGATGTCATGTCTGCTAATTTCGACCCCTAGTTGTGCGAGTTATTAAATCGACTTAACGGTTTGACTAGAGTCTAAATTCATATTTTTATCGAAAAATAATTAAAATAATGGCAAGTAAGTATGGAAAATATCTAAGAAAGTGTTTAAAATATTTAAAGATGTTAAATTTTGGTAAAGGACTAAATTGCAATTTTTGAAAAGTTTAGGGGTCAATTTGCAATTTACCAAAAATTAGAGGGTTAATTGGGATAACCATCAATTAAATACATGAATTGGGACATAAAATACATGTGGAGGCTGGCCACACCAAGTGACAAATTTTAAGAAGCTAATTGACATGCATGAATACAAGAATTAGACATTAAAATCACATGGGCTTAGGTGTCCCATAATTAATTAAGTTTGTCTTCATTCTCTTAATTGTTCCTTCATCCTTCCTTATCTCTTCATATCTAGAATTTCCTATCATTAAGTTGTCTTCCACGTTTTCTTGAAGCACCACACTCCAAGTACCATACAACAATTAGCCAAGTGATGTGCATGAATTAGGCATTAATGAAAGCTTCTAGATTATGCTTAGGTGTCCCCATCTTAATGACTTTTGTCATTTTCCTCTTGATTATTTTTTCTTCTTCTTTATCCCTTTTGCATTGAGAATTTCTGCCTTCCTAAGCTAGCCCATGTTTCCTCAAGTTCCTCCATAGCCAAAACTTAATTCTAGTGAAAGAAAGTGAGAAAAGAGAGAAAAAGTAAGGGAAAAAGTCATTTTCAAGCATAAAAGAGCAAAAAGAGAGAAAGAGAGAGATTAGGGTTATGGAGTTTCAATGAGTAAGGTTTTAATTATCTCTTTTATATTTTAGGAACTCAAATTGACCAGGATTTAGCTCAAATGAGCAAAGGAAAAGAGAAAGAGAAGTAAAGAGAAAGAAAAGAAAAGAAAAGAAAAGAAAATAGAGGTTTGTGCATAACCTAAGGCAATAGTATATTTTATTTTTTTTATTTGCATGATTTGATTATTTGATTATTTGGTGATTCTGAGTTAATAGTATTTTGTGATAAAAATATTGGAGATGCATGTTTGCTAGACTTAGGATTTAATTTTGTAAAAATTGAATATGATTAGTTTGTATGTTCTTTGCTGAAAATGGATGAGCAACGAGTATTTAAACTATTTTAACTTAATTTAAGGAATTCAGTTTTGTATATTCTTTGTTGGATTTGAAAGCTAAGACATAGGGCTATCATTTTTATTTAGACCATAACATCTGAATATGTCTTTAAGTGTCCAAAAAAATTCATAAAGTTTAGGCTTAGAAACTGTCCAGAAAATTCTGGGCATAATTGTTAGTGACCAGTTAGTGTTCATTTTATCATATCTTTTGATAAAGAACTCAGAATTAAGTGATTAAAATTGCATATTAAAGCTAAGATTTAGAACTAAAAATTAGACTTTGTAACTAAATTCAGATTGTAATAGGTCCAAAATAGAGAACGAAATCTGTTAGTGACAGAGCAACATATGAGTTGTGGAATTTTAAGAGTAAAACGATGAGAACTTTATTATGTTATGTAAATATTATTTTAATTGAGTGATTATGTGATTATTTTGAGACTTTAAATGCATGAAAATTGTGAATTTATTTGTTATGTATTTTAATGAGATTGTGTAAGCCCTATAACACCTTACTAGAACCAACTTAGGATAGTTTGACATGCCAAGTAGGGGGGAGTATGATGAAATCCATTAATGGTGTTGCCCAGATATTGAGCCAAGAAGGGGGGTTGAATTGGAGTTTTAAAAATGTAATCTTAAAGTGCAGAAATAAAAATTAAGTTTAGGAGGGATAGAGAAATTTGAAATAAGGATTTTTATAGAGATTCGGGTGTTAACAAACCCTACTCCTCTCCCCAATCGCAATTGGGAGTTTCACTAACACACTAAGTGTTAGAATGGAGTTTTACAAGCTCACTCCCAACTATGGTATTTCTTACAATGGATCACACCTAACCCGGAAATCCCTTCTGTTTTTATGGCTCATATAATAACCAATTCCTTGTGTTTACAGGCTCACACAAACAACCTTTACCTTGTATTTTACAGGCTCACACAAACAACATTTACCTTGTGTTTTACACGCTCACAAAAACAACATTTCTTTGTGTTTTAGAGGCTCAAACAACTAACCCTTACAAGTGTTCTACTCTTAACCTAGAAATACCCAAAACTCACTTGAGTAAGAAATGATTAGAGAGAGAAACACTTACAAATCTTTATTGCTCAATAAATGATGAGCAAAAAGATTTTCACAGAGAATAAATATTTGTTTTGAAAGTATTAAATGTGCAAATAGCTTATAACAAGATTTTGATTCAAAGTATTAGCTATCCTCTTATACTGAATGCATAAATGACTTGCATTTATACTCTCATGGCAAATTGTAGCTGTTAGAATGCATTTAATACAAAACTAGCCATTGCACCAACCCTAATAATCACGTCTGACATTTTTCTCTTTCATCTTTCACGGGCATTACTCTTTGTGTCACGGTCATGACTGTTCTTTCAAGCCATGACTGAAGTGGTGACCTTGCCCGTAAAGCATTCTGGAAGGTTTTGAAATATTGGGTCACGGGCGTGACATATATCTTCACGGGCGTGACATATATCTTCACGGGCGTGACAACCTTCCAAGCCGTGGTCTAAGTGGTGACTTTGGTCGTGAAGCTCTGCAGAAGAATTTGTCATGTAGGTTCACGGGCGTGACATTTTTTTCACGGGTATGACTTAAATGTTCATTCACGGTTTGTTGTCTTCCTTCATGGTCGTGAACTTCAAAAATTGGTTTGTTGGCAGTTAGCTTCATCACGGGCGTGATACATAGGGTCACGGGCGTGAACATGCCAGTTCTTCAATTTTATCTTTGGAAGATTAATCTTCCATTCTCCATTATTGCTAACATATTTCATATCCTGTTCAATAGACTTAGAAAACATGTTAAATACAATATTGCTATTTTATTTGTTATCATCAAAATAACGGAAATACCCCTCAAGTTTCAACAAATGGTATAATTAAGAATGCCAGTGATGGTACTATTATTAAAGCTGGTGATGACACTATTATTAAAGCCGGTGATGTCACTATTATTAAAGCTGGAGATGATACTAATATTAAAGTCGGTGATGACACTATTATTAAAGCCGGTGATGACACTTTTATGCGCACATCATATTGCCCAGGTGGCACTCCTAAGTGCCTGGATGACAACTCTGTTATCCTAGTCAGGGTTCATAGGTGTTTTGGATATAAATAAAGAAGTTATTTATGATGTGTTATGATGTGTTATATAATGATGTGTTAATAAAATAAACGAGTATGAGATAAAAGAATATAATTTGATGTCTATACATGCTAGAATACCATGATATGTATATTTGCATGAGAATATGATTAAGCATGAGTTGATATATGGTAAGGCATAGTTGTATAAAATAGTTTGTTGTCTTACTTATATGCGTCACTAAGCCTAGAGCTTAGCGTGAGAGTTTTTCTCGCGCAGGTATAACAAACACTAAGTAGTCAATAGTAGACAAAGGTAACAGTGGCCTGATATAGTAAAGCAGTTTGTATCAATACTATGGGTCACACAACTACTGTATTTATGTTTTGAATTTTATTTTATAGTACTTGTAAAGTAAGCGCACATTTTGTAAATAATACTTTATTATATAAAACGTATTGTGTTTCTTTATTATAATTTCTTTTACACTACAAGTAAATAAATAGTAAACAATAAGTAGTAAATAAAGAAAAAAATATGAATGATTTTCATGTATACAAAATTTAAAAGGGGATATTTTAACTGATGAAGTCAGCGTAGCACTCCCTTATCTGGGTACGAGTTGCTGGGGTAAGGGAGTATTACAATAGGACATAAACTAGTTAGAATGGGTGATACACTATAAGAGTCTTCATTTTGATGTGCATGTGTTTAAAAATTTGTATATTCCCTTTTTTAGATCCTATTTGTAAACTTGAGACTAGTTGGTGCCCAACATAAATTTTAATAAGAAGAAATATTTTTATTTTGTTTTCTCTCTTAGTTTCTTTTACGTGAATTTTAAAACAGTCATCATGACCATGGTGTAAAGTGAAATTTGTTTTAATCGAGCATGTTTTTAACTCATGTTTTGTAATATTCTTTTATATGATTGGGAAGGTTTCTGATTATATAAAGTGGTAGTCAATATTGTCGATGTCGATTGATTCCACTTAAAATGTGGGAGGTTCTTGAACATGTGCATTCCGAAAGAGTTTTCTATCATATCAATAACTCCTCTGGGTTTGATTTTTGAAATGATCCACCAATTGCTTTTATCTCACCTCAAGCTTAGGTACAAACAACAATACACTTAATCTACTTGTTTTGCAAGGATAAAAGGTTTGTACTTATCGTATCATCTTCTATAATTTACATTAACAATATTTTATTGCTCGTGAACTCTTGTACCCATATTAGGAGTTGGATCAAAGCACTCATAAGTGAATAAAAATTTCAGCAGAATTTCCCCTACAAATAGTCAATTTATAAATTTTTCTTGATTCACCTATGAGTGTCAAATACAATCACAATTACAATCAAAAAAAGACATATTCAAAAAGAACATATATAGTGACAAACTTATCCAGAATTATCTTATTAAATCATGTCTAAAAATTAGTGTCTTGCATTAAATCATGTCCGAAAATCACATAAAAGTATTATGAATGGTGCAAACACACTTTTAAGTATATCACACTTATGGTTGTTGATGATTTCAAATAAGTATCGGCGTTGATTAGTTCATATCCTTGCTTTTAAGTAATTTTGACAGAACAATTAAAATTCAAATAATCTCTCAATGAGTAAAGGCATTTCATACTATAAGAATATGATGAGGAATTTTACTTGGCAATTTCCTTAGTTTTCTTAATGGAACAAACTTAGCTTCATTCACCAATGCAATAGGAGACCAAAAATAAATCCTCGTACCTCTATTCTTGGAAAATAAATTTCAACATATTTTAGAAACAGAATACTTACTTTCTTGGAAAATTTTATTCAATATAAGTGCGATTAATTACAAACTGTTGATATATTCCATCAATTTACATAGCAATTTGCATAAATTATAGACCTATGGCTTAATTCATCATGGAAACTGAAATTACTTTAATCCGAGCTCCACAGCCGAAGTAATAGTAATGTGACTGCAAATTGTTCAGTTTGAAAATTCAATTTACAGTCCCAATTTGCACAACTTCAAACCCAATTTATTAATCTCAATAATTCTTCTTAATCTAGCATCATATAAAATCTAGTCCCAACAATAATAACCAAGCAACACTTAATTAACAAAATTAACTACAGTTGCATAAATAATCACTTAAGCTTCACCAAAATATATTAAGTCATTTTTACCAAATTTTATACCCTTAAAACATATTAACCATATAATTAATTCAAAATTCTAAGCCAATTATTAAATGCAAATATACCATCATCATAGCATACACTATCAATTCACCCAACCATATTAATTTACTACGATTCATGATGAAAGAAAACATCAAAAGAGCAACAACTAACTTAAATGAAGCCAATTATAGGAATTTCTTCTTTGAAAGCTTCGGCCAAATCACATTCAACAACCAATTTGTTCATTTATCTATTCATTTATTTATTACTTTCATTATTATATATTTTTATTATAATTATTTATTTATTTGTTTTATCCTCATACACTAGCATTTCTCATTAATCAGCATCACATTGACATGCCACAAATATCTTCTGATCGTATTGTTTCTATAATAAAAAGAACAATGTCATAAATTTCTTACTTTAAATTATGGCTAGCATACAGATTTTTCACATTCAATTTTATTATTTATAGCAAAAAGAAATTTCATCATTCTCACTATTCAGGTTTGGCCAAGACATTATTATTTCAAATGTAAGGCATTCTTAAAGGTCAAATAACCAATTGGATTATACTTCTAACTGTTATAACCTTCGGTCATCATACAACTTCTAAACCTTACCATTATTATTATTTTCATATGCTGATTTTTGCTTCTTTTTTTTTCTTATTATATAATTTATGTACCTATAGCTCTTTGTTTCAGTTACTTTACAAGTAAAATATGAAATTTGTTGTGCTTCCATTCTTTACATAACACATGAATCTCGGCCAAAGTAATTCCAAGTGCCATATTACCAAATTCAACCTATGCCATGGTAACCAAGTTTCAAATTGTATTTCTAATCAAATTTATATACCACTTACTCATTTAATTTATAATTCATAAATTAAACATAAAAAAATACATCCTAACTTCAGTTTCAATACCCCAACTCATCCTAAAATTTCTTAATCATCAAATTAAGAAACCAACGCAATCCAAGAATGAAATTCAATAAAGGCATCAAAATTAATACGTACATTTAACAATTTATTTTCGATTCCAGCTTTTCCTTCAACTTTTCTCCCTAAATTTCCTCTTCCTTTTTGCTGCCATCCTCACCTCATCTTGGCTGCCATCTTAATCGTGTCTTCCTCTAGCCTAGATTATAACACTTTTCCAATTAATTCTATAGTATTTTAGCTTTTCTACCCGTACTAATATAACTTCTATCATATATATATATATGATAAAATTTCCTATTTTCCTTATTACTAATTCTTCATCAATTTTAGTAAAAGAATACAACCATAATTTCAGCGACAGATGGAAAAAGAGACAAACCTGTGAAGGGGGAAAGGCTGCTCTAGGCAGAGGATGCTGGGTTGCTGGCAATAGGATATATGGCTGGTCCATCGATACAGAGGTTACTGAGTGCTAGCTGTTGGTGAGTGATGATAGAGGTACTTGAAGATAGTTCATGTGCTTTGTGTAATAAATAAAATTGAAGTAGTAGTTGGGCTTACGACTAGAACGACTATCAGCGGGAACAATGAAGATAGAAAATGCAGCTGAGAGAGAGAGAGAAACTTTGCAGAATAAAATGCTAGGGTTTTCCATTGAATTTATTCTTTTAACTTTTTGTAGAAATGAAAACAAATGTTAGTAAAAATAAGAAAATCAACAATTTATTGACCACAATATGTGGTCGCTATATTAATGCATTTAATGTGAAACAACAAGTTCTCTGTTGTTTCACTTTAAATCTAAACAGTGATCGCAAGTGGTATGGTCATTTTCATAAATTAGCAACCACTCTTATTATGGTCGTTGACCATCATTGCCTAACTAGCAAAAAAACTATTGTTCAGATCATTGGATCTTAGCGACCACAATAAAAAATGGTCACTAATTAGTGACTACAATACTATGTAGTTGCTACTTAGCGATCACATTTCAACATAGTCACTATTTAGCAACTACATTATATTGTGGTGCCTATTTAGTAAACACTCGCTGGTCAGAGCCACCAAACTTAAGGACCAAATGTTGTGGTCATTACTTGCGACAGCGCTATGGTCTTTATTGCCCAGTTAATGAACCAAGAACGGGGTTGAATTGAATATTAAAAAAAATTCTTAACTTTGAAGTGTGGAATAAAAAGTTAAGTGGAGCCAATAGGAAGATACCACACAAGAAATTTATAGAAGTTCGGATATTAACAAACCATATTATTCTCTCCAATCTCAATTGGGAGTTTCACTAACATACTAAGTATTACAATGGAGTTTTACAAGTTTACTCCCAACTATGGTCTTCTCTATCAATGGATTACACCTAACCCATAAATCTTTTGTGTTTTAATGGCTCACACAATAAACCAATTCCTTATGTTTTATGGCTCACAGAAATAACATTTACAAGTGTTCTACTCTTAACCTAATATACCCAAACTCACTTGAGTAGTAGATTACTAAGAGAAACACTCACAAATCTATAATGCTCATAAATTATGAGCAAAAAGATTTTTACAGAGAAATAATGTTTTGTTGACAGTAATTAATGCACAAATGGATGCAACAAGATTTTGATTCGAAGTAATTGCTATTCTCTTGTTCTGCATTCATAAATGACTTCCATTTATACTTTCTTAGCGAATTATAGTCATTTGGTTGCATTTAATGCAAAAATAGTCGTTGCATCAACTCTTAATTTCGTGCCTAAAATGTTTCTTTTTCCTCATTCACAGTCATGAATATGTGTGTCATGGTCATGAATGTTCTTCCAAGCTGTGGTCCAAATGGTGACTTTGGCCATGAAGCATTTTGGATGATTTTCATACTCATTTTGGCAATAGTGGATATTAAAAAAAGTGAAGAAGGTGAAAAATGAAGTCATCACCGACATCAGCATGACATCAACTCTAGACCACGAGTTACTGTGTTGCACTTTGGGGAGATAGTGTTATCAAAAATTATAATTTATTTTATATAAATTTGAGTCTAGATCTTAAGATCTCTTGAGTTTCCTTGCCTCAGAATGTTCGGGAAGTAAGTCTTTGTAGTAGAGGCCATAATACCCAAAAATTGCTTAGAATTGTAGAGAATTGTTATTTTCTTGATAAAAATCTTTATAAAATGAATACTATTTTCTGTAGGACTACATCTTCAAACTCTGCTTCCACCTCTTCCAATAATTCAAAAAAGATAGTAAATAGTAAAGAAATAATAATGGAAGATTTTGAAAAAGGACTAGATAATTAGAAAATACCAAAAGTAAATAAGGATCAGATTTACAAAACCTCTAAAAACCAATTTTTTAGAACAAATTTCATAATCAAAACTGAAGAACATGACATACAATTGTTAAAACCTTTTGAAACCATCCAGTTGCTTTCTCAAAATTCTTTAAAAAAAGCTGTAGATCGAAAATACAAATACATTCATATAGGATTAGTCCAAGTAGGAATAAAATCCTTAACCAACAAAGGCTTGAATACGTATATTCTTGTTGTTCTTAGAGATGCCAGATTCACAAACTTTGAAGATTCTCTTCTAAGTTATGTCGAGTCAAGCTTATGTATGGGTCCAATTTATTTTGATTGTTATCCAAATTTCTCTATTTCTTTAAATGGTAAAAATGTTTTAAAATTCCTAATTTTATAAATTAAAACTTGTAATTATCAATTGCTTGAAGGTTCGATTCCTATCGCTTTAGTTTTCAAAATTTACTATAAACCAATGATGTTTGCTTTTTACAAGGCACTAGATTCCACGATAAAAAAGGTGAAACTTTTTTTTTACAAATAGATTTGACTAAAGCTAATACTGTCACACCTAGAAGTATTCAATGGGGAGAAATATTTTTTCCCTAAGAATGGGACTTATAAGGTATTACTAGACCTGAGCCCATTGAACTCATAAAACCTAATACCCAATTAAGACAAATAATCCAATACCAAGATGGGAGAGTCAATCTCTCTTTTGATAGGAAATCTTCTAGTAGTAGATATTCGGAAAATTTCTCTACATCAGATATTATAGATTTAGGAAAAATTTCACAAATTCCTTCAGTTATTAATATACCATTTAAAAAAATGCCTCTACATCAGACATACCTAGAAATAATATTTTAAGAAATGTAGATTATACCTTAGAGATACCAAGACCAGTATATATCAATCCTAGGATAGAAAGTTCCTCAACTCAAGTCCAAGATACCTCTTCTGTTTAACCCCAAACAAAACTAGATCAATAACTTACCTGTCTAACTTTTTCAGGTATTACGGAAAATTTAGCACATAAGTTAAATGTCAATGAAAAAGAATTTCAAGTTGATAAAAAAATTCATGTATGATGATTTTTATGGAAAACATAATCTTGAGAAAAGAATGTGGATTTTCAAAAATTTCTTAAATACGAGAAAATAAATTCAAGAAAAGTTTTATGAATTTGTTTGTGAGAATAAAATTTATATTCTATTTTTTAATTGGTTTGAAATATATGCTTCTCAAAATTCCATAGAGTATCCTTTCAAATCTGTCAATCCAGTCACTATTAGAAATAAAATTCCTGAATGGGAAACCATAACAGACTCTAGAAAAATCCAGTCACATATCCACATTTCAAGGTATAAAAATCTCTTTCTATGATCCGGTTGTGAGTGTCACTCCTTTTAAAAATCCTTGTACTGATGATAAGGTCAACATAAAAAATATTATTACCCAAAATAATTTCTCAAATTCCCATCTCAATACCATTGGTAAACAATTAGATCATATAGGAAAAAAAATAAGAAAACAACCTATACTTTCTTTAGATCCCCAAATCAGTCATGAAAATTCAAAATTAAAAAAATCTCATTTTAAAACCTTTTTAGATATCTAAAACTAGTACAAAAAATTTTCAAGACAATAGAATTGAATTTATTAGAGCCATCCAATACTGGTTAAGTCGTATTGGTCCTAATGCTAGCAATTCTAGTCCACCTATAGACTCTAACCACGTTGCTCTTAATAGTCCAACTTCTAGAATAAATGCCATAAATTAGGATTTTGATATTAGTGAAGCTTTAGAACAATTCCAGGAATCCACAATTGAAATAAAAAAAAATGACTTGGAGACAATCCTTACAAGTCCAACCTTCACAAATGATTTCATCACCAGACTTAGGTATGGTCAAGCCAATAAAACAATCATGTTTCAATGCCTCTTCTGTCTATGATTGGAACATAGATGGAATATTTGAGTATGTTATTCTTAGTCTTCTGCAACATATAACTATGGCTACCACTGCTTATAAAACTCAAATAGGGACCCACGATAGAATTATTGTTAAACTCCTTATAGCTGGATTTTTAGGTCAGCTTAAAGGATGGTGGGATTACTATCTCACTTCTCAACAATAGAAATATATCCCAATTCCATCAAAGTAGATGAAATAGGAACACTAATTCTAGATGGGGACGGAAATCCTCAGCAGGATGTACTAGCAATAATTAGGTTCCTTCTATCAATAATTTGATATTAATCCCAATAAACCATCCTCTTCTTGCACAGACAATTGCAAAAATAAATCATACAAAAATACCCATAGAAAACCTCACAAAGATAGAAATCTTTCAAACCTCATGATGAGTTTTACAAAAAAACCTCATTACAATAAATCTAGGAAACATGATTCTAAAAACCTGGATTCCAATAACAAGTACAAAGATATCACTTGTTACAAATGTGGTAAAAAAGGTCATACTTCTAAATTTTTTAAACTCAATAAAAAAGATTACATGAACTTCAACTAAATGAAGAAACTATGTAACACCCTCTCACCCCAGCAGTACATGCCCGGATAAGGAAGCGCTAAACTGACTTCTTCAATCTTTAACATATTTATTGAAAATGGTCCATATTCATTTTTTTTTACAATAATGTAAAGGAAATATAACATATATTTTAATAATATAGGTAATGTTTATAAAACATCAAGTTAATTTTACAAAACCATAAAATATATTACACAAATCCAAATACAAAATACAAAATATAAGATATAAAAGTTTGTGACCTACGATTTCTAGAAAACAATTGCTTTACTAGACTAGGATCACCATTGCCCTTATCTACAAGATTCAACTACCTCTCTCTAAAATTTGTGCAGAAGGGAACTCCCATGCTAAGCTCTAACCTTAATGATTGCATATAAATAAGGCAATATACTATTTCATGCAACATTCATTGTCATGTATATTATATATCATATCATCTTTTTATATAGTTTCTTATCTCATTACATTATAACATTCAAAGACATCAAATCATCTATTTCTATCTCATATTCATTATACTTTATTATATTATTATACAAAATTAACTATTTCACATGTCATAAATTTTTTTAATTTTATTAACTCATTTATGCACATAACACTTAGGAACTACCAACTATGATAATAGGGTTGTCATCCAGATATTTATGAGTGCCACCCGAGTATTTATGGTTTGTGCATACAAGTGTCATCGCCGACATTTACATATATATATATATATAGGTGTCATCATCAACATTAATAATAATGTCATTACTGGCTTTAATTATAGTGTCATCACTAGTTTCATTAATCATGTCATCATAGGCATTAATAATCCCCCTGATTGGCATGTCAAACTATCCAAAATTCTAGTTCTAAGCTAGTTGTTCTAGGGCATAATTAATGTCATTAAAATTATAACTATAAGAAAATAAAAATATGTATTCCACTATCTTTTATTATTTCAATCATAAAATACTCAACTATGTGTTTCTCATATACCTCATTTGGGTAAAATTCACATTATAACAATTAACCTAATATAACTTAAATATTTAAATTTTATTTTTTTCAGTTTGTTCTGTTTCAGGCAGAATTTGTGTTTTGTATTTGACCTCAATTTTGGCCCTGCTTCAGTTAGAAATAAATTAAGTAGTCTTCTAGAGATTTATATCTTATGATCTTATCTTTAATATGCAACCTAAATTACTAAATTTAGAGTTTTTTAGAAAAAAGATATAATCAATTGAACACTTACTACTCATAAATAAAGTTGCCCAGAATTTTCTGGACAGATTCCAAGTCCAAATTTTATGTATTTTTCTGGAAAAATATAGACATATTTAGATTTTATGATCTGAATGAAAGTTAAATCCCTATGTCTTAGATTTCAAACCTAACCATGAACATATTAATCCAAATTATAGAGCTTAAATTATAGTAATATATGTGCTTATTGCTCTATAGATTCCAGTATTATACACACACAATCACCTAATTTAATTTTTACCAAATATACTCCTAAGTTTAGCAAATATGCATACCCATAATTTTATCACAAAATAATGTTAATTTATAATTATTTTCATACCAAATACTCAAATCATGCAACTTCAAATAAAACATAGGCTATTGCCTTAAGTTATGCATAAACTTTTCTTAATCTTTTTAACTTTATCTAGGTAGCTTTCTATTTGCCTTTGTTTCCTTGAGCTCCTTTTTTGTCACTTTGAGCTCTTAAAACACATAAAATCATCATCAAAGCCTTACCTTATCAAAACTCTCTAAACCCTAAACTCTCTCTCTTGAAACCCTAAACTCTCTCTACTTAAATAAGCTCTAAATGAGCTAAAAACCATAATTTCCTTTGATGAAAGTTAAAGAGGAGAAAGAGAGCTTCTTACCTATACTCTTTCTTTTACTTGATGATGACTCTATAGATTTCTCTCTCCTCAAAACTTGCTTATTTTTCTTCCTTCTTGCTCTCCTTAGCTTCCTTAGGTCATGTTCTGCATGAAAATCAATTTAGCTTGTCTTTCTCTCCCTTTTCTCTTCCTCTCTCTCTCTCTCTAGCATAAGCTCTTGGCTATGAAGGATGGTGAGGGTGGCATGGAGACTGATTTTAGTGCAGAAAATGAAGACCAAAGAGAAGGAAGAAGAAAGAAAATAAACCCAAAAGTCCTCATATGGGATCCACAACTCTGACCATATAACAATACATTAGCTTAATTAACATCTTAATCCTCTTCTTTCATTCTATCGCCAGCCAACTCATGTGTTAGTATCCAATATATGTATTTAATTGGTATTTATCCTAATTAATACTCTAATTTTCGATAAATTACAAATTGACCTCAAAACTTGTTAAATTTTGTAATTTAGTTATTTTCTGTAATCTAATATCTTTAAGCAATTTAAACACTTTATTAGGAATTTTTCTTAATTATTTATCTTTATTTTAATTTTTCTCCGATCAATATTTGAATTTAGACTCCAATCGGTTCAACGCATCAGTTTAGTGAAATGCGCGACTTAGGGCCTAAATTAGAGGATATGACATTCTCTCCCTCTTAAAATAAATTTCTTCTTCAAAATTTAGTTGTTCATTATGTGTTGAACAACTGGGGATATTGCCTCTTCATCATTTTCTCACTTTCCCATGTGACTTCTTCTACTGCATGATACCGCCACAAGACTTTAACTAGAGGAACTCTCTAATTCCGGAGAACTTTCTCTTCACATGCTAAAATAGCCACTGGTTCCTCTTTATAAGACATGTCTGTCTGCAATTTTCTCTCTTCAGCTAGTATAATGTGAGTTGGATTTGAATGATATCTCCTTAGCATAGATATGTGAAATACATTATGAATCCTATCCAACTCTAATTGAAGGGCTAATAGGTATGCCACTGGTTCGATTCTTTCCAGAATCTTATAAGGACCAACAAACCTTGGACTCAGCTTCCCTTTTCTGTCAAATCTTAATACCTTCTTCTAGGAAAAAACTTTGAGAAATACCTTGTCGCTAACAATATATTCAATATATCGCCTTTTAAGGTCAACGTATGACTTCTGTCGATCTTGTACCGCTTTCAATCTTTCTTTGATCACTCTAACTTTCCCTTTGGTCTATTGAACTATCTCTAGTCAGATCAACTTCTTCTCATTCAAGTTGGTCCAACAAACTAAGGTCATGCACTTTCTTCCATACAAAGCCTCATGAGGAGCCATGCCAATGTTTGTTTGATGATCATTATTATAGGCAAAATCCATAAGAGACAGATATTGATCCCAACTTCCTTCAAATTTGAGCACACAACTTCTCATCATATCTTCTAGCAACTGAATGACTCACTCTAATTGTCCATCTGTCTACATATGAAAGGTCATGCTAAAACTGAGTTTAGTTTCCAAAGCTTGTTGTAAGCTCTTCTAAAACTGTGATGTAAATCTGGAATCTCTATCAGAGATAATAGATATAGGTACTCCATGAAGTGTCACTATCTCATTCACATAAATCTTGACCATCTTGTTCAAAGTGCAGTCCATCCAAACTGGTAAGAAATGTGCTAACTTTATTAGTTGATCTACTATCACCCACATTACATCATGCTTCCTCTGAGTTATCGGTAAACTGGAAACAAAATCTATCATGACTCTTTCCCACTTCCATTCTGGTATGGGAATTTGTTGTAGCAATCCTGTGGGTAACTGATGTTCAACTTTTACTTGTTGATAGGTCAGACACTTGGCAACATACTTAGTGATATATTTCTTCATCCTTGACCACCTGTACTATGCCTTCAAATCTTGGTATATTTTATTTCCACATGGATGCATAGTATAGACCGTTTCATGAGCTTTCTTTAAAATCTTTGACTTTAACTCTTCTATACTTGGTACACAAATCTGATTTTTGAAATACATGGTACCATCATCTGTCAAAGAAAATTTTGATTCGACTATCTTTACTAGTTTTTTATCTTGCTTCTGAACTGTTTTAATCATTTGCATTAGACTATACTCCACTCGCAACTCAACTAACATCGCTCTGCTTAAGGCATCAGCTACGATATTCGCTTTTTCTGGCTAGTAGTCAATCACACAATCATAGTCTCTAATTAACTCCAACCATCTTCATTGCCTTAGGCTCAACACTTTCTGTGAAGGTAGGTACTTAACACTCTTATGATCCGTATAAATGTAGCATCTTTCTCCATACAGGTAATGTCTCCAGATCTTAAGAGCAAAGACTATCGTTGCATGCTCTAAATCATGTATTGGATAGTTAAGCTTATGAGGCTTAAGCTATTTGAGGGCATATGCAATCACTTTTTCCTCTTGTATAAGAACATAACCTAGCCCATTGTGACTTGCACCACTGTACACAACATAATCTTTCCTGGAGTAGGCTAAGTCAAGACTGGTGCTTCAGTTAATATTGCCTTAAGTCTATCAAAACTCTCTTGGTACTTGTTTGTCGATTCAAATCATACATCTTTTCATAGTAATTGAGTCAAATGAGTCACTAAGGATGAAAATCCCTTCATAAACCTCCTATAATATTTGTCTAATCCAAGAAAACTTCTCACTTTTATCATATTACGAGGTGGTTTCGAAATAAGGATAGCCTCGATCTTGCTAGAAACAACTTGAATACCTTCTATTAATACTACATGGCCTAGAAAACTTACTACTTCAAGCTAAAACACACACTTTAATAACTTAGCATATAATTGGTTTTCCCTCAACATTTGCAATACCATCTTGAGAAGTTGATCATGCTCTTCTATGTCTGTATAGTATACCAGAATATCATCAGTGAACACCACTACAAACTAATCAAGATATGGCTTGAACACTATGTTAATCAGGTTTATAAACATTGTCGGTGCATTCGTCAAACCAAACGGCATCACCAGGAACTCATAATGACCATAACAAGCCCTAAATGTCGTCTTTGGTACATCTGACTCGTTGATCTTCAGCTGATGATACCCTGATCGAAGATCTATCTTTGAAAATATGTCTGTATTTTTCAGTTGATCAAAAAGTTATTAATCCTAGACAATGGATACTTATTCTTAATAGTCACCTTGTTAAGATGCCTATAATCAATGCACAACCGTAAGGTGATGTCTTTCTTCTTTACAAAAAACACTAGAGAACCCCATGATGATACAATGGGTCGTATAAATCCCTTTTCTAACAATTCTTACAACTGTACCTTCAACTCATTCAATTTCGTAGGTGCCATCCAATATGGTGTAATAGATATAAGAGTAGTGTCAGGTATTAACTCGATAGCAAACTCTATCTCTAGGTCAGGTGGTAACCCTGACAACTCCTCAAGAAACACATCTAGAAACTCACAAATAGTTGGGATGTCGACCAACTTTGGACTATTCTTTCTTGTATCAATCACATACGCCAAGTAAGCCTCACATCACATTATCTGGATATTTTATATTCTCACCAATCATCACTATCTCTTCCTTCAAATCTGGAACTCTAATCCTCATCTACCATCTTCCACAATCTACTATCACTCCATGATGAGCTAGGCAATCCATTCCTAAGATCACATTGAACTCGTGGAATGGTAGCTCTATCAGATCAACTGGAAATTGTTTGTCTTGAATTTCGACTAGGCAACCCCAAAAGACTTTACTAACCCGCACAATATGCCCTAATGGGTTAGTCACAAAAATCTCATATTCTAAAGCCTTTAGTTCTAAACCCTTTCGACCCGGTGGTGGTGTGCATATGTATGAATGCATCGACTTCGGATCTATCAATGCATGTGTATAAGAGCTTAAGAGAAGGAATTTACTCACTATGAAGTTAGGTGCATCCTACTTCTCTCGGCCTCTCATGGCACAAGCTTTTGCTAGAGCAGCTCTACTGCCTTCCGGCCTATCCACTATGTCTAACCTAAACTGGTTTGGCCCTGCTTAGCCTCCTCTGCCTTGCCCTCGGGCCTTGACCTCTGCCTTATCCCGTAGTTTGTATTAGTTCTAACTCAACACTATCTGAACCTCTGCAAAACTGAAGCAATGGACAATCTCTTCTCAGATGGTCTTTAGAGCCACATCTCAAGCACGCTCCTTTCATTCACTGACACTCTCCTAGGTGAGGATGACCATAATACTGACACACTGGTAAAGGGGTAGATCTGTAAGATGGCTATGTCGGTGCACTGGCTACTGATGAAATAGATCTCGCGAGCTGTCCCTGCCTGTGAGAAGGAGGTCTACTGGAACCCCTAGCATGAAATCAACCACTAAAAGATCTGGCTCTCTTGCCACTTAACTGTCCTTCACTAGGCTATGGTGTGGGTCTACTAACCCCACTAACCTCCATTAGTTGTTGTGTCACCAAGACACTTTCAACTATTCTAGTAGATGCTAGTAAACTGGGGAAGCTCACCAGACGTAGGGCTAAGACCTGTAGCTTAATCAGATCCCTCAGCCAATCTTCAAAATGCCTACATTTATTACCCTCTTTAGATACAATGCCCTCAACATACTTGAATAAATGTGTGAATTACCTCTCATATTCTGTTACTAACATGTTCCCTTGTTCCCTTATTAGAAAATCTCTCTTCTTGTTATCTGTGTAGATAGGGGGATATATTGCTCCTTGAATTTTTCTAGAAACAAATTCCCAAGTCATGGATTCAGGTGCCTCTATGCTCTGTAAATCTAACCACCATTAGTCAAATGCATGATCTTGCAACAAAGACACTGCATACTTATATTTCTGCTCATATGTGCGATGAAGATGATCAAAGACTCTCTCTACCCATTTTAACCAAAACTCTGCTATGAAAGGGTCATCTTACCGTTTACAATAGAAATCGGGTGCCCCTAAATTCAACAATCTCTCAAACTATAACCCATATGAGGCTGGATGTGATGCTCTTTATAGTAGATCTATCATGTTTCTAAAAAGATCTTTTTGTCCTGAATCAGCAATAGACTATTCACATGATGAGCTGACACCACATCTCGATGCAGCATCTTGGTGATGACTTGGTCGCGATGAAGACGTTGTCTCTGTAGGGTCATTACTTTTAGCCTCTTCAGCCACTATCTGTTGTGATTCAGAAGTCATAACCTACCTATATCATAGGACAATGACCCTAACCAGTAAGCAGCAACTTATATATATCCAAATATGGGTACACACATGTAATAAATATTTTTGAAGAGTATTTTTAAAATCCCAAAATCACCTAAACTGGGCTCTGATACCAAAAACAGTAACACTCTCTCACCCCAACAGCACATGCCTGGATAAGAGAGTGCTACACCAACTTCTTCAATCTTTAACTTATTTATTGAAAATAGTCCATATTCATTTGTTTTTTACAATAATGTAAAGGAAATATAACATAAATTTTATTTATATCAGATAATGTTTATAAAACATAAAGTGAATTTTAGAAAACCATAAAATATATTACATAAATCCAAATATAAAATATAAAATATAAGATACAAAAGTTTGTGACCTAGAATTTCTAAAAAACAATTGCTTTACTAGACTAGGATCATCATTGCCCTTATCTACAAGCTTCAACTACCTCTCTCTAAAATCTTCATGGAAGGAAACTCCCACACTAAGCTCTAAGCTGAGTGGTACATATAAATAAGGCAATATATAATTTCATGCAATATGCATTGTCATGTATATCATATCATCAGTTTATATAGTTTCGTATCTCATTACGTTATAGCATTCAAAGACATTAATTCATCTATTTATATCTCATATTCATTATACTTTATTATATTATTATACAAAATTAACTATTTCACATATCGTAAATTCGTTTAATTCTATTAACTTATTTATGCCTATTACACCTAGGAACTACCAACTAGAATAATGGGGTTGCCATCTAGACATTTATGAGTGCTACTCAGGTATTTATGGTATGCGCATATAAGTATCATCATCAGCATTTACATATATATATAGTTGTCATCGTCGACATTAATAATAATGTCATTACTGGCTTTAATTATAGTGTCACCACCGACTTCATTAATCATGCTATCATAGGCATTAATAATCTCCCTTATTGGCATGCGAAACTATTCAAAATTCTAGTTCTAAGCTAGATGTTTTAGGGCTTAATTAATGTCATTAAAATTCATAACTATAAGAAAATAAAAATATGTATTCTTCTATCTTTTATTATCTCAATCTTAAAATACTCAATTATGATTTTGTTTGCACATCATTTTTATAAGTATAATAACTCATTTGATTTTTCATATACATCATTTGGGTAAAATTCATATTATAACAATTAACCTAATATAACTTAAATATTTAAATTTCATTTTTTTTAGTTTGCCTTGTTTCAGGCAGAATTCAAGTTCTATATTTTACCTCAATATTAGCCATGTTTCAATAAAAAGTAAATTAAGTAGTCTTCCACAGATTTATAGCTTATGATCTTAGCTTTGATATGCAACTTGAATCACTAAATTTGGACTTTTGTAGAAAAATATATAATCAATTGAACACTAACTACTCATAAACAAATTTACTTCGAATTTTCTGGATATATTCCAGGTCCAAAAATTATGTATTTTTATGAGTAAATGCATACTTATTTAGATTTTATGATCTAAATTAAAATTAAAGCCCTATATCTTAGATTTCAAACTCAACTAAGAACACATTCATACAAACGTAGAGCTTAAGTTGTAGCAATATATGTGCTTACTGCTCCATTGATTCCAGCATTGCACACACACAATCACCTAATTTTATTTTTACCAAATATACTCCAAAGTCTAGCAAACATATGCACCCAGAATTTTATCACAAAATAATGTTAATTTACAATCATTTACATGCCAAATTATCAAATCATGCAACTTGAAAATAAAACTTCTTCTTAATCTCCTTCACTTTCTCCAGGCAGCTTTCTCTTTGCTTTTTGTTTGCTTGAACTCCTTCTTTGTCACTTTGAGCTCTTAAAATACACAAAATCATCATCAAAACCTTACCTTATCAAAGCTCTCTAAACCCCAAACTCTCTCTAATGAAACCCTAAACTCTCTGTACTTAAACAAGCTCAAAACCATAATTTTCTTTGATGAAAGTTAAAGAGGAGAAGGAGAGCTTCTTACCTATTCTCTTTCTTTTACTTGATCACAACTATAGAGATTTCTCTCTCCTCAAATCTTGTTTATTTTTCTTCCTTCTTGCTCTACTTAGCTTCCTTAGGTCTTGTTGTGCATGAATATCAATTTACATTGTCTTTCTTTCCATTTTCTCTTATTTTCTCTCTCTAGCATAAGCTTTTGTTATGGAGGATGGTGAGGGTGGCTAGAGACTGATTTTAGTGCAGAAAATGAAGACCAAAGACAAGGAAGAAGAAAGAAAATAAACCAAAAGTCCTCATGTGGGACCCATAACTTTGACCATATAACGTTACATTAGCTTAATTAACATCTTAATCCTCTTCTATCGTGCTATGGCCAGCCAACTCATGTGTTAATATCCAATATATGTGTTTAATTGGTATTTATCCTAATTTAGAGTCCAATCGGTTCAACACGTCAGTTTATAACATGCGTGACTCGAGACCTAAATTAGCGAATATGACAAACTATGTCCAGAATTTTCATTCTGCTTTTAGATTCCTCTAATTCTAATTTTGAAAACTCCTCTTCCAATTCAGAAGATAAAAATCTTTACAGGTTGATGAACTGGTTAAAAGAATTAAAAGAAATTAAAGAAGTAAAATTAGAAATAAAAGAATTAAAAGAAAAATGGGAACATGATTCTCAAATTATAAATTCTCTTTTATCCAAATCCTTACAAGAAAATTCTACTTCTGAAAATTCTTCTAATGATGGAGATCACGATACTCAAAATCTTAAATCTCTTGAAAGAACTCCAAAAGATTTTCTTTTTGTTTTAAGAGAAATTACTTCAAGAAAATATTTTATAAAAATTACCCTCGTTCTTTTAGAAAATTTCTAAATTCATATCATTGCATTATTTGATACCGATGCTGATTTAAATTGCATTCAAATTGGTTTAATCGATTGATGCTTCAATTCTTACTAATAATATTTCAATTACCACTTCATTTGTTTTAGCTGATTATATACACCACACAGTGATTCTTGTAATACAATTAATGAATTTAATAACTCATTTTAAAGTTTTCCAATATCATATTTCTTTTAAATACAATCATAAAAAAATTAAATTTTTAATTCATAGAAAAATCCAAAATTAGAAGTTCAAATTTGATAAAAGCATGTTCTATACATGAAAATACTATTAATGTTTAATTAAAAGAAAAATTTTCCAACTTGAAAATCTCAGAAAAAATGTTTCATTTAAAAAACTAGAAGCTAAATTAGAAACTCCTGAAATTCAACAAAAAAATTTTATCTTTACAAAATCTTTTTGAAACAGATATTTGTTTTGAAATTCCAAATAGTTTCTGGAAAATTCAAGTTTCTAAAAACTTTCGTTACAAAACTGCTTTTACTATCCCTTTTGGACAATATGAATGGAATGTAATACCTTTTGATTTAAAAAATGCCCCTTCTGAATTTCATAGAATTATGAATAATATCTTTAATGAAATTTCCTAATTTTGTATTATTTATATTGATGATATTTTAATATTTTCAAATTCCTTAAAGGAATATTTTAAACGATTTCAAGAAAGAGATTATACCATATGGAGCCACCGTCGCCCTATGGCATGGCATGCCACAGTTCCCCCTTCATCCTTGACCAGAGAAGTCAACATCAATGACTTTTGGCTAATATAATAACAGAGGTGTCTATCTCAAAATTTGTTTTTCTATATTACAAAGAAAATTTTGAGATATTCTTTTAAAAACATAAATTCTCTTTTTTATAGTTTTTACATTTATGCATACAGTTCTAGATATATTTCATTTGCAATAGATCGCTTCACAGAATGGAGAATGGATAAAATTCAGAGTCAACCAACTCCCAATTAGATCCAACAGTTCTATGACATTTAAGCTAGATAGTTCTTTTATAATAAATTCAGTACAACAAGTTCTCATTGATGGAATCTAGAACATTAAGCCAAATCTAAAGTCTTTTACTGCACCAAAAATCTACATGATCAAATGCTTAGCCCATTACTTCTCAAAAAATCCATAATATAATTCTTTACAACAATCCTCTATAGATTTTATAGGAGTTGGATAACCTTCAACCAATTTTGATGTTAACATGTTCAACAATTGCAAGAGCTATCCTTTAGACTGGAAGGAAGTAGAAGAACAGTCCTCAATAGTATTTGATGCTAACATGTTCAACAATTGCAGGTACTGCCCTCCAATGGAAAATATTATAAAAAAAAAATTAAACCTTGTCAATGCTGAACACACTGGAAAAATAGTCTTCCTTGAAACCCAATATAGGGAAGTCCATAAACAATTCATAAATACTATTTCTCTTTTAGAAAAAGAGCTTACAAAAGTCAAAATCTTAAACAAAAACAAAGCCCCAAATTCAAGAACTTGAAAAACCAGATACACACAGTTTTGTGACATCAAAATAAAAACCTTTTAACTCAAGCCTTTACAAAAGTCCTACCCAAAATAGGCCCTACCTCAGATATAATTCTCAAAGCCCGATCTGATACCGAAAAACAATTTTATCAACAGTTTCGAACAACTTTTCAATGCTTTCAAGAAATCACTTGAAAAACACTAAAAGTTGAAGGTCTTAACATTTCTGTGACTCATTATTACTGTTATCCAAAATTCAAATGTACAAAATGTAAGCCTGATAGCATCCCACTCCATAGAGCTAATTGTATCCATAATGTAGTAGCAACAATCCACCAGGCGCACATTAATTTAGATCTCTTCAACAGTTTCACTTATAGAGATCTCAATATTATTGTTCCTCTACTTTTTAAGTTGGGTGTAGTTGAACATATGGGATTATCAGATTATGTGGCTATTGAAAGACATTTTGGCAATAATTTTAGAAAATTAAAAATATGCCTTGAATAAATGCTTGATTCCATTGACAGTCAACAGTCAAATTACAAATTTATTGAAGCATGCATTGAAGCTGGTCCTTCTGAAATCATTAAATCTGACATATGGTGGATAGAACCAGGAAGATCTAAAGTTTGGACTAGTAGTCGTCATTCAATAGATTATACATGTTTTCCCTTAAGCTATGATGAAAATTGGAAATCTATGAAAATAATAGATTTTCAAATCAATCATTGGAGACCAACGTTCGAGCACAAAATTGGGATATTCAAAATTCCAAAAATACTACTAGTTACTCTTCATGTTTACTATTTTGCCCTTCAGATGCCTATATAAGGAGGAAGAAAGTAAAAGAAGGAATAGTTTTGGAAGGAAAGAGTTATAACTATTAGAATTATTTTCTTTCTCTTTCTCTCTCTCTCTCTACATGTATATATATATCTTTGTAAACATCGTAGCCCAAATTCCAGTAATTGTATCTCATATCTTACTACAAATACCTACTAAGATTTTTATGCTTTTATAATTTAAATTCTATATTAAATTTTATTTTCAAATATTCTACTTCTCTATGGCTGGCTCAGCCGGCTATTAAAAAATTTTATGTTTAAATTTCATGTGGTGTCTTATAAAAGTATGTCGAGAGTAATCTAGAGATAGAAAAGAGACAGTTTTAAATTCCTACTTTTAAATTATGCACTTTAAATTTCTGCACTTAATTTTATGTATTTATATTTTTGTATTTATCTACTTTTTGAGTATTTATTTCTTATTTTACTTCTTCTATCCTATATTTTTTGTTGTTTTTATCCCTTGTAATCTTTAGGCATCTTTGGTATATATATATATGACATCGATATATAGAAATTGTTATGATTTATGATGTTTGTCATATATATGCACATATATACTACTAAGCACAAGATTCACATGCAGGTTGGAGTCGGATAGGTATTATTAATAAAGAAAGAGAGCCCAAAGGAAGAGTCATAGGATAAAACTTGGTTTGGATGGGTAATATACCAAATAGTCTTTAAGTTTTGTTTTCATATTTAAAAGGATTTGTATTTTCCTTTAAGATATTATTTATGAACCTTGAGGCCATTTGGTGCCCAAAATAGGATTTCAATGTGATAAAATATTTTGATTTGCTTTTCTTTTTACTTTTGTTTTGATGTTTTGAAAGTAATCATCATGGACATGATGCAACCAAAGTGATTTAAAAGAAAATTTTATTTTAATCAAATTTTTAAAAAGGGTGGTTTTGTAATACTTGCTCATATAGTTAGTTAAATTCTAATTATATAAGAGAGTGTTATAAACTCAATTAAATTAAATAGAATAGTATGAAGATGTGTCATGCTATGTTTGGTATTCCCATGCTGTGACTGAAAAATGGTATGCAATGTATGAATCTACATTTGTATGCATGTTGACAATATTTGTAATGTATGCCAGTGCTTTCTGTAGAGTAAGATATTACTGTAAGAATATTCATGAGTTGCAACTGAATGGCAACAATGAATTTATAATTTACAATCAAAGTATACTAATGATATGCCATAATGATAAGTAAGGAAATACTGGAAATGGTATTACGAATGCAAAAATATGATATAATGTCAACCCTTATGCTCACGATAAATTTTGTATGGAAATACATGACATAAGCCTATGATAAGCCTAGAATAATTTAGGGTAGATAAATTGGCATGTCAATATAGTCATACGTCTCTTAAGCTGAGACATATTGTCATATCTGCTAATTTAGACCTAAGTCACGCAAGTTGTTAAATCGACTCGTCGGTTTGACCGAAGTCTAAATTTGGACTTTATCGAAAAATAATGAAAATAATGGCAATTAAGTATGGAAAATATCTAATAAAGTGTTCAATATTTTAAGTTGTTAAATTTCGGTAAATGACTAAATTGCAAATTTTGAAAAGTTTAGGGGTTAATTTGCAATTTACAGAAAATTGGAGGATTAAATGGGATAATCATAAATTAAATGCATGAATTGGGACATAAAATGAATATGGAGGCCGGCCACACCAAGTGGCAAAGTTTCAGAAGCTAATTAACATACATGCATTTAGCATTAATTAAAGTTTCTAGAATGTGAGCTTAGGTGTCCCATCCTTAATTGGTTTTTGTCATTTTCTCATCAATTGCTCATTCATCCTCTCTTATCCCTTTGAATCTAGAAATTCCTATCAATTATTTGTCTTCCACGTTGCTTCTTGAATCACCATACATCAAAGTAAGATGAACACATTAATTGAACAATAATGAAAGCTTCTAGATGAAGCTTAGGTGTCCCTCATTTTAATGACTTTTGTCATTTTGTTATTGATTGTTTCTTCCTCTTCCTTATCCATTTTTCATTCAGGAAAATTATGTTCTCCAAACCAGCCCACGTTTTTCCCTTGGACAGCTACAACCAAACTTTGTTCTAAGAAGAGAAAGTGAGAAAAAGAGAGAGAAAAACATGGAAAATTCCATTTTCATGCTCAAGGTAGCTTAAGAGAGTAAGGAGAAAGAGAGAGATTAGAGTTTATGAAGTGTTAATAATCTGTTTATGAACTTTAGGAACTCAAAGGGACAAGGATTTAGCTCAAAGGAGCAAAGGAAAAGAGAAAGAGAAGTAAAGAGAAAGAAAAGAGAAAAAGAGAGGTTTGTGCATAACCTAAGGCAATAGCCTATTTTAATTTTTTTATTTGCATGATTTAATTATTTGGCATGTTGATGATTCTGAATAAATATTATTTATGATGAAAAATCTTGGGGATGCATGTTTGCTAGACTTAGGATTTAATTTGGTAAAAATTGAATGTGATTAGTTGGTATATTCTTTGCTGGAAATGGATGAGCAGTGAGCACTTAAACTGTTATAACTTAATTTTTGGAAGTCATTTTTGTATGTTCTTTGTTGGGTTTGAAATATAAGAAATGGGGCTAGAACTTGCATTTAGAACATAAAACATGAATATGTCTGTAAGTATCCAGAACAATTCATAAAGCTCGGACATAGAATCTGTCCAGAAATTATGGGCAGAATTGTTAGTAATGAACAGTAAGTACTTAAACTATTATAACTTGCGTTCTGGAGCTTGGCTTTGTGTGTTCTTTGTTCTGTATGAAAGCTATGACATAGGGCTACAATTTTTATTTAGATTATAATATCTGAATAAGTCTGTAATTGTCCAAAAAAATTCATAAAGTTTAGACTTAGAATCTGTCCAGAAAATTTTGAGTAGAATTATCAGTGACCAGTTAGTGTTAATATTATCATATCTTTTGATACAGAACTCAGTATTAAGTTATTAAAATTGAATATTAAATTTACGATCCATATCTAAAAGTTTTATGAAGATCATGTAACTAAATTCAGAAAGGAACGGGACCAAAATTAAGGTCCAAAACAGAGAACATAATCTGTCAGTGACATGGCAGCATGTGAATTGAGAAATGAAATGAGTAAAATGATGAGCAATTTGTTATATTATGTAAATATTATTTTAATTGAGTGATTATGTGATTATTTTAAGATATTACAGGCATTAAAAGTATTAAATTAATTGTTATGAATTTTAATAAAATTTTATAAGCCCTAGAACACCTAACTAGAACCAACTTAGGATAGTTTGTCATGCCAAATAGGGGGGGAGTATGATGAAAATGATTAAATTCATTAATGGTAAGATTATCTACGCCGGTAATGGCACTGTTATCTATGCCGGTAATGGCACGATTATCTACGTCGGTAATGGCACGATTATCTATACCGATAATAGCACAGTTATCTACGCCGGTAATGGCACAGTTATCTACGTCGGTAATGGCACTTATATGCGCACATCATATTGCCCAGGTGGCACTCCTAAGTGCCTGGATGGAAACTCTGTTATCCGAGTTAGTGGTTCATAGGTGTCTTGGGCATAAATAAAGACATAAATAAAAAGTCATGGAACATAAAAGAATTATTGAAAATAAAAATGGAATTATGAATTGTGGCATGTATAAAAGAAGATTTAGTGTTATACAATAAGGTAGTAATGAAATAAATAAGTATGAGATAATATAATATAATTTGATGTCTATACATGCTAAAATACCATGATTTGCATGACAATGATGATTTGATTATGTTAAACAAAATGGGATACAATAAATTGATGTTATGCATACTAGAATATCATAAAATGTATGTTTGCATGATTTGATCATAAATTGTTATATGACAATGCATGGGACATTAAAAATAGTTTATTGCCTTATTTATATGCACCACTAAGCCAAGAGCTTAGCGTAGGAGTTTTTCTCACGCAGATTTATTAAAGAATAAATAGAAGATAGTAGACAAAACCAACAGTGACCTAATCCAGTAAAGCAGCCTATTGCACACATCGTGGGTTACACAACTTTTGTATATTATCATGTAAATTTTATTTTGTAGTATTTGTAAAATAAACAGTATGTTTTGTAAAGAACATGTTACTATATAAAAAGGTATTTTATCTTTTATGTTATAATTTCTTTTATATTACAAAGTAAACAAATTGCAAATAATATATATATATATATATATATATATGAGAAATTTTCAGTTAAACACAATTTAATAAAATGAAATTTTAACCGATAAAGTCAACATAGCACACCCTCATTCGGGCATGAGCTACTTGGGTGAGGGGGTGTTACAGTTTTTGGTATCAGAGCACCAGGTTGGTGTTTCTGGATTTTGGTGTTAAAGCCCGATTTGGGCAGTTTGGGATTTTAAAATGGTTTTCAAAAATAATTATGATATGTGTGTACCCATAATTAAGTATTAAAGTTGCTGCTTACTGATGGGGGGCCGTTATTTTATGATATAGGTAGAGTATGGCTTTAGGGTCACGACATATTATGGCCGAAGGAGGCAAAAGTATTGAGCCTACTAAAACACAGGCTTCATCGCGACCCAGTCATCGCCAAGCTAATGTATCTAGATCCAGAGCTAGCCTATTAAGAGGGCAGTCTATTGCTGGCACAGGACAAACAGAGCTTATGAGGAACATGATAGATTTGCTACAAAGAGCATCACATCAGCCTCATCAGGATTACAATTTGAGAGACTGAGGAAGGTAGGGGCACCCGATTTGGCTAGAATGGGAAGATGACCCCTCAGTGGCAGAGTTTTGGCTAGAACGGGCAGAGAGAGTTTTTGATCAGCTGTATTGCACAAACGAGCAAAAATATGAGTATGCAGTATCTTTACTACAGGAGCATGTATATGACTGGTGGCAATCTGAATCATAGAGCACAAAGGCTCCTGACCCTATGACATGGGAGTTCTTTCTAAAGAAATTTAAGGAGCAGTATATTCCTCCTATCTACACAGACGATAAGAAAAGAGAGTTTTTGATGCTGAAACAAGGAAACTTATCGGTAATAGAATATGAAAGAGAATTCACACATCTTTACAAGTATGCTCGAGGCATTGTATCCACTAAGACAAATAAGTGTCGACGCTTTGAAGATGGATTGAGAGACCCAATCAAGCTATAGGTCTCAGCTCTACGTCTGATGAGTTTACATAGTTTGCTAGCATCTACCAGAACAGTTGAGAGAATTCTAGCCACACAAAATTCAACACAAGATAGAGGGTTCAAGAGGCCCATATCACAATCGAGTATAGTACAGTCAAGCGGCAAAAGAGCTAGATCTTTCAGTGGTCAATTTCAGGCTGGGGCGTCCAACAGGCGAGGACAACCCGCGAGAGCTGTTTCTTCAACAGCCAGTAAACCGACACAAACACCATATAGATCTCTACCCCTATTAGAATGTCAACATTGTGGTCGTTCTCATCCAGGAGAGTGTTCGTGGATGACAGGAGCATGTGGGAGGTGTGGCTCCAAAGATCACTTGAAAAGAGATTGTCCCTTGTTACAGTATGGCAGAGGTTCGGGGAGCACTGAGCCGATACAAACACAGGCTTCTGGGCAAGGCAGAGGCTGAGGCTGAGGGAAAGGGAGAGGAGGCCGATCAGGGCCCAGTCAGTTTAGATCAGAGACAATTGAGAGGCTAGAAAGTAGTAGAGCTGCCCCAGCCAGGGCATATGCCATGTGAGGCTGAGAGGAGCAGGATGCACTAGATGTCTTAATTGGTAAATTCCTTCTCTTTGGCTCTGACATACATGCATTGATAGATCCAGGGTAAACGCATTCATACATATGTACACCACTACCGGGTCGAGAAGGTTTAAAACCACAGTCTCTAGAATTTGAGATTCTTGTGACTAACCCATTAGGACATAGTGTGAGGGTTAGCAAGGTATTTAGGGATTGCCCTATTGAAATTCAAGGAAGGCAATTCCCAGCAGACTTGATAGAATTACCATTGCATGAGTTCGATGTGATTTTGGGAATGGATTGGTTAGCTCGTTATGGAGTGGTAGTGGATTGTGGAAGAAGACAGATGATCATCAGAATTCCAAAACAACATGAGATAGTGGTGATGGGTGAGGATAGAAGATACCCAGACAATGTGATATCAGTGTTGAAAGCCCAGAAACTCATCAATAAGAGATGTGAAGCATACTTAGCATATGTGGTTGATATGGAAAAAGCAAGTCCGAAGTTGGTGGATATTCCTACTGTTAGTGAGTTTTTTGATGTGTTTCTAGAGGAGTTGCCAGGGTTACTACCAGATAGAGAAATTGAATTTGTTATCGATTTGGTACCCGACACCACCCTTATTTCCATTACACCATATAGGATGGCACCAGCAGAGTTGAAAGAGCTGAAGGTACAATTGCAGGAATTGTTAGATAAGGGTTTTATACGACCCAGTGTATCACCATGGGGTGCTCCAGTATTATTTGTCAAGAAGAAAGATGGCACTCTTCGTCTTTGCATAAATTATAGGCAGCATAATAAGGTGACTATTAAGAATAAATACCCGCTGCCTAGGATTGACGACTTATTTGACCAATTGAAGGGTGCAACCATATTTTCAAAGATAGATCTTCGATCAAGATATCATCAACTGAAGATAAAAGAGTCAGATGTACCTAAGACGACATTCAGGACACGTTATGGTCATTATGAGTTCCTAGTTATGCCCTTTGGATTGACGAATGCACCACCAGCTTTTATGGACCTGATGAACCGAGTGTTCAGGCCATACCTTGATCAATTTGTAGTAGTGTTTATTGATGACATTCTTGTCTACTCTAGAGACCGAGTAGAACATGATCAACATCTCAGAATAGTGTTGCAAATATTGAGGGAGAAGCAGTTGTATGCAAAGCTATATAAGTGCGGGTTTTGGCTTAAATCAGTCAGTTTTCTAGGTCATGTACTTTCAGCAGAAGGTATTCAGGTTGATCCTAGTAAAATTGAGGCTATTCTTAATTGGAAACCACCATGAAATGTGACAAAAGTGAGAAGATTCCTCGGATTAGCCAGATATTATAGGAGGTTCGTGAAGGGATTTTCATCCTTAGCGACTCCTTTGACACGACTGCTACGAAAAGAGGTTTGTTTCGAGTGGACAGACAAGTGTCAATCAAGTTTTGATCGACTGAAGGCAATGCTGACTGAAGCACCAATTTTGACTCAACCTTCTCCAGGAAAAGACTTTGTTGTGTACAGTGATGCTAGTCATAATGGTTTAGGCTGTGTTCTTACGCAAGAAGGAAAGGTGATTGCTTATGCTTCAAGACAACTTAAGCCTCATGAGCTTAACTATCCGACACATGATTTAGAGTTAGCTACGATAGTTTTTGCTCTTAAGATCTGGAGACATTATCTGTATAGGGAAAGATGTTATATCTATACAGATCACAAAAGTCTTAAGTACCTTCCCTCACAGAAAGAGTTGAATCTGAGACAATGAAGATGGTTGGAGTTGATTAAAGATTATGACTGTGTGATCGACTACCAGCCAAGAAAAGCTAATGTGGTTGCAGATGCACTAAGTAGGAAGATTTTAGCTGAGATGCAAATACAATCTACTTTGATGCAGAGGATCAAAGATGCTCAAAAGCAAGATGAAAAGTTAGTAGAGATAGTCGAGGCAGTGAAAAAGGGAGAAAAGCCTGATTTTTCATTGACAGAGGATGGCATAATGTACTTTAAGAATAGGATTTGTGTGCCTGGTGTAGAAGAGCTGAAGTCCGATATTTTAAAAGAAGCACATGAAACAGTATATACCATGCATCCAGGCAGGAATAAGATGTATCAAGATTTGAAAACTTTATATTGGTGGCCAGGGATGAAGAAGGATATCACTAAATATGTTGCTAAATGTCTAACTTGTCAACAAGTGAAAGCGAAACACCAATTGCCCACAGGATTGCTGCAACCAATACCGATTCCATAGTGGAAATGGGAAAGAATCACGATGGATTTTGTGTTTGGTTTACCAATGACTCAGAGAAAGCATGATGCAGTGTGGGTGATAGTGGATCGATTGACGAAGTCAGCACACTTCTTACCAGTCAGAATGAACTACTCATTGAACAAGCTAGCTAAAATTTATGTAAGTGAGATAGTGAGATTGCATGGAGTGCCAATGTCCATCATATCTGATAGAGATCCCAGATTTACTTCACAATTCTGGAAGAGTCTACAGCAAGCTTTGGGAACTCGACTCAATTTCAGCACAACCTTTCATCCGCAAACCGATGGACAATCGGAGAGAGTTATTCAGTTGTTAGAGGATATGAGGAGAAGTTGTGTGCTTGAATTTGAGGGAAGTTGGGATAGATATTTACCTCTTATGGAATTTTCCTACAACAATAGTTATCAGACAAGCATAGGCATGGCTCCGTATAAGGCATTGTATGGAAGAAAATGCAGGACACCAATCTGTTGGACTGAATTGAGTGAAAAGAAGTTGATAGGGCTAGAGTTAGTGCAACAAATAGAAGAAAATGTTAGAATTATCCAAGAAAGATAGAAAGCAGCTCAAGATCGACAGAAATCATATGCTGACCTTAAGAGGTGAGATATAAAGTATGTTGTGGGAGATAAAGTATTTCTCAAGGTTTCATCTTGGAAGAAAGAATTAAGATTCGGTAAAAAGGGAAAGTTAAGTCTGAGGTTCATTGGTCCTTATGAGATTTTGGAAAGAATCGGACCAGTGGCATATTGGTTAGCCCTTCCACCAGAGTTAGATAAAATCCATAATGTTTTTCATGTGTCGATGCTAAAGAGATATAGGTCTGATCCGACTCATGTCATACCAACTGAAGAGATAGAGGTGCAGACTGACTTGACTTATGAAGAGGAACCGGTGACTATATTAGCACGTGAAGAAAAAGTTTTACGAAACAAGAAAGTTCCATTAGTTAAAGTGCTATGGCAGAATCATGCTACTGAAGAAGCCACATGGGAGAACGAAGAAGTCATGAAAAGGCAATATCCTCAGTTGTTCACATAATTAATAGGTAAATTTCGAGGACGAAATTTATTTTAAGGGGGAGAGAATGTCATATCCGCTAATTTAGATCTAAGTCATGCGAGTTGTTAAATCGACTCGTCGGTTTGACTGAAGTCTAAATTTGGACTTTTATCGAAAAATAATGAAAATAATGGAAATTAAGTATGGAAAATATCTAATAAAGTGTTCAAAATATTTTAAGATGTTAACTTTCGGTAAATGACTAAATTGCAAATTTTGAAAAGTTTAGGGGTCAATTTGCAATTTACCAAAATTTGGAGAATTAAATGGGATAATCATAAATTAAATGCACGAATTAGGACATAAAATGAATATGGAGGTCGGCCACACCAAGTGGCAAAGTTTAAGAAGCTAATTAACATACATACATTTACTATTAATTAAAGTTTCTAGAATGTGAGGATAGGTGTCCCATCCTTAATTGGTTTTTGTCATTTTCTCATCAATTGCTCATTCATCCTCTCTTATCCCTTTGAATCTAGAAATTCCTATCAATTATTTGTCTTCCACGTTGCTTCTTGAATCACCATACATCAAAGTAAGATGAACACATTAATTGAACAATAATGAAAGCTTCTAGATGAAGCTTAGGTGTCCCTCATTTTAATGACTTTTGTCATTTTGTTATTGATTGTTTCTTCCTCTTCCTTATCCATTTTTCATTGAGGAAAATTATGTTCTCCAAACCAGCCCACATTTTTCCCTTGGACAGCCATAACCAAACTTTGTTCTAAGAAGAGAAAGTGAGAAAAAGAGAGAGAAAAACATGGAAAATTCCATTTTCATGCTCAAGGTAGCTTAAGAGAGTAAGGAAAAAGAGAGAGATTAGAGTTTATGAAGTGTTAATAATCTTTTTATGAACTTTAGGAACTCAAAGGGACAAGGATTTAGCTCAAAGGAGCAAAGGAAAGGAGAAAGAGAAGTAAAGAGAAAGAAAAGAGAAAAAGATAGGTTTGTCCATAACGTAAGGCAATAGCCTATTTTAATTTTTTTATTTGCATGATTTAATTATTTAGCATGTTGATGATTCTGAATTAATATTATTTGTGATGAAAAATCTTAGGGATGCATGTTTGCTAGACTTAGGATTTAATTTGGTAAAAATTGAATGTGATTAGTTGGTATATTCTTTGCTGGAAATGGATGAGCAGTGAGCACTTAAGCTATTATAACTTAATTTCTGGAACTCGGTTTTATATGTTCTTTATTGGGTTTGAAAGATAAGAAATAGGGGTATAACTTGCATTTAGACCATAAAACCTGAATATGTCTGTAAGTATCCAAAACAATTTATTAAGCTCAGACATAGAATCTGTTCAGAAATTCTGGGCAGAATTGTTAGTAATGAGCAGTAAGTACTTAAACTGTTATAACTTGCGTTATGGAGTTTGGCTTTGTGTGTTCTTTGGTCTGTATGAAAGCTACGACATAGGGCTACAATTTTTATTTAGACTATAATATCTGAATATGTCTGTAATTGTCCAGAAAAATTCATAAAATTTAGACTTAGAATATGTTCAAAAAATTCTGGGCAGAATTATCAGTCACTAGTTAGTGTCAATATTATCATATCTTTTGATACAGAACTTAGAATTAAGTTATTCAAGTTGAATATTAAAGCTACGATCCATATCTAAAATTTTTATGAAGATCATGTAACTAAATTCGGAAAGGAACGGGACCAAATTAAGGTCCAAAACAGAGAACAGAATCTGCCAGTGACAGGGCCGCATGTGAATTGGGAAATGAAATGAGTAAAATGATGAGAAATTTGTTATATTATGTAAATATTATTTTAATTGAGTGATTATGTGATTATTTTGAGATATTACATGCATTAAATGCTTTAAATTAATTGTTATGAATTTTAATGAAATTTTATAAGCCCTAGAACACCTAACTAGAACCAACTTAGGATAATTTGGCATGCCAAATAGGGGGGAGTATGATGAAAATGATTAAATCCATTAATGGTATGATTATGTATGCCGGTAATGGCACTGTTATCTACAACGGTAATGACACTTTTATCTACACCGGTAATGGCATGGTGATCTACGCCGGTAACGGCACGGTTATCTATGCCGGTAATGACACTTATATGCGTACATCATATTGCCCGGGTTGCACTCCTAAGTGCCTGGATGGCAACTCCGTTATCCGAGTCAGTGGTTCATAGGTGTCTTGGGCATAAATAAAGACATAAATAAAAAGTCATGGAACATAAAAGAATTATTGAAAATAAAAACGGAATTATAAATTGTGGCATGTATAAAAGAAGATTTAGTGTTATACAATAAGGTAGTAATAAAATAAATAAGTATGAGATAATATAATATAATTTGATGTCTATACATGCTAAAATACCATGATTTGCATGAGAATGATGATTTAATTATGTTAAACAAAATGAGATACAATAAATTGATGTTATGCATACTAGAATATCATAAAATGTATGTTTGCATGATTTGATCATAAATTATTATATGACAATGCATGTGACATTAAAAATAGTTTATTGCCTTATTTATATGCACCACTAAGCCAAGAGCTTAGGGTGGGAGTTTTTCTCACGCAGATTTAGTAAAGAATAAATAGAAGATAGTAGACAAAGCCAACGGTGACCTAATCCAGTAAAGCAGCCTGTTGCACACATCGTGGGTTACACAACTTTTGTATATTATCATGTAAATTTTATTTTGTAGTACTTATAAAATAAACAGTATGTTTTGTAAAGAACATGTTACTATATAAAAAGGTAGTTTATCTTTTATGTTATAATTTCTTTTATATTACAAAGTAAACAAATAGCAAATAAGATATATATATATATATATATATATATATATATATATATGTATATATGAGAAATTTTCAGTTAAACACAATTTAATAAAATGAAATTTTAACCAATAAAGTCAGCGTAGGACACCTATGAGAAATTTTCAGTTAAACACAATTTAATAAAATGAAATTTTAACCAATAAAGTCAGCGTAGCACACCCTCATTCGGGCATGAGCTGCTAGGGTGAGGGGGTGTTACTTTTTAACCGAGACAGACAGTTCATCAATTGGGACATACAAGTGCCTATATACAACTGTAAGGTCCGAATATACATACAACTGTATGATTAGAATACATTTTCTGTCTCCCTAGAGTCCGGTCCAGGTGGCATAGTTATGGGCAAACAGGTAAGGTAAATGTTTGATGTTGTGAATAAAATGATTTGATGATGTTTTGCCTTTTTAGTAACACGTTGTGGCATCATAGTTGTTTCATAATAATGCATGTTTAACTGCTAATACTGTTGATACACATAAAAAGCCTAAGTTGTAATAAGTTAATATTATTTGTATGTTATGTGAATGTTGTTACAATATGGAATATTTATTGTTATTATCGTTAATTAATTTATTGCCATATGTGAAAACACATAGTGGGAATAAGAACTAGTAAGTAACACACGCTACTTTCTAATATGAAATCCTTTAAAACATGGTGCGATGTACTATTGTTACCAATAATATTTATATTGCAAAAAAGCATGCACCACTAAACAATAGCTTAGCTCGAGAGTTTTTATTTCTTTTTGCGCAAGTGAAAAGATAGTTATACAGTTAGCGGTAAACCTGTAGATAGTGTCATAGCAATCAATGAGAGTGACATCTAGAGTAGCAAAATAGTTTAAGCCACCCACTAGGGTTGGATTTAGTTTATATAGAGGTGTATATATACTAAATACTCTTATTTAATAAAGTTATTGATGTAGTTGTACAAGTCAAGATGTGTGTTGTGTTTATTGTCTTATATTTATACAAATTATTAGGTACAATGAGCCAAGCAGGATGTAGTATCACCTTACTTAGCTATTTAGTAGAGGGGTAAGGGGGAGTTATAGTATTACAATGTTCCCTAGTGCAACTATGTTCTAGAGTTCTTCAAATCTAGCCATATATTTATCCATCTTCAAAAATCATAGAAAAGCAAATAAATCAATTATTCGAAAGAAAGAAAAAAGAAACACGAAAATTATGAATTTCAACTTCAAAATGAACCCAAGTTTGTTTTTTTTTTCTTTTATCTAATTTTCTGAGAAACCAAACAACCTAGAATGAGATTGGCATAAAATTACCTTTTTCACGGTTTCTCTAATTAAGACAAGATTTAGAAAGGGTAAAATTCTCCTCTATTTTGGTGGGATTCTTGCTACCATGATTGCTAACTAAACGATCTAAAAATCTGCAAGTGGGTCTCTATCCATTAGCATCACCATTTGTGGCTTTGATCATCCCATCTCTCTTAGACTATCCCCTTTATTGTCACTCATTGCCTATGAAAATGAAACCTAAAACCTCAGCCATTTGTTGTAACTCCAATGACTCCCACCCAATTCCCACAACATCACTGTAATCTTTCTCTTCCCATTTCCTCCTTTAGCTGCCATTATGGTCGTCTTCTTTCTCCTTCTCATCTTTGTTGTCTATTGTCATAAAATTAGTTGTAAACAAATCAATCATTTTGGTTCTAAGTCATGCCATCGCTTCTCATACTCCACCCTTCATTGTGCTACCAGCTCCTTCTCTTTTTTCCTCTATCTGGGCCAAGGTAGCTTGTTGGAAAATAACGCCAAATTCCCTATAATCAAATTTATGAGAAAGCAAAAAAAATGCAGAATAATAAGGCACATAAATTGATAATGGAGTTTGACCAATTATGCCTACATCTCTAGACTGCTGCAGATCTTTTACTGAAGGAAGAAAATTTTATAAAGTGTTTATAAACCGTGACACCCAACACCTTAAACTTTTATATACCACATATCTATATATTAAGTTATCACATATGATAGAAGGATAAGACAAAATTCATGTTTACAACAAGACTAAATTTGTTTTTAATTATCTCATACAATTATTATCAAAAATTCAAAAAATCAATATGGAGACTTTAATCATAAGCTCTTAATATCAAATATATTAATAACTTAAATATTATGATTAAAAGTTAGTAAATTTACAAGTTGAATCCAATTACATGTCTTAGTACATATTCATTATAACTATAAATATGCAAATATTTAAACTCCCAATATAAATGATATGCTCTTATGCCCATGTGGAATGCAATGAGAGAGTGTGAGGAGGCTCGGTTGGTGACCTTTGATCCATGTCTTACATATGCACCTCAATATGAACTATCACTCTTCTCTACCTAAAAAATGATGCAATTTGGTGAGATGCGACTCAAATGAGATCTAAAGTACTAAGCATTCCATAATAACAAATATCTAGTATACTTAAAACACAATTTGTATTTCATTTCATTCATGAACTTCATATAAATGTAAATAAAATCAAGTATACAATGGCTGCACTTTACTTATGCTTATGCATATTCATTTCATTTTGTTGTGACCAAGCTAAACAAACATTGTTCCGAATTTCCATGTGAATATTTGCATTTGCTAACTAGCTTGATCATTTGTTTCATTTTCACATTTGCACAATTGTTGGTGTTGGGATTTCAAGAATGAATCATATTCATAAACACAGCAAAAATAAAATTTTTCAAAACCCAAAAAAAAAATCATACTTGTACCATTAAAACTAATTTATATAAATGTAAAGGTTAAAAATTATACCTTGTAATTTTTATTTGTTCTTCAAATCTTCACTTTGTTGGGTTGTAGTAAACCACAAAAATCCACACTAGAATGTCTCTAATGATAATCCACGCGAAGAATGAATAAGAAACTATCAAGAGAAATGGTTTGAACAAATTCAAAGTGCTAGCTTTGAAAGTGTTCTTGAGAGAATTTTTGTTGTCTTAAAAATATTTTTTTTTCACAAAAAATATTTTCATGTCTATTTTCTTCCATTTGATATATTTTCTATTTGAATCAAATTCAAAAATAAGATTAAAAGTCAAAAATGGAGAAAATGGAAACAAATAAATAGTAATTGGCCATAATTGGCCTAATTAAGGCCAAAAACAGCCCTTGGCCAACGGATGGGAAGCTGCAGGCGCGCTGGGCTCTCGAACAATTTTTCCGTGCGATCTCATCTCGATCCATCCTAAAATAATTCTCTCATATTTTGAATTCTATCCAAGACCATTTTACTCATTATGCATATCTCAATGCGTGTGACCCATTAGGTTCCTGGTTATGTTGGCCACTTAAATTAACAATTAATTTAAGTAGATCATGACCCCCAATTGACCGGAAAGTCAGTGATTTGACTACGAACCTTTCCATAGACAATTTCTGTGCAATTATTTCTTTCACCATTCTATACCCCACTTGGTTCAGAGTATGAACATGTGTCAACTCTCACTAGACTGATGACGTCATGTCTAGTCCAAGTAATGTTAGTTATTGTCCTTGAGGCTCATTACTCTATTAGATATGTCATTGCAGACTATCTTTATGACAGTTTCACTCAAATTGTGTCCAATCACCACCCTATGAGCTAGCTCTCTGAGGCAACAAGGAATAGTGTCAAAATACATAATCAATATTCAAGATATCCTTGAGTACCTCAAGTCTAAGGATACTTGCACCATTGCTATGATGAGACTATCATTGACATTTGATTAGATTATCCATATGATTGTCTCATAGTTGGTCATCCAATGTACTTAGCTACACTTAACAAGCATCCTCGTGTTAACTTTAAATATCTCATATTTGTAGATTATGAGATCTACTACTCGATCCAATCAAGGAGTGTAACATGTGCTAGTCTGTCTGGATTAATGATGTCTCATCTCATTAATCCTATGACTAGGGATAATTTTGATACTAACATAATTACACATGATACGAATCTCAATATCATGATCTCATCATGATTTCCTTCATGTTATCTTATGTATCAAGGACTTCATTAATTGATTTAAGAGCACTTATCAATTCATATATCAAATGAACATCAAATTAATGAAAAAACCTTTTATTAATCAAATAAATTTGTACAATAAGTGTTAAAAGTGATTGCCTTTAGAGCACTCCTCTAACAAGCTCCCACTTGCACTAAAGCCAATCGCCTTTGTATTTAATTCCATAGGCGAGTACATGAGAATCATATTTCTTTTGGGGAAGTGGCTTAGTTAAAGGATCGGCAATATTATGATCAGTGGGCACTCTTTCTATCTTTACATCATTCCTACCAATGATTTCTCTAATCAAATGGTATCTTCTGAGTACATGTTTGGATCTCTGATGAGACCGTGGCTCCTTTGCTTGTGCAATGGCTCCAATATTATCACAATACAATTGTATTGGATTAATAATGCTAGGAACCACTCCAAGTTCAGTGATGAATTTCCTTATACAAACTGTTTCCTTTGCTGCTTCAGAAGCTGCAATGTACTCTGCTTTGGTTGTGGAATCAGCAGTTGTTTTCTGTTTGGAACTCTTCCAACTAACTGCTCCACCATTTAGTGTGAATATATAACCTGGCTGAGATTTTGAGTCATCCTTGTCAGAGTGGAAGCTGGCATCGGTATACCCGCTCACAGTGAGATCTCCATCTCCATATACCAAGAATACATCCTTAGTTATTCTTAAGTACTTAAGGATATTCTTGACAGCCACCCAATGACCCTTACCAGGGTTCGATTGGTATCTACTCTTGACACTTAGAGCATATGATATATCGGGTGTTGTACATATCATAGCATACATGATTGATCCTACAGCTGAAGCATATGGAATCAAACTCATATGTGTCCTCTCATCTTGTGTCTTTGGACACAAAGACTTTGAGAGAGTAATCCAATGGGTCATGGGAATATATCCCCTCTTAGACTGATCCATGCTAAACCTCTTTAGCATCTTATCTATGTATGTAGACTGTGAAAGACCAAGCAATCTTTTAGATCTATCTTTATAGATCTTTATCCCTAAAATATAGACTAATTTTCCAAGGTCTTTCATAGAGAAATTCTTGGATAACCAAATTTTGACTGATTGTAAGGCTGAGACATCATTTCCCATTAACAATATGTCATCTACATATAACACAAGAAATAAGATTGCACTCCCACTAACCTTCTTGTAAACACAAGATTCATCCAGATTTTGTAAGAAACCAAACTGTTTGATTGTCTCATCAAACTGAATATTCCAACTCTTGGATGCTTGCTTTAATCCATAAATGGATCTTTGGAGCTTACATACCTTTTTGCCATCTTTGGATATGAAACTTTCTGGTTGTGTCATGTACACATCCTCAGTCAGATTTCCATTAAGGAAAGCTATTTTGAATCCATTTGTCATATCTCATAATCGTAATGAGTAGCAATGGCTATGAGTATTCTTATGGATTTAAGCATAACTACTGGGCTAAAAGTTTCATCGTAGTCAATTTCTTGTCTTTGATGATAACCTTTAGCAACAAGTCTAGCTTTATAGGTAATCACATTACCATCCATGTCAGTTTTCTTTTTGAAAATCCACTTGCACCCTATAGGCTTTATTCCTTCAGGTGGGTCAACCAAAGTCCATACTTGGTTTTCATACATGGAATTCATTTCTGACTTTATGGCTTAAAGCCATTTGTCAGATTCTGAACTATTCAGAACCTCTTCATAGGTTGTAGGCTTATCATTTTCTATGAGAAATACATCGTTCTGTTCCCTAATGAGAAATCCATATCTCTCTGGAACAGTACGTATCCTACTTGACCTACGAAGCTCTTGTGCTTCAAAAGGTTGAGCTATTATATCATCTGTATGAGTAACAAGCTCGGGTTCAGGCAGTTGATCAGCATATGTTTGGGCATCTTTAACTTCCTCAAGTTCAATTTTGCTCCCACGATCTCCTTTTAAAAGGAATTCTCTCTCTAAAAAGATAGCATGTCTTGAAACAAAAACCTATTGTTCCAAGGCGTGGTAAAATTGATATCCATATGATGCTTTTGGATATCCCATAAACAAACTTCGGTCATACTTAGCTTCTAGCTTATCTGACATTGTCCGCTTCACATAAGCAGGACAACCCCAAATTCCTATGTAGGAAAATGTGGGCCTCTTGTTATACCATATCTCATATGGAGTAACATCAACTGACTTTGAAGGAACTCCATTTAATATATAAATGGCGGTCTCTAGTGCATAACTCCAAAAGGATTTAGGCAATTCCGCAAAACTCATCATAGACCTTACCATGTCTAACAAGGTTCGGTTTCTTTTTTCAGCCACACCATTGTATTGTGGTGTGTAAGGTGGAGTCCATTGAGATAAAATCCCATTATCCCTAAGATAATCTAGAAACTCTTGGCTCAAGTATTCACCTCATCGATCTGATTGAAGTGTTTTTATACTTTTTCCAAGTTGTTTCTCTACTTCATTTCTGAATTCTTTGAACTTTTCAAAAGCTTCAGATTTGTATCTCATAAGATACACATATCCATATCGTGAGTAGTCATCGATAAAAGTAATGAAGTAGATGAAACTACCTCTAGTATGTGTAGACATTGGACCACATACATCTGAATGTATTAAGTCTAAAAGTCCATTAGCACGTTCACCCTTTCTCTTAAAGGGTAATTTAGTCATCTTTCCTAGTAAACAAGATTCACATGTGTCATATGATTCATAATCAAATGGCCCCAAACTATCACTTTTGTGTAGCTTAGCCATAGGTTTCTCACTTATATGACCAAGACGACAATGCCATAAATAAGATGATTTCAACATATCTTGTTTTTGCCTTTTATTATCGTTGAGGTTTAAAATTGGATTTGACATATCTAATATGTATATTCCATTGCATAATGTACCATTAGCATAAATAATTCCATTCAACATAATAGAACAACAATTGTTACAAAAAGCTAAAAGGAAACCATATTTATTTAGACTTGAAACAGAAATAATGTTTTTAGTCAAAACAGGTACATAATAGCAATTATCCAAATTTAATATAAGCCCACTAGGGAGGGTCAATACATATGTTCCTATAGCTAATGCAGCAACCCTTACTCCATTTCCAATGCGTAGGTCTGACTCTCCCTTATTGAGTTGTCTACTGTTCCTTAGGCCCTGCATATCAGTGCATATGTGTGAGCCACAACTGGTATCTAATGCCCATATGTTATTATTGCAAACAGTATTAATTTCAATGACAAAAATACCTGAAGTAGATGGGGCATTAGATGCTTTCTTTTTCAAGGACTCCAAGTAAGCCTTGCAGTTTCTCTTCCAATGGCCATCCTTGCCACAATGGAAGCCTGTCCCTTTTGGAGCAATCTCCTTGGCCTTATTCTTGGCCACACCTCCCTTAGGCATTATGGACTTCTTCTTCTTCTTAAGGTTCTTCCTTTTAGAACTTGAAGTGTCCACCAGCATCACATCCATACTGTCCTTCTTGATAGATGGCTCAGCTATTTTAAGCAAGTTAATCAGCTCAAGAATAGTGGTAGAGATTTGGTTCATCCTATAGTTAAGCACAAAATGTGAATAATTATCTGACAAACTGGTTAGAATTAAGTCAATACTTAATTCATGGTCCATCACAAATCCCAAGGTGGCCAACCTCTCAATATAGCCATTCATCTTCAATGCATATTGCACTGGAGATGTCCCCTCAACCATCTTAGTGCGGAAGAGCAACCTTGAAGTTTCAAATCTTTCGGAACATGCTTGCTCATCAAAAAGCTCTCTTAGATGGTATACTATGGAATTAGCATCCATAGCCTCATGCTGCTTTTGCAACTCAGCTGACATAGTAGCAAGCATAATGAAGCTTTCCATCTCACTATCATCGAGATGCTTTTGATATGCCTTCTGAACATCTTCAAAAGCATTAGCAGTAGGGGGATTAGGGAGTGCCTCATCTAGGACATAGCCAATCTTTTCGGATTTGAGAACTATTCTCAGATTCCTTAGCCAATCCAAAAAATTGGGCCCAGTCAACTTATTTGATTCCATTAGTGATCGCAAATTCATACTTGCCATGATGATGATTCTAGGAACCTAGATGTAAAATAGAACATGTTAGAATGTACATAAAATGCATGTTTATTAAGTATTTAATAAATCGCATTATGGCTCCCACTATTTTATTGTGAATCCATAGCCCTCACTATGAACCCGAGAGAACTTATATGGAAGTTCTCCTAGTGGGTCGATATCCAACTAGCTAAGAATAACCTTGAGGCAACTTAACAAGCTATCCTTAGTTTTGCTGGTAGGTATCTAATCCATACCAATTGCATTATTCATGCAACTATCAAATCTTGTGCTATCAACTTATTGATGTGTGCACATACATTGGGCTATCGACTCTTAATATGTGTACATCTCATGTATACAACCCAACTTCACCTCCAATACACATTATCCTTGGCGCAAATCCAACAAGTTAATAATATTGGTTAAGTCTAACCCATTAATCATGAAATCTAATTTCAATGGATTGAACATATTCTTATAGAGTGAGCTTGAGGCAACTCAATAATCCTAACTCTAGAAGAACTCTGGTTCTCCCTATATTAATGGAAGGCGTAAAACTTAATTGTTTATTTAGTGAGGGATTTCTTTGTAAAGTCTCATCAAGTTATTATTTCATGCTTTTATATATCATACATTCTTCACATTGATATATAAAGATAGTTACATTAACTATATGGCATGATTATGGACATACTATAGTCAATCTCTTGAGCCAAAGAGAAATTGACTACGTCTTACCTAGGTATATGCATGAATTTAAAACCCAAAATAGAAATCAAATTCCTATTTCTAAGTCTTCTAGTTTATGGTACCATCTCCTTTGCTTCTTGCTTCATTGTATCTTCATTCTATCCTAATCCTATGTAATCTAATTACATATTTCAAATTCTAGAAAACCTAAATTTACATTTGAGGGGAGTAAGATGAGAAGAGAAATACAAAAGAAAGAAAAAAGAGGTAGGGACACGCAGGCCCTATTTACCATAAAATAAAATAATTCCATGCATGCTCAATCACATTGGGCCTAAGTCCATAATCATCCATCATGTCTTTTCATACACCCCTAACATGCATTCTCTAATGCACAAAATAAAAATGATAATTTTGGATTTCAATTTGTAAATCGATTCAACACTTGAATCGAAATTGCCTATATGTATTCTTTCGGTTAATTTAATTTTGTATGTCATTTTAAAGTGAAATTTAATATTTAATCAAATTAAATTAAATTCCATATTTTTGGAAATAATTCAAAATTAACTCTCCTTAAAATCAGAATATTATGATGTTAAAATTAAACAATTTAATTTTAATATACATACCAATTTCTAGTCATACTAGAATTACAATTGCACAACTTAAATTAATTCAAAATTAATTTTCAAAAATTCTAAAAATTTTTAGAACATCAAATCACCATTATAATTATCTTTAGGGAAGCTCAAGTTCATCAAAATATTTTTGGCACAAGCCAAAATTATTAAGACAAAGAAACTAACACAATTAGACGCTAAAAATGACTAATTCGATATCTAGAATTTTTAAAATTTCAAATACTTGAAAACTAATTTTAGCATGTATCTAATATCAAAATAACATATTTTTAATCACATAAAAATTAGTTCAATGTGCTGGAAATAAAATTAACACATGCAAAAAAATCAAACAAAACAGCCCCACCGGATATACTAAAACAATCCTGTTTTTGTGTTTGTTTGAAACATTAATTAAAATAATTTTTAATTAATTATTGGACACTTGTAGAGGAATAAATATATTCTCAATATGTCTAAATAATATTTTCATAATTAAATTACAAGAAAAATGTAACCAGCCCCATCAATTAAGCCAAACAACAACACATGTTCATAAATAAGGCAATTTTAGGCATTTTTTAAATAAATCTAAACTTAATTATTTGAATCACATTCAAATCATTTTTCAATCAAAATAATCATTTTTAATCATCCCACGATCAGATTAATTTTTAAATTATATTTTACAAATTAATTTTAATTTTTCAAAACCTATTGATCCAAAATCATCAAAAATATGCAATCTCATTACACTTTCAATTAAAATTAATTGTAATGGATACAAGGAGGCTCTGATACCAATGTTGGGTTTTGAAGAATGAATCATATTCATAAACTCAGCAATAAATAAAATTTTGCAAAACCCAAAATAAAAGATCATACTTGTACCATTAAAACTAATTTATATAAATGTAAATGTTAAAAATTATACCTTGTAATTTTTATTTGTTCTTCATATCTTCACTTTGTTGGGTTGTAGCAAACCACAACAATCCATACTAAGATGTCTCTAATGATAATCCAAGCAAATAATAAAGAAGAAACTATCAAGAAAAATGGTTTGAACAAATTCAAAGTGCTAGCTTTGAAAGTGTTCTTGATAGAATTTTTGTTGTCTTAAAAATATTTTTTTTCACAAAAACTTTTTTCATGTTTATTTTCTACCATTTGATGTCTTTTCTATTTGAATCAAATTTAAAAATAAGATGAAAAGTCAAAAATGGAGAAAATAGAAACAAATGAATAGTATTTGGCCATAATTGGCCTAATTAAGGCCAAAAACAGCTATTGGCCAATGGATGGGAAGCTGCAAGTCATGAGCGGTATCTAGCAACACATCATGACCCCCAATTGATCGGAAAGTTAGTGGTTTGACTACAAACCTTTCTATAGACAATTTCTGTGCAATTATTCTTTTCACCATTCTATACCCCACTTGGTTCAGAGTATGGACATGTGTCAACTCCCACTAGACTGACTACGTCACGTCTAGTCCAAGTAATATTAGTTCTTGTCCTTGAGGTTCATTACTCTATTAGATATGTCATTGAAGACTATCTTTATGAAATTTCCACTCTGGCCAGAGATTCCTGAGTAATGACCACGACAAGAGGCCATGGGTATACACTCCTTCTATCAAGAGTGGTGAATCCTTTGTTGGTTACCTAATTACCTTCAAATACCTCAAGCTGTATCCAATCACCACCCTATGAGCTAGCTCTCTGAGGCAACAAGGAATAGTGTCAAAATGCAGAATCAATATTCAAGATATCCTTGAGTACCTCCAGTCTGAGGATACTTGCACCATTGCTATGATGAGACTATCATTGACATTTGAATAGATCATCCATATGATTGTCTCATAGTTGGTCATCCAATGTACTTAGCTACACTTAGCAAGCATCCACATATTAACTTTAAACATCTCATATTTATAGATTATGAGATCTACTACTCGATCCAATCAAGGAGTATAACATGTGCTAGTCTGTCTGGATTAATAATGTCTGGTCTCATTAATCCTATGACTAGATATAATTTTGATACTAACATAATTACACATGATAAGAATCTCAATATCATGATCTCATCATGATTTCCTTCATGCTATGTTATGTATCAAGGACTTCATTAATTGATTTAAGATCACTTATCAATTCATATATCAAATGAACATCAAATTAACTAAAAAACTTTTTATTAATCAAATATATTTGTTCAATAAGTGCTAAAGGTGATTGCCTTTAGAGCACTCCTCTAACAGTTGGGCCATAGGCTTTTGTTTTTGCTATTCATTTGCATTTGATCATTTGTTTGGGTCATAAGCCTCTTCTTTTGCTATTCATTTGAATTTCATCATTGGTTTGGGCCTTAGGCCTCTTCTTTTGCTTTTACAATATCGTTTAACTAGTCACAACGCCTTTTAAGTCCATATGCATATGCATTTGTAACCAAACATTCATCAACAATTATATCCTTACTACATATACCTCAAATATATCATATATGTCCAAAATTATCCATCATCATATTATCAAGGACAAATCATTGCAATCATATATATCACATAATCATAAATCATTTCACATAGCAAACAACATTCATATGCACTAAAGAATTCACTTGATAATTAAACTCACCTTTTCCTTTAATATCAAAATCTTAAATTATTGTTCACTTCCTCCTTGTACATCACCAACTTGTTTTGAGCCTATTTGGAATTTTAATTGATCAATACATGGCTAAAGGAATTTAATATTGATGTGATATATGCAAACAATTAATATTTTTCTTATGTTTCAATGTGACCTTTCCAGACTGATTGGACAATAACTTATTCTATACTTGTCTAATTTATATTATTCTTAATTCTAATTAAATATAACATATAATTTTATAACATATTCAAATTTCAGAATTTTAGAGTATCACCCTATTGTTAGTGGAATTTCAAAATGTGTCATGTTTTCTGTCCGTAGACAGTTTTAAAGTACTAAAGTTAATAATTTATATCTTTAATTGTATATGATTAATTATCATGAAATTTTCTATAATATTAGAAAAGACCTAAATAAATATTTTTTATTTTTGCAATAGTTTTGAATTATGCCTCTAAGACCTTCAAATAATAGAAAATATGTGACTGATCCTGTACATGGGTGACATCCAGACCAGTTTTCTTGTTAATACCATAACTTATAAAATAGACAACATATTAAGGTAATTATTCCACTCAATTTTATAACCATAAAATTTTCATGTTTTGGACTTGTATAAATTTGGCCTTTAAATAATTCAAAAATTAGGATGAACTTTCTAGAGCTGTAAAGATACAAAGGAAACAGCTCAATTCAAAGGATCAGTTATGAGCATATCACCTATATCTATATGTATATACAACATTTCTCTACAAATTATTATAAAAATGTATAGGATATATAAATGTACAACTTTCATGTTTTATGTTTTTTCAAATAAAACCTCTAATATGGTCAAATCAAACAAAAACCATAAGGTTATTAGCTAGAAATCAAACCAGAATCAGTTCCACTCCAAGACCGATTTCTCTTCCAATACATCAAATCTTACAAAACTGTTTTAAAGACTCGTGTATAAGATATAGATATACAAGATTCATATTTGGGACTTCCCTAAAATATTCCTCTAAGACGACAAAAATAAACTCCCAATATGCTGCTATGAAACACAATTTAAAAGTTTTGATTTAGTTGTTTACACCACATAAACCATAATCTAACCAATTTTTAATTCGATTCTAGCAACAAAAGAAAGAATAATCAACTCACCAAAGATTTGGTTACTTGATTTGTAGCTGAAACCTTGAAAGAAAATAGAAGAAGTGAAAGGAAGTAGAAGAAAGAAAGAAGTGTTGGTAGGAGAAACAAATTTAAGGCTAATGAAAATGATATGTCCACCACCCTCATCTTTTTGTCGGTCTTATCTTCGTCTTATTTTATTGTTATTATTATTATTTTTTATATTCCTACATACATATATACATACATACATACATTTGTCTCATTTTACTAACCAATGCAAAAATATAATTTATTCATTGACTTCAATTTAATTTAAATTAATCATATTAAATTTTTATTAATTTAATCTAGTCTATTTATTCACTTTATTCTCAAATTTATGTCATCATCATATAAAGAATAAAATAAACATGTGCAACTCAATTCAATTGTAAAATACATCAAAACAAACTAAATGTATGTCATGAATTTATTCAAACAAAAATGCATATTATGCATGTGTTCAAGTGACTTATATGCAAGATGAAGATGTTCAAATGAAATACTTATAGAAATGCATGTGGAGAAGGTTGAGGATGTTATACAAACACTCATAACTCACAACCTCTCACTAAAGTTTTCCTAAGCCTTTATTGTAATATCCGCTAATTTAGGTTCCGAGTCGCATGTGTTGCAAAATTGACGCGTTTGACCGATCGGAGTTTAAATTCGGATTTTTACAAAAAATTGATTAAGAAATGGTTAAACTAAATAATAAATGCGTAAATAAGTGATTATAGAGTTTAAAGAAGTTGATTTACGGTAAAGGACTAATTTGCAAAATTTGATAAGTTTTGGAGTCAATTTGCAATTTACCAAAAATTGGAGGATTAATGAGATTAATGGCTAATTAACTTAAGAAATTTGGACATTTAAAATTGGGTTGGACAGCCATGATGTTAAAGGAAGATGATTAATATTGATTAAGTGTAAAATTGGGAGAAAATGGTCAAATGATAGGTCCCACATGAAGACTTTTTGGGTACCCTATTTAAGGCTTTCTTTTCTTCTTCTTCTTATCTTCATTTTCTGCTCCTTCTCTCTTTTCTTTACCAGTCACGCCAGCCACAACTTCTCCTCCATAGTTCACCTTGATTCTAGAGAGAGAAAGGAAGGGAAGAGAAGGGAAAGAGCAAGACAAGGTGATTTTCATGTTCCATAACTCATAAGGAAGTTGGAAAGAACAAGAAAGAGGAAGAAAAGTGTAAGGTAAGAAGTATTTCTTCTTCATCATCATCTTTTCTAAAGGAAGTTCGATTTTTGAGCTCATCTAAGACTTATGTGGAAAGAGAGAGAAACTAGGGTTTTGAGAGAGAAAAAGAGAGTTTAGGGTCTTGAGAAAATCATATGGAAATAATGATTTATGATGTTGTAGGAGTTCCAAATGACAAGGAACAAGCTCTAAGGAGCAAAGGAAAAGAGAAAGCTACCTAAAAGAGTGAAGGAGAAAGATTAAGGTTTGTGCATAATTTAAGGCAATAGCCTATTTTTGTTTGAAATAATGCATGTTGAACATGATTGTAGATAAATGCAATTTCAAGAATGATAATGATTATGGCATGAAACCATAGGATTAGACATGTATGAATGAGATCCTTGTGTGACTTTGAATTAATGATGCATGTTAGAAAATCTTGTATGATCAAGGCATGTACATGTATTGAAAAGTAATAAGTTGAGTAAAGAGCCTTAGAAATGCATGAAACAGAATTTGGTATGATTTGGATGATGTTAGAATGAATGAAAAGTGAATATGCAGATTTCTTGCTGAAATCGCGGGTGTGACTACTGAGTCACGGGCGTGAACTTGAGGGTTCACGGTTGTGATTGATTGTGTCACGGTTGTGAATTTTTGGGTGGAAATGGTACTATTCATTCGAGAAGCATTCACGGGTTGGAATCACGGAAGTGAACTTATTCACGGGCGTGAATGAGTAATCACGATCGTGAATGCTTTTGGGCGATTCATTCCAATAGCATTCACGACTTGGGATTACGGGCGTGAAAGTAGTAATCACGGTCGTGAATGCTCTGCATTTGAAATTATGAATCTGGTTATTAAATGAGGAATTCAGGTAAGTAAATGAAAGTTATTATCTATCCAATGAAATAAGAATGATATGAATATAGATATATGTATATATATATTGATGTGAGAATGTGATATGTTGTAATATAGAAAAAAATGAATTGATGTAGAAAAATGAATTTGTCATGGATGATATATGAAATCTAATGCAAAAGATAAACATGAGAATATTGATGAATCTAGTAAATGAATGAAAAGATGTATGAGTATGACTATATGTTTGCAAAACAAGAAAATTGAGATGTTGATAAAAATAAGACTATTAATGTGTTGAAATTTGAGAATAATGATTGATGTGAAAATAATATAGAAGCCCATTACTCTACTTGCGGACTAGAATCAGGATAGATGACATGTCATTAAAGGGATATCTCAACCAATGTGGCTAAAGCTTGTGTGAGCGCCATTGGTCTAGGATGCTCAGTCAGTATGGCTAAAGCTTGTGTGAGCGCTACTGACTTGAGAAAGCTCCGATGAGCACATATAAATGAGGACAAGGTGTCATAAGCTTGTGTGAGCGGCCTTGATCTGGTTATTCATCTACGATGAAATTATACTCAATCAATGTGGCATAAGCTTGTGTGAGCGCCATTGATTTGAGAAGCTCTTATGAGCCAGATAGTGGACAGGGTGGCATAAGCTTGTGTGAGCGCCATTGATTTGAGAAGCTCTTATGAGCCAGATAGTGGACAGGGTGGCATAAGCTTGTGTGAGCGCTCTTGATCCATAACCCGTATCCAGTCAGTCCAAAAATTTAGAGTGATGTGGGCAAGATAATGAGGATATATCGGAAAATTAAGAAAATGAAAGAATAAGAAAATGATGATGATATGAGATTGAAATGTAATGATAAAGAGATTTACAGAATAATTTGCTATTAAAGATAATGAAAATAACAATGTCTATATGAGCATGACATTTATACTTTTATGAAATAGGAATATGTTGATAGTCATGCATGCAAACATTTTAATGCATGAAATGATAATTGTTAATGCTTGTTGCATGATATAGTATATTGTCTTCCTTATATGCACCACTAAGCTTAAAGCTTAGCATGGAGTTTATTTTCCACGCAGATATAGAAAGGTAGCAGAAGACGCTAGATAAAGCAAGTGGCGATCCCATTCAAGTAAAGCAGCCGAATCTTGAAAAAGTAGGTTACAAGTTTTGAAACTTTTGTATTTAACTTTTATATTAAAGAAATGTTTGAGTTTGTAAAACTTACTTTTAAAGTTTGTTAAGAATTACTCTGATGTTAAAAATTACTATTTTATGTAAATAAATTGTACTCTGATTTTTATTTATATCCATATATACATGAGTAAAAAAAAATGAAGTATGAGAAAGAGAGGACATTAGCGCTCCCTCATCCGGGTGCTACAGTTTTTGGTATCAGAGCACCAGGTTTGGTGTTTTTGGATATTGATATTAAAGCCGGTTTGGATTTTTAAGTGAATTTTGAAAATGTTTTTCTTGGAATGTACCCACAATTGCATTTTTTGGAGTTGCTGCTTTATTGATTAGGGTCGTTGTCTTTATGTTATAGGTAGGATATGGCCTCAGGATCAAGACGAATAGTAATAGAAGAAGCTGAGAGTAATGAGCTCTCTGAGGCAAGAGCTTCGTCGCGACCAAGTCATAGTCGAGCTGCGGCACCGAGATCTAGTGCCAGCTCACTTCGTGAACATTCTGCTATTAATATGGGTCAGACTGAGCTCATGAGAAATATGATAGATCTGCTACAAAAAGCATCACGATCAGATTCGTCTGGATTACAATTCGAGAGACTGAGGAACTTAGGGGCATCTGATTTCTATGGTAAACGGGAAGATGATCCATCAATGGCAGAATTTTGGTTGGAACGAGCAGAGCGAGTATTTAATCAACTGCACTGCATAGATGAACAGAAATATGAATATGCAGTATCATTGCTACAGGAGCATGCATATGATTGGTGGCGATCTGAATCACAGAGTACAGAGGCTCCTAACCCTATGACATGGGAATTCTTTCTAGAGAATTTTAAGGAGTAGTATATTCCTCCTATTTACACAGACAACAAAAAGAGAGAGTTTCTGATGTTAAAACAGAGGGATATGTCTGTAACAGAATATGAGAGAGAATTCACTCATCTTTGCAAGTATGCTGGTGGTATTGTATCCACTGAGGCGGATAAGTGCCGACGATTTGAAGATGGATTGAGGGATACTATCAAGTTACAAGTTTCAGCCCTATGACTGATGAGTTTCCCTAATTTACTAGCATCTGCTAGAATAGTTGAAAGAGTCCTGGCAACACAATAGCCAGTACAGATTATTGGGGTTAGTAGACCAGCACCATAACCAAGTGGAGTACAGTCTAGTGGCGAAAGAGCCAGATCTTTTGGTGGTCGATTCCAGGCTGGGAGTTCCATCAGATTTCATTCTTATTGGCGGGGACAACCCATAAGATCTACTTCATCGGCAGCCAGTGCACCGACACAGGCATCCCGTAGGTTTACCACTCTACCGGTGTGTCAGCATTGTGGTCGTTCGCATCAAGGAGAGTGTTGGTTGATGACAGGAGCGTGCATGAGATGCGGCTCAAAGAACCATATTAAAAGAGATTGTCCATTGCTACAGTTTGGCAAAGGTTCAGGGAGTATTAAGTCAGTACCAATACAGACTATGGGACAAGGCAGAGGATGAGGCCGAGGACAAGGAAGAGGAGACCATGCAGGGCCAAGCCAATTCAGATCAGATACAGTAGAGAGACCTAAAGGCAGTAGAGCTTCTCCAGTAAGAGCTTATGCCATGCGAGGCCGAGAGGAGCAGGATGCGCCTGACGTCATAGCAGGTAAATTCCTTCTCTTTGGCTCTTGTATACATACATTGATAGACCCTGGGTCAACACACTCATACATATGCACACCACCATTGGGTTGAGAGGGTCTAAAACCAGAGACTCTAGAATATGAGATTTGTGTGACTAACCCATTAGGACACAGTGTGCGGGTTAGTAAAGTGTTTAGAGGTTACCCAATTAAATTTCAAGGCAGGCAATTTCCAGCAGAGCTAATAGAGCTACCATTCCGTGAATTCGATGTGATCTTAGGAATGGATTGGCTAGCTTTCCATGGGGTGGTAATAGATTGTGGAAAGAGGCAAATGAGAATTAAAGTTTCAGAACAAGAAGAGATAGTAGTGATGGATGAGTATAGAGGATATCCAGATAATGTGATATCAGCGTTGAAAGCTCGAAAACTCATCAATAAGGGATGGGAGACTTACCTAGCTTATGTGATTGACACCCGAAAGAAAAGTCCAAAGTTGGCTGACATCCCAACTGTTAGTGAGTTTTCTGATGTATTTGTTGAGGAGTTACTAGGACTACCACCTGATTGAGAGATAGAGTTTGCTATTGAATTAGTACCTGACACCGCTCCTATATCTATTACACCATATAGGATGGCACCTATATAATTGAAAGAATTAAAGATACAGTTACGAGAAATGTTAGATAAAGGATTTATATGACCTAGTGTATCTCCATGGGGTGCTCCAGTACTATTTGTGAAGAAGAAAGACGGTACCTTACGTCTTTGTATTGACTACAGGCAGCTTAATAGGGTTACTGTTAAGAATAAATACCCATTGCCTAGGATTGATGATTTATTTGATCAGCTAAAAGGTGCAAGTATATTTTCAAAGATAGATCTTCGATCGAGGTATCATCAACTGAAGATCAAAGAGTCAGATGTATCTAAGACGACATTCAGGACTTGTTATGGTCATTATAAATTCTTGGTGATACCATTTGGATTGACGAATGCGCCGGCAGTTTTTATGGACCTGATGAACCGAGTGTTCAGGCCATATATTGATCAATTTGTAGTTGTATTCATTGATGACATTCTTGTCTATTCAAGAGATCGAGTAGAGCATGACCAACATCTCAGAAAAGTATTACAGACCTTGAGGGAGAAACAATTGTATGCAAAGCTATCTAAGTGTGAGTTTTGGTTAGAAGCAGTTAGTTTTCTAGGTCATGGAATTTCAGCAGAAGGTATTCAAGTTGATCCTAGTAAAATCGAGGCTATTCTTAATTGGAAACCACATCGAAATGTGACAGAAGTGAGAAGTTTTCTTGGATTAGCGGATACTATAGGAGATTTGTGAAAGGATTTTCATCTATAGCAAATCCTTTGACACGACTGCTGCGAAAAGAGGTCCGTTTTGAATGGACAGATAAGTGTCAAGCAAGCTTTGATCAATTGAAGGCAATATTGACTGAAGCACCAGTTTTTACTCAGCCTACTCCAGGAAAAGATTATGTTGTGTACAGTGATGCAAGTCACAATGGGCTAGGATGTGTTCTGATGCAAAAGGGAAAAGTGATTGTATATGCCTCCAGACAACTTAAGCCTCATGAACTTAACTATCCAACGCATGATTTAGAGCTTGCAGCGATAGTTTTTGCTCTTAAGATTTGGAGACATTATTTGTATGGAGAAAGATGCTACATTTATACAAACCACAAGAGTCTTAAGTATCTTCCTTCACAGAAAGAGTTATATCTGAGGCAACGAAGATGGTTGGAATTGATTAAAGTCTATGATTGTGTGATAGACTACCATCCAGGAAAGGCTAACGTGGTTGCAGATGCACTAAGCAGGAAGATTTTAGCTGAGATGCAAGAGGAATCCACATTGATGCAATGAATTAAATATGTCCAAAAACAATATGAGAAGTTAGTAAAGATGGTTGAAGCCTTGAAAAATGGAGAAAAGTCAGAATTTTCTTTAACAGAAAATGGTACTGTGTATTTCAAGAACCGGATTTGTGTGCCAAGTATGAAAGAGTTGAGGACTTAGATTTTAAAAGAAGCTCATGAAACGGACTATACTATGCACTCAGGTGGGAGCAAGATGTACCAAGATTTGAAAGGACAATATTGGTGGTCGGGGATGAAAAAGGATATCACTGAATATGTTGCTAAATGTCTAATCTTTCAGCAAGTGAAAGTTGAGCATCAATTACCCACAGGATTACTACAACCGATTCCCATACCAGAATGGAAGTGGGAGAGGATCACGATGGATTTTGTGTTTGGTTTACTGGTAACTCAGAGAAAGCATGATGCAGTGTGGGTGATAGTGGATCGATTGACGAAGTCAGCACATTTTCTACCAGTCCAAATGGACTATACTTTGAACAAGCTGGCTGAGATTTATATGAATGAGATAGTGAGACTTCATGGAGTGCCTGTATCTATCATCTCTGACAGAGATCCCAAGTTTACGTCGCAGTTCTGGAAGAGTCTACAACAGGCTTTGGGAACTCGACTAAATTTTAGTACGACATTTCATCCGCAAATGGATGGACAATCAGAGCGAGTTATACAGTTGCTAGAGGATATGATGAGATGTTGTGTACTTGAATTTGAGGGAAGTTGGGATCGACATTTACCTCTTATGGAGTTTGCCTATAACAACAGTCATCAAATGATCATAGGCATGGCTCCTTATGAAGCTTTATATGGAAGAAAGTGTAGGACACCGATATGTTAGACCGAGTTGAATGAGAAAAAGTTGATTGGGCCAGAAATAATTCAACAAAATAAGGAGAAAGTTAAAGTGATCAAGGAAAGGCTAAAAGCAGCACAACATCGACAGAAATCATATGCCGATTTAAAAAGGCGAGATATAGAATATGCAGTAGCAGACAAAGTATTTCTTAAAGTTTCGCCTTGGAAAAAGATATTGAGGTTCGGTAAAAAGGGAAAGTTAAGCCCAAGATTTATTGGTCCCTATGAAATTCTAGAAATAATAGGACCAATGGCTTACCGATTAGCTCTTCCTCCGGAGCTAGACAGAATTCATAATGTGTTCCACGTTTCAATGTTAAAAAGATATCGTTCAGACCCAACCCACATCATACCGATTGAGGAAATAGAGATACCGACAAACATGGCTTATAAGGAAGAACCAGTGGCTATAATAGCATATGAAGAGAAAGTTCTCCGAAACAAGAGAGTTCCTCTAGTTAAAGTTTGGTGGCAGAATCATACAGTTGAAGAAGCCACGTGGGAAAGTGAAGAAGTGATGAAGAAACAGTATCCCCAATTGTTCAACCCCGAATGAACAGGTAAATTTCAAGTACGAAATTATTTTAAGGGGGAGAGAATGTAATATTCGCTAATTTAGGGTCCGAGTCGCACGTGTTGCAAAATTGACGCGTTTGACCGATCGGAGTCTAAATTTGAATTTATACAAAAAATTGATTAAGAAATGGTTAAACTAAATAATAAATGCCTAAATAAGTGATTATAGAGTTTAAAGAAGTTGATTTACTGTAAATGACTAATTTGCAAAATTTGATAAGTTTTGGAGTCAATTTGCAATTTACCGAAAATTGGAGGATTAATGAGATTAATGGCTAATTAACTTAAGAAATTTGGACATTTAAAATTGGGTTGGCCGGCCATGATGTTAAAGGAAGATGATTAATATTGATTAAGTGTAAAATTGGGAGAAAATGGTCAAATGATGGGTCCCACATGAAGACTTTTTGGGTACCCTATTTAAGGCTTTCTTTTCTTCTTCTTCTTCTCTTCATTTTCTGCTCCTTCTCTCTTTTCTTTACCAGTCACGCCAGTCACAACTTCTCCTCCATAGTTCATCTTGATTCTAGAGAGAGAAAGTAAGGGAAGAGAAGGGAAAGAGCAAGATAAGGTGATTTTCATGTTCCATAACTCATAAGGAAGTTGGAAAGAACAAGAAAGAGAAAGAAAAATCAAGTTTGGTTGAGAGAGAAAATCTCCAAAGTGGTGATCAAGAGAAGAAAAGTGTAAGGTAAGAAGTATTTCTTCTTCTTCATCATCTTTTCTAAATGAAGTTCGAATTTTGAGCTCATCTAAGACTTATGTGGAAAAAGAGAGAAACTAGGGTTTTGAGAGAGAAAAAGAGAGTTTAGGGTCTTGAGAAAATCATATGGAAATAATGATTTATGATGTTATAGGAGTTCCAAATGACAAGGAACAAGCTCTAAGGAGCAAAGGAAAAGAGAAAGCTACCTAAAAGAGTGAAGGAGAAATATTAAGGTTTGTGCATAATTTAAGGCAATAGCCTATTTTAGTTTGAAATAATGCATGTTGAACATGATTGTAGATAAATGCAACTTCAAGAATGATGATGATTATGGCATGAAACCATAGGATTAGACATGTATGAATGAGATCCTTGTGTGACTTTGAATTACTGATGCATGTTAGAAAATATTGTATGATCAAGGCATGTACATGTATTGAAAAGTAATAAGTTGAGTAAAGAGCCTTAGAAATGCATGAAATAGAATTTGGTATGATTTGGATGATGTTAGAATAAATGAAAAGTGAATATGCAGATTTCCTACTGAAAATCACGGGTGTGACTATTGAGTCACGGGCGTGAACTTAAGGGTTCACGGTTGTGACTGATTGTATCACAGTTGTGAATTTTTGGGTGGAAATGGTACTATTCATTCCAGAAGCGTTCACGGGTTGGAATCACGGAAGTGAACTTATTCATGGGCGTGAATGAGTAATCACGACCGTGAATGCTTTTGGGCGATTCATTCCAGTAGCGTTCACGACTTGGTATTACAGGCGTGAATTAATTCACGGGCGTAAAAGTAGTAATCACGGCCTTGAAAGCTCTGCATTTGAAATTATGAATGTGGTTATTAAATGAGGAATTCAGGTAAGTAAATGAAAGTTATTGTCTATCCAGTGAAAAAAGAATGATATGAATATAGATATATGTATATATATATTGATGTGAGAATGTGATATGTTGTAATACAGAAAAAAATGAATTGATGTAGAAAAATGAATTTGTCATGGATGATATATGAAATCTGATGTAAAAGATAAACATGAGAATATTGATGAATCTAGTAAATGAATGAAAAGATGTATTAGTATGACTATATGTTTGCAAAACAAGAAAATTGAGATGTTGATAAAAATGAGAATATTAATGTGTTGAAATTTGAGAATAATGATTGATGTGAAAATAATAAAGAAGCCCATTACTTTACTTGCGAACTAGAATCAGGATAGATGACATGTCATTAAGGGGGCGAACGGTACCGTACTATACATCAACCAATGTGGCTAAAGCTTGTGTGAGCGCCATTGGTCTGGGATGCTCAGTCAGTGTGGCTAAAGCTTGTGTGAGCGCCATTGGTCTGGGATGCTCAGTCAGTGTGGCTAAAGCTTGTGTGAGCGCTACTGACTTGAGAAAGCTCCGATGAGCACATATAAATGAGGATAAGGTGTCATCAGCTTGTGTGAGCGGCCTTGATCCGGTTATTCATCTATGATGAAATTATACTCAATCAATGTGGCATAAGCTTGTGTGAGCGCCATTGATTTGAGAAGCTCTTATGAGCCAGATAGTGGACAGGGTGGCATAAACTTGTGTGAGAGCTCCTGATCCATAACCCGTATCCAGTCAGTCCAAAAATTTAGAGTGATGTGGGCAAGATAATGAGGATATGTCGGAAAAATAAGAAAATGAAAGAATAAGAAAATGGTGATGATATGAGATTGAAATGTAATGATAAAGAGATTTATAGAATAATTTGCTATTAAAGATAATGAAAATAACAATGTCTATATGAGCATGACATTTATACTTTTATGAAATAGGAATATGTTGATAGTCATGCATGCAAACATTTTAATGCACGAAGTGATAATTGTTAATGCTTGTTGCATGATAAAGTATATTGCCTTCCTTATATGCACCACTAAGCTTAAAGCTTAGCTTGGAGTTTAATTTCCACGCAAATATAGAAAGGTAGCAGAAGACGCTAAATAAAGCAAGCGGTGATCCCATTCAAGTAAAGCAGCCGAATCTTGAGAAAGTGGGTTACAAGTTTTGAAACTTTTGTATTTGACTTTTATATTATAGAATTGTTTGAGTTTGTAAAACTTACTTTTAAATTTTGTTAAGAATTACTATGATGTTAAAAATTACCTAGCAATGAATTCTCTCTCTTTCTCCATTTGAGGGGACTGATTCTTGGATAGACAAAAGTGATTGGCCAAGGGTGTGCTAACTGGCTTGGCGTTGCTCATGTTGAATCTCTGCAAAACACGGTTGATGTACTCTGCTTGAGATAACCGCAATAACCTTATTTGCTTATCTCTTATGATTTGCATTCTAAGAATCTTCTTTGCTGGACCTAAGTCTTTCATGTCAAACTTTTTTAACAATTGTTGCTTCAACCTTCTGATATCATCCATATTTGAACCTGCTACTAACATATCATCGACATAAAGTAGCAAAATGATATAATTGGATCTATATCTCTGAGTAGCAACAGTGGTCGGCATTGCACTTCTAGAAATCTTCCTTGTGCATGAAGCCATCAAACTTTTTGTACCACTGTCTTAGGGCTTGTTTCAGACCATACTAACTTTTTTTAAGTCTGCACACCATTTTCTCCTTCCCTTTTTCTGAAAAACCTTCTAGTTGGTGCATGTATATCTCGTCATCTAAGTCTCTATGAAGAAATACGGTTTTCACATCCAACTGTTCAAGATGGAGATCAATAACCACTATACTCAATAATGTTATGATAGTATTGAGCTTCACAATGGGAGCAAAAATTTCGGTGTAGTCAACTCTCTCCTTCTGCTGGAATCCTTTGACAACTAGTCGGGCTTTGTATCTCTTGCAACTATCATGCTCCTCTTTTGCCCAGTACACCCATTTGTTATGAAAATGCCTTCTTTTCTATGGGTAACTCAACTAGTTCCCATGTCTGGTTGGAGATCATAGACTTCATCTCATCTTTCATGGCAAGCTTCCACTTACTAGCATATCCAGTCTGACAAGCTTCATAATAACATTTTGGCTCCCCTCCATCAGTCAACAAGAGATAGTTCATATATCTCCTGTTAGGCACATGAGGCCGAGAAGACGTTTTTAATACAGGAGATGGAGTAGGAGGTTGTGGTGTGTCAGATTGATGCGCACTACTTGGTCTAAAAAGTTTCTATGGCTGAGGACTTGCTACAATAGGTTCCGTCACGAAACTATTTGGGATGTCATCTACATCTGCGAATATTGACTCATTATGTTCTGAGTTACTAGCGATTGTTTTATGCATGTCCTTCTACATCACCTTTTTGTCAAAAATCACATCAATGCTACGGATGACCTTTTTGTTTTTGTCATCCCAAATACGGTAGCCAAACTCATCCTCACCATAGCCGATGAGAGTGTATTTCATAGATTTAGGATCAAGCTTATTCCTTCCTTAATCACTGATATGCACATATGCTACACAGAAAAAAACTTTTAGATGTAATAGCTTTATCTCTTTTTGGCTCTATACCTCCTCTGGTATTCTGTGCTCCAATGGAACCGATGGTACTCGATTGATTAAGTAAGTTGTTGTGTTGACTACTTCTGCCAAGAACAACTTTGATAGACCTAACTGTATGCGAATACTTCTGGCTCTTTCTGTTAATGTTCGGTTCATACATTCAGCTACACCATTGTGTTGAGGTGTGCCTGGCACGGTTCTCTCCATTTTGATACTGTGCTCATAGTAGAACTTCTTGAATCTGGAGTCTTCATATTCAACACCATTGTCGGTTATGAGCTTTTTAATCTTTAGACCTGTCTCATTTTCAACCATAGCTTTCCATCTCCTAAAAGCCTCAAACACTTCAGACTTGTGCTTTAAAAAGTAAACCTATACCTTCCGAGAGTGATCATCGATGAAAGTCATGAAGTGGTGTTTCCCACCAATAGATGAGACAGTCATTGGTCCCCAAACATCATAGTGAATAAGCTCTAGCCTTTTTTTCTTTAGGGTTTTGCCACTTGTTTGAAAGCTGACCATTTTTTGCTTTCTAAGTATGCAATCTTCACACATATCTATCTCCACTAACTGTAGACCTGGAAGTTTTCCCTTTGAATACATAATTCATCCCCTTTTCACTCATATGACCTAGTCTCTGGTGCAATAGATTGAGATTTCATTGCCAGTTGCAACTATGATTGAACAGCGTGCTCCTGCTGTCATGTAAATAATGCCACTATTTTTGCCTCGAGCAACCGTCATTGCGCCCTTTGAAATCTTCCAATCATTGGCATGGAAGATTGTAGTATAGCCTTCGCTAGCCGATTACCCTACTAAGATTAAATTCTTTCTCAAATCAGGAATATGTTTGACATCCTTCAGCTCCCAAACAGACCCATTCAACTTAATCTTCACTACACCTTTACCAATAATAGCGCAAGGTTGATCATCACCAAGGTATACCTTTCCAAGATTTCTGGGCACATACCTCTCGAATAATTCTTTCTGTGAAGTAGCATGGAATGATACTCAAGAGTCTAATACCCAAGACTCCTTGCTCTCTAAAGAGCATATCAACGCGTCATCGCCTCCTGAGGTGGAAGTAACATTTGCCTTTGTCTTTGCTTTCTAGTCCTTCGGTGCATTCTTGCACTGATTTTTGTAGTGCTCAGACTTCCCACAATTCCAACATTCGACAATCTTCGAGCTATGAGAATTACTGGGATTCCTAGATTTGGACCTCATGTCCTTTGATCTACCTCAGTAGTTCAATCTGCCACATCCATTCCCTCTGGTTGAATTTCTTCCTTTTGACTCTGTATGCAAAACTGAAGAGGTTGATGATTCACCCGACTCTCTCTGTCGGATCTCTTCACCGAGAACTAGATCATGAACATCGTCAAATTTCAACTTAATGCTTCTAATGAGCTATTTACAGTCGTGACAGTAGTATTTCAGCTTTCTGGTAGAGAAGACAAACGTATCAATACTCGTACTTCTTTATCGAATTCAATTCCAACCGAACTCAATTGGGTTATGACTGTGTTGAGTTCATTGAGATGTTGAGCTATCGATACACCTTCTGTCATTCTTAAATTGAATAAACGCCTCATCCGATGCACTTTATTTGAGGCTGATGGCTTCTCATAGATTCTAGAGAGAGCTGTCATAAGACCCACCGTGGTCTTTTCATTTGCCATGTTAAAAGCAACATTGCTGGATAACGTCAGTTGGATAACTCTGCAAGCTTGTCTATCGAGAAAATTCAAGTCTTCTTCCTTCATAGCCTCTGGCTTCTTCCCTAAGAGAGGTTGATATAGATTTCTTTGATACAAATAATCCTCTATTTGCATTTTCTAAAAGCCAAAGTTCGCACTATCGAACTTTTCAATTTTCACCTTTCCTTCATCTGCGACCATCACTCCCACTCGAATCTGACTTCCTCTGAATCGTTTCTCACAATTCCTATGAACCACTGTGTATTAGAACACCTCTGTGGATAAATTGGTATCGCCGACCAAAATTTACTATTTATATAAATAGTAATCACCCGAAAAACATAGAAGAAACACAACCAAAACTCTAATACCAGTTATTGGGAAATAACGCCAAATTCCTTATAATCAAATTTATGAGAAAACAAAGAAAATGCGGAATAATAAGACACACAAATTGATAACGGAGTTCGACTAATTATGCATATATCTCCAGACTGCTGCAGATCTTTTACTGAAGTAAGAAAATTTTACAAAGTATTTATAAACACTCATAACTCAAAATCTCTCACTAAAGTTTTCCTAAATTTTTATTTTTCTCTCACTTTTGGAAGTAATGCATTACAAATGAATTTCTAAAACTATATATGGGCTTACACATCATCAATGGACAACCAAAATTAATTTTCACCTACTTTGGTAGATGATTAAGATCATTTCATACCTACCGTCTTACCTACCAAATTGATTATCAAGATTAATCTCCACCCACCAAATGAATGGTTAAAATTAAATTTCACTTATCATTTTACCTACGAAATATTTTGTCAACTAATTATTAATTAGTTCAACAAAACATGTATCGTTTATCTTTATTGTCATATATTTTTGGTGCTTGTATAGTTTTACCAATATAGCTTTGGCTCCATTTTTCGTGGTTCTCTTCCAAATGGACAGCCGGTCGTCATGAACGTCATGGTGCAAATTCTAGGCGGCGTCTGGTTCTTCGTATCCTTTGACTTTGGAGAAGGTGGACATGCAGGTCTAGGGTTTCATCAAATTTAAGAAATTGATTGAAAAGTTGATGGGGTAGGAGAAGCCGGAGTACAAGAGAGACATTTTATTATTATTATTTTTGTTAGTATGAGTAGGCTGATTAGATAAATTTTTTTATTATTAAAGTTAACTTTCCGTTAACTGATGTGTCATCTCTTTTAATTTGGAATAACATGAACCTAATTTGAAACAATGAGGGTAGTATTGGAAAAAAATAATTGGTGCAATATTGACTATTAGCCTGCATTCCAATGGCAAATTTGCACCTTCACCTAATTTTCTAAATTTTATTAGTTGGATGTAGGAGATTAAGTGCAAGGAAAAGCATAATACCCCTAACATATACTAACACCATAATTTTAAAAATATTCAAAAATTAATAAAAAAAATCTAGTACATAAATGGAAAATTCCAACTACAAAAGTCAAATAAATTATTAAATTTGCAAAAATGTTACTAGATTTTTTTTTTCAAAGATATGTACCCAGAAATTAAACAATGTGATGATTGTTGGCTTTGTGGCAAAACCAGTGGCTAAAGAGTGGAATTGCAAGCTTGCAAGAGTTCGGCAATTACGACTAGTGACTTGTCATTATACCAACATTAAAAAATAGTTGTGATGTGGCACTGCAGATTCTAATTTCTAAAGTTTAGAAATTTACCAAATTTTTTATTGTTTGTGTACATTGCAATTTGCAATACCTTTTCTGCATACATGACATGGCCTCTTAACAATTCCACATGCACGGGATTCCAATGAATTTTATTATTCTATTATTTTCATTTTTCAAGCTCTCTCTCTCTCCCTTCCCCTGTTAAGGAACATTTTGGGCATTCTAACCTTTACAGTTATGAAACTGAAATTTTATTATAAATTCCTTCAGAAATGTTGCAATTATATATATATATATATATATATATATATATATACACACGCACACACACGTGTATTCATTAGGTCAAATATCATGCTTCAAGACACAAATAAGCAGTTGACCTTATACTTGGTCAATTACCTTCCCTTCACATAACCCTTTAATTTTTAAAATAAAATTAATAAATTTTAATTTAGTAATATTGGCTCAATAATGAATAAGATCTAAAACTGAAATTCAGTCGAATTCCTCATGACATAAACATAATAATAATAAAAACCTTAAAATATTTAACCCTAACCACAATTGATACATTTGTGAATTCTATTTTTTTTACAACGAAAAACACTATGACCATCCAATTTAATAATAAAATCTTTATGATTATAAATCAAAGGTCCTATTTTCATAAATTAAAAAAAAAAGCATTTAACAATTTATCCCTTTGCTCCAGCCAATAGATTGTTCTTGAAATAACCAAATACGATGAGTGTTGATAACCACAAAAGGTCAGGACGAACATTATCTTGAAACGACAATAACTTTGATAATTATTTATGTGATGCTCCCATTAGAAAATTTGGATTATTTGCTTTTATTCCTTAGAACTTTTTTTATACATGAAATGTGAATGTGCAAATTTTTTATATATGACCCTCACAAATATTGAATCTAATTTTTTCCCCTTTAAGAGATTAGTAGATCATGGTTTTTTACTCAAATCATTCAATATCCAACAATCCATTACACTATAGACTTGTATTTATATTTATTAGACAAATAATTAGGTAATTGAATTTCTGTTTTAGGTTATTACTTAAATGCAACTATCTCTAAGGTGATATATCTAATTGAAGTGTCAAAATTAATTTTTATGTCAAATTAGAGTGTCTGTTTATATATTAAATCAAAATAATATGTAAAAGTATTTTCAAGTTATTTACCCATTAAACATCATTTGATTCATAAATTAATTGGTGGAGTAAGAAAATTACAACCAAGGCCCATAAGCGGCATATGATCTTGGCTCAATAATATTCTCAACATTTAATTGAATAGGAGGCTAGTACAAATATGCCATTCTTCTCCTATCAAAATTTTTTAAATACAATATATATTAGTACATAAAGATGTCATGATTACCTATAACTTCAACTCAAATTAATAACTAAACCATAAAAAAATAAATTAAACAACAGTTAATTTGCTATGTATAATTTTTTTTTTCAAAGAAAAATTATCATTCATTAAACTTAAAACATTATATTATAAGCCAATGAATCCCTCGTACCAAAATAAAAAAAGGAACATAGGAATTAGCAGCACAGCTTCACAATTTCTGTCTTCTATTGACAACAGTTTCTGAAACCGCCCTTCTCAAATTAAAAATTATAATTTTTTATTTTTAGTTCATGATATTGAAGATGTAAAAGCTGCCCCTTTGCTTGACATGCGCCCTTTACCTCTCATATATATATATATATATATATATATATATATATATATATATATATATATATATATATAGTAAACACATTATTAATCTAAGTTGTCCTTTCTAATTGCTGGACTTCTAAGCGCCACACAAATGGTCAAGAAGACACTTCCAAGTTTTGGCTTCATTGGATTTATCAAGCTATCAACATCTCAACCATTGCTTAACATCATACTATGCCACTTGAATCCTCCCAAAAAAGATATAAAAAAATCATTTCTTTCCCATGGCTTCAATTCATGGATTGCATAAAACATTAATTACAGTACATTTAATTATACATTTACTAAACATTTTTTCAACTTAACCTTAAATTATTCATTTCAGAATAACTATTTTTATGTTATATTCTTATATAAAATTTTCATATTTGACTTGATTTACGTGGACTCATTCTAGACATTTTTTAAGCTAATGCAAACTATATATATATATATATATATATATATATATATATATATATATATATATATATATATATTACTGCATTTAAGAAAAAGAATACATGAAATGCAAATAATTCCGTCCTGTCATCTTATTTTATTACAACTCTCAAAAGTCAAAATGGCAGTAGCCCACATCTCACATTCACCTAGTTTTCTTACTTTGAATGTCTTATATTATCGTTTAATATTTTTGCTAATGTTATTTAATAAATATAATTGAAGATATAAAATGATTATATTATTTTTTAGAAAAATTAAAAATAATAATGAATTATAATTATTTTAATAAAATTTATTTTTTAAAAATCAAATTATGAATAAAATTGAAAATAAAAAAATTTATTTTTATTGATAAGGAATGAAGCAAATTTTATTTATTTTTTTAAATGAAAGTTGGAATAGGATGAAGGGAATATTCATTATTCACATAATACTTGATAAGAAATTTTCCATTTGTTTCTGAAAAAGAAAAGGTAAGAAAATAAGATGATGGATATTTCTTTTTGAGTTATAGATATGGACATTAGGGAAGGATCATAGGGGTCTAGGCTTGTTGTTATTGATGTAAGAAATGTAAAATTCTAGACATACCCAGTACCCAGTCTTTGGTGATTGGCCATTTGCTGTCCAACTTGTCTTTCTCGAGGCCTATAAATGATGGTATCTAATGCCAAATTGGCAGGCTTTTGGTTCTCTCAATCTTTTACTCAAGTTGTGTGATGATAATTACAATGGGTTTCCATACCCAAAGAACATATTCTATTGCATAAAATTTCCAAGTATCTCTTTTAGTCCACCAAAAATGTTCTTTAGAGGAATAGGATATGATATAAGAGAGTTTCCTCTTGAAGCAATTGCTTTCTTTGAACATAATTTCTCAATTTGATGCTCTCTTGCTCTGCATATATACATACACATTAACATTAAAGTTTAAACCAGTGGTTGTAAGCAAAAATGCTTTTCTATTCCCTTCCCATATATGATATAGGACTTCAATTTGCACCAACATTTTGCAAGAGAATGTTCGAAAAATCCACGCATAACGCATTATTAGCAAATATACTGACTTATTCTTTTTGAGAAGACAGTCTAACCGCAAATATTTGAGATCCAAATTTATAGATGTATATTCTGAATTATTATATTGTTATAACGAAATATGTATAAAAAATATGCAAAATTAAGTTTAGGAATTTGAAATTCTAATATGTTTCAGTTTCTAATTTGGAGAGCGTTCTAAATGAAATCACAAAGTATTATCGTTACACAAATCTAATCATAATGTTTTTTTTTAAGATAAATCTAAATCATAATGTTAAACCTTTAAATCACATGATAATTTTTTCGATTATTTTTTGAAAAAAAAAAAGGCCTCAATATGGAGTGTCAATCACCTAAGAAATAAAGGAATTTATGTTAGAATTTTCTTTTTCTTTTTTTGCACAACCTAATTCTTAAAAAGAAAAATTTTCATATATGTAAAATCCTTGCCTTTTCCTAATGATGAGGAATAAAGGAATATAATGCTTAAAAAAATTTCTATGTATTAAATATTTAAAATTTTGTGGCGGGACGTTGCCTATTATATGAGCCAAAGTGCAATCCAGCCTCTAAAATTTTGAATCAATATAATTGGACCTCTAAATTATAATTTAGCCCATTTAAACCCTAAGATACAGATTTGGCCCAGTTAAATTCCGAATAACAAATTGTTGTTTGCCATCGCTATAGTTTGGTACGATAAATGTCATTTACAGTATTCAAACCACTTTAATTTCTTCACCATACCTTAAGAATCTTTTATTGTCATGATATATATACAAAATTTTACAAACTTGGAACATTGTATTTGAATAAATATACATGATGCGACTTGTGCTTTTGGAGTCTATGTAGACTATATGAATGTATAATGATCGGCATTTGCTTTTTAGTTAAGTTCATAAAATGAAAGTGAAAAAAATATTTTTAAATGGTGACTTGGATGAGGATATATGGAACAACTCAAAGGAATTAGATTTCTCAGTAATAAAAAGAAACTTTGCAAATTAATCAAGTCATTGTATGGATTAAAACAAACACCTAAACAATGACATGAGAAATTTGATAGTGTAATTCTATCAAATGGTTTCAAACACAATGTAGCAGATAGACGTATTTATTCCGAATTTATTAAAGATTGTGGAGTAATAGTATGTCTATACATAGATAAATGTTAATAATTGGAACTAATATGAAAGGAGTGATTGATACTAAAAAATATCTAGTTTCTCAATTCAAAGTGAAAGATTTGGGAGAAGATACTATCTTAGGCATAAAAGTTAAGGAACATAGTGGGGGCTTTGCTTTGTGTCAATCTCATTACATTGATAAGGTTATATTCAAGTTTAGTCATTTTGGAATCAAAGAAGCTTACACACCATTAGATGTTTTAATTAAATTAATAGAAAATGATGGTAGGTCTATAAGTCAATTAAGCTATGTAAGTATAATTGGTAGTCTAATGTATGTGATGCATTATACAAGGCTAGTTATAGCATTTACGGTTTGCAAGCTTTCTAGGTATACTCATAATCCATGAATCAATCATTGGAAAGCAATAGCTAGAGTTCTTAGATATCTAAAAACGATTAGGTCACTGACATTATTTTATAACAAGTTTCCTTCGGTTTTGGAATGTTATATTGATGCTAGTTGGATGACTAGTATTAATGATAAAAAGTTAAAATCTAGCTAGTTATTCTCATTAGGAGGAGACACTATTTCTGAGGCCTCCAAGAAGCAAACGTGTATAATTCATTCCACTAGAGGATTGGAATTTATAGCTTTGGCGATGACAAACAAAGAGGAAAAATGGCTGAGAAATTTATTGGTAGATATAGAGTTATGGCCACAACCGATCCCAGTAATCTCTTTGCATTATAATAGCCAAACGACTATGTCTAAGGCTTTTAGCAAGATATACAGTGGAAAATCTAGACATATAGTTTTGAGACATGAGTAGATAAGACAAGTTATTTTATATGAGATAATTACAGTTGTCTATGTAAGTTTAAGTATTAACTTAGCTGACCCATTAGCTAAAGCACTCTCGAAAGATATGGTAACGAGTACTACAAATGCAATAGGTCTAAAACCATTTTGATTTGTTGCTAATAATGGAAATCTTACCTCTCTCATTACTAAGCAAGTTGAAATGTTCAAAAGGAAACAAGTTATTTGTGACATGTAGCAAATACTAGTGTATAGTACTTTATGAAAAGGAGGTTGAATATGTAATATATTTTTAATGAAGATATTTGTTCGATTTTGAAAAAGGAAGTTTTTAAACAAACTTCAATAATCTTCACCTATATAAACACTAAGAGTGGTGCCGCTTTTATTAAGAATTTGGAGGTTAAAATTCTTGTGAGTGTTCAAGAATCTAAGAGGTAGCACAAGACCATAATATGGTGCTAGAGCTAATGGTGAACTTATTAGAGAAATCAATAAGATTTGTGTGTATTGCTAATCTGATCTTGACACATAAGAATTATGGTTTAATGTTGTATCACAACCTTAAATTTAATAAGACTTTGAATGGTTTATACTAATATAAGATTTAAGTTGAAAGACACTTTCTAAATACATAAATCTTTGAAGTTTGATTGCATATATCACTAAATGGGGGATTGTTGGATAATAGTTAGTGATATGATAACTTATCTCACATAGGAAAAGTTAAGGAAGTTTAAATGGGTGTATATATAATTTTTCACTAATCAAATTAAATTTGGTTGATGAAGGGTTTTGGAGGAAAAAATTCAAATTTGACATATATTAAATGTTAAAGATGAGCAATTAGGCACTTGGGGCATTTGGCCATAAAAAGAAATTAATAAATTTCTTTTGGATTCAATTTTCATAATTGCTATATTTCTATCACTCAAGTGACAACAAGCATGCTATTTCTCATTGTCCTGCATGCGAGGAGGTGTTGCGCGTGCTACGGTTGCATATGCCCTTCTATTGCAAGCACGAGGAGAAGTTGCATGTGCAATGACTACCAATTCTCATGTCACCCACACGCAAGCATGACGTGCTCATTAGCCATTATGTCGCATGCACAAAGAGGTGTCACGTGCTTGACAATTGCCTAATGACTAGTTGATAGTCATTAACATTCAGAAATCTGCTTGTGTCCATTCCTAAAGGCTGTCTCTCCATAACAAACATTTTCTATAAATAGTTGTTTTACATCAGAAACAACTGACTAACATTCTTCTTCCTCATTTTAAATTAGCATTCAAACTTCATCATTTTAACCTTTTCTTTAACAAATTCTTAGGAGAGTTTATATGTTTGTTGCTTATAAATTATAGTTTTGTTTTTATTATTGTTGCTCAAGAAATCACCAAGAAGAGAGGTGTGAACTGGTGGCAAATTAAAATTTGTTTAAAAAAAGTATCAGAAAGAGAGAAAAGACACACGATTTATAAAAGTTCGGGTATTAATAAACCCTATGTCCTATCTCCAATCTTGATTGGGTGTTTTTACTATATCACTCAAATAGATACAATGGAATTTTGCTAGCTCACTCCTAACTAAGTGTTTCAATTTTGGCTCACACCAAACCCAATTAACCTTTGTATTTTATTAGCAAACATAATAACCAATTCATTGTGTGTTAAGGCTAACATAAAATCATTAATCACAATCGAACATAAAAATTGTTGGGAAATGAAATTGAGAGAGCACAACCACTTAGAGATTATTGTTCTCTTTTCAATGGCCATTTGGTGAGATTTTTAGAGTTTTCTCATCAATTAGCTGTAAAAAATGGTGGCTTCAATTATTTCTAATGTTCTAATACATTTGAATTTCAAATAGCTTTATATGGTCAATTTGAGGTTGTGAGTTCCTATTGTAGTAGCGATTTTGAATTTTTAATGCTTTACTGAGATGTGGCAGCTTATGACTGATTGCTTTATCAACGACTATGTTAGATTGAACTTTGTAGTCGCAGTCATAAGTTACCTTTTTGTGACATACATCGTGGTCACCATTACTCTATGTCTCTTGAAGAGATTTTGTTCTTGCCTTTATTGCGACCGGGTTGTGATTGTTGCAGTAGCAACTTTTGAAGTTTCAGAAGCCCTCATAAATTATTTTGAAAACTTTGGACACATGTCAACTTTTTATTAGATCAATTTCAAATGGTTTGGTACACTTGAACTTCGCATTTATGGCATATGGTTGTAGTTGCGAACTGGCTTGTCCCGAGGAAGATAACGGTTGTAACAAATCTCTAGAATTTTAGTGTTAATTTGATGTAGGGTAGTCACAGGAACATTTGATCCATAGTGGTTGTGATCTTAGCTCCCATAGGCTCTTCGGGGTCATGCCTTTAAGGTTCAAACTTCCTTCTATGTCCAAAGACTTATTGCTATCGTGATTCTAGCATGGCAGTCGCAATTCCTTATACTCGACCACGATTTACAAGTCTTTTTTCTTTGCTTCAAAATTGCCTAAGTAAATGGAGTCCAATCGACTTGAAACTTTGCATCCTATCAAAACAACTCTAAATGAAGACATTAGTAATATTTAATTTGATTATTAAAATTAAAATAGTAATCAATCACCCTAAGGTTAACAATCTCCCCTTTTCCATTTTAACAACCAAACATAGCAAAAATATAAATTTGAACTTGCATAAATCAAACTAAGATATTGAATTATGTATGCTTCAAGTTTCAAAGTTGTTCATGGTCATTAGAATAGATGATCGCATAGTCAAAACATATACCCAAAATGTTAACTTTTGACTTAGATCAAAATTTTAAAATTCTAAGTTCATTTTAATTTAGTTTTCTTCCCTTGCATATTTTTCTCATAAAATATATCCTTTTAAATCCAATTTTTTGCTATTTTTCTCTCCCTTTGGAAAGATAAAAAAGAAAATATTAGCATAAAAAGATCAATCAAATATAAAAGAGAGAGAAATGGACATAAAAACATAAAAATTCATTAATAATAATAATAGTAAAAAAGAACCATTACAATTTTGATATTTGTACCACAAAAGATGTAACACATGAAAAAAATGGAAAAATGGAATGTTGGTGGAAAAGTATGAAGATGGAAGTTGAAATTTTGGTAAATCATGGGTCTTCTTGATCATGTGCTTCTCCTTGGGTCTCCTCCTTAATTGATGGCTCTTATTCAAAATTCCTAGGAAAAAAATTTCCTCTTATGAAGATCTTGAATATCTAAATGTAAGTGTCTCATCATTTCAAAGATTTTTAAATGAAATGCATACATTTTCCCTAAGGGAAGAGGTAGAGGTGGCACTTGAAAAGGTTAAGCCTCTTTTTATGCTTGAGAAGGCTCACCAGTAGATAGTCTTTGTAACATTATACCTCATGCATTTTAGTAAAATCTATCTGTGTCTAGTAATCACATATGGTATACAAGTAAGTTAAACTAACCTATTAACATTGATAGTAAATTTGTTTTTTTTAATCATCACATCCATATCATCATTTAATAAATCTACAAATCAACATATCTCACATATATTAAAACTTAAACTTTGCGTCTAAGGTTTACTAGTTGCATCCATTTACATATCACTGTACAACTCCTAGTAAATATACATGTATATTCATATAAATCCAAAAATGTAGATGTCATGATATGATATTCATGTGGAATGTAAAGAGAGAGAGTGGTTAGGCTTGGCCGGTGACCTTTGTTCTATGTCTTCTATATGCCACTTAAAATAAGCTATCACTTTTCTTTACCTGAAAAATGATGCAAATTGATGAGTTGCGGCTCAGTGAGAGTAATCATCAAATAAGTTATAAAGTACCAAGCAACTCATAGTAACAAATCATAAACCCCATTGCATTCACCATTATCATATAATTACAAGTAGAATTTAAACATGTAATCACTAATCTTTACTTATGGTCATGCTTAGATCATTTCATATTGTTGTGACTAAGTTAAACAGACATTGCCCTAGGTTTCTATGTAAACATTTGTCATATGAACCTTTGCATTTGCTAGCTAGTTTGATCATTTATTTCATTTGCATATTTGTTAGGCCATAGGCCTCTTCCTTTGCCTTACAATGTCGATTAACTAGTCACAATGCGTTTTTAAGTCCTTTTGCATATGCATTTGTATCTAAGCATTCATCATCCATTATATTATTTTACATATACCATACATACACCACATGTATACCATGTATGCTATGCATATGCCTTAAATATGCTATACATATACCATGTATATATTATGTATGCCAAACATATACCTCAAATATACCACTTATATATAACGCATATAACATAAATTATCCATCATCTCATTATCAAGGTCAAATCATAACAATCATATGAATCACATAACTATAATCATCTCACATATCACATAGCAAGCAATATGTATATGGTCTAAAGAAATCGTTTGATAACTATACTGACATTTTCTCCTTTGATTTTGACCCTTAATTTATTGTTTATCCTCTCCTTATGGATCTCCAATGTGTTATGAGCCTAATATGAAAATATAATCAATTAATTTATGACTAAGGAAATTTAATGTGGCTTAAACAAATTAATATGCATAGTTTATATAAATAGTTAGGATTTTTCCTATAACATCCCCTTACCCTACTTTGGTTCAGCAAAGTAAGTGAGCATTACCCGACTAACTGTCATATAAACTTAATGAAATGAAGTGTAATTTTTTTTATATATTACTTTGAAAATATTGCAGATACTAAAATAAATTAATGAAAAATCCTTTTATTAATCAAATAAATTTATACAATAAGTGCTAAAGGTGATTGCCTTTATAGCACTTCTCTAACAGAAGCCACATAAGCTCAACTACCTTATGCATCATTTGCAACTAGCAGCAACATTATCTGTATGGGGAGAGCTATTATATCTATACAAATCATAAGAACTTAAATATATTCCAGTAACACCCCTTCACCCCAACAACACATGCTCGAATAAAGAAGCGTTATTCTAATTTCATCGGTTAAAATATCATTATATATATATATATATATATATATATATATATATATATATATATATATATATATATATATATATATATATATATATATAAAGGGTAGTAGCTCGTATATATTTATATTTTTCTTTATTAGTTATTAGTTATTATCATTATTATTATTTATATATTTTTATAGTATAAAATAAATCATAATAAGGAGACAATGTACATTTTATTTAATAAAGTATCATTTACAAGCCATGCAGTTATTTTACAAATATTCTAAAAGAAACTTCCAAACAAAAGTACAAAAATTGTGTAACCCATGGTGTCAGGAATATGCTGCTTTACTGGGTCGGGTTATTGTTGGGTTTATCTACTTTCTTTGGATTATTCTTCTATGTATCTAATCGAGACAAACTCCCACGCTAAGCTCTAGGTTTAGTGGTGCATATAAATAAGGCAATAAACTATACTCATGCAATATGCCATAATTTGTCATCATATATATATATATATATATATTGTATACTCTTTATACATATATAAATGTGAATTTTTTATATGCAAGTATTACATAATCATCTTATCCAAATAAATTATTCTTTAAATTCATATTTATTAACAACTAATTTATATATAAAATTTTGTGTACCAAGTTAACATATTTATACCCATAACACCTACGAACCAATAATCAAGATAACGGGGTTAACCATCCAGGTATAATAAAGTTGCCACCTGAGCATAGTGGTATGTGCATACAAATGTTATCACCGGTATTAATATGAGTGTTATCACCAGTATTAATATATGTGTCATCACCGATATTAATATGAGTGTCATCATCATCATTAATATATGTGTCATCACAAGTAATTATATGAGTACCATCACCGATACTAATAGACCTCTGATTGACATGCCAAACTATCCAAAACTTGAGTTCTAAACTAGGTGTTCAAAGGCTTAATTATTGTCATTAAAATTCATAATTCTTAAATTTACATATTTTATGCATTTATCTCTTAGTTAATCACATAATTACTCAATAAAAATATCATTTGCATAATATAAGAAGGTCCACATTATTTTTCACATCAAATTCCACAATTCATATTTTGTCCTATTACTGACAAATTATATTCTCTGTTTCGGATCTTAATTTTGGATCTATTAATAGCAGCATCAAATTATAAAGCTTTCTTAAGAATTTTAAATCCACATCTTAGCTTTAATAAGCAACTTGAATCACTAAATATGGAGTTTTTTAGCAAAAGATATGATCAAATGAACACTGACTGGTCATTAAAATCGTTATCCAGAATTTAATGGACAATTTTCTAGTCTTATATTTGTGCCAAAACTAAGCATAGTTACGTTCAAAATAACATTTTGTATTCTTCATAAAATTTTTAGAACTCTATCTTAATTTCAAACCCAACCAATAAAACATAAATCAGAATTCTAGAGCTTAAGTTATAGTAAAATATGTACACATTGCTCCATATAATCTAGCAAAGAACACATAATTCAATTTTTACCAAATATAATCCTAAGTCTAGCAAACGTGCATCTCCAAAATTTTTATCACCAAATACTACTAATTAACAATTGTTTACATGCCAAATACTCAAATCATGCAACTTTATGATAAAATATAGCCTATTGCCTTAAGTTATGCACTTATTTTTTTTCTTTCTCTTTGGTCTTTTATACCTCCTTCTCCTTTCCCTTATCTTTTTTCTCTTATATTTTCTTGCTTTTTTCTCTCTCTCTTTTCTCTCTCTCTTTTCTCTCTCAAGCTTCCATAAGTTTTGTTGTGCAACAAAATGGTTTTTTCTCACTTTTCTCTTTCTTTTTTTCTCACTTTCTCTCACTAGAAGGAAGCTTTGGATATGGAAGAAATTGTGGAAACGTGGGATCAATTAGGAGAATAGAAAACTCTAGATAGAAAGAGATAATGGAGGAAGAAGAAGTTATTAAGAAAAAAAATGACAAACTTAATTAATGATGGTCCTACTTTAATCTTAAATATCTAGATATTTAGATGTCAATGTGCATTTTAATGTTTGACATTTATATGGCCAACCACCACATGCTAATTATATCCAATTTATGCATTTAATTGATAAATATCTCACTTGATCCCCCAATTTTTGATAAATTACAAATTGATCCCAAAATTTTCCAATTTTTGAACCTTGAGGGGTATTTTTGTCATTTTGATAATAACAAATAAAATAGTAATAGTGTATTTAACAATGTTTGTGTTCTAAGTGTGTTAAACAGGATATACTTTGATTAGAACATGAAGCAAGATTGAAGGACAACATTTGAAGATAGAAATAAAAGAATTAGCAAAGTCACGCTTGTGACTACTAATGTCATACCTGTGAATATAGCTTAGTGCTAATTTTCTACCATTTAAAGTTCAGGACCATGAACGATCATACCAATCATGAATGATCAAATAAGTCACGCTCGTGAAATAACATTCACGCCTATGAAAAAATAATTCCAATTCTTCCAGAGAGCTTCACGGCCAGAGTCATCACTTGAACCATGGCTTGAAAGAATATTCACACCCATGAAGAGTATTAGTCATGCCCGTGAACAAATACTTCCAATTCTTCTAGAGAGTTTCATGGCCAGAGTCACCACTTGGTCCATGGCTTGGAAGAACATTCACGCCCATTACATATATATTCACGCCCGTAAACTAGGATAGAGAAACATGTCAGGTGTGAATTAAGAGATGGTTCAATGGCTACTTTCACATTAAATGCACCCAAACGGTTATAATTCACAGGGGGAGTATAAATGCAAGTCATTTATGAATCCCAACAACTAAAAACAAAAACATGAAACAAGAAGAACAATTATTTTTTATCTTTAATTGTATTGTAGCCTTATGCATTAATTATTTCTGAAAAAACCTCTATTCTTTGTGAAAACCTAATTGCTCATAATTTTTGAGCATTGTAGGTTGGTGAGTGTTTTCATTATAATCAATTACTCAAAGGTGAGTTTAGGTATATTAGGTTAAGAGTGAAACACTTGTAAGGGTTTATTGTGTGAGCCATAAAACACAAGGAATTGGTTTTTGTGTGAGCCATTGAAAAACACAAGGGAATTTCTGGGTTAGGTGTTAGCCATTGAGAGAAAAACCATAGTTGGAAGTGAGCTTGAAAAACTCCATTGTAACACTTAGTGTGTTAGTAAAACACCCAATCGAGATTGGGGAGAGGAGTAGAGTTTGTTAATACCCGAATCTCTATAAATCTTATGTGTGATATCTCTCCTTCTTTACTCTATTTTATTTATTCCGCACTTTCAATTTAGCAAATTTTTATTTGCTAACCAATTCAACCCCTTTCTTGGTTCATTGTCTAGGCAACACATCACATGCTAATTATGTCCAATTTATGCATTTAATTGATTAATATCTCACTTGATCCCCCAATTTTTGATAAATTACAAATTGACCCCAAAATTTTTTAAATTTTATGTTTAGGTCTCTCACTGTAAACTAATATTTTTAAATACTTTAAACAATTTATTAAATATTTTACATAATTATTTTTCTATTATTTTAATTATTTTTCGATCAAAATCCAAATTTAGACTCTGGTTGAACCGACGAGTCAATTTAACAACCCGCGCAACATGGGACCTAAATTAGCATATATAACATCCTTTTCTCCCTTAAAATAAATTTCATCCTCAAAATTTTACCTGTTCATTCTGTGTTGAACAACTGAGGATATTGCTTCCTCATTATCTCTTCGATTTCCCATGTGGCTTCTTCTGTAGCATGATTCCACCATAGCACTTTAACTAATGGAACTTTCTTATTTTGCAAAACTTTCTCTTCACGTGCTAATATAGCCACTAGTTCCTCTTTATACATCAAGTCAGTTTGTACTTCTATTTCCTCATCTGGAATAATATGAGTTAGGTCTGATCTATATCTCCTTAACATCAACACATGAAAAACATTATGGATTTTATCCAACTCTGGTGGAAGTACTAACTGATATGCCACTGGTCCGATTCTTTCCAAAATCTCATAGGGACCAATGGACCTTGGACTTAACTTTCCTTTTCTACTGAATCCCAATACTTTCTTCCAAGGCAAAACTTTGAGAAATGCTTTATCACCCACAACATACTCTATGTCTCGCCTCTTGAGGTCAACATATGATTTTTGTTAATCTTGAGCTGCCTTCAATCTTTCCTTGATAATTCTAACCTTTTCTTCTATTTGTTGCACTAACTCTGACCCTATCAACTTCTTTTCACTCAACTCGGTCCAACAAACTGGTGTCCTACACTTTTTTCCATACAATATCTCATAAGGAGCCATACTTATACTCGTCTGATGACTGTTGTTATAGGTAAACTCCATAAGAGGTAGATATTGATCCCAACTTCCTTCAAACTCAATCACACAACTTCTCATCATGTTTTATAATAACTAGATTACCCGCTTAGATTGTCCATCCGTTTGTGGATGAATGGCTATACTGAAACTGAGATGAGTTTCCAAAGCTTATTGCAAGCTTTTCTAAAATTGTGACGTAAAGCGAGGATCTTTGTCGAAGATGATAGATGTTGGTACTCTATGGAATCTTACTATCTCATTCACATAAATTACGACCATTTTGTACAATGTATAATCCATTCGAATTGGTAGAAAATGTGCCGACTTTATCAATCAATCCACTATCGCCCACACTACATCATGCTTCCTCTGAGTCATCAGTAAACCGAACATGAAATCCATCATGATTCTTTCCCATTTCCATTATGGTATTGGTATTGGTTGTAACAATCCTATGGGCAACTGGTATTCCAATTTCACTTTGGCATATCAAACATCTTGCCACATGTTCGACAATATCCTTCTTCATTCCTAGCCACCAGTATTGAGCTTTTAGGTCTTGGTACATCTTGTTCCCGCCTAGATGCATTGTATATACCATTTCATGTGCTTCTTTTAAAATATTGCACTTCAACTCTTCTATACTGGACACACAAATCCTATTCCTAAAGTACACCATGCCATCTTCCATCAATGAAAACTCAGACTTTTCTCCCTTTTTCACTGTCTTAACTATCTCTACTGGTTTCTCATCCTGCTTCTGAGCATATTTGATCCTCTGCATCAAGTTGGATTGTACTCGCATCTCAACTAAAATCTTCTTGCTTAGTGCATCTGCAACCACATTTGCTTTTGCTGGCTGGTTGTAATATCCGCTAATTTAGGCCCCGAGTCGCACGTGTTGCGAAGTTGACGCGTTTGACCGATCGGAGTCTAAATTTGAATTTTTACAAAACATTGATCAAGTAATGGTTAAATTAAATGATAAATTCCTAATTAAGTGATTATAAAGTTTAAAGAAGTTGATTTACGATAAAGGACTAAATTGCAAAATTTGATAAGTTTTGGGGTCAAATTGCAATTTACCAAAAATTAGAGGATTAATGAGATTAATTGCTAATCAACATATTAATTTTGGGGACATTTTAATAGGTTTTTCCGGCCACTCAATGAGAAATAATGAGATTAATGGGTTCATTAAGCCTAATGTCAAGAAATGGTCAAAATGGTGGGTCCCACATGAAGACTTATGGGTACCCTATTTAATGCTTTCTTTTCTTCATCTTCTTCTCTTCATTTTTTGCCTTCTTCTCTCTCTTCTCTACCAATCACGCCAGCCATTTCTTTTCCTCCATAGCCATCTAGATTTCTATAGAGAGAAATGAAGGGAAGAGAAGGGAAAAAGCAAGACAATGTGATATTCATGGTCCATAACTCCTAAGGAAACTGGAAGGAGCAAGAAAGAGGAAGAAAAATCAAGTTTGGTAGAGAGAGAAAATCTCCAAAGTGGTGATTTAGTGAAGAAAAGAGTAAGGTAAGAAGTGATTCTTCTTCTTCTTCATCATCTTTTCTTAAAGGAGTTTGAAATTTTGAGCTCATCCAAGACTCATGTGGGAAGAGAGAGAACTAGGGTTTTGAGAGAGAATAAGAGAGTTTAGGGTCTTGAGAAAATCAGATGATAATAATGATTTATGATGTTGCAGGGGTTCCTAGTGACAAGGAACAAACACTAAAGAGCTAAGGAAAAGAGAAAGCTACCTAGAAGAGTGAAGGAGAAATATTAAGGTTTGTGCATAATTTAAGGCAATAACCTATTTTTGTTTGAAATAATGCATGCTGAACATGATTTTTGATAAATGAATTGTAAGAATGACAAATATGGCATGAAACCATGGGTTAGATATGTAAGAATGAGATTTTTGTGATATATTGAATTAATTATGCATGTTAGAAAATTTTGTATGATAAAGACATTTACATGCATTAGAAAGTAATAAATTGAGTAAAGAACCTTAGAAATGCATGAAATAGAAATTTGGTATGATTTGGATGATATTAGAATGAATGAAAGGTGAATATGCAGATTTCTTGCTGAAAGTCATGGGCGTGAACTTGAGGGTTCAAGGTTGTGACTAATTGTATCACGGCTGTGACTTATGTGTGGAAATGGTACTATTCATTCCAGAAGCATTCACGGGTTGGAATCACGGACGTAAACTTATTCACGGGCTTGAATGAGTAATCACGACTATGAATGCTTTTGGGCGATTCATTCCAGTAGCGTTCACGTCTTTGAATTATGGATGTGAACTAATTCACGGGCGTGAATTAGCAATCACGGTTGTGAATGCTCTGTATTAGTAATTATGAATGCATATTATCAAATGAAGAATTCAGGTAAGTAAATAAAAGTCATTATATATATATATATATATATATATATATATATATATATATATATATATATATATATATATATATATATATATATATAGATGTGAGAACGTGTTATGTTGTGATATAGAAAAATGAATGTTGATACGAATGAAATATGTGAATTGACACAGATGATATATGAAATATGATACGGATGAAATACGTGAACTAATACAGGTAATAAACATGAATATTGATATGGTTGTGATTGGAAGTAAATGGAGATATATGAATTATATGATATTGAATAAGCCCTAGAACAACTACCTGGAACTATTCTAAGGATAGTTTGGCATGCCAAGCAGGGGGGAGTATGATGAAAACCATTAATGGAACAATTTATGACGCCGGTAATGGCACGAATTATGAATACTACGCTGGTAATGGCACATATTATGAATACTATGCCGGTAATGGCACAGATTATGAATACTACGCCGGTAATGGCACGATTTTTCTATACCGGTAATGGCACTTATATGCGCACATTATATTGATGTGTGGCACTCCTAAGTGTCTGGATGGCAACTCCGTTATCCTAGTATGGAGTTCATAGGTATTGTGGGCTAATATATATATATATATAGAAACAATGGAAAGTGGTATACATATATAAATACATGATTGATGATGTAAAAGAGATGTTTATAATTAATGGAAATGAAAATGATATTTGTCATGTACGCATGGAGTCATTATTGTATGAGATAGGATCATAAGGAATAGAATTGTATGGAAGAACATTAATATGAAAAATGATACATGTTATTGCCTGTTGCATGACATAGTATATTTCCTTAATTATATGCACCACTAAGATTAGAGTTTAGCGTGAAGTTTTCTTTCCACGCAGATATAGAAAGGTAGCTGAAGGCGTTAGATAAAGCAAACGGTGATCCTATTCAAGTAAAGCAGCCGAACCTTGAGAAAGTGGGTTACAAGCTTTGAATTTTTGTATTTGGCTTTTTATATTAAAGAGTTTTAGAGTTTGTAAAACTTAATTTTAAAGTTTGTCAAGAATTAATTTGATGCTTAAAATTTCTATCTTATGTAAATAAATTGTACCTGGTTTTTGTATATATCTATATATACATGAGTGCTGATAAAATAAAGGTAAAATAATAATAATAGCAATTTGAAGAAGTATATAGACGAGGGTAACGCTCCTTTATCCGGGCACGTGTTGATCGGATGAGGGGGTGTTACATTGGTAGTCGATGACACAATTATAATCTTTAATCAACTCTAACCATCTTCTTTGTCTCAGATTCAACTCTTTTTGCGAGGGAAGGTACTTAAGACTTTTGTGATCTATATAGATATAACATCTTTCCCCATACTGATGATGTCTTTAGATTTTCAAAGCAAAAACAATAGCAACTAACTCCAAATCGTGTGTCGAATAATTAAGCTCATGAGTTTTAAAGTGTCTAAAAGCATAAGCAATCACTCTTCCTTCCTACTTAAGGACACAACCCAATCCATTATGACTAGAATCACTATACACAACAAAGTCTTTTCCTAGTGTAGGTTGAGTCATAACTGGTGCTTTAGTCAATATCGCCTTAAGTCGATTAAAACTTGCTTGACACCTATCTGTCAACTTAAAATGGACATCTTTTCTCAACAATCTAGTCAAATGAATCGCTATGGATGAAAATTCCTTCACGAACCTTCTATAATATCTGGCTAATCCGAGGAAACTTCTCACTTTTGTCACATTATGGGGTGGTTTCCAATGAAGAATAGCCTCAATTTTATTAGGGTCAATCTGAATACCATCTACTGAAACTACATGACCTGGAAAACTAATTGCTTCAAGCCAAAACTCGCACTTTGATAGCTTTACATGCAACTGCTTCTTTCTCAATGTTTGTAACATTATTCTGAGATGTTGATCATGTTCTTTTCGGTTTCTAGAGTACACAAGGATGTCATCAATAAACACCACTACAAATTGATCAAGATATGACCTGAACACTCTATTCATTAGGTCCATAAAAGCTGCTAGTGCATTCGTTAATCCAAAGGGCAGAACTAGAAACTCATAATGATCATATCGAGTTCTGAATGTCATTTTAGGTACATCTGATTCTTTGATCTTCAGCTGATGATACCTCGATCGAAGATCTATCTTTAAAAATATGGTTGCACCTTTTAACTAATATAATAAATTATCAATCCTAGGTAGCGGGTATTTATTCTTAATAGTCACCCTATTAAGCTGCCTGTAATCGATGCAGAGACATAAGGTGCCATCTTTCTTCTTCACAAATAAAACTGGAGCACCCCACAATGATACACTGTGTAGGGTTTTGAAGAATGAATCATATTCATAAACGCAGCGAAAAATAAAATTTTTTAAAACCCAAAACAAAAGATCATACTTGTATCATTAAAACTAATTTATATAAATGTAAATGTTAAAAATTATACCTTGTAATTTTTATTTGTTCTTCAAATCTTCACTTTGTTGGGTTATAGCAAACCACAACAATCCATACTAGGATGTCTCTAATAATCCACATGAAGAATGAAGAAGAAACTATCAAGAGAAAATGATTTGAACAAATTCAAAGCTAGCTTTGAAAGTTTTCTTGAGAGAATTTTTGTTGTGTCTTAAAAACATTTTTTTTCACAAAAAATATTTTCATGTCTATTTTCTGCCATTTGATGTCTTTTCAATTTGAATCAAATTCACAAATAAGATGAAAAGTCAAAAATGTAGAAAATGGAAACTAATGAATAGTAATTGGCCATAAATGACATAATTATGGCCAAAAATAGCCCGTTGGCCAACGGATGGGAAGCTGCAGGCGTGCTAGGCCTGCTGTGGGCTGCTGCTGGCTAGCAGCCTGCCTAGCCTGCGCGGGCCCGTACGGGCCCGTGACACTTCCAAATGATTTTTCGTGCGATCGCATCGCGATCCATCCTAAAATTATTCTCTCATATTTTGGATCCTATCCAAGACCATTTTACTCATTCTCTATATCTTCAATGCGTGTGACCCATTAGGTTCCTGGTTATGTTGGCCAATTAAATTAACAATTAATTTAGGCAGGTCATGAGCAGTATCTAGAAACACATCATGACCCCCAATTGACCGGAAAGTCAGTAGTTCGACTATGAACTTTTCCATAGACAATTTATGTGCAATTATTCCTTTCACCATTCTATACCCCACTTGGTTCAGAGCATGGACATCTGTCAACTCCCACTAGACTGACTACGTTACGTCTAGTCCAAGTAATGTTAGTTCTTATCCTTGAGGCTCATTACTCTATTAGATATGTCTTTAAAGACTATCTTTATGACATTTCCACTTCGGTCATAGATTCCTGAGTAATGACAATGACAAGAGGCCATAGGTATACATTCTTTCTATCAAGAGTGGTGAATCCTTTGTTGGTTACCCAATTACCTTCGAATACCTCAAGCTGTATCCAATCACCACCCTTTGAGCTACCTCTCTGAGGCAACAAGGAATAGTGTCAAAACATAGAATCAATATTCAAGATATCCTTGAGTACCTCAAGTCTAAGGATACTTGCACCATTACTATGATGAGACTATCATTAACATTTGAATAGATTATCCACATGATTGTCTCATAGTTGGTCATCCAATGTACTTAGCTACACTTACCAAGCACCCACATGTTAACTCTAAACATCTCATGTTTATAGATTATGAGATCTACTATTCGATCCAATCAAGGAGTGTAACATGTGGTAGTCTGTCTGGATTAATAATGTCCCATCTCATTAATCCTATGACTAGGGATAATTTTGATACTAACATAATTACACATAATAAGAATCTCAATATCATAATCTGATCATGATTTTCTTCATGCTATGTTATGTATCAAGGACTTCATTAATTGATTTAAGATCACTTATCAATTCATATATCAAATGAACATCAAATTAATGAAAAAGCCTTTTATTAATCAAATAAATTTTTACAATAAGTGCTAAAGGTGATTGCCTTTAGAGCACTCTTCTATCAAGCTCCCATTTGCCCTAAAGCCAATCGCCTCCATTTGCCTTAAAGTCAATCGCCTTTGTATTTAATTCCATAGGCGAGTACATGAGAATCATATTTCTTTTGGGGAAGTGGCTTAGTTAAAGGATCAACAATATTCTGATTAGTGGGCACTCTTTCTATCTTTACGTCATTCCTACCAATGATTTCTCTAATGAAATGGTATCTTCTGAGTACATGTTTTGATCTCTGATGAGACCGTGGCTCCTTTGCTTGCGCAATGGCTCCATTATTATCACAATACAATTGTATTTGATCAATAATGCTGGGAACCACTCCAAGTTCTGTGATGAATTTCTTTATCCAAATTGCTTCCTTTGCTGCTTCAGAAGCTGCAATATACTCTACTTCGGTTGTGGAATCAACAGTCGTTTCCTGTTTGGAACTCTTCTAACTAACTGCTCCACCATTTAGTGTGAATATATAACCTGACTGAGATTTTGAGTCATCCTTGTCATATTGGAAGCTGGCATCGGTATACTCGCTCACAGTAAGATCTCCATCTCTATATACCAAGAATACATCATTAGTTCTTCTTAAGTACTTAAGGATATTCTTGATAGCCACCCAATGATCCTCACCAGGGTCCGATTGGTATCTACTCGTGACACTCAGAGCATATGATACATCGGGTCTTGTACATATCATAACATACATGATTGATCCTATAGCTGAAGCATATGGAATGAAACTCATGTGTGTCCTATCATCTTGTGTCTTTGGAGACAAAGACTTTAAGAGAGTAATCCCATGGGTCATGGAACTATATCCCCTCTTGGACTGCTCCATGCTAAACCTCTTTAGCATCTTATCTATGTATGTAGACTGTGAAAGACCAAGCAATCTTTTAAATCTATCTCTATAGATCTTTTTCCCTAAAATATAGACTGCTTCTCCAAGGTCTTTCATAGAGAAATTCTTGGATAACCAAATTTTGACTGATTGTAAGGCTGAGACATCATTTCTCATTAACAATATGTCATCTACATATAACACAAGAAATACGATTGCACTCATACTAACCTTCTTATAAACACAAGGTTCATCCGAATTTTGTAAGAAACCAAACTGTTTGATTGTCTCATCAAACCGAATATTCCAACTCCTGGATGCTTGTTTTAATCCATAAATGGATCTTTGAAGCTTACATACCTTTTTGCCATCTTTGGATATGAAACCTTCTGGTTGTGTCATGTACACATCCTCAGTCAGATTTCCTTTAAAGAAAGTTGTTTTCACATCCATTTGCCATATCTCATAATCATAATGAGTAGCAATGGCTAGAAGTATCCTTATGGATTTAAGCATAGCTACTGAGCTAAAAGTTTCATCTTACTCAATTCTCTGTCTTTGACGATAACCTTTAGCAACAAGTCTAACTTTATAGGTAATCACATTACCATCCATGTCAATTTTCTTTTTGAAGACCCACTTGCACCCTATAGGCTTTATTCCTTCGGGTGGGTCAACCAAAGCCCATACTTGGTTTTCATACATGGAATCCATTTCTGACTTCATGGCTTGAAGCCATTTGTCAGATTTTGAACTATTCAGAACCTCTTCATAGGTTGTAGGCTCATCATTTTCTATGAGCAATACGTCGTTCTGTTCACTAATGAGAAATCCATATCTCTCTGGAACAGTACGTATCCTACTTGACCTACGAAGCTCTTATGTTTCAGAAGGTTGAGCTGTTATATCATCTGTATGAGTAACAAGCTCAGGTTCAGGCAGTTGATCAGCATCTGTATGAGCATCTTGAACTTCCTCATGTTCAACTTTGCTCCCACTATCTCCTTTTAGAAGGAATTCTCTCTTTAAAAAGATAGCATATCTTGAAACAAAAACCTTTTGTTCCAAGGGGTGGTAAAATTGATATCCATATGATGTTTTTGGATATCCCACAAACAGACATCGGTCAGACTTAGCTTCTAGCTTATCTGACATTGTCCGCTTCACATAAGCAGGACAACCCCAAATTCTCATGTAAGAAAATGTGAGCCTCTTGTTATACCATATCTCATATGGAGTAATATCAACTGACTTTGAAGGAACTCCATTTAATATATAAATGGCGGTCTCTAGTGCATAACCCTAAAAGGATTTAGGCAATTCCGCAAAACTCATCATAGACCTTACCATGTCTAACAAGGTTGGGTTTCTTCTTTCAACCACACCATTGTGTTGTGGTGTGTAAGGTGGAGTCCATTGAGATAAAATCCCATTATCCCTAAGATAATCTAGAAACTCTTAGCTCAAGTATTTACCTCCTCGATCTGATCAAAGTGTTTTAATACTTTTGCCAAGTTGTTTCTCTACTTCATTTCTGAATTTTTTGAACTTTTCAAAAGCTTCAGATTTGTATCTCATAAGATACACATATCCATATCATGAGTAGTCATCAATAAAAGTAATGAAGTAGATGAAACCACCTCTGGCGTGTCTAGACATTAGACCACATACATCTGAATGTATTAAGTCTAAAAGTCCATTAGCACGTTCACCCTTTCCCTTAAAGGGTAATTTAGTCATCTTGCCTAGTAAACAAGATTCACTTGTGTCATATGATTTGACCCCAAACTACCACTTTTGTGTAGTTTAGCCATACGTTTCTCACTTATATGACCAAGACGACAATGCCATAAATAAGATTATTTCAACATATCTTGTTTTTGCCTTTTATTATCATTGATGTTTAAAATTGGATTTGACATATCTAATATGTATATTCCATTGCATAATGTACCATTAGCATAAAGAATTCCATTCAACACAATAGAACAACAATTGTTACTAAAAGCTAAAAGGAAACCATCTTTATTTAGACTTGATGTCATATCCGCTAATTTAGACCTAAGTCACGCGAGTTGTAAAATCGACTCGTTGGGTTGACCAAAGTCTAAATTTGGATTTTTATTGAAAAAGAATGAAAATAACGACAATTAGGTATGGAAAATACCTAATAAAGTGGTTTAAATATTTGAAGATGTTAAATTTCGGTAAAGGACTAAATTGCAAATTTTGAAAAGTTTAGGGGTCAATTTGCAAATTTACCGAAAATTGGAGGATTAAATGGGATAATCATAAATTAAATACATGATTGGGACATTAAACACATGGAAAGGGGCTGGCCACACCAAGTGTCACAATTTAAGAAGATAATTGACATACATGAATTTAACATTAATTAAAGTTTCTAGAATTAAGCTTAGTTGTCCCATAATTGATTAAGTTTGTCATATTCTCTTAATTGCCTCTCTTCTTCTTTATCACTTAAACATCTAGAAGACTTTTATCCTTTCCTCAAATCAGCCCACGTTTCTTGAAGTCCAATACACCAAATGGCAAAGTTTAATAAGCTAATGAAGATACATGCATATGATATTAATTAAGGTTTCTAGAATGTGGCTTATGTGTCCCCCATTTTAATGACTTTTGTCACTTTGTTCTTGATTGCTTCTTTCTCTTCCTTATCCATTTTCATTTAGGAAAATTCTGTTCTCTCAAACCAGCCACGTTTTCCCTTGTTCCTCCATAGCTAAAGCTTGATTTTAGAAAGAGAAAGTGAGAAAAGAGAGAAAAAGTAAGGTAAAATCCCATTCTCATGCTTAAGGAAGCTTAAGAGAGTAAGGAGAAAGGGAGAAAATTAGGTTTATGAATTTTAATAATCTGTTTATGAACTTTAGGAACTCAAAGTGACAAGGATTTGGCTCAAAGGAGCAAAGGAAAGGAGAAAGAAAAGTAAAGATAAAGAAAAGAGAAAAAGAGAGGTTTGTGCATAATCTAAGGCAATAGCCTATTTTAATTTTTTTAATTGCATAATTTAATTATTTGTCATGTTGATGAGTTTGAATTAATATTAATTGTGATGAAAAATCTTGGGGATGCATGTTTGCTAGACTTAGGATTTAATTTGGTAAAAATTGAATGTGATTGGTTGGTATGTTCTTTGCTAGAAATTGATGAGCAGTGTTCACTTAAATTGTTATAACTTATTTTCTGGAACTCGGTTTTTCATGTTGTTTGTTGGGTTTGAAAGATGAGACATAGGACTATAACTTTTATTTAGACTATAAAATCTGAATATGTCTGTAAATGTCCAGAATAAAATTCATAAATTTCGAACATAGAATCTGTCCAGAAATTCTGGGCAGAATTGTTAGTAATGAGCAGTAAGTACTTAAACTTTTATAACTTGAGTTCTGGAGCTTGGATTTGTGTATTATTTGTTTTTTTTGAAAGCTAAGACATAAGGCTATAATTTTTATTTAGAAAATAATATCTGAATATATCTGTAATTGTCCAGAAAAATTCATAAATTTCCGACTAAGAATCTGTCTAGGAAATTCCGGGCAGAATTGTTTAGTGACCATTCAGTGGTAATTTTATCATATCCTTTGATACAGAACTCAGAATTAAGTGATTCCAGTTTGATGTTAAAGATAAGATCCAGATATAAAATTGGTAAGAAGACCTCGAAACTAAATTCAGAACTTAACAGGACCAAAATTAAGGTCCAAGACTGAGAACAGAATCTGCCAGTGGTAGGACAACATATGAGATGAGGAATGAAATGAGTAAAATGATGTGGACCTTGTTATATTATGTAAATATTATTCTGATTGAGTCATTATGTAATTATTTTGAGACATTAAATGCATGAAAAGTGTGAATATAATTGTTGTGAAGTTTAATGAGATTGTATAAGCCCTAGAACACCGAACCAACTTAGGATAGTTTGGCATGCCAAATAGGGGGGGAGTATGATGAAAATGATTAAATCCATTAATGGTATGATTATCTACGCCGGGTTTGGCATTGTTATCTACGCCGGATTTGGCATTGTTATCTACGCCGGGTATGGCATTATTATCTACGCCGAGTTTGGCACGGTTATCTACGCCGAGTTTGGCACGGTTATCTACGCCGGGTTTGGCACTTATATGCGCACATCATATTGCCCGGGTGGCACTCCTAAGTGCCGGGATGGCAACTCCGTTATCCTAGTTAGTGGTTCATAGGTGTCTTGGGCATAAATAAGGACATAAATAAAGAAGTTGTGGAACATAAATGAATTATTGAAATTTAAAATGGAATTATGAATTGTGACATGGAAAATAAAAGAAATAATGACTTGTAACATGATTGATTATGGCATGTTATATATAATGATGTTTTAGTAAAGTAAACAAGTATGAGATAAAAGAATATGATATGATGTTTATACATGCTATAATACCATGATATGTATATTTGCATGAGAATATGATTAAGCATGAGTTGATATATGATAATGCATGATTGCATAAAATAGTTTATTGCCTTATTTATATGCATCACTAAGCCAAGAGCTTAGCGTGAGAGTTTCTCTCGCGCAGGTATAGCAAAAAATAAGGAGACAGTAATAAATAAAGCTAGCGGCGACCTGACCCAGTAAAGCAGCATATTTGAACCTCCGTGGGTCACACTTCTGTTGTATTTATGTTTTTAAATTTTATTTTGTAGTATTTGTAAAATAAATGGTACACTTTATAAAGAAGATGTTATTAAATAAAATGGATTTTTATCTTTAATATTATGACTTTTCTTTTATGCTGCGAAGTAAATAAATAGTAAATTAAAAAAAAAGAATGATTTTCATGTGTACAAAAATTTAATAATGATCTTTTAACCGATGAAGTAAGAGGTAGCACTCCCTTATTCGGGCACGAGCTGCTGGGGTGAGGGGGGTGTTACACTTGAAATAGAAATAATGTTTTCAGTCAAAACAGGTGCATAATAGCAATTATCCAAATTTAATATAAGCCCACTAGGGAGGGTCTGGTTACAGTCTAATGTACATAATGTTTTCAGTCAAAGCTAATGCAACAACTCTTGCTCCATTTCCAACGCATAGTTCTAACTCTCCCTTATTGAGCTATCTACTGTTCCTTAGGTCCTGCATATCAGTGCATATGTGTGAGCCACAACCGGTATCTAATACCCATATATTATTATTGGAAACAGTATTAATTTCAATGACAAAAAATACCTGAAGTAGATGGGGCATTAGATGCCTTCTTTTTCAAGGACTCCAAGTAAGCCTTGCAGTTTCTCTTCCAATGGCCATCCTTTCCACAATGGAAGCATGTCCCTTTTGGAGCAATCTCCTTCGCCTTCTTCTTGGACACGCCTCCTTTAGACTTCATGGACTTCTTCTTCTTCTCAAGGTTCTTCCTTTTAGAACTTGAAGAGTCCACCAGCATCACACCCTTACTGTCTTTCTTGACAGATGGGTCAGCTATTTTAAGCAAGTTAATCAGCTCAGGAATAGTGGTAGAGATTTGGTTCATCCTATAGTTAAGCACAAAATGTGAATAACTATCAGACAAACCAGTTAGAATTAAGTCAATACTTAATTCATGGTCCATCACAAATCTCAAGGTGGCCAACCTCTTAATATAGCCATTCATCTTCAATGCATATTGCACTAGAGATGTCCCCTCAACCATCTTAGTGCGGAATAACAACATTGAAGTTTTGAACCTTTTGGAACATGCTTGCTCATCAAAAAGCTCTCTTAGATGGTATACTATGGAATTAGCATCCATAGCCTCATGCTGCTTTTGCAACTCAGTTGACATAGTAGCAAGCATAATGCAGCTTGCCATCTCACTATCATCGAGATGCTTTTGATATGCCTTTTGAACATCTTCAGAAGCATTAGCAGCAGGGGGATTAGGGAGTGCCTCATCTAGGACATAGCCAATCTTTTCGGATTTGAGAACTATTCTCAGATTCCTTAGCGAATCCAAAAAATTGGGCCCAGTCAACTTATTTGATTCCATTAGCAATCGCAAATTCACACTTGTCATGATGATGATTCTAGCAACCTAGATGTAAAATAGAACATGTTAGAATGTACATAAAATGCATGTTTATTAGGTCTTTAATAAATCGCATTATGGCTCCCACTATTTTATTGTGAATCCATAGCCCTCACTATGAACCCGAGAGAACTTATATGGAAGTTCTCCTAGTGGATCGATATCCAACTAGCTAAGAATAACCTTGAGGTAACTCAAAAAACTATCCTTAGTTTGGTTGGTAGGTATCTAATCCGTAGCAATTGCATTATTCATGCAACTATCGAATCTTGTGCTATCAACTTATTGATGTGTGCACATACATTGGGCTATCGACTCTTGATATGTGTACATCTCATGTATACAACCAAACTTCACCTCCAATACACATTAACCTTGGCGCAAATCCAACAAGTTAATAATATCGGTTAAGTCTAACCCATTAATCGTGAAATCTAATTTCAATGGATTGAACATATTCTTATAGAGTGAGCTTGAGGCAACTCAACAATCCTAACTCTAGAAGACCTCTGGTTCTCCCATTATTAATGGAAGGCGTAAGACTTAATTGTTTATTTAGTGAAGGATTTCTTTGTTAAGTCTCATCAAGTTATTATTTCATGCTTTTATATATTATACATTCATCACATTGATATATAAAGATAGTTACATTAACTATATGGCATGATTATGGACATACTAAAGTCAATCTCTTGAGCCAAAGAGAAATTGACTAGGTCTTACCTAGGTATATGCATGAATTTACAACCCAAAATAGAAATCAAATTCCTACTTCTAAGTCTTCTTGTTTATGGTACCATCTCCTTTGCTTCTTGCTTCTTTGTATCTTGATTCTATCCTAATCCTACATAATCTAATTACATATTTCATTAATTTGATGTTCATTTGATATATGAATTGATAAGTGTAAGACATAATCTAATTACATATTTCATTAGTTACATTAACTATATGGCATGATCATGGACATACTAAAGTCAATCTCTTGAGCCAAAGAGAAATTGACTAGGTCTTACCTAGGTATATGCATGAATTTACAACCCAAAATAGAAATCAAATTCCTATTTCTAAGTCTTCTTGTTTATGGTACCATCTCCTTTGCTTCTTGCTTCTTTGTATCTTGATTCTATCCTAATCCTACATAATCTAATTACATATTTCAAATTATAGAAAACCTCAATTTATAGTTGAGGGGAGTAAGATTAGAAGAGAAATCCATAAGAAAGAAAAAGAGGTAGGGACACGCAGACCCTATTTACCATAAACAAAATAATTCCATACATGCTCAATCACATTGAGCCTAAGTCCATAATCATCCATCATGCTTTTTCATACACCCCTAACATGCATTCTCTAATGCACAAAATAAAAATGACAACTTTGGATTTCAATTTGTAAATCGATTCAACACTTGAATGGAAATTGCCTATATGTGTTCTTTCGGTTAATTTAATTTTGTATGTCATTTTAAAGTGTAATTTAATATTTAATCAAATTAAATTAAATTCCATATTTCTATAAATAATTCAAAATTAATTCTCCTTAAAATCAGAATATTATGATGTTAAAATTAAACAATTTAATTTTAATATACATACCAATTTCTAGTCATACTAGAATTACAATTGCACAACTTAAATTAATTTAAAATTAATTTCCAAAAATTCTAAAAATTTCCAGAACATCAAATCATCATTCTAATTATCTTTAGGTCAGCTTAAGTTCATCAAAATATTTTTGGCACAAGCCAAAATTACTAAGACAAACGAACCAACACACTTAGACACTCAAAATGATTGCAAAGTAATTTTGGCATGCATCTAACATCAAAATAATATATTTTTAATCGCATAAAAATTATTTCAAGGTGCTGGAAATAACATAAATACATACAAACAAAATCAAATAAAATAGCCCCACCGGGTATGGTAAAACAATCCCCTTTTTGTGTTTGTTTGAAAAAATTAATTAAAATAATTTTTTATTCATTATTGGACACTTCCAAAGGTATAAAAATATTCTCAATATGTCTAAATAGTTTTTCATAATTAAATTACAAGAAAAATATAACCAGCCCCATCAATTAAGCCAAACAACAACACATGTTCATAAACAAGCCAATTTTAGGCATTTTTGAAATAAATCCGAAATTAATTATTTGAATCACATTCAAATCACTTTTCAATAAAAAATAATCATTCTTAATCATCCCATGATCAGATTAAAGAAAGAAAAATATGTAAATTATATTTTACAAATTAATTTCAATTTTTCAACACCTATTGATCCAAAATCATCAAAAAGATGCAGTCTCATTGCACTTTCAATTAAAAATAATTTCAATGGATACAAGGAGACTCTGATACCAATGTAGGGTTTTGAAGAATGAATCATATTCATAAATGCAGCGAAAAATAAAATTTTTCAAAACCCAAAACAAAAGATCTTACTTGTATTATTAAAACTAATTTATATAAATGTAAATGTTAAAAATTATACCTTGTAATTTTTATTTGTTCTTCAAATCTTCACTTTGTTGGGTTGTAGCAAAACACAACATTCCACACTAGGATGTCTCTAATGATAAACCACGCAAAGAATGAAGAAGAAACTATCAAGAGAAAATGGTTTGAACAAATTCAAAGTGTCAGCTTTAAAAGTGTTATTGAGAGAATTTTTATTGTCTTAAAAATATTTTTTTTCACAAAAAATAATTTCATGTCTATTTTCTGCCATTTGATGTTTTTCAATTTGAATCAAATTCAAAAATAAGATGAAAAGTCAAAAATGGAGAAAATGGAAACTAATGAATAGTAATTGGCTTAATTATGGCCAAAAACAGCCCGTTGACCAACGAATGGGATGCTGCAGGCGTGCTGGGCCTGCTGCGGGCTGCTGCTGGGAAGCCTAGCTAGCCCACAAGGCTGGCCAACAGCCTATCTAGCCCGCGCAGGACCGTAGGGGCCCGTGACACTCCCGAACAATTTTTTTCGTGCAATCTCATCGCGATCCATCCTAAAATAATTCTCTCATATTTTGGATCCTATCCAAGACCATTTTACTCATTCTTCATATCTTCAATGCATATGACCCATTAGGTTACTGATTATATTAGCCACTTAAATTAACAAATAATTTAAGCAGGTCATGAGCGGTATCTAGCAACACATCATGACCCCCAATTGACCGGAAAGTCAGTGGTTTAACTACGAACCTTTCCATAGACAATTTCTGTGTAATTATTCCTTTCACCATTCTATACCCCACTTGGTTCAGAGTATGGACATGTGTCAACTCCCACTAGACTGACTACCTCACGTCTAGTCCAAGTAATGTTAGTTCTTATCCTTGAGGTTCATTACTCTATTAGATATGTCATTGAAGACTATCTTTATGACATTTCCACTCCGGCAAGAGATTCCTAAGTAATGACCATGACAAGAGGCCATGGGTTTACACTCCTTCTATTAAGAGTGGTGAATCCTTTGTTGGTTACTCAATTACCTTAGAATACCTCAAGTTGTATCCAATCACCTCCCTATGAGCTACCTCTCTGAGGTAACAAGGAATAGTGTCAAAATACAGAATCAATATTCAAGATATCCTTGAGTACCTCAAGTCTAAGGATACTTGCACCATTACTATGATGAGACTATCATTGAAATTTGAATACATTATCCATATGATTGTCTCATAGTTGGTCATCCAATGTACTTAGCTACACTTAGCAAGCATCCACATGTTAACTCTAAACATCTCATGTTTATAGATTATGAGATCTACTACTCGATCCAATCAAGGAGTGTAACATGTGCTAGTATGTCTGGATTAATAATGTCCCATCTCATTAATCCTCTGACTAGGGATAATTTTGATACTAACATAAATACACATGATAAGAATCTCAATATCATGATCTCATCATGATTTCCTTCATGCTATGTTATGTATCAAGGACTTCATTAATTGATTTAAGATCACTTATCAATTCATATATCAAATGAACATCAAATTAATGAAAAAGCCTTTTATTAATCAAATAAATTTTTACAATAAAGTGCTAAAGGTGATTGCCTTTAGAGCACTCCTCTAACACACTGGTCGTATAAATCCCTTATCTAACAATTCCTACAATTGTATCTTCAGCTTTTTCAACTCCATTAGTGTCATCCTATATGGTGTAATGATAATAGGAGTGGTGTCGAATACCAAATCAATAGCAAATTCGATTTCTATATCTACTAGTAACCCTAGTAACTCCTCTGGAAATACATCAGAAAATTCAATAACAGTAGGAGTATCTACTGATTTCAGATTTACTTTCTTCATATCAATCACATACGCTAAGTATGCTTCGCATCCCTTACTGATGAGTTTCTGAGCTTTCAACACTGATATCACATTGTTTGGATATCCTCTATTCTCACCCATCACCACTATCACATCTTGTTCTGGAATTTTGATGATCATCTGTCTCCTCCCACAAGCCACTACCACTCCATAATGAGCTAACCAATCCATTCCCAAAATCACATCAAACTCATGGAGCAGTAACTCTATCAAGTCTGCTAGGAATGGCCTACCTTGAATTTCAATTGGGCAACCCCTAAACACCTTACTAACCCTCACACTGTGCCCTAACGGGTTAGTCATGAGAATCTCAAATTCTAAAACCTGTGGTTCTAAACCCTCTTGACACAGCGGTGGTGTGCATATGTATGAATGTATCGACCGAGGATCTATCAATCCATGTATGTTAGAGCCAAAGAGAAAAAATTTACCAATTATTACATCAGGTGCATCCTCCTCCTCTTGGCCTTGCATAGCATATACTCTGGCTGAGGCAGCTCTACTACCTTTTGGTCTCTCAACTATCTCTGATCTAAAATGACGGCCCCTAATCGGTATCCTCTACCTTACCCTCGACCTCGGCTTTTGGATTGCCTAGAAGCCCGCATCTGTATTGGCTCAGTGCTCCCCGAACCTCTACCATACTATAATAGAGGACAATTTTTCTTATATGATCTTTGGAGCCACACCTTAAGCATGCTCATGTCATCCACCAATACTTTCCTAAATGAGGACAACCATATTGCTGACATTCTGGTAGAGGTAGAGATCTATGTGGTGCCTATATTGGTACACTAGCTACCGAAGAAATAGATCTCGCTGGTTGTCCCCACCTAAAAAAAGAAGGCATGTTGGAATCCCCAACTTGAAATCGGCCACTGAAAGATCTGGCTCTCTTGCCATTTGATGGTCCTCCACTTGACTGTGACATGGGTCTCATTAACCCTTTATCTTGTGTTGATTGTTGTGCTTCTAGAACTCTCTCAATTGTTCTGGCATATGCTAGCAAACTAGGAAAGATCAGGCATAGGGCTAAAACCTGTAGCTTGATCGGGTCTCTTAATCCATCTTCAAATCATCGACATTTATCATTTTATGTGGATACAATGCCACTACATATTTGCAAGATGTGTGAATTCTCTTTCATATTTTGTTACTAACATGTCCCCCTATTTCAGTATCAAAAACTCTATTTTCTGGTCATCTGCGTAAATAGGGGGAACATATTGCTCTTTGAACTTTTCTAGAAAAAACTCCTAAGTCATGGGATTAGGTGCCTCTGAACTCTGTGACTCAGACTGCCACTAATCATATGCAGGATCTTGCAATAAGATATTGCATATTCATATTTTTGCTTGTCCAAGCAATGCAACTGATCAAAGACTCTCTCTACTCGTTCTAACCAAAACTCTACAACAGAGGGGTCATCTTCCCGTTTACCATAGAAATTAGGTGCCCCTAACTTCCGTAGTCTCTCAAATTGTAACACATACAAGGCTGGTTGTGATGCTCTTTGTAGCAAATCTATCATATTCCTCATAAGCTCTATTTGTCATGTGCCAACAATAGATTGCCCCCGTGATGAGTTAGCACTGGATCTAGATGCAGTAGCTCGGTGATGATTGGGTCATGATGAAGCCTCTGTTTAAGTAGGCTCATTAGTTTCGCCTCCTTTGGCCATAATCTATCATCACCCCGAAGTCATACTCGACCTATATCATAAAAGTAACGACCTTAATCAGTAAGCAACAACTTTTATACTCAATTATGGTTACACACATGTCATGATTATTTTGAAAACTGTTTTATAAAATCTCAAAACCTCCCGAATCGAGCTCTGATACCAAACACTATAACACCCCTTCATCCCAGTAACACATGCCCAGATAAAAGAGTGTTATTTTGACCTCATTGGTTAAAATATCGTTTCATATATGTATAAAGGGTAGTAGCTCGTATATATTTATATTTTTCTTTATTAGTTATTAGTTATTATCAGTAGTTTTTTATATATATTTTTATAGTATAAAAGAAATCATAATGAGGAAACAAAGTACATTTTATTTAACAAAGTATCATTTACAAGACGTGCAGTTATTTTATAAATATTGTAAAAGAAACATCCAAACAAAAGTATAAAAGTTGTGAAACCCACGGTGTCAGGAGTAAGTTGCTTTACTGGGTCAGGTCACCATTAGCTTTATCTACTATCTTTGGATTATTCTTCTCTATATCTACGTGAGAGAAACTTCCACACTAAGCTCTAGGCTTAGTGGTGCATATAAATAAGGCAATAAACTATACTCAAGCAATATGCCATAATGTGTCATCATACATCTATATCCAATTAAATAATATATTTATTGTTTTATATATATACATATATTTTTTTAATTTTTGTATATTCTTTATACATATACAAATATGAATAATTCATATGCAAGTATTACATAATCATCTTATCTAAATAAATTATTCTTTAAATTCATATTTATGAACAACTAATTCATATATAAAATTTTTTATACCAAGTTAATGTATTTATGCCCATAACACCTAGGAACCAATAATCAAAATAACGGAGTTGACCATCCAGGCATAATAAAGTTGCCACCCACGCATAGTGGTATTCACATATGAGCGTCATAACCGACATTAATATGAGTACCACCACCTGTATTAATAAATGTGTCATCACCGATATTAATATGAGTTCCAACACTGATATTAATATATGTGTCATCACTGGCATTAATAAGAGTTTCATCACCAGTATTAATAAGAGTGTCATCACCGGTATTAATAAGAGTATCATCACCGACATTAATAGACCCCTGATTGGCATACCAAACTATCCAAAACTCTAGTTCTAAAGTAGGTGTTCAAGGGCTTAATTATTGTCATTAAAATTCATAATTCTTAAATTTACAAAATTTATGCATTTATGACTCAGTAATCACATATTTACTCAATAAAAGTATCATTTGCATAATATAAGAAGGTCTACATTATTTTTCACATCAAATTCCACAATTCATATTTTGTCCTGTTACTAGCAAATTTTATTCTCTAGTTTGGACCTGTTAACAACATAATTAAATTATAATTCTTTTTAATAATTTAATTTTGAATCTTAGCTTTAATAAGCAACCTGAATCATTAAATTTGGAGTTTTGTAGCAAAAAATATGATCCAATGAACACTAACCGATTATTAAAATCATTGCCCAAAATTTCATGGACAGTTTTCTAGTCCTATATTTGTACTAAAATTAAGCATAGTTATGTTCAAAATAATCTTTTGTTTTTTTCATCAAAGTTTTAGACATAGCTTAACTTTCAAACCCAACTAATAAAACATAAATCAGAACCCCAGAGCTTAAGTTATAGTAAAATATGTACACACTACTCTATAGAATCTAGCATAGAACACATCAACCTGTAATTCAACTTTTACCAAATATGATCCTAAATCTTATAAACATGCATCCCCAAAATTTTTATCATCAAATAATACTAATTAACAATCATTTTCATGTCTAGTACTCAAATCATGCAACTTTATAATAAAAATATAGGCTATTGCCTTAAGTTATGCACTTACTTTTTCTTTCTTTCTCTTTAGTCTTTTATACCTCCTTCTCCTTTCCCTTATCTTTTCTCTCTTATATTTTCTTGCTTATCTCTCTCTGTCTCTCTGTCTCTATCTCTCTCTCTCTTTTTGCTCTCTCAAGCTTCCTTAAGCTTTTTTGTGCAAGAAAATTGTTTTTTTTCTCACTTTTCTTTTTCTCTTTTCTCATTTTTTCTCACTAGAAGGAAGCTTTGGCTATGGTAGAAATTGTGGAAATGTGGGCTGAATTTGGGGATTAGAAAATTCTAGATAGAAAGAGATACAGGAGGAAGAAGTAATTAAGAAGAAAATGACAAAGTTAATTAATGGTGGTCTCACTTTAATCTTAAATATCTAGATATTTAGATGTTAATGTGCATTTTAATGTTTGACATTTGTATGGCCATCCACCACATGCTAATTATGTCCAAATTATGCATTTAATTGATAAATATCTCACTTGATCCCCCAATTTTTGATAAATTACAAACTAACCCCAAATATTTTCAAATTTTATGTTTAGGTCATTCACTGTAAACTAACATTTTTAAATACTTTAAAAAATTTATTAAATATTTTCCATAATTATTTTCCATTATTTTAATTATTTTTTGGTCAAAATCCAAATTTAGACTCTAGTTGAACCGACAAGTTGGTTTAACAACTTGTGCGACTTAGGACCTAAATTAATAGATATGACATTCCTTCTCAAAAAGGAACTAAACTATGACAAAAAAAGATGGTTGCAGTTAATGAAAGATTACAATTGTGTGATTGACTACCAGCCGAGAAAAGGTAATGTTGTAACAAACATGTTAAGCAAAAAGATTTTAGCTGGTGAGCTATAAAATATTTTCTTTAATTGTGCATTATAAGTAATCGTGGTTAAATTATACATGTGACTAACCCTGATAATGTTAGAGATGGAGTGAAATCCACCATGATTTAGAGGATTAAAGATGATTAGAAGCAATATGAGAAGCTAGTAAAGATAGCTGAAGTAGTGAAAAAGGGAGAGAGATGTGAGTTTTCTTTGATAAAAGATGATAGTGAATGTTAAGAACATAATTTGTGTGCCTAGTGTAGAATAGTTGAAGCAAGACATCCTAAAGAAAAAAATTGAGACAATATATACTATGCATCCAAGTGAGAATAAGATGTATCAATATTTGAAAGCATAATACTGGTGGCCAAGAATGAAAAAGGATATCGTAGAGTACGTTGCAAAGTGTCTATCTTGCTGGCAAATGAAAGCTGAACATTATTTTCCGTTGGACTATTGCAACCAATACCGATACCGAAATGGAAGTGGGAGAGAATCATAATGGATTTTACTTCAGGTCTGCCAGTGACTCAAAGGAAGTATGATGCTATGTGGGTAATAGTGGATTGATTGACAAAGTTAACACATTTCTTACCTATTATAATGGATTACTCAACAAACAACCTGGCCAAGATCTATGTAAATGAGATTATGAGGCTACATGGAATTCCAGTATCTATAATATCTAACAGAGACCCCAAATTTACTTTGCAATTTTGGAAAAGCTTACATCAGACTTTGGGAATTTGACTCAATTTTAGTATGGTGCTTTATTTGCATATGGATGGACAATCAGAACAGGTAATTCATTTGCTAGAAGACATAAGGAGAAGCTACGTGCTAAAATTAAAGGTAACTACAATCAGTATTTGCCTCTTATGGATTTTTCCTACAACAACAGTTGTAATATCAGCTAATTTAGGCCCCGAGTCGCACGTGTCGAGAAGTTGATGCATTTGACCGATCAGAGTCTAAATTCAGATTTTTACAAAAATTGATTAAGTAATGGCTAAATTAAATGATAAATTCCTAATTAAGTGATTATAGAGTTTAAAGAAGTTGATTTACGGTAAAGGACTAAATTGTAAAATTTGATAAATTTTGGGGTCAAATTGCAATTTACCAAAAATTGGAGGATTAATGAGATTAATTGCTAATTAAAAATAGGAAATTTGGACACTTAAAATGGTTTGGCCGGCCATGACATTAAAGGAAAATGATTAATATTGATTAAGTATAAAATTGGGAGAAATGATCAAAATGGTGGGTCCCATATGAAGACTTTTGGGTATCCTATTTAAGACTTCTTTTCTTCATTTTCTGCCTTCTTCTCTCTTTTCTCTACCATTCACGCCAGCTACATCCATTCCTCCATAGCTCACCTTGATTCTAGAGAGAGAAAGGAAAGGAAGAGAAGGGAAAGAGCAAGACAAGGTGATTTTCATGGCCTATAACTCTTAAGGGAGCAAGAAAGAGCAAGAAAGAGGAAGAAAAATGAAGTTTGATAGAGAGAGAAAATCTCCAAAGTGGTGATTTAGTAAAGAAAAGTGTAAGGTAAGAAGCATATCTTCTTCTTCTTCATATTTTCTTAAATGAAGTTCGAATTTTGAGCTCATCCAAGACTTATATGGAAAGAGAGAGAAACTAGGGTTTTAAGAGAGAAAAATAGAGTTTAGGGTCTTGAGGAAATCAGATAATAATAATAATTTATAATGTTGTAGGAGTTCCAAGTGACAAGGAACAAGCTCTAAGGAGCAAAGGAAAAGAGAAAGCTACCTAGAAGAGTGAAGGAGAAAGATTAAGGTTTGTGCATAACTTAAGGCAATAGCCTATTTTTGTTTGAAATAATGCATGCTGAACATGATATTTGATAAATACATTTTCAAGAATGATGATGATTATGGCATGAAACCATAGGTCTAGACATGTATGAATGAGATAAATGTGTGACATTGAATTTATGATGCATGTTATAAAATCTTGTATGATCAAGACATTTACATGTATTAGAAAGTAATAAGTTGAGTAAAGAACCTCAGAAATGCATGAAATAGAATTTGGTATGATTTGGATGATGTTAGAATGAATGAAATGTGAATATGTAGATTTCCTGCTGAAAGTCACGGTTGTGACTATTGAATCACGGGCATGAACTTGAGGGTTCACGGTTGTGACTTCTGGGTGGAAATAGGACTATTCTTTCTAGAAGCGTTCACAGGTTGGAATCACGGAAGTGAACTTATTCACGGGCGTGAATGAGTAATCACGACTGTGAATGCTTTTGGGCGATTCATTCCAGTAGTGTTCACGGCTTGGGATTACGGGCGTGAACTAATTCACAGGCATGAATTAGGAATCACGGGCGTGAATGCTCTGTATTTGTAACTATGAATGTGGTTATCAAATGAATAATTCAGGTAAGTAAATGAAAGTCATTGTCTATCCAGTGAAATAAGAATGATATGGATATATAAATATATATATATATATATATATATATATATATATGTATATGTATATTGATGTGAGAACGTATTATGTTGTGATATAGAAAAATGAATTGTCATGGATGAAATATGAGAATATTGATGTATCTAGTTAAATGAATGAAAAGATGTATGAGTATGACTATATGTTTGCAAAGCAAGAAAATTGAGATGTTGACAAATATGAGAATATTGATGTGTTGAAACATGAGAATTATGATTGATGTGAAAAAAATAAAGAAGCCCATTACTCTACCTGCATACTAGAATTAGGATAGATGACATGTCATTAAAGGGGCGAACAGTACCATACTATACCTCAACCAATGTGGCTTAAGCTTGTGAGAGTGCCATTGGTCTGGGATGCTCGATCAGTGTGTCTTAAGCTTGTGAGAGTGCTAATGACTTGAGAAAGCTCTGATGAGCACATATAAATGAGGACAAGGTGGCCTAAGCTTGTGAGAGCGCCCTTGATCCGGTTATTCATCTATGATGAAATTATACTCAATCAATATGGCTTAAGCTTATGAGAGCGTCATTGATTTGAGAAGCTCTTATGAGCCAGATAGTGGACAGGGTGGCTTAAGCTTGTGAGAGCGCTCCTGATCCATAACCCGTATCCAGTCAGTCCAAAAATTTAGAGTGATGTGGGCAAGATAATGAGGATATGTTGGAAAATAAAGAAAGAAAAGAATAAGAAAAAGATGATGACATGAGATTTAGATGTAATGATAAAGAGATTAACAGAGTAATTTACCATTAAGATAAATGAAAATAACATTGTCCATGTGAACATGACATTTATACTTGTATAAAATAGGAATATGTTGATAGTCATGGCATGCAAACATTTTAATGCATAAAATGATACATGTTGTTGGCTATTGCATGACATAGTATATTGCCTTATTTATATGCACCACTAAGCTTAAAGCTTAGTGTGGAGTTTAATTTCCACGCAGATACAGAAAGGTAGCTAAAGATGTTAGATAAAGCAAGCGGTGATCCCATTCAAGTAAAGCAGCTGAACCTTAAGAAAATGGGTTACAAGTTTTGAATTTTTTTTATTTGGCTTTTATATTAAAGAAATGTTAGAGTTTGTAAAACTTACTTTTTAAAGTTTGTTAAGAATTACTTTGATGTTAAAATTACTATCTTATGTAAATAAAATTGTACTTTGGTGTTTGTTTATCTCTACATATACATGAGTGAAAAAAATATATAAAGGTAATATAATTATATATATAGCGATTTGAAGTATGAGAAAGACAGGCAGCAGGGCTTCCTTATCCGGGCACATGTGGTTCGGGTGAGGGGGTTGCAGTTGCTACAATAGTCATCAGACAAGTATAAGTATGGCTCATAATGAGGCATTGTATGAAATGAAGTGTATGACACCAGTTTATTAGATGAAGTTAAACGAGAAAAAGTTTATTAGGCCAAAAATAGTGTAACAGGCGAAGGATAAAGTAAGAATCATTAAGGAGAAGTTGAAGATCATTAAAGAGAATTTGAAGACAATTAGAGATTGATAGAAATCATATGCTGAGCTGAAGAGGCAGAACATTGAGTATGTTATGGAAGGTAAAGTATTTTTTAAAGTTTTTCCTTGGAAGAAGGTATCAAGATTTGGCAAGAAAAGAAAGCAAAGTCTAAGGTTTATTGGCCCTTATAATATCATCGGAGCTAGATAGGATTCATAACGTCTTTCATGTCTTAATGCTAAGAAAGTATAGATCATATCTGATACATGTTATTCCAGCTGAGAGTATAAAAGTGGAAACGAATCTAACATATGAAGATGAACTAGTAACTATCCTAGCATGTGAAGAGAGTTTTGTGGAATAAGAGACTTCCCTTAGTTAAAGTATTATAGCGGAATCATCGACTGAGGAAGCTACCTAGGAAAGTGAAGAAGTTATGAAGAGGCAATACCCATAGTTGTTCAGTACAGAATAAGCAGGTAAAATTTTGGAGATGAAATTTATTTTAAGAGGGAGAGGATATCACATCCACTAGTTTTGACTCGGAATCGCGTGTGTCGTGAAATTGACAGGTCAGTTTGATCAAAGTCTAAATTAGAATTTTGACCGAAGAAAATTTAAAATGATGACAAACAATTATGGAAAATGATCAATAAAGTATATAAAGGGTTTAAAGAGGTTAAGATATGATTTATGACTAAAGTGAAAAGTTGGGAATTTTTGGGACTAAATTGTAAATTTGGAAAAAATGGAGGACCAAATAGGATATTTACCATCTAAATTATAATTTGGACATTTTATGAGTGTGATGTCCAACCATATCCTTAAGGAAATGGAAATAATACATCAATGAGTAAATGAACATAAAAATATCAAGTTTTGGTCATAGGAGATGGGTCCCTTAGTTGGACTTTTATTTCTTCTTCATTTCTTATCTTCTTCTTTATTATCACCATTTTCTATCATATTTTATACCTACTACTAGCTACAACCCATTCTTTAATTTCCACCATAGCTAAGTTACACTTCAAGATAGAGAAAGTGAGAAAATAAAGAGAGAAAGCTAATAAAGAGTAGTTTCATGCATAAAAGATCAATGGGAAGCTAAAAGAAGTAAAAAGGAGTGGAAAAGAAGCTTGAAAAATGGAGAGAAATATTCCCTATGATTCAACCATAGTGATGGTTTAAGGGAGGTAAGAGTTTCTCCTCTATCTCTACATCTTCTTCATATGGAAAATGGTGCTTAAGCTCATTTAGAGCTTGTTTTGGTGAGAGAAAGATGTGTTTTGAAGTTAGTTTTTAGTCATTTAGGACTATGAAAGAAATGTTTTAATGGTGTTTCAATAATTTTATGTGATCAAATGGAGGCAAAATAAGTTCAAAAAGGAGGAACAGGTAAAAAAGAAAAGAAAAAAAGGCTTAAAGAGAAACAAGTAAGGTATGTGCATACCTTAAGGCAATGGCCTATTAAATTGTTATTTATTTGCATGATTTAAATGCTTGACATGCTATATTGTAATTAGAATGTATTTAGTTTTGTAATCTTGCATGGAACTTGGAGTTTGAACATGATAATATGAATTATTTGTAAGTTGATAACTTAATTAGTGAGAATTAGGAATTCAATTGTGAAAGAGATAATATAAACGTTTATATTTGAGCAAACGAATGTGTTTGAACTTACGAATGCATGTTTGGTAGTTTTAAGATTAATTGGTAGGCCTTAATGTGAAGATTGGTTTGGAATGACAGTTTTCTAGCAGAGATTCATAAGCGTGAATTATAAGTCATAGGCATGAATTTGAAGATTCACAATTGTGAACTATTAATTCATGGGCAAGAATTTGGTCTGGAAAAGACATTGTGCCATCCATATTCATTAATCACTTGAAATAAAATAGGGATCACAGGTGCGAAGCTGAGTCATAGGCATGAAGAGTTGATCACGATCATGAAACAACCTTAGTGTCGTTTAGGGGTTGTGACACTTATTCACAACCATGAAATATTTTGACTTGACTCATTCACATGTGTGAATATACAGTTACAACCGTGAATACACTATTTTCATTACTAAAATTTGTTTGTAATTAATTAATGATTCAAAAAAAGTATTTGAGATTATAATATATTAATCATATATGGATAGAAAAATAAATAGAAATAATATGGATTTAGCAAAAAGCGATTGAAGTGCATAAATAATAGAATTATCATGAGAGGAAAATAAGGAATTATGGTTGTACAAAAATAAATTATTATAATAAAAAGATAAGTTAAGTTTGTTTTATATGCCTAACCTAAACTAGAATGGGTAGATAGGTTAGAATGCTAATTAGGGATGATTGGCCTTAGTGCCCATAGACATACTCAACATCCTACATCTTACCCATTATTATAGGCCAAGTGCCCATTTATCTTAGATGTTCAACATTCCACATCTTAGTGTTGGAGATGCTTGTTTTCTCTCATGCAGTTTCATAAGTTGCCACCGATCATAAAAGTTAGCTTATAGATAAAGATTGAAGATAGTGGTTTCCATAGCCGATGAAACAGCCAATAACTCATTTGTGGGTGAACATTTTTGTACCTTTTTCATATAAAATCATGGATTTTTGTACAAATTTTTGGATGGAACATTTTGTAAATGATAACTCTTTTGTACATATAATGTAAATAGTTTTCTAAACCTAGAGATGGTTTTGTGCCAGGATGATGGCTGTGAAGAAAAAAAAACGGTTTCTTATTTGATTTAAACATGTTTTATCATAGGAGGTTTCATAACATCCTCTTACCTGACTATTAGTTAAGTAGAGTAAGGGGGTATTACAATCCCTTTCGTGACAAAATTTAAGGTCACTATTGTAACATCCTTGACCTTCTCCACATGCGTATCTACATGCATTTCATTTGAACATATGCATCTTCCATATAATCTAATTAAACACGTGCATTTCATACGTATTTTCGTAGGAACAAGTCTATGACACGCACTAGCTACGTGTCCTATTACATTGCAATTGTATCGAGTCGCACATGTGTATTTATAATCTAAATGAGGATAAAAAGTATTAAAATAAATGAAATAAGGTGACCAAATTAAAGTATACAAAATGACTAGATTAAGATTAAATTGCATATTGTGTTGAATTGTGTAATAATAATAAGAATAATTAGAAAAAAATAAAGAAAATAAAAATAAAAATAAAAATCAGAAAAAAAAGGAAAAGTGGACAGGTGAAACAAAGGAAATGGTGGTGCCTTTTAACTTATTAGGCTGCCACCATATTCATTTCCTTTCCTCAACTTCTTCTTCTTCTTTGCAGTTCTTTTCAAGTTCCAACCACCATTTCTTTCCTCTTTCACTCCAAAAATTGCAGCAACAAGATTAGCCAAGAGTGATTATAGGTGAGTAAACATTTATTTTTGTGTTAAGGTTGATTATGGTATTTAGGGTTCATTAATAGGCAGTATGTTGTGCCATAGTTTTGATGATCTTAGAGATCGAATCCAAAAAATCTTAAATCCCTAAGGTTGTTCCTTTATATCTTAGATTTATGGATATGTAAACATGTTTGTAAGATGAGGTGTATAGAATGTGATATCCTCTCTGTACTGAAACTGGTCCGGATGTAAATCCTAAGTAAGTTAGCTATAGTATTTGTTAGTTATGAATCAGATAAAGCCATTATTTGAAGTATCTCAAAACATAACAGTTGTAGATATAAGTGTTATGTATATTTATACCATATTTCAGGTTCATATGTCTTGTAAATATTTAGTTATGGTGAATGGAACCATAACTATTTCATGGTTTGAACTGCCTACTAAGTGCCCTGGGCAGATCCAGCAACCTGTTTGGCTAATTGGAGCTCGTTAGAGCTAGATTCTGTAATTATCAAAACATAAAAGTTATAGTTATATGTCTTAGCTAAATTTTAGTACTAAGTGTAGCTTGATATGTTATTTATAGACTACGTTATGGCCTTTGGAAGTCATACTGGTCCGGAAGCCAATTCTATTCTGGACCAGTGCAATATTTCTTATAATTTGAAGACCTTAGAGACATAATTGATAAAATTTGTAAATATGAAAAATTTTCCTTTTGAACTATATAAGTGTATGTAAAGTTTAATTAAAATATGACTTATATATTATAAGTTATGATAAACCAAATTTGATACCCTAAAACTGCCAAAGGGCAGGAAACAGGGCAGGAAACATAATAGATTTATAAATTCCACCAAATATTGTACAGTGATCCAATTGGAAAAAATTTTTAATGTGTTACATAATTATATGTTAATTTTAATTAGAAATAAGAATCAGATTAATTGGTCAAGTATAGAGAAAGTTATAGGCTAAACAATCCCATAAGGTCACACTGCCTCATAAGAAAAATCTTAACTATTGATATGAACAATGCATGTTAATTTGTTTAAGCCACATTAAGTCTCCCTAATCATGAGTTAATCAATTATATTTTCATATTATGCTCACAACATATTGGAGACCCACAAGGATTGGATAGACAATAAGTTAGGGGTCGGAATCAAAGGAGAAAGGTGAGTCTAATTATCAATTGAATTCTTTAGCGCAAATGAATGTTGCTTGCTATGTGATTCATATGATTGTCATGATTAGTACTTGATAATATGATGATGGATAATCTGTGACATTGTGGTACATACAAATGGTATACTTGTGGTATATTTGAGGTATATGTTTGACATATGTGATATATATACATGGTATATGTATAGTATATACAAGGTATATATGAGGCATCTATGCGGTTTATATATGTTATACGCAATAAGATACAATGGTTGATGAATGCTTAAGTACAAGTGCATATACATATGGACTTAAAAGGCATTGTGACTAGTTAATCGATATTGTAAAGAAAAAGAAAAGGCCTATGGCCCAACAAATGTGCAAATGAAACAAATGATCAAGCTAGCTAGCAAATGCAAATTTTCACATGACAAATGTTCACATGGAAATCCAAGGCAATGTCTGTTTAACTTAGTGACAACAAAATGAAATAAGCAAAGCATTTGCATACGTAAAGAGTAATGATTATATGTTTCAACTTTATTGATATTGATATGATTCGGATGAATGGAATGGAATACATGGTATGTGTTGGATTTGTGATTTATTACTATGAGTTGTTTGGTACTTTGGAGCTCATTTGATGGTTATTCTCACTGAGCCGCAACTTATCAATTTGCATCATTTTTCAGGTAAAGAAAAGTGATAGCTCATTTTGAGTAGCGTATAGAAGACATGGAGCACAGGTCACTGGCCGAGCCTCATTACTCTCTCTCCTTGTATACCACTCGAGCATGAAAATATGTCATCTGCATTTTGTATTTACAAGGTTGAATATGTATAGTCAGTTTGGAATGGGTTTTAAAAATGTATAAACGAAAGCAACTCGTAAATACTTATGTGTAAAGTTTATGTTTTAATATATGTGATATATTGTACTGTGGCGAAAGCCTCAGTGTTGCCTTGCAGAGTCATTGAATGAGATTACAGGATATGAAAAACAAATTTACTACCATTATTAACAGAATATTTTGTCTTTCCAGCATGCTATATGTGATTATTTGATACAGGGATAGGTTATACTGAATTGCATAAGATGTGGTGTTACATTTTTGGTATCAGAGCAGGGATAGGTTCCATAGGAACATGCATATGCATAAGCGTATGATAACATGTGCATCATATATGTTGAACATTATGTAGTGACATAATTTTATATATATTTTAGGGACATCATAAGACATTATTCACCAAGGAGGGAGAGGCCGGCCGAAATGCATTCTCATGAGGCATCACCTCATTTACATAGAGATCAACCAGCACTAGGAGCTAGAGCTCCAGCACATGCATCACAGTCATCTCATGCAGAAGTACCCCATGAAAACCTAGAACATGAAGTATATGGTCCTGAAATGTACAAGGAAAGACGTTATGACAAGATAAGGAAACATGGTGCAACTGATTTCAATGGCACAACAGACCCAGCAGAAGCTGAGACATGGCTGAAAACGACACAGAGGGTACTGAATATGATAAGATGTACCCCAGATGAGAAATTTGATTATGCAGTATCCTTGCTTCAAGGCAATGCTTATGAATGGTGGGAGACAGTCCCCGACAGTGATGCACAGCAACCGGTTCTAACATGTAATGATTTCCTTTAGGAATTTCAAAACAATTACATGCCTGAAGCATATAAAGATGAGAAGAGGAAGGAATTCCTGAATCTGAAACAGGGGAATATGTCTGTTGCTGAGTATGAGGTGCAGTTCAACAGACTTTCCCATTATGCCACCTTCATGGTCTCTACTGAAAGAGACAAATGCAGGAAGTTTGAGGAGGGTCTCAAATATGACATCAGAAACAGAATAACAACTACTAATCTTGATAGTTGTGCCAGACTCAGGGCTACTGCAATCAGAGCTGAACGATTAATGAAAGAAGCTAGGGAACAACAAATAAAAAGGTCATCATGTGAGTTCTATGGTGAGTCTAGCAGAAGGTCGGGAAAGAGAGGTAGATGTATGCCAGTACAGTCTGGTAACATAGGGGGATATTCGAGCTCTAGAGGTCATTCTATGACTTCTTTTTACCCAGGCAGAAGGCAGAGCCAATATGTTGAACAGAGGCCCACATGTACTCATTGTGGTAGACAACATACGAGCGAATGTAGAAGGCTCACAGGAGTATGTTATTTTTGTGGATTAATGGAGCACATGTATAGAGACTGTCCAAAAAGAGCCAAACTAGCAGAGACCAGCAGAGAGAGAGGAGTATCTGAGACTACTATTAAGGCATCGAGGGTGTACACTACTAGTGGGACACATGGCAGAGGAAGAGGCAGGGGCAGGACTGGTACAATGGGTAGAGGAGTGACCAGATCTTAAGGTCAAAGTTCTACACTCCTACTCAAGCTAGGGTGTTTGCTATGACTAGACAGGAGGCAGTTTATGCTCCCGATGTAGTCATTGGTAATATTTGTATTTCTGAAATATTAGCATATGCCTTGATTGACCCTGGTTCCACACATTCTTTTATATCATTGCATATGGCATCTAAACTGCATCAAACGCATGAGCCTTTGGGGATTGACATAAATGTGAGTACTCCATTGGGAACAGTAGTAGTAGTGAATAATTTCTGTCGTGATTGCTTGATATGCATTGATAAATCTGAGTTAATAGCTGATATGATTTTATTGCCAATATATGAAGTTGATATGATATTGGGAATGGACTGGTTAACTAGACATCATGCAATAGTGAATTGTTTTACTAAGCAAGTAATTTTAGAATCACCGAACCAACCAAGGGTGGTATTTTTGGGTAAAAGAAAACTTGTGCCTACATGTCTAGTCTCAATTGTAAAGGCATTTTGAATGATCAAAGGGGGATGTGAAACATATTTGGCATATGTGACTGATACTAGAACCACTGATAGCTTGCTTGAAAATATACCAGTTGTAAGGGAATTTGCTGATGTGTTCCCAGATGATCTCCCTGGTTTACCACCAGATAGAGAGATAGAATTCACTATTGAACTAGTACCAGGAACAACACCAATATCAAGGTCACCCTACAGAATGGCCCCAGTTGAGTTGAAAGAACTGAAGGCCCAATTGCAGGAGTTACTTGACAAAGGGTATATTAGTCCTAGTGTATCACCTTGGGGTGCTCCAGTATTATTTGTTAAAGAGAAAGATGGAACAATGAGATTGTGCATCGATTACAGGCAATTGAACAAAATGACAGTGAAGAACAAATATTCATTGCCCATAATAGATGATTTATTTGACCAGTTGCAAGGAGCCCAAATATTCTCAAAGATTGATTTGAAATCAAGCTATTACCAGCTGAAGGTAGCAGAAGCGGATGTTCCAAAGACTGACTTCCGAACCAGGTATGGACATTATGAATTTTTAATAATGCCATTTAGGTTGACTAATGCTCCAGCTACATTTATGGCTTTAATGAATAAGGTGTTTCAACCATATCTGGATAGGTTTGTGATAGTATTTATTGATGAAATATTGGTGTACTCAAAGAACAGGGGAGAACATGAACAACATTTAAAAATTGTGTTGCAAACTTTGAGAGGGAAACAATTATATGTCAAATTGAGTAAATGCGAATTCTGGTTAGATAATTTGGTATTTCTTGGACATGTGGTGTCGTGTAAGGGCATGGAGATTAACCCAAAGAAAATAGAGGCTATGGTAAATTGGGAAGCTCCTAAAAATATTTCAGAAATGCGTTGTTTTCTGGGTTTAGCCGGATACTACCACAGATTTATTGATGGATTTTCATTAACTGCTAGCCCTTTGACTAAATTGTTGAGAAAGAATGTGCCTTTCATGTGGACTCCAGAATGTCAGAGGAGTTTCGATGAACTAAAACATAGACTAACCTCATCACCAGTGTTAACTATCCCTATAGGTACAGGTGGGTTTACAGCATATAGTGATGCTTCTCAGCAAGGCTTGTGATGTGTATTAATGAAATACGGTAAGGTGATAGCTTATGCATCTAGGCAACTGAGACCACATGAGATCTCATATCCAGTGCATGATTTAGAATTGGCTGCAGTTGTATTTGCATTGAAGATTTGGAGGCATTATCTGTATGGTGAGACATTCCAGATCTTCATAGACCATAAAAGCTTAGGTTATTTGCTGACAAAGAAAGAGTTAAACATGAGGCAAAGACAATGGTTAGAGCTATTGAAAGATTATGACTGTACAATTGAATACCATACAGGGAAAGCTAATGTGGTAGCAAATGCATTGAGTAGAAAGGCTAGTAGGAGTGTAGCTCACTTGCAAGTATCCTCTTTTCTATATTTGATTCAATTGCGATCTATGAATGTTGAATTAAATATACATGATGGAGGATCACTGATTGCTACTCTTCAAGTCAAACCTATATTGAAGGATAGGATCAAATTTGCACAGAGTAAAGATCCTAAATTGTGTGAGAAAATTGAATTAGTAAGGCAGGGAAACAGTAAAGATTTTCAATTGCAAGATGATGTACTGATGTTAAGGTCAAGCATATGTGTTCCAAACATTGATAACTTGTGCCAGGAAATAATGGAAGAAGCACACGATGCACCTTATGCAATGCATCCGGGGATGACTAAGATGTATCACAGTTTAAGACCTCATTACTAATGGCCAGGAATGAAGAAAGACATAGCTGAATACATTTCCAAATGCTTGACATGTCAGCAGATTAAGATTGAACACCAAGCACCAATTGGTAAGTTACATCCATTGCCAGTGCCAGAATGGAAATGGGAGAAAATAACGATGGATTTTGTTTATGGATTGCCAAGAACTCCACAGAAAAATGATACAGTATGGGTAATTGTTGACAGATTAACCAAGTCAGCACATTTTCTACCTATCATATGGGGGTGTATAGTAGAGAGTTTGGCAAAATTATATGTGAATGAGATAGTCAGATTGCATGGCATTCCAGTGGCCATTGTGTCTGATAGAGATCCACAGTTTACTTCACATTTTTGGGTGAGTAACAAGATGCATTGGGAACAAAATTGAATTTCAGCACTACATTCCACCCATAGACTGATGGACAATCAGAAAGGACTATACAAACAATGAAAGAAATGCTTAGGGCATGCTCTATGGAATTCAGAGGTGCTTGGGATGAATATATAGCATTGATTGAATTTGCTTACAACAACCAGTATCATAGCAGTATCCAAATGGCACCATATGAGACATTGTATGGCAGAAAGTGCCGACGCCCTATCATATGGGATGAAAAAGGTGCACGTGCATTAGAAGGGCCAGAGATAGTATAAGATACAGTGGATAAAATCAAAATTGTCAAGAATAAGCTAAAGGCAGCACAAGACAGACAAAAAAGTTATGCTGATCAACATAGAAAGGAAATGGAATACGAGTTGGGTGAAAAGGTATTTCTATGAGTATCTCCATGGAAAGGGGTAATCCGATTTGGCAAGAAAGGTAAATTGAGCCCAAGACATATAGGGCCTTATGAAATTCTTGAGAAGGTTGGTCCACTGGCATACAGATTGGCGTTACCACCAGAGATGGCTCAGATTCATAATGTCTTTCTTGTGAGCATGCTTAGAAGATAAAGGTGAAATCCTACATATGTACTTAAAGATCAAGCTATCGAGATTGCAGAGGACATGAGTTATATAGAAGAACCAGTGAAAATCATCGGATACAAGACTAAACAGCTAAGAAACCGAGAAATACCTTTAGTTAAGGTATTATGGCATAACCATATACTAGAAGAGGCAACATGGAAAACAGAAGAAAATATGAAAAAGCAATATCCACACCTATTTCCAAGTATTAAATTTCGAGGACGAAATTTTTAAAAGTAGGGGAGAATTGTAACATCCTTGACCTTCCCCACATGCGTATCCACATGCATTTCATTTGAACATATGCATCTTCTATATAATCCAATTGAACACATGAATTTTATATGTATTTTCATAGGAACAAGTCTATTACATGCACTAGCTACATGTCCTAATACATTGTAATTGTATCGAGTCGCACATGTGTATTTATAATCTAAATGAGGATAAAAAGTATTAAAAATAAATGAAATAAGGTGACCAAATTAAAGTATACAAAATGACTAGATTAAGATTATATTGCATATTGTGTTGAATTGTGTAATAATAATAAGAATAATTAGAAAAAATAAAAGTCAGAAAAAAAGGGAAAAGTGGAAGGGTGAAACAAAGGAAATGGTGGTGCCTTTTAACTTATTAGGCTGCCACCATATTCATTTCCTTTCCTTACCTTCTCCTTCTTCATTCCTTCAATTTCTTTTCAAGTTCCAGCCACCATTTCTTGCCTCTTTCACTCCAAAAATTGCAACAACAAGATTAGCCAAGAGTGATTATAGGTGAGTAAACATTTATTTTAGTGTTAAGGTTGATTATGGTGTTTAGGGTTCATTAATAGGAAGTATTTTGTGCCATGGTTTTGATGATCTTAGAGATCGAATCTAAAACATCTTAAAACCCAAAGGTTGTTCCTTTATGTCTTATATTGATGGATATGTAAACACTTTTGCAAGATGTGGTGTATAGAATGAGATATCCTCTCTGTACTAAAATTGGTCCGGATGTGAACTCTAAGTAAGTTAGCTACTATTTTTGTTAGTTTTGAATCTGATAAAGAAATTATTTGAAGTATCGCAAAACCTAACAGTTGTAGATATATGTGTTATGTATCTTTTTACCAAAATTCAGGTTCATATGGCTTGTAAATGTTGAGTTATGGTGAATGGAACCATGACTGTTCCATGGTTTGAACTGCCTACTGAGTACCCTGGGTAGATCCAGCAACTTGTTTGGCTAATTTTAGCTCTTTAGAGCTATATTATGTAAATTATCAAACCAGAAAACTTATATTTATATGTCTTAGCTAAAAGGTGGTACTAATTTCAGCTTGATATGTTATTTATAGACTACGTTATGACCTTTGGAAGTCATACTAGTTCGGAAGCCAATTCTATTTTAGACCAGTGAAATGTGTCTTATAATATGAAGACCTTAGAGACATAATTGATAAAATGTGTAAACATGCAAAATGTTCCATTTTAACCCATATAAGTGTCTGTAAAGTTTCATTAAAATATGACTTATATATTATAAGTTATGATGAACTAAAGTTGATATCCTGAAACTGCCAAAGGGCAGGAAATAGGGCAGAAAACAGAACATATTTATAAATTCCACCAAAACTTTTACAGTGATCCAATTGGTCTGAAATTTTAATATGTTACATAATTATATGTTAATTGTAATTAGGAATAAGAATCATATTAATGGGTTATGTATAGAAAAATATATAGGCTAAACAGTCCCATAAGGTCACACTGCCTCATAGGAAAAATATTAACTATTGATATGAACAAAGCATATTAATTTGTTTAAGCCACATTAAGTCTCCCTAATCATGAGTTAATCAATTATGTTTTCATATTAGGCTCACAATATATTGGAGACCCACAAGGAGTAGATAGACAATAAGTTAGGGGTCGATATCAAAGGAGAAAAGTGAGTCTAATTATCAATTGAATTTTTTAGTGCAAATGAATGTTGCTTGCTATGTGATTCATATGATTATCATGATTGATTCTTGATAAAATGAGGATGGATAATTTGTGATATTTTGGTACATACAAATGGTACACTTGTGGTATATTTGAGGTACATGTTTGACATATGTGATATATATACATGGTATATGTATAGTACATACAAGGTATATGCGTGGAATATGAGGCATACATGCAGTATATGTATGTTATATGTGATAAGATACAACGGTTGATGAATGCTTAAGTACAAGTGCATATGCATAAGGACTTAAAAGGTGTTGTGACTAGTTAATCGATATTGTAAAGCAAAAGAAAAGGCCTATAGCCCAACAAATGTGCAAATGAAACAAATGATCAAGCTAGCTAGCAAATGCAAATGTTCACATGGAAACCCGGGGCATTGTCTGTTTAACTTGGTCACAACAAAATGAAATAAGCAAAGCATTTGCATACGTATAGAGTAATGATTATATGTTTCAACTTTATTGATATTTATATGATTTGGATGAATGGAATGGAATACATGGTATGTGCTGGATTTATGATTTATTACTATGAGTTGTTTGGTACTTTAGAGATCATTTGATGGTTATTCTCACTGAGCCACAACTCATTAATTTGCATCATTTTTCAGGTAAAGAAAAGTGATAGCTCATTTTGAGTAGCGTATAGAAGACCTGGAGCACAGGTCACTGGCCGAGCCTCATCACTCTCTCTTCTTGTATGCCACTCGAGCATGAAAATATATCATCTGCATTTTGTATTTACATGGTTGAATATGTATAGTCAGTTTGGAATGGGTTTTAAAAATGTATAAACGAAAGCAACTCGTAAATACTTATGTGTAAAGTGTTGACTTGCAGAGTCATTGAATGAGATTACAGGATATGAAAAAAAAAGTTTACTACCATTGTTAACAAGATATTTTGTCTTTCCAGCATGCTATAAGTGATTATTTAATATAGGGATAGGTTATACTGAACTGCATAAGATGTGGTGTTACAACTATTAAGACTACAAACCTTTCTATTTATTGAAGAACTTTTCACTAGATAAAAGTGTGGTCACTATTTTTTATCGCGGTCTGCAGAGAGTGGTTCACGAGCAGTTTCTTAGTGGCTCTTAAACCACAAACCTTTCTATTTCACATCATGTCTATTTCCCTATACCTCATCAATCTTTATCTTCTACAAATAACATTTATCCTCACAACTCATTTAAATTTTGAAATTTAATTTTTTTTTATTATACATAAACTTATTTACAATATTTACAAACTATAGAAAATTTAAATCTCAAAATATACATAGCCCACATACAATACGCAATGCATTCTTTACAAAAGTTATATACATACAAAAGTATATCACACTAACCCAAATGGGTGGTTTTATCTGCTACACTATTCTAGTGTGAAATCCATTGGTTCTGTGGCTTTATCTCCAATCTTATCGCTCAGATATCTTTAATCTACTACTTGCGTAAGAAAAAAAAATCGCACTAAACTTTCGCTTAGTGGTGCATGATTTTTAGCAATAATTAATTTTAATAATAATAATAATAATATTTTTAATATCACAAATAAAATTTTTGATAAATACAAGTCAACAATAATTTCAATAATTTAAATTATATTTACTGATTTCAAATAGTAGAAATAATAACAGAAAATATATATACATTTTCCTTAGCTGCCCAACATTATATTGCCAAGACCATACTTTAGGGAGACACATAACGGTCGTGACCATCGCAATCTTGTAGTTGTAGTATGTTAGCCCTTTTCGAGCTTAATGAAGGGTTTTGAAGATAAATCTCATTCATAAATGCAGTGGAAAATTAAAATTTTTAAAAGCCGATATAATAATCTTGCTTCCGTCATTAAAACTAATTCATCAAAACATAAAAATTAGAAATTATACCTTGTAATTTCTTGATTTGTTCTTCAAATTTTCACCAAGTTGAGTTGTAGCAAACCACAACAATCGATACTAAGAAATCTTTAATGTTAATCCATATGAAAATATGAGAAAAAACTACAAAAAAAATGGTTTAACACATCTCAAAGTGTTCTCAATGATTTATGCTCTATTTTGAGAGAATATGAAAAATAACTATTTTTTATTTTAATTTTTACTAATTTCTAAAAAACAATATTTTGACTTTTACACTCTTCAAAAATATTGTTACCCTAAAATTAGTCTAGGTAGAAAGTGCACAAGATAATGGAAGGGATTTGTTGGGGGGGGGGGGGAGGGTTTATCTTAATTAGCTTTAATTGGCTAATTAAGGCCAATTAGGCCAGCTGGTTTGTTAGGCAGGCCAGTAGCCTGTGCTAGCCCATGACCCCCCAATTGATTTTTCCTTACGATCTCATCAAGATTGAACCTGATATAATTCTCTCATATTTTTAGATCCTATCTAAGACTATTTTACTCATTCTTCACATCTTCAATGCATGCGACTCATTAGGTTCCCAGTTATGTTGGCTACTTAAAATAACAATTAACTTAAGTAAGTCATGAGCAGTATCTAGCAACACATCATGACCTCCAGTTGACCAAAAAGTTTGTGATTTGCCTACGACCCTTTCCATAGATAATTTATGTGCAATTAATCCTTTTACCATTCTATATCCTACTTAGTTCAGAGTAGATTACTCTATTAGATATGTTAAGGAAGACTCTTTTCATGACATTTCCACTCTGGCTAGAGATTCCAGAGAAATTACCCCGACAATAGGCCATAGGTATGCACTCCTTCTATCAGGAGTGCAAATCCTTTGTTGGTTATCAATTACCTTTGAATACCTTAAGCTATACCCAATCACCATCCTATGAGCAACCTCCTTGAGGCAACAAGAAATAGAGTAAAAGTACAGAATCAGTATATAAGATATCCTTGAGTACCTCAAGTATAAAGATACTTGCACCATTGCTATGATAAGATTATCACTAACATTTGAATAGATTATCCATATGATTGTCTTATAGAAGGTCATCCAATGTACTTAGTTACACTTAGCAAGCATCCACATATTAACTCTAAACATCTCATGTTTACAGATTATGAGATCTACTACTCGATCCAATCAAGGAGTATAACATGTGATAATCTATCTGGATTAACAATGTCCTATCTCAATAATCCTATGACTAGGGATAATTTAGATACTAACATAATTACACATGTCTCAATATCATGATCTCATCATCATTTCTTTCATGCTATGTTATGTATCAAAGACTTTATTAATTGATTTAAGATCACTATCAACTCATATATCAAATTAATATCAAATTAATGAAAAATATCTTTCATTAATCAAACAAATTTGTACAATATGTGCTCAAGGTGATTGCCTTTAGAGCACTTCTCTAACAATCTCCCACTTGCACTAAAGCCAATCATTTTTGTATTTAATTCCATAGGCGAGTGCATGTGAATCATATTTCTTTTAGGGAAGTGTCTTAGTTAAAGGATTAGCAATATTCTGATCAGCGGGCACTCTTTCTATCTTTACATTATTCCTACCAATGATTTCTCTAATCAAATGGTAGATTCTAAGTACATGTTTGGATCTTTGATAAGACCATGGCTCCTTTGCTTGTGCAATGGCTATATTATTGTCAAAATACAGTTGTATTGGATCAACAATGTTAGGAACCACTCCAAGTTCCATGATGAATTTCTTTATCCAAACTGGGATTTTGAGTCATCATTGTCAGAGTGGAAGCTAGCAATGGTGTACTCGCTTACAACAAGATCTCCATCTCCATATATCAATAATACATCCTTAGTCATTCTCAAGTACTTAAGAATATTCTTGACAACCACAGTTGACCCTCACTGGGGTAAGATTGGTATCTGCTCATGACACTCAGAGCATATGAAAAATTGGGACTCGTACATAAAATTGGGACTCGTACATCAAACTCATTCATGTCCTATCATCTTATGTCTTTAGATACGTAGACTTGAGAGAGTAATCCCATTGGTCATGGGAATATATCCTCTATTGGATTGCTCCATGCCAAACCTCTTTAGCATCTTGTCTATGTATGTAGATTGTGAACAAACAAGTAATCTGTTAGATCTATCTCTATAGATTCTTATCCCCAAAATATAGACTATTTCTCCAAGGTCTTTCATAGAGAAATTCTTGGATAACCAAATTTTGACTGATTGTAAGGCTAAGACATCATTTCCCATTGGCAGTATGTCATCTACATACAACACAAGGAATATGATTTCACTACCACTAACCTTCTTATATACACAAGGTTCATCCATATTTTGTAAGAAACCAAACTATTTGATTGTCTCATGAAACTGAATATTCCAACTTCTTGATGTTTTCTTTAATCTATGAATGGATCTTTGAAGCTTGTATAGCTTTTTTTCCATCTATGGATATGAAGCCTTATGGTTGTGACATGTACACATCCTCGGTCAGATTTCTATTAAGAAAAGCCATCTTCACATCCATTTGCCATATCTCATAATCATAATGAGCAGCAATGGCTAGGAATATCCTTATAGATTTAAGCATAGCTATTGGGCTAAAAGTTTAATCATAATCAATTCCTTGTCTTTGACGTTAACCTTTATCTACAAGTCTAGCTTTATAGCTTTATAGGTTGTAGGCTCATCATTTTCTATAAGCAATATTTAATTATGTTCACTATTGAGAAATTTATCTCTCTCTGAAATAGTATGTATCCTACTTGACTTATAAAGCTCTTATGCTTCAGAAGGTTGTGCTGCTATATCATCTGTATGAATAATAGGCTCGAGTTTAGGTAGTTGATCTTGAGCATTTTGAACTTCCTCAAGTTCAATTATGCTTCCACTATCTCCTTTTAGAAGAAATTCTCTACCTAAAAAGATAAAATGTCTTGAAACAAACACCTTTTGTTCCAAACGGTGGTAGAATTGATGTCCATATTATGCTATTGGATATCCCATAAATAGACATCAGTCAAACTTAGCTTCCAGATTATTTGACATTGTCTGCTTTGCATAAGCAAGACAACCCTAAACTCTTACATAAAAAAGTGTGGACTTCTTATTATTCCACATCTCATATGGAGTAACATCAACTGACTTTAAAGAGACTCTATTTAATATATAAATTGAAGTCTCTAATGCATAACCCCGAAAAGATTTAAGGAGTTCTACAAAGTTCATCATAAACCTTATGTGACACCCTTATAACAATTCTTTCATACATATGTTATGTAGTATGATACGATTATCAAGACCATTGGTGTCTTCTAAATTTGATTATAGCTTATGTGTGTAATGATCATAATATCATTAGCACTTTATTAATTATTTTTATTTTCCAAAAATTTCGGCAGTATAATGGCTATAAATCTAACTATCCCACCTGCACTGCAAACATTCCACAACCCATTTTGGGCACAACAATACAAATATAATATAAAATATTATTCATTCAACCACAAGTCAACATTTCATTGTTATATACATCTCCATACATATATTCATATATACATATTATTCTTAGTAATATCCTACTATTATTTTATCTTTCCATCTGCTCCCCAAAGGTAGTATGCTTTGCTCTGATGTCTTCCTAGCTATTACCTGCACACAGTCAAATAACTATATGCTAAGCATTAAATATGCTCAGTGGTGATTACAAATCTAAGGATTTCCATTATTACCAAATTACACACATCATGCAATATCATATTCACTATACTATTCAAAATTTTCTCTTTAATATATTAATTATGATTTTTCACAATATTTTATTATAATTTACCATTCATTCACTATTTAATATCTTTATTAAATTAACAATTTACTTAATTAATTTTATAGCTCTTTTTTTTTTCAATCCTCTATTTAATTTTTCTTTAGCTACAATTTCATTTTGGTACCTAAATTTCCATTTATTTACAATAATGCCACTACTTTTCATTTATTTACACTCTTGCCACTAACTATTTTTTTCATTTATTTTCTTTTTAACTACATAATTTAATATTTTTCTTCCACTTATATTTTATTTTACTATTTTTGTCATATTTATCTCTTTTATTATTATTCTCATATTTGTCACATTTATCTTTTTTATCATATTTGTTACTTTTATCTTTTTTTTTTCTTTTTTTATACCATTGTTTTCATTTTTGCCCCTAGTTTCAATCCGATAGAAAATCTTCGAACCAGATACATAGGACGTGGACCCATAAGTCCACTACACTGAAGAGTGACCCGAAAGGACCACCCGAGTATTGTACTGTACACTAATCACTGAATCACTATCATTGAAGTAGACTGTTATTGGCCTACATAAGCGAGTCACCATGACCCACACCACAGTAATGGTGTCTCTATGGCTAGCCAATTATATCTTGTACTAGATTTAACCATCAGAACATAACTAAGAGTAATAAACTTATTCTTTTAATTCAATTCCCATTAAATTTATAAATTCCTTTTATACTCCATTATTAACTACCAAATTACCTTTACAATGTTCTTATTTTTCACACTTCCATTCCAATGTAACAAATATTCACCATTAATACCCAATTAAGCCCTTAAACTCAATAAAAACATTTTATTCATTATATTCCATTTCATACATATGGAAATTACTAACTAGAAAAATATTCAATATATTCTAAAAATTTGCAATCTATTCATATACACTAAATATCATGTTTTCTTCCAATTTATGGTTTAGTTTTCATTTAATTAGCAAGAAAAATATTAATTTCTCCATCTCTATATTTCAGCCTACTACTCTTTTTCATCATTAAAATTTGTCTTTCACCTTATAATATTCATTTCACTAATTTATACTTCCATTACTACATATGTACCATAATGTTACACTAAAATATAATTATTCCTTAATATGCATTTTTACACATAATATGGTCATTTTTTTAAAGTTCCACTAAATAATTTTTTTAATTGAATTTAACCATTCTAATCCACTTTTTATATTTCCTTAATCATGTTTTAATTTTCTATTATCGTTTACATGCAAATCACACAAATCCCCTAATTTCCATAATCCTAATTAAAGCTTAAACAATGGAAATAGGTAGATTTTGAAATCACTAACCTTATTTCCTTCATTTATCCTTCATAAGCTTCCTTTTTCTAGTTTTTTCCCTTGAAGCACCTTCACCTCCTTGATAACCTACCATGGCCGAAATATATACATCATTAATCCACCATTATTTTGCTTACTTAACTTAATCTAACTTCATAACTATCATATATGCACTTAATCTATATATTTGAACCCTTAAATAAATTTAAAACTCTTAATTTCTCTTACCTCAATTTTGTATCTTAACTTGTCTCTTTTGATTTTCTTCCACTCTAGCCCTCCAAATGTAGATTAGAGACTTCCACTAGTTACTAGAGAGACTGAAATAATATAAGGGTGCTTGATTTTGGAATAAAAAATAGAGAAAATGGAAGAAATTTGGAAAAGAAACTGAGAGAGGATGGTTCGACTTAGAGGAAGGTGGTGAGGAAGAAGATGAGGCAGAATTCTATGTAGAGAATTCTGATTCCTTGGGCCTTTTATAGTGGCTTAAGATGGGTGGACTTGTGCCAAACAAAGTCCAACCCATTTAGACCCAATTAAGCACTCTAAATTATTTCTCTTATATTCCAAGCTTATATATATATATATATATATATATATATATATATATATATATATATATATATATATATATATATCGAAGTCCGTTTCATGTCCGGCTCACTTGAATCGGACTAATTAATCAATTTTTGGTGTCACCATAAAATTCCTTTTTCATAATCAAATAATCCTAAATATTATTTAAAATCTATCCATGTCTTAAAATAAATTTTTAGATATCGTTTGCTATTTTTCATAGCTTGATCAAAGTACGGTTAATGTCATATCCGCTAATTTAGACCTAAGTCACGCGAGTTGTTAAATCGACTCGTCGATTTGACCGAAATCTAAATTTAGACTTTTATCAAAAAATAATTAAAATAGTGGCAATTAAGTATAGAAAATACCTAATAAAGTGTTCAAAATATTTTAAGATATTAAATTTCTGTAAAGGACTAAATTGAAAATTTTTAAAAGTTTTGGGATCAATTTGTAATTTATCAAAAATTTGAGGATTTATTTGAATAACCATCAATTAAATGCATGATTGGGAGATTAAACACATGGGAGGGGCTGGCCACACTAAGTGGCAACCCTTAATAGGCCATATTACATGCATGAATGAGATATTTAATGTATATAAGCTTAGGTGTCCCATAATTAATTAAGTTTGTCTTCATTCTCTTAAGTGTTCCTTCGTTCTTTCTTATCTCTTCATATCTAGAATTTTCTAACATTAAGTTATCCCCACATTTTCTTGAAGCACAACACACCAAGTGGCAAAGTTTAAGAAGCTAATTAACATACATGCATTTAGCATTAATGAAAGCTTCTAGATTGAGCTTAGGTGTCCCCCCATCTTAATAACTTTTATCATTTTCTTCTTCTTCCTTATCCATTTTCATTGAGGAAAATTTTGTTCTCTACACCAGCCCATGTTTCCCCCTTGATCAGACATAACCAAAGCTTGATTCTAGTGAAAGAAAGTGTGAAAAAGAGAGAAAAGGCATGAGAAATTCCATTTTTCATGCTTAAGGAAGCTTAAGAGAGTAAGGAGAAAGGGAGAAATTAGGTTTATGAATTTTTAATGATCTATTTATGAACTTTAGGAACTCAAAGTGACAAGGATTTGGCTCAAAGGAGCAAAGAAAAAGAGAAAGAGAAGTAAAGAGAAAGAAAAGAGAAAAAGAGAGGTTTGTGCATAACCTAAGACAATAGCCTATTTTATTTTTTTTATTTGCATGATTTTATTATTTGGCATGTTAATCATTCGGAATTAATAGTACTTTGTGTTGAAATTCTTAGGGATGCATGTTTGCTAGACTTAGGATTTAATTTGGTAAAAATTGAATGTGATTAGCTTGTATGTTCCTTGCTAGAAATTGATGAGCAGTGTGCACTTAAACTATTATAACTTAATTTTTGGAACTTATTTTTGTATGTTGTTTATTGGGTTTGAAACCTAAGACATAGAGATATAACTTTTAGTCAGACTATAAACCCTAAATATGTTTGTAATTGTCCAGAAAAATTCATAAAGTTCAGACTTAGAATCTATCCAAAAAATTTTGGGCAAAATTGTTAGTGACTAGTCAGTATTAATTTTATCACATCTTTTGATACATAAGTCAGAATTAAATGATTCAAATTGAATATTAAAGCTAAGATCTAGAACTAAAAATGTTAAGAAGATCATGTAACTAAATTAAAAACTTAATAGGACCAAAATTAAGGTCCAATACAGAGAACAGAATCCATCAGTGACATGGCAGCATATGAGTTGAGGAATGAAATGAGTAAAATGATGAGAAATTTGTTATATTATGTAAATATTATTTTAATTGAGTGATTATGTGATTATTGTAAGACATTACATGCATAAAAAGTGTGAAATTAATTGTCATGAATTTTAATGAAATTGTATAAGCCCTATAACACCTAACTAGAACCAATTTAGGATAGTTTGGCATGTCAAATAGGGGGGGGAGTATGATGAAAACGAAAACCATTAATGGTATGATTATTGAAGTCGGTAATGACACTGTTATCTACGCTGGTAATGACACTATTATTTACGCCGGGATGACATTAATATCTACACTGGTAATGGCACTGTTATTTAGATCGGTAATGACACTGTTATCTACGCCGGTAATGACACTTATATGCGCACATCATATTACCCGGGTAGCACTCCTAAGTACATGGATGGTAATTCCGTTATCCTAGTCAGTGGTTCATAGGTGTTTTGGGCATAAATGAAAACATAAATAAAGAAGTTATGGAACATAAATGAATTATTGAAAATAAAAATGAAATTACGAATTTTGACATGGATAAAAAGAAGATTTAGTGTTATGGGCAATGAAAAGCTATGGATAATAATGATTTGATAGAGTAAAATAAATATAAGAGATAAAAGAATAAAATTTATGAAATATAAGTTGCATAAAAAAAATGATTGAGTATGATTTGTGACATGCATTAATAGATGATTGAGTGTTGGAACATAAATGAATTATTGAAAATAAAAAAAGGAAATCATGAATTATAAAATGAATAAGAATGATGATTTGATTATGTTAAACAAAAATGAGATACAATAAATTGATGTTATGCATAGTAGAATATTATGAAATGTATGTTTGTATGATTTGATCATATATTGTTATATGACAAAGCATGTGACATTAAAATAGTTTATTGCCTTATTTATATGCACCACTAAGTCAAGGGCTTTGCGTGGGAGTTTCTCTCGCGCAGGTATAACAAAGAATAAGTAGACAGTAGTAGGTAAAGCTAACGGTGACCTGTTCCGTAGAGCAGCATATTTCAATCACTGTGGGTCACACAACTTTTGTATATTATCTTTTGAATTTTATTTTGTAGTATTTATAAAATAAATAGTATGTTTTTGTAAAGAACATGTTATTATATAAAAATGTAGTTTATCTTTTATTTTATATTTCTTTTATACTGCAAAATAAATAAATAGTAAATAATATATATATATATATATATATATATATATATATATATATATATATATATATATATATATATACAAGTGGTTTTCATTTATAAATAATTTAAGAAAGATATTTTAAAATGATTAAGTCAGCATTGCACTCCCTCATCCGGGCATGAGCTGCTGGGATGAGGGGATGTTACAGTTAACCAATTTATTAATTAAACCGGGTCCCATTTTTGTGTTAGTTTTGACTTTTGAGTATTTATTTGACCTCATTTTTACTCCAAAATATTCTCTCGAACTAGTCATAACATATATGTTTTGATGATCGAATAACATATTTTTCACCCATAGGTGTATTTTCGACCCTAGGTATACTGATCAATTTTGGAAACTACAACTTATGACAAACCCGGTATTTGGGCCATTACACCTTACCATATTTAACAAGGTTTGGTTTCTCCTTTCAGTCACATCATTGTGTTGTGGCATGTAAGATGGACTGCATTGAGATAATAACCCATTATCCCTAAGATAATCATCCATCATGTCTTTCCATACACCCCTAACATGCATTAATGCATAAATTAAAATAAAATAATGACAATTTTGGATTTTAATTTGAAAATAAATTCAACACTGGAACCAAAATTGTCCACTTGAGTTGTTTTGGTTAATTTAATTTTGTAAATCATTTCAATGTGGAATTTATATTTAATAAAATTAAATTAAATTCCATATTTTTAGAATTAATTCAAAATTAATTCAACTTAAAATCAAATTATTATGATGTTAAAATTAAACAATTTAATTTTAATATATATAACAATTTCTAGTCATAGTAGAATTACCATTGCTCATCTTAAATTAATTCAAAATTAATTTCCAAAAATTTTCAGAACCTCAAATCATTATTCTAAGCATCTTTAGGCCAGCTCAAGTTGAGCAATATATTATTGGCATAAGCTAAAATTACTAAGACAAATGAACTAACACATTTAGATGCTCAAATGACTCATTCGACATCTAGAATTTTTTTTAATATTTTAAATGCTAGAAAAATAATTTTTTATATTTATGTAACATCAAAATAACATATTTTAAATCACATTAAAAATATTTCAATGTGCTAAAAAAAATAAACACATACAAAAAAAATCAAACAAAATAATCATGCTGGGTATGCTAAAACAATTCCGTTTTGTATTTGTTTAAACAATTAATTAAAATAATTTTTAATTAATTATTGGACACTTCTAGAGGCTTAAACACATTCTTAATATATAGAAATAATTTTTTTATAATCAAATTACAAGAAAATATATAAGCAACCCTATCAATTAAGCCAAACAACAATATATGTTCATAAACAATACAATTTTCAGCATTTTTGAAATAAATCCAAAATTAATTATTTAAATTATATTCAAACCATTTTTCAATCAAAATGATCATTCTTAATCATCCCATGATAAGATCAGAGAAAAAAATATGTAAAATAAATTTTACAAATAAATTTCAAATTTTCAAACTTATTGATCCAAAACTATGAAAATCATGCAATCTCATTGCACTTTCAATTAAAATTAATTTTAAGGGATATAAGGGGTCTTTAATACCATTGAAGGGTTTTGAAAATGAAACTCATTCATAAATAGAACGAAAAATTAAAATTTTCAAAACCCAAAATAAGAATTTTATTTGTGCCATTAAAACTAATTCATCAAAATATTAAAAATTAGAAATTATACCTTATAATTTCTTAATTTGTTATTCAAATTTTCACCTTGTTGGGTTGCAGCAAAACACAAAAATCCATATGAAGTCTCTAATGTTATTCCACATAAAAATGTGAGAAGAAACTACAAGAGAAATTGTTGAATATACCTTAAAGTGCTAGCAATGATGTACATTTTATTTTGAGAGAATATGAAAAATAACAATAATTTTTCATTTTAAATTTATTAATTTCTAAAAACAATATTTTGACTTTTGAACTCTTCAAAAAACATTTACTCCAAAATTAGTCTAGGTATAAAGTGCACAAGACGCGAGGAGATATTTGGGGGTATTTTTGCCTCAATTGGCTAATTAAGGCTAATTAGGGTGGTTGTTAACTGCTGGCCAGACTAGCAGCTCGCAGGGGCCCATGATCTCTCCCAACAATTGTTTTGCACGATATCATCGCGATCAGATCCGAAATAATTCTCTCATATTTTTGGATCACATCCAAAACCATTTTACTCATTCTTCACATCACCAATGTGTGTGACCCATTAGGTTCCTGGTTATGTTGGCCACTTAACATTACAATTAATTTAAGTAAGTCATGAGTGGTATTTAGCAACACATCATGATCTCCAATTGACCGGATAGTCATTAGTTTGACTACGAACCTTTCCATAGATGATTTCCATGCAATTAATCCTTTCACCATTCTACACCCCACATAGTTCAGAGTATAAATAAGTGTAAACTCCCATAAGACTGACTACATCACATCTAACCCAAGTAATGTTTGTTCATGTCCCTGAGGCTCATTACTCTATTAGATTTATCAATAAAGACAATCTTCATGACATTTTCACTCTGGCCAGAGATTCCCTAATAATGACTCCGACAAGAGGCCATGGGTATACACTTCTTCTATTAGGAGTGGTAAATCCTTTGTTGGTTACCCAATTACCTTTGAATACCTCAGGTTGTACCCAGTCTCCACACTATGAGCAACTTTCCTGAGGCAACAAGGAATAACATCAAAGTACATAATCAGTATCCAAGATATCCTTCAGTAACTCAAGTCTAAGGATATTTGCGCCATTGCTATGATGAGACTACCACTGACATTTGAATAGATTATCCATATGATTATCTCATAGAAGGCCATCCAATGTACTTAGCTACAATTACAAGTATTCACATGTTAACTCTAAACATCTCATGTCTACAGATAATGAGATCTACTACTTGATCCAATCAATAAGTATAATATGTGCTAGTCTATCCAGATTAAAAATGTCCTATTTTATTAATCCTATGAATAGGGATAATTTAAATACTAACATAATTACACATGATAAGAATCTCAATATCATGATCTCATCATCATTTCCTTCATGTTATGTTATGTATCAAGGACTTCATTAATTGATTTAAGATCACTATCAACTCATATATCGAACGAACATCGAATTAATAAAAATGTGTTTCATTAATGAAATAAATTTGTACAATAAGTGCTAAAAATGGTTTCCTTTAGAGTACTTCTCTAACACTTAAGTGATAAATATTTGCATAACCGGACAATATACGTCCTCATCGCTGCTAGGGCTAACAAGCCTAAATAACCGGCTACAAAGCCTCACCGTCCCTAATTGATATGCCAATCTATCTATCCTATTATAGTCCAGGCATTAATCATGGGCTCATATTTACATCCTTATTTTAATATTTGTTATTTATCCAAAATTGTCATCTCATATTCAATTCTCACTTTCTATGTTTCTCATTTGTTTTTGTTTCCTTACTAGTATTTCATAAATTCAACTCACATATTAATTACTATGCATCTGTATTCCTAATACAATTTTCCAATTTTATAATTTATTGTTAGACATGCGCAAGAATAATAAAACTAATTAATATTTCATTGTTTTCATTTTACTTAAAAATAATGGTTATTTCCATAAAACATACACAAACCTAGACTAACCTTTGCCTATGCTCGCCAACCCCTTACCTTTGTTTGATATGGGCACTGGTACCATAGTTGCGCTTGGAAAAATATGTGAGAATAAAAGTCAAACATTCGAAAAATAACAATTCTTTAAAAATCGTCCCTTACAAAATTAACTTGATGTCTCTCATGTCGATTTATATTTTTATTTCTTAATTTTATTTGTGGTTCATATGTGTCTTCATGCTTTACGAGACATGATCCCAAAATAAGCATAATGAGAGAAATACATCACGTAATGACCACAACCTCATTATATATATATATCTCCAAGATTTTACCATCCTTCTCATATTTTTAGATTCGTATTTTGTATCCCTTTTAGTCCTTTGATAGCATGCAAATTTCACCATAAGTCTTTATTTTATTTTTTTTAATTCACTTGAGTCCCTCATTATTATTAAAAACCTTTTAAGTGAGCTTATACATGTTCCAACAATAACTCAATTCCACCTTAACCTCATTTTTTTTAGTCTTTTACATTACGGAAAAAAATACATTTTGGTCTCAAAGCTTAAATCATTTTAATTTAGTCCAATTTAAATGTCAAAATCCATATTTGTTTTCTCCAATATTCTTGGCCAATATCATGTCCAACCTAAAACAATATTTTTCCTCCATTTGACAACCTCATTATTTTTTGTTTAACCACTTCCCCATTTCTAACTTACTTTTTAGTCCATTATTAGTTTAAGAATTTCAAGTAAATCCAAAACTCATTCTCTGTTCATTTTTGAAGTTTCAATGATTCTTTTCTTTTCTGTAAATGTTTCAATTTTGCTAAGGGGTGAGAAGTTCCCCTTCTTCCTTGCCTCAGTTATACATATCCAAACACAACAACATAACAAGTATAGAAATTAACTTAGGTATGGCTTTCAAGATAGATACAATAAAAGATACATGCAAAGGAGAAGTAAAAATAAAAACAAGAAAAGTAATAGATTATAGGGTCTCAGCCACAAGGGAAAAATAAGATAATTTTTCTTTAACACCCCTTAAACCCGTGACCCTCTCAAGGTCTCACTTTGCTATTTTGTCTAATAAACCATAGTTAACACAATCAACAACATGGAGAACATATTAGATGTGAGTTTCTAGAAATCAAGATGAAAGAGTAAGAAGGCATATGAGACCTCAGAGTCCTGCCCTTTTTTTAATCTTTGTCATGCCCCAAAGCCATATGCAAGGTTTCTTTAAGGCTTAGTCCAACCTGCATCACATTTTCCCTTGAGTTTTTACCTTGGTCAAGCTCTCTAGAAGGTTTTCTCCCTTTTGGTTCCTCTTGATGCTAAGAGAAAATGATTTTCTTCTTTCAAACCTTTAGTTTTCTATGCTTAAATAGTGTCTAGGGACTAAGAAAAATTAAGAAGGAAGAAAATGAAGATGAGAGAGCTTCAGTTGGGAGGGTGTTTGGTTAAGCATCAAAAGAGAAGATAACAAAAATTTTCATTCAACATGAAGAAGTAAATTTGGTCCAACAAGTAGGTTTATATATGTGGATTAGGAAGAGAAGATTAATTGCATGGCCATCAAGTGATGCACATGGAACAATGATTTATGTTTAATCTTATTTATTTTGGTAAATTAACCATATCTTATGGCAAATCTCATAATTGTTCCTCAAATTTCCTACTATTTATACTTTAATCACATTGTAATTTTTTGTTTCTTCAATTTTAAGCCCTAAACAACTCAATCTCCTATAATTAAATACACCAATATTTGCAAAAAAAATTATTCTTTGTACTGGTGTTCTCAGTTTTGTGATTAGGACACCAGAAAGAAAATCGCATTTCGCAGCATTCTTATGGAACCACACCTTAAAATTTATTTCTTCAATTTTGTATCCTAAACATTGGAGTTTTGACACAAAATTATATCGACAGATTTGTTTAATATTCTATATGTCTCGGTGTCCTTAGTTTACAATTCACTGACATTGCAAAAATTATTTATTTTTCATTCTAGCTCTTTTTCTCAATTTTTGTGCAAAATTTACCAACATTATTTGTTATCAATTTTCTTACTTGAACATGGTCTAAATTTAGATTTTCATCACATTGCCTCTACTTTGATCACGAATCGCTCGATTTCAAATTGGTTCAGCATATCTGATCTCAAAATGTGTGTGTTAATCGAGGCATAAATTAGCAAATATGGCAACTGGTCTGATACCACTAAATCCACCTCAACCCTCTGAGCTACAATCAACAACTTAGGTAATTCTTCTATTTGGGAGGCTGTGACCATATCTCTTATAGGGCCATTGAGGTCATCTTCAAACCTCTTGCACTTATCAATCTCGTCTGTAATAATACCTCATGCACATTAACTTAGGTGGGCGTAGGCCTTTTTGTAGACAATCACTATCTTGTTTCCCTATTTTTTCTCTAGGAATTTTTTCTTCTTATTATTAATGTACCTCCTAGGCACATACTAAGTCCTTATATTAGTGAGGAAGAAATCCATGGGGGGAGAATTTGATATTTGAGGGTGTTGTAAGATTGCCCTCCACTAATCATATATAGGCACTCTCCTACAAAAGGGACATTGCATACTCATACTTCTGCTTGGGAGTGCATTGTAGCTGTTAAAATACCCTTTCAATTCTTTTCAGCCATTATTCAGTTATCGCTGCATCATCACTCTCTTAACCATAAAAAGTTTGTAGCCTTATATTTCCATAACTTGTCAAACTATAGCTTATGTTCAGCTAGCTTAATGACTCTCTAAATAAGGTCCATTATATTCTAGAGTAAATCCCCCGATCAACATATGTTTCTGAGGCCTGTCTATGGGTAGAAGTAGATACGTTAGCCATAGTGGCTCTTTATCGTTGTCCCTAATAGGATGATGCTTTTGTGTTAGATGGCTCGTTGCTTTCGTTGCCCTCTCTCAAAAACTATTGTGAGCTTGATTCCATAGCTACCTGAAAATATAAAAATAGGGGTCCACATCAAGCAACAACAGTTTATCAAACATTTGCTTATCATGCAATGTGAATGTATGTGCATGCAGGCCTATCTCTAGCCTTTCCAGTCCTAGAATCACTTATGTAATATCCGCTAATCTAGGCCCCGAGTCGCATGTGTTGCGAAGTTGAAGCGTTTGACCGATCAGAGTCTAAATTCGGATTTTTACAAAAATTGATCAAGTAATGGATAAATTAAATGATAAATGCCTAAATAAGTGATTAGAGAGTTTAAAGAAGTTGATTTCCGGTAAAGGACTAAATTGCAAAATTTGATAAGTTTTGGGGTCAAATTGCAAATTACCAAAAATTGGAGGATTAATGAGATTAATTGCTAATCAACATATTAATTTTGGGCACATTTTGATAGTGTTGGCTGGCCATGATATTAAGTGAAGATGATTAATATTGATTAAGTGTAAAATTGGGCGAAAATGGTCAAATGGTGGGTCCCACATGAAGACTTTTTGGGTACCCTATTTAAGGCTTTCTTTTCTTCTTCTTCTCTTCATTTTCTGCCTCCTTCACTATTTTCTTTACCAGTCACGCCAGCTTCACCCATTCCTCCATAGCCAATCTTGAATTCTAGAGAGAGAAAGGAAGAGAAGAAAAGGGAAAGAGCAAGACAAGGGGATTTTCATGTTCCATAACTCTTAAGGAAGCTGGAAAGAGCAAGAAAGAGGAAAAAAAATCAAGTTTGGTAGAGAGAGAAAATCTCCAAAGTTGTGATCAAGTGAAGAAAATTGTAAGGTAAGAAGTATTTCTTCTTCTTCATCATCTTTTCTAAAGGAAGTTCAAATTTTGAACTCATCCAAGACTTATATGGAAAGAGAGATAAACTAGGGTTTTGAGAGAGAAAAAGAGAGCTTAGGGTCTTGAGAAAATCATATGGAAATAATGATTTATGATGTTGTAGGAGTTCCAAGTGACAAGAAACAAGCTCTAAGGAACAAAGGAAAAGAGAAAGCTACCTAAAAGAATAAAAGAGAAAGATTAAGGTTTGTGCATAACTTACGACAATAGCCTATTTTTTTTTTGAAATAATGTATGCTGAACATGATTTTAGATAAATACAGTTCAAGAATGATGATGATCATGGCATGACACCATAGGATTAGACAAGTATGAATGAGATTCTTGTGTGACTTTGAATTAATGATGCATGTTAGAAAATCTGGTATGATCAAGGCATTTACATGTATTGGGAAGTAATAAGTGGAGTAAAGAACCTTAGAAATGCATGAAATAGAATTTGGTATGTTTTGGATGATGTTAGAATGAATGAAAGGTGAATATGCAGATTTCCTATTGAAAGTCATGGGTGTGACTACTGAGTCACGGGCGTGAACTTGAGGGTTCACGGTTGTGACTGATTGTCTCACGGTTGTGAATTTCTGGGTGGAAATGGTACTATTCATTCCAGAAGCGTTCACGGGTTGGAATCACGGAAGTGAACTTATTCACGGGCGTGAATGAGTAATCACGACCGTGAATGCTTTTGGGCAATTCATTCCAGTAGCGTTCACGGCTTGGGATTACAGGTGTTAACTAATTCATGGGCATGAAACTAGTAATCACGGCCGTGAATGCTCTGTATTAGAAATTATGAATGTGGTTATCAAATGAAGAATTCAGGTAAGTAAATGAAAGTCATTGTCTATCCAGTGAAATAAGAATGATATGGATATAGATATAGGTATATATATATTGATGTGAGAATGTGATATGTTGTGATATAGAAAAATGAATTGATGTAGAAAAATGAATTGTCATGGATAATATATGAAATCTGATGCAGATGATAAACATGAGAATATTGACGAATCCAGTAAATGAATGAAAAGATGTATGAGTAAGACTATATGTTTGCAAAACAAGAAAATTGATATGTTGATAAATATGAGAAAAATGGATGTGTTGAAATTTGAGAATAATGATTGATGTGAAAATATAAAGAAGCCCATTACTCTACTTGCAGACTAGAATCAGGATAGATGATATGTCATTAAGGGGGCGAACGGTACCATACTATACCTCAACTAATGTCGCTAAAGCTTATGTGAGCGCCATTGGTCTGGGATGCTCAGTCAGTATGGCCAAAGCTTGTGTGAGCGCTACTAACTTGAGAAAGCTCCGATGAGCACATAAAAATGAGGACAAGGTGTCATAAGCTTGTGTGAGCGGCCTTGATCCGGTTATTCATCTATGATGAAATTATACTCAATCAATGTGGCATAAGCTTGTGTGAGCTGCATTGATTTGAGAAGTTCTTATGAGCCAGATTGTGGACAGGGTGGCATAATCTTGTTTGAGCGCTCTTGATCCATAACCCGTATCCAGTCAGTCCAAAAACTTTAGAGTGATGTGGGCAAGATAATGAGGATATGTCGAAAAAATAAGAAAAGGAAAGAATAAGAAAATGATGATGATATGAGATTGAGATGAAATGATAAAGAGATTTACAGAATAATTTGCCATTAAAGATAAATGAAAATAACATTGTCTATATGAGCATGACGTTTATACTTGTATGAAATAGGAATATGTTGATAGTCATGCATGCAAACATTTTAATGCACAAAATGATATTTGTTAATGCTTGTTGCATGATATAGTATATTGCCTTATTTATATACACCACTAAGCTTAGAGCTTAGCGCGGAGTTTAATTTCCACACAGATATAGAAAGGTAGTTGAAGACGCTATGTGATCCCATTCAAGTAAAGCAGCTGAATCTTGAGAAAGTGGGTTACAAGTTTTGAAACTTTTGTATTTGGCTTTTATATTAAAGAAATGTTTGAGTTTGTAAAACCTACTTTTTAAGTTTGTTAAGAATTACTTTGATGTTAAAAATTACTATTTTATGTAAATAAATTGCACTCTGATTTTTGTTTATATACATATAAACATGCGTAAAAAAATTAATAATAATAATATAGCGATTAGTAGAAGTATGAGAAAGTCAGGTGGCAGCGCTTCCTTATCCGGGCACGTGCGGTTCGGGTGAGGAGGTTGCGGGCGCCACAACTTAAGCTAAGCTCTGATACCACTAAATGTAACACCCTCTTACCCTTCTAATAATAGTCAAGCATGGTGATGTCATATCCTGTCTATCTCTTGGTACCTGATCAATCTTTATAATCCACATATATTATTTACCCTTACAACTCATTTAAATTTTAAAATTTAAAACATTTTCTAATTATACATAAACTTATTTACCATGTTTACAAATTGTAGAAAATTTAAGTTTCAAAAATATACAACCCATATAATATATGCAATGCATACTTTACGAAAGTTATATACATACAGAAGCACAAACATATTAACTTAAATAGGTGTTTTTATCTATTGAACTATTATAGCGTGGGCCCTACTAGTTCAGTGGCTCTATATACGATCCTACTGCTCATATTTCTTTAATATACTATATGTGTGAGAGAGAAGAAAACTTATGCAAATAATTAATAACTATAATAATATTTTTAATATCACAAATAAACTTTTCAATAAATACAAGACAATAGTTTCAGTAGCTCATATTATATTTACCAATTTCACATAGTTGAAATAATAGCAATATATATATATATATACACACACATTCATTTTTCCTACTTAGTTTCCCAATATTATATTGCCAAGACCAGACCCTAGGGAGACACAAAGGGATTGTGATCTTACAGTCAGTGGTATATTAGACTTTTTTTGGTCTTATATAATAAATATATGTATAGTCGGACATTATACATGCAATGCCCCATAATTAGGGTCTATAATATATGTTGGTGATTGAAAAGAGAGTGTGGGTATATTAAGGCTTAAAAAGATGAAACTAGTGGAAAATGGTGCTTTCACACTTGTTAATGGATATACACGCTAGTGAAAGTGTTGAGTTTTCAAAATGGTAGAGTTTTGAAGAGTATTCGGGTGTTCATGCCCGTGAATAGTAGTCAACAAAGTAGGTGAATAGAGTTGCATTTTTTTCTCTCTCCTATGCCTTAGTTTTTTTGCAACCATAAACTACCCCATGCTCCTTATCCTTCTAGACATACCACCATCTCCTTCTTCACTTTCTTCTTCCTTTTCTCTTTCCTTTACCATGGAATTTTCATAAATCAAGCTTGAGAAAAAACTAGAAAACAAAGATAAGGGTAGAGTGTTCTTGAGTGATGTGAGCTTAAAGATAAGAGAGGGATAGCTAAGCAAGAAAAGGATATCGGTCTTCAGATTTTTGTGGGCTTAGAGATGGTTAAAGTAGAAGAGTAACAAACACGAAGAGGAGAGAATAAACTAGGATGGATCTTGAAAAGTTTATAGATGATCCTTAATTAGTGGTTAGTACATTTGTAAGTTGGAAGCCATAAATATATTTCTTAAAACATGTTAAGTGTTTGGTTTTGGGTGATCTGAATGTTAAATGCCATTGATTTGAAAGACAAAATGATAGTATGTTAATTGTGTAACGGCTGGATCTACTGGAATCCGGGTCCTGACCCATTGCCACAGTAGTCTATGGCCAGGACCCGGATTCCAGTAGATCCAGCCGTTACATAAAAGGTACCTATATGCCATGAAAATGAGTTAGGAAATTAAGGTTAATCAAATAGGCCTTTGAACATGATTTATCATGTAAATGCTTTCTTTTTTGTGTTATGGCATGTTTATGGCATGAAATGTTGTTGAATGTTGATAGGAGTGATTGATATTGGTCAATCTTAAAGCCTTTGAGTGTATTTCATGATATTGCTTTATTTTGGTGTTGATATACGCTGGAAAACCCTGATTCATGCCTGTGACAAGGGCTTCATGGTAGTGAATCATTCCCAGTAATGAAGTTCATGTATAACATATCCTTTCACGGCTTGAATCATCATTTGATTCACACTTGTAATATAAAGTCACACCTATAACTCTTTCTTCATACCCATGAAAAATGTGAACTTTAAGACCATAAAAATTCATGAGCATGTTCACAGTTTGATTCACAGGTAGGGGTACCTTTGAATGGAACCTTCACGGCTGTGAACATGTAGTTCACACTTGTAAAGCCTGTTATAATGTCTTATGTTGCTTTCTTTAATAATGTAATGTGATGGTTATGCACGAGTATATTATATGATATACTATAAGTATGAAACACATGATTTCCATGAATGTTTGCAAATAAATGATACCAGTTGATGCTCAATGTGATCAAAAGAATGCATGTAATAAGTGAGTGCATTATATGAAGATATAACAAAGGAAAATATGAACAAGTGATGAATAATGATTGTAAGAAACCTAGTATGTGAACAATTATATGTGAATAACATATTGAAAATGAGAATTGATTTAGGATACGATATGAGGTGTTTATAAATGATAAATGATAAATTCTTAAGAGTATTGAATTGATAATAAAAATGTAAAAAAGGATGAGTTATAAGAATCAAAAATGCCTTTTTCTCTAATCTAGGACTTGACATAGTATTTTTATATAAGCCAAGGTAACTGAAGCTTAGGTTAGAGCACCCTAAATTCTCAATTTCATGCAATTGTTTGTATAAGTTGACTGAAGCCCTAGGAAGGCCCTTGATCCTGTTCTCTACTCAGTCAAGGTAGATGAAGCTCTTGGAGTGCCCTTGATTTGAGGAGATCAGATGAGCACACTTACAGTTAGTGGATAGAATGGCTAAAGCTCTTAGAGATCGTCTATTCCACAATCTACATCTAGATAGTCTAGCATAAAGTTTTGGATAAAATAAATATAAAAAAAGGATAAGGAAAAACCAATTACATGGATACAAATAAAAATGGGATATGATGAATTGGTTGCTAATGTAGTTATATGGAAATGATATATGTGATATGTGAATCAATTTGATATCTATAAGTTGAATACAAACATAAAGGTAAGGGTCACAGTGAATATATGTTCTAACGCATGATTATTATGAAACTATTAAGAATACAAAAGTAAAGGCATGGAATAAATGTTTAATATGTAAGTTTTAGGATATGAGTTTCTACGTATGAGCATATAGAATGCACATGGTAGGTTATGCGTGTTTGAGATTTATATGAGTCAAGGTGTTAACATGATATAATGATATGCACATATAGTTGTTTGTATGCAAATACATATGTACAAATAGGCACGAGTTACATAGCATGTGAGTGGTAGCCCAGATATTGAATCGAGAAGGGGGGTTGAATTGGATATTAAAAATTCTTAACTATTAAGTGCGGAAAGAAAAGTTAAGTAGAGTAGGGATATGAAGATATCACACAAGAAATTTTATAGAGGTTTGGGTGTTAACAAACCCTACTCCTCTCCCCAATCTCAATTGGGAGTTTCACTAACACACAAAGTGTTACAATGGATTTTTACAAGCTCACTCCCAACTATGGTGTTTCTATCAATGGATCACACCTAACCCAGAAATCCCTTGTATTTTAATGGCTCACACAATAAACCAATTCCTTGTGTTTTAATGACTCACACAAATAATCCTTACAAGTGTTCTACTCTTAACCTAATATACCCAAACTCACTTGAATAGTAGATTACAAAGAGAAACACTCACAAATCTATAATGCTCAGAAATTATGAGCAAAAAGATTTTTACAGAGAATTAATATTTGTTTGAAAGAAATTAATGCACAAATGGCTACAACAAGATTTTGATTTGAAGTAATTGTTATTCCCTTGTTCTGGATTCATAAATGACTTGCATTTATACTTCCATGGCGAATTATAGTCGTTTGGTTGCATTTAATGCGAAAATAGTCATTGCACCAACTCTTAATTTTGCGCCTGACATATTTTTCTTTCCTCTTTCATGGTCGTGAATATGTGTATCACAGTCGTGAATATTCTTCCAAGCCGTGACTCAAGTGGTGACTCTGGCCGTGAAGCATTTTGGAAGGATTTGAAGTGTTTGATCGAAGGCGTGACATTATTCTTTCACTGGCGTGAATATCCTTCCAAGACGTGGTCTTTAAATATTGGGTAGTTGGCGCTAAACTACATCACGGGTATGACATAAACAGTCACAGGCGTGAACATGTTATTTCTTCAATTTTTGTCTTTTTAAAGTTAGTCTTCCATTCTTGCATCATATTCCATACTCTGTTCAATAAAACTTAGAAAACAAGTATGTTAAATACATTATTGCTATTTTATTTATTAGCATCAAAAAAATGAAAATACCCCTCAAGGTTCAACAATGAGTGTTTCTCACATGCAAGTTGTAGCCGGTTAGATGGTTGCTAAGACGGAAGAGTCATAGGACAAAACACAGTTGGGTGGGTGATACACTGGCATATTTTGGTTTTAAGTTTTCTTCCATTATAAAGGTTTCGTATTTCCCTTTATAGAGGTGTTGTTTTTAAATCAAAGGCTATGTGAAGCCTATACAATATTTTCAGTATAATAAAAAGTTATTTGGTTTTTTCTTTTGCTTTTATTTATATGAATTTTAAAATAATCATCACGACCATTATGCAAACAATGTATTTTAAAGAAAAGTTTAATTTTAATTGGATTTCAAAAATGTTAGGTTTTAAAGATGAATCTCATTCATAAAACGTAGCGAAAAAATAAAATTTTTAAAATCTGATTGTTTGTGCCATTAAAACTAATTTATCAAAACATAGAGGTAAGAAATTATACTTCGTAATTTTTTAATTTATTCTTCAAATTTTCACTTTGTTGGGTTGTTGCAAACTACAACAATCCACTTTAGGATGTCTCTTATATTAATCCCAGTAAAAAAAATGAGAAGAAACTATTAGAGAAATGGTTGAACACACCTCAAAGTGCTAGCAACGATGTATGCTCAATTTGAGAGAATATGAAAAATAATAATTGTTTTTTTTTTAATTTCATCATTTCCGAAAGCAATTTTCAAACATTTAAACATTTCAAAAATGTTTTTACCTCAAAAATAGTCTAGGTACAAAGTGCATAAGACAAAGGGAGGGATTTTGGAGTTTTTGCCTTAATTGGCCAATAAAAGCCAATTAGGCCAATTGCTGGTCAGCAACCTGCGTGGGCCCATAACCCCTCCGAATAATTTTTTTATGCGATCTCATCGAGATCCATACCAAAATAATTCTCTCATATTTTTGAATCTCATCCACGACCATTTTTCTCATTCTTCACATCTTCAATGCGTGTAACCCATTATATTCCAGGTTATGTTGGCTATTTAAATTAACAATTAATTTAAGCAAGTCATGAGCGGTATCTAGCTACACATCATGACCCCCAATTGACCGGAAAGTCAATGGTTTTACTACAAACTTTTCCATAGACTATTTCGTGTAATTATTCCTTTCACTATTCTATACCCCACTTGGTTCAAAGTATGGACATGTATCAACTCCTACGTCTAGTCCAAGTAATATTAGTTCTTGTCTCTAAGGCTCATTACTCTGTTAGACATGTCATTGAAGACTATCTTCATGACATTTCCACTCTAACTAAAGATTCCCAAGTAATGACCCTAACATGAGGCCATGGATACACACTTCTTCTATCAGGAGTGGTGAATTCTTTTTTGGTTACCCAATTACCTTTGAATACCTCAATTTGTATCCAATCACCACCCTTTGAGCAACCTCCCTAAGGCAACAAGGAATAGTATCAAAATACAGAATCAGTATCCAATATATCCTTGAGTACCTCAAGTTTAAGGATACTTCTACCATTGTTGTGTTGAGACTATCATTGAGATTAGAATAGATTATCCATATGATTGTCTCATAGCAGGTCATCTAATGTACTTAACTACACTTAGCAAGCATCCACATGTTCACTCTAAACATCACAAGTTTACAGATTATGAGATCTACTACTCGATCCAATCAAGAAATGTAACATGTAATAGTCTGTCCGGATTAACAATATCTCATCTCATTAATCCTATGACTAGAGATAATTTAGATACTAACATAATTACACATGATAAGAATCTCAATATCATGATGATCTTCATGTTATGTTATGTATCAAAGACTTTATTAATTGATTTAACATCACTATCAATTCATATATTAAATGAACATCAAATTAATGAAAAAACCTTTTATTAATCAAATAAATGTGTACAATAACTGCTAAAAGTGATTGCCTTTAAAGCACTTCTCTAACAAAAAAGAAATATTTTGTAACATTCATTTATATAATTAGTTTAATATGAATCATATTTGTTGGTGTTACAATGCATCCTAATCGCTCATAGGCCCAATAGGCCTAAATAATTAGTTAAAAAGTCTTGTTGACCTTGATTGGCATGCCGGCCTGTCTATCCAATTTTAGTCTAGGCATTAATCATGAGCATTTACATTTTATATATTTTCATCCTTATTGTAACTTTATTTCAATATTTATCATTAATATGAAATTGTCATCTCACATTCAAGACTCACCTTTTATGTTTTTCATTTCTTTATATTTTCTTATTGGTATTTCATTAATTTAACTCATATATCAGTTACCATGCATCAGTATTACTAATACAATTTTCCAATTTATTAATAGACATGCAGTAGTATAATAAAACTAATTAATATTTTATTGTTTTCAATTTTATTAAAAATAATGGCCATTACCATAAAGCCTGTACAAACTTGGATTAACCTTCGGCCCTTTAACTTTGTTCGATACAGGCGATGGTACAGTAGATGTGCCTAGCAAATATGTGAGAATTAAAGTTAGACATCCGGAAAAAAAATTATTTTAATAATAGAAAAACCATCCCTTTTAAAATTAACCTAACATCTCTGATATTGATTTGTATTTTTACGTCTTAATTTAATTTGTGGATCGTATGTATATTCGAGCTTTTCGAGACAGTTTTAAAACACATATTACGAGATAAATACATCTTCTAGTGGTTATAGCCTCGATATATATATATATATATATATATTACCACCATCCTCATATTTTTAGATCTGTATTTTATATTCCTTTTTGTCCTTCGATAATGTCCAAATTTCACCTTAAGTCTTTATTTTATACTTTTTATTCTCCTAGGTCCCTCATTATTATTAAAAACCTCTTAAGTGAGCTTATACATGTTTTGGCCATAACTCAATTTCATCTTAACATCATTTTCTTTTAGTCCTTTACATTTTGGATAAAATATATTTTGGTTTCAGAGCTTAATTCCTTTTTAATTTACTCAAATTTAAATGACAAAATCCTTATTTGTTTCTCTAATGTTCTTGGGCAATATCATTTCCAATAAAAAATAATTTTTCCCTCCATTTAACAACCTCCATTCTTTCAGTTTAAATTTTCCTTATTTCTAACTTACTTTTTGGTCCATTGTTAGTTTAAGATTTTCAAATAAATCCAAAACTCATTCTCAATTCACTTCTAAAGTTTTGATTATCCTCTCCCTTTCCATAAATGTTTCGATTTTACTAAGGGGTGAGAAGATCCCCTTCTACCTTGCTTTGGTTATATACATCCAAACACAACAACATAACAGTTATAGCATTTAACTTAAGTATAGTTGTAATACCCACCCATGGAGTGGGACGAAATCCCACTATACAAACAGATGCTACATGACTAGATACCTTATAACCTGTTCCAATTAAAATATTTTTGCTATGAATCTGTTTTGCACTACATAACCCTTATTACAAAATTCAACTTCATATAAATAAAATAATTTAATAAAATCCAACTAAAATTTTTACTTTATTGAGAACATTAAACAAATGTATGTATCCTATGTAATGAGAAAATAACAAATGAAATAATAAAATGAAAACTAACCCAACACAACATGTCAACTTTGACTGTTCTAACTAGCTCGAACTCCTCTTCTAATCAACTCAACAATCTACCTTCTCTAAACCTACATTCAAAAAAAACCCACATGCTAAGCTACTAAAAGCTTAATGGCACATATAAACATAAAAATTCTCTATGCATTCATTCATCATCACAACATATCTAAATGTATGTATATGTGTGCTCGACCTTGCCATCATATAATAAAATACATTGTACATACTTAGTTTACTGAATTATGGTACATTCTTATCATATAACACATAATTGAATCCACAGTATCAATTCTGTTTATCATTTATACCATATAATACAAAATTTCATTTCCTAGTTTCATACACTGGGTTACTATTTTTCCTTATTCCTTTTAAAATATATTTGTATTTGATTTCCATGTTTGACTTATTCTCTTTATAACTAGTTTTACATTTCATTGCCCAATACTTTAGACTTGGACTACCCGAATGTAGGTTGTGAAATCGAAGCACCCTAACCTAATTTTAAGTTACCATGCTCACTAATTGTATATGTTTGTATAGTGCTCAACTGAGCTTCTTAAGTCAAGAGCACTCTAACCCGAGCTTAAGCCACCTTGACTAAGTAAAATATAAATACTGCACGTATATGTGATCAAGGGTGCTCTCACTCGAGCTTAAGCTACCTTATCCCTTAAATAATAAATTCATGTGCTAGATATACTACAATATCAAAACCCCCTACAATGGTATGACATCTATCCTATGCTAGTTCTCATATAGATAATGGGCATAAATAATTAAAATTTGGTTATTCGTACCATTTATAATTAATTTCATGATATAACATGTTCATCACATGATACTTTATAATTTAGAGCACATAATGTAAATCCATGTTCAAAATCAAGTTATCCTACTATATACCATCTCATTTTATCATACAATTTGTGTGCGCATATGAACACCTTGTAATTTTATCATAAAAATTAAAATACAAAATTTTGTGTATAGGGTATTCATGAGCGTGAATCGTTATTCATGGCTAAGAAGCCTTTTTTCATTAGTTGTTGTCATGACTGTTTATTATGGACATTCACGGGCATGAACCTTGATTCACAAGCATGAACATCTTCTGTGTAGCCATTCATGGGCATGACGCCTTCCTTCACGGATTTGAATCAGCAGTCTGTGTCAAATTCCAACACTATTTTAAAGCAAATATACACACTACATGCAAAGGGCTCTAAGACTAACCAATGTTAGTCATTCCTATAAGCACTTTCTAGCATTATGCATCATATTTCAAACTATAATCAAGCACAATAAATCATTCAACCAATCAAAATAGATTTCATGCTTAAATCATCAAATCATTACTTCCATAAATCTCAATTGTCAATGATCATAGTGCATATCAAATAAAACATATCTCATGCTCAATTAGCAACTCTAGTATAATAACACATGCCTTTTAACATATCTATTTCATCATATAGCACATAAGCATACAATATTTCAAATTAAAATACGTATATATAGAAACCTTAATTGGAGCCTTAAATTTCAACTCTCTTGAGTACCCACTGCCTTTGGTGGTTATCTCCACCTTCTACCTTAGTCCTTAAGATCAGATACCTCTTTACTGCCTAATCAAATAAACACCATCTACATGCCTAAATTAAACATTTAACTTAATCATCCATTAAAAGTCCATAAACTCTATTCCCCATCTAAATTCGAATTAAACTAATGTAAGAATGAAGAAAACATGATCCTTACCTCTATTTCACACATTTCCTATTGGTTTTAGGGTCCAAAATCAAATTCTTCTTCCTCCAAAATTTTTCCCTCAATGTTAAGGTAAAACTCTTATTTCTAATCGATTTAATCTCATTTACGGTGGAACTTTTGTGTAATCAAAGCTAGAAATCAAAGGAATTGAATGAAAATCATTTCTAGGGTTCAGAGAATCTGGTGGCTTGGATTTTTAGTGGAAAACTCATGATTTTCTATTAAAAAAACACAAAACTATCCAATTTAAACTGCAGTTCTTCACGAACATGACCATGTGTGTCATGGCCATGAAGCTGATAATTCCCATTTTGTGACATTCACAACTATCATGTTATATTCATGAGCATGAATGCTAGAACTTTCACTTTTTAAGTCCTTTAACCATTTTTCGTGTTCCCAATACCCATAACCACTTATAGACCATATATGTACACCTAATATAATTTTGTTACATGTTATTTCTAGGTCCTAAATTATAGGCATTACAATAGCTTTCAAGACAGGTACAATAAGAGATACATGGGAAGAAAAGCAAAAAAAAAGAAGAACAACAAGAAAAGTAATAGATTATGGGGTCTCGGCCACAAGGGAAAAATAAGACTAAATTTTCCTTTAATAACACCCCTTGAACCCAGGACCATCCCATGGCCTCCCTTTGCTCTTTTCTCTAACAAACCATATTTAACACAATCACCAACATGGAGAACATCTTAGATGTGAGTTTCTAGAAATCAAGAAGAAAGAGTAAGATGGCATATGAGACCTTAAAGTCCTCAGCCAAGACATAAAATGCTCACTTTTAAATTTTCTTTGTGGATCGTGATTTAGCAAGCTTTCTTTTGATCATTCCCTCGCACCAAAGCCACATGCAAGGTTTCTGTTATATCCGCAAATTTAGGCCCGAGTCGCGTGTGTCATTAAATTGATGCATCGGTTTGATAGGAATCTAAATTAGGATTTTGATCTAACAATAATTAAAATAATGGAAAATAATTATGGAAGATATTTAATAAAGTGTTTAAGATATTTAAAAATGTTAAATTATGGCAAGGGACTAAATCACAAATTTTGAAAAAATTAAGGGTCAATTTGCAATTAACCAAAAATTGGAGGATTAATAAGGATAATTACTAATTAAATGGATGAATTGGGACATTAAATACATATGGTGGTTAGCTTAACCAAGTGGAATGCAACAATTAGCAAGTGATGTGCATGAATTAGACATTAATGAAAACATCTAGATTATGGCTTAGGTGTCTCCATTAATTAATTAATTTTGTCACTGTGCTCTTAATTGCTTATCCTTTCTTCATTATCACTCTTGATCTAGAATTTTCTATCTTTTAATTGTCTCCCACGTTTCCCTTTGAAACACCATACACCAAGGGAGATGAACACATTAATTAGCCAAAATATCTAGATATTTATGGGCTTAGGTGTCCCATTATTGATTAAATTTGTCTTCTTCCTCTTAATTGCCTCTCCCTCTTCCTTATCACTTAACATCTAGAATTCTATAATCTTTTCAAACCATCCCACATTTTCCCTTGTTCTCCAAGGCCGAAACTTGATGCTAAGAAGAGAAAGTGAGAAAGAGAAGGAGAAACTTGATGCCATGGAAAAGTAGGTTTTCATGCAAAAAGGAGCATAAGGAAGCTTGAGAGAGCAAGAGAGAGAGATTAGGGTTTATTAAGTTTTAATTATCTCTTTTATGTTTTAGGAACTCAAATTGACAAGAGCTAGCTCAAAGGAGCAAAGGAAAAGAGAAAGAGAAGTAAAGAGAAAGAAAAGGGAAAAGTAGAGGTTTGTGCATAACTTAAGGCAATAGCCTATGTATTATTTTTAATTGCATGATTTGAGCATTTGGCATGTTAATAATTGTAAATTAATGATATCTTGTGATGAAAATCTTGGGGATGCATGTTTTCTAGACTTAGGATTAATTTTGGTAGAAATTTGAATGTGATTAGTTTGTATGTTCTTTACTGGAATTGATGAGTAGTGAGTACTTAAACTGTTATAACATGAGTTCTGGAATTTGGATTTGTGTATTTTTTGTTGAGTTTGAAAGATAAGACATAGGATATAACTTTTATTCAGACCATAAAAACTTAATATGTCTGTAATTTTCCAGAAAAATTCATAAAGATCGTACTAAGAATCTGTCTAGAAAATTCTGGGCAGACTTATTAGTGACCAATCATTGTTCATTTTATCATATCTTTTGATATATAACTCATAATTAAGTGATTAAAGTTTCATATTAAATCTAAGATCCAGCCTAAATTTGTTAGGAAAACCATGTAACGAAATTCAGATTGTAATAGGACCAAAATTAAGGTCCAAAACAAAGAATGGAATCTACCAGTGACAGGGCAGTATATGAGTTCTGGAATTAAAAGAGTAAAATGATGTGAACCTTGCTATATTATGAAAATACTATTTTTATTGAGTAATTGTGTGATTAATTGAATCTTTACATGCATGAAATGGGTGAATTTAATAGCTATGAATTTCAATGACATTGATAAGCCCCTAGAACACCTAACTAGAACCAGACTTAGGATAGTTTGGCATGCCAAGTAGGGGGGAGTATGATTAAATCCATTAATGGTATGATTATCTACGCCGGATATGGCACTATTATCTACGTCCGGTATGGAACTATTATCTATGCTCGGTATGGCACTATTATCTACACCGGGTATGGCACGGTTATCTACGTCTGGTATGGCATGATTATTGATGCAGGATATGAAACTAATATCGACGTCGGGTATGACACTTATATGCGCAAATCATATTGCCCGGGTGACACTCCTAAGTGCCTGGATGACAACTCTGTTATCCTAATCAAGGGTTCATAGGTGTTATGGGCAATAAAAATGCTATGGATAATAATGATTTGATAAAGTAAAATAAATATGAGATGAAAAAGAATAAAATTTATGAAATGTATGTTTGCATGAAAAGATGATTGGGTGTTATGGGCACAAAAAGGTTATAGAAAATAAATAAGTGATTAAAAATAAAAAGGGAATCATAAATGGTAATATGGATAATCATGAATTGTTAAAGTAAAACAAATATGGGATACAAGAATATAATTTGATGATTTTGAATGTTAGAATACTATGGCGTAAAAAGGTTAAGAAAAATAAAAGGAATGATGACTTGTAACATGGTTAATTATGATGTGTTATATAATGATGTTTTAATAAAGTATACAAGTATGAGATAAAAGAATATAATTTGATGTTTATACATGCTAGAATACGATGATATGTATATTTGCATGAGAAGATGATTGAGCATGAGTTGATATATGATAATACATGTTGCATAAAATAGTTTACTGCCTTATTTATATGCACCACTAAACCTAAATCTTAGCGTGGGAGTTTCTCTCGCACAGGTATAACAAAGAATAAGTAGATAATAGTAGACAAAGGTAGCAATGGCCTGATTCAGTAGAGCAGCTTCTATCAAATATTGTGGGTCACACAACTGTTGTGTTTATATTTTGAATTTTATTTTATAATACTTGTAAAGTAAGCGCACGTTTTGTAAATAATACTTTATTATATAAAATGTATTGTGTTTCTTTATTATGATTTCTTTTACACTACAAGTAAATAAATAGTAAATAAAGAAAACAATATACAAGTGATTTCATTTATACATAATTTAAGAATGATATTTTAATCGATGAAGTCAACGTAGCGCTCCCTCATCCGGGCACGAGCTGCGGGGGTGAGGGGGTGTTACACTTTCTTTTAGGATTTGTCCAATATGCATCACTTGAGTTTTATTTTGGTTGAGCTCTCCATAACCCTTTTGATTCCACTTGAAGCAAAGAGAAAATGATTTCCTTATTTCAAACCTTTAGTTTTCTAAGCTTAACGATTGTTTGGGGATAAAGACAAATTAAGAAGGAAGAAACTGAAGATGGGAGAGTTTTGGTTTGGAGGTTGTTTGGCTGGATATCAATGGAGAAGAAAAGGAAAAATTTCATTCAAAATGAAAAGAAATAAATTGGGCCCAACAATTAGGTTTATATATGTGGATTAGGAAAAGAAGATTAGTTGCATGTCCACCAAGTGGAGCACATGCAACAATGATTTATGCTTATCTTGCATATTTTGGCTAATGAATCATATCTTATGGCAAATCTCATCATTGGTCCTCAAATTTCCTACTATTTATACTTTAAGCATAACATTTTTTTTCTTCAACTTGAAGCCCTAAACAACTTAATCTCCTACTATTAAATATACTAATATTTATTAAATAATTTATTCTACATACTGGTGTTTCAGTTTCACAATTAGGACACCCAAGTAAAAATCACATTTCCCAACCTTCTCACAGAATCGCACCTTAAATTTTATTTATTCGATTTCGTATCCTAAATATTAAAGTTTTGATACGAAATTATATCGACATGTTCGTCTTAATGTTCTACGTCTTAGTTCCCTTAGCTTATGATTCACTACCACAAAAATCACATATTTTTCGATCTAGCCCTTTTTTTTCTCAAATTTTGTGCAAAAATTGCATATTTGTGATCAATTTTCTCACTTGTACATGGTTCAAATTAAGACTCCGATCATTTTACCTCCACTTCGTTCATGAACTTGCTCAATTTTTAGTTGGTCCAGCACATCCAATATCAAAATGCATGTGTCAGTTGGAGCCTAAACTAATGGATGTGACAAGTTGTAGTGGGTTAATATCTCTTCCTCTCATTCTACTCTTGCATTCAAACTTTCCCATTTTATATCATTCTCTAACAAGTTCTTTGGGGGAGTTTATAGGTTTGTTGCCTATAGATTCAATTTGTTTTGATAATCTTAGAGGAAATTGCTACTTACCCAAGAAGCAACAAAGTGGTGACTATTTTCTGAAGGAAAGTGTTCTACAGGATCGAAACAAGTTTGATTTAACCTTAATTATACATAACTTTTTCTAACAATGATGAGAGAAAAATGAGGGTAAAATATATGAGAATATAACCTATGTTGACTTTGATGGGATCAATGATAAATAAGAATGAGTAGATGTAACACCCTCTGATATAGTAGGACATATTTCTATTATACAAGTAGATACCACATGATTGGATACCTTATAAACATATTCCATTTAAAAACTTTTCCCTATATTATTCAATGTAACTATATAACATGCAAAAATTCATATATTCCATATTCCATATGCTATATAAAACTATATCATATGTTTGAATCAAAATCCATATTATCAAAATAAACTAGTTTGGGCAACAACACTTTATTACAAAAATCATTATTATTCCAACATAACCAAAACAAATACATAATCCTTTTTATTGAAAAGCATAATAAAATAAGTCTACTATCCAATGTCATAGAATAACACAAATGAAAGAAATAAAATGCAATCGACCCAAACACGAGTCTACTCTGACCACTATAACGAGCTTAGACTACTTTTCTCATCAACTCAGCTATCTACTGCCTCCAAACTTGTGTGCATGGAAACCATACACTAAGCTACTAAAAACTTAGTGGTCCATATAAGCATAAAAATTCTAGCAAGCATCCACATATTATCATAGTATTGTGCTCGGTCATGCCATCATATATTAATGTAGATTATTACAACACTTGCTTACTAGTTTAAAAGATACATACCATATACACAAAGTAAATCCAATTTCACATCCATATATATACATGACATATAATAAAGAACTCCATTTCCTGGATTCCATATATTGGATTTTTGGTTTACCAGTATTTGATTTATTCTATCATGTCTCTATTTTACATAGCATAACAACTAACTAGTTTCCATATGCCTTGTTCAATTACATAGTTGGTTACTAGTTTTTCTCATTCTCTTTTCGTTTATAGCTCAATATTCTAAATATGGACTACCCGGATATGGATTATAAATAAGAGCGCTCTTACCCGAGCTTAAGCTATCTAATTCACTGATTGTATCTATCTATATAGTGCTCAACTGAACTTCTCAAGTCAAGAGTGCTCTCACTCGAGCTTAAAGACATCTTGACTAAGTATAAATTATAATTGCATGCATATGGGATCAAGGGCACTTTCACCCGAGCTTAAGCCACCTTGTACCAAAAATATAAATCCAAGTGATATAAGTTATGGTACCATAACCTCTCAATGGAATGCCATTTATCCTGTGCTAGTCTTTGCGTAGAAAATGGTCCTTAATAATTAAAATATGGTTACTCATCACTTTCTATTGTTCATTCCACGTTTTCCACTTCATTCATTATAATTTAGAGCATATATTGCATATTCATATCCATATTATTGTACTCCTACTATATTCAGTCTTAATTCATCATACTAGGTGTGAATCGAAGGAAATTGAAAGAAATAGTGTTTAGTTTAGCAAGGATTTGATGGCTAGGGTTTAGGTTGTGAAATTTTAAAAATTGCCTAACAACACGAAAATGTTCATTTTATACCATAGGGTTTTACAGGCAAGAATGTTCATTCATGATCATGAATTTGCTCAACTTCAAAAAACCTTATTTCACGGTGTTCACGACTATGACATTACATTCACGAGTGTGAACACTGTGAAACCTTACTTTTTCATGTATTTTTAACTATTTTCATGTCCTAAAACACATAACCACTTATTTACCCTTTATATACTTTCTAGGCCCTTATTTGTGGGCATCAAATTTCTCTCCTTCTTAAATAATTTTGTCCTCAAAATTATCTAATGTACTATCTTTGAACAGTTGTGGATGTTGGGATTTCATCACTTCTTCACTTTCCCATGTAGCCTCTTTTGTTGCATGATTTTTCCATAAGACTTTAACTAATGGTACTCATTTGTTTTTGAGTTCCTTCATCTCTTTGGCTAGAATCTACATTGGCTCTTCTTCATATGTCAATTCCGGTCTAACCTCGATACTTCAATTGGGATAATATGAGAGGGGAAAAACTTGTATCTTCTCAACATGGAGACATGGAACACATAATGAATCTTGCTCCACTCTAGTGGTAGATCAATCTTGTAAGCAGTTAGTCCCACTCTCATTAGAATCTCATAAGACCGAATGAATTCAGGCTCAACTTGCCCTTTTTTCCAAACCTTAAGATCTTTTTCCACGGAGAAACTTTCAGTAAAATCTTATGTCCCACTGCATACTCTATTTCTCTCCTCTTGAGATTTGCATATGACTTTTACTTGTCAGAAGCTGCTTTTAATCTGTCTTGGATAATATGTACTTTTTCCACTATCTCCTATATCAAGTCTATGTTGGGTTTTGAAGAATGAATCAGATTCATAAACACAGTTGAAAAATAAAATTTTCAAAACCTGAAACAAAAGATCATACTTGTTCCATTAAAACTAATTTATATACACATAGAGGTTAGAAATTATACCTTGTAATTTCTTATTTGTTATTCAAATCTTCACTTTGTTGGATTATAGCAAGCCACAACAATTCACACTAAGATGTCTCTAATAATAATCCACGTGAAGAATGAAAAAGAAACTATCAAAATAAATGGTTTGAACAAATTCAAAGTGCTAGCTTTGAAAGTGTTCTTAAGAGAATTTTATTGTCTTAAAAATATTTTTTTCACAAAAAAAAATTTTCATGTCTATTTTCTGCCATTTGATGTCTTTTCTATTTGAATCAAATTCAAAGAAAAGATCAAAAGTCAAAAATAGAGAAAAGGGAAATTAATCAATAGTAAATTGGCCATAATTGGCCTAATTAAGACCAATTCATCCGTTGGCCAATGGAAGGCAATAGCGCCTGCACTGGGCCAACTGCTGGGCAGCCCAGCTAGCCCGTTAGGTAGGCTAGTAGCCTGCCTAGCCTGCGCGGGCCTGTGATCCTCCTAAACAATTTTTTCTGTGCGATCTAATCATGATCCATCCCGAAATAATTCTCTCATATTTTGGATCTCATCCAAGACTATTTTACTCATTCTCCATATCTTCAATGTGTGTGACCCATTAGGTTCCCAGTTATGTTGGCCACTTAAATTTAACAATTAATTTAAGCAAGTCATGAGCAGTATCTAGCAATACATCATGACTTCCAATTGACCGAAAAGTCAGTGATTTGACTACGAACCTTTCCATAGACAATTTTCGTGCAATTATTCCTTTCACCATTCTATACCCCACTTAGTTCAGAGTATGGACATATGTCAACTCTCACTAGACTGACTATGTCATGTCTAGTCCAAGTAATGTTTATAGATTAGTAAGTTCATCATTTTCTATAAGCAATACGTCGTTCTGTTCACTAATGAGAAATCCATATCTCTCTAGAACAGTATGTATCCTACTTAACCTATGAAGCTCTTGTGCTTCAGAAGGTTGAGTTGTTATATCATCTGTATGAGTAACAAGCTCGGGTTCAGGTAGTTGATTAGCATTTGTTTGAGCATCTTGAACTTCCTTAAGTTCAATTTTGTTCCCACTATCTCCTTTTAGAAGGAATTCTCTCTCCAAAAAGATAGCATGTCTTGAAACAAAAACCTTTTGTTCCAAGGGGTGGTAAAATTGATGTCCATATGATACTTTTGGATATCCCACAAACAGACATCGGTCAGACTTAGCTTCTAGCTTATCTGACATTGTCCGCTTCATATAAGCAGGAAAACCCCAAATTCTCATGTAAGAAAATGTGGGTCTTTTGTTATACCATATCTCATGTGGAGTAACATCAACTGAATTCGAAAGAACTCGATTTAATTTATAAATGGCGGTCTCTGGTGCATAACCCCAAAAGGATTTAGGCAGTTCTGCAAAACTCATCATAGACCTTACCATGTCTAACAAGGTTCAATTTCTCCTTTCAGCCTCTCCATTGTGTTGTGGCGTGTAAGGTGGAGTCCATTGAGATAAAATCTCATTATCCCTAAGATAATCTATAAACTCTTGGCTCAAGTATTCACCTCCTCGATCTGATCAAAGTGTTTTAATACTTTTTCCAAGTTGTTTCTCTACTTCATTTCTAAATTCTTTGAACTTTTCAAAAGCTTCATATTTGTATCAAATAAGATACACTTATCCATATTGTGAGTAGTCATCGATAAAAGTAATAAAGTAGATGAAACCACCTCTGGCGTGTGTAGACATTGGACCACATACATCTGAATGTATTAAGTCTAAAAGTCCATTAGCATGTTTACCCTTTCCCTTAAAGGGTAATATAGTCATCTTGCCTAATAAGCAAGATTCACATGTGTCATATGATTTATAATCAAATGACCCCAAACTACCACTCTTGTGTAGCTTAGCCATGTGTTTCTCACTTATATGACCAAGGTGACAATGCCATAAGTAACATGATTTCAATATATCTTGCTTTTGCTTTTTATTATCATTGATGTTTAAAATTGGATTTGACATATCTAATATGTATATTCCATTGCATAATATACCACTAGCAGAAAGAATTCCATTCAACATAATAGAACAACAATTGTTACTAAAAGCTAAATGGAAACCATCTTTATTTAGACTTGAAATAGAAATAATATTTTTAGTCAAAGCAGGTACATAATAGCAATTATCCAAATTTAACATAAGCCCACTAGGAAGGGTCAATACATAAGTTCCTACAGCTAATGCAGCAACCCTTGCTCTATTTCCAATCCGTAGGTCTGACTCTCCCTTATTGAGCTACCTACTATTCCTTAGGCACTGCATATTAGTGCATATGTGTGAGCCGTAGCCGGTATTTAATACCCATATGTTATTATCAGAAATAGTATTAATTTTAATGACAAAAATACCTGAAGTAGATGGGGCATCAGATGTCTTCTTCTTCAAGGACACCAAGTAAGCCTTGCAGTTTCTCTTCTAATGGTCATCCTTGTCGCAATGGTAGCATATCCCCTTTGGAGCAATCTCCATGGCCTTCTTTTTGGCCATGCCTCCCTTATGATTCATGGACTTCTTCTTCTTCTTAAGGTTCTTCCTTTTAGATACTGAAGAGCCCACCAGCATCACAGCCTTATTGTCCTTCTTGACAGATGGCTCAGCTATTTTAAGCAAGTTAATCAGCTTAAGAATAGTGGTAGAAATTTGGTTCATCCTATAGTTAAGCACAAAATGTGAATAATTATCAGACAAACCGCTTAAAATTAAGTCAATACTTAATTCATGGTCCATCACAAATCCCAAGGTGGCCAAATTTGGTTCATCTTATTGCACTTGAGATGTCCCCTCAACCATCTTAGTACAGAAAAGCAACCTCGAAGTTTTGAACCTTTCGGAATGTGCTTGATCATCAAAAAGCTCTCTTAGATTGTATACTATGGAATTAGCATCCATAGCCTCATGCTGCTTTTGCAACTCAGTTGACATAGTAGCAAGCATAATGCTACTTGCCATCTCATTATCATCGAGATGCTTTCGATATGCCTTCTGAATATCTTCAGAAGCATTAGTAGCAGGGGGATTAGGGAGTGTGTAACACCCCCTCACCCTAGCAGTTCATGCCCGAATGAGGGTGTGCTACGCTGACTTTATCGGTTAAAATTTCATTTTATTAAATTGTGTTTAACTGAAAATTTCTCATATATATATATATATATATATTATTTGCTATTTGTTTACTTTGTAATATAAAAGAAATTATAACATAAAAGATAAACGACCTTTTTATATAGTAACATGTTCTTTACAAAACATACTGTGTATATTACAAATACTATAAAATAAATTTTACATGATAATATACAAAAGTTGTGTAACCCACGATGTGTGCAACAGGCTGCTTTACTAGATTAGATCACCGCTAGCTTTGTCTACTATTTTCTTTTTATTATTTACTAAATATGCGTGAGAGCTAAGCTCTTGGCTTAGTGGTGCATATAGATAAGGCAATAAACTATTTTTAATGTCACATGAATTGTCATATAAAACTTTATGATCAAATCATGCAAACATACATTTCATAATATTCTAGTATGCATAACATCAATTTATTGTATCTCATTTTGTTTAACATAATCAAATCATCATTCTCATGTAAATCATGGTATTCTAGCATGTATAGACATCAAATTATATTATGTTATCTGATACTTATTTATTTTATTACCACCTTATTGTATATCACTAAACCTTCTTTTTATCCATGCCACAATTCATAATTCCATTTTTATTATCCATGTCACAAATCATAATTCCCATTTTACTTTCAATAATTCTTTTATGTCCCATAACTTCTTTATTTATGTTTTCATTTATACCCAGGACACCTATGAACCACTGAATAGGATAACGGAGTTGCCATCCAGGCACTTAGGAGTGTCACCCGGGCAATATAATGTGCGCATATAAGTGCAAAACCCGGCATAGATAACCGTGCCAAACTCAGCGTAGATAACCGTGCCAAACTCGGCGTAGATAATAATGTCATACTCGGCATAAATAACAGTGCCAAATCCGGCGTAGATAATATTGCCAAACCCGGCATAGATAATCATACCATTAATAGATTTAATCATTTTCATCATACTCCCCCCTATTTGGCATGCCAAACTATCCTAAGTTGGTTCTAGTTAGGTGTTCTAGGGCTTATACAATTTCATTAAAATTCATAACAATTAATTTAATACTTTTCATAGATGTAATATCTCAAAATAATCACATAATCACTCAATTAAAATAATATTTACATAATATAACAAATTTCTCATCATTTTACTCATTTCATTTCTCAATTCACATGTTGCCCTGCCACTGGCAGATTCTGTCCTCTGTTTTGGACCTTCATTTTGGTCCTGTTACGTTCTGAATTGGGTTACATAATCATCATACAAATTTTGGATATGGATCTTAGATTTAATATTCAACTTGAATCACTTAAATATGAGTTCTGTATCAAAAGATATGATAATATTAACACTAACTGGTCACTGATAATTCTGCCCAGAATTTTCTGGACAGATTCTAAGTCTAAACTTTATGAATTGTTTTGGCCAATTAAAACATATTCAGATATTATGGTCTGAATAAAACTTTTAGCCCTATGTCTTAGATTTCATACAGAATAAAGAACACACAAATCCAAGCTCCAGAACTCAAGTTATGACAGTTTAAGTACTTACTGCTCATTATTAACAATTCTGCCCAGAATTTCTGGACAGATTCTATGTCCGAGCTTTATGAATTTTTCTGGATAATTACAGACATAGTCAGGTTTTATGGTCTAAATTAAAGTTATATCCCTATGTCTTATCTTTCAAACCCAACAAAGAACATACAAAACCGAGTTCCAGATATTAAGTTATAACAGTTTAAGTGAACACTGCTCATCAATTTCCAGCAAGGAACATACAAGATAATCACATTCAATTTTTACCAAATTAAATCCTAAGTCTAGCAAACATGCATCCCCAAGATTTTCATCACAAAATAATATAAATTCAGAATCATCAACATGCCAAATAATTAAATCATGCAAATAAAAAAAATAAAATAGGATATTGCCTTAGGTTATGCACAAACCTCTTTTTTTCTCTTTTCTTTCTCTTTACTTTTCTTTCTCCTTTCCTTTGCTCCCTTGATCTAGTTCCTTGTCACTTTGAGTTCCTAAAGTTCATAAACAGATTATTAACACTTCATAAACTCTAATCTCTCTCTTTCTCCTTACTCTCTTAAGCTACCTTGAGCATGAAAATGGAATTTTCCATGCTTTTTCTCTCTTTTTCTCACTTTCTTTTACTAGAATCAAGGTTTAGCTATGAAGGAAGAAGGGAAAACGTGGATGGTTTGAGAGAACAGAATTTTCCTCAATGAAAAATGGATAAGGAAGAGGAAGAAACAATCAAGAGCAAAATGACAAAAGTCATTAAAATGGGGGACACATAAGCCACATTCTAGAAACCTTCATTAATGTCATATGCATGTATCTTCATTAACTTATTAAACTTTGCCACTTAGTGTATTGGGCTTCAAGAAACATGGGAGGCAAGTGAAAGATAGAAAATTCTAGATATGAAGAGATGAAAGACAATTAAGAGAATAAAGACAAGCTACATAATTATGGGACACCTAAACTTTTCAAAATTTACAATTTAGTCCTTTACCAAAATTTAACATCCTTAAATATTTTGAACACTATTGGATATTTTTCATACTTAATTACCATTATTTTCATTATTTTTCGATAAAAAATCCAAATTTAGACTTCGGTCAAACCGACAAGTCGATTTAACAACTCGTGTGACTTTAGTCTAAATTAGCGGATATGACAGAGTGCCTCATCTAGGACATAGCCAATCTTTTTGGATTTGAGAACTATTCTCAAATTCCTTAGCCAATCCAAAAAAATTGGCCTAGTCAATTTAGTTGATTTCATTAGTGATCGCAAATTCACATTTGTCATGATGATGATTCTAGCAACCTAGATGTAAAATAGAACATGTTAGAATGTACATTAAATGCATATTTATTAGGTATTTAATAAATCGCATTATGACTCCCACTATTTTATTGTGAATCCATAGCCCTTATTATGAACCCAAGAGAACTTATATGGAAGTTCTCCTAGTGGGTCGATGTCCAACTAGCTAAGAATAATCTTGAGGCAACTTAACAAGCTATCCTTAGTTTGGTTGGTAGGTATCTAATCCATACCAATTGCATTATTTATGCACCTATCGAATCTTGTGCTATCAACTTATTGATGTGTGCACATACATTAGGCTATCAACTCTTCATATGTGTACATCTCATGTATACAAACCCAACTTCACCTCCAATACATATTAACCTTGGCGCAACTCTAACAAGTTAATAATATCGGTTAAGTCTAACTCATTAATCGTGAAATCTAATTTCAATGGATTGAACATATTCTTATAGAGTGAGCTTGAGGAAACTCAACAATCCTAACTCTAGAAGAACTCTGGTTCTCCCCATATTAATGGAAGGTGTAAGACTTAATTGCTTATTTAGTGAGGGTTTTCTTTGTTAAGTCTCATCAAGTTATTATTTCATGCTTTTATACATCATAGATTCATCACATGGATATATAAAGATAGTTACATTAAATATATGGCATGATTATGGACATACTAAAGTCAATCTCTTGAGCCAAAGAGAAATTGACTAGGTCTTACATAGGTATATGCATGAATTTACAACCCAAAATAGAAATCAAATTCCTATTTCTAAGTCTTCTTGTTTATGGTACCACCTCCTTTGCTTTTTGCTCCTTTGTATCTTCATTCTATCCTAATCCTATGTAATCTAATTACATATTCAAATTATATAAAATCTCAATTTACATTTGAGGAGAGTAATATGAGAAGAGAAATACATAAGAAAGAAAGAGAGGTAGGGACACGCAGGCCCTATTTACCATAAAACAAAATAATTCCATACATGCTCAATTACATTGGGCCTAAGTTAATAATCATCCATCACGCCTTTTCATACACCCCTAACATGCGTTCTCCAATACATAAAATAAAATTGACAATTTTAGATTTCAATTTGTAAATCGATTCAACACTTAAACCGAAATTGCCTACTTGTGTTCTTTCGGTTAATTTAATGTTATATGTCATTTTAAAGTGGAATTTAATATTTAATCGAATTAAATAAAATTCCATATTTTCAAAATTAATTCTCCTTAAAATCAGAATATTATGATGTTAAAATTAAACGATTTAATTTTAATATACATACCAATTTCTAGTCATACTAGAATTACAATTGTACAACTTAAATTAATTCAAAATTAATTTTCAAAAAATTCTAAAAATTTCTAAAATTTCAAATCATCATTATAATAATCTTTATTTCAGTTCAAGTTCATCAAAATATTTTTGGCACAAGCCAAAAGTACTAAGACAAACGAACCAACACACTTAGAAGCTCAAAACGACTCATTCGACATCTAGAATTTTTAAAATTTCGAATACGTGCAAAATAATTTTGGCATGCATCGAACATCAAAATAATATATTTTTAATCACATAAAAAATATTTCAAGGTGCTGAAAATAAAATAAACTCATACAAAAATTTCAAACAAAACAACCCCACCGGGTATGCTAAAACAGTCTCGTTTTTGTGTTTGTTTGAAATATTAATTAAAATAATTTTTAATTAATTATTGGAAACTTCCAGAGGCATAAACATATTCTCAATATGTCTAAATAATATTTTTATAATCCAATTACAAAAAAAAAATAACTAGCCCCATCGATTAAGCCAAAAAAACAACTCATGTTCATACAAAAGGCAATTTTAGGCATTTTTAAAATAAATCCGAAATTAATTATTTTAATCACATTCAAATCATTTTTCAATCAAAATAATCATCTTTAATCATCCCATGATCATATTAGAGAAAGAAAAATGTGTAAAAGATATTTTACAAATTAATTTCAATTTTGCAAAGCCTATTGATCCAAAATTATCAAAACCATGCAATCCCATTGCACTTTCAATAAAATTAATTTTAATGAACACAAGGAAGCTCTGACACCACTATTGGATTTTGAAGAATGCATCAGATTCATAAACGCAGCGAAAAAATAAAATTTTCAAAATCAGAAACAAAAGATCATACGTGTTCCATTAAAACTAATTTATATAAATATAGAGGTTAGAAATTATACCTTGTAATTTCTTATTTGTTATTCAAATCTTCACTTTGTTGGGTTGTAGCAAACCACAACAATCCACACTAAGATGTCTCTAATGATAATCCATGCGAAGAATGAAGAAAAAACTATCAAAAGAAATGGTTTGAACAAATTCAAAGTATTAGCTTTGAAAGTGTTTTTGAGATAATTTTATTGTGTCTTAAAAATATTTTTTTCACAAAAAAATATTTTCATGTCTATTTTATGCCATTTTATGTCGTTTCTATTTGAATCAAATTCAAAGAAAAGATCAAAAGTCAAAAATGGAGAAAAGGAAAATGAACGAATTGTAAATTGGTCATAATTGGCCTAATTAAGGCCAATTCATCTGTTGGCCAACAGAAGGCAGCAGCACTCCCGCTGGGCCTACTGTTGGCTGCTACTGGGCAGCCCAACTGGCCTGTTTGGCAATCCAGCAACCTGCCTAGCCCGCGCGGGCCTGTGATCCTACTAAACGATTTTGTTCTTGCGATCTCATCGCGATCCATCCCGAAATCATTCTCTCATATTTTGGATCACATCCAATACCATTTTACTCATTCACCATATCATCAATGCGTGTGACCCATTAGGTTCCCGGTTATGTTGGCCACTTAAATTTAACAATTAATTTAAGCAAGTCATGAGCGGTATCTAGTAATACATCATGACCCCCAATTGACTGAAAAGTCAGTGATTTGACTACGAACCTTTACATAGACAATTTCCATGCAAGTATTCCTTTCACCATTCTATACCCCACTTGGTTTAGAGTATGGACATGTGTCAACTCCCACTAGATTGACTACATCATGTCTAGTCCAAGTAATGTTAGTTATGTCATTGAAGACTATCTTTATGATATTTCCACTCTGGCCAGAGATTCCCGAGTAATGGACCACAACAAGAGGCCATGGGAATACACTCCTTCTATTAGGAGTGGTGAATCCTTTATTGGTTACCCAATTACCTTCGAATACCTCAAGCTGTATCCAATCACCACCCTATGAGCAACCTCCCTGAGGCAACAAGGAATAGTGTCAAAATACAGAATCAGTATCCAAGATATCCTTGAGTACCTCAAGTCTAAGGATACTTGCACCATTGCTATGATGAGACTATCATTGACATTTGAATAGATTATCCATATGATTGTCTCATAACTTGTCATCCAATGTACTTAGCTACACTTAGCAAGCATCCACATATTAACTCTAAACATCTCATGTTTATAGATTATGAGATCTACTACTCGATCCAATCAAGGAGTGTAACATGTGCTAGTCAGTCCGGATTAACAATATCCCATTTTATTAATCCTGTGACTAGGGATAATTTGGATACTAACATAATTACACATGATAAGAATCTCAATATCGTGATCTCATCATGATTTCTTTTATGCTATGTTATATATCAAGGACTTCACTAATTGATTTAAGATCACTATCAATTCATATATCAAATGAACATCAAATTAATGAAAAAGCCTTTTATTAATCAAATAAATTTGTACAATAAGTGCTAAACGTGGTTGCCTTTACAGCACTCCTCTAATAGTCTAGCCCCATAAGCTTTCTCTCATTGAGCTTTATCCAACATAAGGGTGTTCAGCACTTCCTACCATAAAGTGCCTCATCATGAGCCATCTTAATACTAGACAGATAGCTATTGTAGGCAAATTTTGTAATATCCTTGACCTTCTTCTCATACATTTTTATATGCATCTCATTTTAACGTATACATTTTACATATACCTAACTTGAACACATGCATTTCATATGTATTTTTATAGGGACAAGTTCATGACATACATTAGCTACGTGTCCAAATATTTTACAATTATGTCGAGTTGCACATGTCCTTTTATAATTTAATAAAGGATAACGTGATTTTAAAATTTAAGTGAGTAAAATAACTATATTGAAATAATAGAAATATGACATAGATAATTTAGTTAAGTTCAACTAAAGGATTAAGTTGTATTTTTGTCTTGATGGTGAGATTAGATATAATAATAATAATAATAATAATAATAATAATAATAATAATAATAATAATAATAATAATGATAATAATAATAATAATAATAATAATAATAATAATAATAATAATATAAAAATTAAGGAAAAGAAGAAATAAAAAAAGGGAAAAGAAAGAAGGGCAATTGGTGGAGGTTATCCTTTATCTCCCACAACCACTTTTTATTCTTCTACTCTTCATTTCTTTTCATTCCTTAAAATTTCCAACAACAAACCAAGCACCTAATCATCTGTAAGTTAACTATTTCTCCTTGAGTTGCTAAATTAAATTTATGCTTGATAGGTTATATTTTATGGTGTGTAAACAATTAAGTGATCATGCTTAAAGCCCCTAAATTATACTTTCATGGAAAAATATTAGGGCTTAATTTTAGTGGTCTTAGAGGAAGAATTTAGAGAAGGTCAAAATATAAAAATTGTAGCCATATATCTCATATATATATATATATATATATATATATATATATATATATATATATATATATATATATATATATATCGGTCAATTGGTTTTTAAATATTTGGTGTACAGGTAGAGAAATTGTCTTCTAAGTTGAGACTAGTTCTGGTTCAAACTTCAGTAGAGTACACCATAGTTTTTTTTTTTGACATCATAGTGGTCAAATTAAGTAAAGCACAAAACATAAAGTTGTATATTTGTGTGTCCCCTACATTTTGGAAAAATATCTCTGTAAAATTCAGTATGGCTAAAGAGTTATAGGTAAAAGATATTGGGTTCTTAGCATGCATCTCATATATGGCACAATAGAAAATTAAAATTTGTTGAACCCAAAAACCATGGAATGCCCTATGAACGTTAAAATTGGATTAAACCATTCATATGGAAGAAGTTGGTTACCTTGTTTGTTTTTTTTCAATCTTCCAAGTTTGTGAGCCTTTCCTTCAAGATGGGTTGTTGCAAACTACAACAATATAATGTTGGATTGTCTCTAACAGTAATCCACATGAAGGAATGAACAGAACATCCATAAGGGTGATGGGATGTCAAAGCACCAAGGTGCTAACTATGGTGTTTAAACTTGAAAGAGAATAAGAAGAGAGAATAACTTTTATTCCTCAAGGTGGCAACTATGAATTTGGCCCTTAAAGGGGATATTTATATGTCCTCTAATCATATTAGGATTGGACATAAGTTTCCCAGGGGTAGAAATTCCTATCGAAATAGAAAACTTAAATTCACGAAAGCTTATATCGGGGCCTTCACAGTCATGAATAGTAATGTCATGACTAGACTCCCTGTTGTCATGGGCATGATATCTTTTATCATAGCCATGACACTAGTGCATAACAAATCATTTCTCTCTCATGTCTTGGATCCAATCCAAGGCCCATTTCATATTTTCTTCATTCCTTCTATTCGTGTGACCCATTAGGTTCCCTGTTATATTGGCATCTCAAAGCGTCACATAATTTCAAGAAGATCTTAAGCGGTATCTAGCAACACATCATGACCACCAATTGACCGAAAAGTCAATGGTCTGACTGTAAACCCTTTCATATACAATTACCGTGCAATTCGTCTTTCACCAAACTATACCTCATTTAGTTCAGAGCATGGTCTGTGTCTCAACTCCCACTAGACTGACTACGTCATATCTAGTCCAAACGATATTAGTTCTTGTATATGAGACTCATTACTCTGATTAGATATGTCCTTGAAAACCTTCTTCATGGCATGTCCACCTCGGCCAAGGATTTATGAGTAATGATCTCTATAAGAGGTCATAGGTATACTCTCCTTCTATTAGGAGAGGTAAATCCTTTATTGACTACTCAAATACCTTTGAATATCTTATGTTATACCCAATCACCACCCTATGAATAACCTTTGAGAGGCAACAAGGAATGGAGTCAAAGTATAGAATTCAGTATCCAAGATAACCTTGAGTATCTCAAGTCTAAGGATACTTGCACTATTGCTATGATGAGACTATCACTAATATTGAAAAGATACCTATGTGATAGCCTTATAGCATTTCATCCAATGTACTTGCCTCATATAATAAAAAAAAAAAATTCACCTAATAACCACTAATTTCATTAATTCATAACTTCAATAACATGTATATACCATAATTTTTCACTAAACCATAATTATACATATAAATATACAAACATACATCATTAGGTCACCATAAACGTTCCACCATATAAAATTATTTTATTTTAATTTAGGCATTCTAATCCATATTTTTAATGTCTTTAATCACAAATTTTAAGCTTACTTTCAATTTGTTATGAAAAATACACATATATACTCTAATTCCATGACCTAAATTCATACAAATTCCATAGAAATAATTAGATTTTGTAACCACTAACCTTATTTCTTTGCTTTGACCTTCCTAAACTTCCTTTTCCTTAGCCTTTTCCTTTGAAGTCCCTCATCCTCCTTTGTTTTCTACCATAGGATGAATATATGCATAAATAAAACCACCATTATTTTGCTTCTATAACTCAATATAACTTCATAAATATAACCTACATGCCTTAAGCTTCCTATTAGAACCCTTAAATAAATTTTAAACCCCCAATTCTCTTACCTCCCTTTGATGCTCTAACTTGAATCCTTTAATTTCTTCCACTTCTAACTCTTTAATTGAAAATTGGAGACCTCAACTAGCTAATAGAAGGGTTGACACAACATTAGAATGCTTGGATTTGGTGTAAAAGTAAAGAGTGAAGTGGGAAACTTGGTGGAGAATATATTTTTTGGGACCTATTTCACCTCATTTTTACTCCGGATTTTACTCTCGAACTAGTCATAACCTATATTTTTTAGACAATCAATGAAAATATTTTTCACCAACGGTGTATTTTTAACCCTAGATACACTAATCAATATCGGAAACTACAATTTATGACTAACCTGGTATCTTGGCCATTACATGACCAGTCACATATTCTATGTTGTTTGAAGGCCTTAGATACCAAATTAGACAAAGTGTTAAATATAAAAAATGTTTCATTATGTCTTATCTAAGTTCAAGAAAAGTTTCATAATATTTTATTTTGAACATTGTAAGACATGAATGATTGAATTTGGTATCTCAAAAATGCCTAATGGAAGAAAACAAGGCAGAATTTGCAATCCCACCAAAAATTGTATAATGCTCCAAATACTCTGAAATTTGAATATGTTATATAATTATATGTTAATTTAATTAGAAATACAAATCAAATAAATTCGATAAGTATGGAGAAATTTATAGGCTAATTATTCTAGTGAGGTCACACTAACATATAGGAAGAACACTAACTATTTCTGTAAACTATAAATATTAATTTGTTTAAGTCATCTTAAGTTTTTCTCATCAAGAATTAATCAATTATATTTTTAAATTAGGCTCACAACAAATTTGGGACCTACATGGATGAATGCTTGGTTACAAATGCATATGCATAAGGACTTAAAAAGGCGTTGTGACTTGTTAATTAGAATTGTAAAGAAAAAGAACATGCCTATTGTAACATCCTTGACCTTCCCCACATGCATTTCATTGAACATAAGAATTTTTCATACAATTCAATTGAACACGTGCATTTCATACATATTTTCTTAGAAACAAGTTTATGACACGCACTAGCTATGTGTCCTAGTATTTGGCAATTGTATCGAGTCACACGTGTATCCTTATAACCTAAATGATGATAACAAAGCATTAGAAATAAATTGAATAAGGTGACTAAATTAAAGTAAGCAAAATGATTAGATTAAGATTAGTAAACATTTACATTGCTAATTTAGTTAAATCGGGTCAAATGATTAAGTTGTATCATTGTGTGAATTAGTGGAATTATAAATATATATAAATAATAATAATAATAATAATAATAATATAGAAAAAATAAAATGAAAATGACACAAAAGAGAAATAAAAGAGAAGAGAAGAGAAAGGAGAAAAGAAAGGAGAAAAGAGATGAGAAAAGAGATGAGAAAAAGATAAAAAGACAAAAACCAAAAGTTAGCTTTATCTTCCCATTTATGCCTTCTTCTCCAGCCTGACTTCTTCTTCAATTTCCTCCATTTCAGACTTCAATTCATCCTTGTTTCACTTGATTTTTGCACCAAATTGATCCATTGCAAGTTCGTTCTTGGTAAGTAATCAATTCTTATTATTATGAGTTGTTTGGTACTTTAGAGCTCATTGGATGATTATTCTCACTGAGCCGCAACTCATCAATTTGCATCATTTTTCAGGTAAAGAAAAGTGATAGCTCATTTTGAGTAGTGTATAGAAGACATGGAGCACAGGTCATTGGCCGAGCCTCATCACTCTCTCTTCTTGCATTCCACACAAGCATGAAAACATGTCATCTGTATTTTGGACTTATATGCTTGAATATGTATTATCACTCTAGATTAGTTTTGAAACGTATAAATGGAAACAACCTGTAATCCTTCGGATGGGAAGTTTATGTTTTAATATATGTGATATATCATATTGTGGTTTTTAATATTGACTTGAAAAGTCATTGAGTGATATTACAGGATATGAGACTTGCAAAGTCATTGAATAGAATTACAGGATATAAAACTTGTAAAGGCATTAGTTGATTTTACAGGATATGATATGAAAAAAAATTACTACCACTGTTATCAGGGTATTTTCTCATTCCAACATGCAGTATGTGATTATTTGATACAGAAATAGGTTATACTTAAATGCATATGATGTGGTGTTACACCTATGGGCCAATGAAAATACAAATAAAACAAATGGTGAAGCTAGCTAGCAAATACAAATGTTGACATGGAAAATGCTCATATGAAAACCCATGGCAATGTTTATTTAGCTTGGTCATAACAAAAATAAATGAACAAAGCATGAGTATAAGTAAAATTCAGTTTTTGAATGCTTTGATTTACTTATAATTCCTTAATATTAAAATATGTATTTTGTATACTTGTTATTTAGAGCTCATTTGATGATTATTCTCACTAGGCCACAACTCATCAATTTGCATCATTTTTCAGGTAGAGAAGAGTAATAGTTCATTTTGAGTGGCACATAGATGACATGGAACAAAAGTCACCAGTCAAGCCTCACCACTCTTTCTCATTGCACTCCACATGAACATGAAATCATTTCACCTATAATTTGGGCTTATATGTTTGCACGTGTATAGTTACTCAAAGTTTGTATTAAGATGTGTAAATAGATGCAACTCATAAACTTTTTGGCATAAAGTTTAAGTTTTAATATTTGTGATATATATTATGTTATAGTAAAAGCTTCAATGTTGACTTGCATATTTATTGAATGATATTATGGGATGTGATGAAAATAAAATTTTTACTCTCAATGTTAATAGATCTTATGTCTTATTCATATGCCATGTAGGATTCCTTGACATAAGGATAGGTTATATCTAAATGTATAATGTGTGACATTATATTTTGGTATTAGAGTAGGGATAGGTTCTATGAGAACATGCATATGCATAAGAGCATGGTAACATGTGCATCATATGTGTTGAACATTATCAAGTGATATAATTCCATATGTTTTAGGGCCATAATAGGATATGATTCACCAAGGGAGAGACTGACCAATATGAATTCTCATGAGGCATCACCTCATTTATATAAAAATCAACCAACACCAGGAGCTAAGGCTTCAACACATGCATATGCACATGTTTAATAATCATCATGTGCAGAAGTACCTTATGAAAACCTAAAACATGAAGTATAGGGGCCTGAAATATATAAAGAAAGACATTCTGATAAACTGAGAGAATAAAGAGTAGTTGATTTCTTTGGCACAACTATCCTAGCATAAGTGAAGACATGACTTAAACGGACACAAAAGGTATTGAATATGATGATATGTAATGTACTCCATATGAGAAATTTGATTATGCAATATCCTTGCTTTAAGGTAATGCTTATAAATGGTGGATATAGTCCTAGATATTGATGAACAACCTCCAATTCTGACTTGGAATTATTTCCTTCTAGAATTTTAAAAGAACTACATGTCTGAGGTATATAAGGATGAGAAGAGAAAGGAATTCTTGAATCTAGAGCAGCAAAACATATTTGTAGCTGAATATAAGGTGCAGTTTAATAAACTTTAGTATAAGGTGCAGTTTAATAAACTTTCTCACTATGCCACATTTATTGTTTCCACTGAAAAAGACAAGTGTAGAAAGTTTGAGGAGGGCCTCAAATATGAGATCAGAAATAGAATTTCAACCACTGATCTAGATAGTTATACCAGACTTAGAGCTGTAGCAATTAGAGCCGAAAATTTAATGAAAGAAGCTAGAGAACAACAATTTAAAAAGGTAGCAAAAGATTTTTCTAGATATTCTAGTGAAAGATAGTGCTAGAACAATTTGGTCATAGAGGTGGGTACTAGGCCTCTGTTCCACACATTGGCTCTGTCCTCTGCCTGGATAAAAGGAAGTCATAGCATGACTTCTAGAGCTTATTTGTACTCATTATAGTAGACAACATACAGGTGAATGTAGAAGGCTCAAATGAACATGTTATTTCTAAGGGTCATTGGATCATATGTATAGGGACTATCCAAAAAGAGTCAAAATAGTAAAGACTAGTTGAGGCAGAGGGGTATCAGAGACTACAGTTGAGGCACCAAAGGTCAACCCTACTAGTGGGACATAGGGTAAAGACAGAGGCAAGGGCAGAACTGGTAAAATAGGCAAAAAAGTGACTATATCTGAGAGTAAGAGTTCTAGATCCCCCACACAGGCCAGGCTATTCGCCATGACTAGGCAAGAGGCAGTTGATGCTCCTAAAGTAGTTACTGGTAATATTTATATTCATGATATACTATCATATGCATTTATGATATACTTATGTAGCTCCAAAAACTTTTCCCTACTTTTTGAGCTCTTTATAGACGGAATTAACAAATTTTCAAAACATTAAAATTTTAGAATTATGTCTTATCTAAATTTTTGTGAACTTATTACTTTAATATGTAGTGTATCTTATAAGTTATGACAATAAAAATGAAACTGATATGAATATTATCCTTGTGCTTGACTAGTCACATATTTCTTATTGTTTGAAGACTTTAGAGACCGAATTAGAGAAAGTGTAAAATATGAAAAATGTTTTAATGTCTTATCTAAGTTTAAAAAAATTTCAAAATATTATATTTTGAACATTGTAAGATATGATTGATTGAATTTGTATCTCAAAACTGCCTATGGGCAGAAAATAGGGCAGATTTTAAAATTCAACCAAAAATTGTATAATGCTCTAAAATCTCTGAAATTTGAATATTAATTATATGTTAAATTTAATTTAGAATAAGAATCATATTTTGGACAAGTATAGGAATGTTATAGGGTAATTAGTCCTATGAGATCAGACTACCACATAAGAAAAAAACTAACTATTTGTATAAACTATATATTTTAATTTATTTAAGTCATATTAAGTTTTTGTAGTCATGAATTAATTAATTATATCTTTAAATCAGGCTCATAAAAATTAGAGGCCCATAAGAAGGAGATAAACAATAAATTAAGGATTGGAATCAAAGAAAAAGGTGAGTTTAATTTCATTATCAAATGATTTCTTTAGTGCACACAAATATTGTTTGCTATGTAAAATATGAAATGACTTGTGGTTATGTGAATTATATGATTGTCATGATCTAGCCTTGATAATGAGATGAATAATTTATTATTATGTTTGTAACATGGTTGTATTAAATGTATTTGCTTTGTTTACATAATGTGATGGATGAATTGATATGCAAAGGCTGATACAATAGCAATAGATGATGAATGCTTGGTTAAAAAGGTGTTGTGATTAGTTAATTGGCTTTATAAAGCAAAAAAAGAGGTCTATGGAATAATAAATGTGTGAATGAACAAATGATAAAGCTAATTAGCAAATTCAAATGTTCACATGGCAAATATTCATATGAAAATCTAGGGTAATGTTTGTTTAGCTTGGTCACAACAAAAATACATGAACAAAACATGAGTATAAGTAAAGATTAGTGTTTGAATGCTTTGATTTACTTATAATTCCATGATATTAATGAATGAAATGGAATATAATGTATGTATTCTTTATACTTGTTTTTTGTTACTATGAGTTGCTTAGTACTTTGGAGCTTATTTGATGATTATTCTCACTAAGTCGTAACTCATCAATTTGTATCATTTTTCAAGTAGAAAAGAGTAATAGCTCATTTTGAGTGGTATAAAGAAGACATGGAACAAAGGTCACTAGCCGAGCCTCACCACTTTCCCTCCTTGCATTCCACATGAACATGAATTCATTTCATTTATAATTTGGGCTTATATGTTTGCACATATAAAGTTACTTAGAGTTTGTACTAAGATGTGTAAATAGATGCAACTCATAAACCTTTAGACACAAAGTTTAATTTTTAATAAATGTGATATATATTATGTTGTAATGAAAGCCTCAATGTTAATTTGTAGATTTATTAAATGATGTTATGGGATGTGATGAAAAACAATTTACTCTCAATGTTAATACAATCTTATGTCTTATTCGTATGTCATAGAGGATTACTTAATATAAGGATAGATTGTATCTAAATGTATAATGTGCACATTACAAATTCCATCAAAGAAAGATATTTGTCTCAACTGCCCTCAAAATCAATCACACAACTTCTCATCAGATCCTCTAATATTTGTATAACCCTCTCTAATTGTTCGTCTGCCTAAGGATGAAAGGTTGTGCTAAAACTCAGCTTGGTATCCAAAGCTCTCTATAGACTACCCCAAATCTAAGAAGTAAACTTGCGGTCCCTGTCTGAAATAATGGAGACTAGTACTCCATGAAGTCATACTATCTCATTAACATAAAGTTCTACTAAAATGCTTAATGGATAATCCCTCCTAATAGGCAATAAGTGTGCTGAATTAGTAAATCGATCCACAATAATCTATTTGGCATCATATCTCCTAAGTGTCACTATCAATCAAATCATAAATTCAGTAGTAATCAGCTCGTATTTCCATTCTTGTACTGTGATAGGTTGTAGTAATCTTGATGGTACCTAATGTTATGCCTTGACCTGCTAACAAGTCATGCATCTAATGGCGTACTTTGTGATATCTCTCTTCATACCTATCTAGTACTTACTCTTCAAGTCATGATCCAACCACCTCTAGCTCAGATTAAGGTCTCTATATGTAGGAAGGTAGTTTAGACTTTTATGGTCTGTGTAGATGAAACATTTCTCCCTACAAAGATAGTGGCACCATATCTTTAATGCAAAAATAATGGCTACTAACTCTAAGTCATGTGTGGGGTAATTCTTCTCCTGTGTCTTCAACTGTCTAAATGCATATGCTACTACCTTATTCTCTAGCATCAGCACACACCCCAGTCCATTGTAAGAAGCATAATTGTAGATGACGTACTCCTTATTAGGGACTGATTGTGTCCAAACGAGAGCCTCTGTTAACATTTTCTTATGCCTGTTAAAATAGTCCTAACATTTCTTTGTCCACTCGAATTTCACATTTTTTTCTCAGTAGTCTAGTAAAAGGAGATGCAATCATCGAAAAGCCCTTAACAAATCTCTTGTAGTAACCAATCCAAGAAAACTTGTAACACCCCCTCACCCCAGTAACATGTGCCCGAATAAGAGAGCGCTACACTGACTTCTTCAATTTTTAACTTATTTATTAAAAACAATCCATATTCATATTTTTTTTTCTTAAATAATATAAAGAAAAATAATGTATATTTTATTTACAAAGGCTAATGTTTATAAACATTAAATTAAAACCATAAAAGATATTACATAAAATCTAAATATAAAATATAAAATACAAGATACAAAAGTTTGTGAACCACAGTTTCTAGAAATAAGTTGTTTTATTGGACTAAGATCACTGTTTCCTTTATCTATAAGTTTCAACTACCTCTCTAAATCTACGCAGAAAGAAACTCACATGCTAAATTCTAAGCTTAGTGGTACATATAAATAAGGCAATATATTATTTCATGCAACATGCATTGTCATGTATATTATGTATCATATTATCTTTTTATGAAATTTCTTATCTCGTTACATTCTAGCATGCATAGACATCAAGTCATCTATTTATATCTCATATTAATTCTACTTTATTATATTATTATAATAATCAACCATTTCACATATCGTAAATTCTTTTAATTTTATTAACTCATTTATGCCTCAGATCCGGCTCGGTTATTGATAAAGTGAATAGATCTGCCATTTCTTGAAATCTCTCTTCTGATTCTGGTACCGTAACCCCTTAATGGCATGTCATCTATCCTATACTTGTCCTTGTGTAGAGAATGGGCCTTAGTTATTCATTTATATAGTTCATTCCATGTTTTCCATATAATACCTTGTAATTTAGAGCATGTATTGCATATACAAATCCATATTATTGTACTCCTACTATATTCAGTCTCAACTCATCATATTGGGTGTGTGTGCATACCAATTCCATATTATTTCATTATTAAATTCAACTAAAATTCTATTTCAAGGCTTCACAAGCATGAATGGTAATTCATGCCTATGAATCCTTATTCACAAAATTTCCACCCATTATCCAAGTCATGACCCATATCATGAACATTTCTGTCTCCTTTTGCCATAATATTCACGGGCGTGAACATTAAGTCACAAGCATGAATAACATATGTCATGGGTATGAATAATCGTGTCACAACCGTGAACCTAAATATTTCAGTAAATTCTGAGCAAGCATGCAAATTATGGCACAAACACATACAAAGGCACTAACGCTAATCAATGTTAGCCATTTCTATCAACACTTTCCAATATATGGCAATATTTTTGAGCCATAATCATGCAATTACATCAATGAACTATTTTAACTAGGTTTCATGCCTCAATTACCAACCATAACATCAATGATCCTCAAATATCAACATTCGTTATGCATTCTAAAATTTAACATATCATATATCTATTATCCCATCATCTTAAATGTCAATTAGTGCCAAATTACAAGTCAATTTCGTAATAGAACACGCAAGCATATTATGGTTCAAATGTAGATGTGTATATATACAAACTTGAAAATTAGCCTTAATTTTCAACCTCACTCGCATGCCTAATCTCCCTAATAGTTTTCTCTACCTTTTTTTTTGGTTCCTAACATAATAATAGAATCTCATTAATGCTTATATAATTAAACCATCTATATACCACATTTAAGTGAAACTTTAACTTAAACCATCATTCTAGGTCTTTAATCTCAAAACCCCATATAAAACTGAACAAGGGAAAACATGCTTTACTTACCCCTGATTCATAGATTCAGATGGGGTTAGGGTTCAAAAATCGTTTTTTTTTTTCTTCTTTCCAATTATGCCCTCAATAGAAAAGTGAAATCCATAATACAATTAATTTTAATCTTATTACTAAGGTTGATTTCATATTATGTATATTAAGAATATAAAGGAATTAAAAGAAATGGTCTATGGTCTAGCAAGGATCCGGTAGCTAGGATTTAGGATTGTGAAATTTCGCAAAAATATCTAACAACACGAAACAATTTATTTTATTCTGTAGGATTTTACGAGCGTGAATGTTCATTCACAGCTGTGAATCCGTCTTACTTCATAAAACTTTATTTCACGACATTCATGGCCATAACATTACATTCACGGATGTGAATACTATGAAACTTTTTTCTGTCTTTTTAATTATTTTCATATCCTAAAATTTATAACCACTTATTTACCCTTCATATACTCTTATTACATATTCTTTCTAGACCCTAACCCTAACTTGCAAATGTTACAATGGAAGCTAGGATCGAGAATTAGCAATAATCCCAAAAATTAGATTATATATGTACGTGTTTGTTAAATTAATAACAAATTAAAAGGTTTAATTTTTTGTAATTTCTAGTTTCATCATCATTATACATCATATTTATTATTATTATGTATAAAAATATAATAGTTAATATATATATATATATATATATATATATATATAATGTCATTTAATAAGCAGTCGAACGAAAATTAAGGGATTTAAATGCATAACTACAAGAATGTTATGGTATTATTATGCATGATATATATATATATAATGTCATTTAATAAGCAGTCGAACGAAAATTAGGGGATTTAAATGCAGAATGTTATGGTATTATTATGCATGATGTTAATAAGGTATAAAGTACAATATTATCCTTGAAATATACCTCAATGTTCAATATTATTCCTAACACTTTTTTTTGGGTTAATAATACCTCTAACATTCTTAAATTAACACTAACAGAGTTAACTTTTAAATGTTTATTAATAAAAATGGGCCCTATTAGCCACCTTAGCATCATTCTTCTTCTTCTTTGTTCCTTGATCACATCATCTTCTTCTTCTTCTTCTTCTTCTTTTTCTTCTCTCTTTCTTGTGTCCTTCTTCTTCTTCTTCTTTTTCTTCTCTTTTGTTGTAATTAAACGAGGAAAGAAAATTTGTTTCTTCTGAAAACCAGAGAAGGTTATCTTCTTTGGGAAACAAAAAGAATTCGAAGACGTAAATTTTTTTAAGTATAAAAGATCTCCATTGATAATCTGTTTATCTGCTAGATTGCTTTTGTGGCCAGGTCTAGGACCGTTGTGCCTTAGGGTGTTCCCTCTTTTTATAATCAAAAGATTGTGAAAAAAAAAATAGTGTTTTCTCCAAAGTAAAATTATACGAATATATAGAAACAAAAATTTTTAAAATTGAAAAACAAAGGGGTTGTTTGTTATTGTTTTGGTTTTCTGTTTTTATTTCATTTTTATAAAAACAAAAAACAAAACATGTTTCTTTAAAAGTCTTTTATTTTTCTTTTTTAATTTTTTTTTTTGTAAACTATTTTTATAAGTTTTTGAAAACACAAAACATGGTTTCCAAAATTTTTTCTGATTTTTTATTATCCTTTAAATGCGGCGTGGCAATGTGGAGAGAGAGTGTAAATAGATAAGGTTAGTTAATAAAACTGTAAAAGTAAAGCTTAAAACCATAACATTATTGTGAGTTAAACTGTAGAAATAATATATAGGTACAACTGGGTTATTTATCAGAAAAATGTTAAAATTAAAAAAAAAATCACAAAATAATGTTTTTTTGAAAAATTAATCAACCCTTATATTCAAATGGGTATTAACAATTATATTATAATAATAATAATAATAATAATAATAATAATAATAATATAAACTTACTGAATTTTTGAGTTATAATTAACTAAATAATATCAATCTTTTCAAGTGCAACTCCTATAGGTCGTCTATAATAATAAAAATAATAATAAATGATATGCAGTGGATTCTGTCAAACAAAAGGTGTTGTATTCAGACTTAAAAATTGTAATTAGGTTTCAAGAGAATGTGCCCAGAACCCAAACATACTCAAAACATATGTTTTGATCAATAAACAGCAACTATAATGCAGACAATGTTTCCGCTTGCTTATATGAAAAAAAAAAAAAAAAAAAACTACAGAATCCCAAAGCAACCATTGGCCTCTTAGGCTGCATCCAAAATATAAAACAACTCATTAATTTACAACACTAAAGAAGAATAATAACTCAATATATGCATATGGCTCAAAAACCTAAACTAAACCAGTAAACCAGGGTCAGGTATCAAATCCAATGTCAAAATTATGCGCGACATCGTAGCATTTTAAAGCATATAGTTCAATTTGTAAATCATACATCGAAGGTGTCAAGTGTAATCAGTTAAATCTATTTGATGTAAGTTTACAATGTTTTGGTTTCCAAACTTGACAAGAAATACCGAAGTGATCAACCAAGCAGCAAGTTGGATTATGCTTTTTATGAACAAAAACACATAGCAGAAAGTTGAAATACAAATTGGTTTGGATTGTTACTCACTGGATAATATACATCCTACGTAACTAGCCTAAGAGAGAGAGGATAAATATGTGCAAATGCATTGACAATCTTTACTGTATCAGCATCAGCAAATTAAACAATCAAAAGTATATATCATAATTTCGCTAGGTATCGATATGCATCGCTATGTAAGAGTCCAATCTAAATAAACATGGAAGTGGCATGATCTTAGATCTATTTTATCTTAAGAGAACCATCATTTTACCCCTCAACTCACCACTTTTGTTCTATTAAATCTTCATATTTCAATCATGTTATATTGTGCATTCATATTATTATTTTTCTTAACATTAAAGACTTCTTTTGATGATGATAATAAAAAAAATAATAATAATAAATCAATTAATTGTATTCTATTAAGCCCTTAATTATTAAAAAAAGGTCTAAATGCTAAAAAACCAATAAAACAAAAGCTCAATGACATACATGTAAAATATGGACACTTGATAGAATAAAAACCAGGAGTTCAACGGCTAAATGATACGTTTTACTAGTACTATATTCAATTACAATCAAGAGAACACCTAAAACCTATCTCTGCTGCATACAAGGATCTAATTTTGTGTTCAGTGAAAAGAAAATTTTTTTCTACGGCTAGTAGGATGGTGTTCTCGTTAACCAAGTGCAATTATAAATGAAGTGGAAGAAGCAAAGAAATAGAAAACAAAAAATAGCAAGAAAGACAGTATAAAGCAAGCCACAAACCAAGATAACATATATTCGGCCATGCCGATTATATATGGTTTAAAAGCCTGTTAGTATATTTCACTATAAGCTACCTAAAGCCACTGGTAACAAACACTACCACAGCAGCCAGTCTGGACTAGGAAGCAAAAAGATGTACAAAAACTACAAATATCCAGGGGCATAGAAGGATGCCTACATACATGGACTTCAAGGCATCATGGCTCAATCTGACACCTTGTCTTGCTCATGATGGCGCCGCACATGACTAGCAGAAGAGTACGCTGAAATTGCTGATCCAGTCATGCTTAGTGAGTGCTTGGCAATATCCACACTTTTCTTTGTCACCAACCAGATAGTACAGAAAAATCCAATCCAACCTGATTCGCACATTTGTAGGATTGTAAGCAGGCAATGGTTACCGCTAAGGCATATTAGGCTTAACATCTGTTGCCCAGATATTAGACCAAGAAGAGGAGTTGAATTGGAGTTTCAAAAAATTAAATTTTAAAGTGCGGAAATAAAATTGTTAATTTTAGAAGGGATAGAGAAAATCAGACACAAAGATTTATAGAGGTTCGGGTATTAACAAACCATACTCCTCTCCCCAATCGCAATTGGAAGTTTCACTAGCACACTAAGTGTTATAATGGAGTTTTACAAGTTCACTCCCAACTATGGTGTTTCTCACAATGGCTCACACTTAACCCAGAAATCCCTTGTATTTTAATGGCTCACACAATAACCAATTCCTTTGTGTTTCACAGGCTCACACAAATAACCTACACTTTGTGTTTTACAAGCTCACACAAGCAACCTTTTAATTTGTGTTTTTGAGGTTCACACAACTAACCCTTACAAGTGTTATTCTCTTAACCCAGAACTACCCAATGCTTACTTGAGTAAAGATTACAGAGATAACTACTTATATCTTTATTACTCAAATATGAGGAGCAATAAGATTTTTACAGAGAATGAATTAGTTCTCAAAGTATAAAAGTACAAGATAGCTTGTGATTTGAAGTATATGCTAATCTTTTGTTTTTCTTGTCATTCTCTTGTTTCTTAATGCATAAATGACTTCCATTTATACTCTCATGGCTGAATATAGCCGTTGGGGTGCATTAAATAAGAAACTAGCCGTTATACCAACCAAAAAATCGCGCCTGACATTTTTCTCTTTTATTGTTCACGGGCGTGAATATGCTTGTCACGGGGGTGACAGTTCTTCCCAAGCCGTGACTGAAGTGGTGACATTGGTCGTGAAGCTCTCTGGTATGTTTTGACATATAGAGTCACGGGCGTGACTTTAATCAGTCACGAGTGTGACACTCTTCCCAGCCGTGAACCAAGTGTGACTCTGGTCGTGAAGCTCTCTGGATGAAATTGAATGAAGCCTTCACGGGGGTGACACATTCATTCATGGGGGTGAAATCTTCCCAGCCGTGACCCAAGTGGTGACTCTGGTCGTGAAGCTCTCTGGAATGAAATTTGCATAAAACTGAAATGCTTACTTCACGGTTTGGTTTTCCTTCATGGTCGTGAACTTCAAATGTTGGTTTCTTGGTAACGGCTAGTTGGCTTCACGGGAGTGACTCCTAGAGTCACGATAGTGAACATGCTACTTCTTGCTTTTTGTTTCTCAAGGATTATTCTTCCAATTCTCCATTCTCGCTATTTTAATTCATGTCCTGTATAATATACTTACAAAAACAAGTATGTTAAATACAATATTGCTATATTATTTATTATCATCAAAATGACGGAAATAGCCCTCAAGGTTAACAATCTCCCCATTTTTTATGGTGACAAATAATCTAGCAATATGTGATTTTGAGAAGTCTCCCTCTCAAAATATACTTAGAATAAAAAATATAATATGCAAGAATAGTAAATAAAGATGTAGCATTTTAACTAGTTTTTAAGGTGTATTTAAGATATATCATGGCATGTTGTAACACCTTAACTATATGAAAAGTATATCCAATACATACCATAATTCCTTTTCAAGACATAAAGTATATGTAAGGTGTATTTAAGATATATCATGGCATGTTGTAACTTGCTTTTAAGGTGTATGCAAAGTATACTTAGGGTATATTTAAAATGTATAAAAGCTCAGTTTTTCTACTTTGCATCTGAAAAGTTGAATCAAGATTTTTAAATCAATTCAAAGTATGTTTCACTGTTTGATTCACTATTCTTATTATTGCTAATTTGATACTACTTTCCCTTATCATATATTATCTATCATATATTGCTAGTTTTCTCCCCCTTTTGTCATCAATCAAAAAGAATATGTAGATTAAAGTAAACAAAAGTAAATATACATTATGAAGGAAGGGATACAAACTATGAAAGGAAATTTAAGATTTCCTACATAAGCAAACATAACAAACAAAAAATGATCAAACATAACAAATTTAGGCTACACTCTAGCCTATATCCTAGCCAGGCATCCTATCACGAAGCCTAGCTACTTCAGCCTCAAGACTGTCGATCCGAGACTCCATGAAGTCCTTGAGGTTTTCCAACCCCTCATCCATGGAAGTCTGCAACTGCTCGAAACGTGGTGCCAAGAGGTCGACCACCTGCTGCACTAAAGATGGTGTGGAGGCTGAGGACTGTCCAATGTCCTGTTCGATGGCTGGAGTTGCTTCCTCAATCCTAGCCCTCTTTTTCTGCTGGACTCCCTAGAGGCCTGTTTTAAAATCCTCCGTGTCATGATCTTCCTAGATAATCTCTCCAGCAGTATCAGTGAAGCGGTAGAAGATATCGTTCTGAAAAACGATTCTGACAGCTACTCCCATCTTGATGAATGACTCTATATCCAGCCTATCTCGTGGGTGTGCAGGAATGATGTTGAAGTGATGGTTATCCAGCTTCAAGTAATTGAGCTTCACTGCCATATGAGTGACATAAGCTCCAATCAGGATATCTCCTGTAGGCTTGGTGGCGATGGAGAGAAGATGGTTTGCAAACCATCTGGAAAGCGTCACTGTGACTCCCCTGCGAGCCATCTCGAATAGGAAGAGTTCTGACTTCCTAATAGTTCCATTGCCCTCTCCCCGAGCAAAAATGCTATAGGTTAGAAACCTATGCAATTACCTGTGTACTGGTGTCCTGAGATGTGTGCTCTTAGTTTTCTTGACATCCCAGCTGCAATCCGTGCCAAAATGTGTCCATGCTGCAGGGGCAGAGAATTCTACCTCAGTCTCATTCAGAATGCCATCAGATGGTAGGTTGAATAATTCTCCAAAAGCGATGGCACTGAGGGTGTTTTTATTTTTGCAGAGTTGGAATTTCACCACTCCAGTTGGTGAAACCTGCAAGGTGTTGAGAAATTCCAGCGTTGGCTCCCGTAGGGTTGGCAGATGAATTTGAACAAATTCTCTTAGATGACAGGCTTAAAGTTGCTCTGTCATAGCCATCTCGAGTCCGAGATTACGGACTATCTGCCATTCGAAGGACCTTGATGATAAAATAGGTATCTTCTTCAAAGTTGCATACCGAGGATGGCAACTTTCGGGAATGATGTTCATGAGGTAATCTGAATACCTCTTTGGTGCATGAGACTTCTTTCTCTTTCCCTTTGATGAAGCAGACTCCATATTTGAAGAAATTAGTAGTTGATGGAGTTGAAAAAGATTTTGACAGAAATTTTGATAAAAGACCCTAGAAGTGTATGATTTCTGCTGAAGATTCGAACTTTTTGATGGTATTTATAGTAAAATATTAAGGCTTTGAGGTCGGAATCTTCAATGTCTCAATGAATGAGTAAATGAGAGCGGTTTTGGAAGATGGAGAGTTGAAATGAAGATTGTAACCGGATGTTTTCTTATATATTCAATACATTCACGAGCGTGGCTTGGGGTGTCACTGGCGTGAATAGTCGTGTTCACGGTTTGCTGAAGCAGTATTCTACCCGTGAATGAAAAGCGTGAATGCGTTCACGGGCGTGATCCATGAACATCACGAGCGTGCATGATCATAGGTCACGGGGGTGAATATATTGTCAAGGGCGTGAACTGTTGAATTTCACTACTTATACCCGTGAAGCAAGCCGTGACACAAGGCGTGAAAGCGTCTGTGAGTTTTTGGGTGTAATTAATCACGGGCGTGCCACTCTGTCACGGGCGTGACGGTTCTTTGCCACGGGCGTGACGAAAGTCGTGAAACTATGTTTCACCACTTGAAGTCGTGAATCATGCCGTGACCCAAAGCGTGAAAGCTTCTGTGAGTTTTTGAAGCGTAATGGTTCACGGGAGTGAAAAAGCGTCACGGGCGTGAATATTCTTATCCACGGGCGTGACTCAAGCCGTAAAACAATGTTTCACTACTTGAAGCCGTGAAGCATGTCGTGAACCAAAGTCGTGAACGACACTGCCTCTTTGAGCCACTTAAGTCACGGGCGTGAGTATAAGTCACGGGCGTGACTCCCCTATAATTTTCATCAGATTGAAATTAAGTTCTGCAACAAGACTAAATCATTTCAACAAATATTTTACTTCATAAAGCATAAATTCTCATCAAAAAACTTTATCTTATAACTTATGAGATGTTTTAAGATCAACAATTAAAAATTTCATATTTTTGTAATCACAAGGTTAATCCATCAATCATACCTAGTTCTCTTCTAATGAAATTAAATCTTTCCTCATTTAAAGACTTAGTGAAAATATCTGCTAATTGATTTTCTGTGCATACAAATTCTAATTAAACATCTCCATATTGAACATGATCTCTAATAAATTGATGTATAATGTCAATATGTTTACTTCTAGAGTGTTGAATAGGATTTTTTGAAAGATTTATAGCACTGATGTTGTCACATTTTATAGGTATATGGTTCATCTCATGACCATAGTCCTTAAGTTGTTTCATCCAAAGAATTTGTGTACAACAACATCCAACTGCTACATATTCAGCTTCAGCAGTTGATAAAGCAACTGAAACTTATTTCTTGCTAAACCAAGAAACCAAACATTCTCCAATGAAGTGACAAGTACCTGAAGTGTTTTTCCTATCCAAAAAACTACCAGCATAGTCTGCATCTGAATATCCTATAATATCGAAAGATGAATTCCTAGGATACCATAAACCTAGATGCAATGTTCCATGTAAATATCTTAAAATCCTTTTTACAGCATTTAGATGAGATTCTTTGGGACATGATTGAAATCGCGCACATAAGCAAACACTATACATAATATCGAGTCTAGAAGCAGTGAGATATAAAAGTGATCCGATCATACCTCTATAAAATTTTTCATTAATGCTCTTACCCTTTTCATCTTTGTCCAATTTTGTTGATGTACTTATAGGAGTCTTGGCATTTTTGCATCCTTCCATACCAAATTTTTTGATTAAGTCTTTGGCATATTTGGATTGGTTGATGAATATGCCCTCATTGCTTTGTTTGATTTGTAGACCAAGGAAATACTTAAGTTCTCCCATCATGCTCATTTCAAATTCCCTAGTCATGCACTTAGCAAATTCTTGACAAAATAGCTCATTAGTAGAACCAAATATTATATCAACATAAATTTGAACAATTAGTATCTCATGCTTATGCTTTTTGATGAACAGTGTAGTGTCAACATTTCCCTTTGTGAAGCTATTTTCTAGTAAAAAATAACTTAGTCTCTCATACCAAGCTCTTGGAGCTTGTTTTAAACCATACAAAGTTTTTGAAAGTTTAAAAACATGATTTGGCAAATTATAGCTTTCAAAATCTGGTGGTTGTTCTACATACACTTCTTCATCTATATAGCCATTTAGAAATGCACTTTTCACATCCATTTGAAAAAGTTTGAAATTCATGTGACATGCATATGCTAAGAGTATTCTTATAGCTTCTAATCTAGCTACCGGTGCATATGTTTCATCATAGTCTATACCTTCTTCCTGATTATATCCTTTTGCAACTAGTCTTGCTTTATTCCTGGTTATTAACCCTTGTTCATCTAACTTATTTCTAAATACCCATTTGCTGCCTATGATTGGATGATTCTTAGGTCTTGGTACTAGGTTTCATACCTTATTTCTCTCAAATTGGTTGAGTTCCTCTTGCATGGCAATTACCCAACTTTCATCATTAAGAGCCTCATCAATGTTTTTAGGCTCAATTTGTGAAATAAAAGCTATGTCAGTGACTAAATGCTTGAAATGAGATCTAGTACTTACTCCTCTTGATAGATCACAAATTATTTGCTCTTTTGGATGATTTCTGTTCATTCTCCATTCTTTTGGAAGTTCTTGCTCCATTTGTTCTTGATTTTGAGGTAGTAGATTTTCTTGATCGTTTTCTTCTTTTCCATTTTCAATGACAAGTTTTTCCATATCATCTACAACATCATCAAGAGCACTACCTTTCACAAGATCAAGTTTACTAGATTCATTAAAAACAACATGCATGGATTCTTCCACTGTTAATGATCTTTTATTAAATACTCTATATGCTTTGCTGGTTGTAGAGTATCCTAAAAAGATACCATCATCAGACTTAGAGGAGAATTTTCCAAGATTGTCCTTGGTGTTCAATATAAAACACTTGCATCCAAATACTCTAAAGTACGATACCAAGGACTTTCTTCCATTCCATAGCTCAAATGAGGTTTTGTTTAAAAGAGGTCTTTTGAAAACTTGATTTGAAATATAACATGCAGTGTTTGTGGCTTCTGCCCAAAAATAAGTTGGTAATTCATATTCATTAAGCATTGTTCTTGCCATTTCAATTAATGTTCGATTTTTCCTTTCAACTACTCCATTTTGTTGAGGTGTTCTAGGAGATGAGAAATTATGTGAAATGCCATGTTCAAGACAAAAACTTTCAAAGTTTTCATTTTCAAATTTTTTATCATGATCACTTCTTATTTTTGAAATGCAGTACCCTTTTTCATTTTGAACTCTTTTAGCAAAGTTTTTGAAATTTTCAAAAGCATCACTCTTTTGAGCTAAGAAAATTACCCAAGTAAATCTAGAGTAGTCATCTATGATGACAAATGCATAATGTTTTCCTCCTAAGCTAGCAACCCTAGTAGGTCCAAATAAGTCTAAATGTAGGAGTTGAAGGGGTTTTGAAGTACTTACTATGTTTTTGGCTTTGAAAGATGACTTGTGTTGTTTTCCTCTTTGACAAGGATCACATGTCTTGCCTTTTTCATATTTAACTCTTGGTAATCCTTTTACTAGCTCTCCTGTGCTGAGACTTTGTATTAAATCCATATTAGCATGATCAAGTCTTCTATGCCACAGTCAAGATTCATCACTAGTAGTCACAAGACACTTAGAGGAATGGTTAGATAGTTCATGTAAGTTTATTATGTACGTATTGATATCTCTATTTCCTTTAAATATTTCTTGACCATCAATAGAGATTACAAGACATTCATTTGAAGTAAAGATTACTTTGTTTCTTTTATCACATAATTGACTTACACTTAACAAGTTATGTTTCAAGCCATCAACAAGTAAAACATCCTTAATAAAAGTAGTACCATTAACACCAATAGAACCAATGCCAATTACCTTACCCTTTGCATTGTTTCCAAAGGTAACTTTACCTCCATCAATACTTTTGATTTCATTGAAGAGTTCTTTGTCTCCTGTCATATGCCTTGAGCATCCACTGTCTACTAGCCATGCATTTTTGTTTATTGTGGACTTGAGGCATACCTACAGAGTTACAAATCAAGTATGGTATTTAGGTACCCAAATGAGTTTGGGTCCTTGGGGGTTAGCACATGAAGGTTGCCAATGAGCCTTCCTTATCCAGCAATGTTTATTTACGTGACCAATTTTCATACAATAATTACATTGTTTCGGTCTAAACTTGCTTTTTGGTCTTACAATGTATTTGAATGTCATAATTCTATTAGACTGATTTTGAGAACAATGGCATGCACAATCATGATTAATTTTCATTTTTCTAGATGCATACTCCTTATACATAAAGGCATGATTATTCTTTTTCTGTATAGAAGGTTTAACATGCTTATTTCTTGGAGTTGTTCTAACAGGTGTGGAGATGTGAAATTCTTTAGATTTTACAAATATAGTTTTGTCAGAAGATGATGATGTGTTCTTAAACCCTAGACCATGTCTAACTAAAGGTGGTCTTTGAGACACAATGAGAGTATCTAAGCTCTCTTTACCCTTGTGAAATTTAGAAATGGAATTTCTAAGTTCTTCAACTTCATTTTTCAAAGTATTATTTTCTTTTAATAGTAAAGCTGTTGAGGGTCTTGATGAGTATTCATCTAATGACTTTTGAAGAGATTTATTAGATGATTTAAGCTTTATGTTCTCCTTTTCTAAGCCATCTATCTTATTTTTCAAATTAGAGATATTATTTCTATAAATACTAAATTTAGTTCTATATTTCTCTAATTCTATATTTAATTCTTCTATTAGGCTTTGCTCATCATCACCATCATCACTATCACTATCATTATCACTACTATCATTATTGAAAGAGTATGAGTGTAGTGATTTTACTTTGTCCGAGACGTGATCCTCAATAGCCATGAAACATAGGTTGACCTCTTCACTTTCATTATCATCTTTTTCACTTGAAGTGCTTTCATCATCCCATGTGGCTTTGTGACTTTTCTCCCCATTGTCTCTTTGGTATTTGCTCTTATGCTTCTTGAGCCTTGGACATTCTGGTTTGATATATCATTTCTTTCCACATTCATAGCATTTTACCTCTTCCTTACTTCTGTGTGTATCATTTGAAGTTTGTTTGAGGTTTCTTTGCTTGAATCTTCTGGAATTGCTCATCTTTTTTTCAATGATTCTTTTTAATCTTCTTGAAAGCATAGCAATGTCCTCATTTTCATCATCACTCATCTCTTCATCATCTTCACTTTCTTCTTTTGAAGTAGAGGCTTTGAGTGCTAAGGGTTTTCTTTTCTCTGGCTCTGCTTCAAGCTCTCTATCTCTCTTTACTGCCATCTCATGTGTGAGAAGCTTGCCAATCAGCACATCAGTGTTCATGATACTCATATCTTCATTTGCTTCTTCTATACCAGCAACTCTTGAACCATAGTCTTTAAGAGGAAGACTTCTCAGGATTTTATTGTTTACATCTTCCAAACTCAGATGCTTCCCAAGTTTCCTCATTTCATTTATAATGGATAGAAGACGGTTGGTCATGTCAGTGATTGACTCATTTGATTTCATCTTGAAGAGCTCATATTCTGAGGTTAGAAGTTGAATCTTCTTGGATTTGACTTGCTTAGTTCCCTCATGATAGTTCTCCAATGTCTTCCACATACTATATGCTGTTGAGCAGTGCTGTATTCTCCCACATTCTTCAATAGATAATGAGCTTGATAGAATTGTCATTGCCTTATTATTTTTGAAATTTGCTCTTCTTTGGGTTCTGTCCAATCATCTCTTGATAGGATTTCCTCTTCACCATCAGCTCCTCTTCTGGTTGGTGGTGTCCATTCTTTTCGTACACTATCCCAGACTTCAATTCCTTCACTATCCAAGTATGTCTCCATCCTAAACTTCCAATGGGCATAATTTGCTCCATCAAAGTAAGGTTTGAGACTCTAGAATCCTTCACTGGCCATATCTTACTCTTTACTAGCGCTTTTTAGGCTTCAATGCTAGACAAGGCTCTGATACCAATTGTTGGCCAGATATTAGACCAAGAAGGGGGGTTGAATTGGAGTTTCAAAAAATTAAACTTTAAGGTGCAGAAATAAAATTGTTAATTTTAGAAGGGATAGAGAAAATCAGACACAAAGATTTATAGAGGTTCGGGTATTAACAAACCCTACTCCTCTCCCCAATCGCAATTGGGAGTTTCACTAACACACTAAGTGTTACAATGGAGTTTTACAAGCTCACTCCCAACTATGGTGTTTCTCACAATGGCTCACACCTAACCCAGAAATCCCTTGTGTTTTAATGGCTCACACAATAACCAATTCCTTTGTGTTTTACAGACTCACACAAACAACCTACACTTTGTGTTTTACAGGCTCACACAAGCAACCTTTTAATTTGTGTTTTTGAGGTTCACACAACTAACCATTACAAGTGTTATTCTCTTAACCCAGAACTACCCAATGCTTACTTGAGTAAAGATTACAGAGATAACTACTTATAAATCTTTATTGCTCAAATATGAGGAGCAATAAGATTTTTACAGAAAATGAATTAGTTCTCAAAGTATAAAAGTACAAGATAGCTTGTGATTTGAAGTATATGCTAATCTTTTGTTTTTCTTGTCATTCTCTTGTTTCTTAATGCATAAATGACTTCCATTTATATTCCCATGACTGAATATAGCCGTTGGGGTGCATTAAATAAGAAACTAGCCGTTATACCAACCAAAAAATCGCGTCTGACATTTTTCTCTTTTATTGTTCACGGGCATGAATATGCTTGTCACGGGGGTGACAGTTCTTCCCAAGCCGTGACTGAAGTGGTGACCTTGGTCGTGAAGCTCTCTGGTATGTTTTGACATATAGAGTCACGGGCGTGACTTTAATCAGTCACGAGCGTGACACTCTTCCCAGCTGTGAACCAAGTGGTGACTCTGGTCGTGAAGCTCTCTGGATGAAATTGAATGAAGCCTTCACGGGGGTGACACATTCATTCACGGGGGTGAACATCTTCCCAGCCGTGACCCAAATGGTGACTCTAGTCATGAAGCTCTCTGGAATGAAATTTGCATGAAGCTTCACGGGGGTGACACCTTTCTTCACGGGAGTGACTGAAATGCTTACTTCACGGTTTGGTTTTCCTTCATGTTCGTGAATTTCAAATGTTGGTTTCTTGGTAACGGGAGTGACTCCTAGAGTCACGGGAGGGACTCCTAGAGTCACGGGAGGGACTCCTAGAGTCACGGCAGTGAACATGCTACTTCTTGCTTTTTGTTTCTCAAGGATTATTCTTCCAATTCTCCATTCTTGCTATTTTAATTCATGTCCTGTATAATATACTTACAAAAACAAGTATGTTAAATACAATATTGTTATATTATTTATTATAATCAAAATGACGGAAATACCCCTCAAGGTTAACAACATCAAACACTAAAATTGACAGGTTCTGTGTATTCGTACACCTTGCTACGAAGATGGTGCTTAAATCAAATTTTGTGTACTGATAAATATTCTGACAGTATCATGAGTATGTAAGTCCAAATAAAAGTAAACATTCAAACCATCATGTAACCACAGTGAAATGTTCATGCATGAATACCAAGATGAAATGCCAAAAAGCCCCAAGAGTTTCACAAGCATAGACAATTAAGAAGCTTAAATAGAATATATATTAATGTATTAGCTCATCAACTTGGCTCGTATGTTTATTCTTCTCATACTGGGTAAAAAAAATAAAAATCTTTTCGGTCAATATTCTCAGACCAATCAATTGAAAATATTACCCTAAATATTCAGGGTAAAAGCATGAATTCCGGAACTTATTAAATACATGCGTCTTCAACAATATAGTTCTAGTTCTATCTCTCAATTTTATTTTACTCTTTTACAAAAGCCAGTATACTCAACTCAAGTCAGCCTCTCACAAAATTAGCTAGAAAACTTCCAAAGTTCATTTTTCTTGTTTTATTATCTTTTCTATCAGGCCTGGTGTTTGTTAAGAGAGTTGTTAAGAAGTTCTCTTAAGTTCAATTCCTATGGTTCAATTACTTTGGCTAGCCTTTGTAGAAACTTTTGCCTCGTATCATTGCTTTTGAATCCCAAACCAGATAGGGAGAAGAAAGACTCTGGGAGAGAGACTCGTGTTAGGTAAAAATGACACGAATTCAATTCCTTTAATTCTGCATCAGTAACTATCTATCTAAAAACTCTTAGCTAAAATTCGTCGAATTTGAATTCCAAATCAGATAGGAAAAGGATAAACCTCTGTATAATCGGGGATATTTATATATATATATATATATATATATATATATATATATATATATATATATATATATATATATATATATATATATATATATATATAGATGGAAAAGCTTGAAAAGCATATATAGCTCTACCTGTGGCTATTAGGACAGCTACAATTGCTGAAACTGTTGCTGTGGAAATGACAAATACAGCAACTGATAATGCTGCAATATAAATAGCTGTCATACAAGCAAAGAACAGAGCCAAAAAGCCTCCTGCTGCTGCCAAAGATACTAGAAGAGAGACAATAATTGCATTGACAGTGGCTGCCAGAAAGAAAAGCACAAAGACAAGCAATGCTGTCAAGGTAATAAGTGTACTAGTCCCAACCTGGAAAGTTACAGAAAATAATAATCAAGTCAAGATTGCATTTGTAAAGTAGAAAGGATATTACATAATAAAATGCACTGTAGTGAAAACTAAATCTCAAGCAACTTTGCAGTTCAATAGATACAGGTAGAGAAAAAGTAAAACATCAAATCCATGAAAGCTTTCAGGCATAACTAAGGCATTGAAATTTGATTAACATGTTACCTTATAGAGAATGAGGCAGTCTATACCATTACCATTAGTTTTGATCTTCAAAGCAGATATGCTTAAATAATGGAATAAATGAATAATCACTTCTTTTTTATTTATGTATTCATTTATTTTTATTAATTGGATGAATAAATCATCATTTAGATGACCATAGAAAAGAAATCAACACTGCCAAAATTTCCACAACCAGTTTCCCTTAAAGCTGGGAAGAGGAATCATTTCATATCCTGACTAAATAAAAAATTTATATCATGATCATTAGTTAAAACAGCAAGAATACTATTGATGCAATTCATTTGCTGTCCAATTCTTATCCTGCTTAGGTCCTCCAGTCAAAACATACTATTCCACGTTAGTAAATCGCTAATTTGTCAAAATTAAATAATCAACAACAGTATTCTTTAGAAATACAAATAATTATTGCTGCCTTCATCACAGTAATGCATTCATTTCTGAGAAAATATTTTATATGTACAAGTTTCACAAAATATATATTACATATATAAAGCAGGCATTTTTTCCCCTCCAAACACTAGCACATGGAGCTCTAACTTTACATTCTTCTCCAAGATTTGCATGTATTTCTGTCTTCACTTTGTTTTTCTACAGTCTTTTCTATTGGTTACAAATAGCTCATTGTTATTGACAAACGAAAACAACAATTGTATCACCCTTTCATCGGTTACATTTTTCTTTTTTTCCGTTTTGCCATCGGTTACTGACTGTGAAATGATACCATAATGGATTTAATCTCATAGCAGCAATTTGATCAGTCTTGCTTTCTCTTTGAGATTCTCTTTTGGTATGCCTCTTCAATTTTACATTTTTCTTTCTTTTTCTTTTTTTCTATATATGGATTGCATAAGATTTTTTTTATGCCTCTTGGTTATGCCTTCATTTGATTCTATGTTAACCCCCTACATAGCACAAATATGGACACGGACACCGAAACGGACATTGGAAAACGACATTTGACATGGACACGTGGAGAAACATGTTAATATTAAAAATATAGAGGTAAATTTATAAGTAATTAAACACAAGAGATATAATTGCAGGTTATTATTTTTATATAAAATTAAACAAAAATAAAATACAATCAAATATATTGAGCAATGATTGATATTACATATAGGTTTTAGGTTTTTTGAAAGGGAAAAATATGTTTTTAACTTAAAGAAATGTGTTTCTAAATTTTAGAAAATTACAAAATGAACCCAGGATATTTCATGTCAGTGTCTGGTGAGTGTTGGTGTCGGAAATGCGACACGCTATATAGTGAAACATTTGTACTTCATTGTTAACCCCTATCACATTTTCAGTATCTTGTGAGGGTTTTTCCTACTCCTTATCTTCAATTCTGTTTGTGTTTTGCTTTTTTCATCAGAAAATTTAATTCTTTTGAATTGAAGAAGAACTAAAGCATAGGAGATGGGCATTCCTGCAACTTTGATTGGTTTCCATTCTGTTTATTACTTGTATTTAGCAATTTATTATATTTGTATTCAATATCCAGCTTGCTAAATGGTATTATTTCCTAAGTAGTGTGATATTTGTGTATTAATGATTTTTCATGAGCTAGGAGGACAAAGCAAAGATAGTGATGCACAGTGGATTTACTCTACTGTCTTTCCATCAATGGAGTTGTGAAGGAAACAAAATAACAGGTAATAGCTTTTGATTTTTTCTATGTTTTTTATAAGTGTAGCTAAATAGCTAACAAATAAGCTTAAATTTATGATTAAACAATCTGGATTTCAACTCTGATTTTTAAAATTAAATCAATTTGAAAGAAATATGATAAAGATTGTAGGATACAAAAAGTTTGACTTAGGGATTGTGGATTTTTAGTATTTGTTTTGATTTAGACAGGAGCTGTATGGAGAGTTAATTGCATACAACTTATCACTTGATCGTTTTCTTTAAACAGTATCTTTCAAAAATATCTATCGATGCAAGGAACTTGAAAACTCTGCAAAAATTTTACCAAATGCTTGGCTATGGTAAGCTGATTTAATGATTATATATTTGATGCATTTTTAAGGATGGGAAGTTTTGGTAATTCAATTATTCTCAGTGGCATGTTTATAATTAAAAGAAAAGATGGAGAAATGCAGAGTACCATTATAGGACTTTCCTGTGGAAGATAATTGCTTTGAAAATAGGTAATCTTAAGGAATGGAGTTGCTAGCATGGAATACCTTGGAGAGGAAAATGGATTTAAAAACTTACTTTCTCTTAACAACATTACTCAATTAATAAAATCCATGGTGAATGTACACCAAAATAAACAATCACTAGAGTGGTGGAGCTAATTCTTGCTGCTGTAAACGGTATTTTATTTCAAAGTTGCAGACTTCAGTCCAATCTGAATTTTTTATTTATAAATTTATTTTAGATTTTTCATATTTGCTTTAAATAGATTAATTTGCTTGATCATTGACCCTCTATTATTGCAGAAGCTGCATTATTAGCTGCATCTAAATCTAATGATCAATTAACAAGACAAGATTTAGGTTCAAGATGAAACTAATTTCATTTTGGGTTTCCCTCAAAATGCAAGTATCCTTTCTTGATTGAAAAATTGAGATACAGATGTGAGTGTAATATTTAACATGGAAGATTTATTAATTATCACCCCATATTTCATTGCAACAGCAGAATATAGTTTCTGTTATACTGTATGCAGGAAATAGAAATGGGAAAAATTAACACAACAAAACAGCAAATGATTTCTACTAATTCATCATCACCCATTTATTCTTAATTTGAAGTTTTGTATTCCTTTAATGTGCCTATCCTTCCTATGAGGCCTATAAACTAACAAGAACTGGAGTGTATGCAGTTTAATTGGTCTTTTTGTATACCAGTGAAGAAAATCACACCAATTTGGAGATATCTGATGATAACTTTGTGAGCATGTATAACTTGTAAGCATATTAAGAACATATTACCTATTAGCTCTGCAACCCAACCTCAGGTGATTTTGAGGTTTTTTGTAATTATTAACTAAAATATAATAAAAGTATTCGCTTGAATGCAATTAAGCTTACTCACAGAGATTACGAGGAGTGCCCGCAAAGGGCTGCCCCGGCGAGTCCAGATCATGACTTTCCGACTGATGTTCCTAGTAGCATCTTTAAGAAGAGCACCGTTCTCAGAGAAAGAGGCCTTGATCCGGTGAAGCACAGGTGAGGATGCAGAATCAGGTACAAAGATCATAACCAGTATGCGGTGGAGCACGGCGTAAAGAGTCTCCTCCGCTGGGAGAGCTCGTTTGATCTTGCTGCCGTCGACGCCGTTGATCCCTTCCGTTTCTTGGGGCCCATCCATTCCAGTGTGACTGTGAGAACTCTGCTGCTTGAAACAGTGAAAATTTGAAGCTTGAAGAGAGCATTGAATTCCTCTCCGACTGGTTTGTCCCCATGAATTGGTTTAATCTCTCATTCAGAGCAGCGAGATTAGCCTCCAGACCCGGCGACAGTTTGGAACCCGCAATTCTGCAGGTTCAGAAATATAGAACCGAACTGAAAATAGAAAAAATCCGGTTCCGGTTCATAAACTAATTGTTGATCCAGTTTTAATATTTTTTTAAAATTATATACAATTAAAATTATTAAAATTTAAAAATTTAATTTAATTGTTGAATAAATTTAAAGTAAAAAAATTAATTTAACTTATCAATTTGTTTATAAATGAAGCAAAAAAATATTAAATTAGAAATAAGTGAAAAAATTAGAAAATAAATTAGTTAGAAAGAATGAGAATTTTGAAAAAAATATATTAACTTATGAAATATTAATTTATATAAATTATAAAATTTTTACAGCTAATAAATTATAAAAAATGAAAATTTTGAGAAAAAAAAATAAGTTATTAAATATTAATTTGTGATTTTGTATAATAACTAATAAGTTAAATTATTATTAAAAAAAATAAATTTATTTTGATAAATTCTAAATTTGAATTTAGAAAAAATTGTTTTTATGTGATAAATTAATAAATTATAATAATTATAATTAGGCTAAAAATCTAATCAATTTAATTTTTTTTATTTTAAAAATAATTTAATTATAAAAATTTGAATTTATATTTAAAAAAATATAATATTAATAATTAACTTTTTTTTACCATTAATTAAATTTTAATTTACCGTTAAAAAATTATAATCTTCTTAGGGTTTAGAGCAATCAAGTCCACTTAATTCTCTTATCTTTTAAATTTTAATTGTTGACTTTTTTTACTTTTTTTAATCGGAACCGCTAGTACCTGATATGTCATTCGTTCATTCAGTGGTGAAATCATATTGGTCCTCAAATTGTTCTTTCTCAATTTATTATTGTTTTAATACTGATTTGTTTTAATCATTAATACATGTTTGAGCTTTTAGCAATTCAGAAGTTATATTAGATCGCGTTTCATCTAAAATATTACCTTCTGCACTAAAAATTTATTAAACCGCAATAGTTGAGACTGAACTTAAAATTTTTTGTTTTGTAATTTGGGAGAGTATCAAATAAATATTTTGAAATCGATTCCACCAATTAAAAACTAAAAAAATCTTTATCAGTTTTACTGTCATCAAACTCAAATGTAGTTATTAGATCAATGTCAATTTTGGATAAACCGAATTATGATATTAGTTTTTTTATATTTTTGTATCATCAAATGATCACTCCCTTTTATTTTTATCGATTTACTCGAAGTTTGACTAGTAGTGTCACTACTAGTAATATTAGTAGAAATATTAAAATCAAATTAAATTTCATAAATAAATCACAAGTTAATTTTTTTAAAATCAACACTAATATCATCACTTAAATCTAATAATGAATAATAAAGATTCAAATAATTACCTAAATAATTTATTTTACATCTAGGATCAAAAACATAAAAATACAAGATTAATCAAATAAATAAAGTTAAAATAATTAAACTATTTATTTTTCATCATACAAATAGAATCATACAAAATTGGATTATTAATATAATCTTGAAATGCATCAACAATATTAATATATTTACACAATAATAAATAACATAAATGATAATAAATATCACTTAAAATATATGTTGTTATCATTAAAAACTTTTAAAATATATAAAAGTTATTGACAAATATCCTAATATTGTAAATATAAATTAATTTATAACACATTATTGGTAATAAATGTGTACAATGATTTTTTATATTCATATAACTTGTTGAGTAATTCATAAGTTGAATTCCAATTAATAAGAACATATCTTGAAAATCTTTTAGTTTTTTGTTATTTTCACTACAAAATCGAGCTCATAATTTCATTATTTGTGTATGTAATTATAAAAATGAAATTGTTACTTTAATTAGAGCACTTATATTACTCAATTATTTCAAATCATCTTAAACACATAAATTTAACACTTCACATGTACATCTAAAATGAAAAAAAATATATATCTAATGTTAAATTGACATAATGTTTGGAGATATTGAATTAAGACAGTATTTGTTATCGTATTATCAAAAAAAATAAAAAAATATGAATTAATCCATATTATTTCAAAATATTTTTTATCATTTTAAAAATATTATCGACAGTATGTCATATTTCTTGTAATTATCATTAAATATCAATTTAATGACATGTAAGAATACATTTGTCAATTATCACTTCAAATATTACTACAAATACAAACATGTTCATTCAAAAAAGAAAATATTTGGAGCAATTCTTTTTTATTTTTTATATAAATTATATAAAACATGTTTAATGATATTTTTAGCTACACATTTAGCAAATGGATTTAATGTACTTTAACAATAATTAACAAAACATATTTTTTTACCAAAACTAAAAGATAAAATGTCCTATACTTATCGTTTTTGTCAATTCATTTTTATTTTTTCATCATCATATTAAAATAATTGAGAAGTAGAAAAAGATATTGCATACCCATAAATTTGATTTTGTCTTTTTTCTATTCCAATTTGACTAGTATATTTGTTTTGCAAATATTTTCAAAATGTGTCATAACCACTTCCACCTTCAAATTTGTATGTTTATGCACAATAATTGCACACATCAAATAACTCATCATTTTGTGAATTTTCTTGAAATGAATTTGAAAAATATCAGGTGTTTGAATTTTTGCTTCAAATAATGTTATTGTCACCGGACCCGGTTCTGATTGTTCATCACTTCTATTTCTTTGGTTTTCTTTAGTTGAAATTTCGAACTTCAACCCTATTGGTTTGATTAATAGTGACAATGAACTTTTCACCATCATGGTAGAACTTTCAAAGATAAGTTGTTCATCATCTTCTTCTTCTCTATCTCTTTAACCTTCTTCTTCTACTTCTAAATCTCTTTCTCATCTCTATGAACTCTCTTTCATTCCTGAAGATCAAAAAGTTCAGGAAACCAACCTTCCATTTCTCAATCCTTATAACACCTTCTAGAAACATAAATCCACTTTCACAACTTCTATTAAAACCTTGATCCGACAAAAGCCCTCATCTGTAAAAGAGTATATATAGTCTTCTTCTTTTGACCAGTGTCTTATCCAAGGAACTGGAGAAAAACAGTTCATCACTCTAGAAATTCCTCCTGAGTTTCCTACTCAGTGGAGAAGTCATGGGTATTCACATATCCATTTTGGAGCTATCAGGCTTGCTCTAACCTACCATGGCAGAAAGGAGTTACCAGTAGTGGCTCGTATAGCACTCCTGGATACTAGATTCTTGGAGTATCAACATGCAGTTATTGGAACTATACAAACAACTCTGAATGTTGGCACTGTACTGTGTACTTTCTACCCTAACTTCAACATAAGGTTACAGGATCCTCATACGTTCTCAACATTGAAAGTACAGGTACAAATCACTGGAGTTAAAAACGTAGCAACTACAGACATAGCTACTTTGCACTACAAGATGATCTATAGAGTCTAGAATCATGCAAATGGACCTCTGCATACCAGCATCCTCTGATGTTTTGAGCATTACAGTTGACTCTACCCAAGTTCCAAAGGTAATTCAGATACTGAAGCAGCTGAACAAGGAAGATCTGCTTCAGATCTTTCCCCATTCATGGTTAACAAACTATGAACTTCTTCACCAAAAGAATCAGCCTATCAGTTCTACAAAGCCTTTGTTCATTAAGCATAAGGATGATACTGTTCAAACACAGTTCTTTTCTCCTGAGGAGAATAAAGCTCAACCTGGAGCACTAGTAGAATTTTCTACTCAGTTCATGATGCATCCTGTGTATCTAAGGGAAAACATCCCTATTCATGCTTTCTCCAGCTCTGCTCAACCAATTTACAAATCTCATAATGGTAATCACAATTACTTCGACATATGTGATTGTGATGACTGTTATGTAGATCGCATAGCAGATGAAGATAAGGATTGGAACAACAGAAAGCAAAGAAGATTGAAAAAGAAAAATAAATGTTCTGAGAAACAATTTCATGACAGATATGATAATGGTGATCCTTCTGTTGGTCTGTTAGGTGAACCATCAGGTAAATATGACTACGTGGTCTCATACTCTCCACCTTCTCATTATACGAACCCATTACCACCATCATGGGATTTACCACTTAATCCCATACCTCCAAAACCACCAAACCCTAAACCACTTCCATGTTATAAGTTTGTCCATAAACCTAAAACTCCTTCACCTGCACCAAAGCCAATCCCTATGATTGCAATGTATCAACCACTTTCTTCACCAACATCTTATGATGCTGAATTCCCTTCTTTTCATGACCATGTAGATCCTGTCTCACAAGTCAGGACAACACCGTATGTTAAGTCTACAACGGTGACACCTGAAGGAACAACTAAACCAATCTCTATTGTTGAATCAGTCCTTAACTGGCAGATGCAGAATGCACAAGCTCAAAATACAGTCCTTCACAGGATAGAAACAAAAGTTGATAGAGTAACAAACAAAGTTTCTGTTCTTGATAATGCACAGACATCACAGTATGAAGAGTTGTATGGTTTGTTAAGAAAACTTGAGCAGCAGCAAGCAGATTTAAACAAAGAGTTAATGGCAATGATCTCTGCAAGAATGTACGATGCTAGTTTCAATGCTAAGGTAGTTAAACTGCAAAAGCTTGAAAAAGAGATTGAATCTTTGAAGCAAGATCTTAGGCAAGACTATCTTAAGTCTACTTCATCTTCTGATCCTCTAGGTTTGTTCACATCATTGTATCCTTCTACCTCACACAAACCACTGTATACACCACCCCCTGTTCATCATCCTTCCCAGTAAAAATTAGAAAGATTTGGCTTAGCTTCAGAACTGTTTCACAGACAGTTGATGCAAGATCTCAACCTTGGCCCAAAACCAATTCCAAAGCAGAAGCCAGTACCAAAGCCCAGTACTGTTTCCACTCAACCCAGTACTATTCCCATTCAAAAGCCTTTAATCATTAAAGAACCCATTCCTTCTGTTACCACATAACTCATTCCTGTCGAAACTTCTCAAAAACAGAAAGAAGTAGCCCATTCCCATCTGGCCCAGGAATCCAAGCCTAATGTTATTACTTCCTTTCTGGAGCAACAAGCACTTCAAACATTACCTCAAGTTGAAAGCCCAGAAGTTCAATGTTTCACATCTGAAAGTTTAGAGTCTGAAGTTGAATGATCAGATGATGATCCAGATCCAAAGTACATGCCTCCTATTCAATTCATGGCAGACCCAACTTCCTCATAACAAAGCGGTACAACCCGCCAACAACCTGAGTATACAACAAAAGAGCCTGAGGAAGAGATGGATACTAGTGTTCCATCTGGAATAGGTCCACAAGTTCCACCAATGCCTTCAAATGGTCCTTGGTTTACATTTGATGATATCCCTCCACACAAATGGAGAGATCAGATACAAGAGTTTTATGCCTGGATAGAACTTCAACAGAGACCTCCCAATGCCAGATTTCCAGCAATAATTCTGGAGTTTACTTCCAGATTCACAGGCACTTTACGTGACTGGTTTGTCAGATTACCTCAAGCTGCAATGCTAAGATTTTATCATGCTCAGACAATAGCTAAAATCTAAACAACTCTTTATCAAGAGTTTGTTGGTAGCACCACTGAATATGATGATATGGCAAAGGATGAATACTTCAAGATGAAATGTTGTTCTCTACAAAGAAAAGACCTTGGTAAGCACTATCAAGGAATGACTAGAAGATTTTATCTTCTTGGAGGAGCAAACGATACTAATTTGAAGCAAGCATTCCTGATGTCATTTCCAGATAGTATCTCCAATCACATTCAGTTTCAGCTTAGAGAAAAGAATGTTGATTTGAACTCTCTTACACTTGGAGAAATCTATTAAAGGATTTTGCTACCAGTAGATAAGATCTGTGCACAACAGAAAATGGTCAAGGAGTTGATGACATTTGACCAAGACTCTTCATGGAAGAAAGCGTGCAAGAGATCAGATCTTCATATTAAGTGCAAAGATAAGAAATGCACTTGTCCTCCCAAGAAATCCAAAAAGTTTCATAAATGGAGACCTCCTAATGAATTCAGATCAAGGAGATACAAACGCAAGAAGTATAAGTTTTTTAAGCGCCGAAAAGGTAGATTTAAAAAGGGTGACAGATGCTATGTATGTGGCAAGAAGGGGCACTTTGCTAAGAACTGTCCAAATAAGCCAAAGAAAGCTGCAAAGATTATCCAAAAGATTCATCAGGTCACACAGGTAGACTTGGATGATGCAAATGTTGAATCTTTGTTCTCATTAGATGACAAGGCAGATTCTAGAGCGTTGTTCGCAGCAGAATTCACAGATTCAGAATCTGAAGTTGATGATGAGTATCTTGAAGAATTACCTTCTCAATACTCTATCTTTCCAGATCATTTCACTCCACTAGTTTTAACCATATAACCTTTCCCACTCTTACTAGATTCACCACCTTCAACAACCTTAACATTGTCCACATTACCAACAGTCTGTTCCACTCAAACCATTCACCCAATTCCATTAATTCCCATAACTATTTTTCCTCACAAATACCATAAACCTATTAAAATAATTGCACTCATTGACACGGGAGCTCATAGATCAATGTTGAATTCAGCCATTCTTCCTGAAAGGTACTGGACAAGTTATGATCAGCACTTCCAAGCAGCTGATGGAAAATTTTTTACTACCACTCTCAGAACCAGAAACCCTATCAAAATACAAAATTTCCTAGAACTTACAATATGGACTCATGTCTTAGGATCGAATCTTCCTGATAAAGATTTGATTCTTGGATTTGATTTATATTTTAAGTTAAATAAGCTATCCATTGTACCCACTGGAGTTAGATTCAAAAATCAAATTATCCTATTTACCACTGTTCCCTCTCTTTTTACCCTACAACCTTCCCAAATCTATCCAACTCTCTCTTCTGATATGGTAAAAGAACTTCAAGAGTTTTGTTGTGCTCTGTCTCATACAGAGTTTGCTAAAAAACACTCATCTCCATTATGGACTCGTCTAGAGTTTTTCATAACTCTTCCATTCAAAAACTCTGAAGATATTAATCCTACAAAAGCTTCACACCCAGGAATGTCCCCTAATGATATGAAACTTGCAGTTGCTGAATGTTCATAATTGATGGCAGAAGGATTGATTCAACTTACAAAATCCAATTGGGCATGTCAGACATTCTATGTTAATAAAAGATCAGAACAAGTCAGAGGAAGAAAAAGATTAGTCATTGACTACAAGCCTCTGAACCATTTCCTGAAAGATGACAAGTATCCTCTACCGAGGATAGATTCTATGTTTCCTTACATGGCCTCTGCAAAGATTTTCTCGAAGTTTGACTTGAAAGCAGGATTTTGGCAACTTGGTATTATACCAGAAGATAGGTATAAAACATATTTCTGCATACCGAACCATTATTACAAATGGACGGTAATGCCATTTGGTTTGAAAGTGGCATCTTCATTGTTTTAGAAAGCAATGATCAGAATTTATGAACCTTTATTGCACACGACCCTAATATACATTGATGATATTTTGCTGTTCAGCCCAGACATTTAGTCTCACAATGAAGCAATTAAAAAGTTTATTTAGCTTACAAGAGCCCATGGAGTTATATTAAGCCCATCAAAGATGCAGTTGGCCCAGACAACAATAGATTTCCTTGGAATGCAGTTTTCCAATGGAACATACAGGCCTCAACCTCATTTAGCCCAAGAACTATTGAAATTTCCATATGAAAACTTCACAGTAAAGCAAGTTCAATAGTTTATTGGCATAGCAAACTACATCAGATAGTTCATTGTCAATTACAGTAAGTTGGTAAAACCTCTTTATCAACTTTTGAAAAAGGAAGCTCCACCTTGGTCAGCCATACATACCAAGGCAGTACAGCAAATCAAATCAGTGACTCAGACGCTACCCTACCTACAGATTCCCTCTATAGGGAAAAGATTACTTCAGACAGACGCATCTGATGAGCACTGGAGAGCGTACTATTTGAGATCATTGGAGATAAAAAAGAAGTATGCGGTTATGCTAGCGGTCATTTCAAAGATAGTGAATTGCACTACCACTCAACTTTCAAGGAGATTCTAGCCGTAAAATATGTAATAAAGAAGTTTGAATTCCATCTGATAGGACATCATTTCACTGTTGTTATGGATTGCTCGTCCTTTCCCAGAATGCTAAATTTCAGACAGAAAACTATTCCTCACCCACAGCTGTTGAGATGGAAAGAGTGGTTCAGTTGCTACAATTTTGATGTACAACATATAAAATGAGGCAAGAACTTAATTCCAGATTTCTTATCCAGATCACCTCCTTCAATTGATCTTATCTCTTCTTCTTCTGAGATATCACTCATCTATATGGCTTCACCAAGTTCTTCAAGTTCTAGCACTCCAGCTCAATTTCAATTCCTTGCTGATTTTCCTCCCAATTGTCCAAAGACAGATCTTAAGATGATAAAGAGCTTTGCGCAAAACATGTTGTTCACTTACATGATCATTTTCCAGGACAAGATAGGCAATCTTAAAAGGATTGTTTATTGCCCCTCTGAATATCCTTGGGTAATGATTTACAAGCTCACTCCAGCATATATGTTCCCTGAACAGTTATGGGACCTATGGTGTTAGTCGACACTATACTATCATGCAGTCCATATTGAACTAATCAGATTGCTCGCATTTCTTGACAATAAGGATAATCTTCAGTCTCCACAAATCAAGTTTTTGACTTCATTTCAGCCTCTCTCTGCCTGGAAGAAATTGTTCGCAAATTTAATTCTTCACAATTCTAGTTCAAACAAGGTCCCAGATCACATCACAACAATTGTTATCTTTCACAGGTCTTACAATACTGTTGCAGGTACATCAAGGATAGCTGCTTTAGCATGAAGTCAAGTTTTGAGAGTCATGCCTCATGAAGATCCAGCAAACCTGAAAGAAGTCAAGACAGCTCTTCTCAAATGACTCAAGCAGGACAACAACTACTTTCATCTTCCACCAATAAGTTTCACAACTATTGGTCCAGACCTATGTAACTAGATGAAAATGTTTCCATTGCCTCCAACTGTAAAGCCAAAGCTAAGGGAAGAGGATGAAGATCAAATATTTGATCCAGATTCTCAAGAAGATGAATTATACAGACCCCATGATGAGGATGTTACGATCACAATTCCACAACCTCAGCCTCATACAGGTTCCAGTTCAAGGCCTAACCAGCTCAAAGGCCCAGTTCAATGTTCAATACTAATGAAGACATAGACTTCACTCATGCGCAGTATTGGGATCCTTCACCAGAACCATTTCAGCCCAGGAGATATCCAAACAGCAGGCCCATTCCACAAGGAGAACAAGATAATCTAGATGACTGGCCTATGGGAAGCCCATAACTGTCTCTAGAAGATTTGAACATGTCCCCATCACATGAACCTATCCATAAGTAATAATGTATGTTTGTTGGTTATCCCCCACTAAGTTTGTTTGTTAAAGTAGATGTGATAGTAACTTTAATAAGTGTGTGTTACTATTCATTTTACTTTATGTCATGTTTACTTTTCCTTTATGTCATGTTTATTTTTTCTTTATGTCATTGTAAAATAGTACGTGCACTATTAAGAAATCTTATCATATGTAAGCAGTGATGTCATATACCACTACCCATGTATTATATATAACTCTTCCTCCAAATGGAAGAGTCAGGATGTAATTACCCGAGTGTTTACAATAAACAATATGTTTGTTTAAACTTTCTCTCCTCTGAGTTGTTAGTCAACCAATAGTAGCTAATAAGTCTCGTCGATCGTTCAAGTAAATCATTAGTCAATGAGAGTTACTCTGAGATTTCTTGAGTTAAGAATGCAAAGCAGGACAGTTCCATCAGTGGCCAAAGAGTGTGCCTTCAAGAATAGTCATACCTTGTTTCTTGATTCCTGACTTCTTAAGGTGAGTTTCATTTCTATGAGTTAGTCTTAATTCTTATAAGGTTTATAGGTTGGAAACCAGACTCTACGCTCTACTGGGGCAAAGGACGGTAACCATCCCATTGTGAGACTGGTGTAACAATGCCACGAACCAATAAGGATAAGGCTGACTCATTCCCCTACCCTAGTGGTATCGTTGTTACACCAGTCTCACAACGGGATGGTTACCGTCCTTTCCCCCAGTAGAGCTCAGAGTTTGGTTTCCAACCTATAAACCTTAAAAGAATTAAGACTAACTCATAGAAATGAAACTCACCTTAAGAAGTCAGGAATCAAGAAACAAGGTATGACTATTCCTGAAGGCACACTCTTTGGCCACTGATGGAACTGTCCTGTTTTGCATTCTTAACTCAAGAAATCTCAGAGTAATTCTCATTGACTAATGGTTTACTTGAACGATCGATGAGACTTATTAGTTACTATTAGCTGACTAACAGCTCAGAGGAGAGAAAGTTTAAACAAACATATTGTTTATTGCAAACACTTGGGTAATTACATCTTGACTCATCCATTTGGAGGAAGAGCTATATCTAATACATGGGCAGTGGTATATGACATCATTGCTTACATATGATAAGATTCCTTAATAGTGCACATACTATTTTACAATGACCTAAAGGAAAAGTAAACATGACATAAAGTAAAGTGAATAGTAACACACACTTATTAAAGTTACTATCATATCTACTTTAACAAACAAACTTAGTGGGGGACAACCAACAAACATACATTATTACTTATGGATAGGTTCATGTGATGGGGACATGTTCAAATCTTCTAGAGACGGTTTTGGGCTTCCCATGGGCCAGTCATCTTGTAACATCCTTGACCTTCCCCACATGAATTTCATTTGAACATGTGCTTCTTCCATATAATCCAATTGAACACGTGCATTTCATACATATTTTCATAGAAACAAGTTCATGGCACGCACTAGCTACGTGTCCTAGTATTTGAAAATTGTATCGAGTTGCACGTGTGTAATTATAACCTAAATGAGGATAACAAAGAATTAGAAATAAATTGATTAAAGTGACCAAATTAATTTAAGCAAAATGATTAGATTAAGATTAGTAAACATTTTACATGGTTAATTTAGTTAAATCGGGCCAAATGATTAAGTTGTACTATTGTGTCAATTAGTCGAATTATATATATATGTAAATAATAATAATAACATAAATAAAATAAAATGTAAATGAAAAAAAAAAGAAATAAAGGATAAGAGAAGAGAAAAGAAAAGAGAAAGGAGAAAAGAGATGAGAAAAAGATAAAAAAACAAAAAGTTAGCTTTATCTTCCCATTTATGCCTTCTTCTCTAGCCCATCTTCTTCTTCAATTTCCTCCATTTCAGACTTCAATTCATCCTTGTTTCACTTAGGTTTTGAAGCATATTGTTCCCTTGCAAGGTCGTTCTTGCTATAGGGTTGATTTGAGTTGCTTAGGTTCATTAATAGGCACTGATTTGCAACCCGATTTTGATGCACATAGAAATTTATTCTGGAAAAGTTTAAAACAAAAATTGTTCCTTTATGTATTAGATTTATGGATATGTAAACGGTTTTGCATGATTTGGTGTATAGGAAGACAAATCCTCTCTCTACTGAAACTGGTCAGGGTGTAAACCCTAACCAAGTTAGCTACTGTGTTCTTTGATTTCAAATATATTAAAGCCATTATTTGACATATCTCAAAACTTAAAAGTTGTAGATATACGTGTTATGTATCTGTATACCAATTTTCAGGATCATATGACTTGTATATTTTGAGTTATGGTAAATGGAACCATGTCTATTCCATGACTTGAACTGCCAACTAAGTGCCCTGGGCAGATCCAGGAACTTGTTTGACCCATTTCACTCGTTAAAGCTAGATTCTATAAATTGTCAAAACATGAAAGTTATAGGTATATGTCGTAGCTGAATATGGGTACTAAGTTCATCTTAATTGGTTATGTATAGACTAAGTTATGTCCTTTTGATGTCATACTAGTCCAGAAGCCAATTTTATTCTGGACCAGTAAAATGTTTGTTATAATTTGAAGACCTTAGAGACATAATTGATAAAAGTTGAATTCATGAAAACTGTTCAATATGAACCCATATAAGTATCTGTAAATGTTCATTAAAATATGACTTATAGATTATAAGTTATGATGAACCAAAGTGGGTACCCTGAAACTGCCTAAAGGTAGAAAACTGCAAAAAGGCAGAAAACAAAGGGTACTGAATATGATGAGATGCTCTCCAGAGGAGAAATTCGATTATGCAGTATCCTTGCTGCAAGGAAATGCCTATGAATGATGGGAGACAGTCCCCAACAGTGATGCACAACCACCGATTCTGACATGGAATGATTTCCTTCGGGAATTTCAGAACAATTACATACCTGAAACATATAAAGATGAGAAGAGGAAGGAATTCCTGAACCTGAAATAGGGGAACATGTCTGTTGCTGAATATGAGGTGCAGTTCAACAGACTTTCCCACTATGCCACCTTCATGGTCTCTACTGAAAGAGACAAATGCAAGAAGTTTGAGAAGGGCCTCAAATATGAGATCAGAAACAGAATCACAACTACTGATCTTGATAGTTATGCCAGACTCAGAGCTGCTGTAATCAGAGCTGAACGGTTAATGAAAGAAGCTGGGGAAAAACAAATAAAAAGGCCATCACGTGAGTTCTTTGGTGAGTATAGTAGAAGGTCGGGGAAAAGAGGTAGATATATGCCTGCACAATCTGGTAACAGAAGTGGGTACTCCAGTTCTAGAGGTCGAGACATGACTTTCTCTTACCCAGGCAGAGGGCAGAGCCAATATGTTGAACAGAGGCCCATATGTAGTCATTGTGGTAGACAACATACGGGTGAATGTAGAAGGCTCACAGGAGCATGTTATTTCTGTGGATCGATGGAGCACATGTATAGAGACTGTCCAAATAGAGCCAAACTAGCAGAGACCAACAGAAGTAGAGGAGTATATGAGACTACAGTTGAGACACCGAGGGTCTACCCTACTAGTGGGACACAGGGCAGAGGAAGAGGCAAAGGCAGGACTGGTACAATGGGTAGAGGAGTAACTAGATCTGAAGGACAGAGTTCTAGACCCCCTACTCAGGCCAGGGTGTTTGCTATGACTAGACAAGAGGCGGAGGATGCTCCCGAAGTAGTTACCGGTAATATTTACATTTATGATATGTTAGCATATGCATTGATTGACCCAGGCTCCACTCATTCATTTATATCATTGCATATGGCATTCAAATTGCATCAAAAGCATGAGCCTTTGGGGATTGAGATAAATGTGAGTACTCCATTGGGAACAGTAGTAGTTGTGAATAATGTCTGTCGTGATTGCTTGATATGCATTGATGAAGCTAAATTGATAGCTGATTTGATCTTATTGCCAATATATGAATTTGATGTGATATTGGGAATGGACTGGTTAACTAGACATCATGCAATAGTGAATTGCTTTACTAAGGAAGTAATTCTAGAATCACCCAACCAGCCAAGGGTAGTATTTCTAGGTAAAAGCAAACTTGTACCTACATGTCTAGTCTCGCTGTAAAGGCATTTCGAATGATCAAAGGGGGATGTGAGGCATATTTGGCATATGTGACTGATACTAGAACCACTGATAGCTTGCTTGAAAATATACCAGTGGTAAGGGAATTTGCTGATGTATTCCCAGATGATCTACCTGGTTTACCACCAGATAGAGAGATAGAATTCACTATTGAACTAGTACCAGGAACAACACCAATATCAAGGTCACCCTATAGAATGACCCCAGTTGATTTGAAAGAACTGAAGGCCCAACTGTAGGAGTTACTTGACAAAGGGTATATTAGACCTAGTGTATTACCTTGGGGAGCTCCAGTGTTATTTGTTAAAAAGAAAGATGGAATAATGAGATTGTGCATCGATTATAGGGAACTGAACAAAATGACGGTGAAGAACAAATATTTGTTTCCTAGAATAGATGATCTATTTGATCAGTTGCAAGGAGCCCAAATATTCTCCAAGATTGATTTGAAATCAGGCTATTACCAGCTGAAGGTAGCAGAAGCGGATGTTCCAAAGACTGCATTTCGAACCAGGTATGGACATTATGAATTTTTAGTAATGCCATTTGGATTGAATAATGCTCCAGCTTCATTCATGGCATTAATGAATAAGGTGTTTCAACCATATCTGGATAGATTTGCGATACTATTTATCGATGACATATTGGTGTACTCAAAGAATAGGGGAGAACATGAACAACATTTAGAAATTGTGTTGCAAACTTTGAGGGAGAAACAATTATATGCTAAATTGAGTAAATGCGAATTCTGGTTAGATCATTTGGTGTTTCTTGGACATGTGGTGTCGGGCAAGGGCATAGAGGTTGACCCAAAGAAAATTGAGGCCATGGTAAATTGGGAAGCTCCTAAAAATGTTTCAGAAATGTATAGTTTTCTGGGTTTAGCTGGATACTACCGCAGATTTGTTGATAGATTTTCATTAATTGCTAGCCCTTTGACTAAATTGTTGAGAAAGAATGTGTCTTTCAAGTGGAATCTAGAATGTTAGAGGAGTTTCGATGAACTAAAACACAGGCTAACCTCAGCACCAGTGCTAGCTATTCCTACGGGTACAGGTGGATTTACGGTATATAGTGATGCTTTTCATCAAGGCTTGGGATGTGTATTAATGCAACATGGTAAGGTTATAGCTTATGCATCCAGACAACTGAGACCACATGAGATCTCATACCCAGTGCATGATTTAGAATTGGCTGCAGTTGTATTTGCATTGAAAATTTGGAGGCATTATCAGTATGGTGAGACATTCCAGATCTTCACAGACCATAAAAGTTTAGGTTATTTGCTGACACAAAAAGAGTTAAACATGAGGCAAAGATGATGGTTAGAACTATTGAAAGATTATGACTGTACAATTGAATACCATCCAGGGAAAGCCAATGTGGTGGCAGATGCGTTGAGTAGGAAATCCAGTAGCAGCGTATCTCACTTACATGCATCATCTTTTTCGTATTTGATTCAATTACGGTCCATGAATGTTGAATGGAATATGCATGATAGAGGATCACTGATTGCTACTCTTCAAATCAGACCTATACTAAAGGATAGGATCAAAAGTAAAGATCCTAAATTATGTGAGAAAATTGAATCAGTAAGGCAGGGAAATAGTAAAGATTTTCAATTGCAAGACGATGTACTGATGTTAAAATCATGCATATATGTTCCAGACACTAAGAACTTGCGTCAGGAAATAATGGAAGAGGCACACAATGCACCGTATGCAATGCACCCAAGGATGACAAAGATGTATCATAGTTTAAGATCTCATTACTGGTGGCAAAGAATGAAGAAAGACATAGCAGAATATGTTTCCAAATGCTTGACATGTCAATAGATTAAAATTGAACATCAGGCACCAGTTGGTAAACTACATCCATTGCTAGTGCCAGAATGGAAATGAGAAAGAATAATGATGGATTTTGCTTATGGATTGCCAAGAACTCCACGGAAAAATGATGCAATATGGGTAATTATTGACAGATTAACCAAGTCAGCACATTTTCTACCTATTAGATGGGGGTGTACACTTAAGAGTTTGACCAAATTATATATGAATGAGATAGTTAGATTGCATGGCATTCCAGTGTCCATTGTGTCTGATAGAGATTGTTGCCCAGATATTAAGCCAAGAAGGGGGGGTTGAATTGGAGTTTCAAAAAATTAAACTATAAGGTGCGGAAATAAAAGATTAATTTTAGGAGGGATAGAGAGAATTTGACACAAGGATTTTTATAGAGGTTCGGGTGTTAACAAACCCTACTCCTCTCTCCAATAGCAATTGGGAGTTTCACTAACACACTAAGTGTTACAATGGAGTTTTACAAGCTCACTCCCAACTATGGTGTTTCTCACAATGGCTCACACCTAACCCAGAAATCCCTTGTGTTTTAAATGGCTCACACAATAACCAATTCCTTGTGTCTTACAGTCTCACACAAAAAACCTTCACTTTGTGTTTTACAGGCTCACCCAAACAACCTTCACTTTTGTATTTTTACAAGCTCACACAAACAAGGTTTTAATTTGTGTTTTGGAGGCTCACACAACTAACCCTTACAAGTGTTCTACTCTTAACCCAGAAATACCCAATGGTCACTTGAGTAAAGATTACAAAGAGAACCACTTACAAATTTTAATTTCTCAATAAATGAAGAGCAATAAGAATTTTACAGAGAATATATTTTGTTCTCAAAGTATGAATGTACAAATAGCTTGTAATAAGAACTAAATTCGAAGTATATGCTATTCTATTGTTATTCTCTTATTCTGAATGCATAAATGACTTCCCTTTATATTTCCATGGCTGAATATAGCCGTTGGGGTGCATTAAATACGAAACTAGCCATTGTACCAACCAAAAAATCGCGCCTGACATTTTTCTCTTTCAATGTTCACGGGCATGACTATGTTTGTCGCGGGAGTGACAGTTCTTCCCAAGCCGTGACTGATGTGGTGACCTTGGTCGTGAAGCTCTATGGAATGTTTTGACATATAGAGTCACGGGCGTGGCATACTAATTCACGGGTGGGACAAGCTTTCCAGTCGTGATCCAAGTGGTGACTTTGGTCATGAAGCTCTCTGGATGAAAATGCATGAACCTTCACGGGGGTGACATATTTATTCACGGGGGTGACTGAAATGCCCACTTCACGGTTTGTTCTTCCTTCATGGTCGTGAACTTCAAATGTTTGTTTTGATAACGGTTAGGTCCTTTCACGGGGGTGACTCATAGAGTCACGGCAGTGAACATGCTACTTCTTAAATTTTGTCTTTCAAGGATTATTCTTCCAATCTTCATTCTTGCTATTTTAATCCATGTCCTGTATAATAGACTTAGAAGACAAGTATGTTAAATACAATATTGCTATTTTATTTGTTATCATCAAAATAACGGAAATACCCCTTAAGGTTTAATAATCTCCCCCCTTTTGATGGTGACAAATAATCTAGCAATATGTGATTTTGAGAAGTCTCCCCCTCAAAATATACTTAGGATAAAAAAATTTATAATGTGTAAGAATAGTAAATAATGATGTACCATTGAAATAAACTTAACTAGATTTTAAGTATATGCAAGTTATATGAGAAGTATATCCAATATATACCATAATTCCTTTTTAAGGCATGAAATATATGTAAGGTATACTTAAGGTATATCATGACATATTTATTTTTGCAACTTGCATGAAGGTATATGCAAAGTATACTTAAGGTAAATCTTATGTATATAAAGCTCAATTTTTCAATCATATACTTTGCATAAGAAATTTTGAATCAAGATTTCTAATCCCTTTTAATCTATTTCAAAGTCAATTCATTTTTAATATTTGATTCAAAATTCATTTATATATTGCTAGTTTCAAAATTCATTTACCTTAATATATATTGCTAGTTTCTTCTTATATTGCTAGTTTGATACATTTTCCCTATCATATATTGCTAGTTTTCTCCCCCTTTTGTCATCAATCAAAAAAGGATAAGAAGATAACAATGAGATAAGCAAAAGCAAATACATTAAGTAAAGGAAAACATACAAACAAAGGTAAATAATGTTCAGAAAGGAAATTTGAAAATTTCCTACACACCAACAAACATAAACAAAAGAAACAAGCAAAAAACAAGCAGATCTAGCCTATCTCCTAGCCAGACATCCTATCACGAAGCCTAGCCACTTCAGCCTCAAGGCTGTCCATCTGAGACTCCATGAAGCCTTTGAGGTTCTCCAACCTCTCTTCCATCGAAGTCTGCAACTGCTCAAAACATGGTGCAAAGAGGTCAACCACTTGCTGCGCTAAGGTCGGTGTGGAAGTCGAGGACTGTCTGATGTCCTGCTCAGCTGCTGGAGATGCTTCCTCAACCTGAGCCCTCTTCTTCAGTTGGACTCCTTGGAGGCCTTCTTTAAAGTCCTCCGTGTCATTATCTTCCCAAATGATCTCCCCAGCAGTGTCAGTGAAGCGGTAGAAGATATCATTCTGGAAAACGATTATGACAGCCGCTCCCATCTTGATGAAGGACTCAACATCCAAGCGATCTCGAGGATGTCCAGGGATGAGATTGAAGTGATGCGCATCCAACTTCAGATAATTAAGCTTCACGGCTATGTGGGTGACATATGCCCCAATCAAAATATCTCCAGTAGGCTTGGTGGCAATGGAGAGAAGATGGTTTGCAAACCATCTAGAAAGTGCCACTGTGAGTCATCTGTGAGCCATCTCAAAGAGGAAGAGTTCTGACTTCCTGATAGTCCCGTTGCTTTCTCCCCTAGCAAATATGCTATAGGTCAGGAACCTATGCAGATACTTGTGCACTGGGGACCTGAGATGTGTGCTCTTTGTCTTCTTGACATCCCAATTGCAATCAGTGCCAAAGTGTGTCCAAGCTCGAGGAGCAGAGAATTCTACCTCAGTGTCATTTAGTATGCCATCTGATGGTAAGTCGAACAATTCTCCAAATTCAGTGGCATTGAGGGTGTTGGGATTGTTGCAGTGTTGGAATTTCACCACTCCAGTAGGTGAAACCTGCAAGGTGCTAAGGAATTCTAGTGTTGGCTCCCTCAAGGTCGGCTGGTGAATTTCCACAAAATCTTTGAGATGACAGACTTGTAGTTGCTCTATCATAGCCGTCTCAAGCCCGAGACTTCGGACTATCTGCCATTCGTAGGACCTTGATGACAGTAGAGGTCTTTTCTTCAAAGTTGCATACTGAGGATGGCAATGCTCTGGAATGCAGTTCATGATGTAATATGCATACCTCCTAGGAGCATGGGACTTCTTTCTTTTTCCTTTGGATGAAGCAGTCTCCATTTGTTTTGAAGAAATCGGTTTGTGATGGAGTTGGAAAATTTTGACAGAAAATCCTTATGAAAACCCTAGAAATATAAGATTTCTGATGAAAATTCGAACTTTTGGTGGTATTTATAGGAAAAGTTTAAGTCTTGGGGGCCGGAATCTTCAATGTCTCAATGAATATGTGTAAATGAGAGTGGTTTTGGGAGTTGGAGAGTTGAAATGAAAAATATAACCGGTTGTTCTTTTATATACTCGATACATTCACGGGCGTGAAATGTGTTTTCACGAGCATGAATGGTCGTGTTCACGATTTGCTGAAGGAGTGTTCCACCTGTGAATGAAAGCGTGAATATGTTCACGGGTGTGATATTTGAATGTCACGGGCGTGAATAATCATCAGTCATGGGGGTGAATAAATTATCATGGGCGTGAAATGTTGAATTTCACCACTTATGCCCGTGAAGCAAGCCGTGACTCAAGGCGTGAAAGATTCTGTGAGTTTTGGGGTGTAATGGTTCACAGGAGTGAAAAATTCATCACGGGCGTGAAAGACTCGTTTCACGGGAGTGAATGACGCCGAGAAGATTTGATGATCCTTGGGTCTAGGTACTAGGGTCCATACTTTATTTCTCTCAAATTGATTGAGTTCCTCTTGGATAGCAATTACCCAACTTTCATCATTAAGAGCCTCATCAATATTTTTAGGCTCAATTTGTGAAATAAAAGCAATGTCAGTAACTAGATGTTTGAAATGAGATCTAGTACTTACTCCCCTTGATAGATCACCAATTATTTGCTCTTTTGGATGATCTTTCATCATTCTCCATTCTTTTGGAAGTTCTTGATCATTTTGTTCTTGATTTTGAGGTAGAGAGTCATTTTGCAGTAAATTTTCTTGATCATTTTCTTCTTTCCCATTTCCAATATCAAGTCTTTCCATGTTACCTACAACATCATCAAGAACACTACCTTTCACAAGATCAAGTCTACTAGATTCATTAACAGCAACATGCATGGATTCTTCAACCGTTAATGATCTTTTATTAAATACTCTATATGCTTTGGTAGAGTACCCTAAAAAGATACCTTCATCAAACTTAGAGGCAAATTTTCCAAGATTGTCCTTGGATATAAAACACTTGCATCCAAATACTTTAAAATATGATATCAAGGGCTTTCTTCCATTCCATAGCTCAAATGAGGTTTTGTTTAAAAGAGGTCTTTTGAAAACTCGATTTGAAATATAACATGCAGTGTTTGTGGCTTTTGCCCAAAAATAAGTTGGTAATTCATATTCATTGAGCATTGTTCTAGCCATTTCAATTAAAGTTCGATTTTTCCTTTCAACTACCCCATTTTGTTGAGGTGTCATAGGAGATGAAAAATTATGTGAAATGCCATGTTCAAGACAAAAGCTTTCAAAGTTTTCATTTTCAAATTCTTTCCCATGATCACTTCTTATTTTTGAAATACAATAACCTTTTTCATTTTAAACTCTTTTAGCAAAGTTTTTGAAATTTTCAAAAGCATCACTCTTTTGAGCTAAGAAAATTACCCAAGTAAATCTAGAGTAATCATCTACGATGACAAATGCATAATGTTTTCCTCCTAAGCTAGCAATTCTAGTAGGTCCAAACAAGTCTAAATGCAGGAGTTAGAGAGGTTTTGAAGTACTTACTATGTTTTTGGCTTTGAAGGATGACTTGTGTTGCTTTCCTCTTTGGCAAGGATCACATGTCTTGCCTTTTTCATATTTAACTCTTGGCAGTCCTTTTACTAGTTCTTTTGTGCTGAAACTTTATATTAAGTCCATGTTAGCATGACCAAGTCTTCTATGCCACAGCCAAGATTCATCACTAGTAGTCACAAGACACTTAGAGGAATGGTTAGATAGTTCATGTAAGTTTATTATGTATGTATTGATATCTCTATTTCCTTTAAATATTTCTTGACCATCGATAGAGATCACAAGACATTCATTAGAAGTAAAAATTATTATGTTTCCTCTATCACATAATTGACTTACACTTAACAAGTTATGCTTCAAGCCATCAACAAGTAAGACATCTTTAATAAAAGTAGTACCATTAATACCAATAGAACCAATGCCAATTACCTTACCCTTTGCATTGTTTCCAAAGGTAACTTTACCTCCATCAATACTTTTGATTTCATTGAAGAGTTCTTTGTCTCCTGTCATATGACTTGAGCATCCACTGTCTACTAGCCAAATATTTTTGTTTATTGTGGACTTGAGGCATACCTATAGAATCACAATTCAAGTACGATTTTTAGGTACCCAAATGAGTTTGGGTCCTTGGGGGTTAGCACATGAAGGTTTCCAATGAGCCTTCCTTATCCAACAATATTTATTTGTGTGACCCTTTTTCATACAATAATTACATTGTTTTGGTCTTACAATGTATTTGAATGCCATAATTCTATTAGACTAATTTTGAGAACAATGGCATGCACAATCATGATTAATTTGCATTTTTCTAGATGCATGCTTCTTATACATAAAGGCATGATTATTCTTTTTCTGTACATAAGGTTTAACATGCTTATTTCTTGGTGCTGTTCTAACAGGTGTGGAGATGTGAGATTCTTTAGACTATACAAATATAGTTTTGTGAGAAGATGATGATGTGTCCTTAAAACCTAGACCATGTCTAATTAAGGGTGATTTTTAAGACATAATGACAGTATCTAAGCTCTCTTTACCTTTGTGAAATTTAGAAATGGAATTTCTATATTCCTCAACTTCATTTTTCAAAGTATTATTTTCTTTTAACAATGAAGTTGTTAAGGGTCTTCATGAGTATTCATCTAATGACTTTTGGAGAGATTCATTAGATGATTTAAGCTTTATGTTTTCCTTTTCTAAACCATATATCTTATTTTTTAAATTAGAGATGTTATTTCTATAAGTACTAAATTTACTTCTATATTTCTCTAATTCTATATTTAATTCTTCTATTAGACTTTGCTCATCATCATCATCATCACTATCACTATTACTACCATTATCACTACTATCATTATTGAAAGAGTATGAGTGTAGTGATCTTACTTTATTCGAGACGTGATCCTTAATAGCCATGAAGCATAGGTTGACCTCTTCACTTTCATTATCATCTTTTTCACTTGAAGAGCTTTCGTCATCCCATGTGGCTTTGTGACCTTTCTCCCCATTGTCTCTTTGGTATTTGCTCTTATGCTTCTTGAGCCTAGGACATTCTGGTTTGATATGTCCTTTCTTTCCACACTAATAGCAATTTACCTCTTCCTTACTTCTCTGTGTGTCATTAGAAGTTTGTTTGAGGTTTCTTTGCCTGAACTTTCTGGAGTTGCTCATTTTCTTCTCAATGATTCTTTTTAATCTCCTTGAAAGCATAGCAATGTCCTCATTTTCATCATCACTCATTTCTTCATCATCTTCACTTTCTTCTTGAGATTTTGAAGTAGAGGCTTTGAGTGCTAAGGGCTTTCTTTTCTCCGGCTCTGCTTCAAGCTCTCTATCTCTCTTCACTGCCATCTCATGTGTGAGAAGTTTGCCAATCAGCACATCAGTATTCATGATGTTCATATCTTCATTTGCTTCTTCTATGCCAGCAACTCTTGAACCATAGTCTTTAAGAGGAAGACTTCTCAGGATTTTATTGTTTACATCTTCCAAACTCAGATGCTTCCCAAGTTTTCTCATTCCATTTATAATGGCTAGAAGACGGTTGGTCATGTCAGTGATTGACTCATTGGATTTCATCTTAAAGAGCTCATACTCTGAGGTTAGAAGTTGAATCTTCTTGGATTTGACTTGCTTAGTTCCCTCATGATAGTTCTCCAATGTCTTCCATATGCTGTAGGCTATTGAGCAGTGTTGTATTCTCCCACATTCTTCAATAGATAATGAGCTTGATAGGATTGTCATTGCCTTCTTGTTTTTGAAATTTGCTATTCTTTGAGGCTCTGTCCAATAATCTCTTGACAAGATTTCTTCTTCACCATCAGCTGCTCTTCGGGTTGGTGGTGTCCATTCTTTTCGTACACTATCCCAGACTTCAATTCCTTCACTATCCAAGTATGTCTCCATCCTAAACTTCCAATGGGCATAGTTTGCTCCATCAAAGTAAGGTTTGAGACTTTGGAATCCTTCACTGGCCATATCTTACTCTTTACTAGCGCTTTTTAGGCCTCGATGCTAGACAAAGCTCTGATACTAATTGTTGCCCAGATATTAAGCCAAGAAAGGGGGGTTGAATTTGAGTTTCAAAAAATTAAACTATAAGGTGAGGAAATAAAAGATTAATTTTAGGAGGGATAGAGAGAATTTGACACAAGGATTTTTATAGAGGTTCGGGTGTTAACAAACCCTACTCCTCTCTCCAATCGGAATTGGGAGTTTCACTAACACACTAAGTGTTACAATGAAGTTTTACAAGCTCACTCCCAACTATGGTGTTTCTCACAATGGATCACACCTAACCCAGAAATCCCTTGTGTTTTAAATGGCTATCACAATAACCAATTCCTTGTGTTTTACAGTCTCACACAAACAACCTTCACTTTGTGTTTTACAGGCTCACCCAAACAACCTTCACTTTTGTATTTTTACAGGCTCACACAAACAACCTTTTAATTTGTGTTTTGGAGGCTCACACAACTAACCCTTACAAGTGTTCTATTCTTAACCCAGAAATACCCAAAAGTCACTTGAGTAAATATTACAGAGAGAACCACTTACAAATCTTAATTGCTCAATAAATGAAGAGCAATAAGATTTTTACAGAGAATAGATTTTGTTCTCAAAGTATGAATATACAAATAGCTTGTAATAAGAATTAAATTCGAAGTATATGCTATTCTATTGTTATTCTCTTCATTCTCTTGTTCTGAATGCATAAATGACTTCCCTTTATATTCCCATGGCTGAATATAGCCGTTGGGATGCATTAAATACGAAACTAGCCGTTGTACCAACCAAAAAATTGGGCCTGACATTTTTCTCTTTCATTATTCACGGGCGTGACTATGTTTGTCATGGGAGTAACAGTTCTTCCCAAGCCGTGACTGATGTGGTGACCTTGGTCGTGAAGCTCTCTGGATTGTTTTGACATATAGAGTCACGAGCGTGACATACTAATTCACGGGTGCGACAAGCTTCCCAGCCGTGATCCAAGTGGTGACTTTTGTCGTGAAGCTTTCTGGATGAAAATGCATGAACCTTCACGGGGGTGACATACTTATTCACGGGGGTGACTGAAATGCCCACTTCACGGTTTGTTCTTTCTTCATGGCCGTGAACTTCAAATATTGGTTTTGATAACGGTTAGCTCCTTTCACGGGGGTGACTCGTAGAGTCACGACAGTGAACATGCTACTTCTTGAATTTTGTCTTTCAAGGATTATTCTTCCAATCTTCATTTTTGCTATTTTAAATCTATGTCCTGTATAATAGACTTAGAAGACAAGTATGTTAAATACAATATTGCTATTTTATTTATCATCAAAATGACAAAAATACCCCTCAAGATTTAACAGAGATCTACGATTTATTTCACATTTTTTGGTGAGTTTACAGAATTCATTGGGAACGAAATTGAATTTCAGCACTGCATTCCACCCACAGACTGATGGACAATCAGAAAGGACTATACAGACATTGGAAGAAATGCTTAGGGCATGTTCTATGGAATTCAGAGGTGCTTGGGATGAATATATAGCATTAATTGAATTTGCTTACAACAACCAGTATCATAGCAGTATCCAGATGGCACCATATGAAGCATTGTATGGCAGAAAGTGCCGAAGACCTATCATTTGGGATGAAGAAGGAGCACATGCATTAGAAGGTCCAGAGATAGTGCAAGACACAGTAGATAAAATCAAGGTTGTCAAGAACAAGCTAAAGGAAGCCCAAGATAGACAGAAAAGTTACGCTGATCAGCATAAAAAGGAGATGGAATACGAGATAGGTGAAAAGGTATTCCTTCGTGTATCTCCATGGAAAGGGATAATCCGGTTTGGCAAGAAGGGTAAATTGAGCCCAAGGTACATAGGGCCTTATGAAATTCTTGAGAAGGTTGGTCCACTGGCATACAAATTGGCGTTACCACCAGAGATGGCTCAGATTCATAATTTGTTTCATGTGAGCATGCTTAGAAGATACATGTCAGATCTTACACATGTACTTAAAGATCAAGCCATTGAGATTGTAAAGGACATGAGTTATGTTGAGGAACCAGTGCAAATCATTGGATACAAGACTAAACAGCTAAGAAATTGAGAAATACTTTTAGTTAAGGTATTATGGTGTAACCATTTACTAGAAGAGGCAACATGGGAAACAGAAGAAAATGTGAAAAGGCAATATCCACACCTATTTCCAGGTATTAAATTTCGAGGACGAAATTTTTAAAAGGATGGGAGAATTGTAATATCCTTGACCTTCCCCACATGCATACCCACATGCATTTCATTTGAACATGTGCATCTTCCATATAATCCAATTGAACAAGTGCATTTTATACATATTTTCTTAGAAACAAGTTCATGGCACGCACTAGCTACGTGTCCTAGTATTTGGAAATTGTGTCGAGTCGCACATGTGTAATTATAACCTAAATGAGGATAACAAAGCATTAGAAATAAATTGAATAAGGTGACCAAACTAATGTAAGCAAAATGATTAGATTAAGATTAGTAAACATTTTACATTGTTAATTTAGTTAAATCGGGCCAAATTATTAAGTTGTACTATTGTGTCAATTAGTTGAATTATATATATATATATATATATATAATAATAACATAAATAAAATAAAATGAAAATAAAACAAAAGAGAAATAAAGGAGAACAGAAGAGAAAAGAGAAGAGAAAGGAGAAAAGAGATGAGAAAAAGATAAAAAAACAAAAAACAAAAAGTTAGCTTTATCTTTCCATTTCTGCCTTCTTCTTCAGCCCGTCTTCTTCTTCAATTTCCTCCATTTCAGACTTCAATTCATCCTTGTTTCACTTAGTTTTTGAAGCATATTGATCCCTTGCAAGGTCGTTCTTGGTAAGTAATCAAATCTTATTGCTATAGGGTTGATTTGAGTTGCTTAGGTTCATTAATAGGCACTGATTTGCAACCCGATTTTGATGCACATAGAAATTTATTCTGGAAAATTTTAAAACAAAAATTGTTCCTTTATGTATTAGATTTATGGATATGTAAACGTTTTTGCATGATTTGGTGTATAGGAAGAGAAATCTTCTCTCTACTGAAACTGGTCAGGGTGTAAACCCTAAACAAGTTAGCTAATGTGTTCTTTGATTTTGAATATGTTAAAGCCATTATTTGATGTATCTCAAAACATAAAAGTTGTAGATATACGTGTTATGTATCTGTGTACCAAATTGCAGGATCCTATGACATGTATATTTTGAGTTATGGTGAATGAAACCATGACTTGAACTGCCAACTAAGTGCCCTGGGCAGATCCAGAAAATTTTTTGGCCCATTTGAGCTCGTTAGAGCTAGATTCTGTAACTTTTCAAAATATGAAAGTTATAGGTATATGTCGTAGCTAAATTAGGGTACTAATACCAGCTTAAAGAGTTATGTATAGAGTAAGTTATGTCATTTTGAAGTCATACCAGTCCGGAAGCCAATTTTATTCTGGACCAGTAAATTGTTTGTTATACTTTGAAGTCCTTATAGACATAATTGATAAAAGTTGAAAATATGAAAACTGTTCCATATGAACCCATATAAGGTTCTGTAAATTTTCATTAAAATTGGACTTATATATTATAAGTTATGATGAACCAAAATGGGTACCCTGAAACTGCCTAAAGGCAGAAAACAAGACAGAAGATAAAACACACTTAGCAATTCTACCAAATATTGTAAAATGATCCAATTGGTCTGAAATTTTAATATGTTATATAATTATATGTTATTTTTAATTAGGAATAAGAATCAGATTAATTGGTCAAGTATAGAAAACGTTATAGGCTAAATAGTCCCATAAGGTCACACTGCCTCATAGGAAAAATCTTAACTATTGATATGAACAATGCATATTAATTTGTTCAAGCCACATTAAGTCTCCCTAATCATGAGTTAATTGATTATTTTTTCATATTAGGCTCGCAACATATTGAAGACCCACAAGGAGTGGATAGACAATAAGTTAGGGGTCAGAATCAAAGGAGAAAGGTGAGTCTAATTATCAATTGAATTCTTTAGTGCAAATGAATGTTGCTTGCTATGTGATTCATATGATTGTCATGATTGGTCCTTGATAATGTAATGGTGGATAATTTGTGACATTGTGGTACATATAAATGGTATACTTGTGGTATATTTGAGGTACATGTTTGACATATGTGATATGTATACAGGGTATATGTATAGTATATGCGAGGTATTGTGTGGCATATGAGGCATATATGCGGTATATGTATATTATATGTGATAAGATGCAACGGTTGATGAATGATTAAGTACAAGTGCATATGCATATGGACTAAAAAGACGTTGTGACTAGTTAATCGATATTGTAAAGCAAAAGAAGAGGCCTATGGCCCAACAAATGTGCAAATGAAACAAATGATCAAGCTAGCTAGCAAATGTTTACATGGAAAATGTTCACATGGAAACCCGGGGCAATGTCTGTTTAACTTAGTCACAACAAAATGAAATAAGCAAAGCATTTGCATACATAAAGAGTAATGATTATATGTTTCAACTTTATTGATATTTATATGATACTGATGAATAAAATGGAATACATGGTATGTATTGGATTTGTGACTTATTATTATGAGTTGTTCGGTACTTTAGAGTTCATTTGATGGTTACTCACACTGAGCCGCAACTCATCAATTTGCATCATTTTTCAGGTAAAGAAAAGTGATAGCTCATTTTGAGTAGCGTATAGAAGACATGGAGCACAGGTCACTGGCCGAGCCTCATCACTCTCTCTCCTTGCTTTCCACACGAGCATGAAAATATGTCATCTGTATTTTGCACTTATATGTTTGAATATGTATTGTCACTCTAGATTAGTTTTGAAATATATAAATGGAAGCAACCCGTAATCCTTCATATGTAAAGTTTATGTTTTAATATATGTGATATATCGTATTATGGTTTTTAATGTTGACTTGAAAAGTCATTGAGTGATATTACAGGATATGAGACTTGCAAAGTCATTGACAGGTATTACAGGATATGAGACTTGCAAAGTCATTAGTTGATTTTACAGGATATGATATGAAAAAAAAAATTACTACCAATGTTAATAGGGTATTTTGCTTTTCCAGTATGTTATGTGTGACTACTTGCTACAGGGATAGGTTTTACTGAAATGCATAAGGTGTGACGTTAAACATCTAGATTATCTTGTTCTCCTGGTGGAATGGGCCTGCTGTTTGGATATCTCCTGGGCTGAAATGGTTCCGGTGGAGGATCCCAATACTGTGCATGAGTGAAGTCTATGTCTTCATTAGTATGGAACATTGAACTGGGCCTTTGAGCTGGATTGGGCCTTGAATTGGAACCTGTATGAGGTTGAGGTTGTGGAACTGTGATCGTAACATCCTCATCATGGATGAGCAATCCATAACAACAGTGAAATGATGTCCTATCAGATGGAATTCAAACTTTTTTATTCCATATTTTACGGCTAGAATCTCCTTGAAAGTTGAGTGGTAGTGCAATTCACTATCTTTGAAATGACCGCTAGCATAACCGCATACTTCTTTCTTATCTCCAATGATCTCAAATAGTACCGCTCCCCAGTGCTCATCAAATGCATCTGTCTGAAATAATCTTTTCCCTATAGAGGGAATCTATAGGTAGGGTAGCATTTGAGTCACTGATTTGATCTGCTGTACTGCCTGGGTATGTATGGCTGACCAAGGTGGAGCTTCCTTTTTCAAAAGTTGATAAAAAGGTTTTACCAACTTACTGTAATTGACAATGAACTGTCTGATGTAGTTTGCTATGCCAATAAACTATTGAACTTGCTTTACTGTGAAGTTTTCATCTGGAAATTTCAATAGTTCTTGGGCTAAATGAGGTTGAGGCCTGTATGTTCCATTGGAAAACTGCATTCCAAGGAAATCTATTGTTGTCTGGGCCAACTGCATCTTTGATGGGCTTAATATAACTCCATGGGCTCTTGTAAGCTAAATAAACTTTTTAATTGCTTCATTGTGAGACTAAATGTCTGGGCTGAACAGCAAAATATCATCAATGTATATTAGGGTCGTGTGCAATAAAGGTTCATAAATTCTGATCATTGCTTTCTAAAACAATGAAGATGCCACTTTCAAACCAAATGGCATTACCGTCCATTTGTAATAATGGTTCGGTATGCAGAAATATGTTTTATACCTATCTTCTGGTATAATACCAAGTTGCCAAAATCCTGCTTTCAAGTCAAACTTCGAGAAAATCTTTGCAGAGGCCATGTAAGGAAACATAGAATCTATCCTCGGTAGAGGATACTTGTCATCTTTCAGGAAATGGTTCAGAGGCTTGTAGTCAATGACTAATCTTTTTCTTCCTCTGACTTGTTCTGATCTTTTATTAACATAGAATGTCTGACATGCCCAATTGGATTTTGTAAGTTGAATCAATCCTTCTGCCATCAATTATGAACATTCAGCAACTGCAAGTTTCATATCATTAGGGGACATTCCTGGGTGTGAAGCTTTTGTAGGATTAATATCTTCAGAGTTTTTGAATGGAAGAGTTATGAAAAACTCTAGACGAGTCCATAATGGAGATGAGTGTTTTTTAGCAAACTCTGTATGAGACAGAGCACAACAAAACTCTTGAAGTTCTTTTACCATATCAGAAGAGAGAGTTGGATAGATTTGGGAAGGTTGTAGGGTAAAAAGAGAGGGAACAGTGGTAAATAGGATAATTTGATTTTTGAATCTAACTCCAGTGGGTACAATGGATAGCTTATTTAACTTAAAATATAAATCAAATCCAAGAATCAAATCTTTATCAGGAAGATTCGATCCTAAGACATGAGTCCATATTGTAAGTTCTAGGAAATTTTGTATTTTGATAGGGTTTCTGGTTCTGAGAGTGGTAGTAAAAAATTTTCCATCAGCTGCTTGGAAGTGCTGATCATAACTTGTCCAGTACCTTTCAGGAAGAATGGCTGAATTCAACATTGATCTATGAGCTCCCGTGTCAATGAGTGCAATTATTTTAATAGGTTTATGGTATTTGTGAGGAAAAATAGTTATGGGAATTAATGGAATTGGGTGAATGGTTTGAGTGGAACAGACTGTTGGTAATGTGGACAATGTTAAGGTTGTTGAAGGTGGTGAATCTAGTAAGAGTGGGAAAGGTTATATGGTTAAAACTAGTGGAGTGAAATGATCTGGAAAGATAGAGTATTGAGAAGGTAATTCTTCAAGATACTCATCATCAACTTCAGATTCTGAATCTGTGAATTCTGCTGCGAACAACGCTCTAGAATCTGCCTTGTCATCTAATGAGAACAAAGATTCAACATTTGCATCATCCAAGTCTACCTGTGTGACCTGATGAATCTTTTGGATAATCTTTGCAGCTTTTTTTGGCTTATTTGGACAGTTCTTAGCAAAGTGCCCCTTCTTGCCATATACATAGCATCTGTCACCCTTTTTAAATCTACCTTTTCGGCGCTTAAAAAACTTATACTTCTTGCGTTTGTATCTCCTTGATCTGAATTCATTAGGAGGTCTCCATTTATGAAACTTTTTGGATTTCTTGGGAGGACAAGTGCATTTCTTATATTTGCACTTAATATGAAGATCTGATCTCTTGCACGCTTTCTTCCATGAAGAGTCTTGGTCAAATGTCATCAACTCCCTGACCATTTTCTGTTGTGCACATATCTTATCTACTGGTAGCAAAATCCTTTAATAGATTTCTCCAAGTGTAAGAGAGTTCAAATCAACATTCTTTTCTCTAATCTGAAACTGAATGTGATTGGAGATACTATCTGGAAATGACATCAGGAATGCTTGCTTCAAATTAGCATTGTTTGCTCCTCCAAAAAGATAAAATCTTCTAGTCATTCCTTGATTGTGCTTACCAAGGTCTTTTCTTTGCAGAGAACAACATTCCATCTTGAAGTATTCATCCCTTGCCATATCATCATATTCAGTGGTGCTATCAACAAACTCTTGATGAAGAGTTGTTAAGATTTCAGCTATTGTCTGAGCATGATAAAATCTTAGCATTGCAGCTTGAGGTAATCTGACAAACCAGTCACGTAAAGTGCCTGTGAATCTGGAAGTAAACTCCAAAATTATTGCTGGAAATCTGGCATTGGGACGTCTCTGTTGAAGTTCTATCCAGGCATAAAACTCTTGTATCCGATCTCTCCATTTCTGTGGAGGGATATCATCAAATGTAAACCAAGGACCATTTGAAGGAATTGGTGGAACTTGTGGACCTGTTCCAGATGGAACACTAGTATCCATCTCTTCCTCAGGCTCTTCTGTTGTATAGTCAGGCTGTTGGTGGGTTGTACTGCTCTGTTATGAGGAAGCTGGGTCTACCATGAATTGAAGAGGAGGCATGTACTTTGGATCTAGATCATCATCTGATAATTCAACTTCAGACTCTGAACTTTTAGAAGTGAGACATGGAACTTCTGGGCTTCAACTTGAGGTAATGTTTGAAGTGCTTGTTGCTAAAGAAAGGAAGTAATAACATTAGGCTTGATTCCTGGGCCATATGGGAATGGGCTACTTCTTTCTGTTTTTGAGAAGTTTCAACAGGAATGGGTTCTGTGGTAACAGAAGGAATGAGTTATTTAATGATTAAAGGCTTTTGAATGGGAATAGTACTGGGCGGAGTGGAAACAATACTGGGCTTTGGTACAGGCTTCTGTTTTGGAATTGGTTTTGGGCCAAGGTTGAGATCTTGCATCAACTGTCTGTGAAACAGTTCTGACGCTAAGCCAAATCTTTTTAATTCTGACTGGGAAGGATGATGAACAAGGGGTGGTATATATAGTGGTTTGTGTGAGGTAGAAGGATACAATGATGTGAACAAACCCAGAGGATCAGAAGATGAAGTAGACTTAAGATAGTCTTGCCTAAGATCCTGCTTCAAAGATTCTATCTCCTTTTCAAGCTTTTGCAGTTTAATTGCCTTAGCATTGAAACTAGCATCGTACATTCTTGCAGAGATCATTGCCATCAACTCTTTGTTCAAATCTGCTTGCTGCTGCTCAAGTTTTCTTAACAAACCATACAGCGCTTCATGCTGTGATGTCTGTGTATTATCAAGAACATAAAATTTCTTTGCTACTCTGTCAACTTTTGTTTCTATCCTGTGAAGGACTATATTTTGAGCTTGTGCATTTTATGTATGCCAGTTAAGGACTGATTCAGCAACAGTGATTGGTTTAGTTGTTCCTTCAGGTGTCACCGTTGTAGACTTAACATATGGTGTTGTCCTGACTTGTGAGACATGATCTACATGGTCATGAAGAGAAGGGAATTCAACATCAAAAAATGTTGGTGAAGAAAGTGGTTGATACATTACAATCATAGGGATTGGCTTTGGTGCAGGTGAGGGAGTTTTAGGTTTATGGACCAGCTTATAACATGGAAGTGGTTTAGGTTTTGGTGGTTTTGGAGGTATGGGATCAGGTGGTAAATCCTATTATGGTGGTAATGGTTTCTTATAATGAGAAAGTGGAGAGTATGAGACCACGTAGTCATATTTACCTGATGGTTCACCTAACAGACCAACAGAAGGATCACCATTATCATATCTGTCATGAAATTGTTCCTCAGAACATTTATTTTTCTTTTTCGATCTTCTTTGCTTTCTGTTGTTCCAATCCTCAGCTTCATCTGCTATGCGATCTACATAACAGCCATCACAATCACATATGTCGAAGTAATTGTGATTACCATTATGACTATGGCTTGCCATTATTTATGATAAAATTTTGTGAAAAAATATTGGAGAATATTAAAAAAGTGTAGAGAAAGATAATGAAAAAATAATTGTATGATTAAGAAAAAATTGAGAACTAAAGAACTAAAGAAAAAATTGAGATTATGTAGAAATATAATTAGAAAGATATCAGAGAGAAAAAATAATTAAGAGTATAATTATAGAGAAATTAGGAATATATATAAAAAGAATTGAGATTGAATTGTAGAAAAATTGAGAATTAATTGAGAATGAGATTGTGGAGTAAATGAAAAAAATTGAAATGAATTTGGTATTTATAGAGAAAAAATTAAAATTTTAAATTTCAATAATATCCCTAAAATATAGCTGTTATTTTTTTATTATAAAATGTATTTTTATTTTTTTATTATATTTATATTTTAATATATTTAATTATTAAAAAAGGTGCATATTGTACTTGTGCTGCACATGAGGGGCCCTAAAGGGGAACAACGGTCATGAGACGGTTGTTGGCTTTTTTTTTTATTTTAAATTTTTTCAGGAACTGCTAGTTCTGAATCGGAACAAGTTGTTCCTGGTTTTTGGGCCCAGACTGAACCCTTCTCCTACAGGATCACGATCCAAGTTGAACCGGCCCATGGCTAGGCCTATGAGCCTCTTCTTAATATATTCAATTTTGTTTAATTAATTAGTTTTTATTTAGAAAAAAAATTTTTGTATACCTTTTTTTTCAAGAAATTCCATTAATACCGTCATTTTTTTAATTAAGAAACTACCTTTTTTGTATTATACTTTTTTCCATTTTACCTTTTTTTTTTTACAATCTCATTAGCATCATTATTTGCTTTGCTATTCGGGTATTTTGGAGCAAGACTGTGTTGGAAAATTTTCTGTTTAAATAACCATTTTGAGGCAAAATTTAGGTGGGTCTCTTAACTCGATTTTGGAAGGATAATCCAATTATATATTTTTTGACATGAGAATTATGAATTTTCGTATGCTCAAAATAGTGAATGTGTGAACAAGAAATTGAAGCTCAAAGTAAACTTCTTGCTGAAGAGAAAGAAAGAGAAATGTGAGTTATCCCACATAAGAAAAATATTAAGTTGGGAGAAGAATTTATATAGAAAGATTCATCTTTACAATATTAAGAGAGTAAAGTGGAAAACTCTCTCTTGCACGCACAGTCGCAGGGTGGTGCAAATCCATAGACTAAATCAATGACATGCTCACACGAATATGGAGCCGAAATAACGTATTCCAGGCCCAACCCAAGGTGCATTGCATGTGCCTTAGAGGTGGGCGAACATCATGGCCATGACGTTTTGTCATGCATATGACAGAAGGTTGTATGCCACTATTACGAAGCACGCACAGTATTTTGTCACACCTGTGATAGTGAGACAACTTCTAGATTTTGACTTTTGATTTTTTGCAGTTTCTTGAGTTATAGATATGAATAGGCTGAAGTTACAGATTTAATTTTGATTAAATTGCAGCCATAATGAAGATTTAATCACAATTAATTCCTCTCTCCTCTCTTTTAGTATATGTAGATCAATTTTTACTATTTGAACAATCTTCTTTACAATACATTCTTCTTATACTCCTTTTTCTTTTCATCATGTGATAAAGTGACAACACTTTAGTTCGCTATGGATATAAGTTTTGGTATTCAACCTTTGTTTTAATCTATTGTATCATGGGAGACAAATGTCGGTTAATCCAAACACCAGTGGTAGGGATAAATTTATCTTAAAGACACTGTATGGAACATAGGCCTTAGATTTCAGAATCTTCTACTATTGTTTTTTATTTTTTTTATATTGGATTAACAACCTTTTCATATTTTATTTCTAATAGTCTTAAGACAAACTCGACCTGTTAATCACAGTATTTGGCATTGCTGAAATTCTAAGATTTCTATTATGTTTTCAAAAATGGAGAACATGATAATTGCTACCAATGTTCAGGATGGTTCTTAAGAATTATTAGCTACTGTTGCAAGGGTTGTCTCTCATGTAGTAATTGTCATGATGCATGTGAATCATGGGGAGAAACTAGAAAAATTCAATGGTTTGAATTTTAAGATATGATAGAAAAAATGATATTTTATTTAATCATCTTAAACCTTGTACAGTTCTTAATTGATAATGCTCCTACTCTGAAAGAAGATGAACAAGATGTCCAAGTGAGGATGGGCTATGATAGTTGCTATCATTCTAATTTTCTATGCTAGAATTATGTCATGAATGGGTTGCATGATTCATTGTACAATATGTATAGTGGAATTAAGGCTACAAAAACAATTATGCCAAAAAGTTTATAATGGGATGTTTTCTTGACTATAAAATAGTGGATTCCAAAACTGTTGTGAGTCAAGTGCAAGAGCTTCAAATTATCCTTTATGATATTCATGCGAAAGGGATGAACTTGAGTGAGACCTTCTAAGTGGCTGCTATTATTGAAAAATTACCCAATAACTGGAAGGATTTCAAACACTACCTTAAGCATAAATGAAAGGAAATGAACATTGAAGAGCTAATTGTTAGACTTAAAATTGAAGAAGACAACAAAAGCTCTAAAGAGATAGGAGAGGGTTTAATTCTTTCGAGGCAAAGGCAAATATTGTCGAACATGGATAAAGTTCTAAGAGGAAGAAAACCAAAATAGTCCAAGAAGGGATCCAAAGGTGGAGTTTTTAAGAAGAAATTCCAAGGCAAGTGCTTCAATTGTGACAAAATGGGTCACATAAGCTCCCAAAGAAAAAGAAGAGCAATGAAGCTAATCTTTTGCATAATATTACTCAAAATGTCTTTAATATCAATCTTGCTACTGTTATATCAGAGGTGAACTTAGTTGGGTCTAACCCAAAGGAATGGTGGATTGACACTGGTGCCATAAGACACATTTTCTCAAAATGTGAGATGTTCTCTACCTTTGAACTAAAGAGTGGAGAAAAGTTGTAATTGGGCAATTCTGCCACTTCTGAAGTTCTTGGTGAAGGACAAATGGTGTTGAAGATGACTTATGGAAAGGAGTTGACTCTAAAAAATATCTTGTTTGTGCCTGATATTCGCAAGAATTTGGTATCAGGTTCATTGGTAAACAATCACATTTTTTGAATGGTTTTTTGAGTCAGACAAAGTTGTTTTGTCTAAGGGTGGAATGTATGTGGGCATAGGGCATGTTCTTGATGGGCTTTTTAAGCTTAATGTAATTGTCGTGAAATATATGAATGAAAGTACCTCTTTTATGTATTTGCTTGAGTCTTACAATTTATGGCATGGTAGACAGGAAATGTTAATTATAATGCCTTGAAAAGGCTAATTAACTTAGACCACATACCTAATTTCCATATAAATTCAAAACATAAATGTGAAATTTGCATTGAGGCAAAATGATCACAGTAATGTTTCCAAACCATTGAAAGGAAAACTCAACCACTTGTTCTAATACATATTGATTTATGTGCTTTAAAATTTGTTCAAACAAGAGGTGGTAACAAATATTTTATCACATTTGTTGATGATTGCACAAAATATTGTTATGCATATTTTCTTAAAAGCAAGGATGAGGCTATAAAGAAATTTAAACTCTATAAAATTGAAGTTGAGAATCAACTCAATAGGAAAATCAAGGTATTGAGAAGTGATCATAGTGGTGAGTATGAAACACCATTTGGTGAATTTTGTGCACAATATGGAATTATACACAAAACCACAACACCTTATTCTCTTCAATTAAATAATGTGGTTGAAAGGAAGAATCGTACCTTCAAAGAAATGATGAATGCAATGCTGATAAGTTCTAAAATGCCTTATAACATATGGGGGGAAAGCTATTTTGTTGGCTAATTACCTTTTAAATAATGTGCCCTATAGTAAGCAAGATAAAACCCCTTATGAATTATGAAAAAGGAGATAAACCTTCCTATAAATATTTATGAGTGTAGGGTGTCTTGCTAAAGTGGTTGTTCTATTACCAAAGAAAGTAAGCATAGGCCCAAAATCAATTGATTGTATTTTCATTGATTATGCACATAACAATAGTGCTTATTGGTTTTTTATGCATAAATTAGAAATTCCTAACATACACAAGAACATGATAATGGAATTAAAGAATGCATCATTTTTAAACATATATTTCCTTGTAAAGCTTTAGAAGAGGCAAAGGTATCCAAACAAGCTCTTGAGACTATTACTGAAGATAGTCAAGATCAAGTTTAAAAAGAAGAACTTGATTTTGAAGTTAAGCCAATTGAAATAGAGTTCTAATGCAGTAAAAGAGCAAGGATAGAAAAGATTTTGGACCAGAATTTATGATTTACATGCTAGAGGTATAACCTCAAAATTACATAGAAGTTGTAAACTCTTTAGAAGGTCTTCTGTGAAAAGAGGCCATTAAAAGTGAGTTAGACTCTATAATGCAAAATTATACATGGGAACTAGTGGATTTACCTCCACGATGTAAACCCCTAGAATCCAAATGGATCTTTAAAAGGAAGATGAAGGCATATGGTTCAATTAATAAATATAAAGCTAGACTTGTCATTAAAGGTTACAGACAAAGAGAAGGTATAAATTATTTTAATGCATATTCTCCAGTAACCAGAAAAAAATTCCATTAGAATGATTATATCGATTGCTATGTTGGGCAATCTTGAAATACATCAAATGGATATAATGATAGCTTTCCTAGATGGAGATTTAGATGAAAAAATCTATGATATAACCTGAAGGTTTTATTGTCCTAGGATTAGAAAAGAGGTTTATAGATTGGTTAAATATCTATATATATTGAAATAAGTGCCAAAGTAATGTCATGAAAAGTTTGATAGTGTAATGTTGTCTAATGGTTTTAAAATCAATGAGTGTGATAAATGTGTTTATGTCAAAACACTAGTGATGATTATGTCATATTATGTATGTACATTGATGACATGTTCATTGTTAGTAGTAATAATAAAATGGTCAAGTCTACCAAGGATGCGTTAAACTCAAGGTTTGGTTTGAAAGATTTGGGACTAGTAGATGTGATTCAAGGAATAAAAATCTCAAGAAAATCATATGGACTTACGGTAAGTCAAACACATTATATGGATAAAACATTTGGTAAATTCAATAAGAATGATACAAGTATTGATAAAACTCCATTGGACTTGAGTCTTTATTTATCTGAGAATAGAGGAGAAAATGTTTCTCAATTAGAATATACGTGTATAATTGGAAGTCTCATGTACCAAATGAGTTGTACAAGGCCAAATATTATTTATGCAGTAAGCAAATTGAGTCAATATACGAGTAATCTAAGAACTAATCACTTGAAAGGAATTATAAAAGTACTGAGGTATTTGAGCTATACTCATTATTATAGACTACATTATACCAGATATCCAGATGTCCTAGAAAGATATAGTGATGCAAATTGGATTTCTAATATAAAAGATTCAAAATCTACTAGTGGCTATGTGTTCACACTAGCTAGTGCAACTGTGGCTTGGAAATCTTTGAAACAAACTGTTATAGCCAAATCCACAATAGAAAATGAGTATATGGCATTATATAAATGCACTGAAGAAGCTGAATGGTTACACCATTTCTTAGAAGATATTTCAAAATGGAAAAGTCTTGTGCCTCCAATTTGCATACATTGTAATAGTCATTCTGCAATTGGAAGGACACAAAGTATCATGTATAACAAAAAGTCTAGACATATTCATCATATACATAATACCATAAGGCAACTACTCTAAACCGGGGTTATCATTGTTGATTATATAAAATCAAAGGATAATTGGCTAACCGAATGGTTAAATAGAGAGTTAGTTGATAAATCATTGAGAGAAATGAGACTTAAACTAGTAAAATTGTAACACCCTTCGATATAATTAAGACTAAATCCAATCATACCAAAATATGCTACATTGCACATGAGTTAAAATGTCAAAGTTTTCAAAGCTTTCATGCATTATGGTTATCATGACTTAAAAAATAAAAATATTCTTAAATCATGAATTCGAGCTCAATAAAATTGAAGATTAATACAAAATATACAGGTATACACAAGCCCAAAGTTTTATAAAATGAGTAGTTATAAAACTATGTCTTTGAAAATATAACATGTAAAGCTATAACTACCCAACCCATAGCAAAACACCAACAAAAAAAGATACAACAGTTGTAATATCCGATGATTTAGGTCCTGATTGTACGTGATCAGAGTAGGGTGTGCCAGTTCAATCAGATTCTAAATTTGGACCCACAAAAAAATGACAAATTATAAGGAAAAATAATTAATGGTATTATTGAAATTATTGAGGGAAAATTTGTGAGGATAAGGAAATTTGTGGAAAATGTTGAATTTCCAATAATTAAAAGTTAATCAAGATTAATTAAGTTAATGAACCAATAAGAATTAAGATTAAGTTAATTAGTGGGACCTACTCTTTAAGTATGGTATAAAAGTCAAAAAAGGGAGGAATTCTACATTCTTCCACCTAAATTTCTAACTCATCTCTTTCCTTTTTTCTCTTCCTTGTGTCACCCACTCTAGCCTTCCAAAGCCATAATTTTTACTTCATTTTAAGCTTGAAAAAGATAGGAAAAATAAGTTTTGAGAGAGAAAAATGAAGAAATTAAAGAGTTCTTGCCATAAAGAGAGCTAAGGAGGAAGAAGGAAGGCATAAAGAAGAAAAAAAAGGAGAAGACTTAGGAAAAATTTCAGCCCACTTTGGAGAACCATTAAGGTGAGTTTATTCTTTTTAAATTCAATATTTTTCCTTCTATTTGAGACTCATAAGGATTATAGATATGATTAGGATTGGTAGACTAGGGTTATTTGGTATATATGAACTAAGATTTTAAGTTAGTATTGATTTCTTAGGAAAGTTGCAATTAAGCATCTAATTAAATTATGTTGATGTTTTTATGTATTTAAGCCTTGTGTATCATATCTAAAATTGAAGGAAAATGAGCTGCCTTGATGGAGTGAAATTGGAGAAATTGGAATTAACTTAAGGAAATGGTAATTAGTGATGAATAAAAAGTGATTAAGATGTTAATCTGAAGAAAATAATTGGGACCAATGATAATATTTTTGGGCAGCCATGACCTATCAAAAAAGGAGTTTAACCTTAGTAATTTTTGACTAAAATAAAGTAGAAAACATATTAGGAACATTAAGATTTTATGTAGGCATGAAATATTTTGAAAATGGATGATAAAAATGAGATATGGTATAGTTGTGTAGGAAAATCAAGTGAGCAAAAGAGAGGCTCTCAAGAGGGTGACAAAGGCAAAGAAAAAACTATTTAGTGAAGGAAGGAAAATAGGAAAAAGGAAAGCTCCAAGGCTGATTAGATATGTACTTCATTGATTAAAATCTTACATGTTATTTAAATGTGTGAAATTATGTGCTAATGTTTGATAAGAATGCGGTTTGCCATGAAATGTGATTGATAGTTACTTTTGATTTTTTTTTTCTTATGGTAATGGGACTAAATGGTGTGAAGATTTTAAGATATATGAATGTAATTGTGATATGAAAATGTTGGCATAAAAATAAATGCATATAATGGATGTATTTATGAGATAGATTTGTGTCAATTGATGACTCTTTTACAGAATTCCAGGAGCATCCTTGACATTCTTTTATCATAACTAATGTTCTAATAACGAGATTGAGATTAAATTAGTTTAAAATAAATATGGACTCATAAAGATAAAACTTTCATTAATAAACTAAGTTCAAATTTTAATTGCAAGTGTGCTAAAAATTGGATATAAAATCTCGAACCTATAGGTACCCAGAAAATATTGGATAAAAACTAATAGAACACCTTTCAGTAAAATGACCATAACTTTTGCTAGAAAACTTGGATTTGGATGAATTTTAATACATATGAAAACTGAGACATTAATATATAAAATAATAGAAGACCATAAATTCAAATTATAAATGGGATAAAAATGAGGCCCAATGTTATGGTCGAAATCTGTCATAAATAAAGAATTTGCATATTCAGCTTTTGCATATGGTGTAATGAATACATATATTAATTAATTTGAATTTTGACTTTAATTGTAGTTATAAATTTTTAACAAAATTATTTATGTATGAGGTTTTAATTTGATAATAATAGAAACAAATAATAAAAATAAATAAACATATATGTGGAAATTTGGTACAATTATCACTTTTAAAAATATTGTGAATAATAATCTTAATATTATGAGTAAATATAAAAATAGTTAAGTCCTAAGACACCTAATCTAGAACTAGAATATAGAATAGTTTGACATGTCAATTAGATATGAAAGTCGGTAATGACAATTCTATAAATGCGCTCGACGTAAAATTATTAAGCCAGTAATGACAATATTACAAAAGCCGATAATGATATTATTACAAAAACGCTCGGCGCAATGTTATAAATGTCGATAATGGCAACTCCGTTATTCCTATTATTTAGTTCGGTCATAAATGTTATGGGCATAAAGAAAATGAAAATAACAATAATATATAGTGTGTATAGATAAAATAAGTAAAAATATGTCATTTTGATAATATTGTGTTAAATCAAGATTATTGAATATTAAATATTTGATAACATTTCTTTGATTTTTTGTATGCCTTATTTGTAGAATTATGAAATGACATGTAAAAAAATATATGTATGTAAGATTTTTATCCCTGTTGCACTACTAAGCTCGTAGTTTAGTGCATATTGTTTTGTCTCGCACAAGTTCTAAAAAATAGTTGCAGATAGTATAATTATCAGAAGAAGAATGGTACATGGATGGAAAGTAGCTTAAAGCTTTGGACTATTTTTGGTATATTTTGTTAAAATATTTGTAAATTAAATTATACTTTTATTTCATCTAGTATGTATTGGAGGTATGTAAAACTCATGTAATGAATATAATTTGGATGTAAAATAATATATTTTATAAATAAATAAAATTTTGAATATTGGTATTTGTAATATTTTTGCTAATAATAATAAAAATAATAATAATGATAATAATAATAATAATAATAATAATAATAATAATAATAATAATAATAATAATAATAAAGTTTATACTTCCTTTAGGGAATCTTATAAGATAATTAGTCGGATAATGCTCACTTACCTTGCTGAACTTAAGTAGGACAATGGGGTGTTACAACAGTGTATCACCCACCCTGAATGAATATCCTCGACTCTGATTATTGGTCGTCCTTCTTTATCGGTCCTTCTCTAAGCTCCAAACCTATTCATCACCCACCCTAAATGAATATCCTCGACTCTGATTATTGGTTGTCCTTCTCTATCAGTCCTCCTCTAAGCTCCAAACCTGTGCATGGAAAATCTATACGTTAAGCAACTCGTGCCTAGTGGTATATAACAATGTGCAAGACATACAATAAAATATAAATAATATGCATGATATGATTACCGAGGTACTAGGATGACTTACCTAGAATTCCACACATACACTAGCTCGTATATTATATGACATGTCATCCAAATTATATATATATATATATATAGTGCACAACACTACATGGCAACTCAAACAATTTGTTAGTGTCATTCACATGTTTATCACACATAACAATATCTTTATTTATCTTTTCTTCGTCCACCTACTCATAACTAGACTAAAATAGTTATGGGTAACTCAGCCTACTGAGGCGTTCTGGTCCACTAATCTCTGGTTGTAAAATAGATATAACCCACTGAGGCGTTCTAGTACGCTAACCTCTGACCCTTCAAATATATAATCCATCAAAGCGCTCTGTTGCGCTAACCTCTGGGCTTTTAAATATATAACCCACCGATATGCTCTGTTATGCTAACTTTTATGGCTTCAAATATATATGACCAACCTAGGTCACTCAGTCCCGAACTCTCCCCCTAATGACATGCCATATATCCTCACTCTAGTCCTAGTCAGAGTATTGAGCTTACAATATTATTATATATACATTCATATTATTCATTATTGTATTTTATATAAATCTCATAATTTTTACAATCATATATTTTCATACCATGCTAAAAGCATGCATCCGAGGCCTACCGCCTCCTAACGAATCAAATCTGATTCAAAACCAAACATATAAATATTTCATTATAACTAGCTTCACGCCCGTGAATAACCATTCATGGTCGTGAAGCATCACTTCATGAGTAGTCCCTCTCGTGACTCAAGTCGTGATTCGACTTGTGAATCAACACATGTTCATGGTTGTTATCACCCCTTCACAGGTGTGAACCCAATCATGAAGCTGTCCGTGAATGGGTTTGCTTCAGCAATAAGAATGCATCCTCACACTTATGAACCCACCCTTCACGACGGTGAATCTAGAAATTTTTCAAAAAACACAGAGCATCACAAACCATGCCAATTTTATATGCAATACTCATTACGGTTGACTAATGTCAACCACCCTATCAACATTCTAGCATGCATTCAAGCTATCTAACATGACTATATCATCTCTAATCATCAATATTAATAAAAAAACGATCCTTAAATATCTCCATCTAATTAATTTCATACAACATTCCCATCATGAATATTAACCCCACATTTCATCATTTATCTACTCATTTATCATTTAAAATTTGCCTTTAAAGCAAAGAACACAAAAAATACATAGTAATTGTAATATTCAGTGATTTAGGCCTCGATCGCGCATGGCTGTAGTGAAGCGCACATGTTCAATCGAAGTCTAAATTTGAACCCATAAAAAAATGACTAATAATAAGGGAAAATAATCAAGGGTATTATTATTTGGGAATTAAAAATATTAGTGCTAGAATTAGAAAAAAAACAATTTTCTATGGACAAAATTGGTATTATGGCAATTGTTAGGGGAAAAAATATGAATATGGAGGAAGATGTGGCAAATAAGGAATTTCTCAAAGTTTAAATGTTAATCAAGATTAATTAACTTAATGAACCAATGAGAATTATGATTAATTTTAATTAATGGGACCCATACCTTAATCAAAGTATAAAAGTCAAAAATGGGAGGAATTCTCCATTCTTCCACCCAAAATATCTAAGTCATCTTCATCTTCTTTTCTCCTCTCTTTAGCTGTCCACATTAGCCTTCCATAAGTCACCATTTTCCTTCAAATCAAGCTTGAAAAATTGAGGAAAGAAAGTAGTTTTGAGAGGGGAAAATTCGGAATTAAGGAGTTCTTTCCATAAAAGGAGCAAAGGACCAAGAAAGAAGGAAGAAGGAAGACAAGCAAAGAGAGATTTGTTAGGGGCCATTTCGGCCCACTTTGGCAACTCTTAAGGTGAGTTTATTCTTCTTAAATTCAAGCTTTTTCCTTCTATCTAAGACCTATAAGGATGATAGATGTGATTAGGTTTGATAGATATAGGTTATGTTGCAAGATTGAACTTAGAAAATTAAGTTTGTGATTAGTTGATGAAAGTGTAGTTAAACTTTAAATTAATGATAATTGATGTTAGTTAATTGTTTTATGACTTAAAAACTAGAGAAAATATGATGTTAATGGATGAATGAGGGGCTGCCATAGTTAGAGTTATTTGGGGAAAATTGAAATTAACATAAAAACACCACAACTGGTGATAGATTAAGTATGATTTGAGTGTTAAATTGAAGAAATTGGGAACTAGGATGTGGTTTTTGGGCAGCCATGACATATGAAGAAGGAAGTTTAACCTTAGTACATTTTAGCTCAAGTAATGTATAAAATATATTAGGAGCATTACAATATTATGTAGACAGGAAAAGCATTGAAATTGGATATTGGAATTGAGATATGGTATGGTTGTGTAGGTAAAATAAATGAACAAGTGAGAGGCCCTCAACAGGGTGACAAAGGCAAGGAGAAAGCTAGCTAATAAGGGAAGAAAAAGAAGGATTAAGGGAGAAGCCAAGGCTGATTAGGTATGTGCTTCATTGATAAAAATCTTACATGTTGTTAATATGTATGGAATTATGTGTTAAGGTTTGATATGTTGTGTTTGTGATATGTTATGTGATTTTTTAGCTTTTGATATTTTATATGGAAATGGGATTAAGCGATGTAAAATAATTGAGACATATGAATGTAGTTAAAATATGGAAATTTTAATATCAAAATGAATGAAAATGATGAATGTGGTTGAAAAGTGGGTTGATGCTAATTGATGACCTTACTGTAGGGATTATGGAACAGTTTTGACTTTTTTGATTGTAACTTGAGTTATGGAATTCTTTATTGGAAACGAAAGCTAAGATATATGGATTTAATTTTAATGTAGACCATAAAATCTAATAAGATTTGCCCAGAAAAATGCATGAATTTTAAACCTAGAATCTGTATAGAAAATTTTGGGCAAAAAATTCTGTGATGATGCAATATTCAAGTGATCATAACTTTTGATAGAAAACTGAGATTTGAGTAATTTTTGATGTATTTGAAAGCCAAGAAAATAAGCTAAAATTTTTAGAATACTAGAGCTCCCAATTCGAATTAGAAATGAGCTAAAATAAAGCCTAAAAATAGGTCCGAAATCTGCCATAGGTAAAAACATAAAATATTGGGCTTTTGCATGTGTTGTGATAATTATATGCAATAATTCATGTAAATATTTACTTTGATGATAATTATAAATGTTTAACAAATTATTTATGTGTGAGATTTTAGTGCAATAATAATGGGAATAAAGAACAAAAATAAATAAGCATAATTATGATAATTGAATAATATTGTCATTTTTGAAAATATTGTGAATTAATATAAAAATAGTTAAACCCTTTGACATCTAATCTAGAACTAGAATAGATAATAGTTTGATATGTCAATCAGGAGATTTTAGGCACTCGTGCCAAATATAAAAGCTGATAATGACAAATTTATAAATGCGCTCGGTGCAAAAGTATTAAGTCGATAATGACAATATTACAAAAGCCAGTAATAACATTATTATAAAATTGCTCGATGCAATATTATGAAAATCGGAAATGACAATCCCGTTATTCCTATTAGTTAGTTCGATTATAGGTGTTATGGGCACAACAAAAGAAAAATGAAAAATTAATAATAATGTTAAAGTATGTCATTTTGCTAATGTTGTATGAATTAAATTTATTAACTATTACATGTTGAATGAAATTTATAATTCTTTATTTTATACCTTATTTATTAAATGGTTAATTAATATGAAAGAAAATATTTGTATATAAATTTTTTATAATTGAAGCACCACTAAGCTAGTAGCTTAGCGCGGGTGGTTTCCTCTCTCTCAGGTTTAGAAGGGTAGTTGTAGATATTATAATTTTCAGAAGAAGAATGGTACCTGGAGGGAAGCAACTAGAAGCTTTGGTTTTCTTTTTGGCATATTTTGTTAAAAACTTTGTAAACTAAATTATCGTTTTTATTTCATATAATGTGTATTAAAGATGTGAATTACAATGTAAAAGAACATAGTTTGGATGTAAATTAATGTATTTTATAAATAAATAAAATTGAGTATTTATGCTTGTAATGATTTTTATTTCAGTGTTTATAATATTTTCATAAAAAAAAATTATTTCACTTCATTAATTTTATGAAACAGTATGACAGGTAATGCTCATTTGCCTTGCTGAACTACAGTAGGATAAGGGGGTGTTACAATTTTTTGTATCAGAGCCATAGGTTTTAACGATTCTTATTTAGTGGGTATAGAAAAATAAGTGCATGTTTTCAGCATTTGCATTGTTTTAAGCTGCTATATTCTAATAAGTGACCCTTCTTCTGACAATATAGGTTTTAATGGATACAAAATCAAGACAAAGTCACGAAGAACAAGAGACTAATAATATAGCTAATTCGAATGCTCATAGATAGTCAACATCAATTAGAGCTTCGGATCCCAATGTGATAGCTCCACAACATGTTGAAGAACAAATTGATCTAGGTCAGGTACCCTTTATGTAACAAATGGCTACTTTGTTACAGCAGATAGCACAAGTTGTGCCACCACCAGCTCCACCAGCTCCCCCACCACAACCAAAACCCCAGATTGATAAATTAAGAAAATATGGAGCTACGGATTTTATAGGTAAGAAAGAGGATGACCCAGTTGCAGTAGAATTTTGGTTTGAAAAGACAGAAAGGGTTTTTGAGGAGCTACAGTGTTCGGAGGAGTATAATGTTAGATATGTAGTGTCCCTCCTTCAGGAGCATGCCTATGACTGGTGGAAGTTGGTGTTAGCGAAACCTTACACTCCAAACCCTCAGACATGGTATTTCTTTGTGGCAGAGTTTAAAAAGAAATATGTGCCAAGAATTTATGTGGATAAGAAAAAGTGAGAATTTCTGAATTTGAAGCAGAGGGGTATGGCAGTAGCTGAGTATGAGATCGAGTTCACTAGACTGAGCAAGTATGAAACAAGGATTATTGGAGATGAAGCTGATAAATGTCGTAGATTTGAAGATGGCTCGATGAGGAGATTGGATATTTAGTGGCTTCCCCCCAGCATATAGATTTTGCTACGCTAGTGTCCTCTGCCATTAGTGTTGAAAGAAGAAAAAAACTGAAGACGGAAGAGTTCTCTAAGAAATCGACAGCTAGTGTGGCCCAGACATCTGGTAGGAAAGAGCGGATAGTAACCAGACCATTTCAGTGACGGGTTACTGGGCAAACATATTCTGGTAGGCGGGGTCAGCATTTTAGACCCACAACATCATCTGCTAGTTCACCAACATCATTTCATAAGAGACCAGCTCCGGCTATGTGTCAGCATTGTGGTAGAGCTCATACAGGAGAGTGTTGGTAGTTGACTGGAGCATGTTTGAGATGTGGAGCTACTGACCATATGAAGAGGGATTGTCCCAAACTTTGTACAGGTAGTACGACTCTAGCACAGACTATGGCACCAGTACAGAGCCGTGGTAGAGGTCCAAGCTAGTTTAGAGGTGGTCGTACTAGACATAGTTAGGGGGTATCTGAGATAGTTGACAGACCCGGAGTTAGTAGAGCTCCAGCTCAGGCATATGTGATGAGAGTGCATGAGGACCAGGATGCACTAGACGTCATAGTTGGTAAACTTTCCTTATTTGATTTTGATTTACATACAATGATAAATCCTGGTTCCACGCTTTCATACATAAGCATAGCTGCACTTAAACAAGGGAACATAATACCTGAGACCTTAGAATATGAGATAGTTGTGACTAATCTGCTGGGACATATTGTGAAAGTGAATCAGATTTATAGAAATAGTTCAATAAGAATTTAGGGTAGAGAATTTCTAGCAGACTTAATTGAACTACCTTTTCATGAATTCGATGCTATTCTGGATATGGATTGGTTGACAAAGCATGGAGCTATAGTCGATTGCCGATCAATAAAAGTTGTACTTAAAATTCCCAGGCAGGATGACACTATCATTCAAAGTGAAGGTCAAACATATTTGACCAGTGTTATTTATGCGAAATACATTAGGAAAGGATGTGAGGCATATTTGGCCCATGTGATAAATACCAGGAAGGGGAGCCCGGAACTTAAGGACATCCCCACAGTGTATGAGTTCCTAGATGTGTTTCCTGAAGACTTGCTAGGGTTACCACCAGATAGGGAGATAGAGTTTGCTATTGATGTAATTCCTAGTACAGCCCCAATATCAATTACTCCTTATAGAATGGCACATGCGGAATTAAGAGAGCTGAAGGTTCAATTGTAGGAATTGCTAGACAAGGGATTCATAAGACCAAATGTGTCACCATGGGGTGCTCTAGCGTTGTTTGTGAAAAAGAAGGATGGCACCTTACGATTATGTATTGATTATCAACAATTAAACAAAGTGACAATTAAAAATAAATTCCCACTACATAAAATTGATGATTTTTTTAATCAATTAAAGGGAGTAGGTGTAACGACTGAGCTACTGTGGGCTTACTGTGGCAACGGGCCGAGACCCTGATTCCAGTAGCTCAGCCGTTACAGCAGGAGTATTCTCTAAGATTGATCTCAGATCCGGGTATCATCCATTGAAAATCAAAGAATCAGATATGTCCAAAACAGCCTTCAGGACTTGATATGGCCACTATGAGTTCCTGGTTATGCCGTTCGGCTTAACGAATACACCTGCTGCCTTTATGGATATAATGAACAGGATTTTTAGGCCTTATCATGATCAGTTTGTGGTAGTTTTTATAGATGATATCCTGGTGTATTCGAGGGATAAGGAAGAACATGACAGACATCTCAGAATAGTACTTCAGACTTTGAGGGAAAATATATTGTATGCAAAGCTGTCAAAATGTGAGTTCTGGTTGGAAGAAGTAGGATTTTTAGGGCATGTTATTTCAGTTGAAGGAATCCGTGTTGATCCTAACAAAATAGAAGCCATTCTAAGTTGGAAGCCGCCTTGTAATGTAACAGAAATCTAGAGTTTTCTTAGATTAGCTAGCTACTACAGAAGGTTTGTGAAGGGATTTTCAAGCATAGCTGCACCAATTACCAAATTACTCAGAAAAGAAACTAAGTTCGAGTGGAAACATCGGTGTCAGACAAGTTTTGAGAAACTAAAAGTCATACTGACCTAAGCACTTACCAACCCACTCCAGGGGAAAGATTTTGTGATATATAGTGATGCCTCTCATAATGGTCTAGATTGTGTATTAATATAAGAGGGTAAAGTAGTTGCTTATGCATCTAGGCAATTGAAGCCACATGAACTAAATTACCCTACTCATGATTTGGAGTTGGCAGCAATAATGTTTGCTTTAAAAATATGGCGACATTATTTATATGGCCAACGGTGCTACATATATAAAGATCATAAGAGCCTCAAATATTTGCCCACACAAAAGGAGTTGAACTTAAGGCAAAGACACTGGTTGGAGTTAATCAAGGATTATGATTGTATTATTGATTATCAGTTAGGCAAAGCCAATGTAGTAGCAGATGCCTTAAGTAGAAAAACACTAGTAGGTATAGTTTAAGATTTCCTCAATTATAATATAGTATATAGAAATTAATAATAAATTAAAAATTAGATTTATAATTTATTTTGGCAGAGTTACGACTCCAATCTACTTTAAGGCAACAAGTGAGAGAAGCTTAGAGGCAAGATCAGTCTTGGCATGGTACCATACGAAGCTTTGTATGGAAGGAGATGTAGAACACCATTATGTTGGACAACACTTGGTGAAAAGAAGTTAATGAGGCCAGAATTAGTGGAGCAGATAGAGGAGAAGGTAAAATTAATCCAAGATCGGTTAAAAGCTGCAACTGATCGACAAAAATCCTATGCCGATTTGAAGAGGAAAGATATTGAATATGCTGTCGGAGACAAGGTATTTTTGAAAGTTTCCCCTTGGAAGAAAGTACTTCATTTTGGTAAAAAGGGGAAACTAAGACCTAGATTTATTGAACCATATGAAATACTTGAACGTGTGGGTCCAGTGGCTTACCGGTTGGCCTTACCACTAGAATTGGATAAGATCCACAATGTGTTTCATGTCTCAACGTTAAGAAGATATAGATCGGATCCGGCACATGTAATACCAGTGGAATCAATAGAGGTACAACCAGACTTGACCTATGTAGAAGAGTCGGTGAAAATCATAGCTCGAGAAGTCAAGGAACTACGGAACAAGAAAGTACCATTGGTAAAGGTCCTATAGCGCAATCATGCAGTAGAAGAAGCCACTTGGGAGAGTGAAGAAATGATGAGAACTCAGTATACTTAGTAATTCAGCTCCAACTAATCAGGTAAATTTTGAGGACGAAATTTTCTTCAGGGGGAGAGAATTGTAACATTCAGTGATTTAGGCCCTGATTGCACGCGACCGTAGTGAGGCGCGCAGGTTCAATCGGAGTCTAAATTTGAACCCATAAAAAAATGACTAATAATAAGGGAAAATACTCAAGGGTATTATTACTAGAAAAAAATAAAATTTTCTATGGACAAAATTGGTATTATGGCAATTGTTAGAGGAAAAAGTGTGAATATGGAGGAAGATGTGGCAAATAAGAAATTTTTCAAAGTTTAAATGTTAATCAAGATTAATTAACTTAATGAACCAATGAGAATTAGGATTAATTTTAATTAGTGGGACCCACACCTTAATTAAAGTATAAAAGTCAAAAATGGGAGGAATTCTCCATTCTTCCACCCAAAATATCTAAGTCATCTTCATCTTCTTTTCTCCTCTCTTTGGCTGTCCACTTTAGCCTTCCATAAGCCACCATTTTCCTTCAAATCAAGCTTGTAAAAGTGAGGAAAGAAAGTAGTTTTGAGAGGGGAAAATTCGGAATTAAGAAGTTCTTGCCATAAAAGGAGCAAAGGAGGAAGAAAGAAGGAAGAAGGAAGACAAGCAAAGGGAGATTTGTTAGGGGGAATTTTGGCCCACTTTGGGAACTCTTGAGGTGAATTTATTCTTTTAAATTCAACATTTTTCTTTCCATTTGAGACCTATAAGGATGATATATGTGATTAGGTTAGATAGATATAGGTTATGTTGCAAGATTGAACTTAGAAAATCAAGTTTGTGATTAGTTGATGAAAGTGTAGTTAAACTTTGAATTAATGATAGTTGATGTTAGTTAATTATTTTATGACTTAAAAACTAGAGAAAATATGATATTAATGGATGAATGAGGGGCTGCCATAGTTAGAGTAATTTTGGAAAAATTGAAATTAACATGGAAACACCATAATTGGTGATAGATTAAGTATGATTTGAGTGTTGAATTGAAGAAAATGAATTGGGAACTAGGATGTGGTTTTTGGGCATCCATGATATATGAAGAAGGAAGTTTAACCATAGTACATTTTAGCTTAATTAAGGTATAAAACATATTAGGAGCATTAGAATATTATGTAGACATGAAAAACATTGAAAATGGATATTGGAATTGAGATATGGTATGGTTGTGTAGGTAAAATAAATTAACAAGTGAGAGGCCCTCAAGAGGGTGAAAAAGGCAAGGATAAATCTAGCTAATAAGGGAAGAAAAAGAAGGATTAAGGGAGGAGCCAAGGTTGATTAGGTATGTGCTTCATTGATAAAAATCTTACATGTTGTTAATATGTATGGAATTATGAGTTAAGGTTTGATATGTTATGTTTGTGATATGTTATGTGATTTGTTGTGGCTTTGATATTTTATATGGAAATGGGATCAAGTGATGTAAAATAATTGATACATATTAATGTAGTTAAAATCTGGAAAGTTTAGTATCACAATGAATGCAAATGATGAATGTGGTTGAAAATTGGGTTGATGCTAATTGATGACCCTACTGTAGGGATTATGGAATAGTCTTGACTATTTTGATTGTAACTGGAGTTATGGAATTCCGTTTTGTATGTTTTTGATTGGAAATGATAGCTAAGACAAAGAGCTTTACTTTTTATTTAGATATAAAATCTAATTATGTCTAGAATTTCCCAGAACAATGTATGAAGTTCAAACCTAGAATCTGTCCAGAAAATTTTGAGCAAAACTTTCTGTGATGAAGCAATATTCAAATGATTATAACTTTTGATAGAAAACTGGGATTTGAGTGATTTTTGATGTGTTTGAAATCTAAGACAATAAGCTAAAAAATTGATATAAGAGCAGAGATGTCAATTCGAATTATAAATGGGCTAAAATGAAGCCCAAAAATAGGTCTGAAATATGCCATAGGTAAAAACATAAAATATTGGGCTTTTGCATGTGTTGTGATAATTATATGTAATAATTAATGTGAATATTTACTTTGATGATAATTATAAATGTTTAACAAATTATTTATGTGTGAGATTTTAGTACAATAATAATGGAATAAGCATAATTATGATAATTGAATAATATTGTCATGTTTGAAAATATTGTGAATTAATATAAAAATAGTTAAGCCCTATGACACCTAATCTAGAACTAGAATAAAAATTAGTTTGGCATGTCAATCAGGGGATTTTAGGCACTTGGTATCAAATATAAAAGCCGGTAATGACAAATTTATAAATGCTATCGGCGCAAAACTATTAAGCTAACAATGACAATATTTCAAAAGTCGGTAATGGTATTATTATAAAAGCGCTCGGTGCAATATTATAAAAGCCAAAAATGACAACTCCATTATTCCTATTAGTTAGTTTAGTTATAGGTGTTATGGGCACAACAAAAGAAAAATGAAAAAATAATAATAATGTTAAAGTATGTCATTTTGCTAATATTGTATGAATTAAATTTATTAACTATTACATGTTGAATGAAATTTATCTGATTTTATATAATTCTTTATTTTATATCTTATTTATTAAATGGTTAATTAATATGAAAGAAAATATGTGTATGTAAAATTTTTATCATTGAAGCACCACTCTACCACTGAGCAAATAGCTTGGCGCGAGTGGTTTCCTCTAGCCCAGGTTTGAAGGGTAGCTGTAGATATTAGAATTGTCAGAAGAAGAACGGTACCCGGAGGGAAGTAGCTAGAAGCTTTGGTTTTCTTTTTGGTATATTTTGTTAAAAAATTTGTAAATTAAATTATCATTTTTATTTCATATAATGTGTATTAAAGATGTGAATTACAATGTAAAAGAACATAGTTTGGATGTAAATTAATGTATTTTATAAATAAATAAATTTTTGAGTATTTATGCTTGTAATGATTTTTATTTCAGTGTCTGCAATATTTTCGTAAAAACAAAATTTACTTCATTTCATTAATTTTATGAAATAGTAAGATGGGTAATGCTCACTTGCCTTGCTGAACTAGAGTGGGGTAAGGAAATGTTACAGTTATGACCTTAAGTGTTGTTATGTACAAACCTTACACCTAGGATGGAGATTGACTAAAATTTGATCTCTTCAAGTTTGTCCTTTCTCTAGAGATGGACTTCCAGCACTCCTTCCAGTTTCAAGCAAGTTGAAGAAATGTCCTCTAAATGTCTGAAAAATGAACAATGGTCCATAAAAGAAAAACGAAAATTTTCTTTAAACTATCAATTTCCGTTTTCTCTCTCTTCTAATTGGTTAACAAAGAGTGGGGAGTAGATTTAAATGGAATGACAAAGAGGAAAATATGACTGCCTTAGCAACTCTATTGCCCAAGCTTCATAGTCGTGACTCTTCTTTCATGGGCATGACCCTATCCTTCATGGTTGTGAAGTAACTCATCATGGCTATGATTACATTCATCACGGCTGTGCACTAAACTTGATATTCACAGTCGTGACACTCATTGTCATGGGCATGAGATATAAGATTTCAACCACTTTCAAAATCTTAAAACTCCACTTAATCCCCCATTTTCCATTAACCAATAACACAACTTATAGGTCCTAATCACAGAAGTTACATTTCTTTGCCCTTAGGATATTTCATCCCCGAAATTATCTATCATGATATATCGGAACAACTTAAGGTATTGTGCCCTCATCACTTTCTCGCTTTCCCATATTGATTCTTCAGCTGTATGGCTCTTCCATAACATTTTCACCAGTGAAACTCGCTTGCTCCTAAGCTCCTTTACCTTATGAGATAAGATTTCGACTGGTTCTTCTTCATAAGACAAATACGATCTCAACTCTATACTCTCAGCTATGCTGATGTGAGAAGGATCAGACCGATACCTCATTAACATGGATACATGAAAGACATTGTGTATCCTACTCAACTTTGGTGGCAAGGCAAGTCTGTACGCCACTGGTCCATCCTCTCTAGGATCTCATAAGGTCCAATGAACCTTGGGTTCAACTTGCCCTTCTTCCTAAATCTGAGAACATTCTTCCATGAAGATACCTTGATAAACACCTTGTCTCCCACTAAGTACTCCACATCCTTTCTCTTGAGGTCTGTATAGGATTTTTGTCTATCGGAAGCTGCTTTCAGTTGATCTCTAATGATCTTCACTTTCTCTTCTATCTCTTGTACTAGATTTGGCCCCACTACTTTTCTCTCACTAAGCTCAGCCCAACACAACAGTGTCTGACACTTTTCTACTATAAAGTGCCTTATATGGAGCCATCTGAATACTGGATTGGTAACTGTTGTTTTATTCGAACTCCATTAACGGTAGATATCTATTCCAACTTCTCTCAAATTCCATCACACAACACCTCATCATGTCTTTCAGGATTTGAATAACTCTTTTCGACTGACCATCTGTCTAAGGATGGAAAGTCATACTGAAGTTAAGCTTTGTACCCAAAGCTCATTGTAGACTACCCCAAAACTGAGATGTGAACCGCGGATCTCTATCCAAAATGATGGAGACTGGAACTCTATAAAGATGCACTATCTCATTCACATACAACTCTGCCAACCGGTTCAAAGGATAGTTTCTTCGAATAGGTAAGAAGTGAGCCGACTTTATTAACTTATCCATGATCACCCACACAACATCATATTTTCTCGACATTAACAACAATCCAATCACAAAGTCCATGGTGATTCTCTCCTATTTCCATTCCAGAATTGTGATCTACTGTAATAACCTTAAAGCTACCTATTGTTCAACCTTTACTTGTTGACATGTAAGACATCTAGTCATGAACTCTGTGATGTCTTTCTTCATCTCTGACCACTGATACATCTCTTTCAAGTTCTGATACATCTTATTACTACCTGGGTGCATTGCAAATCTCGTCTCATGGGCCTCCCTCATAATCTTTTTTCTTAACTCTAAGACCTTTAGTACACAACCTATCCCGGTAGTGTAAACTACCATCTGGCTCGACTGAGAACCCTAGTCTCTCCCTTTAATAATTTGAACATTGGTTTTAAGATAGATGAGCTTAGTAACACTTCCATATCCTATTAACGACTAGTAGGGTAAGGGAACACTATATTTAGTGGTATCAGAGCTCAGGCTAATTGATTCTTAATCAGTGGGTGTAAAATAGAATATGTGTCTCATGCATATGCATAAAATGCTGCAATTATCTGACTTGGGTCCCTTCTTCTGGTTTATAGGTAGATATGGATTCGAAATCGAAACAAGATTTCTCGGAAGATGAACTGAGTAACAGTCTTTCAGACTCAGGCAATCTCAGACAACCTCCATCAATGAGAGATTCCGGACTGAGTGTAGTAGCTCCACCGAGAGCAGAGGGACATGCTAATTTAGGACAAGAACCTCTTATGGAGCAGATAGCAAATTTGTTACAACGGATAGTACAAACAGTTCCATAACCAGCTCCACCTCCTCCTCCACGTTAGCCAAAACCCCAGATTGATAAGCTGAGAACATATGGGGCCACAGATTTTATGGGAAGGAGGGAGGATGACCCAGCAACTTTAGAGTTTTGGATGGAGTCCACCGAAAGGGTGTTTAAGGAACTTGAGTGTCCAGAGGAACAGAAGGTCAGATATGCAGTGTCCTTTTTAAAAGATCATGCCTATGATTGATGGAAATCAATTTTATCAAAGCCCCAGACACCGAAACCACCTTCATAGAACTTATTCAAGGTAGAATTTAGCAAGAAATATGTGCCTAGAGTTTATGTGAATGAAAATAAAAAAAAGTTTCAAGACTTGAAGCAAGGAAGCATCTCAGTGGCTGAGTAAATATGCAACTGGAATCATTGTTGATGAGGCAGACATATGTCGTAGATTTGAGGATGGGCTTAATGATGATATTGGGAATATGGTTATTGCCCTTCAGCTTGAGGATTTTGCTACGTTAGTATCCTCGGCCATCAGTGTGGAAAAGAGGTCAAAGAGAAAGAGGATAGAAGAGCCACCCCAAAGATCGACAATTAGCATGGCCCAGACATCAGGTAAAAAGGGGAAGACAATGCCTAGGTTTTTCCAGTCACGGGGTTCTGGACCAACATTTTCAGCTAGGCAAAGCCAATAATCGAGGCCAGAGGGGTCTACAGCTAGTGTACCAGTTTCAGGTAATCGAAGATTCATATCCGTCACATGTCAACATTATGGGAGATCACATGTAGGTGATTTTTGGTGCATTACTGGAGCATGCTTACGATGCGGATCTACTGAGCACAAACAAAAAGATTGCCCTAGAGGAAGAGGTAGAGGTGGTGTAGTATCAGTACAGGTTCAGAATATCACTTGAGGTAGAGGCAGGGGACATGGACAGTCTAGAAGTGGCAGAATTAGGCAGAGTATATCTGAATCAGTGAATAGAGCAGAAGGTAGTCGAGCCCCAGCCCGAGCATATACCATGAGAGCTCGTGAGGAGCAGGATGCCCCAGATGTCATTATCAGTAAATTTTCTCTTTATGATACTGATTTATTTGCACTGATAGATTTGGGTTCTACACATTCATATTTATGCATGTCACCACCTAGTCAAGAGAATATGGTAGCAGAGAAATTAGATTGTGATATATTAGTGACAAATCCTTTGGGTCATGGGGTGAAAGTTAGTCAAGTCTATAAAAAGAGTCAAATCAAAACTCAGAATGTAGAATTCCCAGCTGACCTAATAGAATTGTCATTCCATGAGTTTGATGCAATCTTGGGGATGGATTGGTTAACTCAGCATAAGGCAGTGGTGGATTGTCAATATAGGAGAGTGACTTTCAAGAATTCAGGGTAGGATGACGTGATTGTCTTGGGCGAGAACCGATCATACTTGACTAATGTCATTTCTGTGACGAAGGAAAGTAAACTTATCAAAAAGGGATGTGAAGCATTTTTGGCACAAATCATAGATACCAAAAAAGAGAGTCTAGATCTTAGGGAGATTCCTACAGTATGTGAATATCCAGATATCTTCCCTGAAGACTTGCCAGGGTTACCACCTGTCAGGGAGATAGAGTTTGCCATAGCTGTTTTGCCAGGCACAGCCCCGATATTGATCACTCCCTACAGAATGACACCTGTTGAACTAAAAGAATTAAAAGTGCAGTTGCAAGAGTTATTAGAGAAAGGGTTTATTAGACCTAGTGTCTCACCTTGGGATGCTCCGGTTCTATTTGTGAAAAAGAAGGATGACACCTTTCATTTGTACATTGATTATCGTCAGTTGAACAAGATGACAATTAAGAACAGATATACCTTGTCGAGAATAGATGACTTGTTTGATCAGTTGAAAGGAGTAGGGGTATTTTCTAAAATTGACCTCAGATCAGGTTATCACCAATTAAGAATTAAAGAATCAGACATTTCAAAAACAACATTTAGGACTCGGTATGGTCATTACAAGTTCTTAGTAATGCCTTTTGGCCTGACAAATGCCCCAGCAGCATTTATGGATCTAATGAATAGAATCTTTAGGCCTTATTTGGACCAGTTCGTGGAGGTGTTCATAGATGATATCCTGGTGTACTCCAAAAACAGAGAAGAGCATAATCAACATCTTCGTATTGTCTTCCATACCTTGAGAAAGAATCAATTATATGCAAAGTTGTTGAAATGTGCATTCTAGTTAGATGAAGTGGCCTTTCTAGGGCATATTGTCTCAGCCGATGGGATCAGAGTCGACACCAGTAAGGTAGAGGCAATCCTCAACTAGAAATCGCCTTGGAATGTGATAGAGGTGAGAAGTTTTCTTAGTTTGGCTAGTTATTATCGGAGATTTGTGAAAGGATTTTCAATGATAACCTCTCCACTAAACAAATTGCTTAAAAAGGAGACCAGATTTGAGTGGACAGACCGGTGCCAGACTAGTTTTGATAAGTTGAAGAAAATGTTGATAGAGGCACCAATGTTGACATAACCTACTGTGGAAAAAGATTATATGGTGTATAGTGATGCTTCCTTTAATGGTTTGGGCTGTGTATTAATGTAAGAAGGCAAAGTGATCGCTTATGCTTCCAGACAACTGAAGCCTCATGAGCGAAATTATCCGACACATGATCTGGAACTAGTAGCCATTGTGTTTGCATTGAAGATATGGCGGCACTACCTGTATGGTGAGGAATGTTATATTTATACTGACCATAAAAGTCTGAAATATTTTCCTTCACAAAATGAGCTCAATTTGAGACATAGGCGATTGCTAGAATTAAACAAAGACTACAATTGTATCATTGATTATCAGTCGGGTAAGGCCAATGTGGTAGCTGACGCTCTGAATAGAAAAACTCTGGCAGGTAAACCTTAAAACTTAAATTTATTAAGTGAACAAGATTAAAAAAATGATGAAATAATAAGTTCTTTATATATTATTTTGGCAGAACTGCGGATTCAACCCACATTGATCCAACAAGTAAAGGACAATCAGAAGCAGGACACGAAATTAAAAGAAATCTTTGAAATGGTGAAAAAGGGTGAAAAACCAGAATTTACTATTGAATCAGATGGGAGTTTAAGGCAAAAGGGCAGGTTATATGTACCAGACATACCAGAATTGAAACAAGAGATTTTGAAGGAGGCTCACAATGTTATTTATGCAATGCACCCGAGAAGCAACAAAATGTATCATGACTTGAAGGCATATTACTGGTGGCCAAGGATGAAAAGAGATATCACAGAGTATACTACCAGATGTTTAACTTGTCAGTAAGTGAAGGCTGAGCATTAAGTACCAAGTGAATTATTGTAGTAAATTTCAATTCCAGAGTGGAAATGGGAAAGAGTTACAATGGATTTTGTTTCAAGTTTACCTTTGACACAAAAGAGGCATGATTCAGTATGGGTAGTGGTGGACCGGCTCACTAAATTAGCTCATTTTATACCGATCAAGATGGATTATCCATTTAATCGTTTGGCAGAGATCTATGTTAATGAGATAATCCATTTACATGGTGTGCCAGTTTCAATCATTTCAGATCGAGAACCGAGGTTCACTTCAAAATTCTGAAAAATTTTGCATCAAGCCATATGGGTTCTCGACTCAATTTCAGCACAACTTTCCACCCACAAATAGATGGACAATTAGATAGGGTCATATAGATATTGGAATATATGTTGAGGAGTTGTGTGATAGAATTTGAAGGTAGTTGGGACAAATTTCTTCCATTGATAGAATTTTCCTACAATAATAGTCACCAAGCCAGTATCGGTATGGCACCATATAAAGCCTTGTATGGGAGAAAATGTAGAATGCCTCTATGTTGGACCGAGCTTAGTGAAAATAAAGTAGTGGATCCAGATCTAGTACAATAGATAGAGGAAAAAGTGAGAGTAATAAGAGATAGGCTGAAAACTGCTGCTGATAGACAGAAATCATATGCATATTTGAAAATGAGGGATATTGAGTATACAATTGGAGACAAAGTATTCTTAAAAGTCTCACCTTGGAAAATAATTTTTCGATTTGGAAAAAAGGGAAAGTTGAGTCCTAGGTTCATTGGACCTTATGAGGTACTTGAACGAATAGGTCCTGTGGTGTACAAATTAGCTCTACCACCAGAGTTAGACAAGATTCACAACATATTCCATGTGTCGATGTTGAAAAGATATCGATCAGATCCATCTCATATCATATCAGTAGAACCTATAGAGATACAACCAGATCTAACTTATGAAGAGGAGCCAGTGGAAATTCTAGCTCGAGAAATGAAAGAGCTACGGAATAAGACGGTACCATTAGTAAAGGTTCTATGGAAAAATCACAATTCAGAAGAGGCGACTTGGGAAAATGAAAATGTGATGAAAGCTCAATATCAACAATTATTCCACTCTAGTTAAAAAGGTAAATTTTGAGGACGAAATTTTTTTAAGGAGGGAAAAATTGTAATGCCCGGTAATTTAGGCCACGGTCGTGGTTGACCAAAATCCGGTGCGCTGAACCGATTGGAATCTAAATTCGGACATGAAAAAAATAAATTAAAATAATAATAAGATGTGAAAAAAAAATATTTTGGATATTATTAATTGAGAATTTTAAAGTTTGGAATTAAAATTTGGAAAAAAATAATTTTTTGCTGAACGAAATTAGAAACTGCAGTATTTTTGGCACAAATATTTTAAGAAGACATAAAAATTGATTATTCTTTATCGAAGGAAAGTAATATTCTATTGATTAAAATAAATTAAGAGTGATTTAAATTAATAGACCAATAGAAAGCAAGATTAATAATTAATCCTAACCACCCACCTAATCTGTTGAACTTTGAGGGGTATTTCCGTCATTTTGATGATAACAAATAAAATAGCAATAATGTATTTAATATCCTTGTTTTCTAAGTCTATTAAACAGGATTTGGAATGAAATAGCAAGAATGGAGAATGGAAGATTAATCCTTGAAAGATAAAATTGAAGAAGCAGCATCATTCACGCCCGTAATCCTATATATCATGCCCGTGAGTAAGCCTAGTGCCAACAAACCAACATTTGAAGTGCACGGCCATGAAGGAAGACAACAAACCGTGAATGAACATTTAAGTCACGCCCGTGAAAGAAATGTCATGCCCGTGAACCTACATGACAAATTCTTCAAGAGAGCTTCACGACCAAAGTCACCATTTGGACCACGTCTTGGAAGGTTGTCACGCCCGTGAAGATATATGTCACACCCGTGATGCAATATTTCAAAACCTTCCAGAATGCTTCACGGCCAAGGTCACCACTTCAGTCACTGCTTGGAAGAAAAGTCACGATCGTGACACACAGAGTCACGCCTGTGAAAGATGAAAGAGAAAAATGTCAGGCGGGATTATTAGGGTTGATGCAATGGCTAGATTCATATAAATGCATTCTAACGGCTATAATTCACCATGGGAGTATAAATGCAAGTCATTTATGCATTAAGTACAACAGGATAGTTAATACTTCAAATCAAAATCTAGTTGTAAGCTATTTGTACATTTAATACTTTCAAAACAAATATTTATTCTCTGTGAAAATCTTTTTGCTCTTCATTTATTGAGCAATAAAGATTTGTAAGTGTTTCTCTCTGTAATCATTTTTACTCAAGTGAGTTTTGGGTATTTCTGGGTTAAGAGTAGAACACTTGTAAGGGTTAGTTGTGTGAGCCTTTAAAACACCAAGAAATGTTGTTTGTGTGGGCCTGTAAAACATAAGGTAAAGGTTGTTTGTGTGAGCCTATAAAACACAAGGAATTGGTTATTGTGTGAGCCATCAAAATACAAGGGATTTCTGGGTTAGGTGTGAGCCATTGTGAGAAACACCATAGTTGGGAGTGAGCTTGTAAAACTCCATTGTAACACTTAGCGTGTTAGTGAAACTCCCAATTGCGATTGGGGAGAGGAGTAGGGTTTGTTAACATCTGAACCTCTATAAAAATTCTTGTGTCAAATTTCACTATCCCTACTAAACTTAATTTTTATTTCCGCACTTTAAAGTTAAAGTTTTTTAAACTCCAATTCAAGCCCCCTTCTTGGCTCAATATTTGGGCAACAATTGGTATCAAAGTTTTGTCTAGTATTGAAGCCTAAAAAGCGCTAGTAAAGATTAAGATATGGCCTGTGAACGATTCCAAAGTCTCAAACCTTACTTTGATGGAGCAAATTATGCCCATTGGAAGTTTCGGATGGAGACATACCTGGATATTGAATGAATTGAAGTCTGGGATAGTGTACGAAAAGAATGGACACCACCAACCAGAAGAGGAGCTGATGGTGAAGAAGAAATCTTATCAAGAGATGATTGGATAGAGCCTCAAAGAAGCGCAAATTTCAAAAACAAGAAGGCATTGAAATTCCTCTCATGCTCATTATCCATTGAAGAATGTGAAAGAATACAACACTGCCCAACAACCTACAGCATGTGGAAGACATTGGAAAATTATCATGAAGGAAATAAGCAAGTAAAATCCAAGAAGATTCAACTTCTTACCTCAGAATATGAGCTCTTCAAGATGAAATCCAATGAGTCAATCATTGACATGACCAACCGTCTTCTAGCCATTATAAATGGAATAAGGAAACTTGGGAAGCATATGAGCTTGGAAGATGTAAACAACAAAATCCTAAGAAGTCTTCCTCTTAAAAATTATGGCTCAAGAGTTGCTAGCATAGAAGAAGCAAATGAAGACATGAGCATCATGAATAATGATGTGCTTATTAGCAAACTTCTCACACATGAAATGGCAGTGAAAAGAGATAGAGAGCTTGAAGCAGAGCCAGAGAAAAGAAAGCCTTTAGCACTAAAAGCCTCTACTTCAAAATCTCAAGAAGAAAGTGAAGATGATGAAGAAATGAGTGATGATGAGAATGAGGACATTGATATGCTTTCAAGAAGGCTGAAAAGAATCATTGAGAAGCAAATGAGCAACTCCAGAAAATTCAGGCAAAGAAACCTCAAACAAACTTCTAATGATCCATAAAGAAGTAAGGAAGAGGTAAAATGTTATGAATGTGGAAAGAAAGGGCATATTAAACCAGAATGTCCAAGGCTCAAGAAGCATAAGAGCAAATACCAAAGAGAAAATGGGGAGAAAGGTCACAAAGCCACATAGGATGACGAAAGCTCTTCAAGCAAAAAAGATGACAATGAAAGCAAAGAGGTCAACCTATGCTTCATGGCTATTGAAGATCACATCTCGGAAAAGGTAAAATCACTACACTCATACTCTTTTAATAATAATAGTGGTGATAATGATAGTAATAGTGATAGTGATGTGATGATGATGATGAGCAAAGCCTTATAGAAGAATTGAATCTAGAACTAGAGAAATATAGGAGTAAATTCAGTACTTATAGAAATAACATCTCTAATTTAAAAAACAAAATAGATGCTTTAGAAAAGAAGAACATTAAGCTTAAATCATCTAATGAATCTCTTCAAAAATCATTAGATGAATACTCATCAAAACCCTCAACTAATTCCTTGATTAAAGAAAATAATACTTAAAAAAATGAAGTTGAGGAGCTTAGAAATTCAATTTCAAAATTCCATAAAGGAAAAGAGAGTTTAGATACTCTCATTGTGTCTCAAAGACCACATTTAATTAGACATGATCTAGGATTTAAGGACACATCATCATCTTCTCACAAAACCATTTTTGTTAAGTCTAGTGAACCTCACATCTCCACACTTGTTGGAACAACACCTAGGAATAAGTATATTAAACCTTCTATACATAAAAAGAATAATCATGCCTTTATGTATAAGAAGCATGCATCTAGAAAAGCATCAATTAATCATGACTGTGTATGTCATTGTTCTCAAAATCAGTTTAATAGAAATATGGCATTCAAAAATATTGTAGGACCAAAAAGCAATGTTAGACCTAAACAGTGTAATTATTGTATGACATTTGGTCATATAAATAAACATTGTTGGACAAGGAAGGCTCATTGGGAACCTTCATGTGCTAACCCCTAAAGACCCAAGCTCATTTGGGTACCTAAAAATCATACTTGAACTGTGATTCTATAGGTATGCCTCAAGTCCACAATAAAGAAAAATGCTTGGCTAATAGATAGTGGATGCTCAAGGCATATGACAGGAGACAAAGAACTCTTCAATGAAATCAAAAGTATTGATGGAGGTAAAGTTACCTTTGGAAACAATGCTAAGGGTAAGGTAGTTGGCATTGGTTATATTGGTATTAATGGTACCAATTTTATTAAAGATGTCTTACTTGTTGATGGCTTGAAACACAACTTGTTGAGTGTTAGTCAATTATGTGATAAAGGAAACAAAGTAACCTTTACTTCAAATGAATGTCTTGTGACCTCTATCGATGGTCAAGAGATATTTAAAGGAAATAGAGATTTCAACACATACATAATAGACTTACACGAATTATCTAACCATTCCTCTAAGTGTCTTGTAACTACTAGTGATGAATCTTGGTTGTGGCATAGAAGACTTGGTCATGCTAACATGGACTTAATTCAAAGCCTCAGCACAGGAGAACTAGTAAAGGGACTACCAAAAGTAAAATTTGAAAAAGACAAGACATGTGAAGCTTGGCAAAGAGGGAAGCAACACAAGTCATCCTTCAAAGCCAAAAATATAGTAAGTACCTCAAAATCTCTGCAACTCCTGCATTTAGATTTATTTGGACCTACTAGAATTGCTAGCTTATGAGGTAAACATTATGCCTTTGTCATCGTAGATGATTACTTTAGATTTACTTGGGTAATTTTCTTAGCTCAAAAGAGTGATGCTTTTGAAAATTTCAAAAACTTTGCTAAAAGAGTTCAAAATGAAAAAAGATATTGTATTTCAAAGATAAGAAGTGACCATGGCAAAGAATTTGAAAATGAAAACTTTGAAAGTTTTTGTCTTGAACATGACATTTCACAGAATTTTTCATCTCCTAGGACACCTCAACAAAATGGGGTAGTTGAAAAGAAAATTTGAACTTTAATTGAAATGGCTAGAACAATGCTCAATGAGTATGGTCTACCAACTTACTTTTGGGCAGAAGCCACAAACACTGCTTGTTATATTTCAAATCGAGTTTTCAAAAGACCTCTTTTAAACAAAACCTCATTTGAGCTATGGAATGGAAGAAAGCCCTTGATATCATACTTTAGAGTATTTGGATGCAAGTGCTTCATATTGAATACCAAGGACAACCTTGGAAACTTTGTCTATAAATATGATGAAGGTATCTTTTTAGGATACTCTACAACTAGCAAAGCATATAGAGTATTTAATAAAAGATCATTAACTGTTAAAGAATCTATGCATGTTGTTTTTAATGAATCTAGTAGACTTGATCTTGTGAAAGGTAGTGTTCTTGATGATGTTGTAGGAACTATGGAAAGACTTGATCTTGGAAATGGAAAAGAAGAAAATGATCAAGAAAATACATATCAAGATGATTCTTTACCTCAAGCTCAAGAAGAAAACGGGCAAGAACTCCCAAAGGAATGGAGAATGACAACAGATCATCCCAATGAGCAAATAATTGGTGATCCTTCAAGGGGAGTAAGTACTAGATCCCATTTCAAACATTTAGCCACTGAAGGAAATCATGATGAGATCATGATATTGAGATTCTTATCATGTGTAATTATGTTAGTATCAAAATTATCCCTAGTCATAGGATTAATGAGACGAGACATTATTAATCCAAACAGGCTAGCACATGTTACACTCCTTGATTGGATCGAGTAGTAGATCTCATAATCTATACACATGAGATGTTTAGAGTTAACATGTGGATGCTTGCTAAGTGTAGCTAAGTACATTGGATGACCAACTATGAGACAATCATATGGATAATCTATTCAAATGTCAATGATAGTCTCATCATAGCAATGGTGCAAGTATCCTTAGACTTGAGGTACTCAAGGATATCTTGAATATTGATTCTGTATTTTGATACTATTCCTTGTTGCCTCGGAGAGGTAGCTCATAGGGTGGTGATTGGAGACAGCTTGAGGTATTCGAAGTTAATTGGGTAACAAGAAAGGATTCAACACTCTTGATAGGAGTGTATACCCATGGCCTCTTGTCGTGGTCATTACTCAGGAATCTCTGGCCGGAGTGGAAATGTCATAAAGATAGTCTTCAATGACATATCTAATAGAGTAATGATCCTCAAGGACAAGAACTAACATTACTTGGACTATATGTGATGTAGTCAGTCTAGTGGGAGTTGACACATGTCCATACTCTGAACCAAGTGGGGTATAGAATAGTGAAAGGAATAATTGCACAGAAATTGTCTATCGAAAGGTTCATAGTCAAACTACTGACTTTTCGGTCAATTAGGGGTCATGATGTGTTGCTAGATACCGCTCATGACCTGCTTAAATTAATTGTTAATTTAAATGGCCAATATAACTGGGAACCTAATGGGTCATACGCATTGAAGATATGGAGAATGTGTAAAATGATCTTGTATATGATCCAAAATATGAGAGAATTATTTTAGGATGGATTGCGATGAGATTGCACAGAAAAATATTTTGGGAGTGTCACGAGCCCGTACAGCCCCGCGTGGGCTAGGCAGGCTGCGGGCCAGCTGGGCTACCCAGCAGCAGCCCGCAGCAGGCGCAGCGCGCCTGCAGCTTCCCATCCGTTGGCCAACGACTTTTTTAGCCTTAATTAGGTCAATTATGGCCATTTACTATTCATTTGTTTCCATTTTTGACTTTTCATCTTATTTTTGAATTTGATTCAAATAGAAAAGACATCAAATGACAGAAAATAGACATGAAAGTTTTTTTGTGAAAAAAAATATTTTTAAGACAACAAAAATTCTCTCAAGGACACTTTCAAAGCCAGCACTTTGAATTTGTTCAAACCATTTCTCTTGATAGTTTCTTCTTCATTCTTCATGTGGATTATCATTATAGACATCCTGGTGTGGATTGTTGGGGTTTGTTATAACCCAACAAAGTGAGGATTTGAAGAACAAATAAAAATTACAAGGTATAATTTTTAACATTTACATTTATATAAATTAGTTTAAATGGTACAAGTATGATTTTTTGTTTTGGGTTTTAAAACATTTTATTTTTTGCTGCGTTTATGAATATGATTCATTCTTCAAAACCCTACATTGGTATCAGAGCCTCCTTGTATCCATTAAAATTAATTTTAATTGAAAGTGCAGTGGGATTGCTTGCATGTTTTTGATGAATTTGGATCAATAGGTTTTGAAAAATTGACATTAATTTCTAAAATATAATTTACACATTTTTATTTCTTTAATCTGATCATGGGATGATTAAGAATGATTATTTTGATTGAAAAATGATTTGAATGTGATTCAAATAATTAATTTTGGATTTATTTAAAAAATGCCTAAAATTGCCTTGTTTATGAATATGTGTTGTTGTTTGGCTTAATTTATGGGGTTGGTTACATTTTTCTTGTAATTTAATTATAAAATAATTATTTAGACATATTGAGAATATGTTTATGCCTCTATAAGTGTCCAATAATTAATTTAAAATTATTTTAATTAATGTTTCAAACAAACACAAAAACGGGACTGTTTTAGCATACCCGGTGGGGCTGTTTTGTTTGATTTTTTTTGTATGTGTTTATTTTATTTCCAGCACCTTGAAATACTTTTTATGTGATTAAAAAATGTTATTTTGGTGTTAGATGCATGCAAAAATTATTTTTCAAGAATTTGAAATTTTAAAAAATTCTAAATATCGAATTAGTCATTTTAAGTGTCTAAGTGTGTTGGTTCGTTTGTCTTAGTAATTTTGGCTTATGCCAAAAATATTTTGATGAACTTGAGCTGATCTAAAGATAATTCGAATAATGATTTGATGTTCTAGAAATTTTTAGAAGTGTTGGAAATTAATTTTGAATTAATTTAAGTTGTGCAATTGTAATTCTAGTATGACTAGAAATTGGTATGTATATTAAAATTAAATTGTTTAATTTTAACATCATAATATTCTGATTTTAAGGAAAAATAATTTTGAATTATTTTTGGAAATATGAAATTTAATTTAATTTGATTAAATATTAAATTCCACTTTAAAATGACATACAAAATTAAATTAACCGAAAGAACACATATAGGCAATTTCGATTCAAGTGTTGAATCGATTTACAAATTGAAATCCAAAATTGTCATTTTTATTTTGTGCATTAGAGAATGCATGTTAGGAGTGTATGAAAAGGCATGTTGGATGATTATGGACTTAGGCCCAATGTGATTGAGCATGCATGAAATTATTTTGTTTTATGGTAAATAGGGCTGCGTGTCCCTACCTCTTTTTCTTTCTTATGTATCTCTTCTCATCTTACTCCCCTCAAATGTAAATTGAGGTTTTCTATAATTTGAAATATGTAATTAGATTACATAGGATTAGGATATAATGAAGATACAAAGGAGCAAGAAGTAAAGGAGATGGTACCATAAACAAGAAGACTTAGAAATAGGAATTTGATTTCTATTTTGGGTTGTAAATTCATGCATATACCTACCTAGTCAATTTCTCTTTGGCTCAAGAGATTGACTTTAGTATGTCCATAATCATGCCATATAGTTAATGTAACTATCTTTATATAACAATGTGATGAATGTATGATATATAAAAGCATGAAATAATAACTTGATGAGACTTAACAAAGAAATCCCTCACTAAATGAAAAATTAAGTCTTATGCCTTCCATTAATATGGGGAGAACCAGAGTTCTTCTAGAGTTAGGGTTGTTGAGTTGCCTCAAGCTCACTATATAAGAATATGTTCAATCCATTGAAATTAGATTTCACGATTAATGGGTTAGACTTAACCGATATTATTAACTTGTTGGATTTGCGCCAAGGTTAATGTGTATTGGAGGTGAAGTTGGGTTTGTATACATGAGATGTAAACATATCAAGAGTCGATAGCCCAATGTATGTGCACACATCAATAAGTTGATAGCACAAGATTTGATAGTTGCATGAATAATGCAATTGTTATGGATTAGATACCTACCAACTAAACTAAAGATTGCTTGTTGAGTTGCCTCAAGGTTATTCTTAGCTAGTTACAACAAATTTCACACTAATCAAGCACTAAACATACTAATCAACCCTTAATCACCATTAACATACTAATAACCCTAAATTACCAACCTGAATGGTAATTAACTTAAAAATCAAAGAAAAGGAGGAGAAGAAAAGTGAGAAGTGAAAAATCTAACCTCACCTTTGTATATCTTAAAAATGACCAAAATGCTTCCCTTATCTTTTTTTCTTCATTTCTTCCTTTCTCTTCCTTTGTTTGGCTCACTTTGGTTCACTTTCTTGTTGATCTTGCCTTAATCCATCTTTTCTAGCCAAAACCTTAGCTTTAATTGAAGAAAAGAAGAAGGAATGGTAAGATGGAGCTCACAGCCTAAAGAAGAAAAAGAGAAAATTTTGTTTTTTTAAGATGTGGAAGAAGAAGAATTAATGACCAAAAAGGTGAAATTTTACTTTTATAGTTAGATTAAGTGGGTGGTTAAGATTAATAGATAATCTTGTCCCTTATTGGTCCATTAATTTAAATTACTCTTACTTTATTTTAATCCAAATAATATTCCTTTCCTTAGATAAAGAATATTTCATTTTTATACCTTCTTAAAATAGTTGTATCAAAAACACTGTAAATTCAAATTATGTTCAACAAAAATTAATATTTATAAATTTTAGCTCCGAACCTCAAATTTTTCAATTAATAATATCCAAAATATTTTTCTAATATTTTATTATCATTTTAATTTTTTTCTTTCATGTCCGAATTTAGATCCTGATCGGTTCGGTGTGCCAGATTTCGGTCACCCGCGACTGTGGCCTAAATTATTGAGCATTATAGTATGTTTTATATTAAGATAAAACTTTGAATATTAAGTGTTCACAAAGTTTTTATTTTAATGAAAAAAATATAATAAAAATAAAAAATTATGCTTTCCTTTGGAAAATGTTATAAGTTAACTAATTGGGATTCGATCACTTACCTTACTAAATGATGGTGGCGTAAAAGGGTATTACATGTTGTGTATCCTATTTAACTCTGATGGCAATCTTAGCCTGTAGGGAACAAGTCTAACTCTTTCTAAGACTTCATAAGGTTCTATGAATCTAAGGATAAACTTGCAATTCTTTTAGAGGCTTAAGACTTTATTCTATAGGGAAACCTTGAGAAAAACCTTATCTCCCACTTCATTTTAAGTCTGCATAAGACTTTTGTTTTTCCAAAGTTGCCTATAATCTTTCTTGAATGATCTTTGCCTTCTTCTTTATCTCTTGTACTAACTCTAGTCCCACAAGCTTATTTTAACTAAGCTCGGTCCAACATAATAGTGTTTGATACTTTCTCCCATATAGTACCTCATAAAGGGCCATCTCAATGCTAGATTGGTAATTACTGTTATAAGTAAACTCTATCAAAGATAAGTACTTGTCCAACTTCCTTTGAATTTGATCATACAACTTCTCATCACGTTTTCTAGAATCTAAATTATTCTCTTTGATTGCCCATCCGTCTGAGGATGAAAAGTGATGTTGATGTTAAGCTTGGTACCCAAAGCTCACTATAAGCTACCCCAAAATTGTGAAGTAAATCTTGGATATTGGTTTGATATGATGGAGACTAGCACTTTATAAAGTCAGACTATCTCATTCACATATGACTCAGCTAACTTGCTTAATGAGTAATCCTTTCTAATAGATAAAAAGCAAGTTGAGTTTGTTAGTCATGTACTATCACCCATACTATATCGTACTTCTTTAGTGTCACTGACAGCCCAATCACGAAATCCATAGTGATTCTTTTCCATTTCCACTCTAGAATGGTGATTGGCTGTAACAACCCTGAAGGTATTTGATGTTTTGCATTGACTTGTTAGCATGTCGGGAATCTTGCTGTGTACTCTGTGTTGTCTTTCCTCATCCCTAACTACCAATACTTCCTCTTCAAATCCTGATATATCTTGTTACTTCCTACAAGCATAGCATATCTAACATCATATGGCTCTTTCAAATTTCTCTATCTCAAATCTTCTATTGGGATTTTAACATGTATCACATACATATGACAATGGAAATATAAAATTTAAATCAACCCAAAAACCCTAGGAATGCCCTATGTAATTCAAAATGGGATTCTTCCATCTAATGGGATGAAGAATATTACCTTTGTTTTCAATTCTTGTTCTTTTAACTTAAGAGTCTTCACTTCTAGTTAGGTTGTAACAAACCACAACAATCGAAAGTCTGGATTGTTTATAACATAAATCCATGTAAAGGATTGAAATAGAAAACCACAATGGCTCTGGGGTGTTAAAATACCAAAGTGCTAACAATTGTTTTTTAACTTTTAAGAAAGAATAAGATGAATAACTTTTTGTTCTTTTAAGGTGGTAACTATGATTTTGACCCTTAAAAGAGTAATTTGTATGTCCTATAATCATAATTAGGGTTGGATATGCAAAACCCTTCATTTATTTCCTATTATGAATAGAAAACCTCAAAATTGCAAAAGTTGTTATCAGGAATGTCATGCCTTTGACATTTGGTGTCATGCCTATGACACATGTAGTCACACCTATGACAAAAGTTTACCAGAGCAATTGTCGCATGTGTTGTGTGGCTATCACGCCTGCAACTTGTAACCCTTCATTTATGACTGTGAAACACTTTTACACCCCTTCAACTTCTTTGGTGTAACACCCATCCATACAGTCAGGCAAACCTTACTATACAGATGGATTTCCACATGATTGTATCTATATAAAGCAATTATGATTAAAAACTTTTCTATCCTTTATCATATATCTATATAAAATATTTCTTTGTATCAAAACCATAATCCATATATATAGTACAATCAAATTAAGAATTTATAAAATTTCATACCCTTATTTTTTGAGTAAACTAGTTTGGGCATACAAAAGCCCTTATTACAAAATCAACCTTATTAAAATACACCAATTCAGTTGCAAGTCCTTATTAATAAAATATGAAATAAATACATGTTTCGATCATATGTCATGAGAAATAACCAATGAATAAAATAAAGAAATCCGACCAAAACATGGGTCTTAACTCTGACTGGCTTTAACTCATTTTCATGTCAACTCAACTATCTAATGGCTCTAAACTTGCATGCAGGGAAACCCACACTCTAAGCTACTGAAAGCTTAGCGGCACATATAAGTATAAATCATATATCATTATAGCCTTCATATTCGTATGCTTACCATTGCACTTTACAGTGCCATCATATAACATTATACTTAATTTGTGCTAATTTGATTGGTTTAAAGTACATTAATGACATATATCACATAAGTGTATCAACACCATCACATTTATTTAGAAATTTCATCATATAAGATAAGTACTGAACTTCTGGTTCCTTATGACTGATTACTAGTTTTCCATATTTCTTTTTTCCATGATGTAATTGTATTCAGATTCCATATTTTTGATTCACTTTCTATGTTACTAGTTTTACAGTTTCACTATATACTGGTTTACAATTTACATGTTATGCTTTACAATTACTGTGTACTAGCCAACATTCTAGACCCAAACTACTTAGATGCGGTTGTGAAACTTGAGCACTCTAACTTGAACTTGAGCACTCTAACCTGAGCTTAAGCCACCCTGCTCATTAACTGTATCTATCTATATAGTGCTTAATTAAGCCTCTTAAATCAAAAGTGCTCAAACTTGAGCTTAATCCACTGTGATGAGTAAATTTGCATGCATATGGGATCAAGGGTGTTTTAACCCAAGATTAAACCATCTTGTCTCTAAATAATTAAGAGTTATCCAACTTGAGCTTAAGTTACCCTCATTTAATACATATTAATATCCTACAATACCGTAACCCCATCAATGGCATGCCACCTGTCCTAAGCTAGTTTTCGAATAGAGAATGGACTTTCATAATCATAAACTAGTTATCTATATTATTTATAACTCATTCTATGATTTCACATGTTCATACTATGTCATTTAGAGTACAAAATGCATATCCATGTAATTCCTTATGAATTGTAGCATAATCACAAAAATAGGTTTAGTATTAAGTTGTCATAATGTATACCATCTTATCTAATCATGCAAAGTATGTGTGCATATCAATCTCATGTAATTTATTCAAAGAATCCATATAACCAAATTCTGGATATAAGGCATTCACGGGCATGAAACCTTCTTTCATGCATTGTCTACTTGTGACTGGTTTTTGTGATATTTATGGGTGTGAACATCTTTTGTGTATCAATTTACTGGCGCAAAGCCTACCATCACAGTCGTGAAACATCAGTTTATGCCAAATATCTAACACTGTTTTAAGGCAATTCTACACACAATATATGCCTAGGTTCTAAGGCTAACCAATGTTAGCCACTCCTTTCAACATTTCCAAATTTTTTTAGCATTCACTCAACTATAAACAAGCTATCTTCCATTCAATCTCAATCAATTAATAAGTTTTATACCATTATTAATGTCATAACATAATCAATTGTCATATATCAAACTACATTATGCATCTTATAATTAGACATGCTAATTATCTCAATTCCAACATCTAACTTATGAACATAATTACCAAATGCACATACCATTGGCACAATTTATCACATAGGCAATTAATTAATTGAATTAAGATTTGTATACGTACAAACCTTAAAATAGAGCCCAAATCTCAATCTCTTACCTACCTATTACTTTTAGTGGTTTTCTCGACCTTGAACCTCGGTTCCTAATATAAGATCAGAGATGAAAATATAATCTATTTATGCCATTCTAGTTATTTAAACCATTAAGAATGTAAAATCCTAACCTAAACTTCTTAAACATCATCCCCTATTGAAAATGAATTGTACCACTGAAAACATAACATAAAACATAGTTCCTTACCTTTGTATTGATAATTACAGATTTGTTATAAGGTTAAAAATTGAATTCTAATACTCTTGGATTATGGCTTTGATTTTTATAATGGAAGCCTTGTATCTAATCCATTTTTAAACTCTTTTATGGTGAGGATTTTGTGTTTTATCAAACAAAGTTAAAAGAGATTAAAGGGGAAATGATTCTTGAGTTCAGAGCTTTGGAGGCTAGGGTTTAGGGGTCAAAAATCATGTTTGTGGGTCAAAAAGATGAAGCTGTTAAATTTATAATACATGGCTTTATGGGTGTGAATGTTCATTCACGGCCATGAATCTACTCAAATCTTGAAAACCTGATTTTATAGTTGTTCACAATGGCGGCTTTTCATTCATATGCGTGAATATTGTGTAACTTTTTTATGTATTTTAAACTATTTTCATGTTTCAAAATCCAAAACTACTTATATGCACTTAAAATACCCTTATTCCATGTTATTTATAAGTCCTAACTTACAGGTGTTACATTTCTCTCCCCCTTAAGGAATTTCATTAATGAAATTACCTAATGCAATGTCTCTCAGAAGTTAGGCACCTAGTTGTGTACTCTATGGTATCTCTTTTTATGCCTGCCCACCAATAATTATCTTTAGATTATGATACATCTTAGTGCTTTCCAGGTGCATCACATATCTATTCTCATATGCTTCCTATAGAATTCTTTATCTCAATTCATTAACACTGGGCACACATAATGGCCCTAGTAATATAGCCCACCATCTGGTTCAACTTTATACTCTGGTCTCTTCCCCTTAAACACCAACTTGGTAGTCTCAACAAGCTTATTGTCCTATCAGTGTGCAACTATAATCTTCTCATTAAGTGTAGGTCGGATGTCCAACTTTGCCACCGTCTTCTTACTCAAAGCATCAGCCACTACATTGGCCTTGCCCGGGTGGTAATCAATAATGTAGTTATAATCTTTTATTAGTTCTAGCCATCATCTCTATCTCAAACTAAGATATCTCTATGTGGGAAGGTATTCCAAACTCTTATGGTTTGTGTAGATTAAATATTTCTCCCCATAATGATAATGGTGTCATATCTTGAATGCAAAGACAATGGCTACCAACTATAAGTCATGTGTGGGGTACTTTTTCTTATGCATCTTTAGCTACCTAGATGAATATGCTACCACCTTTCCCTCTTACATTTGTACACACACTAGCCCATTGTGAAAAGCATCATTGTAAATGACATACTCTTTATTAGGACTATGTTGAAAAATCGTTAAACTAGAGCCTCTGATAACATTTTCTTCAACCTATCAAAATTGTCCTAACATTTCTCTAACCACTCAAGTTTCACATTCCTCAACAGTAATCTAGTCAAAGGAGAAGCAATTATTGAAAAAACGTTAATAAATCTTCTATAGTAACCAACTAATCGAGGGAAACTCTTAATCTTGGTTGCATTGCATAGAGGCTTCTAACTCATAACGACCTCTACCTAGCTAGGATCAACTCTTAGACCATCTGATGACACAATGTGTCCAGGAAAAGCTATCTCATCAAGCCAAAATTTACATTTTGAGAACTTGACATATAATTTATGCTCCCTAAGTGTTTGTAACACTATTCTTAGGTGTTTTTCATGCTCCTCAAGTGTCTTGGACTATACTAGAATATCATCAATAAATACCATAACACATTGGTCTAGGTAGGGTCTGAATATCCTATTCATCAAGTCCATAAAGACTGTTGGAGCATTAGTTAACCTAAAAGGCATAACCACAAAATTGTAATGCTTATATTTGGTTCTAAATGTTGTCTTAGCTATGTCTTCTACTCTAACTCTAAGCTGGTGATATCTTAATCTCAAGTCAATCTGATTTGAAACACACCTGCACCTTTCAACTGATCAAACATGTCATGAATCCATGGCAGCGGATATCTATTCTTGATTGTCACCTTACTCAGCTATCTATAGTCTATGCATAGCTTCATATACCAATCTTTCTTTTTCACAAATAACACTGGTGCACCCATGGAGATACATTTAGCTTGATATAACCCTTATCACCCAATTCCTATAACTAGGCTTTCAATTCTTTCAATTCAAAAGGTGTTGTTCCGTATGGCGCTATTGTTAATGGTGTTGTGTTTGGGGTGAGCTCTATAGAGAATTCAACCTCTTTATTAGGTGGTAACCCTGTATATCTTTATGAAAAACATCTAGGAATTCCTTCACTATAGAGATATCCTTAAGATTCGAAACTCCCTTTCTAGTGTCAACAATATGAGCCAAATAGGCTTCACATTCCTTCCTCATCATTCTTTTGACTTTCATCATTGAATAAGTTTTGGAGACTATGGAAATAACTCACCTTCCATCTTCACCTCTCCATGTTTAGCTATTTTAAGTACCATAAATTTTTCTTCGCAATCAACAATTGTCCCATGCTTTGAAGGCCAATCCATACCAAATATGGCATCAAACTCATTAAAGGATAACCCTATCAAGTTTGTAAGGAATTCTTTTCCTCAAAAAACTAATGGACATCCTCTATAAACTTGGTTCACCATCGTATTGTGCCCTAAGGGTTTTGTAACATAAATCTCATATTCAAGATTCTCACCAACCATGTTATGTTGTCTAGGTGTGCTTGTGCATATATAAGAGTGTATGGAACTTGGATTAATTAATGCATATAGATATGATTCATGTAAAGAAAATATACCAATTATCACATTAATAGCTTCCTAGTCCTCTTTTATCCTCATAGCATAGGCTTTGACTGGAGCTCAGCCTACTCCTAGCCTATTAACATTTTTAAATACTATTTGGATAGGTCCTGTATCACCTCATCTGGTCTGCTGTCTAGTCTGAGCTAGAGTTGATTGTGTCATCTGAGTAGGTACCTACCAGTAATAAGAGGAAAATCTCTTTTCATAAGTTTTTTAGATCCGCATCTAAAACAAGCACATGCATTTCTCTAACACTTTTTTTTGTGACTCTTATGGCAGGTGCCACAAACTGGAACACTCTCTCTAGTAGCCTGCGTCTAACTGCTACTGGCTCCAGATGTAGCTCTAGGGGGCTGCCTTTTCCTATATGTTCCACCTTATGTATAATTCTTATTTTGTCCCTAACTCCTGCCATGAGATTGTCTTGGGTAGAATCAACCTTTTAATCGATAAACTGGGCCACTAGAGTTACTGTTTGTCTAAAAGCTTCCTCTATTCTCTTTATTTTTCTCTACTCTACACTAAAAACAGATGAAATCAATTGAGTATAAGCTGACATGTAGAAGTGTTGTCACAAAGTCATCAATCTCTACATTGAGACCACACTCAAATTTCCTGGACTCGTCTCTCTTACCTATGATAATCTCTAAAGCATATTTTATCAGTTTTGTAAACTCCCTCTAATACTCTATTTATAACATCCTCAACTTATAGGCATATCATTTGAACATATGCATTTAGCTTGCATTTCACTTGATCATGTGCATTCTACATGTATTGTTATAGGAACAAGTTCATGACAAGCACTAGCTACTGTTGGGTTTTGAAGAATGAGTCACATTCATAAATGCAGTGGAATAATAAAATTTTCAAAATCCAAAACAAAAGATCATACTTATGCCATTAAAACTAATTTATATAAATATAAAGGTTAGAAATTATACCCTGTAATTTCGTATTTGTTATTCAAATCTTCACTTTGTTGGATTCTAGCAAACCACAAAAATTCCACACTAGGATGCCACTGATAATAATCCACATGAGGAATGAAGAAGAAATAATCAAAAGAAATGGTTTGAATAAATTCAAAGTGCTAGCTTTGAAAGTGTTCTTGAGTGAATTTTATTGTGTCTTACAAATATTTTTTCCACAAAAAAATATTTTCATATATATTTTCTACCATTTGATGTCTTTTCTATTTGAATCAAATTCAAAAAAAAAAGATCAAAAGTCAAGATTCGAGAATAGGGAATTGAATAAATAGTGAATATGCTTAATGGTCATAATTGGCCTAATTAAGGCCAAAATCACCCGTTGGTCAACAGAAGGCACCAGTGCGCACGCTTGGCTTGCTAAGGGTTGCCGATGGGCAGCCTAGCTGTCCTGCTAGGTAGGCCAGTAGCCTGCCTAGTCTACGCGGGCCCGTGACCCTCCCGAATGATTTTTTCCTGTGATTTCATTGCGATCCATCCCGAAATAATTCTTTCAAATTTTGGATCCCATCCAAGACCATTTTACTCATTCTCCATATCTTCAATGCGTTTGACTCATTGGGTTCTCGATTATGTTGGCCACTTAAATTAACAATTAATTTAAGTAAGTCGTGAGCGGTATCTAGCAACACATCATGACCCTCAATTGACCAGAACGTTAGTGGTTTGACTACGAACCTTTCCATAGACAATTTCCATGCAATTATTCATTTCACCATTTTATACCCCACTTGGTTCAGAGTATGGACATGTGTCAATTTCCACTAGACTGACTATGTCATGTCTAGTCCAAGTAATGTTAGTTCTTATCCCTGAGGCTCATCACTCTATTATATATGTCATTAAAGACTATCTTTATGAAATTTTCACTTCGACCAGAAATTCCCGAGTAATGACCACGACAAAAGGCCATAGGTATACACTCCTTTTATCAGGAGTGGTGAATCCTTTGTTGGTTATCCAATTACCTTTGAATACCTTAAGTTGTATCCAATCACCACCCGATGAGCAACCTCCCTAAGGCAATAAGGAATAGTGTCAAAATACAGAATCAATATCCAAGATATCCTTGAGTACCTCAAGTCTAAGTATACTTGCACCATGTCTATGATGAGATTATCATTGGAATTTGAATATATTATCCATATGATTGTCTCAAAGCTGGTCATCTAATGTACTTAGCTACACTTAGCAAGTACCTACATGTTAACTCTAAATATCTCATGTTTATTGATTATGAGATCTACTACTCGATCCAATCAAGGAGTGTAATATGTGCTAGTCTATCGGAATTAACAATGTCCCATCTCATTAATCCTATGACTAGGGATAATTTTGAAACTGACATAATTACATATGATAAGAATCTCAATATCATGATCTCATCATAATTTTCTTCATGCTATATTATGTATCAAGGACTTCATTAATTAATTTAAGATCACTATCAATTCATATATCAAATGAACATCAAATTAATGTAAAAGCCTTTTATTAATCAAATAAATTTATACAATAAGTGCTAAAGGTGATTGCCTTTTGAGCACTCCTCTAATAGGCTCCTACTTGCACTAAAGTCAATCGCCTTTGTATTTAATTCCATATGCGAGTACATGAGAATCATATTTCTTTTGGGGGAAGTGGCTTAGTTAAAGGATCAGTAAAATTCTGGTTAGTTGCACTCTTTCTATTTTTACATCATTCCTACTAATGATTTCTCTAATCAAATGGTATCTTCTGAGTACATATTTGGATCTTTGATGAGACTATGGCTCCTTTGCTTGGGCAATGGCTCCATTATTACCAAAATACAATTCTATTGGATCAATAACGCTGGGAACCACTCCAAGTTCTGTGATGAATTGCTTTATCCAAACTGCTTCCTTTGCTACTTTAGAAGCTACAATGTACTTTGCTTCAGTTGTGGAATCAGCAGTCGTTTCCTATTTGGAACTCTTCCAACTAACTTCTCCACCATTGACTGAGATTTTGAGTCACCTTTGCCAGATTGGAAGTTGGCATCGGTATACCCGCTCACAATAAGATCTCCATCTCTATATACCAAGAATGCATCCTTAGTCCTTCTAAAGTACTTAAGAATATTCTTGACAGCCACCAAGTGACCCACACCAAGGTCCGATTGGTATATGCTTGTGACACTCAGAGCATATGATACATCGGGACTTTTACATATCATAGTGTACATGATTGATCCTATAGTTGAAGCATATGGAATCAAACTCATATGTGTCCTCTCATCTTGTGTCTTTGGACACAAAGACTTTGAGAGAGTAATCATATAGGTCATGGGACTATATCCCCTCTTGGGAGTTCTCCATGCTAAACCTCTTTAGCATCTTATCCATATATGTAGACTGTGAAAGACCAAGCAATCTTTTAGATCTATCTTTATAGATCTTTATCCCGAAAATATAGACTACTTCTCCAAGGTCTTTCATAGAGAAATTTTTGGATAACCAAATTTTGATTGATTGTAAGGCTGAGACATCATTTCCCATTAATAATGTGTCATCTACATACAACATAAGAAATACGATTGCATTCCCACTAACCTTCTTGTAAAGACAAGGTTCATCCAGATTTTGTAAGAAACTAAACTGTTTGATTGTCTAATCAAACTGAATATTCCAACTCCTGGATGCTTGCTTTAATCCATAAATGGATATTTGAAGCTTACATGCCTTTTTTTCCATATATGGATATGAAGCCTTCTAGTTGTGTCTTGTACACATCCTCAGTCAGATTTCCATTAAGAAAAGCTATCTTCATATCCATTTGTCATATCTCATAATCATAATGAGTAGCAATGGCTAGGACTATCCTTATGAATTTTAGCATAGCTACTGGGCTAAAAGTTTCTTCATAGTCAATTCCTTATCTTTGACGTTAAGCTTTAGCAACAAGTCTAGCTTTATAGGTAATCACATTACCATCCATGTCAGCTTTCTTTTTGAAAACCCACTTGCACCCTATAGTCTTTATCCCTTCGGATGGGTCAACCAAAGTCCATACTTGGTTTTCATACATGGAATCCATTTCTGACTTTATGGCTTGAAGCCATTTGTCAAATTCTGAACTATTCAGAACTTCTTCATAGGTTGTAGGCTCATCATTTTCTATGTTCAATACATCGTTCTATTCAGTAATGAGAAATCTATATCTCCTTGAAATAGTATGTATCCTACTTCACCTATGAAGCTCTTGTGCTTCAGAAGGTTGAGATCTTATATCATCTGTATAAGTAACAAGCTCGGGTTTAGACAGTTAATCAGCTTCTGTTTAAGCATCTTGAACTTCGTCAAGTTCAATTTTGGTCCCACTATTTCCTTTTAGAAGGAATTCTCTCTCTAAAAAGATGTCATATTTTATTATCATTTTAATTTTTTTCTTTCATATCCGAATTTTGACCCTGATCGGTTCAACGCGCCGGATTTCGGTCAATCGCGACTGTGACCTAAATTATCGGGCATTACAATTCTAGTTGAAGCCAAATGTCTCAATCAAAACCAGATGACCCTATTGGTATGCCAACAAGTCTACCCTACTCTAGTCCAAACTTTTATATGGGTTCATGTCATAAGTTCCATTGTAATGTCCTCTCAGTTAATTATGATTAATCCTAACTAGATGAGTGGATGCTACAAGGTTCTCTACTATATAAAACCTGTGCAATTTAAAAAAAAAATTCTTTGTAAAACTTTATCTCATGTTATCATATTAATCCCTTGCATGCATAAGCCATAAAATATACATAAACTTTGATCTCATAAAACAACATCATATATTAAAACTATGTTTGGGCTAAACTAGTCCGGTGTTAACAAAAATACATGACCAAACAAAAATTACATATTTTTGAAAGATAAGATATGTACGAATGTTAATAACCAAAAATACCCAATGTCATGTAGAAAAGGAGACCAAAATGATGATATGAACAAATATCACTGACCCAAGACATGTCTGCTTTGAGATCTTTGTATGGGTGTTTCACTTCCAGTCGACTTCAACTAGCTACTAGGCTTAAAATCTGTGTGCAAGAAACATTCACATGTTAAGCTACTAAAAGTTTAGTGGTACATATAGACATAAAAATTCATATAAGCATTCATACAAGTCATGTAATGCCCACAAATTTAAGGCCTAGAAATAATGTGTTAATAAATGTATATAAATAGTATATCTGAAGTATATGTGTGACTATGGGTTGGAATCATGAAGATAATTAAACATATATGAAAATGTGAAATTTCTATTGTTCATGTCCGTGACATTTGTAGCCATAGCCGTGAATGTCGTGAAATTCAGTATCTAAAGCTGGGGATTTTCACAGCCGTGACACGTGTTCACACCCATGAAGCCCTGCAATTTAAATTGATTAGTTTCGTATTTTTGGCATAAACTCACGAAAAATCCAATCTTAAATCCTAGCCACCAAATCTCTGAATCCCTAAAACCGATTCTCCTTCATTTCCTTTCAATTTTGATTTATAAAATACGAATCCCCAAATCAAACCAATTCATAATAAATGAGATATTATATGGATATGTATATCTATATATATGACTATATGGTCAAACACCCACATATGTTTATGAATATAAATGTTATATTAATGTGTGAATGTATGCTAGAATTTTAATACTTATATATACCACTAAGCTTTCAATAGTTTAGCATGTGAATTTTTCTACACGCATGTGAAGCTAAAGGATAGTTGAGTTGATTTGAAGAGAATACTAAGTTAGTCAGAGTTGACCTGAGTTAGGTCTGTTCATTTATTTAATTTATTTCCTTGATTTATTATTCATCATAATATGGGATAGAGACAAATATTTAGAACATATTTTAATAAGAACATGTGATTGAGCTTATTTACTATTAATAAGAACGGATTTTGTAATAATGATGGGATATTTCCCAAACCATTTATTTATTTTGTTTATGGTTATTATTCAGATATAGATGAGTATTTATGTAGTAAAAAATATATAGTTAATATAATGATGCATGTTATATAAACACAACGATATAAGTTAGAAATTTTTTTAATTGGGAACAGAATTATATAGATTCAGTCATATGGTATCCGTCTGTAAAGCAGGGTTGCTCTGCTGTACAGAGGGTATTACAAGTCATGTCATAATTATACATGTTTGTGTCATTCTATCATATTCATAAGCATTTACCCTAATGCATAACAATACAAGTGCTATGTATTTTCATCATATTTGAAACAAACCATGGAGAAGTCATATCATCATACAATCATTCATATCTAGATTCATAGCAGATTGATCATATTCAAATAATGCAAGTATTTCAATCATTTTTGTATTTTCAATTTACCATATCCTTTTTTTTAACATCCATATAATTCATAGACTCTAAAACTCAAGTGTTGCATTTATCTTCCATTTAAAGAAATTTCGTCCATGAAATTTACTTGATTATTTGAGTTGAACAGTTGGGGTTACTATTCTATGAAGATAAAATGTACCATCAAAAATATATGTAGGCTCCTCATCCTCTCTAGCTCTCAAAGAGTATTGGTGCTCTGCTTGATCCTAGCCTATTCACTGTCTCATAAATTGTTTGATTGACTCCACTTCTAACCTATCCTTGAATGAATAGTCACATTGCTTGAAAACCATCACATAGTCCAAATATGGTGTTATCACTGTACCAATACATTATTTATTGTTGCAAATAACCTTTTGTTTTATTCCCTATTCAAACTATTTAATTATTTCAAGGAAACAAATGAGAAATTTTCATAAATGGAAAAAGGCGTTAAAATATTTTAAGATCTACCTACATTTAAAAATTCTTTTTATCTTACAAAATCAATCTATGTATTTAAATTCACCTTCTTATAACAACATCAACACTAAAATCATAAATATATTTTTTTATATATTTTTTTAAAAAATCATCTGATAAATTGTATATAAATAATAAGTAAATTTTTAATAAAGATTGAGTATATATTTTCCAAATAATGATAGAAATAATACGAAACAAATCTAATATGGCATATTTCAGGTAAGTCATAATCAAAAAACTTTGACTAACATTTATCCAACGTTTATCTAAAATTTACCTGATATTTACTTATCGTTTACCAAAAGTTTACCCAACATTTACCTAATATTAATTTGCACTTACAAATACCAAATATTTACCCAACATATATTTAATATTTTTTCAATATTTATCTATAATTTTTTATTTTTAAAAATATGATATACTTTTATATTTTTATGAATGATATATTTACACAACATTTATCCAACATTAAATGACAAAAGTTAATAAATATCGTATAAATTTTAGACATGTTTAGTATTTGGTTTTCTCATTTTCTCAATAATTTCAATAGAAGATTTTATTATACATGAGAATGAAATTTCAATAATGGAAAATATAAAAAATATCATGAAAGAATGGAAATAAGAAAAAAAAAACCCCAAAGAAATAGAAAGTTAAAAAAAAAACACAAAATAAATAGGAAGTTACATATGAAAGTACTGCTCTACAGTAACAATAAATAAAATAAATGATATTATTAAAATGCGAATATCATAATGATAAAAATGAAATTCAATTTTTGTAAAAATGATTAAAAAAAATATTTGTTAGTATTTTTGAAATAAAAAGCTAAAAATCGGAAAACAGTAAAATTTCATTAAAAAAAATGAAAAACCATACAAATTGAATTTTTATAGAAATAAGATTTGGTTTGATTTGGTCATTTTTAATATTATGTAAAATTATCAATATATAGAGCATTAATAATTTTCAATAGGAGTTGCAACATGCCATGTTCAGATCCGATTTCACCATTTCCATCTCTAACCCCTATAACTTTCATTCTGTTCCTGATCCCACCATATTCCTTAGCGAGAAAAAACTATTAGTTCTCATTCCTACATCATTCGGAAATTCCAAATTTTATTAAAAAAAAAAATTATTTTAATATTAAAGATATTTTTTATTTTTAAATAACTATTTTATATATATATATATATATATATATATATATATATATATATATATATATATTATGCCAGAGAACGGAACAAAATATATACATACCGTCTCCGGCACATAAGATTTCGGGTTCAAGATAGCTTCAAGGTGGGGCATAAAAATAATACAAAAACCAACCCCAATCTAGCAAGTTCAAAACAGGACACTGTAACAACGAATACAATTGTCATCCCTAGTTTTTAAAGATTAAAATATGAATCAAACCAAAAAATCATTCACTTCAAACCAACCAAAGTAATGAAAAATCAAACCTTATAAACCAAACTCAATTCAGTTTTATGTTTGAAATTAAAGGAGATGAAGGTAAAAAGAAATAAAAGCTAAAGTGGCAATCTTAAAAATAGTATGTTCAAATTCAATTTAACAGGTTACTTGAGTTGCCTTCCAAATCAATTTTAAAAGATAGATGTACATGGATTCATGTTCATCTATTTAATCGACTTAAACGTCACATAACTTATCAAACCAGATTTGAACACCCCCAAATTGTACACGATATGAGTTAATAAGTTTAGATAACATGCCATCCACAATGTACGGAGTAAGAACTTGAATGGATGTAATTGAATGGAAATGTAACTTACCTCGAAGAAAAAGAAGAAAAGAAAAACTCATTTATCTACATATTGAGAATGACCACATGCCAGTACCACTTAATACCAAGATTCTTTGCCATATATGCATCTCAAGTTATGGCAGCAGTCAGCAAAAATTGCCAGTCAAAAAGTTATATGTGGACGGGCATAACATGGCAAGCAAAATGGGCAAAATATACATATAATTAGATAAAATAAAAGTCTGTTCTATCGTAACAAATTCACCAAAGGATCGTCCTCATCCTGAGGATTCTCAAGAGCTTTTATGTGTTTCTTGAATGAAGCTGCAGCTTCTTCCCTTTCCTCTATTTTTCTCAGTTTGTCAAATACTATGGCCATTAAGTAGAAAGCCTCAGCAGCCAATTCATGATACTGTCCAGCAAAAGTAATCATCTTGTCAACCATGCAGACATAAAACACTTAATAATCTGAAATTATCTGCAAAAAACCTCAAGCAAACAAGAATTCGATAGAAAGCAAATAACTTCACACTGAAATGGCAGAGTGCACTAAACTGCAATATCAAACAATTTCATACCAACATCAAAATACAGCCTTTTTTTTCCCTGAATCTTGCCATATACTTTTGAGTTTGGTCCACAAACATGTTACCAATGACTAAATTGGAAAAGAAAAACCCGTTATGCCATAATAATGGCTTCATTCCTCAGTTGAAAAACTTTTAGTTCTTATCAATATCAGAAGAATAATTTGAAAAAAAAAAGAGTTGATTCTTTTAAGAATTTTTCAATTGGCACCCTCAGTTCATAGATCTTATTTGAGCCCATATCGCCAAAATTAACAAATTTCCATGAATGAGTTAATAGCAAGTTGCCACTAGATACAAAGAAAAAGACTAGGGGTTAACTAAATCAGGCTCCACCATTTTTCCCCTCTTTTTAAAATCTTTACTGTTGCTTTTAGTAATTTAGCTATCTACTCACCAGACTTAGCATTTTAATTGAGCTACCCAAATGAACAAAAGTTAATAGTTAAAGGGTTATCCATGCAATGTTACATTAACTGAATTTAAAGTTAAAAGAAAAAAAAAATATGACCAAAACATTACATGAAATAACAAAAGGTGTTGTTTGGTCCACAGAACCCATAGATTAGTTACATTATGACATTTCAATTTACGGAGACTGCAACTCACCTCCAATACCTGAAGCTCGTCTGAAGCTTGCCTTAAAGGATCTAGTACAACTTTAGAATCTTCAAAAACTAAAAGATAAACAGCAAAATGTTATAAGAATATCAGCAGCAACTTCCAGGAAGATGTGAAGCACACAAAATCGGAAATCAAAACAAGCAGATGAATTTATAACAAGAATTTATATTTTTGACCTTAAGCAGAAAGCACATTGAGCATGTACACCAATTCAATAAGCTCAATAAATTGTAATGAGCCACATGAATCACAAAATATGTGACAAAAGCCAAATCGAATAAAGTTGAAAAAAGAAAATCCAAAAATTATTCAAGATGTTGGGATAACCATCAAAGTAAGTTCAAGGGCATGAACAGACAGCAAACTGATTATGATCTGTAGATTCAAAATATATATATATATATATTACATGAATTTAGAAAACTAAGAGAAAAAATGAAGACTGTAACTGGCAGCTTGAAGTTTTTATTTACATAACTCCTAAAGCTTAGGCTTTTCTAAAATATTATACAACAGATAATATTCCTAAAATATACAGCAATCAACATTTCCCCTCAAAATGATGTGTGCATATCTCTCATACCCATCTTGCATACAAAAGAAAGGAACAAGTGGCTACACGATATGTTTGGATTCTTTTTGTAATTTCCCCTTATATTTAAAAAGCATGATAATTACAAAAATAACACAAACAACACTACAGTAAAGACCACATAATTAACTCTTAAAACTTAGACTTTCTGAAAATGTTACACAGCTGCTAATATTCCTAAAATATATACAGTTATCAACAATACACGCACACATATATACATATATCAACAGGGTACAATCATAGCCACAGCCATATTTGTGTCTATATTTGTAATTACACTTAACATTATGAACACCAGCAAAGCAGCCATTACAACTGTAACTGCATTGCATGGTGAACAATGTCTAATGCCTGAAGGTATGACATTGTGATAAAATATGGAACTCCTAAGAAATCAAAGAAATGTAACTGCAAAAAATCAATAAATGGTGAATGTGAATGTGAGGTTGTCTGAATTTGAAAATTGAGATTAATTTATTTGTCTTTTGCATTTTCACATGTTGAACTGTTGTCGTCCTAGATTGAGTTCTTGTGAATCCAAGAAATATCATATTACCTGAAATTTTAAATACTGATTGTATGGGTGTCGATATGAAATTTGGTTTGGTCGTGTTTTTTATTTCTGAATTTAAAAACCATTAACATCCAAGATATAGTTCTTTCAAATTCCAAGGTATGCATACTTGACCATTCAACTTTTTGTGGAGATGTTTGTCTGCATGGCATATGAAAATATATGAAAAATACCCTTCAAAACAACACGCTCAATGATAATCAAGTTTTCACATCCTGTTGAGACCAAGGAGTGCATTGAAAAAAAAAATAAAAAGACAGCATTACACAAATCGAGAACCTGAATAGCTTGGATCAGAAAGATAGCATTTTGCTTCAGCAATTCGAGCCCTAGCTCGGAGCTCCAGACCTCCATGGCCAAGAACCAATGGAAGAGTCCCATGTACAAGCGTTAAGGCCCTTTTTGCATGATTTGATCCCAGTGACAGCCACAACTCGGCCAGAGTAAGAGTAGCTGACGCCTTAAGAAGATCCAAGTTAAAAGACTGGCAAAATGAGAGGCTAGCCAATGCATATGGAAGCCCTAAAACAGCATTGCCTGATTTCTGTTGACAACAGAAAAGAGAAACTTTAATTTAACAGCAATTTGAATACATAATGCCTCCACAACATATACTTGAAATGACAGATATAGACATAATGAGGCGTTAATTGATCAAAGAAGACATCTAATGGGGAACAAAATACAATTAGTATTGATGCAGGCAATACAAGAAACATATATGGCTGATTTAAATTAAAAAAAAAAAAAAAAAGAAGAAGAAGAAGAAGAAACAGTATATGGGAATCACGTTAAATTTTGGCAAGTCATTTTTTAGTGGCTGGGGTACTTTTAGCAGTCAGGCTATTATAAAGAACAGGAGCACTGTAGTATTCATGTCAAGTTCTGCCGATATGGCTACAGATGACTAAGCTTCGTTGTTTTTGTAGCAGTCAATTCAACTAGGAAGTTTGGTTAAGGAGGAATTAATTTTATATGGATTTTGGAATCTAAGTAGGTCACTGAATAGGCTAGAGTTATTCCAAGTCTATTAGAACCATGCTAGGAAAGCATTATTATTCTTTATTCCAGATATTAAGTCTTCTTTGAGCTGCATAATGCTTATTCATAGAAGTGACTAGATACTGCTAATGTGAGGAAAAACTAGATCTATAGACATCTTTCATCCCTATTTCTCAAGTTCTAAAGATCCTAATCCTCATTGATAGAATAAACAAATATTTTCCTGGATTAACAGATTCAAAATTTGATAGAAGTGCATTTATGAATTTCAATTAAAATATCAACCAAGATAACCATAAATAAAATTTTGAATTGAAATTCACGAGGTTCAAGTCATGAAATTATATTATGGGACTCTATATCAAGAAACACCTCCATGAGAAAGTTTTCTGTCTAATATTTTATTTTACTTGGTATGATATTGCATGCAATTTGGAAGCAATTAAATGATTCCCAACTCCCATCCATCCCCTAAGAAGTTTGCAAAGCAAATAAGACCAACACCTTGGCATCGCATGAGGTCTAATATACAACAAGCTAACTTAAATCTCCCAATAATCTCGAGATAAATGTTCTATTATACCTTGTGAATTTCAGCAAGCAGAAGAAGAACAGTGGCATTCTCAACCTGCATATTGAATTTGTAACACATGCAAAAGACAGAATGTGCAACAGCTGCTGCCTGCAGAAGAAGACTGTATCATGACAAGTAGAAGTCTTTGGCAAAAGGAAGTACTATTAGGAAGAAACAAACTATATTAGTAGAAGAAATTCAAGAAAGAAGCATATAGAGCCCAGTGGGATTGTGAATACAACTACGGTAGAATCACATAAAATTTTGATTGATGCTAAGCATTGCTCATAATAAATAAAGATATATTTAAGTCAAAGAATATTGTTTAGATTTAATGTTTATTATTGCAATTTCTCAAATTAAATAACTATATAAAAAAAATTGTCTAGCCTAGTTTACTTGACAATACATATAAACAAAATGTAATAGATGCAGGAACTTGCAATGAAGAATTTTGTTTAAGTATATATCTGTTACTTTCAACACCTGTCATGACAAAGAAAATACTCTCGTATCCAAAAGGGATATATAGGTGTTTTTGTCATACTCTTAACAGGTATCTTGTTTTAATTAATGTTACCTTCTTAGAAAATACTCCATTTTCTTCATCTATGTCCTACAAAAATCACGAGAAGGATGATAATTGGTTGATCTATACTGTTACATCTTTTGTTCCTAATCCTGCTGAGTCTATTCCTGCTCGGCCCAAGTCTCCTATAGTACAATTATATTTTAGGCAAACTTCTTTCTCACAACCACGTCTTGCACCAACTGCACTCAGTCCTTCGTCGTCAGATCCAGCCTCTTAGTCTGTCAATTTAGATGACCTTCCTATTGCTCTTCAGAAAGATAAACGTTAGTGTACTTATCCAGTTTCTTCTTTCATGTCTTATAATCATTTGTCACCATCATCTTGTTCTTTTATTGCTTCTCTCGATTTAATTTTTGTTTCTAAAACTCTTCGTGAGGCACTATCTCATCCTAGCTAAAGTCAGGCTATGATTGAGGAAATTAATGTTTTAGAAGACGATGGTACTTGGACTTAGGTGAATTTACCTACAAGGAAGAAAGCAATTGATTGTAAATGGATGTTTGCAGTAAAAGCTAATCCTAATGGATCAATTGCGCAATTGAAAGCTCAACTGGTTGCTAAAGGATATGCTCAAACTTATGGTATCGATTATTCTGACACTTTCTCCCCCTATTGCCAAGCTTACATCTATCAGATTGTTTATCTCTATAGTTCACTTATAACTGGTCATTGCATCAACTAGATATCAAAAATGTTTTTCTTCATTGTGATCTTCAGATGAGTTTTATTTGGAGCAACCGTCTAGCATTGTCGTTCAAAGAGAGTCTGGGAAGGTATGTCGCCTTATAAATCGTTGTATGGGCTCAAACAAATTCCTTGTACTTGATTTGGAAAATTTAGCCAAACTATTGAGAAGTTTGGAATGAAAAAGTCAGTTTGACCACTTAGTGTTCTACAGGAAGTCTGCGAATGGCATTATTCTACTAGTAGTGTATGTGGATGACATTGACATTGCTAGTAGTGACACTTTCATCTCTTAAATCATTTTTTCATAACCAATTTCATACTAATGATTTGGGGATATTGAAATACTTTTTAGGTGTTGAAGTAAACAAGAGCAAAAAGGAAATCTTCTTGTCTCAAAAAAATGTGATTGATTTATTGTGTGAAACAGGAAAATTGGGGGTTAAACCATGTAGTACTTCAATGGTGTCTAATTTGCAACTCACAAAAGAAAGAGAATTGTTTGAGGATCCTGAGAAATATAAAAGGTTGGTTGGAAAGCTCCACTATCTTATTGTGACCCATTCAAATATTGCATACTCAATTAGTATTGTAAGTCAGTACATGTCTTCTCCAACTATTTCTCATTGGGTAGTCGTGAAACAAAAATTGTGTTATTTAAAAGGAACACCTTGGCGAGACATTTTGTATGGTAATCATGGTCATACTAGGATTGAATGTTTTTCTAATACTGATTGGGCAGGATAAAAGGATGACAGTGGGTTTACTTCAAGTTATTGTATATTTGCAGGCAGGAATTTGGTTTCATGGAAAAGCAAAAATAGACTATTGTCTCACGTTCAAGTACAAAATCAGAATATCAAGCTATGACACAATATGTGAGATTATATGGATATATCAGCTTCTGACTAAAGTAAGTCTTAAGTCTTCAGTACCAGCTAAACTATGGTGTGATAATTAGGTTGCTCTTCACATTCCATTCAATCCAATGTTTCATGAATGAACAAAATATATTGAGATTGATTACCACTTTGTTCACGAAAAGATTCAGCAAAGTCTAATATCCACAGGTTATGTTAAGACAGAAGAACAATTAGGAGATATTTTTACAAAACCTCTTAATGGGGTTTGGGTTGAGTATCTTTATAACAAGCTGGGCATGATCGATATCTATGCTCCAACTTGAGAAAGAGTGTTACAAAATAGGAATGTATATATTGTAGTATCTGTAATGAAGGCAATTAGGGATAGGTGAATATTTTATTTCATATTTTACAAACCTAGAACTATATACACATATATGTGTATTATATTCTTTAATCAAATATACAAAAATTCCTCATTTTATTCTCTTATTACACTTCTCATCCTTACTTTCATTGTTGATGAGTTGATATAGGTAATACCATGGTTTTAAATGACGCCCGTTACATTACGGCCATTATTCAACGGAAAAATACCTTCCTGTTGCCGTTGCAACCGTTTTATAACGGTGAAATGTTTTTGCAATAAAAACGCCATAACGGCGTTAGGTAACTAGTAACAGCCAATACCGACGATATTTTCCTATATATTACTTTGAATTTCCCTATCCTTCTATCAATCTCTAAATTGCTTTCTCCAGTAACACCATACAAAGTCAGATTTGTTAAGAAAACTAACTTGGTTCTTGTAGCAAAAGAGATTTGGGCCTCTGAGTATCTCTGATTTAGAGCTGAAATTGGTGGGTTCAAGCTGGTAGGGACGTGATTCGTGAAGTGTAGTTTGTGGACGGTCACTATTCTCAGTCAATGATTTTTTTTGTTCTTTTTTAATGCTGATTCTCCTCTAGATCTACTCATTTTCTTGTGTTTTGGTTGCCAACAAGTTTGAGCTAACCCTTGCATGGGCGATTGTGTGTTCTTTTCAGGTTTATCGTGAGTTTGGATAGAAGATTAGAAGTTGAAGAAGAAGGGCTGAAGGGGACACTATGCTGAGGAGACCCAGAAAAGAAAACAGAGTAGGCTCTTAATTATTGGTAAAAACTTTAATTAATATGTAATTTTTTATTAGAAAAAAATGTTTTTTATTTTTTGTTTTTTATTTAGAATGGGCTGTCCATGATTAATGAAAGAAGGGCCTTATTTTTTCGGTTTGCATTCAATTCTTTCATAGTTGAAATATGCCTTTTTTTTTTCTTTTCTTATTGGGAATGGCTGCCTATGCCATCAACTAAAAATAATATTAATATTAATTCAATAAATTCATAAATGAGGCCAAAAAATTTAATATATGCCTATGCCATCAATTTTTTTCTATTAGGATTGCAATTAATGGGTCTTATCCTTTGTTTTAACTTTCCTATCTATTATTTTTACTTCAAGAATGAATTTCATAAAAAATTGTATTTTTGGAGTAAAAATTGAGAGTAATATAAAAAAAAAAACATATTAATTATAATCTTAATTTATTGATTTACACTTTTTTATTTACATAAAAACAAATAAAAAATAAAAGTTGGTGATAATAAATTTCAAACCACAATGTCAAATATATTTGTAAATAAATATATCAAATGAACATAATTAAATATTGATATATAATATGCTCGTAGTAAATTAAAAAATTCGTAAAAGTAAATTAATGTTTAAGTGGTGATTTTTTTATAACTTACTAATTAATAATTAATTATTCGATTTTATTTCTATAGGTAGAAAAATGACTCGATGGCGCAATACTGAGTTGGGTTCAAATCCTAGTGATAATATCAGATGGAAGTTTGCCACTCCAACAGGAAATAAAAGAGAAATGAACTGCAATTTTTGTGGTAGAAAAATAACTGGTGGAATAACTCGACTCGATCAGCACTTAGCTCATGTATCGGGTCAAGTTAGCTCTTGTTCCAAAGTTTCAGCAGAAGTGAGAAAAGATATGTGAAAAATTATTCAAGAATTTCAATTAGCTAAAAAAGATAAAAAAAAAAGAAAAAAAAAGAGCTTGAAGAAGAAATAATACGAATGAATGAACCCGATGGGGGAGAGGATGATGATGAGGAATATGTAGAACTTGAATATGCAAGACATGAAAGCTTGAGACAATTTGATGCAAATGCATTTAAAAGAAGTAGAGGAGCTTAATATGATACTGGTGGCAATAGTCAACATCAAGAGCAACACCAAATACTCAGTCGTTCATTTACAGGATGTGAAAAGGGTAGTGAAGGCACAAGGTATGCTCATGCATCAACACCTTATTCTAGATTGAATGCAATTGAAATTGAGCTAGAGAAAGAAAAACTTCAAACTAAACAACCAAAACTTAACACCAAATGGTTTAAGCAACAAAAGGCAAAATTATTGAATGTTTTTAAGAACTTTGTAGTGCACAATAAATTGTCTTTTTCGATTGATGATTCGCCTTGGACAAGGCCATTGCTTAGAACTACTGCTGAAGTTGGACCTAATATACCTTCACCTACTCTTTATGAGATTGCAGAAGTATTTCTACCAAATGAGTATAGATTAATGAAAATTGCACCTTTTAATGGTATATGAAAAGAAAGAGGTGTCACTATCATGTGTGATGGATGGATTGGATCAACTATGATGCATATCATCAATTTTTTGATTTATTCAAACTCTGAAACAATTTTCCATAAGTCAATTGATGCGTCACTCGTTGTTTCTAGAGATGCAAACTACTACTTTGGACTTATGAAAAGTATTGTGAATGAAATAAGTCCTGAAAAAGTAGTACAAATTGTGACTGATAATGAAGCTGCAATGAAAGCTAGTGAAAAGAAACTAATGGATGAATTATCTCATTTGTATTGGACAGCTTGCAGTGCCCATTGCATTGATTGATATTAGAGGGCATTGGGAAAAGAAAAAAAGTTGTTGAGGTGGTAGAACAAGCAAAGCTAATTACCCAATTTATTTACAATCATAATTGAATTTGCAATTACATAAAGAAATTCACTAATGGTAGAGATCTCATTCGACCCAATATCACTAGATTTGCCACAAATTTCATTGATTTGGAAAGCATTGTGCGACATAGAATTGGGTTAAGAAACAAGTTTGAGTCTGAAGAATGGTTAGCTAATAAGTTTGGTAAGGCTACTAGTGGGCCAGCATTTGAGGTTAAAAAAATTATACCTAGGTTTTCTAGTGAGAGTAGAAAATTTTGGGAGAAAGCAAATGAAGTGATTTCAATTGAAGGGTCTCTGCTGAAAGTGTTAAGATTGATTGATGGTGCTGAAAAGCCAACTATGGATTTCATATTTGAAGAGCAAAGTTGGCAATAAAATAAAATAGTATGAGCTACATAAATTATTGGAGAATCATTTATCAAAGAAGTAACTTCCAATTGCACCAAGATTTGCATGCAGCTAGTAAATTATTTAATAAAAAAATAACACTAGAAATATTTAACAAAGTATATTCAATTAATATTTTGAACAATCAACAATTTAATTATCAATATAAATTTACATTTTTAGGATATTTTCTCAATCCTCAATTTCAATATGGGGCACATGATATTGGAAATGGCAAAGAAGTCATGATTGGATTGAAAAAAGTTATGCAGAAGTTAGAGCCAAATTTGGATAACCAAGCGAAAGCATTGAACTAAGTCATTTTAATTTCTTAAAGCATATAAAATTTATTGTGGAGTATTGTCTACTTGAATATTTAACACCTTAATGCTATGAAACTTTAGAAATTCTAATCGATTAATTCTACACATCATAAAATTGTTTGCATTTGATAGGAAATGTTTTATCGTCATGAGATGGAAAATTTTGGTTCAGCCTTAGCATAAAGAGTCATTAAGTTTACCAGTCCAGGTAATAATTATATGAGCAATCATACTAAGTTTATATAATTTCATTACTAATACCATACTCGTAAGTTTTTAGCTAATCTATTATCCTAAACATAATGCAGCTGAATGGTGGATTCAATATGGTGAAAGTACTTCTGAGCTTCAAGCAACTGCAGTTAAATTTTTGAGCCAAACAACTTCTGCATCAAATTGTGAAAGAAATTGGAGCACCTTTTCACTCATACACAGACAAAAAATAGTATGAGGCTCAAAATTAGAAATGCAACCAAGACAAGTAAAAAAGAGTTGGAGAAAAGTTACAATCTAATTAATTTGGATTACATATTTGAAGAAGATGATCCTTTGTCTTCTTGGCTACAAGAAAGAAAAATTTTCATTGCTAGATGGTCAAGACAATGCATGGTTGTCAAATGATGAAAAAACTAGTAGAGTTGGTCATGAAAGTCCTACTGGTGATAATGATGATGATGATAATGGTAGAAATGATGATGATGATGATGATAATGGTAGCAATGATGATGATGATGGTCTTTCATCAAATATAGGAGGAGGTGGTACTAGGTCAACTTATAATGAAGAGTTGAATTATTTTAATCAGAGTGATAATCCTCCTCCTCATCATCATCATTCAACTCACCGCACTTATTAACGCTCTCAAGGCCAAAGTAGTGGAGATAATCAATCCAACAGCGATCTTGGTGGTGATGCATTTGAAAAAGAAAGAGGTATTTCACAAACATTTTGTGAGGTATTTTCTTATGATCCAAATGCATATGGTGGTTACGATTATTTGCCTCCTAGCTTGATGTATACTCACACACCAGCTAAAGATAGTTCCATATCATCCACTACTAATTATGGATATAGCAACTCTAGATTAACTTATAATGAAATCTATTAAATATATTAATTTCATGAGTTTTGCGATTTTTACAAAAATATTTGCGCCGCAACAATCCGTTACTGTTACATTATGCCGTTATGAACTCATTTATGTTACTTGCGACCGCAATCACGGTCATTACCGCGATTTAAATCCATGGGTAATACTTACAATTAATTTTGTACTCATAAAACTTGATAAATCTTGTACTCATAAAACTTGATAAGTTTTGAAGCAACTAGCATTGAAGAAATTACGTATGTATATAAATGAAAAGAGGAGAAGCAAAACAACTTCGTACTTCAGTTGAGAGGCTAAAATCATCAAACTACTGCTCTAAGAACAATGACAGATTTGAGTGTTTCAGCATGTATAATGTCTTCAAAAATCAAAAATATCTCAATGATTCAGCATGAGAAAAAGGAAAATTTATGAAAAAATTTCAGCAAATGAAAATAATTAAACCTCACTGAATTGCTTTGCAGCAAGCAATGTACGAGCACGGCAAAGGCTTGCTACTCTTTTTAACTCCATTTCCACACCAGTGACAGGTGATGCCAAGACTCCAAGTTCATCACATAATTGTTGGGCTAGCTTCAGATGTCCCCTAAATAATGAAATAAATCTAACTTAACTGAAGAGGATATATAAATTTCAAATGGAATAGACCAAATGTAAACTTTTAGAAATCTATAATATTAAAGTCGGCTCACCTATGTAAGGCATATTCATGAAGCAGCTGCAGTTTTAGTAGTAAAATTACTGATCTTGAGACAGACAGGAACTTCTCTTCTGCTACTTTAAGAGCCGCAAATGCCTCTTAAGGTAGACAGACAAGGGAAAAATTAGAAAATTGGCAAAAGAAACAATGCCTAAATAAGAATTTTAGGACTCTTCTGAACTGCCTAGTCTGTCTAATAAAACTGATTGAGAGTTTCTTTGGGGTACATCATGCATGTGTGTGAAGATAAATGTTTTTTGCTTCCAAGTTTATTTGATCTACACCTGTATTTTAAATGAAACGGGATTATAAGTACCCACTTTTAAAGTCAATGATCCGGTAAAGATTTCATACCTATACCAATATCATACCCAAAGGGTACGGGTATTTCTTAAAAAATGAAGTGTCAAAATGACATAGATTCTACTTAAACACTTGCGTAAAACTTATTCTGAGCACTGAAACATGCACCAAAAATTAAATAAGTATTAAATAAAAAAGAATTTCATGTGTTTTACAAATGCAATATTCCAAAAACAAAATGAAAGACTAAAACAATGTGTTTAAGTAGTCAATCCGACCTTTGTATCCTTGGAAGACTGCTAAATGTTGGATGAGCTTTGCATGCACTACTGCTGCATCTGACAAACTTCACACAACCAAGACAAGTTCAGTCTCATTTAGGCAAAGTGTTTTTGGGGGAAGAGAAAACCGAATAAGAAAAGATACTGAAAATAAAAAGAAAAAGGAAAGAAAATAAAACAGAATGACTAAATCTTTTGAGACTACAGCTAAAATTACCTTGAGCTATCCATGAAGCAAGTAACATAAACCAGAGCATTTATTCGAGCAAGTGGGGTGCTGTTGACACAGGTAAAAAGAACAAGAAACAGTTAGATAAATTTATTCAATTGTGATGACAGTGAAACCAAGTTGGAAAATTCTAATACTTGAGCCATTTGAGAAAACTAAATCAGCGGGCCAAGAATTCCCAAAAAACCTACAACTGTGATGCCGCTAAAAAGAATGATTTAAACCCACAGAGAGTATACTTTATTATGATTAGTATAGGATAGAAGTCATGAAGTTGAGAATTTCATCATCCAATTGCCACATTCTGTTCCCATCTTTCTACTTTAAGCTCAACAACTCAACTCAGACATATAAAGTTATAAGTAGAAGAAAAGAAGTGAAATAATTGAACATAATTCTGATACAACTTTTCCCAATCACAGATAACATAATAACTCTAATAAATTATCTTGTTTGTAGGGATACCATATAGTATCCCATTTCCAGGTTCAAACACTCAATCATATAAGTCGACAAGAAGATAAGGCAGGAAAAATCATTAGATTCCTGATTTATCATTCCCCTTAAGCAAACACCTCAAAAATAGGAATAAAACCTTGATTCCCAATTCTATGATTACAGAGAACAAATTGCTACTTTTAATAAGAGTATACTAATTATTGGAAGCCTACAAATAACAAATCTGTATAACCAGGAACAACTATAATTAACAGGTCCTTCAATTTTGTGAACATCACCTGCCATATGTCTCCCAGGCAGTGGCACGGATCAAGTATGAAGAACCTAATAATTGTAGAACAGATCGGGGAATTGAACTTGAATAAACACAGGATTGAAGAGCATGACAATTTTCTACGCATCCATTCTCCTGGGTCAACACTAGTGAACCAATTGGATTTGTCAAATTTTTAAGCCAAGTTGTACTAAAAGCACCATCAATCATCACAGCGGAGGGTTCGGAGGCAAATTCACTAATCAGATGAGAACATAATCTCAGTTCCTATGTTAATGAAAAAGGAACAGAATGAATTAGAAGGAAAATATAACCAAAAATCTTATCTGATATGGGAATAGGTAGAGAAATAATCATGAAAAATGTAAATACCTTGCAAACATTGATTGGACACGTTTTATGTTTCATGGAAGCTTTGGGACCAAATGATAGCAGAGGTCTTTGTACATGCTGCATGTAATATTGATACAACAAACTCATGAAAGCAGCAGCATAGGCAGGGGTAGTCTCCCCCCTGAACACTTTCCACAGCACCAAAAACAATCAGATCCTCTCATAAATCCAGAATTTCTGATGCCCCAAAAGACTATTCTAATAAAGCTCACAGCATATATTTCATGATAAGATCATGCAAATAATATGCATATAAAAAAAATATTGAAAAAATCTTCATAACTCTTCCATAGTATGACTCCAGAACAAGCATAATCAAACAGCAGTAATATGAATAGGGAGTTTAAATTTGCATGTTCATTTTGTGGATCATGCGTTTACATATTCATGTCTCTGTGAATGCTACTGCACGTTTAGAATATATTTCTTCGGATTTGATATAATAAAGTTCAAAGAATACGAACTACATCAAACTTGTAACCCATTGTTTTGTTCAAAACATATATATTTAATTATAAACAGAAGCAATGAAGGCTGCTTTGATTGGAAGGGTGAAAAAAAGAACAAATGATAGAGAGACTTTTGCAGATAATCTAAGGTTTAGGCCATCAAGTTAATGGACTATTAGGCCAACAAGGTAATGCACTAATACAAGAATGCTGGATTTACGTGTTCACATTATAATTATTCGAAAAGACATAAAACCAACAGCAACAATCGTGACAGACAAGTCAATTTTGGCTATTGCCAATAGTGATAATGCACCAATACAGATAATGTTCACACTATTACTATTCTAGAAGTTGAGGAAAAGTAGAGTCGAGCTTCACTTTCTCACCGTCAAATCAAATTTGGCCATCGCAAGATGATTAGAAGCAACTAATCTTTTCAACTTTAAACTTTCAGCTCTCTTCAGAGACTCTCTCAAGAGAACAAACAATTGTTGTGCAACAGACACTGAAATGCCCACGCTGGTCATAGGTGAGTAGGATGTTCCAAGTATTCCAGCAGTACTTGAGCTACCAATTTCAGATAGCATGTTGCAAATAGCCGTTAAAGTGTATACAAGACAGCTGTCATTACTTTGCTGCAGAAATTCAAGACAATCAGAAACTATTAAAATATAACAGTATATAACACATCCAACATCATATTGAAAAACAATTCCCTTAAATCCATATTTGAACCAATAAAAAATTCACCACGTTAAGTGTTTGTTTGGTCGAGCTTTTGCTTTCAAGCAGTTAGCAACTGAGCATCATTTGCTAGAAAAAAAGTGTTAGGTAATTAAACATAAAAGTTAGACAGTCTATATTCTAGAACACCAGCATTTTGATTTTCACAAATTTAAAACCAAGACAATTTAAAATTCGACTCTTGAAATTTAAAATCTAAGGGAACCACCATCACTCTAAGATGCCAAGAAAAAAATATTTATTAACATACCCATGCTATCCACCCAAATGCACATGTACATACACCACAAAGAGATGGGTTTGAATCCATTGAGTTAGTTTCTGCAATAGCATGTTTCTCATATTTCTTGACAAGATTATATATAGTGTTTGTTTGAATCCATGGATTTGCAAGCATGACAAGTATTCATATTAGAAACATACTAGGGGGGACTACAAAACCTATTTCAAATCTCAGATTAAAAAAGAGAGGATAGAATAAATGAAGGATGAGGCCTCCTCTCCAGCTTAGCTAAATATCAAGTAAATAATTTCTGTAAACGCTTGCAAGAAAACCAAAAACAAAGTTATCCAAGAATAAATTGGTTATCCAAATGCATCAATCAACTAAAGCTTGCATAAGTTGTATGGCAGCAATTGTCTCGTAGCATAGGCATAAGTGTGGGACCAAGTCATAGTTGAATGTTATAGGCACGTGTGTTTATAGAGCGAACTATAAGGCTAATGATAGCATATTTCTTATCACTAATTAATTTTAGGAGAGTTGATATGTACCTAAGATCCACAAATGGTATCAAAATCAAGGTCACATGTTCAATTCTCAATGGGAGCAATTGCTAAGGGGGAGATTGTTGGCCAAAGATGGTACCAATTGTCCTATGACAGAGGCCCAATTGTGGAGCCAAGTCAAGGTAGAATGTTATTGGCACTTGTGTGAATGCTGAGTACACTATAAGGCTAATGCTAGCCCCTTCCTATCACCAAAAGATTTTAGGAGAGTTGATAAGCACCAAAGGTCCACAGATAATGCAACTCAATTATGATCTTGTAATCAAAATCACACAAATAATGTTTTCTGAAATGCATAAATTTCAATTTATAATCATTATGCAACAATTCAAGAAATAATAACAACCATAATTTGGTGCTTGAAAAAGGCATAAAAGAAGACTACCTCTTGAGAAACACGAACTGCTTCAGTTAAGACCTGAACATTGATGCGCACACAAATTATTGGAAAGATAACAATCACAAACGCAGAAGAAAAGTTAGACAATGCCTTTAATTGCCTTCAGAAGCAGCAAAAGTCTACTGAAATGACCCAAGAATTGCCCAAGTTCAACTCGGATACCCCTTTTCTCTTCTTTTGTTTTTCTCTTTCCATTTAAGCCATAAACAAATATAACCAGACCCTATTTAACTAATGTTAAGGATAAGATTTAACATTTGTTAGAGCAAGCCTCAGTTTGTTAAAATCAAAAGACTCAAAAGTAGATACATGTCCAAAATTTTGTGGAGTTCAGTAATGTGAAGAATAATAGTTAGTAATCTTGTCAGTCACAAATGGAAATCTGAATTGGGGATAAAGAGGCTTAAAAACCCAAGTCTTAAACTGCTTGGATAGCACAATGAGAATATCAACAATTCAAATGAAACAAATAGTTAGATGAATAGATGATATTAAACTTCCAAATCTTAATACTTGGGCCAAAGCTATGGCTGATATGAGCCCAATTTAACTCAACATACAACCAATTTGTTAGCCAAAAATCCGAACTTTTGTGACTATTTTCACAAAACAGCTTTTTTTCTTTTTTCTAAGAGGAAAACATTTGCCCCATGCTTACCAACAAAGCCTGCTTGGGATGCCCAAAGTAGAAATGCATCATCCCCAAACATAACAAAGCAATCTCATATCTTTCAGAGTTATTAGATCCAGAAGAAGGAGGAGCAAAATCAAGTCCCTCTATCCCTGCACTTTTATAACACATATATCTAATTAGTTTACTTTTAACCCTGAGCATCATCAAAGAAATTCATTTGAGATAAACAATGAAGCTCGAAATTCATCCAAATCAATGCTTCAAAAGATTAGAGGAATAAAAAATGTCAATGATGAAATAAATTCAAAGATATCTAACATCACCTTATATTTAATGATGATTTCAAGGTCCACTAAACTTTAATAAACATTCACTATACTCCACTTGTCTTCAACATATTCCAATACCTTTACATTTTCCAAATAAGAAATTGAATTTGTAAAAGAAATTGTCACTATTATAATATATTTTAATGGTAGATAAATGAAGGCCACGACTCAAACATATGGATTTAGCCTTTAAGCAAAGATTACCGACTAATTACTATTTAGATTTTCAAAGCATTTGAAGATGAGATAGTTGAGAGTAATAACGGAAAGCGAGTTTTTATTATGTCATCAAATAACTATAAGTTACTTCTTCTTTTACGAAATGTTGGTCAATCAATAAATGTTTTGTTTGATCGTGTTGAACTGATTTGAGCTATACTAATGGCAACCTTTTCACCATAAGACAAGGTTAGATATTTTCTTTCTAAAAATTGCAATTCTTCCATTTTTTTGTGCAGCCATAGTAATTCAAAAACACCTATGCCATAGCTCTATATTCTACTTTTGCACTTGATTGTGCTACAACTTTCTGATTTCCTATTCTCCAAGTAACTAACTGGCCATCTACAAGTGTTCATAACCAAATACTGACCTCCTATCATTAGGGGATCAGCCCAATATGCGTTTGAGAAAGCTTCTATCATAAGGTAATAGTACTAAGAAAAGAGTAATCATTTATCCAGTACAGATTTCACGTATCCTAAAATGAACAAAACAACTTCACTATGAGAATTACATGGATGATGCACATATTGATCTACCAAACTTACAACATAGGTTGTGTCTAGTCTAGCATATGAGAGATAAATCATCTCCCAACCAACTTTGATATTGGCATATATCAACTGACTCATTAGCTTCTACTAGTAATTTGTAATTAGTTTCAATAGGAAAGTCTACAAGTTAACATCCCAACATACTAGTTTCTTCAAGAAGATCCAAAATATATTTCCTGTAAGAAATAAAAATTCCCTCATCTGCTCTAGCAACCTCTATTCCGAGGAAATATCTCAATTACCCAAATCCTTAATCTCAAACTCTTGAGCTCAAAGTTTTTTTGTCAAACAATTCCTCCTTATCATCAACAGTCACACTCATATCATCAACATTGTTAAGATATCCTGCTTTGATTATCTACATTGTTCAAGTGTTCCCTATAATGGCTTGGACAATCATCCTCTCTTGAACTAGCTTTTGCAAATGAATTTGGTTTAAAGTCCATTTTCAATAAGCATAAACAATAAGTAAACTTACGACTATAGTGATTAATATACAAGGTATGATCAATATTATTTTGATAATACGTTAATGAGATCACAGCCTTACTAAACTTATCAAACCATGCCCTAGGTGACTGTTTCAATCATATAATGCCTTCATTAAATATGTGAACCTTCTATTTAGCATTGCCAAGAGTTCACACCGAGACTTAGATCATGAGTCAGGTGAAACACTTGGAAATTCTAAATTAAACTCTTCAAGTCTAAATATTCCTACTGCTGGGTATTAGGTTTTGCACTAAAAACCCATTGTCAAATTTTGTATATTATGAAAATGTGTCACCCTCCTTCCATGCATTTGTCTCATTGCTATTTATTGAATGTACAAGAGGCTCTAAATGTTTCTAAGTGGAAGGCAGTAGTATATAAAAAGATGACAGGAAAAAAAATCAGAACTTGGGAAAAGTCAGATGTTACGGAAAGCAACTGTTGGTTGTAAGTGTGTGCTCATTATGAAGTATAATTCAGATAGCTAACTTGGTGGCAAAAGGGGGTTCACTCAAACTTACAATATTAATTACTCAGAAACTTTTTTTCTCAATTGGCAAAATTGAATACTATAAGACTACTCTTATCTATTGTAGAGAATTTTGATTGATCTCCACATCAACTAGATGCAAAAAATGCTTTCTTAAATGGCAATTTAGCAGAGGAAGTATATATAGCTACCCCACTAGGTTTCACTGAAAAGTTTCAATCCAAGCTTTGTAGAATAGAAAATCTTTTTATGGGCTCAAACAATCACCCAGTGCTTGATTTGAAAGATTTGCAAAGTTTAAAAAAGGCAAAGATTATATTCAATGACGAGCAGCAAGTACTATTCATAAAGGCTTCCACCGAAGGGAAGATTGCTTTAGTATAGCCTAATATTATTCTCACAAGATGATTTCAGAGAGATAGGTAAATTAAAGCAGCAGTTGGCTTCAAATTTTGAAATTAAAGAGCTAGGACTATTACAATACTTTCTTGGTATGGAAGTTATTCGATCTAAGAAAGGTATTATTGTCACACAATGCAAATATATCCCTTGTTCTCTTGAAAAAAACAAGGATGAGTGAATGTCAGCCATTCGATAATCCCATAAGAATTTAACTCAAAACTTGGAGAGGTAAAGGAAGAGGTTCTTGTTTATACAAATGGATATAAGATCAAGTTGATCTCTTTTTCTCATGCAAGACCAAACATTGCTATTCAATAAGTTCAGTTACACAATTAGTTCATACATTCTCTGTTTAAGGGACATCTAGAATCAAGTTATTGAATTTGTTGAAAGGCTTAGGGTCTAACTCACCCCAAAAGGTATCTCAAATGAGAAGGATTGCCCAAGTCATTATAAGGAGTAGTTATACCATAAAACCAACTGAAATGGAAAATATATCTTAACACATCCCCCCACACCCAAGCTAAACTCATGTTGGAAACCTAGAGCATGAAGGCAACAAATTAAGACATTTGTTACCATGGATTTAAATCACGATAAAGGCCATGATCACATATGCGGTCGCGTGTAACATAAATGAATCTGTAACAGCGTAACGTAACAGTAACAAACTATCACGGCGTAAAATTTTTTGTAAAAATTGCAAAATTATAGAATTAATGTATTTTAAATGAATTCACTAAAATTAAAAAATATAACTATCTAATTAGCATAATTTCAAAAGGAAAACACATTTAGTTCAAAGATTTAAGTCATTCTTACACTATAAGTACTATAGCTAGCAAAAAATACAATAGATGTTCGAAATATTACATCATCTAACATACTATTGCCACCAAAATAAGTGTCTAGAAGTATCTTGATAATCTTCTTGTTGGCTTTGAACTTGAGACTCATGAGAGGATGGAGAGTTTTCTATAGTCATAAGAGGAAAAGATGGATATGGACCATAGTGAGTTGATTTGGAGTTACCATATCCATAATTAGTAGTGGATGTATGTGGAACTACCATGTATTAAATTAATTTTTATACTTATTTAACAAATATAAAAAATTTAATTTGTCATGTTTAAAGAAATAAGATATACTTTATTAATTAATCATAATAATTTTTTAAAAATTTAGAATTTATCTAATTAAAAAAATCAGAATATATTTTACTAAATTTAAGTTATTTAAGTTATTAAAATATAAAACTAAGTAATTATTTTAATTAATCATTCAATAAAAGGATAATAAAAACTGAAAGAGGAAAAAGAACAGGAAAATAACCATACTGACCAGCTTCACTGAAGTAATTATTTCAAATCATCACTATCCACATGCTGCTCTTCACAACCCCTAGCAGCTTCCCAAACACACCAATTTCAAAATATCATCATTGTCTACACGCTGCTCTTCACAACCCCTACCAACTTCCCGAACCCACCAATTTCAACATTCAGACCTTTAACGATGACAATATCTCAGATCCTTAATCCTTGGAGGCCTAGATCTCCTCGACCGCAACAACCAAGTCAGTTTCGTTATGGATCTGTTTCAGCAACTAGTCAAAGCAATCTTAGGTAATAAGTCATAGTTCTCGTTTGGTTTCTGATTCCCTCAACGAATCTGACTTCGGTGTTATTGATGAGAATTATGAACTGGGTTTGGGCAATTTGGAGCTTGACTTACAGTTAGGATTTGGTTTAGAAAGCTAGGGAATTTCGAGATAAAAGAAAAAGAAGGGAAACTGGATTAAAGAGCTTCAAATGATTTATGGCTTTGATACCATGAGAAAAAATGTGTTTTTCTATTTATTCAGCTGAATACAAGGCTTGTTTATATACACAAGTCTGCCACTTATTTTAGGCAGGTAATCACCTCTTCTAACAAAATGATTATATGCTATTTAATGCCTATTTATTTCCTAATTAGAATTAGTATACAATCTTTACAAATTAGGAAACTAACATAGGAAACTAATTATACCAGATAACATATCTAGCTGTACAATCTTCTAGGATAGTCAAAGGATCCGAGAGATCTTCCAACAAAAGAGTACAAAACTAATTATAACAGATGACATATCTAGTTGTACAATCTTCTAGGATGGTCAAAGGATCCAAGAAATCTTCCAACAAAAGAGTACAATGTTCACTACCTTTGTATGGATTAAAGTATTTTGACATTCTTATAACTAATGAAAATTAGCCTAGCCATCTAGTTACTGAAAAGGGATTAAGGCTTGATTGACACAAGGTAAAGTTCTAAAAGAAATTGTATATGGCATAGACAGCAGATAAACAAATTTGAAGAATTTTTCAATGGAATAAAGCTGATGAAAAACCATTGAAATTTACATTTAAGCAAGAATGAAACAATACCAAAACTGCTAAGAGATTGCGATGAACATTTTACCTAAGGAATTGAGAACAGCAAAAATAAGTCATTACAATTAAGGATTAAATAGCAAGGATAAATTTGTAAATTACCTGTAATCAAAGTAGCAATGAAGATTTTCCATAGCAGCAAAATAATCATCATGATAGAGGCTATTCAAGTAGCGTAAATAGTGAACCTGGAACATAATACAGCAAAGACCCCAAAAAAGTGAAAACAATTAAATAAAAAGGCCCATCAATATTAAATGCATTCCAACTTACACGATGTAGCTCAGGAGCCAACTTTTTAATCTGCCTTAAAATAAGTTCAAAAGCATTAAAAGAGAAGGAACACCCATGCCTGCCACTGGAATATAACAGAATATTCATTTCAGCCTTCAATCATTCTGACATCTCAAAGGAATAATGCTAAGTTAAATAGTCAACATGACACTAACTTCTCAATTGCATCTGCTTGTTCCATCATGTATCCTTGTACCTGCCAGTTTGTTCTCAGGAATACCTCCGAGTCCTCACCATATTGACCAACATCACCTGGCGCATTTCCTGAAGGATGCACATGAGAACCTTCACTACCTTTATCACCACATTTGGATCCTGAGTCAACAACCTTAGCATCTGCATTATTTACTTTCCTGCTTATTAATCTGATAGTAACCATCTTGGAAAATGAAAAATAGATATAAAAGAAGTATATAACTGTACATTGCAGAACCCTTATTGGAGAATGCCTATATTCAAGGTATAAAGGGTAAATTTGTTCACAATTAACAACAATCATGAGTTCAAAATTAGACTACTACTTCCATAGTATGTCCTGTGAATCTTGTTCCAATTTCAAAGCCAATGAGGATGTAATAAAATTTTGAAATCCTCAAGCTTCTACATTGTGTTGCAAACGAAAATAAATGACCTCATTCTGAATTAGATAGCGAACTCTTAAGAGTCAAAGAAAAATTAAAGAGGATTGGGGAGAGAAGAAAATAGTCTCTGTGAGATTTATCACTGAAACTGCAAATCTCAATGATGGAATTAACTGTGAAAAAAAAAAGTAAAAAAACAATAAAGCACGGAAAAAATTGTACATCAATCATCATGTATTATTTGATCAGATGTAAGGAAAATAATATAATTACTTCATCTCTAATTTTTCTATGACAAGGGGATTATAAAATAAGAAAACATGAAAAGGAAACAGAAAAAATAATCACCATAATAAGTTGTAAATTCCTTTTCAATGAAATCAACCATGTCCCAAGATCTTGTTGATATTACAAAAATTAGGCAAATTTCAGAAACAATGAAATATGATTTTCCAAATTGACTGAGAAACACGAACAGCCAACCTATCTACAATAGTTGAGCATCAAATTTTCATTATTAAAGTGGAAACTAAATATATGTTAAGCTAGTGTACTTAAAAGCAAGAAGCGCACTCAAATAATATACTTTTCTATGGCAAAAAAAAAATGCTCGCTTCATTGAAGCAAAGCCTAATTTATCTAAAACAACTAAACGGTACTATAATATGCTAAAAAAACCACAAATCCTTAACATCATGAGATTGAACACTAGAATTAGAATCTTCCATTTAAAAAAAATTAAAAAAAAAAAAAAGATGAGTATTTAGAAAATTAAAGATAGCAGTAATACAACAAATAATCAAGACAAAGAACTAATTGAGAAGCTAACATCCAAGAACCATAAAAAAAAACTACCTGTATTTGTGACTTAGTTGAAAAAATTAAAAAAAAAAAAATTTGTTGTAACAGAACGTCAAAAAGCAGCCCATGCATTCAAAAAAAACATAGCAAATATAGATATAGAGAGACCCACTTTGACTGAAAAACTAATTGAGAAGTTTTATAAAGAATTAAATACAGAAAAAAAAATTAAAAAAAAAAAAAGGACAGCTGATACTTTTAGGAATATAAAGAGTCTCATAACCAAAAGAATTTGTTTAGGAATATAAAGAGTCACTTTTTACTATAAATACCGATTAACACGTGAAATGAATATAAAGAGTCACTTTTCATTATAAATACTGATTAACATGTAAAAGAAAAGCGAGCACTTTCCACTTCACAGAGCGCTAGCATAAGCACAAAAAGCATGCGCTTTGACCTATCAAAAAGCACTAAACCTATACTGTGCTGCGCCTCAGCACTTTAAGACCTGAAGTGAGCACTTTTGACAACACTGTGTTAATCACTCCCAAAAAACAATTGGAGTATTTTGTGACAGAATTAAAGAAGGCTTAATAAACAAATACACCCCTTACCTTGTCTTAAAAAAGCCATTTGGCACTCTATAGTTTTTGAGTGACACATTAGACCCCTGAACTAATTTAAATGACCCATTAGACACCCTATACTTTTTTTGGATGATCTATTGGACACATGCATGTGTTTATCAAGATCCATTAGACACCTAAACTAGTTTGTAGTCACCTATTGATAAAAGTCATACTCGCTGCCATGTGGACAAGTGTATAATAAGTGCATTTTGAACTAGTTAAAGTGTCTAATGGGTCACCTGAAGAGTATAGAGTACCAAATGGCTTTTTGGGACAAGTTCAAGGATCAATTTATTTATTATGCTAGTTAGGGAAACAAAACATGTTTTCATCACTCAAAAAGCTACCACATGAAATAGAGTGAACCATATAACAGAAATAAAACTATCCAGCCAGGTACTATGTTGAGACACAAAAGGAGGGAGGAAGAAGAGGGAGGAGGTGGAGATAGAGGGAGAGAGAGAGTTTCATTGCAGGCTTTTGTCAGTTTGCTTTTTCAATGCTCTCTTGTTCTCTTTAATATACAAAATCATGTTGGAATTCAATATAATTGTTCCTATTTATCTTCTCTAGTGAACATTGGAAAGATGAAGTGAGGCATTAATGTTGAAACCTGCTCCTTTTTTTTTTTGGGGGGGGGGGGGGGGGGGGGCCTATAGCCAAACTGAATGACGTTGCAGCCAAAAAAATAAGGTGAAACTGCTTTTTCAGTTGTTTAAGAGCTTATGATCAAAATATGCCAAAAATACTCATAAAACCAATTTCATTCAACTATTTAAAAACAAAACAGTAACATTTTTACATCAAAATCTATTTGATATCTTTTATCAGAATGTCTTTGCATATGCTGTCCTTTTACTGCCTGAACAGAAGAACAGCAGCAATGCCAAACAAACACAACATTTTTGATAACTTGAAGCTCAAAGCAATTCCCATTAATTTCAATTTCTATACAATTTTTAGCCTTCATAAACCTCGAAGAAATTAAGGTCAACTGCTTTTCTACATAACCCACACCTTCATACGCTTCTTTCAGCATGGACTATTTTTGCAATAAAATAAGGCAAGCGAACACTAAGTGTTAAAAAGCAGTTAAATATTTAATTAATTTACACACTATGCAATTTAAAATATTCCATAGCATATCCTGCTGTTCAGACTAAACAAAACATACCTTCTATCAATCCACAAAATGCTTGGGGTGCATGAAGGTGAAAAGGAACTCTTTCACTAGCCTGCTTTCTATCTTCAATTTCCTCAGTAACTTTCTCAAGAACAAAATTCTCCAATTCCATATTTTCATCTTCTAATAGTGACTCCAAGTCATTACTAGAACCATCTAAATGATGCAATCCATATGGCAGGCAACTTGAAAGGACTTCTTTACAATAGCTCCCCATATGCGACCAAAGGTGGCACACACCCTGAATTAATTCAAAAGTCAAAAAACTATCAAAATCTGGTTACTCTAGTAATAGAAAGAAAACATCAAAGCACAAAGTTCACAATGAACCTAATTAATGGTCAATAAAAGAAAGCATCAAAATGGACAGAAGTAAAAGCATACTGAGAAGTAAATCATTATTGCAGATAAAATGTAAAAATTTCACCATTTCCAAAATCAACTATACATACAAGTTATATTTGCAGACAACAGAGAACTAACTTAATTGTTCACTCTAACAATTATTCTTCCGCCTGTAAACAGTGCTTGATTAATGTATATTTGCGAACATGATGACATAGCTTCATATATAATCTCACTTAAATAGAATATGATCATTAATGCCTTTAACTGACATGCAAGGAAAAACCAAAAAGGCAAATTTAGTAATCTTCAGAGTTAATTATGATGTAAAGCAAAAACTATGGCAAAGAGAACTTGTCGTCTGGAGAAAGGGGAAAATGTATAAAGACCTTTGAGCATAGCACTACATTTCTTGGAAAACATTACTAGAATATGAAAAGCAAAAGGCATGTTGAGAAAGTTTGAGCAAGGGGAAAAAACAAACGAGTACCCACACCTTCCTTCACTTGATGTGCTGTAAAGGGAAAAATAAATGACAGAATATGTGGGTACCACTTCAAACTGCTGATTTCTGTCTTCAAAAGCTGAGATATTTACCTAAAATCAGTCTGTAATTTGGGAAGCAATGGGTATGCCACATTTCTTACTTAGTAGTATTGGGCATCACAGAAATTTTCATCAGCTTAAAAATGCTTCTTAAACTGATTCAGTCACATTATTTTTTAAGTCATTTTCCATTTTGGAGCTTCAAAAAGGAATTCCATTATGTTAACTCTAAATGATCAGTAATCAGAGATGATCTAGATATTCTTAAAAAAAATGATCTAGATAAATAACTTTAGCAGGCCCTTAGAGCGCTTTATCACTTTTAAGTTTTAGTTATATAGATTTTTTTATTAACCTGCATACATGCCCACCAAGAAAAACATTTCCTATTTTTATCTTCCCTTGATCCTTTCCTTTCCCTCTTTCTTTTACCTTTTTCGTTTCACATTTTTCCTCACTGTTTTTTTCCCCTCCCTAAGCACACATGCTAGATAGAAAGCACTACAAGATTGAGGCAATTATGATCAAAGAAATTGAACTCAAGAATACGTCTTTTCACTCAATAGACAAGCAATTGAGAATATCAAATTGAAGTTATATTCTAGCAAGTGAAACTATACAAAAACAAAACTAGCAATGAACTTGGAGAAGGAGAATAAAAAAACTGAAGCTAGATACATAAATTAGCAAAAAGAACACGTAGTACCTCAAAAGACAATATATTAAAAGCCAGTATACAGCGGCGGAGATACATTCCTAGGATACTGTTGGGATCAAGAATAACTTGGTTATCTTCCATTAAGACGGAGTCAGGTCCTCCAAGGATTCCTGAACAAACAAAAATAAAACCTGTAACAAATTTTAGGCACAAAAGAGCCAATAAAAGCAAGCAGTGACTATTAAGAGACAAAAACTGACCTCTCATTTCAGTAAAGAAGGCGAACAAATCATCAGGCAATACAAAATGGGAAAATCTATTTGTCAAATTATCAATTAACAAGTGGCCTAATGAACCTCCAATTTCCCTCAACTGAGCTATGAGTTCCTCCAATTTTGGCTCCAGAATATCATCAAAAGACTGAAAACATAAAAGATTTCTTACAAAACTCAAGTCCATGAGCAAATATGTCTAGTGATTTTAAGTAATTACCTTTGTGAGACACAAGAGGTACAAGCCAAGGCGGTTATGCTGGGACACCGAAGAAAAAGAGAAAGGCGGCGATGCTTGGGTGGGATTGGTGTACAAGTGGATAAGGAGGCAGATGGAAATTTTGTGCGGCGTTAATGTGAATGCTCCGGCTGCTGCCATTTCTGATCTTTGGCCGGTGATTGATTAGCACCGCCGCAAGAAAGATTTTGAGTGCGAGTGTGAGCGGGAGTTCAAGTGTGATAACTAGCGAGAGGGGCGTTCCCAGATTTTCTGAAAATGGGTACCGGATTTGAAATTTCGTCCTCTCTCTAGGGGAAGGGGTGGTCCGATCCTATTTAAAATTTTAAAAATATCCGAAATTATAATAAATTTCATAAAATTTAATTACACGTACCCTATCAACTCAGCACTGGCATGCAGGAATATACTTTTCTCAGCCTTTAGCTAAGATCAATTGGAGAACTAATAAATAGTAATATTTTCAAATGTGACAAATATTTCTCAATTCTTACAAGTTTATAGGTTATTATTTATGACTAAATATCACATTATCCTTATATAGAATACAAGCAATACATCATCACCTATATAGAATATAAAATTTTTTTAAAAAATTGTGTTTAAATAGTTTTTTTAATTATGAAATTGTGTTTGGAAGAATTTTTTAAAAAAAATTATTGTATTATTTGATTATCATATTATCACTCTATCAAAATCACTAAAATACAAAAATATTATTATATATAGGCGGTAATATAATGTTTAAGCAATAATATAGCGTCTAATTATTAAGGATAATATGTAAACCTGTAAAAATAGAAAAAGATATATTTTTGTTATATGAATTAAAGTTGAAAGATATTAGTATTATAAATTAAAATTAAAAAATATTAATGTGCATTAGTGTTAAAATTGAGGGACAGTTTGTAAAATTTATCTAAATTTTAAGAAATGAGTCTTTAAAATTGTATTGAAGATATAATTTTTTAGAATTTTGATGAAATTCAGTTTAAAGATTTTATTTTTTATTCAATACAGTTGTTTATACCCAATAAGGGTATTTATGGTTCGGTTTGGTGGGTTTAGACCAAAATTTTAAAATCAAATCAATAAAATCGGTTTTTAAACACTTTAAATATTAATCAAACCAAGTACTACTAAAAATATTTAAACTAATGTTATTTTTAAACACTTCAACTTTTAACCAAACCAACTTGTAATATGATGTAAAATGTTGGAAAGTGTTAATAGGAGTGTTAATATTGGTTAGTCTTAGACTATTTGCATGTGGTGTGCATAATTACCTTAAAATAGTATTGAAATTTGATCACAGACTGTTGTTTTACGGCTGTGAATGAAGTTTTCGCACCTATGAATGACCACACAGAATTCGGTCATAGCTATGAATAACCATTCACACCCATAAAAGCCATATAACTAGAATTTTATATTTTAATTTTTATGATGAAATCATATGATTTTAGAATGAACACACACCTTGCGTGATGTATTGAGATGGTATACAGTATGATGACTTGAACCAGAACATGCATGTGCTTATTATGCTTTAAATCACAATATGTTATGCGAAAATTATGAAATATACTATAAAATGTAATGAATAACTAGATTATGATTAATTAATGTACATTCTCTATACAAAATACTAGCATAGGATAGATAATATGTCATTAAGGGTTTACAATACCATAGAATATCTAGTACATAAATTATTTATTTTAGGGACAAGGTGATTTAAGCTTGGGTGAGAGCTCCTTTGATTCAAGATGCATGCAGTACTTAGATTTTACTCAGTCAATATGGCTTAAACTCGGGTTAAAGCACTTTTGACTTGAGAAGTTTGGTTGAACACTATATAGATAAATATAGCTAGTGAGCAAAGTGACTTAACCTTATGTTAGAGCACTCTTATTTCACAACTTGCATATGTCTAGGCCAAGAGTTTCAAGTAGAGGATTGTTTAAAACTAGAAATAAGGAAAATAAAGCAAAAACATGGAAATCAAATACAATTATATCCTATAAGGAATAAGGAAAAAACAGTAACCAAGTATATAAAACTAAGAAATGGGATCTTGGAATTATATGATATAAATGCAAAACAGAAATGATGATATGGATTGACTTATGTGTTATAAGATATGAGTGTACTGTAATTTAATAAACTGAGTAGGTATAAAATATTTTGTTATGTGATGTCATGGTCGAGCACACAAGTATGTATATTTATATATATATTATGTTGATGAGTGAATGCATGTTAGAATTTTTATACTTATATGTACCATTAAATTTTTAATAGCTTAGCGTGTGAATTTGTCTACACACAGGTTTGGAGCCAATAGATAGTTGAATTGATGAGAAGATGAGTCTGAGCCCATTAGAGCAATCAGAGTAGACTCATGTTGGGTTGGTTTTTATTTCATTTATTTTATTCATTTGTTATTTCTCATGACATGGGATAGAAACATATTTATTTATGTTTTCATCAATAAGGACATGTAATTGAATTGGTTTATTTTTTAATAAAGATATGGCATTTATTCAAATAGTTTTATACAGTATTTGGTTTATCCACTACATGGAAAATAAATGTTTTTATTTCTGCATGTTATATAGGCTTATGAATATTGTTAACCTTGAGGGGTATTTCCATCATTTTGATGATAACAAATAATATAGCAATATTGTATTTAACATACTTGTTTTTGTAAGTATATTATACAGGACATGAATTAAAATAGCAAGAATGGAGAATTGGAAGAATAATCCTTGAGAAACAAAAATCAAGTAGTAGCATGTTCACTGTCGTGACTCTAGGAGTCACTCCCGTGAAGGAAGCTAACCATTACCAAAACTAACATTTGAAGTTCACGGCCATGAAGGAAAAACAAACCGTGAAGTAAGCATTTCAGTCACCCCCGTGAAGAAAGGTGTCACCCCCGTGAAGCTTCATGCAATTTCATCCAGAGAGCTTCACAACCAGAGTTACCACTTGGTTTACGGCTGGGAAGATTGTCACCCCCGTGAATAAAGGTGTCACTTCCGTGAAGATTCATGCAATTTCATCCAGAGAGCTTCACCACCAGAGTCACCACTTGATTCACGGCTGGGAAGCTTGTCACGCCCGTGACTGAGTATGTCACGCCTGTGACTCAATATGTCAAAAACATTCCAGAGAGCTTCACGACCAAGGTCACTACTTCAGTCACGGCTTGGGAAGAATTGTCACCCCTGTGACAAGCATAGTCACGCCCGTGAACAATGAAAGAGAAAAATGTCAGGCGTGATTTTTTGGTTGGTACAACGGCTAGTTTCTTATTTAATGCACCCCAACGGCTATATTCAGCCATGGGAGTATAAATGGAAGTCATTTATGCATTAAGGAATAAGAGGATGATAAGAAAAACAAAAGATTAGCATATACTTCAAATCACAAGCTATCTTGTACTTTCATACTTTGAGAACAAATCAATTCTCTGTAAAAATCTTTTTGCTCCTCATATTTGAGCAATAAAGATTTATAAGTGGTTCTCTCTGTAATCTTTACTCAAGTGAGTTTTGGGTAGTTCTGGGTTAAGAGTAGAACACTTGTAAGGGTTAGTTGTGTAAACCTCCAAAACACAAAGTGTAGGTTGTTTGTGTGAGCCTGTAAAACACAAAGTGTAGGTTGTTTGTGTGAGCCTGTAAAACACAAGGAATTGGTTATTGTGTGAGCCATTAAAACATAAGGAATTTCTGGGTTAGGTGTGAGCCATTGTGAGAAACACCATAGTTGGGAGTGAGCTTGTAAAACTCCATTGTAACACTTAGTGTGTTAGTGAAACTCCCAATTGCGATTGGGGAGAGGAGTAGGGTTTGTTAACACCCGAACCTCTATAAATATGTGTGTCAAATTTTTTCTATCCCTTCTAAAATTAACTGTCTATTTCCGCACTTTAAAGTTAAATTTTTAAAACTCCAATTCAACCCCCCCTTCTTGGCTTAATATCTGGGCAACAATTGGTATCAGAGCCTTGTCTAGCATCGAAGCCTAAAAAGCGCTAGTAAAGAGTAAGATATGACCAGTGAAGGATTCCAGAGTCTCAAACCTTACTTTGATGGAGCAAATTATTCCCATTGGAAGTTTAGGATGGAGACATACTGGGATAGTGAAGGAATTGAAGTATGAGATAGTGTACGAAAAGAATGGACACCACCAACCAGAAGAGGAGTTGATGGTGAAGAAGAAATCTTATCAATAGATGATTGGACAGAGCCTCAAAGAAGAGCTAATTTCAAAAACAAAAAGGCAATGACAATCCTATCAAGTTCATTATCTATTGAAGAATGTGAGAGAATACAACACTGCTCAACAGCATATAGTATGTGGAAGACATTGGAAAACTATCATGAGGGAACTAAGCAAGTCAAATCCAAGAAGATTCAATTTATAACCTCAGAATATGAGCTCTTCAAGATGAAATCCAATGAGTCAATCACTGACATGACCAACCGTCTTTTATCCATTATAAATGGAATGAGGAAACTTGGGAAGCATCTGAGTTTGGAAGATGTAAACAATAAAATCCTGAAAAGTCTTCCTCTTAGAGACTATGGTTCAAGAGTTGCTGGCATAGAAGAAGCAAATGAAGATATGAGCATCACGAATACTGATGTGCTGATTGGCAAGCTTCTCACACATTAGATGGCAGTAAAGAGAGATAGAGAGCTTGAAGCAGAGCCAGAGAAAAGAAAACCCTTAGCACTCAAAGCCTCTACTTCAAAATCTCAAGAAGAAAGTGAAGAAAGTGAAGATATGAGTGATGATGAAAATGAGGACATCATTATGCTTTCAAGGAGATTAAAAAGAATCATTGAGAAGAAAATGAGCAATTCCAGAAAATTCAGGCAAAGAAACCTCAAACAAATTTCTAATGATACACATAGAAGTAAGGAAAAGGTAAAATGCTATGAATGTGGAAAGAAAGGACATATCAAACCAGAATGTCCAAGGCTCAAGAAGCATAAGAGCAAATACCAAAGAGACAATGGGGAGAAAGGTCATAAAGCCACATGGGATGACAAAAGCTCTTCAAGTGAAAAAGATGATAATGAAAGTGAAGAGGTCAACCTATGCTTCATGGCTATTGAGGATCACGTCTCGGACAAAGTAAGATCACTACACTCATACTCTTTCAATAATGATAGTAGTGATAATGATAGTAATAGTGATAGCGATGATGATGATGATGAGCAAAGCCTAATAGAAGAATTAAATATAGAATTAGAGAAATATAGAACTAAATTTAGTACCTATAGAAATAATATCTCTAATCTGAAAAATAAGATAGATGGTTTAGAAAAAGAGAACATAAAGCTTAAATCATCTAATGAATCTCTTCAAAAGTCATTAGATGAATACTCATCAAGACCCTCAATAGCTTCATTTTTAAAAGAAAATAATACTTTGAAAAATGAAGTTGAGGAACTTAGAAATTCCATTTCTAAATTTCACAAAGGTAAAGAAAGCTTAGATACTCTCATTGTGTCTCAAAGACCACCCTTAATAAGACATGGTCTAGGATTTAAGGACACATCATCATCTTCTCACAAAACTATATTTGTCAAATCTAAAGAATCTCACATCTCCACACCTGTTAGAACTGCACTAAGAAATAAGAATGTTAAACCTTCTGTACAAAAAAAGAATAATCATGCCTTTATGTATAGGAAGCATGCATCTAGAAAAAAGCAAATTAATCATGATTGTGCATGCCATTGTTCTCAAAATCAGTCTAATAGATTTTTGGCATTTAAACACAGTGTAAGACCAAAAAGTAAGTTTAGACCTAAACAATGTAATTATTGTATGAAAATGGGTCACATAAATAAACATAGTCACGCTAGTGAACAATGAAAGAGAAAAATGTCAGGCGCGATTTTTTAGTTGGTACAACGGCTAGTTTCTTATTTAATGCACCCCAACGGCTATATTCAGCCATGGGAGTATAAATGGAAGTCATTTATGCATTAAGGAACAAGAGGATGATAAGAAAAACAAAAGATTAGCATATACTTCAAATCACAAGCTATCTTGTACTTTCATACTTTGAGAACAAATCAATTCTCTGTAAAAATCTTTTTGCTCCTCATATTGAGCAATAAAGATTTATAAGTGGTTCTCTCTGTAATCTTTACTAAAGTGAGCTTTGGGTAGTTCTAGGTTAAGAGTAGAACACTTGTAAGGGTTAGTTCTGTAAACCTCCAAAACACAAAGTGTAGGTTATTTGTGTGAGCCTGTAAAACACAAAGTGTAGGTTGTTTGTGTGAGCCTGTAAAACACAAAGTGTAGGTTGTTTGTGTGAGCCATTAAAACACAAGGGATTTCTGGGTTAGGTGTGAGCCATTGTGAGAAACACCATAGTTGGGAGTGAGCTTGTAAAACTCCATTGTAACACTTAGTGTGTTAGTGAAACTCCTAATTGCGATTGGGGAGAGGAGTAAGGTTTGTTAACACCCGTAACTCTATAAATCTGTGTGTCAAATTTTCTCTATCCCTTCTAAAATTAACTGTCTATTTCCGCACTTTAAAGTTTAATTTTTAAAACTCCAATTCAACCCCCCCTTCTTGGCTTAATATCTGGGCAACAAATATGATAGAGGTATATTGATTAAGATAGGAAAAGTTTTTAATCATAACAAGTTAATAAGGCGTTCAGTCATACGACATCCACTTGTATGGTGGGGTTATGTCCTACTATGAGAAAATAAAATCAAACTGGAATGTTCTTAAAAGTACAAGTATGAAACTAGCATTAAAATTATCCTAAACTTTTGCAAGCTATGCAAATTCAATAAAGGTCAAAATTTAACATTCATTCATTAACTTATATATGAGAAAATAAAGAAAAGAGACCAAGTACAAAGATTAAAACATATGAAAAAAATGTACTAACCTTAGAATTAAAAAATTAAAATTTGAAATAGTAACATTAATATTAACTCCTATACCTCACAGATAAAATTCCTCAGCACCTATATCCCATAGATAAAATTCCTCAACACCGATACTTAGTTGAGGCATTGCCCTTAATGACTCATAAATGAATAGAAAAGAAATAAATGAGAGGAAAAAGAATACTCCCATAGAGTGCAACTAACACCTTAGTTAAGTGGAAGAGATGGCGATTGAGATGGCACTTGAACTCTAGTGGCTTTAAAGTACTTAGTGAGCTTGAATGTTTGATAGTTGTGCTCTCTTTCCACATTCACCTCCTACAACTCTGCTAATTGTTCTTAGATAGATTTGTTAGTTGTCTCTCATTTTTCCTATAATGCCTATAATTATGCCCTGGTAAATAAAATAGTTTAGAGGTGTTAAAAATGTATTTAAGGAAAAAATTAAGAAAATATGAGAAAAGTTTAAAGTACCATATTTACATATGTGACTTGTATATCACACCCGTGAATATTGGTTTCAAAACAGTTCATGCCCGTGACAAATCGAGTCACACCCATGAAGATCATTAGATATAAAATCTCACTAGTTGTTCTTTCTTTCTCTTATGACCTAAACTAAAAAATGAACCCTATAACTTAAAGTTTCTTCACACACAGAGACTAATCCCTTGTTTTCCTTTGATTTCAATGTTAAAACACCTAAACCAACATCAAAGATCAAAGTTTAACAAGTTTTAGTGGGAAGTGGACCAGAAGAAAATGGTGTTCATGAAGAAGCCGACCTTAAGGAGGAAAAGAGGAGTTCGAATCTCCTATCCAAGTGGTGTTTCCTTCAATCTAGGTAAGAAATCATGTTTCTTTACAAGTTTTCATAGCCTTTCACTATGTATATCTTGTTTATGGTAAAAACTCATTTCAAAATGGGTTAGGTTATGGCTTAATCTTGAGAATTTATAGTTAAAGATCCCTCTATAAGTTGATTAAAGGTTATGGTATATTTTAGAAAGGGATTAAGTGAGATTAAGGTTTGTTAAAAGGGTTAAGGTTAGGGTTTGTACTTTTTTTATGGCTTTAAAGGTTGAGTATATAGTTACATAATTGACATAAATGTGTTATATGTGATAGGAATTGGAAGAGAAGGTGGTGAGACCTACCAAAAGGATAAACAAACTTGAGAGAAGTTTAGTTTTTGAGTCTCTATTAGAGGTGTGTACATATATGCATTTAAAATCCCAAAATATGGCATGTTATGTGTTGAAATGCTTATGAATGCTTAAATGTAAATGGTTGGTTGTTATGAAAGTAATTCTTGTAGATGATGCTTAAATGGTTATATGCAATAAATGTGCCTAAAGAGGCATTAAAAAGAGCAATGAATTATGTAACACCACATCTTATACATTTGTGTTCAACCTATCCTTGTATCAATTAATCACACAGAGCATGCTAGAAAGACAAAATACCCTGTTAACAGTGATAGTAAATTTTTTTTTTCATATCCTGTAATATAATTCAATGACTTTGTAAGTCTCATATCCTATAATTTCATTCAATGACTTGCAAGTCTCATATCCTGTAATATTATTCACTGACTTTGCAAAGTTAATACTGAGGTTTTCACCACAATATAATATATCACATATATCAAAACATAAACTTTACACATAAGTATTTTCGAGTTGATTTCATTTATACATTTTTAGACTCATTCCAAAATGACTATACATATTCAAGCACGTAAATACAAAACACATATGACATATTTTCATACTTGTATGGAATGCAATGAGAGAGAGTGATGAGGCTCAGCCAGTGACCTGTATCTTCTAAGCATGCTCACATGAAACACATTATGAATTTGAGCCATCTTGGGTGGTAACGCTAATCTATATGCCAATGGACCAATCTTCTCAAGAATTTCATAAGGCCCTATATACCTTAGGCTCAATGTACCCTTTTTGCCAAATCGAATTATCCCTTTCCATGGAGATACACGAAAAAATACCTTTTCACCCAACTCGTATTCCATTTCCCTTATATGCTGATCAACATAACTTTTCTGTCTATCCTGTGCTGCCTTTAGTTTGTTCTTAACAACCTTGATCTTATCCACTGTGTCTTGCACTATCTCTGGCCCTTCTAATGCATGCGCTCCTTCTTCATCCCAAATGATAGGACTTCGACACTTTCTGCCATACAATGCCTCATATAGTGCCATCTGGATACTGCTATGATACTGGTTATTGTAAGCAAATTCAATCAATGCTATATATTCATCCTAAGCACCTCTGAATTCCATAGAACATGCCCTAAGCATTTCTTCCAATATCTGTATAGTCCTTTCTGATTGTCCATCAGTTTGTGGGTGGAATGCAGTGCTAAAGTTCAATTTTGTTCCCAATGCATTCTGTAAACTCACCCAAAAACATGAAGTAAACCGTGGATCTCTATCAGACACAATGGACACTGGAATGCCATGCAATCTGACTATCTCATTCACATATAATTTGGCCAAACTCTTAAGTGTACAACCCTATCTGATAGGTAGAAAATGTGCTGACTTGGTTAATCTGTCAATAATTACCCATACTGCATCATTTTTTCGTGGAGTTCTTGGCAATCCATAGACAAAATCTATCGTTATTCTTTCCCATTTCCATTCTGGCATTGGCAATGGATGTAGTTTACCAACTGGTGCCTGATGTTCAATTTTAATCTGCTGACATGTCAAACATTTGGAAACATATTCTGCTATATCTTTCTTCATTCTTGGCCACCAGTAATGAGGCCTTAAACTGTGATACATCTTTGTCATCCCTGGGTGCATTGCATACAGTGCATTGTGTGCCTCTTCCATTATTTCCTGATGCAAGTTCTCAGTGTCTGGAACACATATGCGTGATTTTAACATTAGTGTATCATTCTGCAAATGAAACTCTGTATTATTTCCCTACCTTACCACATCAATTTTCTCACATAATTCATAATCTTTGCTTTGTGCTTCTTTGATCCTCTCCTTTAGTATAGGTCTGACTTGAAGAGTAGCAATCAGGGATCCTTCATCATGTATATTTAATTCAACATTCATAGATCGTAATTGAATCAAGTATGGAAAAGAGGATACTTGCAAGTGAGCTACACTGCTACTAGCCTTCCTACTCAATGCATCTGCTACCACATTGGCTTTCCTTGGATGGTATTCAATTGTATAATAATAATCTTTCAATAGCTCTAACCATCGTCTCTGCCTCATGTTTAATTCTTTCTGTGTCAGCAAATAACCCAAGCTTTTATGGTCTGTGAAGATTTGGAATGTCTCACCATACAGATAATGCCTTCAAATCTTCAATGCAAATACGACTGCAGCCAGTTCTAAATCATGCACTGGATATGAGATCTCATGTGGTCTCAGTTGTCTGGATGCATAAGCTATCACCTTACCATGTTGCATCAACACACATCCCAAGCCTTGGTGAGAAGTATCACTATATACTGTAAACCCACCTGTACCTGTAGGGATGGTTAACACTGGTGCTGAGGTTAGCCTGTGTTTTAGTTCATCGAAACTCCTCTGACATTCTAGAGTCCACTTGAAAGGCACATTCTTTCTCAACAATTTAGTCAAAGGGCTAGTAAGTAAGGAGAATCCATCAACAAATCTGCGGTAGTATCTGGCTAAACCCAAAAAACTACGCATTTCAGAAACATTTTTAGGAGCTTCCCAATTTACCATAACCTCAATTTTCTTTGGGTCAACCTCTATGCCCTTACACGACACCACATGTTCAAGAAATACCAAATGATTTAACTAGAATTCGCATTTACTCAATTTGGCATATAATTGTTTCTCCCTCAAAGTTTGCAACACAATTTTTAAATGTTGTTCATGTTCTCCCCTATTCTTTGAGTACACCAATATGTCATCAATAAATACTATCACAAACCTATCCAAATATGGTTGAAACACCTTATTCATTAAAGCCATAAATGCAGCTGGAGCATTAGTCAATCCAAATGGCATTACTAAAAATTCATAATGCCCATACCTGGTTCGAAAGGCAGTCTTTGGAACATCCACTTCTGCTACCTTCAGTTGGTAATAGCCTGATTTCAAATCAATCTTGGAGAATATTTGGGCTCCTTGCAACTGGTCAAACAAATCATCTATTCTGGGTAACGGATATTTGTTCTTCACTGTCATTTTATTCAGTTGCATGTAATCGATACACAATCTCATTGTTCTATCTTTCTTTTTAACAAATAATATTGGAGCTCCCCAAGGTGATACACTAGGTCTAATATACCCTTTGTCAAGTAACTCCTGCAATTGGGCCTTTAGTTCTTTCAACTCAACTAGGGCCATTTTGTAGGGTGACCTTGATATTGGTGCAGTTCCTGGTACTAGTTCAATAGTAAATTCTATCTCTCTATCTGGTGGTAAACCAGGTAGATCATCTGGGAATACATCAGCAAATTCTCTTACCACTGGTATATTTTCAAGCAAGCTATCAGTGGTTCTAGTATCAGTCACATATGCCAAATATGCTTCACATCCCCCTTTGATCATTCGAAAAGCCTTTACAGTTGAAACTAGACATGTAGGCACAAGTTTTCTTTCACCTAGAAATACTACCCTTGGCTGGTTTGGTGATTCCAAAATTACTTCCTTAGTAAAGCAATTCACTATTGCATGATGTCTAGTTAACCAGTCCATTCCCAGTATCACATCAAATTCATATATTGGCAATAAAATTAGATCAGCTCTGTCAATGCATATCAGGCAATCACGACAGACATTATTCACAACTACCACTGTTTCCAATGGCGTACTCACATTTATGTCAATCCCCAAAGGCTCATGCATTTGATGCAATTCAGATGCCATATGCAGTGATATAAATGAATGAGTGGAGCCTGGGTCAATCAATGCATATGCTAATATTTCAGAAAAATATAAATATTACCAGTGACTACTTCGGGAGCATCCACTGCCTCTTGTCTAGTCATAGCAAACACCCTGGCCTGAGTAGGAGGTCTAGAACTCTGACCTTCAGATCTGGTCACTCCTCTACCCAGTGTACCAGTCCTGCCCCTGCCTCTTCTTCTGCCTTGTGTCCCATTAGTAAGGTAGACCCTCGGTGCCTCAACAGTAGTCTCAGATACTCCTCTGCCTCTGCTGGTCTCTGCTAGTTTGGCTCTATTTGGACAATCTCTATACATGTGCTCCATCGATCCACATAAATAATATGCTCCTGTGAGCCTTCTACATTCGCCCGTATGCTGTCTGCGACAATGACTACATATGGGCCTCTGTTCAACATATTGGCTCTGCCCTCTGCCTGGGTAAGAGAAAGTCATTCCTCGACCTCTAGAACTGGAGTACCCACTTCTGTTACCAAATTGTGCAGGCATATATCTACCTCTTTTCCCTAACCTTCTGCTAGACTCACCAAAGAACTCACGTGATGGCCTTTTTACTTGTTGTTCCCCAGCTTCTTTCATTAACCGTTCAGCTCTAATTGCAGCAGCTCTGAGCCTGGCATAACTATCAAGATCAGTAGTTGTAATTCTGTTTCTGATCTCATATTTGAGGCCTTTCTCAAACTTCCTGCATTTGTCTCTTTCAGTAGAGACCATGAAGGTGGCATAATGGGAAAGTTTGTTAAATTGTACTTCATACTCCGCAATAGACATATTCCCCTGTTTTAGATTCAGGAATTCCTTCCTCTTCTCATCTTTATATGCTTCAGGCATGTAATTGTTCTGAAATTTCAGGAGAAAATCATTCCATGTCAACACCGGTGGTTGTGCATCACTGTCGGGGACGGTCTCCCACCATTCATAAGCATTTCCTTGCAGTAAGGATACTGCATAATCAAATTTCTCATCCGGGGTACATCTCATCATATTCAGTACCCTCTGTGTTCTTTTTAGCCATGTCTCAGCTTCTGCTGGATCTGTTGTGCCATTGAAATCAGTTGCACCATGTTTTCTCAGCTTGTCATAACGTATTTCCTTGTACATTTCAGGACCATATACTTCTTGTTCTAGGTTTTCATGGGGTACTTCTGCATGAGATGACTGTGATGCATGTACTGGAGCTCTAGCTCCTAGTGCTGGTTGATCTCTATATAAATGAGGTGATGCCTCATAAGAATGCATTTCAGCCGGCCTCTCCCTCCTTGGTGTATCATGTCTTATGATGTCCCTAAAATAAATGAAAGTATGTCACTACATAATGTTCAACACATAGGATGCATATGTTATCATGCTCTTATGCATATGCATGTTCCGATGGAACCTATCCCTGCTCTGATACCAAAAATGTAACGTCACACCTTATGCATTTGAGTATAACCTATCCCTGTATCAAGTAATCATACATGGCATACTGGAAAGGTAAAATACCCTGTTAACAATAGTAGTAAATTTTTTTTTTCATATCCTGTAATATAATTCCATGACTTTGCAAGTCTCATATCCTATAATTTCATTCAATGACTTGCAAGTCTCATATCCTGTAATATTATTCACTGACTTTGCAAAGTTAACACTGAGGTTTTCATCACAATATAATATATCACATATTTCAAAACATAAGCTTTACACATAAGTATTTTCGAGTTGATTTCATTTATACATTTTTAGACTCATTCCAAAATGACTATACATATTCAAGCACATAAATACAAAACACATATGACATATTTTTATGCTTGTGTGGAATGCAAGGAGAGAGAGTGATGAGGCTCGGCCAGTGACCTGTGCTCCATGTCTTTTATACGCTACTCAAAATGAGCTATCACTTTTTTTTACCTGAAAAATGATGCAAATTGATGAGTTGCGGCTCAGTGAGAATAACCATCCAATGAGCTCTAAAGTACCAAACAACTCATAGTAATAAATCACAATTCCAATATATACCATGTATTCCATTCCATTCATCAGTATCATATAAGTATCAATAAAGTCGAAACATATAATCATTACTCTTTTATGCATGCAAATGCTTTGCTTATTTCATTTTGTTGTGACCAAGTTAAACAGACATTGCCCCGGGTTTCCATGTGAACATTTGCACTTGCATTTGCTAGCTAGCTTGATCATTTGTTTCATTTGCATATTTGTTCGGCCATAGGCCTCTTCTTTTGCTTTACAATATCGATTAACTAGTCACAACGCCTTTTTAGCCCATATGCATATGCACTTATATTTAAGCTTTCATCAACCATTGCATCTTTATCATATACAACATACATATATTCCATATATACCTCATATGTCAAGCATATACCTTGCATATACTATACATATACCATGTGTATATATCACATTTGTCAAACATATACCTCAAATATACCACAAGTATACCATTTATATGTACCAAAATGTCACAAATTATCCATCATTACATTATCAAGGACCAATCATGACAATCACATGAATCACATAGCAAGCAACATTCATTTGCACTAAAGAATTCAATCGATAATTAGACTCACCGTTCTCCTTTGATTCCGACCCCTAACTTATTGTGTATCCGCTCCTTGTGGGTCTCCAATATGTTGCAAGCCTAATATGAAAACATAATCAATTAACTCATGATTAGGGAGACTTAATGTGCCTTAAACAAATTAATTTGCATTGTTTATGTCAATAGTTAAGATTTTTCCTATGAGGCAGTGTGACCTTATGGGACTGTTTAGCCTATAACATTTTATATAATTGACCAATTAATCTGATTCTTGTTCCTAATTAAAAATAACATATAATTATAGAACAATTTCAAATTTCAGACCAATTATAGCATTGTACAATATTTGGTGGAATTTCTAAGAGTGTTCTGTTTTCTGCCTTGTTTTCTGCCATTAGGCAGTTTCAGAGTACTCATTTGGGTTCATCATAACTTATAATCTATAAGTCATATTTTAATGAAACTTTACAGACACTTATATGGGTTCATATGGAACATGTTGTAGGTTTACAACTTTTACCAATTATGTCTCTAAGGTCTTCTACTTATACCAAACATTTTACTGGTCTAGAATAGAATTGACTTCCGGACCAGTATGGCTTCCAAAGGCCATAACTTAGTCTATACATAACCAATGAAGCTAAAATTAGTACCAAATTTTAGATAAGACATATACCTATAACTTTAAGGTTTTGAGAATCTACATAATCTAGCTCTAACAAGCTCAAATTAGCCAAACACGTTATTATATCTGCCGAGGGCACTCAATAGGCAGTTCAAACCATGGAACAGTCATGGTTCCATTCACCATAACTCAACATTTACAAGACCTATGAACCTGAATTTTGGTATACAGATACAAAACACATATATCGACAACTGTTATGTTTTGAGAGACTTAAAATAATGGCTTTAACATATTCAAAAGCAAACCACACAGTAGCTAACTTGGTTAGGGTTCACACCCTGACCAGTTTCAGTACGAAGAGAATATCTCTCCCTATACATAGCATCTTGCAACAATGTTTACATATCCACAAATATAAGACATAAAGGAACAAAATTTGTGTTTTACACATTTCCAGAATCAATTTCTATTGACATCCAAATCGGGGTGCAATTCAGTGCCTAATATTGAACCTAAGCAACTCAAATTAACCTTATAGCAATAAGAATTGATTACTTACCAAGAACGAACTTGCAAGGGATCAATTTGGTGCAAATACTAAGTGAAACAAGGAATAATTGAGTTCTGGAATGGAGAAAGATGAAGAAGAAAATGAGGCTGAAGTGAGGAGGCAGAAATGGGGAAGAAAGATGAAGATAAAGCCAACTTGTTTTTTGTCCTTTTCTCTTTTTCTCTTTTTCTCTTCTCTTTTCTCTTCTCATTTCTCATTTCTCTTCTCTTCTATTTCTCTTTTGTTTCATTTTCATTTCATTTTATATTGTTATTATTATTATTTATATATATTTATAATTCCACTAATTCACACAATGATACAACTTAATCATTTGACCCGATTTAACTAAATTAACAATGTAATTGTTTAGTAATCTTAAAATAATCATTTTTCTTACTTTAATTTAGTCACCTTATTCAATTCATTTCTAATACTTTGTTATCCTTATTTAGGTTATAAGGATACACGTGTGAGTTGATATAATTGCTAAATACTAGGACACATAGCTAGTGCGTTCCATGAACTTGTTCCTACGAAAATACGTATGAAATGCACGTGTTCAATTGAATTGTATGCAAGATGCTTATGTTTGATGACATGCATGTGGGGAAGGTCAAGGATGTTACAAATTATGATGGCTATTATGATTGTAAGAGGTAAAGTTAAAGATAGTATAATGATAAATTGTATCATTAATGCATGTTATGGGAGTTAATGAACATCAAATAAGTTCTTAAGATTCATATGTTCAATTGTGATGTTTATGTGCTTGTATATTGATTTAATGATGTTATAGCATGATATATGCATGTTTGAGGAATATGTTGATAGAAAAAGGGTTATTATGGAACAACCATTAGAGCCCTTGCATGTGGTTTACCTTAAATGCCTTGTTATATATTTATTGCTGGAAAACCTAGATTCACGCTTGTGACATAGAGTTCATGGCCATAAATCACCCATATGGAACTGTCCATTTCAAGCAGGTAGGTTCACAATTTGAGTCACCACTTGATTCATGGTCGTAAAACAAGGAAGTCATGCCCATGACTATTTCTTTATGCCCGTGAAAAAATGTAACGCCTGTAAGTTTGGGACCTATATATAATGTGATAATCAAGGAATACAAAGGGTATATGGAAAGTATATGTGTGGCTATGGGTTTGGAATCATGAAAATAATTAAAAAGATATAAAAAAAGTGAAATTTCTATTGTTCATGCCTGTGACATATGTAATCATGACCGTAAATGTCATAAAAATCAGTTTCTAAAGTTAAGGATCTTCACGGGCGTGACACATATATTCACACTCGTGAAGCCCTATAGTTTAAATTAGGCAGTTTCATATTTTTAACAAAAACTCATAAAATTTGACCTAAAACCCTAGCCAGCAGATTTCCTAAAACCCCCAAAATGAATTCTCCTTCATTCCTTTTCAATTTTGATTTACAAAATAAGAATCCCTGCCATAAAAAGAGATTAAAAACGGATTGAAAATAAGGTTTTTGGTATAGATGTCAAAATCTGAACAAAGGGGATATAGAACACGTTCTGAACCTTTAAACCTATTTTGGGATCTACAAAACAGAGGTAAAGTACCATGTTTTTCTTTAATCTTTCAACTCGTTTTTAATAGAGGGATGATGTTCAAAGGGTTTAAGTTAGGTTTCTATATTGTGAATGGTGTAGTTAAATAGAATGGCAAAAATATAATGTAATGTGGTCTCTGATTTCATATTAAGGACTAAGGTTGAAGGTGGAGATAACCACCAGAGGTAGTAGATGTGAAAGAGTTGAGTTTTAGGGCTCCAACAATTCAGATTTGTATATACACGTTTTTTAATTCCGACTTGGTATGCTATTTGGCCTATATGGTATTACTAGAATTTCTAGAAATTTGTATGAGTCATGTTAAATATACTATGCACTATAATTATGGATAATTGAGATGTAAGAAAGTTATGTTTGATGATTTGAAGTATGAAATCTAGTTGTGCTATTGAATGATTTAATTTGCTTGAACATCATTTGAAACATGTTTATGAATATTGGAAAGTGTTGATAAGAGTGGCTAACATTGGTTAGCCTTTAAACCAATGCATGTTTTTGTGTGACTTTAGCTTAAACAGTGATGGAATATTGACACAGACTAATGATTCATGACTATGAAGGTGGTCTTCATACCCGTGAATGTATTACAAACCCGTGAATTGTTGAATAGAAGGCTTTGTGCTTGTGAATCTACCATTCACACCTGTGAATGTCCTGTATCGAGAAATTTGATATTCAAATCCTATGATGGAATTACATTAGTTTGTTATGCACACACACTTGGCATGATTAACTCAGATGGTATATAGTATGATATATGACTATGAACAATGATTATGCACTAGGTGCTCTATATTACAAAGTGTCATATAATGGACATGTTGAACCATGAATGACTTATAAATGATACAAATAACCAAAATATGATTATATATGCTCATTCTTTATTCGATGACTAGCTTAGAATAGGTGGCATGCCATTTAGGGGGTTATAGTACCGTTGAATATTATTATGTTTAAATTAGGGTAGCTTAAGCTCGAGTTAGAGCGTTCCTAATTATTTAGGGACAATATGGCTTAAGCTCAGGTTAGAGTGCCCTTGTACCCATATGCAAACAGATATCATATTTACTCATTAAGATGATTAAGCTCGAGTTAGAGTGCTCATAATTTGAGAAGCTCGGTAGTAGCGATACAGACAAATACAGTTAGTGAGCAGGGTTGTTTAAGCTTAGATTAGAGCGCTCTTATTTCACAACCCGCATCCAAGTAGTCTGAGTCTAGAGTATTGGGCAAACAAACAGTAAATTATTGTAATATAGAAAGTAAATCAAAATTATATAAACAAAATATAGTTGCATCCTAGAAAAGGAATGTGGAAACTAGAAATCAGATATATGGGACAAGAAGTTTGATAAATTGCAATATATGATGAAATTCACTATAATTATAATGATATAGAAATGCTATGAATGAAATGTATTATGACTATGATGATATGGATTGACTTATACGTTGTATGTTATAAATGTGTTGAAATCAAATCAATTTAAAATGAATGAGGTATTATATATATTTATGTATAACGATATGGTGAAGCACCTATGTATGGTTATGATTATAAATGTTATGTTAATGTGTGAATGCATGATAGAATTTTAATGCTTATATATACCATTAAGTTTTCAATATCTTAGCATATCGGTTTCCCTGCATGCAGGTTTGGAGCCGGGTTTGGAGCTGAGGGATAGTTGTGTTGACTTGAAGAGAAGACCAAGCTAGTCAGAGTTGACCTGAGTTGGGTCTGTTCATTTATTTATTTTTTATTTCCTTCATTTGTTATTCATCATAATGGGGATAAAGACAACTATTTAGAACATGTTTTAATAAGGATTTGTAATTGAGTTTATTTATTATTAATAAGGATGAATTTTGTAATAAGGGTGGGATATTTCCCAAACCAGTCATTGATTCTTTTTATGGTTATTATTCAGATATGAATGAGTATTTATGCAATAGATAAAATATGGTTATTATAAAGATGCATGTTATACAAATACAGTGATATAAGTTAGAAAAAGTTTTTATTCATAACATAATTATATAGATTCAGTCATGTGGCATCCGTTTGTATAGTGGGGTTTGCTCTATTATACAGAAGGTGTTATATATAGTGGTATCATAGCTTAGGTTTTGGCGGTTCTAGACTTGAGTGGATTGTGGGGTTGTCATGCATGATACATGTGTCTCGTCTGACTCTAACTTGGATTACTTTTCTGTCAACTTGTAGGACTAGAGTGAGATGGTGTCTGAATCGAATGACATGGCTAAAAGCCATAGCTCTTCATATACTGGGCACTGAACCAGCCCTGTGCAACTAGTGTTCAGGATTTAGGTGCAGTACCAGTATCTAACTAATAGGCCTAAAACAGGTCAACTAGGGCCAAACTCCTTTGATGCAGCTGATGGCAGGCCTATTGCATTATATTGTTAGAGTTGTACCACAGCTAGTACCCAATCCTTCACCTCCACCACTAAAGCCAATGGTACAGCTAGACAAGCTCCATAAGTTTGGAGCTACTGATTTTCTAAGAACGAATGATGATGATCTTGCTGTTGTAGAGTATTGGATCAAGAAGATAGAGAGGATTTGTGATGAGTTTGAGGTGACCACTGATCAAAAGGACAAATATGTCATATCCCTATTACAGAAAGATGTTTATGACTAGTGGAAAATAATTTTACTAAAGCTAGAGGTCCCTCAGCCAATGACATGAGACTTCTTCGTAACTGAGTTCAAAAAGCAATATGTTCTTTCGATATATATATATATATATATATATATATGAGAAGAATAGGGAGTTTTTGAGCCTCAGGTAGGGAAAGATGACAGTGACAGAGTACCAAAAAGAGTTTACTCAACTGAATAAATATGCTTCAGAGATGATCATGAGTGAGAGAGACAAGTGCATAAGATTTGAATATTGCCTCAATGCAGAGATAGGTGATTTTGTGGCTACATGGCTAGCTCCAGCTTAGACTAGATAACAGACTAGAGGAGATCATACTAGATATACCCAAGCAGTTTCTGAGACTGTTAAAAGGTTAGGATCAGGTCGAACACCAACTAGAGCTTATGTTATAAGAGTTAGAGAGGATCAAGAAGCTTTAGATGTTATTGTTGGTATGTTCTCTATCTTATTGGGTTTTGAAGAAGAATCTCATTCATAGCGGAAAAATAAAATTTTCAAAATCCAAAACAAGAATCTTGCTTGTGCCATTAAAACTAATTTATTAAAACATAGAGGTAAGAAATTATATCTTATATTTTCTTAATTTATTCTTCAAATTTTCACTTTGTTGGGTTGTTGCAAACCACAACAATCCACTTTAGGATGTCTCTAATGTTAATCCACGCAAAAATATGAAAAGAAACTAAAAGAGAAATGGTTGAACATACCTCTAAGTGCTTGCAATGATGTATACTCAATTTGAGAGAATATGAAAAATAACTATTATTTTTCTTTTTGAATTTTTTCATTTTCAAAAATAATTTTCAGACTTTTAAACTTTTCAAAAATGTTTTTACCCCAAAAATAGTCTAGATACAATGTGCACAAGACAAGGGGAGGGATTTTAGGGTTTTTGCCTTAATTGGCCTTAATTAGTCTTAATTGACCAATTAAGGCCAATTAGGCTAGCTGTTGGCTAGCAGCCTGCGTGGGCACGTACAGATTTGTGACCCCCCCAAATGATTTTTTCATGCAATCTCATTGCGATCCATCCCAACATAATTTTCTCATATTTTTGGATCTCATCTAATACCATTTTACTCATTATTCACATCTCCAATGCGTCTAATCCATTAAGATCTTGATTATATTGGCCACTTAAATTAATAATTAATTTAAGAAAGTCATGAGTGATATCTAGCAACACATCATGACCTCCAATTGATCAGAAAGTGAGTGGTTTGACTACGTACCTTTCTATAGACAATTTTCGTGCAATTATTTCTTTCACCATTTTATATCTCATTTGGTTCAGAGTATGGACATGTGTCAACTCCCATAAGACTGATTATATCACGTCTAGCCCAAGTAATGTTAGTTCTTATCCCTAAGCTCATTACTCTGTTAGACATATCATTGAAGACTATCTTCATGACATTTCCACTCTTAGGGTACAGTATGATAGTGAACTGGATTTATAGATGATGTCCTTTAATTTTCCATAGGAGAGAATTCCTGAAAGACTTGATAGAGTTGTCATTTTATGAATTTGATGTTATATTAGATATGAATTGACTTTCACAGCATAGGGTAGTGGTTGATTGTAAGAGAAAATTTGTAAGGCTTAAAACACCTGAATATGAAGATGTAAAAGTAGAAGGTGAATTGTTTCCACAACTTTCACAAGTTATTTCAATGATGAAAGTTGAGAGAATGATGAAGAAAGCATGTGAAGTCTATCTGACTTATGTTGTTGACACTAGAATGGGAGGCCCAGACATAAGAATATTCCTACAGTGAATGAGTTTCCAGATGTTTTTCCTGAAGATATACAGAGATTACCTCCTAACAGGGAGGTTGAGTTCTCTATATAGCTCATCCTAGGCACAACACCCATTTCAATAGTGTCATACTGAATGGCACCATCTAAATTGAAAGAGCATAAGTCTCTATTGTAGGAATTGTTAGATAAAGGGCATATCAGATTGAGTGTATATCCATGGGGTGCACCAATGTTATTTTTGAAAAATACAGATTGGTTTATGAGACTATGCATAAATTACAGACAACTGAATAAGGTGACAATCAAAAATAGATATCCATTTCTATGGATTGATGACTTGTTTGATCAGTTGAAAGGTGCATGTGTGTTTTCAAAGATTGATTTGAGATCAGGATATCACCAGTTGAGAGTTAGAGTAGAGATATAGCCAAGACGATGTTTTGAACCAGATACGAGTATTATAGGTTTATGGTTATGTCTTTTAGATTGACCAATACTTCATCGGTCTTTTATAGACTTGATGAATAGGGTATTTAGACCCTATCTAGGCCAGTGTATTATGGTCTTTATTCATGACATTCTAGTGTATTCTAAGACAGTTGAGGAGAATGCTCAACACTGGAGAATAATGTTACAAACACTTAGGGAGCAGAAGTTGTATGCCAAGTTATCAAAATGTAAATTTTGGCTTGATGAGGTAGCTTTTCTAGGACACATTATGTCAACTAATGGTATAAGGGTTGATCCTAGCAAGGTATAGGTTATTATGAGTTGGAAGCCTCATCACAATGTGATTGAAATCAAAAGTTTTCTTGAGTTAGCTGGTTATTATAGGATGTTTATTAAGGGCTTTTCAATGATTGCTTCTCCTTTTAACTAGACTATAGTGGAAAGATGTGAAATTTGAGGACAGTCAAATGCCAGAAGAGTTTTGATAGTTTGAAGAAGATGTTAACTAAGGCTCTAGTTTTGACACCAACAATTCTTGATGAGGAGTATATTATCTACAGTGATGCTTCTCATGATGGACTGGGGTATGTATTTGTTGAACCTTTAGGGGTATTTCCATCATTTTGATGCTAACAAATAAAATAGCAATAATGTATTTAACATACTTTTTTTCTAAGTTTATTGAACAGAGTATGGAACATGATAACAAGATTGAAGAATGGAAGACTAACCTTAAAAAGACAAAAAATGAAGAAATAACATGTTCACGCCCGTGACCTTGTATGTCACGCCCATGATGAAGCTTAGCGCCAACTATCCAACATTTAAAGTTCACGGCCATGAAGGATCGTAGCAACTGTGAATGATCATATCAGTCACACCTGTGAAAGAAAGTCACGCCCATGAGAAAACATGTCAAATTCCTCCAGAGAGCTTTACGGCCAGAGTTACTACTTGGACCACGACTAGGAAGGATGTTCACACCCGTGAAATAATATTGTCATGCCCATGATCAAACATTTCAAATCCTTCCAGAATGTTTCACGGTCGAAGTCACTACTCAAGTCATGGCTTAGAAGAACAGTCACGACCGTGACACTTATTCACGACCGTGAAAGAGGAAAGAGGAACATGTCAAATGCAAAATTAAGAGTTGGTGCAATGACTATTTCCGTATTAAATGCAACCAAACAGCTATAATTTTCCATGGAAGTATAAATGCAAGTCATTTATGAATCCAGAACAAGAGAATAGCTAATACTTCGAATTAAAATCTTGTTGTAGCCATTTTGTGCATTTAATACTTTTAAAACAAACATTAATTCTCTGTAAAAATCTTTTTGCTCATTATTTTCTGAGCATTATAGATTTGTGAGTGTTTTTCTTTGTAATCTACTACTCAAGTGAGTTTGGGTATATTGGGTTAATAGTAGAACACTTGTAAGGGTTATTTGTGTGAGCCTTGAAAACACAAGGAATTGGTTTATTGTGAGAGCCATTAAAACACAAGAGATTTTTGGGTTAGGTGTGATCCGTTGTTAGAAACACCATAATTGGGAGTGAGCTTGTAAAACTCCATTGTAACACTTAGTGTGTTAGTGAAACTCGCAATTGAGATTGGGGAGAGGAGTAGGGTTTGTTAACACCCGAACCTCTATAAAAATTCCTGTGTGATATCTTCCTATCCCTACTCAACTTAACTTTTCTTTCCGCACTTAAAAGTTAAGAAATTTTAATATCCAATTCAACCCCCTTCTTGGTACAATATTTGGGCAATAGTATTGATGCAAAAGGGTAAGGTAGTTGCATATGCATCCAGGCAACTGAAAAATACATGAGAAAAATTACCCCACATATGACTTAGAGTTGGCAGCCATTGTCTATACATTGAATATATAGCGTTACTATCTTTGTTGTGAGTAATATTTTATCTACACAAACCATAAGAGTCTGAAGTACCTCTCTACATAGAAAGATCTTAATCTTAGATAGAGGTGGTGGTTAAAATTGATAAAAGATTCTATAATTGTAATATCGATTACCACCCAAGTAAGGCCAATGTAGTGGTTGATGCTTTGAGTAGGAAGATAGTGACAAAGTTGCACATCTGACCTACACTTAACTAAGAGACCATATATGCACAGAGATAGGATAGTAAGCTTGTTGAGACAGTCGAGTTAGTCTTTAAGGGGGAGAGACCTGATTATTCAATTGAGACAAATGGTGGGTTATACTACTAGGGTTGTTTATGCGTGCCTAGTGTTGATGAGCTAAGACAAAGGATATTATAGGAAGCACATGAGACTAGGTATACAATGCACCTGGGGAATACAAAGATGCATCATGACTTGAATAGTAAGTATTAGTGGACAGACATAAAGAGAGATATCACAAAGTATACAACCAGATGCCTAACTTGTCAGTAAGTCAAGGCCAAATAGTAGGTACTATCGGGATTATTGCAACCTATCACTGTACCGGAATGAAAGTGGGAACAGGTTACTATGGACTTCATGATTGGGTTGCCAGTGACTCCTCAAAAATATGATATTGTATGGGTTATTATGGATAGGCTTATGAAGTCAACTCACTTATTGCCTATTAGGAGGGATTACTCTTTGAACAGGCTAGCAGAGATGTATGTTAACGAGATAATATGACTTTATAGAGTACCAGTCTTTATTGTTTCAAATAGAGACCCCAGGTTTACTTATTAGTTTTAGGGTAGTCTAAAGAGATCTTTGGGTATTAAGCTCAACTTCAGTATAACTTTTCATCCTCAAATAGACGGTCAGTCTAACAGAGTGATACAGATTATAGAAGATATGATGAGAGGTTGTGTGATTGAATTCAAAGGTAGCTGGGACAAATATCTTCTATTAATGGAATTTGCTTACAACAATAACTATCAGTTTAGCATCAAGAGGGCTCTATATGAGACACTATATGCTAGAAAGTGTCGAACACCCCTATGTTGGACAGAACTCAATGAGAAAAAGTTAGTGGGGCCAGATTTGGTACAAAAGATAGAGAAAAAGGTACAGGTGATCCAAAATAGATTAAAGACAACCTCAAACAAACAAAAAGCATATACAGATCTTAAGAGGAGAGATATAGAGCATGTAATGGTAATGAAATTTGCTTACAACAATAACTATCAGTTTAGCATCAAGATGGTTCTATATGAGACACTTTATAGTAGAAAGTGTCGAACACCCCACCCCTATGTTGGATAGAACTCGGTGAGAGAAAGTTAGTGGGGCCAGAATTGGTACAAAAGACAGAGAAAAAGGCACGGGTGATCAAAATAGATTAAAGGCAGCCTCAAACAAACAAAAAGCATATGCAGATCTTAAGAGGAGAGATATAGAGCATGTAGTGGGAGACAAAATTTCCTTAAAGTTTCTCTATGGAAGAAGGTTTGAGATTTGGGAAGAAAGGCAAGTTCAGCTTGAGATTCATCGGGCCTTACGAGATTCTAGAAAAAGTAGGACCAGTTGCTTACAGACTTACTCTACCACAAAAGTTGAATAAGATTTATGATGAGTTCTATATCTCCATGTTGAGGAGATATAGGTCATATCCTTCTCTTGTTTTTCCATTTGAAAACATTGAGGTGAGACCAGATTTGACATATGAAGAAGAACCAGTTCAGATCTTAGCCAAAGAAGTCAAGGAACTCAGGAACAAATGAGTACCTTTAGTCAAGATCTTATAGAGAAATCATACAACAAAAGAGGCTACATGGGAAAGTGAAAAGGTGATGAAAGCCTAACATCTATAACTATTTAGAAATAACATATCAGGTAATTTTGAAGATGAAATTCTTTAAAGGGGAGAAAAATGTAGCACTCGTAAGTTTAGGGCATGACACATGTGTTTATACCTGTAAAGCTCTACAGTTTAAAAATTGGGTAGTTTCATGTTTTTGATAGAAACTCACGAAATTTAACCTAAAACCCTAGTCATCAGATTCCTTAAAATCCTAAAAATGAATTCTTCTTCATTCCCTTTCAATTTTGATTTATAAAATATGAATCCCCACCAATAAAAAATATTAAAAATGGATTGAAAATAAGGTTTTCGCTATAGATATTGAAATCTGAACCAAAGGGATATAAAACACATTATAAACCTTTGAACCTATTTTGGAATTTGCGAAACAGAGGTAAAAAAACTACATTTTTCCTTAATCTTTCAATGTTTTGACTTGTTTTCAATAGAGGATAATGTTTAAAGGGTTTAAGTTAGGTTTCTATATTGTGAATGGTGAGATAAATAGAATGGAAGAAATAAAATGTAATGTGGTCTCTAATTTTGTATTAGAGATTGAAGTTGAAGGTGGAGATAACCACCAAAGGCAATAGACGTGAAAGAGTTGAGTTTTAGGGCTCCAACAATTCAGGTTTGTTTATATATGCATTTTAATTAGCAATTTGGTATACTTGTATGCTTAATGATATAATTGGTATGTTAATTAGCCTATATGGTATTACTAGAATTACTGGAAATTTGAATGAGTCATGTTAAATTTGCTATGCACTATAATTATGGATAATTGAGATGTATGAAAGTTATGTTTGATGATTTGTAGTATGAAATCTAGTTGTGTTTGTTGAATGATTTAATTTGCTTGAATATAGTTTGAAATATGTTTATGAATGTTGAAAAGTATTAATAGGAGTGACTAACATTAGTTAGCCTTAGTATCAATGTATGTTGTGTGTGATTTTGGCTTAAATAGTGATGAAATATTGACACAAACTGATGTTTCATGACTGTGAAGGTGGTCTTCACACCCCCGTGAATGTATTGCATGTCCGTGAATTATTGCATAGAAGGCTTCACACTTATGAATCTACCATTCACCCCTGTGAATGCCTTGTATCTAGAAATTTGATATTCGAATCTTATGATGGAATTACATTAATTTTTTGTACACACACACACACACACTTGGAAATATTAACTGAGATAGCATACAATATGGTACATGACTATGAACAATAATTATGCACTAGGTGCTCTATATAACAAAATGTTATATAATGGACATGTTGAAATATGAATGACTTGTAAATGATATAAATAACCAAAGTATCATTATACATGTTTATTCTTTATGCAAGGACTAGATTAGGATAGGTGGCATACCATTTAGGAGGTTACAATATTGTAGAATATTATTATGTTTGAATTAGAGTGGTTTAAGCTCGGGTCAGAGTGTTCCTTATTATTTAGGGACAAAGTGACTTAAACTCGACTTAGAGCACTCTTGTACCTATATACATGTAGATATTATATTTACTCATCAAGGTGGTTAAGCTCGGGTTAGAGTGCTCCTGATTTGAGAAGTTCGATAGTAGCGTATAGACAAATATAGTTAGTGTGTAGGGTTGCTTAAGCTTGGGTTATCTCGCATTCAGGTAATCCGAGTCTAGAGTATTAGGCAAACAAATAGTAAATTATTGTAATATAGAAAGTATATCAAATTATGAAAATAGAATACAATTACATTCTAAAAAAGGAATGTGGAAACTAGAAATCAGATATATTCATAAGAAGTTGGATAATTGCAATATATGATGAAATTCACTATAATTATGATGATATAAAAATACTATGAATGAAATGTATTATGACTATGATGACACAGATTCACTTATGCGATGTATGTTATGAATATGTTGAAATCAAATCAATTCAGAATGACTGCGGTATTATATATATATATATATATATATATATATATATATATATATATATATATATATATATATATATGGTCAAGCACCCAGGTATGGTTATGACGCTATGCTAATGTGTGAATGTATGATAGAATTTTAATGCTTATATATATTACTACGCTTTCAATAGCGTAGCATGTGGATTTTTCTACATGCAGGTTTGGAGCTGAGGGATAATTGAGTTAACTTGAAGAGAATATCAAGCTAGTTAGAGTTGACTTGAGTTAGGTCTGTTCATTTATTTCCTTCATTTTTTATTCATCATGATATGGGATAAAGACAACTATTTAGAACATATTTTAATAAAGACCTGTAATTGAGTTTATTTATTATTAATAAGGAAGGATTTTGTAATGAGGGCAGGATATTACCCAAACCAGTCATTGATTCTGTTTATGGTTAATGAGTATTTGTGCGAGCGGTAGGTAAGATATAGTTATTATAAAGATACATGTTATACAAATATAGTGATATAAGTTAGAAATATTTTTAATTCAAAATATGATTATATAGATTTAGTCATGCGACATCCATCTGTACAGTGGAGTTTGCTTTATTATACAAAGGGTGTTACAAGAAAAGTGCAAGTTTTGGACAAAAACATTCTTGGTTCACATTTTATTTCATGGGTTGGGTTGCTTGTGAATGAACTTTCACAGTTGTAAATACATAGTTCATGCTTATGAAGTATGCTTTAAATAAAATATGCTTTAAATGAAATATGTTGAATGTTTCTATGGATATAATGTAATGGTTATGCACATGCTTCGATAATGGTGTGATATAAGTAGTGTAGCGCTCCCTTACCCTACTAGTTGTTAATAGAGTATGGAAGTGCTACTAAGCTCATTTGTTTTTGTAAAAATAAATGTTTCTCAAATTATTATAATATATATATATATATATATTCTAGTTTATTATTAGCGAAATATTTATTACTATATATTTTTTTCATATCATTTAAATATGGAACCTGTGATGCAAATATTTTGATTTAAAAGAACTCATTCATTAAACTATAATATTTAGAAATATATTTACAATAATACCAAATATATAAATTATAAAATTGAATCCTTATAAATCCTATATGCCACAATTTTACATCAAGAGAAATTCTTAAAATTTAATTTTTACAATAAAATTTCCAAAACATACAAAAAAGAAATAGACTGCTGCAATTTGATCTTGGAGTTCCCCTTATCTTTGGTTGCCCTAACGTAACAATTACATTTATTTATCTAGGAGTGAAACACACGCGCTAAGCTATTAACTTAGTGGTATATTTGACAACTATCCAATAATTACATAATTATTTCAAAAATAGAATTTTAGAAACTACAATTAATTTATTAAGCATGTCAAATATTCAATTAATAGTAAAACTATTTTCGTTATGAAAAAATATATAATTCATTAAGCATACTTAAAATTTTAACAATACAAGATATTCAATTTGAAATATCAATTTAATAATTTACATTTTTTTCTGTTCTTAATTTGATAGCTCATGACATGTTAGACTGGAACTAAACACTGAATACAGAGTTTTTGCTCTCCGGTAGTATACTCGGCGCCTACATAATTATTTTATAACTTGATATTTAACGTCTATATTTTTAATAACAACTCAGTACCTTTTTAGTGCCTATGTAATTTCAAACTCAGCACTATTTCTTAGTGTCTACATAATTTCAACTCAGCACTATTTCTTAGTATCTACATAAATTAAATCTCAGTACTATTTTATAGTGCCTACACTTCTACCCTTTTATTGGCATGCAAAATTATCATAATTTCTAGTTCTCGACTAGATGTAATAGGGTTTAATTATATTTGTTACCTTTATTATTATTTACATAAATTATGTAGGTAACATTAATATAAATTCCATATAATGCAGTAATTCCCATTTACTATTTTACAACCTCATATTTGCTCATTTAATCATTATAACTATAAGAAAAATCAGTTAGTATATTTTCTATTACAAAATTTCACATTCAACACATATTTACAAGCTGTCCTATTCCGGGCAGCATTTCTGTCTTATTTTTCTTGTATTTGTTAATCCATTTTTAGATGAAATTTGGACAAGTGACCAACTAACAAAATGTAGGTACATGTCTTATCTTTAATTTCCAACTATAATTACATTAAAACGAGTTTTGTAGTAAAAGTTATGAATTGTTTGCTAAGATACGTTTATTGTAATTTGCCTAGTATTTTACTGGACAGATTTCTAGTTCAAATTTTGAGTCTATTTTTCACCTAAATCTGGGAATACTAAGGTTTAATGGTCTGAATAAATGTTAAAGCCCTATGTCTTAAATTTTCAACCCAATAAGAATCACTCAAAAATCATTCCCATAAATCAAGTTATGACTAGAAAACTAGACACTATTTATGAGATGAATTTTCCATCACATCAATTAATTCATACAATTTCCATTTTCATGCATCAACCTCGTATTTTAATTTTTATTTTCATATTCATGACATCATTTAATCACCAATTCATCACTCAATCAAATATCCAGAATTTCATACACAATTTCATAATTATCACAAAATCAAAATCAACACTTTTCTATATTGAATTTTTGTCAAATGTACATACCTCACAAAATTCACTTCTCTTCATTTTTATCTTCTTCCTAGCTATATTTCTCTTTGCCTTACTTCTTATTTGATTTTGGTTCAAAGTTTGTTCACTTCCTTGTCCTAACAACAAATTTTACACTAATCACACTAATCCACCCTTAATCACTATTAACATAATAATAACCCTAAATTACTAACTTTAATGACAACTAACCCCAAAATCAAAGAAAAGAGAAGAAGAAAAATGAGAAGATGGAAGATCTTACCTCACCTTTGAAGATCTTTAAAATGACTAAATTTTTTTCTTCTCTTTTTTCTCTTCTTTTCTTCCTTCCTCTTCCTTGGTTATGCTCACTTAATTTCACTTTTTTGTTGTTGATCTTACTAATCCAACCCTTTTTCCATCTAACTTTAGCTTTGATTTAAGAAAGAAAAAGAACTAGGGGAAAGAGAGGCCACGACTACAAGAGAGAAAAGGAAGATAATTTTCTTTGATTAGATGAGGAAGAATAAGAAATAATAATAAAAAAGTGAAAATTTGACTTTTTATAGTTAGATTAGGTGGGTGGTTATGATTAATATATAATCTTGTCCCTTATTGGTCCATTAATTTAAATCACTCTTATTTTATTTTAATTAAAAGAATATTCCTTTCCTTAGATAAAGAATATTCTATTTTATGCCTTCTTAAAATATGTCCCAAAAACATTGCAAATTTCCAATTTCGTTCAGTGAAAAATTATTTTTTTCCAAATTTTATTTCCGAAATTAAAAATTCTCAATTAATAATATCCAAAATATTTTTCTCATGCCTTATTATTATTTTAATTTTTTTTATTTCATGTCCAAATTTAGACCCCGATCGGTTCGGCGCACCGAATTTCGGTCAACCGCGACCGTGGCCTAAATTATCAGGTATTACAAGTAGAAAACACATTATTACATTATTATTCATGCATATATGGTACATTTCACATGATTCAAGGGTTTATGTATCATGATAAAAGTTTCATACATATGTATAACAAAGAGGATTTAATGAAGTAAAACCTAGGCTCAATACTAAGACTAGAAGTAGGATATGTGGCATGCCATGAAGGGGGTGAATAGTACCACATACGTATGTTTCACATTGATTCTTTAAAGGACAAGCTGGCTTAAGCTCGAAGAGCACTTTTGATCATATATTGTATGCAAAAGTTATATGTTTACTCAATTAATGTGGCTTAAGCTAAGAGAACACCATTGACTTGAGGAGCCTAAATTGGCACATATGATTTTAGATAGTGGCAGGGTGGTTTAAACTGGGAGAGTACCTCTGTTCATAACCCATATCTTAATGGTCAGTGTAGAGCGTTGTTGGGCAGAAATTGTTAAAGTAATAAATGAATACAACACATTATAATGGAAAGTGGTTCAATAATTCAGGTAAGCAATGATGAATGTTTGATACGTTATACATTGTACATATAGTGATTATTCACCTGTGTATGTTTCAATTTCTTAATGAGTTTTTAAAATCATAAGGTAAAATATTTTATATGATGTCATGAATACATATGACTTGATGTATGATGTTTGATTACATATATGAATTTTTATACCTATATGTACCATTAAGTTTTCAATAACTTAGCGTGCATGTGTTTTTCCCATGCAAATTGGAGCCTAGTAATAAAGTTGAAGTTGATCTAGAGAAATCAGCCCATCATCAGTGATAATAGATTCGACCTGGTAAGGGTTGGTAATATTATCTTCTCATACCATTGTATTTGGTATATGACATAGGATTTGGATTATTTACTTACATACATGTTTGCATTTCAAATAATTATATAATTTTATTAAAGACATTTTTTTTATAAACATTAGGCCAATTGAGCCCAAACAAGATGATCTATATGTAATGATGGATCTTTGGATCAAGTTTTCTTATGGATATTTAATATTATATGATCAATAGGTTTTATATGAAAAAGAAAGTTTATGTGACCAATGGGTCTTCAAAGGAAAAGAAAAGTTTTATATTTCCATAGATTTTCTACATATAAGTTCTATGACATCCACTTACTTAGTCGAATTTATCCTGAATATATGAGAGGTCACTACATTTCTAGAAGCTCCATGTTACGGTAGGCAATTGGTCAAATATTGCTCTTTTGGCAGCCTTTATCATCTCAAGTCATGAGAGCACCAATTGCTAGCCTAAAGGTTCATAACCAGCAGTTGACTGAGCTTGTTATGGCTGAGAAGGGCTTGCACCTGATGTGCCCTCACCTCTACTACCTCAAAGAATCCATTCATAAGTCCAGTCAAATTTTGGTTCAACTTAGCTTTTTCAAGAGTAACATTATCGAAATTACCCAAACTTGGCACTTTGGTTAATTCTGTACGAGTAGGGTCAAATTTATAGAAATTAAGGCAAAAGTAGCAACACTATGACCCAAACTAAGAAGAGAATTGGAATGATTAATAATTTTCGACATGGTTTAAAAGATAAAAGTAGAAGTCGACATTCTAATTTTCTTATGCATGCACCATAGCAAAAATAATTAAGACTAGAAAACCTTATTGCTATCAGAGTGTCCAAAGATGACTTCACACATAAATTTATGCATGACAATAGTAGTAGGATCCAAAAAGTGAACATTATATGCATTCTTAGTATTATAAGTGTCCTTACCTATAACATCATACCTTTTGCATTTCAGAAAAATCTATCCCTATGTCTAGCACTCACATATGACATCCAGGTAAGTTAAATGAACCTGTTAACATTGATAGTAAATTATTTTTAATTATCACAACCATATCATCATTCAATCAATCTGTAAATCAACATATCTCACATATATTAAAAATTAAACTTTACATATGAAATATTATGAGTTGCACTCATTTATACATTTTAAAACCAATCTTGAGTAACTATACATGTACATTCATATAAGTCCAAAATGTAGATGTCATGATCTCATGTTTGTGTGGAATGCAAGGAGAGAGAGACTGATGAGGCTCGGCTAGTAATTTGAGTTCCATGTCTTCTATATGCCACTCAAAATAAGCTATCACTTTCCTTTACCTGAAAAATAATGCAAATTAATGAGTTGCGACTCAGTGAGAATAATTATCAAATGAGCTCTAAAGTACCAAACGACTCATATTAATAAATCACCACCTATTGCATATTATGTATTCCATTCCATTCACCATTATCATGTAGATATCAGTAAAATTGAAGCATATAATCATTACTCTTTATGTATGCATATGTTTTGCTTATTTCATTTTATTGTGACCAAGTTAAATAGATATTGCCCCGGGTTTCCATGTGGACATTTGCATTTGCTAGCTAGATTGAACATTTGTTTCATTTTCATATTTGTTGGGCCATAGGTGTAACACCCCGCTTATGTAATAGGAATAATCCCATTACATAAGCGAATGATACAGACAAGCTAAATGAAACTAGCCTGAGTTTAAATTTTTTTTAATAACTTAATTGACATTTTTTATATTCGAATATACATACGAATTCAATTATCAAAATACATCATCTTGTTATATAAATATTATACTTCATTATAACTATCAAAATTAACGGCTTCTACCTCACATCTAACTATATAGATATAATACCAAAAACAATACATGTTATTAACTATATACAAGACATGTCTATCAACCCATATGCATGATAATGAACAAAATGCAAAAATAACATGTTTCCGACCCTCAACCAATTTTGACGCATCTCTTCTTGTACGGGCTTGTACTTCCTCCATCAACTTCACAATTTACTATTTGCAAGCTTTAGTTCTTGCACAGAAAAAATCAAGCCATTTCTAGCTTAGTGCATATAAGCATTTAAATTTTTCCATGCAGTCACATAAATATGAGTCATAAAAATATGACATAATTTAAATAAATCATTGCATAAAAATTTAGAAAATATTATAATAAAATAAAATTTATGTTTCATTATATTATCATTATATTTGCATAAAGACATAAATTTCATATATTCAACCATATGTAATATATAAAATATTAAACATTCTACATCCTCTCATGTTTCCATATTTTATTACCTTTCTTACCATGTCCTTTGAATCATTTATTAAATTTCCATATATAGACTTAATTTAAATAATTTTTTTACATATTATTTTAATTTTAATAAGTTTCCATAACTCATTTTAATTTAATTGATTTTTATAAAATTATTTTAGTTTAGTTAACTCAAATCTCAATCCATATAAGCCTAAATATTTTAACATACAATTGTCAAAACTACATAGTAGATAATTCATAATTCAATTCACAATAATCCAACATACAACCACATGATTATACAATACTACCAAATTCATTAATAATATATATATAACTCAATTATAAATTTAACTTACCTTAATAAATATTTATAATTCATGCTATCTCACACATTTATCTCTCAATGTATATATGTATGTCTTTTAATTAATTTATATATACTTTTTAAATATAAATAGCCCAAATCTCATTCCCGAACTGTCCGGATATAGGGCGTGTAGTAGGACTGCTCGCAAAGTTTAAGCACCCTACTCACTATAGTCACAAGTCAAGAGAGCTCGCGGAGCTTAAGCCGAGCTTAAACCTTATGATCGAGTATAATCACATCATCTGTATACAATTAGGACAGGGGTGCTTTCGGAGCTAACACCACCATGCTCCTAAACCATATCAATATCGGTACTGTAATGCCAGGTTGAGAATCAGACAATTAATATTATTAATTAATTATTTTCTTTATATATTAATTTGCTTGAATCAATGTTCCATTTACATTTATAATAAAAATATGATTATAAAATTTTAATATCATATTATCATATAATATTCCATTATATATAACCATTTAAGTAATATTGACATAGTTTAATTAGTTTTCTATACAATCAAAGTCAATAAATCTTTTAATACATAACCAAAATTTGTAATATCTTTATGAGTCCAAGTATGCCATATAACCTCTCTTTTCATATTAAATACATATGTCATACATGACTTTCTAACTTCACTCTTTTTAATATCATAATTATTCAATAATTACCATTAATAATTATCACATTTTTAATCAATCATATACTAATCCATATTGAAAAATATATTATGTTACATATTCTACATTCACACCCCTTAACACATATTTACAATTTTAAACCAAAATTTCCTATATTTTATCAATCAATTATTCATCCATATGTCTATACACGCATTAACACGAAATTTTATTAATTAAGAACTCAATTCATTTTATTTAATCATCAACCTAAGTCGCATGTTTTGATAATCACACACCATTTTATCAATAATTCAAAGTTTACAAACCTTATATCTCAATAACCATATATATATATATATATATATATATATATTATTTAAAATCTTATTTATTATAATTTATATGCCATATACATTTTCCACTCATTTATATTTCATAGCATGTCATCTTATCCTTTGACAATCATTTCACATTTTAATATATTATTCAAATATATAATTTATTAAATTAACACACAAGCATGCAATAAAGGCAAACCAAAATGCATATATGTACAAACCTCAAAAGAGCTTTTCCAAAATCTAAAATTTGGAGCTTGTATACTCTTGTTCTTTTTCTCTTGTTGAGGGCCTAATATAAAAATATAATTGATTAATACCTTGTTACAATATTTATTTATTTTATTATAGTTTAAATAAATAACTAAAATTTCTCTTAAACGGTTATATGGCCTTTGAGGACTATTAACTTTATAAATTTTTCTACACTCATCTAATTTATATGATTCTTATTTTTAATTAAATATAACATGTAGAACTATATCATACTATAATTTCAGAATTTTTGAACCATTACACAATTTTTAGTATAATTTTAAATGTTACTCTATTTTCTGCCCTTAGGCAGTTTTGGAGTGCTATATTTAAAAATTTATATCTTTCACTATGTATATTTAATTATTACGAAAATTTTTATACAGTTGTATAAGTTAATTTGAAACATTTTTCATATTTACCATATGTCCAGATTCATCCTTTAAGGTTCTCAAATACTAGAGGATTTATAAATGGTTAGGAATAGAATGACAACATGACCAGTTCACTTATTAAGGTCATAACTCAAAAAATAAATAAACTATTTAAGTAATTATTTCACAAAACTTAGATAAGATATAGAAATGAAAATTTCATGTTTTGAACTTTGGCTAATTCGATCTAAAAATGGGTCAAATATAAGGACAAAATTACCGGAGCTATACAGGTATGTGGAACCAGCTCAATCAAGGAAAATTCATAGTTCATTTCACTATAACTCAACCTACACAAGGGATATTTCTATGCAATTTTGCAGCGACCTGTATCACACATAGGTCCACAACTTTTATTCTTTATAAAACCTTAGAATCAACCATTGAGATGATCAAATTAATCAAAAACTGTAAGTTATTCTGTTGACACTTCTCCCTGAACTATTCTCACTCAAATAAATTTACCTCTTTTTATACCCAAAATAATTTCATGAAATTTGACAGACAGATAAAAAATACATATATAAACAACTTTTATATTTTATACTTCTTCAATTCTTAAATTAATCAAAAATTCATCGAAAGTTACTTATGTAACATACCCCTAAAAGGTCTAAGTAACACAATAATAATAGAAAAGAGATTACTTACCAAGAACATATTTATTTGGAGTGATTTTGATGCAAATCTTGAGTGAGATCATGAAGAATTGAGGTTATTATTAGGAGGAAGGAGAGGGAAGATGATGAAAAGAGGAAGAGAGTAAAAATTATGATGAAATGGGGCAAATGAAGTCTTAATTGACTTCAACCCCCTTCTCCCGATTTTTCTCCTTTTTTTATGTGCTTTTTTTTTTACTTATTATTGTTGTCGTTGTTGTTGTTGTTATTATTATTATTATTCACACATATACTCATATCTAATCCCTTTAATTGTTTTTTTTTACCAAAAGTACAATTTAATTATGTGGTCTAATTTAATCAAATTTATTATGTCAATCAATTTAATTTATTTTAATTTCTAATTTAGTCATTTATTCCATCTATTTAAATTTTGATGTCTATCATGTTTTTCCTATGTATACCACATACTTATTCTAACATAGACTAATTAGTGGGTGTTACAATAGGCCTCTTCTTTTGTGTTACAATATTGATTAACTAGCATATGCATTTGTAACTAAGCATTCATCAACCAATGTATTTTGTTATCACATATACCATACCTATATCATCCATATGTCACACATATACTAAACATATACTATACATAAACCAAGTATATATCACGTATGCCTAACATATATCTCAAATATACCACACATATACCACTTATATATACCACATATGTCACAAATTATCCATCATCTCATTATCAAGATCAAATAATGACAATCATATGAATCACACAACCATAAATCATCTCACATATCACACAGTAAGCAATATTCATATGCACTAAAGAAATCATTTAATAACTATACTCACATTTCTCCTTTGATTCTGACTCTTAACTTATTGTCTATCTCCTCCTTGTGGGTCTTCAATATGTTATGAGCCTAATATGGAATATGATCGATTAATTTATGACTAAAGAAACTTAATGTGGCTTAAACAAATTAATGTGCATAGTTCATATACATAGTTAGGGTTTTTCTTATAGGGCAGTGTAACCTTATGAGACTGATTAGACAATAACTTTTTCTAGAATTATCCAATTTATGTTATTCTTATTCCTAATTAAAATTAATATATAATTATATAACATATTCAAATTTCAAAGAAATTTTAGCATTGTACAATATTTGGGAGAATTTCCAATTTATGTTATTCTTATTCCTAATTAAAATTAATATATAATTATATAACATATTCAAATTTCAAAGAAATTTTAGCATTGTAAAATATTTGGGAGAATTTCCAATTGTGTTATATTTTCTGCCTTGTTTCTACCATTTGGCAGTTTTAGGGTAACAACTTTGGTCCTTCATATATTACAATCTATAAGTCATATTATAATGAAATTTGGTATAAACTTAAAAAAGTTAAAATGAAACATTTTTCATGTTTACAACTTTTATCATTATATCTCTAAGGTCTTCAAATTATAAGAAACATTTCAGTGGTCTAGTACAAAGTTGGCTTCCAGAATAGTATGGCTTGTGAAAGCCCTATCTCACTATAACATATTAAGGTGATATTTATACAAACATTTAGATAATACATAAATCTATAACTTTCATATTTTGATAATTTACAAAATTTATCTTTAAAGATCTAAAAATGTCCAAACAATTTGTTGGATCTGCCCAGGGCACTAAGTAAGCAGTTCAAACTATGCAATAATCATGGTTTCATTCCCCATAACTTAACATACACAAGACATATGAACCTAAATTTGGTATATATATAGATAACACATATATCTACAACTTTCATGTTTTGAGATTCCTAAAATACAAGCTCTATCATATTCAAAACTAATGAACACAATAGCTAACTCAGCTAGGGTTTACACCCAGACCAATTTCAACAAGATGCCAATATATTTTCATATACACTAAATCTTGAAAAAATATTTATATATCCATAAAACTAAGACATAAAGGAAAAATTTTATGTTTTAAACTTTTCCATAATCAGTTTCTATTGGTATCAAAATTGGGGTGAAGCACACTGCTTCAACTTAACCCTAATAGCTCAAACAACACTAGAACAATGGAGAGAATATTACTTACCAAGAACGAACTTGAAAGGGATCAATTTGTTGCAAAACTTAAGTGAAATAAGGAAGAAAATAAGGTTGAAATGGTGGAAGAAGGAGAAGCAACAATTTGAAGTGAGGGAGGCAGAATGGTGAGGAGGAAGATAAAGTCCACCTCCACCTCATCAATTTTGTCATTTTCCCTTCCTTGTTGTTTTTCTTTTGTTTATTTTTATTTTTGTTCATTAATTAAATCTCATAATTTTTATTCAATAAATTTTAATTTCATATCATTCTCAACTAAATTATAAAATGGACACGTGCCATTTAACACAATTGCAAAATACTCAGACATGTAGCTAGTGCCTGTTGTGAACTTGTCCGTATAAAAATACATATAAAATGCTATATATTCATCCTAAGCTCCTCTGAATTCTATAGAACATGCTCTGAGCATTTTTTATAATGTATGTATAGTCCTCTCTGATTGTCTATCATTTTGTGAGTGAAATGTAGTACTGAAGTTCAATTTTGTTCCCAATGCATCTTGTAGACTCACCTAAAAATATAAAGTAAACTGTGATCTCTATCAGACATAATAGACACTGGAATGCCATGTAACCTGACTATCTTATTCACATATAATTTTGCCAAATTTTCGAGTGTACACCCCTACCTGATAGGTAGAAAATGTGCTGACTTGGTTAATTTGTCAACAATTACCATACTGCATCATTTTTCCATGGAGTTCTTGGCAATCCATATACAAAATCCATTGTTATTTTCTCCTATTTCCATTCTAGCACTAATGGATGTAGTTTATCAACTGGTGACTGATGTTCAATTTTAATCTGCTGACATGTCAAGTATTTAGAAACATATTCTGCTATGTCTTTCTTCATTCTTGGCCACTAATAATGAGGTCTTAAGTTGTGATACATCTTGGTCATCCTTGGATGCATTACATAGGGTGCATTGTGTGCCTCTTCCATTATTTTCTGGCGCAAATTATCAGTTTCTGGGACACATATGCGCGATATTAACATCAGTGTATCATCTTGCAAATAAAACTTTGTATTGTTTCCTTGCTTCACCATCTTAATTTTCTCACACAATAGAGGATCTTTACCTTGTGCTTCTTTGATCATCTCCTTTAATATAGGACTAACTTGAAGAGTAGCAATAGTGATCATTCATCATGCATATTTAATTCAACATTCATATATCATAATTGAATCAAATATGGAAAAGAGGATGCTTGCAAGTGAGCTACATTGCTACTAGACTTCCTGCTCAGTGCATCTGCTATTACATTAGCTTTCCCGGGATGATATTCAATTATGCAGTCATAATCCTTCAATAGCTCTAACCATCGCCTCCGTCTCATGTTTAACTCTTTCTGTGTCAACAACTAACCTAAACTTTTATGGTCTGTAAAGATCTGTAGTGTCTCACCATACAAATAATGCCTCCAATCTTCAATGCAAATACTACTGCGACCAATTCTAAATCATGCACTGGATATGAGATCTCATGTGGTCTCAGTTGTCTGGAAGCATAAGTTATCACCTTGCCATGTTATATCAATACACATCCCAAGCCTAGGTGAGAAGCATCACTATATACTGTAATCCACTTGTAACTGTAGGAATAACTAACACTGGTGCTAAGGTTAACCTCTGTCTTAGCTCCTCAAAACTCCTTTGGCATTCTGGAGCCCATTTGAAAGACACATTCTTTCTAAGTAATTTATTCAAAGAGCTAGCAATTAAGGATAATCCATCAATAAATTTGCGATAGTATCCAGCTAAATCTTGAAATCTACGCATTTCTGAAATATTTTTAAGAGCTTCCCAATTTACCATAGCCTCTATTTTTTTTGGGTCTACCTCTATGCCCTTGTTTGATACCACATATCTAAGAAATACCAAATGATCTAACCAGAACTCACATTTACTCAATTTAGCATAAAGTTGTTTCTCCCTCAAAGTTTGCAATACAAATTTTAAATGTTGTTCATGTTCTCCCTTATACTCTGAGTACACCAACATGTCATCAGTAAATACTATGACAAAGTTTTCCAAATATGGTTGAAACACTTTATTCATTAATGCCATAAATGCAGTTGGAGCATTAGTTAACCCAAATGGCATTACTAAAAATTCATAATGTCCATACTATGCTGGCATATATCTACCTCTCTTTCACAACCTTATGCTAGACTCTCTAGAAAACTCACATGATGCCATTTTAATTTGTTATTCTCTAGCTTTTTTCATTAACCTTTAAGCTTTAATTACAGCAGCTCTGAGCCTGGTGTAGCTATCGAAATCAGTAGGTGTGATTCTATTTCTGATATCATATTTAAGGCCCTCCTCAAACTTTTTGCATTTGTCTCTTTCAATAGAGACCATGAAAGTGGCATAGTAGGAAAGTTTGTTGAACTACACCTCATAATCAGCAACATACATGCTCCCCTATTTTAGATTTAGGAATTATTTTCTCTTCTCATCTTTATATGCTTCAGGCATGTAAAACTTCAGGAATTTCTGGGGGAAATCATTCCATGCCAGGACTGGTGGTTATGTATCACTATATGGGACTATCTCCCACCATTCATAGGCATTGCCTTGAAGCAAGGATACTGTATAATCAAATTTCTCCTTTGGTGTGCATCTCATCATATATAGTACTTTCTGTGTTCTTTTCAGCCATATCTCAGCTTCTACTAGGTCTGTTGTACCATTAAAATCAACTGCATCTTGTTTTCTTAACTTGTCATAACGTATTTCCCTATACATTTCAGGACCATATACTTCATGTTCTGGGTTTTCATAGGGTACTTCTGCATGTGATGACTGTGATGCATTTGCGGGAGCCCTAGCTCCTGGTGTTGGTTGATCTTTATGTAAATGAGGTGATACCTCATGAGAATGCATTTCAATCGGCCTCTCCCTTCTTGGTGAATCATGTTCTATAATGGCCCTAAAATTCATAGAAATGTGTCACTACATAATGTTGAACATATGTTATCATGCTCTTATACATATGCATGTTCCAATGGAAACTATCTATGCTCTTATATAAAAAATTCAGCATCATACCTTATGCATTTTAGAAAAATCTATCCATGTGTCTAGAACACACGTATGGCATATAAGTAAGTTAAATGAACCTGTTAATATTTACAGTAATTTTTTTTTATCATCACAATCATATCATAATTCAATCAATCTGCAAATCAACATATCTCACATATATTAAAAAATAAACTCTACATATGAAAGATTATGTGTCGCACTCATTTATACATTTTAAAACCAATCTTGAGTAACTATGCATGTACATTCATATAAGTCCAATATATGGATGTCATGATCTCATGTTTGTGTGGAATGCAAAGAGAGAGAGTAATTAGGCTCAGCCAATGATCTATGCTCTATGTCTTCTATATGCCACTCAAAATAAGCTATCACTTTCCTTTACTTGAAAAATGATGCAAATTAATGAGTTGTGGCTCAGTGAGAATAATTATCAAATGAGCTCTAGTTCAAACTGTAGAATAGTCATGGTTTCATTCAATATAACTCAACATCTACAAGACATATGAGACTGAAATTTGGTATAAATATAGATAACACATATATCTACAACTTTCATGTTTTGATATTCCTAAAATACGGGTTTGATCACATTCAAAACTAACAAACACAGTAGCTAACTCAGCTAGGATTCACATTTGGACCAGTTCCAATAAGATACCTATATATTTTCATATATACCAAATCGTAATAAACTATTTATATATCCATAAACCTAAAACATAAAGAAACAACTTTTATGTTTTAAACCTTTCCAGAATCAGTTTCTATTAGTATCAAAATTGGGATGTAAGGCACTGCTTCAACTTAACTCTAACAGCTGAAACAACACTAGAACAATGGATAGAATATTACTTACCAAGAACGAACTTGAAAGGGATCAATTTGCTGCAAAACTTAAGTTAAATAAGGAAGAAAAGAAGACTGAAATGGTGTAAGAAGGAGAAGAAATGAATCTGAAGTAAGATAGGTAGAATGGTGAGGAGGAAGATAAGGTCCACCTCCACCTCTTCACTTTTGTCATTTTCCATTTTCTTGTTTTTTTCCTTCCTTTTTGTTTTCATTTTGTTTCTTTTCATTTTTCTTCATTGATTCAATATAATAATTTTTATTCACATAAATTTCAATTTCATGTCATTCTTAACTAAATTATACAATGGACACGTATAATTGAACACAAGTATAAAAAACTCAGACATGTAGCTAGTGCGTGTCATGAACTTGTCCCTATAAAAATGCATATAAAATACACATGTTCAAGTGAAATATATGCAAATGCATATGTCCAAATGAAATGCATGTAAAAATACATATGTGGAAAGTCGAGGATGTTACATTAATTGTAATGACCCAAATAATGGGTTAGTTGTAAACTGTAGTTTTCAAAATTGATCTGCATACCGGAGGTCAAAAATACACCCGTGGGTGAAAAATATTTTATTTGATTATCAGAAAATATAGGTTATGACTAGTTCGGGTGTAAAATTTGGAGTAAAAATGGGATCAAATAAGTTTTCAAAACTCAAAATTAAGAAAAAAAATGAGACCCGATTTAATTAAATAGTTGATTAACCGTACTTTAATCGAGCTATCAAAAATATCAAACTTATTTTAAGATATAGATAGATTCTAAATAATATTTAGGATTATTTGACAGTGAAAAATGAATTTTATGGTAACACCGAAAATTGAATTATCAGTCCGGCTTGAGTGAGCTGGATAGAAAATGGACTCCTATTGAGTTGAAATTTTTTGGGTACACATATAAAAATATTTTATGAATTATGGAATTAAATTTGAGTGAAATTGAGTTAGAAAGTGAGAGAAATAATTTATAATGCTTAATTGGACCTAAATGGGTTAGGCTTTGTTTGGCCCAAGCCCACCCAACTTAAGCCACTATAAATCGCCTTAAATATCAGAATTCTTTAGAGAGAATTTTGGAACTTCTTCTTCCCCAAAACCCCTTTTTTGGCCAAAGTCATCTTTTCCCATTTTCCTTTCAGTTTTCTTCCATTTTCTTCACTTTTTACACCAAAATCAACCACTCAAAAATAATTTTATCATCTCTAATAGCTAATAGAAGTTTTTAATTTTCATTTGAAAGGCTAAATTGGAAGGAAATCAAAGGAGAAAAGTTAGGATACCAAATTGAGTTAAGTGAAATTTATAGTTTTAAATTAGTTTAATGGTTCAAATAGGTAGTTTAAGGTATGTAGATGATAAATATGAAATTTATTTAAGCAAGCAAAATAATGGTGGATTAATGAAGGAAATTTTTTGGTCATGGTAGGTTCTAGAGAAGGTGAAGGTGCTTCCAAAGAAAAGGCTAAAGAAAAAAAGATTAGGAAGGCCTAAATGAGAAATTAATGTTAGTAATTTCAAAATCTATTTATTTCCATTTATTAAGCATGATTTAGGGTTATAGAAAATTAAGAATTTTGTGTGTTTTGCATGTAATTGCTAATTAATGCTTAAAATATTATTAAAGAATTATTAACAGTGCATTAGAATGGTTAATTTCAATAAAAATATTAATTAGTAGAAATTGGAAAATACGACCTTATTATTTGAAAAATGTAAATTAAGGCATAAATACATTTTATTGCAATATTATGATATATATGGAGCATAAATTAGTGAAAGAAATATTTAGTAGATGAAAGAAAAATTTTAATGATGAAATTAATTATAGGCCGAAAATTTAAGAAGGAAAAATTAATATTTTTCTTGCTAATTAAATGAAAATTTAGTCATGAAATGCAAGAAAATATGATTTTTAGTGTGTATAAATTTATTGAGAATTTTTAAATTATATATTGAATATTTTTCTAATTATTGATTATATTATGCAAGAAATGAAAAATGATGTATAAAGTGTGTTTAGTGATGCTTAATTACATAATTGAATATTCATAATAAATTATTGATATATTAGAATGGAAAGTGTGAAAAATTATGGTAATGATAAAATTGTAGGGATGAATAAAATATTAAGTGATTAATAATGTAAAAATAATGGAATTTGCGTATTTAATGAAAATTAAATTAAAAAAAATAAAAAATGTCTTTAGTTATTTTTCTGATGGTTAAATCTAGCCCATTATATAATTGACTAGCCATAGGGACACCATTACTGATGCAACAACCACCTAGAATCTAAGTCTAGACAACCTCCAAATCAATTTGATACAAATATTTAGTTTAACCAATTGCAATATTAAACTCTTCACCCCCAAAACAATAAGGAATTGGTAACAAAAAGTATGAAGAGAGAATTGGATTCACGCCACAAATTAATTTCCAACCTGATAAGTTAAAACAATCCTTGGTATATCAATGGAGATCACACCTCCCACTTGAAGAACACTCAAGAACACTCAAATTTTGATCTTAATCACCAATCTGATTGTATTACACGCATAAGGAGGTATTTATACCTCTACAAACCAAACCCTAAGTGCAAAAATGAAGAAAAGACCAATATGACCCTAATGACTTAAGGACAAACGAATGGGCTTAATTTTATAAGGTCTACACACCTAAGAAAAGTTAAAATAAGGCTGATCATGTGTCTTTAAATGAAATCACATTCCAATAATTAAAATAAAACAGCCCACTAAATTTTATCTTAGGCCCAACCATGACATAACATAAGTCCACCTTAACATAGCATATTGCACATGACTTGAACCTTGTAATATTGACTTCTTCTCTATCCCATTAGGCTAGTTGTCTTCACCATCACATGACATGATTTTAAAGGTCCATCGCCTCTTGGATCCAACTTGGATTTCCTTTGGTTAGGAAATCTCTCGTTCCTAAAATGCACCTATACCCAATCTCCAGGTTCAAATTTCACAACTTTACATCATTGATTGGCTTTTTGTGCATAACTTTTGTTCTTTAACTCAATGTGTTGTTTTGCCTTCTCATGTATGGACTTAACCAAATCTGCCTTCTTTTGCCCATCTAAGTTAGAAATATCATTCAAAGGTATGGGCAACAAATCCAAAGGGGTTAGCGGATTAAAACCATACACAATTTCAAATGGAGAATAACCTATTAATGAATGAATGCTTCTATTATATGCAAATTCTACTAATGGCAAACAATCTTTCCAAGTTTTCAAATTCTTACTAACAACAGCACGTAATAATGATCCTAAAGTTCTATTAACCACTTCAGTTTGACCATCTGTTTGAGGATGACAAGTAGTAGAAAATAAAAATTTTGTTCCCAACTTTCCCCATAGCACACGCCAAAAATGACTCAAAAACTTAGAATCTCTATAAGAAACAATAGTTTTAGGAACACCATGCAAACGCATAACATCCTTAAAGAACAAATCAGAAATATGTGTAGCGTCATCAGTTTTATGGCAAGCGATGAAATGTGCCATCTTGCTAAACCTATCAATTACAACAAAAATGCTATCTCTTCCCCTTTTAGTCCTAGGCAGTCCCAACACAAAATCCATAGAATGTCAATCCAGGGCTGACTAGGGATGGGTAAAGGAGTATACAACCCATAAGGTTGAATTCTTGACTTGGCTTGCTTACATGCAACACACTTAGAACAAATTTTCTCAACATCTTTCTTCATATTAGGCCAATAAAAATGCTCATGCAAGATGTCAAGTGTCTTAGCAATACCAAAATGATCCATCAAACCACCACTATGAGCCTCATGTACAAGCAACTCACGCATTGAACAATTAGGCAAACAAAGTTTATTTTCTCTAAATAAATAACCATCATGCCTATAAAACCTTTGAAACGTAGATTGTTCACATGCAATATAAACATTTGAAAAATCAGAATCAGAAGCATACAATTCCCTTATATATTCAAATCCCATCAATCGAGAACTCAAAGTATTAGCAAGAGTATATCTTCTAGATAATGCATCAGCAACCACATTTTCCTTACCTTGTTTGTATTGAATCACATAAAGAAATGTCTCAATGAACTCCAACCACTTGGCATGTCGTTTGTTCAACTTATCTTGACCCTAGAGATGCTTTAAAGACTCATGATCACTATGAATCACAAACTCTTTAGGCCAAAGATAATGCTGCCAAGTCTCCAAAGCCCTCACCAATGCATACAACTCCTTGTCATACGTGGAATAATTGAGTTGTGCACCACTCAACTTTTCACTAAAGAAAGCAATTGGATGCCTACCCTGCATCAAAATAGCACCAATACCTATCCCGGAGGCATCACATTCAATCTCAAAAGTAGAATTAAAATCAGGCAAACTCAAAACAGGTGCAGAACAAAGTTTATCTTTCAAAGTATTAAATGCAAATTCTTGCGCCTCGCCCCACTTAAACCCCACATCTTTTTTAATGATTTAAGTTAAAGGAGAAACAATGACACTAAAATCCTTTACAAACCTCCTGTAAAAGCTTGCAAGGCCATGAAAGCTACTAACATCACTCACATTTCTAGGGGTTGGCCATTCTTGGATAGCCTTTATCTTCTCCTCATCAACCTCAATTCCATTGGCACTCACCACATACCCTAAGAATATAACTCTATTCATGAAAAATGTGAACTTTTTACCTTTAGCATACAATTCTTCTCTCCTAAGTGTATCCAAAATAGCTCTAAGATGATGTACATGTTGTCATATCCGCTAATTTAGACTAAAGTCACGCGAGTTGTTAAATCGACTCGTCGGTTTGATCAAAGCCTAAATTTGGACTTTTATCGAAAAATAATGAAAATAATGATAATTAAGTATGAAAAATATCTAATAAAGTGTTCAAAATATTTTAATCCGTTAAATTTCGATAAATGTCTAAATTGCAAATTTTGAAAAGTTTAGGGGTCAGTTTGCAATTTACTGGAAATTGAAGGATTAAATGGGATAATCATAAATTAAATGCATGAATTGAGACATAAATTGCATGTGGAGGCCAGCCACACCAAGTGGCAAATTTTAAGAAGCCAAGTAACATACATGCATTTAGCATTAATGAAAGCTTCTAGATTGAGCTTAGGTGTCCCCCCATTTTAATGACTTTTGTCATCTTCCTCTTGATTGTTTCTTCCTCTTATCCATTTTTCATTGAAGAAAATTATTTTCTCCACATCAGCCACGTTTTTCCCTTAGACAGCCATAACCAAACCGTGTTCTAAGAAGAGAAAGTGAGAAAAAGAGAGAGAAAGGCATGATAAATTCCATTTTCATGCTTAAGAAAGCTTAAAAGAGTAAGAAGAAAGAGAGAGATTAGATTTATAAAGTTTTAATAATCTGTTTATGAACTTTAGGAACTCAAAGTGACAAGGATTTAGCTCCAAGGAGCAAAGGAAAGGAGAAAGAGAAGTAAAGAGAAATAAAAGAGAAAAAGAGAGGTTTGTGCATAACCTAAGGCAATAGCCTATTTTATTTTTTTTATTTGCATGATTTAATTATTTGGCATGTTGATGATTCTGAATTAATATTATTTTGTAATGAAAATCTTAGGGATGCATGTTTGCTAGACTTAGGATTTAATTTGGTAAAAATTGAATGTGATTATCTTGTATGTTCCTTGCTAGAAATTGATGAGCACTATTCACTTAAACTGTTATAACTTAATTTATGGAACTCTGTTTTGTATGTTGTTTTAGGTTTGAAAGATAAGACATAGGGCTATAACTTTCATTTAGACCGTAAAATCTGAATATGTCTGTAATTTTCCAGAAACATTTATAAAATTGGGACATAGAATCTGTCCATAAATTCTAGGCAGAATTGTTAGTAATGAGCAGTAAGTACTTAAACTGTTATACATTGCGTTCTGGAGCTTGGATTTGTATGTTCTTTGTTTGGTTTGAAAGCTAAGACATAGGGCTACAATTTTTATTTAGACCATAATATTTGAATATATCTGTAATCGTACAGAACAAATTCATAAAGTTCAATCTTAGAATCTGTCTAGAAAATTTTGGGCAGAATTATCAGTAACCAGTTAGTGTTAATATTATCATATCTTTTGATACAGAATTAGAATTAAGTGATTCAAGTTGCATATTAAATCTAAGACCCATATTTAAAATTTTTATGAAGATCATGTAACTAAATTCCGAACTGAACAGGACCAAAATTAAGGTCCAAAACATAGAATAGAATCTGCCAGTGACAGGGCAACATGTGAATTGAGGAATGAAATGAGTAAAATGATGAGAACTTTGTTATATTATGTAAATGTTATTTTAATTGAGTGATTATGTGATTATTTTGAGATATTACATGCATGAAAAGTATGAAATTAATTGTTATGAATTTTAATGAAATTGTATAAGCCCTAGAACACCTAACTAGAACCAACTTAGGATAGTTTGGCATGCCAAATAGGGGGGAGTATGATGAAAATGATTAATTCCATTAATGGTATGATTATCTACGTCGGATTTGGCAATGTTATCAAAGGTTTGACACTGTTATTTATGCCGGGTATGATATTATTATCTACACAGAGTTTGGCACGGTTATCTATGCCGAGTTTGGCACGATTATTTACGCCGGGTTTGACACTTATATGCGCACATCATATTGCCTGGGTGGCACTCCTAAATTCCTGGATGGCAACTCCGTTAGCCTATTCAGTGGTTCATATGTGTTTGGGCATAAATGAAAACATAAATAAGGAAGTTATGGAACATAAAAGAATTATTGAAAATAAAGATGGAATAATGAATTTTGGCAATGATAAAAAGAAGATTTAGTGTTATACAATAAGGTGGTAATAAAATAAATAAGTATGAGATAATATAATATAATTTGATGTCTATACATGCTAGAATACCATGATTTGCATGAGAATGATGATTTGATTATGTTAAACAAAATGAGATACAATAAATTGATGTTATGCATACTAGAATATTATTAAATGTATGTTTGCATGATTTGATCATAAATTGTTATATGACAATGCATGTGACATTAAAAATAGTTTATTGCCTTATCTATATGCACCACTAAGCTAAAAGCTTAGCGTGAGAGTTTTCTCACGCAAATTTAGTAAAGAATAAAGAGAAGATAGTAGACAAAGCCAGCAGTGACCTAATCTAGTAAAACAGCCTGTTGCACACATCGTGGGTTACACAACTTTTGTATATTATCTTGTAAATTTTATTTTATAGTATTTGTAAAATAAACAGTATGTTTTGTAAAGAACATGTTACTATATAAAAAGGTAGTTTAACTTTTATGTTATATTTCTTTTATAAATGCAAAGTAAATAAATAGTGAATATTGGAAATGAAAAAAATGTACGAGTGATTTTGCTTTATATATAACTTATATAATGATATTTTAATTGATGAAGTTAGTGTAGCACACTCTCATTTTGGCGCGAGCTGCTGGGGTGAGGGGGTGTTACAGTTTTTGGTATTAGAGCACCAGGTTGGTGTTTCTGGATTTTGGTATTAAAGCCCAGTTTGGGCGGTTTTGGGATTTTAAAATAGTTTTCAAAAGTAATTATAACATGTGTGTACCCACAATTAAGTATTGAAGTTGCTGCTTACTGATTGGGGTTGTTATTTTAAGACATAGGTAGAGTATGGCTTCAGGGTCATGACATTTTGTGGCTGAAGGAGGCGAAAGTAATGAGGTTACTAAAATTGAGGCTTCATCGCGACTCAGTCATCGCCAAGCTATTGTATCTAGATCCAGTGCTAGCCTATCAAGAGGGCAGTCTATTGTTGGAACAGGACAAATATAACTTATGAGGAACACGATCGATTTGCTACAAAGAGAATCACAACCAACCTCATCGAGGTTGCAATTTGAGAGACTGAGGAAGTTAGGGGCACCCGATTTCTATGGTAAACCGGAAGATGACCCCTCAGTGGCAGAGTTTTGGCTAGAATGGGCGAAGAGAGTTTTTGATTAGCTACATTGCAAAAACAAGCATAAATATGAGTATGCAGTATCTTTATTATAGGAGCATGCATATGACTGGTGGCAATCTGAATCACAGAGCACAGAGGCTCCTGACCCTATGACTTGAGAGTTTTTTCTAGAGAAATTTAAGGAGCAGTATATTCCTCCTATCTACACAGACGACAAGAAAAGAGAGTTTTTGATGCTAAAATAAGGAAACTTATTGGTAACAGAATATGAAAGAGAATTCACACATCTTTGCAAGTATGCTGGAGGCATTGTATCCACTGAGGTAGATAAGTGCCGACAATTTGAAGATGGATTGATAGACCCAATCAAGCTACAAGTCTCAGCTCTACGTCTGATGAGTTTTTCTAGTTTGCTAGCATCTGCCAGAACAATTGAGAGAGTTCTAGCCACACAACAGTCAACACAAGATAGAGGGTTCAAGAGGCCCATATCACAACCAAGTAGAGTAAAGTCAAGTGGCAAAAGAGCTACATCTTTCAGTGGCCGATTTCAGGCTGGGGGTTCCAACAAGCCTTATTCCTTCAGGTGGGGACAACTCACGAGACCTGTTTCTTCGATAGCCAGTGCACCGACACAGACACCATATAGATCTCTACCCCTACCAGAATGCCAGCATTATGGCTGTTCTCATCCCGGAGAGTGTTGGTGGATGACAGGAGTGTGTTTTAGATGTGGCTCTAAAGACCATATAAGGAGAGATTGTCCCTTGTTACAGTATGGCAGAGGTTCAGAGAGCACTGAGCTGATGCAGACACAGGCTTCTAGGCAAGGTAGAGGCCGAGGTCAAGGGCAAGGCAGAGGAGGCCGATCAGTGTGCAGTCAGTTCAGATCAGAGACAGTTGAGAGGCCAGAAGGTAGTAGAGCTACCCCAGCCAGGGCATATGCCATGCCAGGAAGAGAGGAGCAGGATGCAACTGATGTCTTAATTGGTAAATTCCTTCTCTTTGGCGCTGACATACATGCATTGATAGATCCGGGGTCGACGCATTCATACATATACACATCACCACTGGGTCGAGAGGGTTTAGAACCACGAACTCTAGAATTTGAGATTATTGTGACTAACCTGTTAGGGCACAGTGTGATGGTTAGCAAGGTGTTTAGGGGTTGCCCAGTTGAAATTCAAGGAAGACAATTCCTAGTAGACTTGATAGAGTTACCATTCCATGAGTTTGATGTGATCTTGCGAATGGATTAGTTAGCTCGTTATGGAGTAGTAGTGGATTGTGGAAGAAGACAGATGATCATTAGAATTCCATAACAAGATGAGATAGTGGTGATGGGTGAGAATAGAAGATACCCAGACAATGTGATATTAGTGTTAAAAGCTCAGAAACTCATCAGTAAGGGATGCGAAGCATACTTAGCGTATGTAGTTGATATGGAAAAAGCAAGTCCGAAGTTGGTGGATATTTCTACTATTAGTGAGTATCCCGATGTATTTCCAGAGGAGTTACTAGGGTTACCGCTGGATAGAGAAATTGAATTTGCTATCGATTTGGTACCCGACACCACCCCTATTTCCATTACACCATATAGGATGGCACCAACAGAGTTGAAAGGGCTGAAGGTACAGTTGCAGGAGTTGTTAGATAAGGGTTTTATACAACCTAGTGTATCACCATGGGGTGCTCCAGTATTATTTGTCAAGAAGAAAGATGGCACTCTTCGTCTTTGCATCGATTACAGGCAGCTTAATAAGGTGACTATTAAGAATAAATACCCACTGCCTAGGATTGATGACTTATTTGACCAATTGAAAGGTGTAGCCATATTTTTGAAGATAGATCTTTGATCGGGGTATCATCAACTGAAGATAAAAGAGTCAGATGTACCTAAGACGACATTTAGGACTCGTTATTGTCATTATGAGTTCCTAGTTATGCCCTTTGGATTGACGAATGTACCAGCAGTTTTTATGGACCTGATGAACCGAGTGTTCAGGCCATATCTTCATCAATTTGTAGTAGTGTTTATTGATGACATTCTTGCCTACTCTAGAGATCGAGTAGAACATGATCGACATCTCAGAATAGTGCTGCAAACATTGAGGGAGAAGCAATTGTATGCAAAGCTATCTAAGTGTGAGTTTTGGCTTGAAGCAGTCAATTTTCTAGGTCATGTAATTTTAGCAGAAGGTATCCGGGTTGATCCTAGTAAAATTAAGGCTATTCTTAATTGGAAACCACCATGAAATGTGACAGAAGTGAGAAGTTTCCTCGGATTAGCTTAATATTATAGGAGGTTCGTGAAGGAATTTTCATCATTAGCGACTTTTTTGACACGACTGCTACAAAAAGAGGTCTGTTCCGAGTGGACAGACAAGTGTCAAGCAAGTTTTGATCGACTGAAGGCAATGTTGACTGAAGCACCGGTTTTAACTCAACCTACTCCAGGAAAAGACTTTGTTGTGTACAGTGATGCTAGTCATAATGGTTTCGACTGTGTTCTTATGTAAGAAGGAAAGGTGATTGCTTACGCCTCAAGACAACTTAAGCCTCACGAGCTTAACTATTCGACACATGATTTGGAGTTAGCTACGATAGTTTTTGCTCTTAAGATCTGAAGACATTATCTGTATGGGGAAAGATGTTATATCTATACAGATCACAAAAGTCTTAAGTACCTTCCCTCCTAGAAAGAGTTGAATATGAGACAACGACGATGGTTAGAGTTGATTAAAGATTATGACTATGTGATCGACTACCAGCCAGGCAAAGCTAATGTGGTTGCAGATGCACTAAGTAGGAAGATTTTAACTGAGATGTGAATATAATCTACTTTGATGCAGAGGATCAAAGATGCTTAGAAGCAAGATGAAAAGTTAGTAGAGATAGTCCAGGCAGTGAAAAAGGGAGAAAAGCCTGATTTTTCATTGACAGAGGATGGCACAACGTACTTCAAGAATAGGATTTGTGTGCCTAGTGTAGAAGAGCTGAAGTCCGATATTTTAAAAGAAGCACATGAAATGGTATATACCATGCATCCAGGTGGGAACAAGATGTATCAGGATTTGAAAACTCAATATTGGTGGCCAGGGATGAAGAAGGATATCACTGAATATGTTGCTAAATGTCTAACTTGTCAATAAGTGAAAGCGGAACACCAGTTGCCCACAGGATTGCTGCAACCAATACCGATTCCAGAATGGAAATGGGAAAGAATCACGATGGATTTTGTGTCCGGTTTACCGATGAATCAGAAAAAGCATGATGCAGTGTGGGTGATAGTGGATCGATTGACGAAGTCAGCACACTTCTTACCTGTCAGAATGGACTACTCATTGAACAAGCTAGCCAAAATTTATGTAAGTGAGATAGTGAGATTGCATGGAGTGCCAAGGCCTATCATATCTGATAGAGATCCAAGATTTACTTCACAATTTTGGAAGAGTCTACAGCAAGCTTTGGGGACTCGACTCAATTTCAGCACGACTTTTCATCTGTAAACGGATGGACAATCGGAGAGAGTTATTCAGTTGCTAGAGGAACAGAAGCAAAAGGTTAGAATTATCCAAGAAAGATTGAAAGCAGCTCAAGATCGACAAAAATCATATGCTGACCTTAAGAGGCGAGATATAGAGTATGCTGTGGGAGATAAAGTATTTCTCAAGGTTTCACCTTGGAAGAAAGTATTGAGATTCGGTAAAAGGGGAAAGTTAAGTCCAAGGTTCATTGGTCCTTATGAGATTTTGGAAAGAATCAGACCAATGGCATATCGGTTAGCACTTCCTCCAGAGTTAGATAAAATCCATAATGTTTTTCATGTATCGATGCTAAGGAAATATAGGTCTGATCCGACTCATGTCATACCAACTGAAGAGATAGAAGTGCAGACTGACTTGACTTATGAAGAGGAACCGGTGGCTATATTAGCACATGAAGAAAAAGTTTTACGAAACAAGAAATTTCCATTAGTCAAAGTGTAATGGCGAAATCATGCTACTGAAGATGCCACATGAGAGAACGAAAAAGTCATGAAGAGGCAATATCCTCAGTTCACAGAATTAACAGGTAAATTTCGAGAACGAAATTTATTTTAAGGGGGAGAGAATGTCATATCCGCTAATTTAGACTAAAGTCACGCGAGTTATTAAATTGACTCATCAGTTTGACCGAAGTCTAAATTTGGAATTTTATCGAAAAATAATTAAAATAATAATAATTAAGTATGGAAAATATCTAATAAAGTGTTCAAAATATTTTAAGTTGTTAAATTTTGGTAAATGACTAAATTGTAAATTTTGAAAAGTTTAGGGGTCAGTTTGCAATTTACCGAAAATTGAAGGATTAAATGGGATAATCATAAATTAAATGCATGAATTGAGACATAAATTACATGTGGAGGCTAGCCACACCAAGTGGCAAATTTTAAGAAGCCAAGTAACATACATGCATTTAGCATTAATGAAAGCTTCTAGATTGAGCTTATGTGTCCCCCCATTTTAATGACTTTTGTCATCTTTCTTTTGATTGTTTCTTCCTCTTCCTTATCCATTTTTCATTGAGGAAAATTATGTTCTCCACACCAGCCACGTTTTTCCCTTGGACAACCATAACCAAACCTTGTTCTAAGAAGAGAAAGTGAGAAAAAGATAGAGAAAGGCATGGGAAATTCCATTTTCATGCTTAAGAAAGCTTAAAAGAGTAAGAAGAAAGAGAGAGATTAGGTTTAAAAAGTTTTAATAATCTGTTTATGAACTTTAGGAACTCAAAGTGACAAGGATTTAGCTCAAAGGAGCAAAGGAAAGGAGAAAGAGAAGTAAAGAGAAAGAAAAGAGAAAAAGAAAGGTTTGTGCATAACCTAAGGCAATAGCCTATTTTATTTTTTTTATTTGCATGATTTAATTATTTGGCATGTTGATGATTCTAAATTGATATTATTTTATGATGAAAATCTTGGGGATGCATGTTTGCTAGACTTAGGATTTAATATGGTAAAAATTGAATGTGATTATCTTGTATGTTTCTTGCTGGAAATTGATAAGCAGTTTTCACTTAAACTATTATAAGTTAATTTCTAGAACTCGGTTATGTATGTTGTTTTGGGTTTGAAAGATAAGACATAGGGCTATAACTTTCATTTAAACCTTAAAATCTGAATATGTCTGTAATTGTCCAGAAAAAATCATAAAATTGGGACATAGAATCTGTCTAGAAATTTTGGGCAGAATTGTTAGTAATGAGTAGTAAGTACTTAAACTATTATAAATTGAGGTCTGGAGCTTGGATTTGTGTGTTATTTGTTCACTTTGAAAGCTCAGACATAGGGCTACAATTTTTATTTAGACCATAATATCTGAATATGTCTGTAATTGTCCAGAACAAATTCATAAAGTCAGACTTAGAATCTCTCCAGAAAATTCTGGGCAGAATTATCAGTGACCAGTTAGTGTTAATATTATCATATCTTTTGATACATAACTCAGAATTATGTGATGTAAGTTGCATATTAAAGCTAAGACCCATAGATAACATTTGTATGAAGATCATGTAATTAAATTCCTAACGGAATAGGACAACAAATAAGGTCCAAAATAGAGAATAGAATCTGCCAGTGACAGGGCAACATGTGAATTGAGGAATGAAATGAGTAAAATGATGAGAACTTTGTTATATTATGTAAATGTTATTTTAATTGAGTGATTATGTGATTATTTTGAGATATTACATGCATGAAAAGTATGAAATTAATTGTTATGAATTTTAATGAAATTGTATAAGCCCTAGAACACCTAACTAGAACTAACTTAGGATAGTTTGTCATGCCAAATAGAGGGGGATTATGATGAAAATGATTAATTCCATTAATGGTATGATTATCTATGCTGGGTTTGACAATGTTATCTACACTGGGTTTGACACTGTTATTTATGTCGGGTATGACATTATTATCTATGCTGAGTTTGGCACGGTTATCTACTCCGGGTTTGGCACTTATATGCGCGCATCATATTGCCCGGGTGGCACTCCTAAGTGTCTGGATGGCAACTCCATTATCCTATTCAGTGGTTCATAGGTGTCTTGGGCATAAATGAAAACATAAATAAGGAAGTTATGGAACATAAAAGAATTATTGAAAATAAAAATGGAATCATGAATTGTGGCATGGATAAAAAGAAGATTTAGTGTTATACAATAAGGTGGTAATAAAATAAATAAGTATGAGATAATATAATATAATTTGATGTCTATACATGCTAGAATACCATGATTTGCATGAGAATGATGATTTGATTATGTTAAACAAAATGAGATACAATAAATTGATGTTATGCATACTAGAATATTATGAAATGTATGTTTGCATGATTTGATCATAAATTGTTATATGACAATGCATGTGACATTAAAAATAGTTTATTGCCTTATCTATATGCACCACTAAGCTAAGAGCTTAGCGTGTGAGTTTTCTCACGCAGATTTAGTAAAGAATAAAGAGAAGATAGTAGACAAAGCCAGCAGTGACCTAATCCAGTAAAGCAGCCTGTTGCACACATCATGGGTTACACAACTTTTGTATATTATCTTGTAAATTTTATTTTGTAGTATTTGTAGAATAAACAGTATGTTTTGTAAAGAACATGTTACTATATAAAAAGGTAGTTTAACTTTTATGTTATATTTCTTTTATAAATGCAAAATAAACAAATAGTGAATATTGGAAATGAAAAAAATGTACGAGTGATTTTGCTTTATATATAACTTATATAATGATATTTTAATCGATGAAGTCAGTGTAGCACACCCTCATTTGGGTGTGAGCTGCTGGGGTGAGGGTGTGTTACACATGCTCATCAACAGATTTACTATAAATCAAAATAATATCAAAATAAACAACAACAAATTTTCCATTGAACTGACGCAAAACATGATTCATCAATCTCATAAAAGTGCTAGGGGCGTTGGTTAGACCAAAAGGCATAACGAGCCACTCATATAAACCAAGTTTTGTTTTAAATGATGTTTTCCATTCATCACCAACTTTCATCCTAATTTGGTGATATCGACTCATCAAATCAATCTTAGTAAAGATACATGCGCCATGCAGTTCGTCTAACATATCATGCAATCTGGGTATTGGATGGCGATACTTAACTGTTATGTGATTCACAGCCCTACAATCAACACACATGCGCCAACTCCCATCCTTTTTAGGCAGCAAAAGTACCAGCACTGCACATAGACTAAGACTTTCATGGATATGCCCCCTTGCTAACAACTTCTCCACTTGCCTTTGAAGTTCCTTTGTCTCCTCGGGGTTGCTCCTATAGGCTGGGCGGTTTGGAATTGGAGCTCCTGGTATGAAATCAATTTGATGTTCAATTCCTCTTTTTGGTGACAATCCTTGTGGTAACTCTTCAGGGAATACATTCTCATATTCCTGCAATAAAGAAACAACAACACTAGGCAAAGAAAGGTTAAGGTCAACTTCATTAAAATAAGATTCCTTTTATATGAGTACAAGTAAACATTGTTGATTCTCAAAAGCCACTCTCATATCCCTTAGTTTTGCATAAAAATTGTTTTTCTTTGTACCACTCTCCTTTAGGCCAATTATTTGCTTTTCTTTTTGGACCTATTTTCCTCCTATTTTTCTCTCTTTCTTAGCCTCTCCTTTTTCTTTTCCTTTCATCTCTCTTATTTTGCAACTCTCGACCTTTCCATTTTCTTTTTGCTCCTTTTCTCTCAATATGGACATTTCGGCTTCTTTTTGCATTTCTTCCTTCATGCTCCTTTTTAGCTTCATTTGATCTTCATAAACTTCACTATGAGTCATAGAAGCTAGAATGATATATTGATCTCCCATCATGAATGAGTGTCTATTTCTATACCCATCATGCATCACCTTTCTGTCATATTACCATGGCCTACCAAGCAACACATGACCTGCATGCATAGGTACTACATCACAAAGTACACGGTCAAAATATCTTCCAATGGAGAATGAAATTAAAACTTGTTTATTTACCCTTATCTGTCCGTAATCATTAAGCCATTGTAGTCTATATGGCCTAGGATGTTTCAAACAATCCAGCCCCAACTTATCAACTAAAATAGTACTTGCAACATTAGTACAACTTCCTCCATCAATTATAAGACTACAAATTTTGCCATTTATCAAGCATCTGGAATGGAAGATATTTTCCCTTTGTTCAACCCCATCTTCATTCAATTGTGCATTTAGTACACGCCTAACCACAAGATTTAAATCCCCGCCAATAGCATGCTCGACCTCATCATCATCACTACAATCTTCAAATGAAGGCATTGAATCAGATTCTTTATCACTTTCGGATTCAATTACACCATTATCTTTCAATATCATAACCTTTTTATTTGGGCATTGAGATGCAATATGTCCATTGCCAAGGCACTTAAAAGCATTTTATGTTTCTATGCTTTTCAGTATTGGAAGAAGAAGTAGCATTAGCTTTAGGGTTACCTTTTTGCTCTACTTTACCTTTTTCTTCTCTTACTTTGTCTTTGGTTTTGTCTTCCCTTTTAGGCCACTTTGAGCTCCAATTAGATGTGGAACCCAAATAGGTTGGTTTGTTGGTTCCCTTTTGCTTTAGTTGCTTCTCCACCTTCATAGCCATATTCACCATCTCCTCTAACTCTACATAGTGGTGCAGCTCAATAACATTTGTAATTTCCTTATTGAGACCAGCCAAGAAACGTGTCATGGTAGCCTCCCTATCTTCATCAATATTAGCCCTCATCATAGTTATCTCCATTTCTTTATGATAGTCTTCAACACTTTTATTCCCCTGTCTCAAACTTTGGAGCCTTTGATGTAGTTCCCTATAATAGCAACTAGGCACAAACCACTTTCTCATGACTGCTTTCATCTCTACCCATGCGTTTATAGGACTTTCCCCATTCCTACGCCTATTGAGGATTATTTGGTCCCACCAAACCAAGGCATAGTCAGTGAATTCCACAGTTGCTAACTTTACTTTTTTCTCCTTAGAATAGTTATGACATTCAAACACCAATTCCACTTTTCTCTCCCACTCCAAGTAAGCATCAGCATCATTCCTACTTTGAAAAGTAGGGATTTTCATTTTAATACTCCCCAAATTATGATATATCTGATTCTCGATGTTCCCAAATCTATCCGCCTCTACCCTGCCTCTATGTTCACTCCTATTCCTTCCTCTATCATTCCTCTATCTTGGATGTCGAGTCGTTCATCAAGATGGGAGCGGCTGTCAGAATCGTTTTTCAGAACGATATCTTCTACCGCTTCACTGACACTGCTGGGGAGATTATCTGGGAAGATAATGATACAGAGGATTTTAAAGCAGGCCTCCAGGGAGTCCAGCAGAAAAAGAGGGCTCGGGTTGAGGATGCACCTCCAGCAGTCGAGCAGGACATCGGACAGTCCTCAGCTTCCGCACCGTCCTTAGCGCAGCAGGTGGTTGACCTCTTGGCACCACGTTTTGAGCAGCTGCAGACTTCAATGGATGAGAGGTTGGAGAACCTCAAGGACTTTATGGAGTCTCGGATGGACAACCTTGAGGCTGAAGTAGCTAGGCTTCGTGATAGGATGTCTGGCTAGGAGATAGGCTAGAGTGTATCCTAGTTTTGCTTGTTTTTTAGCTTGTTTGTTACATTTCTGTTTGCTTATGTAGGAAATTTTAAATTTCCTTTCTGAATATTTTAACTTATTTTGTATCCTTTCCTTTATGATATATATATTTGCTTTTGTTTACTTCAATCTTCATATCCTTTTTGATTGATGACAAAAGGGGGAGAAAACTAGCAATATATGATAGGCAATATATGATAAGGGAGAATGGTATCAAACTAGCAATATAAGAATTGTGAATCAACAAAATATGATAGACAATATATGATAAGGGAGAATGGTATCAAACTAGCAATATAAGAATTGTGAATCAAAAAGTGAATTGACTTTGAAATGGATTAAAAATCTTGATTCAAAATTTAATATGCAAAGTATATAAATTGAGTCTTATATACCTTAGATACAACTTAAGTATACTTTACATATACCTTAAAGCAAGTTACAAATAAAAATATGCCATGATATACCTTAAATATACTTTACATATACTTCATGTCTTAAAAAGAAATTATGGTATGTATTGGATATACTTCTCATATAACTTGCATATACTTAAAATCTAGTTTAATACTACATCATTATTTACTATTCTTGCATATTATAATCTTTATCCTAAGTATATTTTGAGGGGGAGACTTCTCAAAATCACATATTGCTAGATTATTTGTCACCATCAAAAAGGGGGAGATTGTTAACCTTGAGGGGTATTTCCGTTATTTTGATAATAACAAATAATATAACAATATTGTATTTAACATACTTGTTTTTGTAAGAATATTATACAGGACATGGATTAAAATAGCAAGAATGGAGAATTGGAAAAATAATCATTGAGAGACAAAATTCAAGTAGTAGCATGTTCACTGTCGTGACTCTATGAGTCACTCCCGTGAAGGAAGCTATCCGTTACCAAAACCAACTTTTGAAGTTCACGGCCATGAAGGAAAAACAAATCGTGAAGTAAGCATTTCAGTCACCCCCGTGAATAAAGGTGTCACCCCCGTGAAGATTCATGTAATTTCATCCAGAGAGCTTCACGACCAGAGTCACCACTTGAATCACGGCTGGGAATATTGTCACGCCTGTGAATGAGTATGTCACGCCCGTGACTCAATATGTCAAAACATTCCAGAGAGCTTCACGACCAAGGTCACCACTTCAGTCACGACCTGGGAATATTGTCACGCCAGTGAATGAGTATGTCACGCCCGTGACTCAATATGTCAAAACATTCCAGAGAGCTTCACGACCAAGGTCACCACTTCAGTCACGGCTTGGGAAGAACTGTCACTCCCGTGACAAGCATAGTCACGCCCCTGAACAATGAAAGAGAAAAAATGTCAAGCGCGATATTTTGGTTGGTACAACGGCTAGTTTCTTATTTAATGCACCCCAACGACTATATTCAGCCATGAGAGTATAAATAGAAGTCATTTATGCATTAAGAATAAGATAATGATAAGAATAACAAAAGAATAGCATATACTTCAAATTTAATTTTGATTACAAGCTATTTGTACTTTCCTACTTTGAGAACAAATCTATTCTCTGTAAAAATCTTTTTGCAACTCATATTTGAGCAAATTAAGATTTATAAGTGGTTCTCTCTGTAATCTTTACTCAAGTGAGCTTTGGGTATTTCTGGGTTAAGAGTAGAACACTTGTAAGGGTTAGTTGTGTGAACCTCCAAAACACAAATTAAAAGGTTGTTTGTGTGAGCCTGTAAAACACAAAGTGAAGGTTGTTTGTGTGAGCCTGTAAAACACAAGGAATTGGTTATTGTGTGAGCCATTAAAACATAAGGGTTTTCTGGATTAGGTGTGAGCCATTGTGAGAAACACCATAGTTGGGAGTGAGCTTGTAAAACTCCATTGTAACACTTAGTGTGTTAGTGAAACTCCCAATTGCGATTGGGGAGAGGAGTAGGGTTTGTTAACACCCGAACCTCTATAAATCTTTGTGTCTGATTTTCTCTATCCCTCCTAAAATTAATTATTTATTTCCGCATTTTAAAGTTTAATTTTTTGAAACTCCAATTCAACCCCCCTTCTTAGTCTAACATATGGGCAACAATTGGTATCAGAGCCTTGTCTAGCATCGAAGCCTAAAAAGCGCTAGTAAAGAGTAAGATATGGCCAGTGAAGGATTCCAAAGTCTCAAACCTTACTTTGATGGAGCAAATTATGCCCATTGGAAGTTTAGGATGGAGACATACTTGGATAGTGAATGAATTGAAGTCTGGGATAGTGTATGAAAAGAATGGACACCACCAACTAGAAGAGGAGCTGATGGTGAAGAAGAAATCCTATCAAGAGATGATTGGACAGAGCCTCAAAGAAGAGAAAATTTCAAAAACAAGAAGGCAATGACAATCCTATCAAGCTCATTATCTATTGAAGAATGTGGGAGAATACAACATTGCTCAACAGCATATAGCATGTGGAAGACATTGGAGAACTATCATGAGGGAACTAAGCAAGTCAAATCCAAGAAGATACAACTTCTAACCTTATAATATGAGCTCTTCAAGATGAAATCCAAGGAGTCAATCACTGATATGACCAATCGACTTCTATCCATAATAAATGGAATGAGGAAACTTGGGAAGCATATGAGTTTGGAAGATGTAAACAATAAAATCCTGAGAAGTCTTCCTCTTAAAGGCTATGGTTCAAGAGTTGCTGGCATAGAAGAAGCAAATGAAGATATGAGCATCATGAATACTGATGTGCTGATTGGCAAACTTCTCACACATGAGATGGCAGTGAAGAGAGATAGAGAACTTGAAGCAGAGCCAGAGAAAAGAAAGCCCTTAGCATTCAATGCCTCTACTTCAAAATCTCAATAAGAAAGTGAAAATGATGAAGAAATGAGTGATGATGAAAATGAGGACATCGCTATGCTTTCAAGGAGATTAAAAAGAATCATTAAGAAGAAAATGAGCAATTCCAGAAAACACAGGCAAAGAAACCTCAAACAAACTTCTAATGACACACATAGAAGTAAGGAAGAGGTAAAATGCTATGAATGTGGAAAGAAAGGACATATCAAACCAGAATGTCCAAGGCTCAAAAAGCATAAGAGCAAATACCAAAGAGACAATGGGGAGAAAGGTCATAAAGCCACATGGGATGACGAAAGCTCTTCAAGTGAAAAATATGATAATGAAAGTGAAGAGGTCAATCTATGCTTCATGGCTATTGAGGATCACGTCTCGGACAAAGTAAGATCACTACACTCATACTCTTTCAATAATGATAGTAGTGATAATGATAGTAATAGTGATAGTGATGATGATGATGATGATGAGCAAAGCCTAATAGAAGAATTAAATATAGAATTAGAGAAATATAGAACTAAATTTAGTACCTATAGAAATAATATCTCTAATTTGAAAAATAAGATAGATAGTTTAGAAAAAGAGAACATAAAGCTTAAATTATCTAATGAATCTCTTCAAAAGTCATTAGATGAATATTCATCAAGACCTTCAACAACTTCATTGTTAAAAGAAAATAATACTTTGAAAAATGAAGTTGAGGAACTTAGAAATTCTATTTCTAAATTTCACAAAGGTAAAGAGAGCTTAGATACTCTCATTGTGTCTCAAAGATCACCCTTTAAGGACACATCATCATCTTCTCACAAAACTATATTTGTTAAATCTAAAGAACCTAACATCTCCACACCTGTTAAGAAAACACCAAGAATTAAGCATATTAATCCCTCTATACAGAAAAAGAATAATCATGCCTTTATGTATCAGAAGCATGCATCTAGAAAAATGCAAATTAATCATGATTGTGCATGCCATTGTTCTCAAAATCAGTCTAATAGAATTATGGTATTTAAATACAGTGTAAAACCAAAAAGCAAGTTTAGACCTAAACAATGTAATTATTGTATGAAAATGGGTCACATAAATAAACATTGCTGGATAAGGAAGGCTCATTGGGAACCTTCATGTGCTAACCCCCAAGGACCCAAACTCATTTGGGTACCTAAAAATCATACTTGATTTGTGATTCTATAGGTATGCCTCAGGTCTACAATAAACAAAAATGCGTGGCTAGTAGACAGTGGATGCTCAAGGCATATGACAGGAGACAAAGAACTTTTCAATAAAATCAAAAGTATTGATGGAGGTAAAGTTACCTTTGGAAACAATGCAAAGGGTAAGGTAATTGGCATTGGTTCTATTGGCGTTAATGGTACCACTTTTATTAAGGATGTCTTACTTGTTGATGGCTTGAAACATAACTTGCTAAGTGTAAGTCAATTATGTGATAAAGGAAACAAAGTAATTTTTACTTCAAATAAATGTCTTGTAATCTCTATCGATGGTCAAGAAATATTTAAAGGAAATAGAGATATCAATACGTACATAATAAACTTACATGATCTATCTAACCATTCCTCTAAGTGTCTTGTGACTACTAGTGATGAATCTTGGTTGTGGCATAGAAGACTTGGTCATGCTAACATGGACTTAATACAAAGTCTCAGCACGGGAGAGCTAGTAAAAGGATTACCAAAAGTTAAATATGAAAAAGGTAAGACATGTGATCCTTGTCAAAGAGGAAAGCAACACAAGTCATCTTTTAAAGCCAAAAACATAGTAAGTACTTCAAAACCTCTTCAACTCCTACATTTAGACTTGTGTGGACCTACTAGAATTGCTAGCTTAGGAGGAAAACATTATGCATTTGTCATCGTAGATGATTACTCTAGATTTACTTGGGTAATTTTCTTAGCTCAAAAGAGTGATGCTTTTGAAATTTTCAAAAACTTTACTAAAAGAGTTCAAAATGAAAAAGGGTACTGTATTTCAAAAATAAGAAGTGATCATGGGAAATAATTTGAAAATGAAAACTTTGAAAGCTTTTGTCTTGAACATGGCATTTCACATAATTTCTTATCTCCTAGGACACCTCAACAAAATGGGGTAGTTGAAAGGAAAAATCGAACTTTAATTGAAATGGCTAGAACAATGCTTAATGAATATGAATTACCAACTTACTTTTGGGCAGAAGCCACAAACACTGCATGTTATATTTCAAATTGAGTTTTCAAAAGACCTCTTTTAAACAAAACCTCATTTGAGCTATGGAATGGAAGAAAGCCCTTGATATCATACTTCAGAGTATTTGGATGCAAGTGTTTTATATTGAACACCAAGGACAATCTTGGAAAAGTTGCCTCTAAATCTGATGAAGGTATCTTTTTAGGATACTCTACAACCAGCAAAGCATATAGAGTATTTAATAAAAGATCATTAACGGTTGAAGAATCCATGCATGTTGTTTTTAATGAATCTAGTAGACTTGATCTTTTGAAAGGTAGTGCTCTTGATGATGTTGTAGGTAATATGGAAAAACTTGATATTGAAAATGGAAAAGAAGAAAATGATCAAGAAAATTTACTACCTCAAAATAAAGAACAAATGGAGCAAGAACTTCCAAAAGAATGGAGAATGATGAAAGATCATCCAAAAGAGCAAATAATTGGTGATCTATCAAGGGGAGTAAGTACTAGATCTCATTTCAAGCATTTAGTCTCTGACATTGCTTTTATTTCACAAATTGAGCCTAAAAATATTGATGAGGCTCTTAATGATGAAAGTTGGGTAATTTCCATGCAAGAGGAACTTAACCAATTTGAGAGAAATAAGGTATGGAATCTAGTACCTAGACCCAAGGATCATCAAATCATAGGTAGCAAATGGGTATTTAGAAACAAATTAGATGAACAAGGGTTAATAACCAGTAATAAGGCAAGACTAGTCGCAAAAGGATATAATCAGGAAGAAGGTATAGATTATAATGAAACATATGCACCTGTAGCTAGATTAGAAGCTATAAGAATACTCTTAACATATGCATGTCACATGAATTTCAAACTTTTTCAAATGGATGTGAAAATTGCATTTCTAAATGGTTATATAGATGAAGAAGTGTATGTAGAACAACCACCAGTTTTTGAAAGCTATGATTTGCCAAATCATGTTTTTAAACTTTCAAAAGCTTTGTATGGTTTAAAACAGACTCCAAGAGCTTGGTATGAGAGACAAATTCTTTTTTATTAGAAAATAACTTTACAAAGGGAAATGTTGACACTACACTATTCACCAAAAAACATAAGCATATTATACTAATTGTTCAAATTTATGTTGATGATATAATATTTGGTTCTACTAATTAGTTGTTTTGTCAAGAATTTGCCAAGTGCATGACTAGGGAATTTGAAATGAGCATGATGGGAGAACTTAAGTATTTCCTTGGTCTGCAAATAAAGCAAAGCAATGAGGGCATATTCATCAACCAATCCAAATATGCCAAAGATTTAATCAAGAAATTTGGTATGGAAGGATGCAAAAATGCCAAGACTCCTATAAGCACATCAACAAAATTGGACAAAGATGAAAAGGGTAAGACCATTAATGAAAAGCTTTATAGAGGTATGATCGGATCACTTTTATATCTTACTGCTTCTAGACCCGATATTATGTATAGTGTTTGCTTATGTGCACGATTTCAATCATGTCCTAAAGAATCTCATTTAAATGCTGTAAAAAGAATTTTAAGATATTTACATGGATCATTGCATCTAGGTTTATGGTATCTTAGGTATTCATCTTTTTATATTATAGGATATTCAGATGTAGACTATGCTGGTAGTCTTTTGGATGGGAAAAGTACTTCAGGTACTTGTCACTTCATTGGAGAATATTTAGTTTCTTGGTTTAGCAAGAAATAAGTTTCAGTTGCTCTCTCAACTGCTGAACCTGAATATGTAGCAGTTGGATGCTGTTGTACACAAATTCTTTGGATGAAACAACAACTTAAGAACTATGGTAATGAGATGAACCATATACCTATAAAATATGACAACACAAGTGCTATTAATCTTTCAAAGAATCCTATTCAACACTCTAAAAGCAAACATATTGACATTAGACATCACTTTATTAGAGATCATGTTCAATATGGAGATGTTGCATTAGAATTTATAAGCACAGAAAATCAATTAGCAGATATTTTCATTAAGTCTCTAAATGAGGAAAGATTTAATTTTATTAGAAGAGAACTTGGTATGATTGATGGATTAACCTTGTGATTGCAATAATATGAATTTTTAATTATTGATCTTAAATCATATCACAAGTTATAAGATAGAAATTTTGATGAGAATTCATGTTTTAAGAAGTAGAATCTTTGTTGAAATGATTTAGTCTTGTTGTATGACTTAAATTTAATTTAATGAAAATTTTAGGGGAGCCACGCCCGTGACATATATTCACACCCGTACTTAAATGCCCAAAGAGGCAGTGTCGTTCATAACTTGGTTCACGACATGATTCACGACTTCAAGTGGTGAAACTTAATTTCACAGCTTGAGTCACGCCCGTGAAAAGAGACTTTCACGCCTGTGACGATTTTTCACTCCCGTGAATAATTACACCCCAAAACTCACAGAAGCTTTCATGCCTTGTGTCATGGCTTGCTTCATGGGCATAAGTAGTGAAATTCAATGTTTCACGCCCGTGACCATTGGTTCACCCCCGTGACTGATGATCATTCACGCCCGTGATATTCAAATATCACTCCCGTGAACCTATTCACGCCTTCATTTACAGGTGGGACACTCCTTCAACAAACCGTGAACATGAGCATTCACGCCTGTGAATGTATCAAATATATAAGAGAACAGCCGGTTACAACCTTCATTTCAACTCTCCATCTCCCAAAACCGCTCTCATTTACTCTCATTCATTGAGACATTGAAGATTCCGGCCCCAAAGACTTGAACTTTCCCTATAAATACCACAAAAAGTTCGAATCTTCAGCAAAAATCATACATTTCTAGGGTTTTACATCAAATTTTCTGTCAAAAATATTTCCAACTCTATCAACAACAAATTTCTTCAAAAATGGAGTCTGCTTCATCCAAGGGTAAGAGAAAGAAGTCCCATGCACCTAAAAGGTATGCAAATTACCTAATGAACTGCATTCCGGAGAATTGCCATCCTCGGTATGCAACCTTGAAGAAGAGACCTCTTTTGTCATCTAGGTCCTTCGATTGGCAGACAGTCCGAAGTTTCGAGCTTGAGACGGCTATGATAGAGCAACTATAAGCCTGTCATCTCAAAGATTTTGTTGAAATTCATCAGCCGACTCTGAGGGAGCCAATGCTGGAATTCCTTAATACCTTGTAGGTTTCACCTACTAGAGTGGTGAAATTCCAACTCTGTAACAATCCTAACACACTCAGTGTAATACCCGATAATTTAGGCCACGGTCGCGGTTGACTGAAATCCGGTGTACCGAACCAATCGAGGTCTAAATTCGGACATGAAAGAAATAAATTAAAATAATAATAAGATGGGAGAAAAATATTTTGGATATTATTAATTGAGAATTTTGAAGTTTGGAATTAAAATTGAGAAAAAAATAATTTTTCGCTGAACGAAATTGGAAATTGCAGTGTTTTTGGCACAGATATTTTAAGAAGGCATAAAAATGGAATATTCTTTATCTAAGGAAAGGAATATTCTTTTGATTAAAATAAAATAAGAGTGATTTAAATTAATGGACCAATAGGAAGCAAGATTAGTAACTAATCCTAACCACCCACCTAATCCAACTATAAAAAGTCAAATTTCCACTTTTTTAACCATTCTTCTTCTTCCTCACCTTAATTACACCCATTTCTCTCCCTTTTTCTCTCTTTGCCGTGAGCTTCTCCTCCTCCCTTGATGTTCTTCTTTTTGTTCTCCAATTAAAGCAAAGATTAGATGAAAAAAAGTGGGATTAAGGCAAGATCATGAAGAAAGTGAAGTAAAGTGAGCAAAACCAAGGAAGAGGAAGGAAGAAAGGAAGAGAAAAAGAGAGAAAGAAGTTTTTAGCCATTTGGAAGATCTTCAAAGGTGAGTTTAGATTTTCCATCTCCTTACTTTCTTCTTCTCATTTCTTTGAGTTTGGGGTTATTTGTCATTATAGCTAGTAAATTAGGGTTATTAGTATGTTAATGGTGATTAAGGGTGGATTAGTATGATTAGTGCTTGATTAGTGTAAAATTTGTTGTTAGGACAAAGAAGTGAACAAACTTTAAACCAAAATCAAAGGGGAAGTAAGGGCAAGGAAAAGGCTATCTAAGAGGAAGAGAAAAGTGAAGAAAAATAGAACTTTGAGGTATGTACATTTGGCAAAAATTCAATGTATAAAAATGTTGATTTTGATTTTGTGATGTGTATGAAATTCTGCATATTTGATTGAGAAATGAATTGGTGATTAAATTATGTCATGAATGTGAAAATAAAGACTAGAAAATGAGGTTGATGCATGAAAATGGAAAATGTATGAATTATTTGATGTGCTGGAAAATTCGTCTTATGAACAGTGTCTAGTGTTTTGATCATAACTTGAGTTCTGGAAATCATTTCTGAGTGATTCTTGCTGTGTTGGAAAGTTAAGACATAGGGCTTGAACTTTCATTCAGACCATTAGATCTAAATATACCTGAAATTAGGTGAAAAATGGACTCAAACTTTGAACTAGAAATCTGTCCTGAAAAAAAAAATACTGGGCAGAGTGCATTGAACATAGGTTAGAAGAAATTTCATAACTTTTTCTACGAAATTATTTTTAATGTGATTCTAGTTGGAAATTAAATATAAGACATGTATATACATTTTTCTAGTTGATCACTTGTCCAAATTCTATCTAGAAATGGATGAAATAGAGAGAGAAAAATAAGGCAGAAATCTGCCCAGTAAAATACTGGACAGATTGCAATGAACGTAGCTTAGGAGAAAATTCATAACTTTTGCTACGAAATTCGTTTTAATGTGATTCCAGTTGGAAATTAAAGTTAAGACATTTACTTATATTTTGTTAGTTGATCACATGTCCAAATTCTGTCTAAAAATAGACGAAAAATACAGAGCAATATAAGGCTGAAATGCTGTCCAGAATAGGACTGCTGGTAGAAATGTGTTGATTGTGGATTTTTGTGTTAGAAAATGTATTAAGTGAATTTTTCTTATAGTTATAATGATTAAATGAGCTAATATGAGGTTGTAAAATATTGAATGGGAATGATTGCATTTATATTAATGTTTCCCTACATAATTTATGCAAATAAGAATAAAGGTAACAAATGTAATTTAAGCCCTATAACATCTAGTCGAGAACTAGAAATTAGGATAAGTTGGCATGCCAATAAAAGGGTAGAAATGTAGGCACTAAAAATAATAGTGCTGAGTTAAAATTATGTAGGCACTAAAAATAATAGTGCTGAGTTAAAATTTACGTAGGCACTAAGAATTAGTGCTGAGTTCGAAATTTACGTAGGCACCAAAAAGGTGCTGAGTTGTTATTGAAAATGTAGGCGTTAATCGCCGAGTTATAAATAATTATGTGGGCGCCGAGTATACTGCCGGAGAGCAGAAACCCTATATCCAGTGTTTAGTTCCGGTCTAAGATGTCGTGGGCTATTAAATAAATAACAAAAAAAAATGATGTGAAGTATGAAATTGATATTGTAAATTTTATATCTTGTATTGTTAAAATTTCAAGCATGCTTAATGAATAAAATGTCATAATTGATGAATTAAATATTTTTGCATGAAGAAAATAGTGTATTATTAATTGAATATTTGGCATGCTAAATAGATTAATTGTAGTTTCTAAAATTTCATTTTAGAATTATTATGTAATTATTGGATAGTTGCCAAACGTACCACTAAGCTAGTAGCTTAGCGCGTGTAAGTAGCTGTTCCGATAGGGCGACCGAAGAAGAGGGAACCCCAAGATCAGATTGCAGCAGTCTAGTTCTTTTTGTATGTTTTGAAAATGATGTTGTAAAAATTAAGTTTTAAGAATTTTGTTGATGTAAATTTGTGGCTTGTAATATTTATAAGTAATGGATTTGGTAATTATATATATCTAGAATTATTGTAGTTATATTTTTAAATATCATGGTTTAAATGAATAAGTTATTTTGAATCACAATATTCCCATCACTAGATATATATTTTAATGGAAAAAAAATATGGTGATAAATATTCCGCTAATAATAAACTCAAAAATTGAAAAAAAAAATATTTATACAAAATTGAGCGTTGGTTTTAAATTAAATGAGCTTAGTAGCACTTCCATATCCTATTAGCGATTAGTAGGGTAAGGGAGCGCTACATTTAGTGGTATCAGAGCCCAGATTAATGATTCTTAATCAGTGGGTGTAAGATAGAATATGTGACTCATGCATATGCATAAAATGCTGCAATTTTCTGATTTGGGTCCCTTCTTTTGGTTTATAGGTAGATATGGATTCGGAATCGGAACAAGATTTTTCAGAAGATGAACTGAGTAATAGTCCTTCATGCACAGCCAATCCTAGACAACCTCAATCTGTGAGAGATTCCGGGGCGAGTGTAGTAGCTCCTCCGAGAGCAGAGAGACAGGATAATTTAGGACAGGAGCCTCTTATGGAGCAGATAGCTAATTTATTGCAACGGATAGTACAAGCAGTTCCACAACCAGCTCCACCTCCTCCTCCACCTCAGCCAAAACCCCGGATTGATAAGCTGAGAAAATATGGGGCCACAGATTTTATGGGAAGGAGAGAGGATGACCCAACAGCTTCAGAGTTTTGGATGGAATCCACAGAAAGGGTGTTTGAGGAATTGGAGTGTCCAGAGGAACAGAAGGTTAGATATGCAGTGTCCCTTTTAAAAGATCATGCCTATGATTGGTGGAAATCAATTTTATCAAAGCCCCAGACACCGAAGCCACCTTCCTGGAATTTCTTCAAGGCAGAATTTAGCAAGAAATATGTGCCAAGAGTTTATGTGAATGAAAAGAAAAGGGAGTTTCAAGACTTGAAGCAGGGAAGCATGTCAGTCGCCGAGTATGAGATGGAATTCACCCGACTAAGTAAATATGCAACTGGAATCATCGCTGATGAGGCAGACAGATGCCGAAGATTTGAGGATGGGCTTAATGATGATATTGGGAATATGGTGACCGCCCTTCAGCTTGAGGATTTTGCTACACTAGTATCCTCAGCCATTAGTGTGGAAAAGAGGTCAAAGAGAAAGAGGATAGAAGAGCTACCACGGAGACAGACATTTATCATGGGCCAGACATCAGGTAAAAGGGGGCGGACAGCGCCTAGGTTTTTCCAGTCACAGGGTACTAGATCAAACTTTTCAACTAGGCAAAGCCAGCGGTCGAGGCCAGAGGGATCTACAGCTAGTGCACCAGCTTCGGGTAATAGGAGATTCATATCTGTCACATGTCAACATTGTGGGAGATCACATCCAGGTGATTGCTGGTGGATTACTGGAGCATGCTTACGATGCGGATCTACTGAGCACAAACAGAAAGATTGCCCGAGAGGAAGAGGTACAGGTGGTGTAATATCAGTTCAGCTTCAGAATGTCACTCGAGGCAGAGGCAGGGGACAAGGACAGTCTAGAAGTGGCAGAATTGGGCAGAGTATATCAGAATCAGTGAATAGAGCAGAAGGTAGTCGAGCCCCAGCCCGAGCATATGCCATGAGAGCTCGTGAGGAGCAGGATGCCCCGGATGTGATAATTGGTAAATTTTCTCTTTATGATACTGATTTATTTGCACTGATAGATCCGGGTTCTACACATTCATATTTATGTATGTCACCACCTAGTCACTGTAATATGGTAGCAGAGGAATTAGATTATGATATATTAGTGACCAATCCTTTGGGTCATGGAGTGAAAGTTAGTCGAGTCTATAAAAATAGTCCAATCAAAGCTCAAAATGTAGAATTCCCAGCTGATCTAATAGAGTTGCCATTCCGTGAGTTTGATGCAATCTTGGGGATGGATTGGTTAACTCGGCATAAGGCAGTGGTGGATTGTCAGTATAGGAGAGTGACTTTCAAGAATTCAGGGCAGGATGACGTGATTGTCCTAGGCGAGAACCGACCATACTTGACTAATGTCATTTCTGTGACGAAGGCAAGTAAGCTTATCAAAAAAGGATGTGAAGCATTTTTGGCACATATTGTAGATACCAAAAAGGAGAGTCTAGATCTCAGGGAGATTCCAACAGTATGTGAATATCCAGATATATTTCCTGAGGACTTGCCTGGGTTACCACCTGTCAGAGAGATAGAGTTTGCCATTGATGTTTTGCCAGGCACAGCCCCAATATCGATCACTCCCTACAGAATGGCACCTGCTGAACTAAAAGAATTAAAGGTCCAGTTGCAAGAGTTGTTAGAGAAAGGGTTTATCAGGCCTAGTGTCTCACCTTGGGGTGCTCCTGTTCTATTTGTGAAAAAGAAGGATGGCACCTTTCGGTTGTGTATTGATTATCGTCAGTTGAATAAGATGACAATTAAGAACAGATATCCCTTACCGAGAATAGATGACTTGTTTGATCAGTTGAAAGGAGCAGGGGTATTTTCTAAAATTGACCTCAGATCAGGTTATCACCAATTGAGAATTAAAGAATCAGACATTTCAAAAACAACATTTAGGACTCGGTATGGTCATTACGAGTTCTTAGTAATGCCTTTTGGCTTGACGAATGCCCCAGCAGCATTTATGGATCTAATGAATAGAATCTTTAGGCCTTATTTGGACCAGTTCGTGGTGGTATTCATAGATGATATCTTGGTGTACTCTAGAAGCAAAGAAGAGCATAATCAACATCTTCGTATTGTCTTTCATATCTTGAGAGAGAATCAATTATATGCAAAGTTGTCAAAATGTGCATTCTGGTTAGATGAGGTGGCCTTTCTAGGGCATATTGTCTCAGTCGATGGGATCAGAGTCGACACTAGTAAGGTAGAGGCAATCCTCAACTGGAAACCGCCTCGGAATGTGACAGAGGTGAGAAGTTTTCTTGGTTTGGCTGGTTATTATCGGAGATTTGTGAAAGGATTTTCAATGATAGCCTCACCACTAACAAAATTGCTTAGAAAGGAGACCAGATTTGAGTGGTCAGAACGATGCCAGACTAGTTTTGATAAGTTGAAGAAAATGTTGACAGAGGCACCAGTGTTGACACAACCTACTGCGGGAAAAGATTATGTGGTGTACAGTGATGCTTCCCTTAATGGTTTGGGCTGTGTACTAATGCAAGAAGGCAAAGTGATTGCTTATGCTTCCAGACAACTGAAGCCTCATGAGAGAAATTATCCGACACATGATCTGGAACTAGCAGCTATTGTGTTTGCGTTGAAAATATGGCGACACTACTTGTATGGTGAGCAATGTTATATCTATACAGACCATAAAAGTTTGAAATATTTGCCTTCACAAAAGGAACTCAATCTGAGACAGAGGAGATGGCTAGAATTGATCAAAGACTACAATTGTATCATTGACTATCAGCCCGGTAAGGCCAATGTGGTTGCTGACGCGCTGAGTAGAAAAACTCTTGCAGGTAAATGTTAAAACTTAAATGTATTAAGTGAAAAAAAAATGGAATAATAAGTTCTTTATATATTATTTTGGCAGAATTGCGGATTCAACCCACATTGATCCAACAAGTAAAGGACAATCAGAAGCAAAACACGAAATTAAAGGAAATCTTTGAAATGGTGAAAAAGGGTGAAAAACCAGAATTTACTATTGAAGCAGATGGGAGTATAAGGCATAAGGGCAGGTTGTGTGTGCCAGACATACCAGAATTGAAACAAGATATTTTGAAGGAGGCTCACAACGTTATTTATGCAATGCACCCAGGAAGCAACAAAATGTATCATGACTTGAAGGCATATTACTGGTGGCCAGGAATGAAAAGAGATATCACGGAGTATACTACCAGATGTTTAACTTGTCAGCAAGTGAAGGCAGAGCATCAAGTACCAAGTGGATTATTGCAGTCTATTTCAATTCCGGAGTGGAAATGGGAAAGAGTCACAATGGACTTTGTTTCTGGTTTGCCCTTGACACAAAAGAGGCATGATGCAGTATGGGTAGTAGTAGACCGGCTCACCAAATCAGCTCACTTTCTACCGATCAAGATGGATTATCCACTTAACCGTTTGGCAGAGATCTATGTTAATGAGATAATCCGTTTACATGGTGTGCCAGTTTCAATCATTTCAGATCGAGACCTGCGGTTCACTTCACAATTCTGGAAAAGTTTGCATCAAGCCATGGGTACTCGACTCAATTTCAGCACAGCGTTCCACCCACAAACAGATGGACAATCAGAGAGGGTCATACAGATATTGGAAGATATGTTGAGGAGTTGTGTGATAGAATTTGAAGGCAGTTGGGATAAACATCTTCCATTGATAGAATTTGCCTACAATAATAGTCACCAAGCCAGTATCGGTATGGCACCATATGAAGCCTTATATGGGAGAAAATGTAGAACGCCTCTAGGTTGGACCGAGCTTAGCGAAAAGAAAGTAATGGGTCCCGATCTAGTCCAACAGACAGAGAAAAAAGTCAGAGTAATAAGAGATAGGCTGAAAGCTGCTGCTGATAGACAGAAATCATATGCAGATTTAAAAAGGAGAGATATTGAATATACAGTTGGTGACAAAGTGTTCTTAAAAGTCTCACCTTGGAAAAGGATTTTCCGATTTGGAAAGAAAGGAAAGTTGAGTCCTAGGTTCATTGGACCATACGAGGTACTTGAACGCATAGGTCCAGTGGCGTACAAATTAGCTCTACCACCAGAGTTAGACAAGATTCACAACGTATTCCATGTGTCCATGTTGAGAAGATATCGATCAGATCCATCTCATATCATATCAGCAGAACCTATAGAGATACGACCAGATCTAACTTATGAAGAGGAGCCAGTGAAAATTTTAGCTCGAGAAATGAAAGAGCTACGAAACAAAAAGGTACCATTGGTGAAGGTCCTGTGGAAAAATCATAAGTCAGAAGAGGCAACTTGGGAAAATGAAGAGGTGATGAAGGCTCAGTATCCACAATTATTCCACTCCAGCTAAACAGGTAAATTTCGAGGACGAAATTTTTTTTAGGAGGGGAAAATTGTAATACCCGATAATTTAGGCCACGGTCGCGGTTGACTGAAATCCGGTGTACCGAACCAATCGAGGTCTAAATTCGGACATGAAAGAAATAAATTAAAATAATAATAAGATGGGAGAAAAATATTTTGGATATTATTAATTGAGAATTTTGAAGTTTGGAATTAAAATTGAGAAAAAAATAATTTTTCGCTGAACGAAATTGGAAATTGCAGTGTTTTTGGCACAGATATTTTAAGAAGGCATAAAAATGGAATATTCTTTATCTAAGGAAAGGAATATTCTTTTGATTAAAATAAAATAAGAGTGATTTAAATTAATGGACCAATAGGAAGCAAGATTAGTAACTAATCCTAACCACCCACCTAATCCAACTATAAAAAGTCAAATTTCCACTTTTTTAACCATTCTTCTTCTTCCTCACCTTAATTACACCCATTTCTCTCCCTTTTTCTCTCTTTGCCGTGAGCTTCTCCTCCTCCCTTGATGTTCTTCTTTTTGTTCTCCAATTAAAGCAAAGATTAGATGAAAAAAAGTGGGATTAAGGCAAGATCATGAAGAAAGTGAAGTAAAGTGAGCAAAACCAAGGAAGAGGAAGGAAGAAAGGAAGAGAAAAAGAGAGAAAGAAGTTTTTAGCCATTTGGAAGATCTTCAAAGGTGAGTTTAGATTTTCCATCTCCTTACTTTCTTCTTCTCATTTCTTTGAGTTTGGGGTTATTTGTCATTATAGCTAGTAAATTAGGGTTATTAGTATGTTAATGGTGATTAAGGGTGGATTAGTATGATTAGTGCTTGATTAGTGTAAAATTTGTTGTTAGGACAAAGAAGTGAACAAACTTTAAACCAAAATCAAAGGGGAAGTAAGGGCAAGGAAAAGGCTATCTAAGAGGAAGAGAAAAGTGAAGAAAAATAGAACTTTGAGGTATGTACATTTGGCAAAAATTCAATGTATAAAAATGTTGATTTTGATTTTGTGATGTGTATGAAATTCTGCATATTTGATTGAGAAATGAATTGGTGATTAAATTATGTCATGAATGTGAAAATAAAGACTAGAAAATGAGGTTGATGCATGAAAATGGAAAATGTATGAATTATTTGATGTGCTGGAAAATTCGTCTTATGAACAGTGTCTAGTGTTTTGATCATAACTTGAGTTCTGGAAATCATTTCTGAGTGATTCTTGCTGTGTTGGAAAGTTATGACATAGGGCTTGAACTTTCATTCAGACCATTAGATCTAAATATACCTGAAATTAGGTGAAAAATGGACTCAAACTTTGAACTAGAAATCTGTCCTGAAAAAAAAAATACTGGGCAGAGTGCATTGAACATAGGTTAGAAGAAAATTCATAACTTTTGCTACGAAATTATTTTTAATGTGATTCTAGTTGGAAATTAAATATAAGACATGTATATACATTTTTCTAGTTGATCACTTGTCCAAATTCTATCTAGAAATGGATGAAATAGAGAGAGAAAAATAAGGCAGAAATCTGCCCAGTAAAATACTGGACAGATTGCAATGAACGTAGCTTAGGAGAAAATTCATAACTTTTGCTACGAAATTCGTTTTAATGTGATTCCAGTTGGAAATTAAAGTTAAGACATTTACTTATATTTTGTTAGTTGATCACATGTCCAAATTCTGTCTAAAAATAGACGAAAAATACAGAGCAATATAAGGCTGAAATGCTGTCCAGAATAGGACTGCTGGTAGAAATGTGTTGATTGTGGATTTTTGTGTTAGAAAATGTATTAAGTGAATTTTTCTTATAGTTATAATGATTAAATGAGCTAATATGAGGTTGTAAAATATTGAATGGGAATGATTGCATTTATATTAATGTTTCCCTACATAATTTATGCAAATAAGAATAAAGGTAACAAATGTAATTTAAGCCCTATAACATCTAGTCGAGAACTAGAAATTAGGATAAGTTGGCATGCCAATAAAAGGGTAGAAATGTAGGCACTAAAAATAATAGTGCTGAGTTAAAATTATGTAGGCACTAAAAATAATAGTGCTGAGTTGAAATTTACGTAGGCACTAAGAATTAGTGCTGAGTTCGAAATTTACGTAGGCACCAAAAAGGTGCTGAGTTGTTATTGAAAATGTAGGCGTTAATCGCCGAGTTATAAATAATTATGTGGGCGCCGAGTATACTGCCGGAGAGCAGAAACCCTATATCCAGTGTTTAGTTCCGGTCTAAGATGTCGTGGGCTATTAAATAAATAACAAAAAAAAATGATGTGAAGTATGAAATTGATATTGTAAATTTTATATCTTGTATTGTTAAAATTTCAAGCATGCTTAATGAATAAAATGTCATAATTGATGAATTAAATATTTTTGCATGAAGAAAATAGTGTATTATTAATTGAATATTTGGCATGCTAAATAGATTAATTGTAGTTTCTAAAATTTCATTTTAGAATTATTATGTAATTATTGGATAGTTGCCAAACGTACCACTAAGCTAGTAGCTTAGCGCGTGTGTTTCACGCGCAGATAAATAGAAGTAGCTGTTCCGATAGGGTGACCGAAGAAGAGGGAACCCCAAGATCAGATTGCAGCAGTCTAGTTCTTTTTGTATGTTTTGAAAATGATGTTGTAAAAATTAAGTTTTAAGAATTTTGTTGATGTAAATTTGTGGCTTGTAATATTTATAAGTAATGGATTTGGTAATTATATATATCTAGAATTATTGTAGTTATATTTTTAAATATCATGGTTTAAATGAATAAGTTATTTTGAATCACAATATTCCCATCACTAGATATATATTTTAATGGAAAAAAAAAATATGGTGATAAATATTCTGCTAATAAAAAACTCAAAAATTGAAAAAAAAAATATTTATACAAAATTGAGCGTTGGTTTTAAATTAAATGAGCTTAGTAGCACTTCCATATCCTATTAGCGATTAGTAGGGTAAGGGAGCGCTACACACTCAGTGCCATCGAGTTTGGGGAATTGTTCAGCCTACCATCTGAGGGCATCCTAAATGATACTGAGGTAGAATTCTTTGCCCCCTAGACATATTTTGGCACCGGTTGCAGCTGGGATGTCAAGAAAACAAAGAGCACACATCTCAGGACTCCAGTGCATAGGTATTTGCATAGGTTCTTGACCTATAGCATATTTGCTAGGGGAGAAAGCAATAGGACTATCAGGAAGTCAGAACTCTTCCTATTTGAGATGGCTCGGAGAGGACTTACAGTGGCACTTTCCAGATGGTTTGCTAACGATCTTCTCTCCATTGCCACCAAGCCCACAGGAGATATTTTGATTGGGGCATATGTCACCCATATCTCAGTGAAGCTCAATTATTTGAAGCTGGATGACCATCACTTCAACATCATTCCTGCACATCCTCGAGATAGCTTGGATGTCGAGTTGTTCATCAAGATGGGAGCGGCTGTCAGAATCGTTTTTCAGAACGATATCTTCTACCACTTCACTGACACTGCTGGGGAGATTATCTGGGAAGATAATGATACAGAGGATTTTAAAGCAGGCCTCCAGGGAGTCCAGCAGAAAAAGAGGGCTCGGGTTGAGGAACCACCTCCAGTAGTCGAGCAGGACATCAGACAGTCCTCAGCTTTCACACCGTCCTTAGCGCAGCAGGTGGTTGACCTCTTGGCACCACATTTTGAGCAGCTGCAGACTTTGATGGATGAGAGGTTGGAGAACCTCAAGGACTTTTATGGAGTCTCGGATGGACAGCCTTGAGGCTGAAGTAGTTAGGCTTCGTGATAGGATGTCTGGCTAGGAGATAGGCTAGAGTGTAGCCTAGTTTTGCTTGTTTTTTAGCTTGTTTGTTACATTTCTGTTTGCTTGTGTAGGAAATTTTAAATTTCCTTTCTGAATATTTTAACTTAGTTTGTATCCTTTCCTTTATGATATATATATATATATATATATATATATATTTGCTTTTGTTTACTTCAATCTTCATATCCTTTTTGATTAATGACAAAAGGGGGAGAAAACTAGCAATATATGATAGGCAATATATGATAAGGAAGAATGGTATCAAACTAGCAATATAATAATTGTGAATCAACAAAATATGATAGGCAATATATGATAAGGGAGAATGGTATCAAACTAGCAATATAAGAATTGTGAATCAAAAAGTGAATTGACTTTGAAATGGATTAAAAATCTTGATTCAAAATTTAATATGCAAAGTATATAAATTGAGTCTAATATACCTTAGATACAACTTAAGTATACTTTGCATATACTTTAAAGCAAGTTACAAATAAAAATATGCCATGATATACCTTAAATATACTTTACATATACTTCATGTCTTAAAAAGAAATTATGGTATGTATTGGATATACTTCTCATATAACTTGCATATACTTAAAATCTAGTTTAATGCTACATCATTATTTACTATTCTTGCATATTATAATCTTTATCCTAAGTATATTTTGAGGGGGAGACTTCTCAAAATCACATATTGCTAGATTATTTGTCACCATAAAAAAGGGGGAAATTGTTAATCTTGAGGGGTATTTCCGTTATTTTGATAATAACAAATAATATAGCAATATTGTATTTAACATACTTGTTTTTGTAAGAATATTATGCAAGACATGGATTAAAATAACAAGAATTGAGAATTGGAAGAATAATCCTTGAGAGACAAAATTCAAGTAGTAGCATGTTCACTGTCGTGACTCTATGAGTCACTCCCGTGAAGGAAGCTAACAGTTACCAAAACCAACATTTGAAGTTCATGGCCATGAAGGAAAAACAAATCCTGAAGTAAGCATTTCAGTCACCCCCGTGAAGATTCATGTAATTTCATCCAGAGAGCTTCACGACCAGAGTCACCACTTGGATCACCGCTGGGAATATTGTCATGCCCGTGAATGAGTATGTCACCTCCGTGACTCAATATATCAAAACATTCCAGAGAGGTTCACGACCAAGTTCACCACTTCAGTCACGGCCTGGGAATATTGTCACGCCCCTGAATGAGTATGTCACACCCGTGACTCAATATGTCAAAACATTCCAGAGAGCTTCACGACCAAGGTCACCACTTCAGTCACGACTTGGGAAGAACTGTCACTCCCGTGACAAGCATAGTCACGCCCGTGAACAATGAAAGAGAAAAAATGTCAGGCGCAATTTTTTGGTTGGTACAACAGCTAGTTTCTTATTTAATGCACCCCAACGGCTATATTCAGCCATGAGAGTATAATTGGAAGTCATTTATGCATTAAGAATAAGAGAATGATAAGAATAACAAAAGAATAGCATATACTTCGAATTTAGTTCTGATTACAAGCTATTTGTACTTTCATACTTTGAGAACAAATCTATTCTCTGTAAAAATCTTTTTGCTCCTCATATTTGAGCAAATTAAGATTTATAAGTGGTTCTCTCTGTAATCTTTACTCAAGTGAGCTTTGGGTATTTCTGGATTAAGAGTAGAACACTTGTAAGGGTTAGTTGTGTGAACCTCCAAAACACAAATTAAAAGGTTGTTTGTGTGAGCCTGTAAAACACAAAGTGAAGGTTGTTTGTGTGAGCCTGTAAAACACAAGGAATTGGTTATTTTGTGAGCCATTAAAACACAAGGGTTTTCTGGATTAGGTGTGAGCCATTGTGAGAAACACCATAGTTGGGAGTGAGCTTGTAAAACTCCATTGTAACACTTAGTGTGTTAGTGAAACTCCCAATTGCGATTGGGGAGAGGAGTAGGGTTTGTTAACACCCGAACCTCTATAAATCTTTGTGTCTGATTTTCTCTATCCCTCCTAAAATTAATTATTTATTTCTGCACTTTAAAGTTTAATTTTTTGAAACTCCAATTCAATCCCCCTTCTTGGTCTAATATCTGGGCAACAAGTAATATGGAATGCAAAATTACTCAACAAATATAATGGAAACAAGTAGGACAACAGTTAAGAATATAAAACAAAGAATGCAACAAATTGACAAAACTAGGAAAAATTAAGTGTATATGTGCTACTGCCCTAATAAAATTCGAACTAGAATCTAAAATTCACTAAACCATTCCCAACTTACTATCAAATAAGCTAATTGTATGCCTATTAGAAATTATTATCCACCAACTGCACAATTTCCAGCAATAAGCAATGAAATCTCAACTTATACCTCAATATGAAACCAATCAATTTCAATTACGAACTCCACTCAAATTGCTCAAATTATCAATTTTAATCAGAATAGAGCAAATATATTCAGTGGCAAATCATATATGTGTACAATCAATTGAATCCAAACAGTACCACTTTTGGCAATCAATGCCAGTATGCACGAATTGTTTTTTTGTTATCTGATCTACAAAAAAAAATTATAAACACCAAAAATTCGTACAAAAAAAAAAAAATAAACCAAGCTTCAATAGACAGCAATATAGGCAAATTCAGCCACAAATAGATAAATTTTTTTTTAATTTGTATGCTATAACTTGAACAAATATCACTAAAACCTACAAAATAAAGAGAAGTACAATTGATTTAGAACCAAAGCTCTGATAACAAATGATGCAGCAACCACTTAAAATCTAAGTCTAAACAACCTCCAAATCAATTTGATACAAATCTTAAGTTTAACCAATTGCAAGATTAGACTCTTCACCCCCAAAACAACAAGGATTTGGTAACAAAGAGTATGAAGAGAGAATTGGATTCACACCACAAATTAATTACAACAATCCTTGGTATATCAATGGAGATCACACCTCCCACTTGAAGAACACTCAAGAACACTCAAATTTTGATCTTAATCACCAATCTGATTGTATTACATGCATAAGGAGGTATTTATACCTCTACAAACCAAACCCTAGGTGCAAAAATGAAGAAACGACCAATCTGACCCTAATGACTTAAGGACAAACGAATGGGCTTAATTTTATAAGGCCTACACACCTAAGACAAGTTAAAATAAGGTTGATCATGTGTCTTTAAATGAAATCACATTCCAATAATTAAAATAAAACAGCCCACTAAATTTTATCTTAGGCCCAACCATGACATAACATAAGTCCACCTTAACATAGCATATTGCACATGACTTGAACCTTGTAATATAGCTTCTTCTCTAGCCCATTAGGCTAGTTGTCTTCACCATCACATGCCCCAATGAGTGTCATAAGCTTTGGATCACCAACTGATTCCATCTCTTCAAGCCTGACCCAAGCCTCTTCCTTGATATCTCTCATCTCTTCAAGCCTGACCCAAGCCTCTTCCTTGATATCTCTTGTCACCAAGCTTTGAATATACATTTTAAGGTTGCCTTGAGCTTGTTTCTACTTAATCTTATGATTGGACCAGGTGGCATCACTAATCCATCTCCTCCATGGCATGTAAGATCATTTCTGTTGTCTTGGCTTGCATCAATTACCCCGGTGCGGGTCATGGAGACTCGCTTCTGTAAGTCAATAATAGTCTACTACAGTGATAGTGATTCAGTGAATAGTATACAGTGAAGTGCTTGGGTGATCTTTCCGGATTATTTTATAGTGTAGTGGACTTTTGGGTCCACGTCCCATATATCTGGTCTGAAGATTTTCTATCGGATGGAACTAGGAGCAAATTTGAATAAAAGTAGTAATAATGATATAAGTGAAAAATAAATAAAAAACATGATAAGAATGATAAAATGGTATAATTGTAAAAATGATAAAAGTGACAAATGTGAATAAAATGATAAAAGTGAAAATATGAGAAAAGTAATAAATGTGAGAAATATAATGAAAATGATAAATGTGAAAATTATGATAAAAATGAATAAAGTGAAAAAAATAATAAAAATGAAAAATATGATAAAAATGACATAAGTGATAAATTTGATAAATATGATAAAAGTGAAATTGGTAACAAAAGAAAAAAATAGTAAAATAGAGAAATGACAAATAAGTGGAAGATAAATATTAAATTGTGTAGTAAAAAGAAATAAAAAAATAAAAAAATAGAAAATAAAAATGTTAGTGGCAAAAGTGTAAATAATATATAGTTATGAAATAATTGTAAATAATTGTAAATAAATGAAAATTTAAGAATTAAAGTGAAATTTGTAGCTAATTAAATAAAAAAAATTGAAATAAATAAATAAAGAAGAAAGAAAATAATGGTTAATTTAAGAAATAAAGTGAAAACAAACTAAATTGAAAGAAATTGAAAGTTCAGAAAAAAGATTAATTGAAAAATATTGTTAATTAAATAAAGATATTAAATAGTAAATTAAAGGTAATTAAAAATAAAGTATTGATAAAAAGAATAATATATTAAAGAATTTTTTTTGAATAGTATATTAAAAATATTATTACATGTATAATTGCATAAAAAAAATAGGTCAGTGGAAATTTTTAGATTAGTAATCACTACTGAGAAATTTTTAGATTAGTAATCACTACGTAGTTATTTGACTGCGTGCATGTAGTACCAGGAAAAGCAGGGGCAAGTGTACAAGTTTTGGGAGTTGACAGAAGAATAATTAATAGTAGATTAGTACCAAAAATGACATGTACATATATGTGTAAGTATGATGTTGTACGAATAAAATTTTGTACATATTCTGATAAAAGAATATTTGTAAATTATTATATGTGTAAAGAATGAAATGTTTAATTGTGGTTGAATGGAGAATGATATTTGTGAATTATTATATGTGTATTGTTGTGCTTAAAAATGAGGTGTGGATTGTTTGCATTGCAGGTGGATAGTTAATATATAGCCGTTATGCTGCCGTAATTTTTAAAAAATAAAAAAAAATTAATTAAGTGCTAATAATAGTATGGTCATTAAATAAAATTTTTTTGGCACACATCGGCTATAGTTGTATTAACCCACGTAATATACGTATAGGATGATTGTTGTAAGGGTGTCACAGTTTTATTGGTAACAGAGCGTGGTTAAGACGGTTCTAAGATCGGAGTAAGAGTTAAGTGAATGGATTATATGTATATACATACCATTTGATGGATGATGTTTGTTATAAGTCTAATGTATACTTGCTCATTTCCTGTTTTCTAGTGAATGATGACATCCTAACAAGGTCAAGGTGTTGGGGACGGTGAGGGTGAAGCGTCAGTTAGTACTGGGCAAGCTGAAGCCTCACAATAGAATGTCACTTCACTAGTTGCACCACCTCCACCACCATAGCCGGATGTTCTCCATCTCATGGCTGATTATATTCAACACAAAATGCAAGCTGAACAAGCTCAACAGCCACAGCCAGAGGCCTAGGTACAACCTCCAGCTCCACCTAAAAAGAAACCAATTTTTGAGCAGTTGAAGAAATTGGGAGCTGAAGATTTCTATGGGCATGATCCTTTGACACCGGCACAAGTGGAAGAATGGTTATTTAAGATAAATAGATTTTTTGAAATCACTCACAGCCTGTCTAAAGAGAAATTTGAAGGTATTATTACATTAGTTCAGGGTCCTGAATTCATCTGGTGGGATTCAGTACATAAGAATACCCCAGGTGAACAGTTGAATTGGAATTTCTTCTAGGCCTAGTTTGAAAAGAAATACATAGGGTTAGAGTATAAAGCAGAGATGCAAGATGCTTTCCGAAGACTCAGACTGAGATACAAGACAGTAGCAGAATATAAGCGCGAGTTTGAGTGCCTCAGCGCCTACCTTGACGACTATCATCTAACAGAGGAGAGATTATGTCAGAGATTTGAGAGGGGTCTCCATAACAAGATCAGACAGATAGTGGGTAAACAACAACATGAAAATTTGCATGCTTTAGTGGAAGCTGCTATTAAAGTGGAAAGTATCCAGTCAGATGAGGCTAACAGACAGACTTCGTTTCAGTAGAAGAGGAAGCTGGGATAGTTCAGTGGTTCAGGTGCTCAGAGTAAGAAATCTAGAGGACTAGCTCCATCACAAAGTCGTACATTAGTTGCACTAGGGTGTGGGCAAGGAAATACATTCCGTGGCAATGCCTCAGTCACTTATGTGGGCAGTACATCTAGAGGCAGAGGGGGAGGTACAGTTCAAACTTGTAGCCATTGTGGTAGATCTCACCCAGAAGAGTGCAGATATTTGACTAGTGTCTGTTTCAAGTGTGGTTCCAAAGATCATCAGGTCAGGGATTGTCTAGTGGCTCAAGCTTCTACGGCTATATCACCAGCATCTGGTATTGGATCTTTACCATTCAAAGGCCGATGTAAGGGAGCAACCCTTAACCCATTAGCATTTAGACCTTATGCACAACCACCTCAGGATTAGGGACGAGCTACAAGCCATACTTATACAGTGAGAGCAAGAGAAAAAGAGGATGCTTCGGATATGATAATAGGTAAATTCATACTTATGACTGATTCTGTTTATGCACTTATTGATCCTGGTTCCACACATTCTTACATAAATACAGATGTTGCACGGGGGAAATAGTTAAAAGATTCACGATTAGACCAGGTCATCTTAGTGAGCAATCCTTTAAGGAATAGTGTTATGGTGAATAGGGTATGATAAAGGCTTTCATAACTCACGAAATTGAGGATGTATTGGTTATCTGCCCATTAAGCAACAGTAGATTGTAAATAGAAGAGAGTGGGTGAAAGAACAAACTTTCTATCATATGTGATTTTAGCTGCAGCTGCCAAGAGACTTATAAGAAATGGGTGTATTGCTTATTTGTGTTTTGCAATGAAAGCTAAAAAGGAAGATCTTAAGGTTTCAAATGTGCCTATAGTGAGAGATTTTCCAAATGTCTTTCCTGATGAATTATCAGGTTTGCCAGCTGATAGGGAAGTCAAATTCACTATTGATGTAGCTCCAGGCACAACACCTATTTCGATTGCACCCTACAAGATGGTGCCTACATAACTCACGAAATTAAAGATTTAGCTGTAAGAATTGCTTGATAAAGGCTTTATCAGACCCAACATTTCCCCATAGAGAGCACTAGTACTCTTTGTAAAGAAGAATGATGAGTCTCTTAGATTATGCATTGACTACAGATAGATGAATAAGGTGACAATCAAGAATAAGTATCCCTTTCCATGTATTGAAGACTTATTTGATCAATTGAAGGGAGTAGGTGTATTTTCAAAAATTGATCTATGATCGGGCTACCATTAGTTGAAAGTAAAAGAAGCATATATGCACAAGACTGCTTTTCACATAAGATATGGTCATTTTGAATTTTTAGTCATGCCATTTGGACTTACGAGTGTCCCAATAGCTTTCATGGATCTAATGAATAGGATCTTTCATCCTTATCTAGACTAGTTCGTGGTGGTATTTATTAATGACATCCTAGTGTATTCGAAGACGCTAGAAGAATATGATAAACACCTACGAATTGTTTTGCAGATAATGAGAGAGAAACAACTGTATGCAAAGTTCAGTAAGTGTGACTTCTGGCTGAATGAAGTATCCTTTTTGGGTCATCTAGTTTCAGCTGAAGGGATAAAGGTGGATCCAAAAAAGATTGAAGCAATCTTACAGTGGAGAATACCAAAGACTGTTACATAAGTCAGAAGTTTCTTAGGTTTGGCTGGGTATTACAGAAGATTTGTAAAAAGGTTTTTCTACCATAGCAGCGCCGCTCACTCGACTATTACAGAAGCATATTAAGTTTGACTGGATGGATAAATGTCAAGGAAGCTTTGAGAAGCTTAAGAACATGTTGACAGAAGCTCTAGTGTTAACTCAACCAGAATCTGGCAAGGATTTTGTGATTTAAAGTGATGCCTCCAAGAACGGGTTAGGTTGTGTATTGATGCAGAAAGGTAAAGTGATTGCATATGCTTCCCGACAACTCAAGACTAATGAGAAGAACTATCCTACTCACGATCTTGAGCTTGTAGCAATTGTACTCGCCCTGAAGATTTGAAGACATTATTTTTGTAACATCCTCGACCTTCCCCACATGCATTTCATTGAACATAAGTATCTTTCATAAAATTTATTTGAACACGTGCATTTCACACATATTTTCTTAGAAACAAGTTCATGGGACGCACTAGCTACATGTCCTAGTATTTGGCAATTATATCTAGTCACACGTGTATTCTTTATAACCTAAATGATGATAACAATGCATTAGAAATAAATTGAATAAGGTGACTAAATTAAAGTAAGAAAAATGATTAGATTAAGATTAGTAAACATTTACATTGCTAATTTAGTTAAATCGGGCTAAATAATTAAGCTGTATTATTGTGTGAATCAGTGGAATTATAAATCTATGTAAATAATAATAATAATAATAATAATAATAATAATAATAATAATAATAATAATAATAATAATAATAATAATAATAATAATAATAATAATAATAATAATAATAATAATAATAATAATAATAAAATAAAAATGACACAAAAGGGAAATAGAAGAGAAGAGAAGAGAAATGAGAAATGAGAAGAGAAAAGAAAAGAGAAAATGACAAAATGACAAAATGACAAAAAATAAGTTCGTTTTATCTTCATCTTTCTTCCCCATTTTTGCCTTCTTCTCCAGCCCGACTTCTTCTTCATTTTCCTCCATTTCAGAATTCAATTATTCCTTGTTTCACTTAGTTTTTTAAGCTAATTGATCCATTGCAAGGTCGTTCTTGGTAAGTAATCAATTCTTATTGTTATAGGGTTGATTTAAGTTAATTAGGTTCATTAATAGACACTGCTTTGCAATCCGATTTTGATGCACATAGAAATTTATTCTGGAAAAGTTTTAAACACAAAAGTTGTTCCTTTATGTCTTATAGTTATGGATATGTAAATATATTTTCATGATTTGGTGTATAGGAAGATAACTCCTCTCTCTACTGAAACTGGTCAGGGTGTGAACCCTAACCAAGTTAGCTACTGTGTGCTTTGATTTATAATATGTTAAAGCCATTATTTGAAGTATATCAAAGCATAAACATTGTAGATATATGTGTGTTGTATTTTTATACCAACTTTAAGGTTCATAGGTCTTGTAAATGTTGAGTTATGGTGAATGGAACCATGACTGTTCCATAGTTTGAACTGCCTACTGAGTGCCCTGGGCAAATCCAGTAACTTATATAGATAATTTGAGCTTGTTAGAGCTAGATTATGTAAATAATAAAAATAGCAGAGTTATAGGTATATGTCTTAGATAAAGTTTGGTACTAAGTTCAGCTTAATTGGTTATGTATAGACTAAGTTATGGCCTTTGGAAGTAATATTGGTCCGGAAGCCAATTCTATTTTGGACCAGTAAAATGTTTGTTATAATTTGAAGACCTTAGAGACATAATTGATAAAAGTTGTAAACATTAAAACTGTTCCATATGAACCTATATACATGTCTGTAAATGTTCATTAAAATAGGAATTATAGATTATAATTTATGATAAAACCAAATGAGTATCCTGAAACTGCCTAAAGGCATAAAACAAGGCAGTAAACAAAACACACTTAGAAATTCAACAAATATTGTACAATGATCCAATTGGTCTGAAATTTTAATATGTTCTATAATTATATGTTATTTTTAATTGGGAATAAGAATCAGATTAATTGGTCAAGTATATAAAACTGTATAGGCTAAACAATTCCATAAGGTCACACTGCCTCATAGGAAAAATCTTAACTATTGACATGAACAATGCATATTAATTTGTTTAAGCCACATTAAGTCTCCCTAATCATGAGTTAATCGATTATGTTTTCATATTAGGCTCGCAACATATTGGAGACCCACAAGGAGCGGATAGACAATAAGTTAGGGGTCGGAATCAAAGGAGAACGGTGAGTTTAATTATCGATTGAATTCTTTAGTGCAAATGAATGTTGCTTGCTATGTGATTCATATGATTGTCATGATTGGTCCTTGATAATGTAATGATGGATAATTTGTGACATTGTGGTACATATAAATGGTATATTTGAAGTATATGTTTGACATATGTGATATATATACATGGTATATGTATAGTATATGCAAGGTATATGCGTGACATATGAGGTATATATGGAATATATGTATATTATATGTGATAAGATACAATGGTTGATAAATGCTTAAATACAAGTGCATATGCATATGGACTAAAAAGGTATTGTGACTAGTTAATCGATATTGTAAAGCAAAAGAAGAGGCCTATGGCCCAACAAATGTGCAAATGAAACAAATGATCAAGCTAGCTAGCAAATGCAAATGCAAATGTTCACATGGCAAATGTTCACATGGAAACCCGGGGCAATGTCTGTTTAACTTAGTCACAACAAAATGAAATAAGCAAAGCATTTGCATATATAAAGAGTAATGATTATATGTTTCAACTTTATTGATACTTATATGATACTGATGAATGGAGTGGAATACATGGTGTATATTGGATTTGTGATTTATTACTATGAGTTGTTCGGTACTTTAGAGCTCATTGGATGGTTATTCTCTCTGAGCCGTAACTTATCAATTTGAATCATTTTTCAGGTAAAGAAAAGTGATAGCTCATTTTGAGTAGTGTCTAGAAGACATGAAGCACAGGTCATTGGTCGAGCCTCATCACTCTCTCTCCTTGCATTCCATACAAGCATGAAAACATGTCATTTATATTTTGGACTTATATGTTTGAATATGTATTATCACTCTAGATTAGTTTTGAAATGTATAAATGGAAGCAACCCATAATCTTTTGGATGTGAAGTTTATATTTTAATATATGTGATATATTGTATTGTGGTTTTTAATCTTGACTCGAAAAGTCATTGAATGGAATTACAGGATATAAGACTTGTAAAGTCATTAGTTGATTTTACAGGATATGATAAGAAAAAAATTTACTACCACTGTTATCAGGGTATTTTCTCTTTTCAACATGCAGTATGTGATTATTTGATACAGAAATAGGTTATACTTAAAGGCATGTAAGATGTGGTGTTACAATTTTTATGGTGAGAAATGTTACATTTACACATATCACAAAAAGTTTGAAGTATTTGCTCACACATAAGGGACTTAATTTGAGACAGAGGTGTTGGCTTGAATTGATAAAAGACTATGACTGCTTAATCGATTATCATCCAGGAAAGGTGAATGTAGTAGTTGATGCACTTAGTAGAAAATTTATGGCAGCCCTTCGAATGATGAATGTTTGATTGGATATGGCACAAGATGGAGTGATAATAGAAGAAATACAAGTAAAAACAGACTTCCTTCAGCAAGTGAAAGCGACACAAAAGCTAGACGATCGCTTGATTGCCAAAGTGAACAAAGTAAAATAGGGAAATGAAGGTAATTATTCTTTGGGTGAAGATGACAGCTTTTATTTCAAACGGAGGTTATGTGTACCTGATCAAGATGAATTGAGAAATAACATTCTGACAAAAGCTCATTATAGCAGCTACGTGATGCATCCTGGTGGTAACAAGATGTATTAAGATTTGAAAGTACACTATTGGTGGCCAGGAATGAAACATGATGTGACAAAATTAGTGAGTAAATGTTTGATATGCTAACAGGTGAAAGTTGAACACCAAGTTCTATCGGGTTTACTTCAGCCTATTGCGATACCAGAGTGGAAATGGGATCGAGTGACCATGGATTTTGTGACGGGATTGCCTCTGAAGGGAAAGAAGTATGATGCTATCTAGGTAGTCATTGATAGACTCATAAAATCAACCCATTTCATACCAGTACAGAGGGACTATCCACTGACCAAGTTGGCAGAAATCTACATTAATGAGATAGTGAGACTCCGTGGAGTACCATCCTCCATTATTTCAGACAAGGATCCAAGATTTACTTCCTAGTTCTAGAAGAAGTTGTAGGAAGCATTGGGGATAAGACTTCATTATAGTACAACTTTTTATCCTCAAGCTGATGGACAGTCAGAGCATGTAATCCATATACTTGCGGGGTTGCATCCTTGAGTTTGAAGCTGTTGGGAAAGGTATTTTCCATTAGCCGAGTTTGCTTATAACAACAATTAATAGTCCAACATTAAAATGACAACATATGAAGCACTTATGGAAGGAAGTGTAGAACTTCTTTATGTTGGACATAATTGAGTGAAAAGAAGCTCATGGAGGCCTATTTGGTTCGAGAAACTGAAGATAAGGTATAGGTGATCAAGGATAGATTGAAAGAAGTCATGGACCGATAGAAGTCATAATTAGATTTAAGAAGAAAAGATATAGAGTTCTAGGTCGGAGATCAAGTGTTTGTAAAAGTATTATCCTGGAAGAAAGTTATGAGATTTGGCAAGAAGGGCAAACTAAGTCCAAGATTTTTAGACCCTTATGAGATTATACAGCGAGTGGGACTCATAGCCTATTGATTGAAGCTGCCTCAAGAATTGGAAAAGATTTATGATGTGTTCCACGTGTCAATGCTACGGAGGTATAGGTCAGACCTTAGCCAAGTGATCAAGCCAGAAGAAATTCGAATAAAGACTGATTTGACTTATGAAGAGAAACCCTTAAAGATCCTAACCAGAGAGATTAGACAGCTTAGGAACAAACAAATCCCACTAGTGAAAGTGTTATGGAGTCACTCAATGTGGAAGAAGCTACGTGAGAACCAGAAGCTGCAATGAGGCAACAATATCCACAACTATTCAATACAGGTAAAATTTTGAGGACAAAATTTTTTATTAGTAGTGAAGAATTGTAATGGCCCAAATACCGGATTAGTTGTAAACTGTAGTTTTCGAAATTGATCTACATACCCGGGGTAAAAAATATACCCGTGGATAAAAAAATATTTTATTTGATCATTGAAAAATATAAATTATGATAATCCGGGGGTAAAATTTGGAGTGAAAATGAGGTCAAATAAGTCATCAAAAGTCAAAACTAAGAAAAAAATGACACTCGGTTTAATTAATTAGTTGATTAACTGTACTTTAACCGACTATAAAAAATAACAAACGACATCCAAAAATTTATTTTAAGATATGAATAGACTCTAAATAATATTTAGGATTATTTGACAGTGAAAAAGGAATTTTACAGTAACACCGAAAATTAAATTATCAGTCCGGTTTGAGTGAGCTGGATAGAAAATGGACTCCGATTGAGTTAAAAATTTTTGTGTAGACATATAAAAATATTTTATGAATTATGGAATTAAATTTGAGTAAAATTGAGCTTGGAAAGTGAGAAAAATAATTTATAGTGCTTAATTGAGCCTAAATGGCTTAGGCTTTGTTTGGTCCAAGCCCATCAAACTTAAGCCACTATAAATAACCTTAAATATCAGAATTCTCTAGAGAGAATTCTGCAACTCCTTCTTCCCCAAAACTCCTTCCTTGGCCGAAGTCATCTTTTTCCATTTTTCTTCCAATTTTCTTCCATTTTCTTCACTTTTTATACCAAAATCAACCACCCAAAAATAATTTTAGCATCTCTAATAGCTAATAGAAGTTTTTAATATTCATTTGGAAGGCTAAATTGGAAGGAAATCAAAGGAGAAAAGTTAGGATACCAAATTGAGGTAAGTGAAATTTGTAGTTTTAAATTAGTTTAATGGTTCAAATAGGTAGTTTAAGGTATGTAGATGATAAATATGAAATCTATTTGAGTAAAGGAAGCGAAATAATGGTGGATTAATGAAGAAAATAATTTGGCCATAGTAGGTTCAAGAGAAGGTGAAGGTGTTTCCAAAGAAAATGCCAAGAAAAAGAAAGATTAGGAAGGCCTAAACAAGAAATTAAGGTTAGTGATTTCAAAATCTATTTATTTCTATATATTAAGCATAATTTAGGGGTATGGAAAATTAAGAATTTTATGTATTTTGCATGTAATTGCTAATTATGCTTAAAATATGATTAATGAATTATTAAAAGTGCATTAGAATGGTTAATTTCAATAAAAAAATTAATTAGTAGAAATTGGAAAATACGACCTTATTATTTGAAAAATGTAAATTAAGGCATAAATACATTTTATTGCAATCTTATGATATATATGGAGCAAGGAATGTATAAATTAGTGAAAGGAATATTTAGAAGATGAAAGAAAAACTTTAATGATGAAAATTAATTATAGGCCGAAAATTTAAGAAGGAAAAATTAATATTTTTCTTGCTAATTAAATGAAAATTTAGTCATGAAATGCAAGGAAATATAATTTTTAGTGTGTATAAATTTATTGAGAATTTTTAAATTATATATTGAATATTTTTTTAATTATTGATTATATTATGCAAGAAATGAACAATGATGTATAAAGTGTGTTTAGTGATGCTTAATTACTTAATTGAATATTCATAATGAATTATTGATATATTAGAATGGAAAATGTGAAAAATTATGGTAGTGATAAAATTGTAGGGATGAATAAAATGTTAAGTGATTAATAATGTAAAAATAATAAAATTTATGAATTTAATGGAAATTGAATTTAAAAAATAAAAAAATTCCCTTAGTTATTTTTCTGATAGTTAAATCTAGCCCATGATATAATTGGCTAGTCATAGGGATACCATTACAGCGATGCGGGTCATAGCAACTCGCTTATGTAGGCCAACGATGGTCTACCATAATGATAGTGATTCAGTGAATTGTGTATAGTGCAGTGCTCAGGTGATCCTTCGGGATTACTTTTAAGTATAGTGGATTTTGGGTCCACGTCCTATATATCTAGTCCAAAAATTTTCTATTGGATGAAAATTAGGGGCAAATTTGAATAAAAGTAGTAATAATGATATAAGTGAAAAATAAGTGAAAAATATTATAAGAATGATAAAATGGTATAATTGTAAAAATGATAAAAGTGACAAATGTGAATAAAATGATAAAAGTGAAAATATGAGAAATATAATAAATGTGAGAAATATAATGAAAATGATAAATGTGAAAAATATGGTAAAAATGAATAAAGTGAAAAATATGAGAAAAATAATAAAAATAAAAAATATGATAAAAATGACATAAGTGATAAATTTGATAAATATGATGAAAGTGATAATGGTAACAAAAGAAAAAAAATAGTAAAATTGAGAAATGAAAAATAAGTGGAACATAAATATTAAATTGTGTAGTAAAAAGAAATAAAAAATAAATAGAAGATAAAAATGTTAGTGGCAAAAGTGTAAATAATATATAGTTAGTGACATAATTGTAAATAAATAGAAATTTAAGAATTAAAATGAAATTTGTAGTTAATTAAATAAAGAATTGAAATAAATAAATAAAGAAAATAATGGTTAATTTAAGAAATGAAGTGAAAACGGACTAAATTAAAAGAAATTGAAAGTTCAGAAAAAAAAGATTAATTGAAAAATATTGTTAATTAAATAAAGATATTAAATAGTGAATTAAAGGTAATTAAAAATAAAATATTAATAAAAAAATAATATATTAAAGAAAAAAATTTTGAATAGTATGTTAAAAATATTATTGCATGTATAATTGCATAAAAAATAGGTCAGTGAAAATTTTTAGATTAGTAATCATCACTGAATATATTAATGCTCAACATATAGTTATTTGACTGCGTGCAGGTAGTACCAGGAAAGGCAAGAGCAAGTATACAAGTTTTGGAAGCTGATGGAAGAATAGATAATAGTAGGTTAGTACCAAGAATGACATGTATATATATGTACAGGTATGATGTTGTGTAAAGAATTACATGTATATAAATAATTATGTACATATTCTGATAAAAAAATATTTGTGAATTATTAGATGTGTAAAGAATGAAATGTTTAATTGTGGTTGAATGAAGAATGATATTTGTGAATTATTATATGTATGTTGTTGTGCCCAAAAAATGGGCTGTGGATTGTTTGCATTGCAGGTGACTAGTTAATATATAGTCGTTATGCTGCTGTAATGTTTAAAATATAAAAAAGATTAATTAAGTGCTAATAATAGTAAAGTCTTCAAATAACAAAATTTGTTTTGGCACACATCGGCTATAATTGTATTAATCCATATAAGTATGTATAAGATGATTGTTGTAAGGGTGTCACATTACTAATAAAGAAAATCCATGCATTATTGCAATGGAAATTATCAGGTAAACCCATGACACCTGACTTATAAAAGCCAACAATATTTTGCAAGGTATACAAATTAACATCATGTTTCTTTCCAAATAACCTGGAGGTAATCTTATGAAGAGAATTTTTAATGGCCATTTTGGAATAAAACTCACAAAAAAGCTGTTTATCACTAGGATATTTTAGTCCATAGATTTTACCATTCTAGGTTTCTAAAAAATGCCTTAATTGTCTTTAAACTTCCTAACTTTTAGAAAATAGCATAATATAAAAATCTACATGCATCGTAATTTCGAGTTAGAGAAGCAACATAACCTCATCCTTCCTTCTTCGTATAGAAAGGAAAATGAGCATCAAAGTCTGCAAAGATATCGAAAGTGTAATGCCGATTCACATAACTAGAAGCTTTGCCAATTAAATGAAAAATATTACAATGCATGAGACAAAAAAATAATTCATTTTTAAAATTCATTTATGCACCATGACCATGATTACTTGATAAAAATATAAAATAAACAACAATGCTAAAATTAAAATTTTAAATCTCAAATTAATAAAATATGGGGACTAATAGTTGCCCAATTGTTTACAAAATAAAATGACTAGTTATAAGATTATATGTCTTTATAAAACAATATGTACATAAGTAACTAATCCTATATAAAAAAAAGTGGTATATCAGCAACCTGTGAAAATGTTTGTCTTTTGCTCTTCCCATTAATGTCTTCTCTATCCAACTTTATAAATGGCTCTAAATTGTATGTGAGAGACAAAATACCCACATGTTAAGCTTATCTCGCTTAGTGATACATAACAATATATTAAATATAACAACAAATATATGCATGACCATTAATTTCACATGACAATATATGTATGCATGAATATGCTAGTCCCATCATATACTTTAGGTTATAGCTTATAGTGCAAACATGCCATAACTTACTAAATACTTCCATTCTTGTATATATATACCGCATTATAGCTCTTACATATTAAACAACCATACAAGATTCATAGTAAATTTTATATCATTCTCATTAAAGTATTGCAGGGTTTATTTAAATAGAAATAATAAAACAATTCAGCATACAAGTAGTTTACAGCTGTGAATACCCATTTAAGCTTGTGAATACCTCTTTCATGGTTGATTTGGCCGTGAACCATGCGGTGAAAAATCCTATGAATGAATCTATCCACAATCCCCACATATTTGATACCTGTGAACCCTGAAAATTTTGCAAAAAAACATGCTTAAACAACACATTTACTATTCCACCTGAAATTCCTAAGGTTTACCAAAATAAACCACCCTACCAACACTCATACTAACATATATTTATCCATTTTTCTTGCCAAAATCTTAAGCACATGTACAATGTAACGCTCCCTTACCCTACTAACCGTTAATAGTGTAGGAAAGTGCTACCAAACTCATTATTTGAAAATCTAAGCTCATTATTTGAAAACCTATGCTTAATTTTATTTATTTATTTATTAATTCGAGTTTGATATTTGCAAAATATTTATTACTATATTCTTTTATATTTATTATTTCATTTAAATATGTATCTAACGAAGTAAATATCTTGATCGTAAAATTTTTTTGATTTAAAAATACTCATACATTGAGCTATAACATTCAAAAATACATTTACAATTAATGCAAATTACAAATTTACACTTTTATAAATCTTATATGCCACTTATTTAGAATAAAAAGAAAAATCTTAAAATTTATTTATACAATATAATACCCAAAATATACAAAAAAGAAAAATTACTATAACATTTTATTCATTAAGCATACTGAAATTTGTTAATAATAATATAAGACATATAATTTATAATATTATTTTAATAATTTACAATTTTTTTATTTATGTGATAGCCCATGACATCTTATACTAGAACTAAATACTAGATATGACAAAAAGGAAGAGACAAGGAAGAGAATATTTTTGTTTAAGATGAGAAAGAGGAATAAATTAAGACAAAAAAGTGAAAACTTTGACTTTTATAGTAGGATTAGGTGGGTAGTTAGGATTAACTAGATAATTTTGTCTCTCATTGGTCTATTAATTTAAATCAATCTTACTTTATTTTAATCCAAAGAATTTTTCTTTTCTTAGATAAAAAATATAATATTTTTATTTCTTAAAATATCTATATCAAATACATCGTAAATTCAAATTTCGTTTAGCGAAAAATTATTATTTTCTAAATTTTAGCTCGAAATCTCAAAATTCTCAGTTAATAATATCCAAAATATTTTCTCATATTTTATTTTATTTTTTTCATGTCCGAATTTAGACTACAATCAGTTTGACGTGCCAGATTTCGGTTACCCGCGACCATGACCTAAATTATCAGGCATTACAATTTTTCCTTCCTTAAAAAAAATTTCATCCTCGAAATTTTTCTTTTTAATTGTAGTTGAAAAATTGTGGATACTGAGCCTTCATCACCTTTTTATTTTCCCAAGTCGCCTCTTTCGAATTATGATTTTTCTAAAGAACCTTTACTAACGGTACCTTCTTGTTCCGTAGCTCTTTCATTGCTCGGGTTAGAATTTCCACTGGCTCCTCTTCATAAGTCAGATATGGTCATATCTCTATAGGTTTTGTCGATATAATATGAGATGGATCTGATCGATATCTTCTCAACATGGACACACGGAATATGTTGTGAATCTTGTCTAACTCTGGTAGTATTGCTAATCTGTATGCCACGAGACCTATGAGTTCTAGTACCTCATATGATCTAATGAATCTAGGACTCAACTTTCCCTTCTTTCTAAATTGGAATACCATTTTCCAAGATGAGACTTTTAGGAATGCTTTGTCACCAACGATATACTCAATATCCCTCATTTTCAAATATGTGTATGATTTATATACCATTACTGTTTTTTCACTAAGCTCAGTCCAACATAGAGGCATTCTACATTTTCTTCCATACAAGGCTTCATATGGTGCCATACTGATACCAGCTTAGTGACTATTATTGTAGGAAAATTCAATCAATAGAAGATGTTTGTAACGTCACACGTTATGCATTTGAGTATAACCTATCCCTGTATCAAGTAATCATACATAACATACTGGAAAGGTAGAATACCCTGTTAACAATTGTAGTAGATTTTTTTTCATATCCTATAATATAATTCAATGACTTTGCAAGTCTCATATCCTATAATTTCATTCAATGACTTGCAAGTCTCATATCCTGTAATATTATTCACTGACTTTGCAAAGTTAACACTGAGGTTTTCACCACAATATAATATATCACATATATCAAAACATAAACTTTACACCTAGTATTTTCGAGTTGATTTCATTTATACATTTTTAGACTCATTCCAAAATGACTATACATATTCAAGCACGTAAATACAAAACACATATGACATATTTTCATACTTGTGTGGAATGTAAGGAGAGAGAGAGTGATGAGACTTGGCCAGTGACCTGTGCTCTATGTCTTTTATACGCTACTCAAAATGAGCTATCACTTTTCTTTACCTGAAAAATGATGCAAATTGATGAGTTGCGGCTCAGTGAGAATAACCATCCAATGAGCTCTAAAGTACCAAACAACTCATAGTCATAAATCACAATTCCAATATATACCATGTATTCCATTCCATTCATCAGTATCATATAAGTATCAATAAAGTTGAAACATATAATCATTACTCTTTATGTATGCAAATGCTTTGCTTATTTCATTTTGTTGTGACCAAGTTAAACAGACATTGCCCCGGGTTTCCATGTGAATATTTGCCATGTGAACATTTGCATTTGCATTTGCTAGCTAGCTTGCTCATTTGTTTCATTTGCACATTTGTTGGGCCATATGCCTCTTCTTTTGCTTTACAATATCGATTAACTAGTCACAATGCCTTTTTAGCCCATATGCATATGCACTTGTATTTAAGCATTCATCAACCATTGCATCTTTATCATATACAACATACATATATTCTATATATACCTCATATGTCAAGCATATACCTTGCATATACTATACATATACCATGTATATATATCACATTTGTCAAACATATACCTCAAATATACCACAAGTATACCATTTATGTGTACCACAATGTCACAAATTATCCATCATTACATTATCAAGGACCAATCATGACAATCACATGAATCACATAGCAAGCAACATTCATTTGCACTAAAGAATTCAATCGATAATTAGACTCACCGTTCTCCTTTGATTCCGACCTTTAACTTATTGTCTATCTGCTCCTTGTGGGTCTCCAATATGTTGCGAGCCTAATATGAAAACATAATCGATTAACTCATGATTAGAGAGACTTAATATGGCTTAAACAAATTAATATGCATTGTTCATGTCAATAGTTAAGATTTTTCCTATGAGGCAGTGTGACCTTATGGGACTGTTTAGCCTATAACTTTTTCTATAATTGACCAATTAATCTGATTCTTGTTCCTAATTACAAATAACATATAATTATAGAATATATTCAAATTTCAGATAAATTTGATCATTGTACAATATGTGGTGGAATTTCTAAGAGTGTTCTATTTTCTGCCTTGTTTTCTGCCTTTAGGCAGTTTCAGGGTACTCATTTGAGTTCATCATAACTTATAATATATAAGTCCTATTTTAATGAAACTTTACATAAACTTATATGGGTGCATTTGGAACATGTTTCATGTTTATAACTTTTACCAATTATGTCTCTATGGTCTTCTAATTATACCAAACATTTTACTGGTCCAGAATAGAATTGACTTCCGGCCCAGTATGGCTTACAAAGGCCATAACTTCGTCTATACATAACCAATGAAGCTGAAATTAGTACCAAATTTTAGATAAGACATATACCTATAACTTATAACTTTAATCTTTTGATAATTTGCAGAATCTAGCTCTAACAAGCTCAAATTAGCCAAACATGTTACTGTATCTTCCCAGGGCACTCAATAGGCAGTTCAAACCATGGAACAGTCATGGTTCCATTCCCCATAACTCACAATTTACAAGGCCTATGAACCTGAAAGTTGGTATACAGATAAAACATATATATCTACAACCTTTATGTTTTGAGAGATTTCAAATAAAGTCTTTAACATATTCGAAATCAAACCACACAGTAGCTAACTTGGTTAGGGTTTACACCCTGACCAGTTTCACTACGAAGATCATATCTCTCCCTATACATAACATCTTGCAAAAATGTTTACATATCCAAAAATCTAAGACATAAAGGAACAACCTTTGTGTTTTATACATTTCCAGAATCGATTTATATTAACATCAAAATCGGGGTATAATTCAGTGCCTAATATTGAACCTAAGCAACTCAAATCAACCCTATAGCAATAAGAATTGATTACTTACCAAGAACAACCTTGAAAGGGATCAATTAGCTTCAAAAACTAGGTGAAACAAGGAAGAATTGAGTTTTGGAATGGAGAAAATTGAAGAAGAAAACGGGGCTGAAGTGAGGAGGCAGAAATGGGGAAGAAAGATGAAGATAAAGCCAACTTGTTTTTTGTCATTTTGTCATTTTCTCTTCTTCTCTTCTCTTTTCTCTTCTCATTTCTCTTTTCTCTTCTCTTCTATTTCTCTTTTGTGTCATTTTCATTTTATTTTGTCTATATTATTATTATTATTTACATATATTTATAATTCCATTAACTCACACAATAATACAACTTAATCATTTGACCCGATTTAACTAAATTAAAAATGTAATTGTTTACTAATCTTAATCTAATCACTTTGCTTACTTTAATTTATACACCTTATTCAATTCATTTCTAATACTTTTTTATCCTCATTTAGGTTATAAGGATACACGTGTGACTCGATATAATTGCCAAATACTAGGACACGTAGCTAGTGCATGCCATGAACTTGTTCCTACAAAAATACGTATGAAATGCACATGTTCAATTGAATTGTATGCAAGATGCTTATATTCGATGAAATGCATGTGGGGAAGGTCAATGATGTTACAATGTTTGTCCCAACTACCTTCAAATTCCATCACATAACTCCTCAACATATCTTCCAAAATCTATATGACCCTCTTTGATTGTCCATATGTTTGTGGGTGGAAAGCTGCACTGAAATTGAGTCAATTTCCCATAACTTAATGCAAACTTTTCCAGAACTATGAAGTGAACCTCAGGTCTTGATCTAAAATGATTAAAACTGGCACACCATATAAACGAATTATCTCATTAATATAGATATTTGCCAAACAGTTAAATGGATAATCCATCCTCATCGGTAGAAAAAGGCTTATTACTGGTGATGCTCAGCCTTCACTTGCCGACAAGTTAAACATCTGGTGGTATACTCTATGATATCTCTTTTCATTCTTGGCCACCAGTAATATACCTTCAAGTCATGATACATTTTGTTACTCACTAAGTGCATTGTATAAATAACATTGTGAGTCCCTTTCAAAATATCTTGTTTCAATTATGGTATATTTGGCACACATAAACTTGCCCTTGTACCTTAAACTCCCGTATGCTTCAATAGTAAATCCTAGTTTTTCACAAATTTTCACCATTGTAAAGATTTCCTTTAGTTTCGTGTCTTGTTTCTAATTGTCATTTACTTGTTGAATCAATTTTTCACATCTTATGCATTTAAATATAACCTATTTTTGTATCAAATAATCACATCCTGCATATTGGAAAGAGAAAATACCCTGATAACAGTGGTAGTAAATTTTTTTCCATATCATATCCTATAAAATCAACTAATGACTTTACAAGTCTTATATCCTATAATATCACTCAATGACTTTTCAAGTCAACATTAAAAACCACAATACGATATATCACATATATTAAAACATAAACTTTCCATCCGAAGGATTACGGGTTGTTTCCATTTATACATTTCAAAACTAATCTAGAGTGATAATACATATTCAAGCATATAAGTCAAAATACAGATGACATGTTTTCATGCTTGTGTGGAATGCAAGGAGAGAGAGAGTGATGAGGCTCGGCCAGTGACCTATGCTCCATGTCTTTTATACGCTACTCAAAATGAGCTATCACTTTTCTTTACCTGAAAAATGATGCAAATTGATGAGTTGCGGCTCAGTGAGAATAACCATCCAATGAGCTCTAAAGTACCAAACAACTGATAGTCATAAATCACAATTCCAATATATACCATGTATTCCATTCCATTCATCAGTCAATAACATATAAATATAGATAAAATCAAGTATTCAATAATTGTTATTTACTTATGCTTTGCTTGTACATTTTATTTTGTTGTGACCAGATTAAATGAACATTGCCCTAGAGTTCCATGTGAACATTTGCATTTGCATTTGCTAGCTAGCTTGATCATTTTTTTCATTTGCACATTTGTTGGGCCATAGGCCTCTTCTTTTGCTTTGCACATTTGTTGGGCCATAGGCCTCTTCTTTTGCTTTGCAATGTCGATTAACTAGTCACAACGCCTTTTTAGCCCATATGCATATGCACTTGTATTTAAGCATTCATCAACCATTGCATCTTTATCATATACAACATACATATATTCCCTATATACCTCATATGTCAAGCATATACCTTGTATATACTATACATGTACCATGTATATATATCACATTTGTCAAACATATACCTCAAATATACCACAAGTATACCATTTATATGTACCACAATGTCACAAATTATCCATCATTACATTATCAAGGACCAATCATGACAATCACATGAATCACATAGCAAGCAACATTCATTTGCACTAAAGAATTCAATCGATAATTAGACTCACCGTTCTCCTTTGATTTCGATCCCTAAGTTATTGTCTATCTGCTCCTTGTAGGTCTCCAATATGTTGCGAGCCTAATATGAGAACATAATCGATTAACTCATGATTAGGGAGACTTAATGTGGCTTAAACAAATTAATATGCATTGTTCATGTCAATAGCTAAGATTTTTCCTATGAGGCAGTGTGACCTTATGTGACTGTTTAGCCTATAACTTTTTCTATAATTGACCAATTAATCTGATTCTTATTTCTAATTAAAAATAACATATAATTATAAAACATATTCAAATTGCAGACCAATTGGATCATTGTACAATATTTGGTGAAATTTCTAAGAGTGTTATGTTTTCTGCCTTTTTTTCTGCCTTTAGGCAGTTTTCAGGGTACTCATTTGGGTTCATCATACCTTATAATATATAAGTCCTATTTTAATGAAACTTTATAGAACATTATATTGGTGCATTTGGAAAATTTTTCATATTTACAAATTTTACCAATTATGTCTTTATGGTCTTCTAATTATACCAAACATTTTACTATTCCAGAATAGAATTGGCTTCCGGACCAGTATGAGTTCCAAAGGCCATAACTTAGTCTATATATAACCAATTAAGCTGACATTAGTACCAAATATTATCTCAGACATATAACTCTAACTTTCATGTTTTGATAATTTACAGAATATAGCTCTAACAAGCTCAAATTAGCCAACCCATGTACTGGAGCTGCCCAGGGCACTCAGTAGGCAGTTCAAACCATGGAACAATCATGGTTCCATTCACCATAACTCCCCATTTACAAGACCTATGAACCTGAAATTTGGTATAACGATAAAACACACATATATCTACAACTTTTATGTTTTTAGAGACTTCAAATAAGGGCTTTAACATATTCTAAATCAAACCACACAGTAGCTAACTTGGTTAGGATTTACACCCTGACCAGTTTCAGTACGAAGAGCATATCTCTCCCTATACATAACATCTTGCAAAAATGTTTACATATCCACAAATATAAGATATAAAGGAACAACGTTTGTGTTTTACACATTTCCAGAATAAATTTCTATTAATATCAAAATCGGGGTGCAATTCAGTGCCTAATATTGAACCTAAGCAACTCAAATCAACCATATAGCAATAAGAATTGATTACTTACCAAGAACAACCTTGAAAGGGATCAATTAGCTTCAAAAACTAGGTGAAACAAGGAAGAATTGAAGTCTGAAATGGAGGAAATTGAAGAAGAAAACGGGGCTGAAGTGAGGAGGCAGAAATGGGGAAGAAAGATGAAGATAAAGCCAACTTGTTTTTTGTCCTTTTCTCTTTTTCTCTTTTTCTCTTCTCTTTTCTCTTCTCATTTCTCATTTCTCTTCTCTTATATTTCTCTTTTGTTTCATTTTCATTTTATTTTATATTGTTATTATTATTATTTACATATATTTATAATTCCATTAATTCACACAATAATACAACTTAATCATTTGACCCGATTTAACTAAATTAACAATGTAATTGTTTACTAATCTTAATCTAATCACTTTGCTTACTTTAATTTATACACCTTATTCAATTCATTTCTAATACTTTGTTTTCATCATTTAGGTTATAATTACACACGTGCGACTCGATACAAGTGCCAAATACTAGGACACGTAGCTAGTGCGAGTCATAAACTTGTTCTTACGAAAATACGTATGAAATGCACGTGTTCAATTGAATTGTATGCAAGATGCTTATGTTCAATGAAATGCATGTGGGGAAGGTCAAGGATGTTACAATTCTCCCCTCCTGTTAAAAATTTCATCCTCGAAATTCATACCTGAAAACAGGTGTGGATATTGCTTTTTCATATTTTCTTCTGTTTCCCATGTTGCCTCTTCTTGTAAATGGTCACGCCATAATACTTTAACCAAAGGTATTTCTCGATTTCTTAGCTGTTTAGTCTTGTATCCAATGATTTGCACTGGTTCCTCAACATAACTCATGTCCTCTGCAATCTCAATAGCTTGATCTTTAAGTACATGTGTAGGATCTGACCTGTATCTTCTAAGCATGCTCACATGAAACACATTATGAATCTGAGCCATCTCGGGTGGTAATGCCAATCTATATGCCAATGGACCAATCTTCTCAAGAATTTCATAAGGCCCTATATACCTTGGGCTCAATTTACCCTTTTTACCAAATCGAATTATCCCTATCCATGGACATACACGAAGAAACACCTTTTCACCTAACTCATATTCCATCTCCCTTCTATGCTGATCAACATAACTTTTCTGCCTATCTTGTGCTGCCTTTAGCTTGTTCTTGACAACCTTGATCTTATCCACTGTGTCTTGCACTATCTCTGACCCTTCTAATGCACGTGCTCCTTCTTCATCCCAAATGATAGGGCTTCGACACTTTCTGCCATACAATGCCTCATATGGTGCCATCTAGATACTGCTATGATACTGGTTGTTGTAAGCAAATTCAATCAATGCTATATATTCATCCCAAACACCTCTGAATTCCATAGAACATGCCCTAAGCATTTCTTCCAATGTCTGTATAGTCCTTTTTGACTGTCCATCAGTCTGTGGGTGGAATGCAGTGCTAAAGTTCAATTTTGTTCCCAATGCATTCTGTAAACTCCCCCAAAAATGTGAAGTAAACTGTGGATCTCTATCAGACACAATGGACACTGGAATGCCATGCAATCTGACTATCTCATTCACATATAATTTGGCCAAACTCTCAAGTGTACAACCCCATCTGATAGGTAGAAAATGTGCTGACTTGGTTAATCTGTCAATAATTACCCATACTGCATCATTTTTCCATGGAGTTCTTGGCAATCCATAGACAAAATCCATCGTTATTCTTTCCCATTTCCATTCTGGCACTGGCAATGGATGTAGTTTACCAATTGGTGCCTGATGTTCAATTTTAATCTGCTGACATGTCAAGCATTTGGAAACATATTCTGCTATATCTTTCTTCATTCTTGGCCACCAGTAATGAGGCCTTAAACTGTGATACATCTTTGCCATCCCTAGGTGCATTGCATACGGTGCATTGTGTGCCTCTTCCATTATTTCCTGATGCAAGTTCTCAGTGTCTGGAACACATATGCATGACTTTAACATCAGTACATCATCCTGCAATTGAAAATCTTTACTATTTCCCTGCCTTACTGATTCAATTTTCTCACACAATTTAGGATCTTTGCTTTGTGCTTCTTTGATCCTCTCCTTTAGTATAGGTCTGACTTGAAGAGTAGCAATCAGTGATCCTTCATCATGTATATTTAATTCAACATTCATAGATCGTAATTGAATCAAATATGGAAAAGAGGATACTTGTAAGTGAGCTACACTGCCACTAGCCTTCCTACTCAATGCATCTGCTACCACATTGGCTTTCCCTAGATGGTATTCAATTGTACAATCATAATCTTTCAATAGCTCTAACCACTGTCTCTGCCTCATGTTTAATTCTTTCTATGTCAGCAAATAACCCAAGCTTTTATGGTCTGTGAAGATTTGGAATGTCTCACCATACAGATAATGCCTCCAAATCTTCAATGCAAATACGACTGCAGCCAGTTCTAAATCATGCACTGGATATGAGATCTCATGTGGTCTCAGTTGTCTGGATGCATAAGCTATGACCTTACCATGTTGCATCAACACACATCCCAAGCCTTGGTGTGAAGCATCACTATATACTGTAAACCCACCTATACCTGTAGGGATGGTTAACACTGGTGCTGAGGTTAGCCTGTGTTTTAGTTCATCGAAACTCCTCTGAAATTCTGGAGTCCACTTGAAAGGCACATTCTTTCTCAACAATTTAGTCAAAGGGCTAGCAATTAAGGAGAATCCATCAACAAATCTGCGGTAGTATCCGGCTAAACCTAAAAAACTACGCATTTCTAAAATATTTTTAGGAGCTTCCCAATTTACCATAGCCTCAATTTTCTTTGGGTCAACCTCTATGCCCTTACACGACACCACATGTCCAAGAAATATCAAATGATCTAACCAGAATTCACATTTACTCAATTTGGCATATAATTGTTTCTCCCTCAAAGTTTGCAAAACAATTTTTAAATGTTGTTCATGTTCTCCCCTATTCTTTGAGTACACCAATATGTCATCAATAAATACTATCACAAACCTATCCAAACATGTTTGAAACACCTTATTCATTAAAGCCATAAATGCAGCTGGAGCATTAGTCAATCCAAATGGCATTACTAAAAATTCATAATGTCCATACCTGGTTCGAAAGGCAGTCTTTGGAACATCTGCTTCTGCTACCTTCAGCTGGTAATAACCTGATTTCAGATCAATCTTGGAGAATATTTGGGCTCCTTGCAACTGGTCAAACAAATCATCTATTCTAGGCAATGGATATTTGTTCTTCACCGTCATTTTGTTCAGTTGCCTATAATTGATGTACAATCTCATTGTTCCATCTTTCTTTCTAACAAATAACACTGGAGCTCCCCAAGGTGATACACTAGGTCTAATATACCCTTTGTCAAGTAACTCCTGCAATTGGGCCTTTAGTTCTTTCAACTCAACTGGGGCCATTCTGTAGGGTGACCTTGATATTGGTGCAGTTCCTGGTACTAATTCAATAGTAAATTCTATCTCTCTATCTGGTGGTAAACCAGGTAGATCATCTGGGAATACATCAGCAAATTCCCTTACCACTGGTATATTTTCAAGCAAGCTATCAGTGGATCTAGTATCAATCACATATGCCAAATATGCTTCAATCCCCCTTTGATCATTCGAAATGCCTTTACAGCTGAAACTAGACATGTAGGCACAAGTTTTCTTTCACCTAGAAATACTACCCTTGGCTGGTTTGGTGATTCCAAAATTACTTCCTTAGTAAAGCAATTCACTATTGCATGATGTCTAGTTAACCAGTCCATTCCCAGTATCACATCAAATTCATATATTGGCAATAAAATCAGATCAGCTATTAACTCAGCTCTGTCAATGCATATCAGGCAATCACGACAGACATTATTCACAACTACCACTGTTCCCAATGGCGTACTCACATTTATGTCAATCCCCAAAGGCTCATGCATTTGATGCAATTCAGATGCCATATGCAATGATATAAATGAATGAGTTGAGCCTGGGTCAATCAATGCATAGGCTAATATTTCAGAAATATAAATATTACCAATGACTACTTCGGGAGCATCCACTGCCTCTTGTCTAGTCATAGCAAACACCCTGGCCTGAGTAGGAGGTCTAGAACTCTGACCTTCAGATCTGGTCACTCCTCTGCCCAGTGTACCAGTCCTGCCCCTGCCTCTTCCTCTGCCTTGTGTCCCACTAATAGGGTAGACCCTCAGTGCCTCAACAGTAGTCTCAGATACTCCTCTGCCTCTGCTAGTTTGGCTCTATTTGGACAGTCTCTATACATGTGCTCCATCGATCCACAGAAATAACATGATCCTGTGAGCCTTCTACATTCGCCCGTATGCTGTCTGCCACAATGACTACATGTGGGCCTCTGTTCAACATATTAGCTCTGCCCTCTGCCTGGGTAAGAGAAAGTCATTCCTCGACCTCTAGAACTGGAGTACCCACTTCTGTTACCAGATTGTGTAGGCATATATCTACCTCTTTTCCCCAACCTTCTGCTAGATTCACCAAAGAACTCACGTGATGGCCTTTTTATTTGTTGTTCCCCAGCTTCTTTCATTAACCGTTCAGCTCTGATTGCAGCAGCTCTGAGCCTGGCATAACTATCATGATCAATAGTTGTAATTCTGTTTCTGATCTCATATTTGAGGCCATCTTCAAACTTCCTGCATTTGTCTCTTTCAGTAGAGACCATGAAGGTGGCATAATGGGAAAGTTTGTTAAATTGTACTTCATACTCCGTAATAGACATAGTCCCCTATTTCAGGTTTAGGAATTCCTTCCTCTTCTCATCTTTATATGCTTCAGGCATGTAATTGTTCTGAAATTCCAGGAGAAAATCATTCCATGTCAACACCGGTGGTTGTGCATCACTGTCTGGGACTGTCTCCCACCATTCATAAGCATTTCCTTGCAGTAAGGATACTGCATAATCGAATTTTTCATCCGGGGTACATCTCATCATATTCAGTACCCTCTGTGTCCTTTTCAACCATGTCTCAGCTTCTGCTGGGTCTGTTGTGCAATTGAAATCAGTTGCACCATGTTTCCTCAGCTTGTCATAACGTCTTTCCTTGTACATTTCAGGACCATATACTTCTTGTTCTAGGTTTTCATGGGGTACTTCTGCATGAGATGACTGTGATGCATGTAATGGAGCTCTAGCTCCTATTGCTAGTTGCTCTCTATGTAAATGAGGTGATGCCTCATGAGAATGCATTTCGGCCGGCCTCTCCCTCCTTGGTGAATTATGTCTTATGATGTCCCTAAAGTAAATGAAATATGTCACTACATAATGTTCAACACATAGGATTAATATGTTATCATGCTCTTATGCATATGCATGTTCCCATGGAACCTATCCCTGCTCTGATACCAAAAATGTAACGCCACATCTTATGCATTTAAATATAACCTATTTCTGTATCAAATAATCACATCCTGCATATTGGAAAGAGAAAATACCCTGATAACAGTGGTAGTAAATTTTTTTCCATATCATATCCTGTAAAATCAACTAATGACTTTACAAGTCTTATATCCTATAATATCACTCAATGACTTTTCAAGTCAACATTAAAAACCACAATACGATATATCACATATATTAAAACATAAACTTTCCATCTGAAGGATTACGGGTTGTTTCCATTTATACATTTCAAAACTAATCTAGAGTGATAATACATATTCAAGCATATAAGTCAAAATACAGATGACATGTTTTCATGCTTGTTTGGAATGCAAGGAGAGAGAGAGTGATGAGGCTCGGCCAGTGACCTATGCTCCATGTCTTTTATACGCTACTCAAAATGAGCTATCACTTTTCTTTACCTGAAAAATGATGCAAATTGATGAGTTGCGGCTCAGTGAGAATAACCATCCAATGAGCTCTAAAGTACTAAACAACTCATAGTCATAAATCACAATTCCAATATATACCATGTATTCCATTCCATTCATCAGTCAATAACATATAAATATAGATAAAATCAAGTATTCAATAATTGTTATTTACTAATGCTTTACTTGTACATTTTATTTTGTTGTGACCAGATTAAACGAACATTGCCCCGAGTTTCCATGTGAACATTTACATTTGCATTTGCAAGCTAGCTTGATCATTTGTTTCATTTGCACATTTGTTGGGCCATAGGCCTCTTCTTTTGCTTTGCACATTTGTTGGGCCATAGGCCTCTTCTTTTGCTTTGCAATGTCGATTAACTAGTCACAACGTCTTTTTAGCCCATATGCATATGCACTTGTATTTAAGCATTCATCAACCATTGCATCTTTATCATATACAACATACATATATTCCCTATATACCTCATATGTCAAGCATATACCTTGTATATACTATACATGTACCATGTATATATATCACATTTTTCAAACATATACCTCAAATATACCACAAGTATACCATTTATATGTACCACAATGTCACAAATTATCCATCATTACATTATCAAGGACCAATCATGACAATCACATGAATCACATAGCAAGCAACATTCATTTGCACTAAAGAATTCAATCGATAATTAGACTCACCGTTCTCCTTTGATTTCAATCCCTAAGTTATTGTCTATCTACTCCTTGTAGGTCTCCAATATGTTGCGAGCCTAATATGAAAACATAATCGATTAACTCATGATTAGGGAGACTTAATGTGGCTTAAACAAATTAATATGCATTGTTCATGTCAATAGCTAAGATTTTTCCTATGAGGCAGTGTGACCTTATGGGATTGTTTAGCTTATAAATTTTTCTATAATTGACCAATTAATCTGATTCTTATTCCTAATTAAAAATAACATATAATTATAGAACATATTCAAATTTCAGACCAATTGGATCATTGTACAATATTTGGTGGAATTTCTAAGAGTGTTCTGTTTTCTGCCTTGTTTTCTGCCTTTAGCCAGTTTCAGGGTACTCATTTGGGTTCATCATAACTTATAATATATAAGTCCTATTTTAATGAAACTTTACAGAAAATTATATTGGTGCATTTGGAACATGTTTCATGTTTACAACTTTTACCAATTATGTCTCTATGGTCTTCTAATTATACCAAACATTTTACTGTTCCAGAATAGAATTGGCTTCCGGACCAGTATGAGTTCCAAAGGCTATAAACTAGTCTATATATAACCAATTAAGCTGAAATTAGTACCAAATATTAGCTCAGACATATACCTCTAACTTTAATGTTTTGGGAATTTATAGAAGCTAGCTTTAAGAAGCTCAAATTAGCCAACTAATGTACTGGATCTGCCCAGGGCACTCAGTAGGCAGTTCAAACCATGGAACAGTCATGGTTCCATTCACCATAACTCCCCATTTACAAGACCTATGAACCTGAAATTTGGTATAAAGATAAAAAAACACATATATCTACAACTTTTATGTTTTTAGAGACTTCAAATAAGGGCTTTAACATATTCGAAATCAAACCACACAGTAGCTAACTTGGTTAGGGTTTACACCCTGACCAGTTTCAGTACGAAGAGCATATCTCTCCCTATACATAACATCTTGAAAAAATGTTTACATATCAACAAATATAAGATATAAAGGAACAACATTTGTGTTTTACACATTTCCAGAATCAATTTATATTAATATCAAAATCGGGGTGAAATTCAGTGCCTAATATTGAACCTAAGCAACTCAAATCAACCATATAGCAATAAGAATTGATTACTTATCAAGAACAACCTTGAAAGGGATCAATTAGCTTCAAAAACTAGGTGAAACAAGGAAGAATTGAATTCTGAAATGGAGGAAATTGAAGAAGAAAACGGGGCTGAAGTGAGGAGGCAGAAATGGGGAAGAAAGATGAAGATAAAGCCAACTTGTTTTTTGTCCTTTTCTCTTTTTCTCTTTTTCTCTTTTTCTCTTTTTCTCTTCTCTTTTTCTCTTCTCATTTCTCTTCTCTTATATTTCTCTTTTGTTTCATTTTCATTTTATTTTATATTGTTATTATTATTATTTACATATATTTATAATTCCATTAATTCACACAATAATACAACTTAATCATTTGACCCGATTTAACTAAATTAACAATGTAATTGTTTACTAATATTAATTTAATCACCTTGCTTAGTTTAATTTATACACCTTATTCAATTCATTTCTAATACTTTGTTTTCATCATTTAGGTTATAATTACACACGTGCAACTCGATACAAGTGCCAAATACTAGGACACGTAGCTAGTGCGTGTCATAAACTTGTTCCTATGAAAATACGTATGAAATGCACGTGTTCAATTGAATTGTATGCAAGATGCTTATGTTCAATGAAATGCATGTGGGGAAGGTCAAGGATGTTACAGGTGGTGGAGTTGGTACTGCTTGTACTATCCATTGCAACAAATTAGCTATCTGCTGCATAATAGGTTCTTGTCCTAAATCAGTCTGTCTCTCTTCTCTCGACGGAGCTACTACACTCGGCCTGAAATCTCTCACTAATAGGGGTTGTCCATGATTGGCTGAGTCTGAAATACTGTTACTCACTTCATCTTCTGAGAAATCTTGTTCTAATCCCTAATCCATATCTACCTATAAACTAGAAGAAGGGACCCAAATCAGATCATTGTAACATTTTATACATATGCATGAGACACACTTTCTATTTTACACCCACTATTTAAAAATCAATTAGTCTGAGCTATGATACCAATAAATGTAGTGCTTCCTTAACCTACTAGCCGTTAATAGTGCAGTGAAGTGCTACCAAACTCATTATTTGAAAACCTATGTTTAATTTTATTTATTTATTAATTTGAGTTTGATATTTGCAGAATTTATTACTATATTTTTTATATTTATTATTTCAACTAAATATGTATTTAGTGATGTAAATATTTTGATCATAAAAGTTTTTGATTTAAAAGTACTCATATATTGAGCTATAACATTCAGAAATACATTTACAATTAATATAAATTATATTAATTATAAATTTACACTTTTATAAATCCTACATGCCACATATTTACAACAAAAAGAAAAATCTTAAAATTTATTTATACAATATAATACCCAAAATATACAAAAATAAAACTTGTTGTAATTTGATCTTGGGGTTCCCCTTTCTTTGATCGGTACTAACACAATAGCTACTTCTAGTAGCCTGTGTAACGTCACACCTTATGCATTTGAGTATAACCTATCCCTGTACCAAGTAATCATACATAGCATACTGGAAAGGTAAAATACCCTGTTAACAGTAGTAGTAAAATTTTTTTTCCATATCCTGTAATATAATTCAATGACTTTTCAAGTCTCATATCCTGTAATATTATTCACTAACTTTGCAAAGTTAACACAGAGGTTTTCACCACAATATAATATATCACATATATCAAAACGTAAACTTTACACATAAGTAATTTCGAGTTGATTTCATTTATACATTTTTAAAACCCATTCCAAACTGACTGTACATATTCAACCATATAAATACAAAATGCAGATGACATATTTTTTTTATGCTTGTGTGGAATGCAAGGAGAGAGAGAGTGATGAGGCTCGGCCAGTGACCTGTGCTCCATGTCTTTTATACGCTACTCAAAATGAGCTATCACTTTTCTTTACCTGAAAAATGATGCAAATTGATGAGTAGTAGCTCAGTGAGAATAACCATCCAATGAGCTCTAAAGTACCAAACAACTCATAGTCATAAATCACAATTCCAATATATACCATGTATTCCATTCCTTTCATCAGTCAATAATATATAAATATAGATAAAATCAAGTATTCAATAATTGTTATTTACTTATGCTTTGCTTGTACATTTTATTTTGTTGCGACCAAGTTAAAAAGACATTGCCCCGGGTTTCCATGTGAATATTTTCCATGTGAATATTTGCATTTGCATTTGCATTTGCTAGCTAGCTTGATCATTTGTTTCATTTGCACATTTGTTGGGCCATAGGGCTCTTCTTTTGCTTTGCACATTTGTTGGGCCATAAGCCTCTTCTTTTGCTTTGCAATGTAGATTAACTAGTCACAACGCCTTTTTAGCCCATATGCATATGCACTTGTATTTAAGCATTCATCAACCATTGCATCTTTATCATATACAACATACATATATTCCCTATATACCTCATATGTCAAGCATATACCTTGCATATACTATACATATACCATGTGTATATATCACATTTGTCAAACATATACCTCAAATATACCACAAGTATACCATTTATGTATACCACAATGTCACAAATTATCCATCATTACATTATCAAGGACCAATCATGACAATCACATGAATCACATAGCAAGCAACATTCATTTGCACTAAAGAATTCAATCGATAATTAGACTCACCGTTCTCCTTTGATTCCGACCCCTAACTTATTGTCTATCTGCTCCTTGTGGGTCTCCAATATGTTGCGAGCCTAATATGAAAACATAATCGATTAACTCATGATTAGAGAGACTGAATGTGGCTTAAACAAATTAATATGCATTGTTCATGTCAATAGTTAAGATTTTTCCTATGAGGCAGTGTGACCTTATGGGACTGTTTAGCCTATAACTTTTTCTATAATTGACCAATTAATCTGATTCTTATTCCTAATTACCAATAACATATAATTATAGAATATATTCAAATTTCAGACCAATTTGATCATTGCACAATATGTGGTGGAATTTCTAAGAGTGTTCTGTTTTCTGCCTTTAGGCAGTTTCAGGGTACTCATTTGGGTTCATCATAACTTATAATATATAAGTTCTATTTTAATGAAACTTTACATAAACATATATGGGTGAAGTTGGAACATGTTTCATGTTTATAACTTTTACCAATTATGTCTCTATGGTCTTCTAATTATACCAAACATTTTACTGGTCCAGAATAGAATTGACTTCCGGCCCAGTATGGCTTACAAAGGCCATAACTTCGTCTATACATAACCAATGAAGTTGAACTTAACACCAAATTTTAGATACGACATATACTTATAACTCTCATGTTTTTATCATTTATAGAATCTAGTTCTAACAAGCTCAAATTAGCCAAACCAATTACTGTATCTTCCCAGGGCACTCAGTATGCAGTTCAAACCATGGAACAGTCATGGTTCCATTAACCATAACTCACAATTTACAAGGTCTATGAATCTGATATTTGGTATACAGATACAAAACACATATATCTACAACCTTTATGTTTTGAGAGATTTCAAATAAGGGCTTTAACATATTCGAAATCAAACCACACAGTAGCTAAGTTGGTTAGGGTTTACACCCTGACCAGTTTCAGTACAAAGAGCATATCTCTCCCTATACATAATATCTTGCACAAATGTTTACATATCCAGAACTCTAAGATATAAAGGAACAACATTTGTGTTTTACACATTTCCAGAATCAATTTCTATTAACATCAAAATTGGGGTGCAATTCAGTGTCTAATATTGAACCTAGCAACTCAAATCAACCTTATAGCAATAAGAACTGATTACTTACCAAGAACAAACTTGCAAGGGATCAATTTGCCTCAAAAATCAAGTGAAACAAGGAAGAATTTGTGGCTAGAATGGAGGAAATTGAAGAAGAAGTCGGGCTGGAGAAGAAGGCATAAATGGGAAGATAAAGCTAACTTTTGGTTTTTGTCTTTTTATCTTTTTCTCATCTCTTTTCTCCTTTATCTTGTCTTCTCTTCTATTTCTCTTTTATGTCATTTTCATTTTATTTTGTCTATATTATTATTATTATTTACATAGATTTATAATTTCACTAATTCACACAATAATACAACTTAATCATTTGACCCGATTTAACTAAATTAACAATATAATTGTTTACTAATCTTAATTACTTTAATTTATACACCTTATTCAATTCATTTCTAATATTTTGTTATCCTCATTTATGTTATAATTACACACGTGCGACTCGATACAATTGCCAAATACTATGACACGTAGCTAGTGCGTGTCATAAACTTGTTCCTACGAAAATATGTATGAAATGCATGTGTTCAATTGAATTGTATGCAAGATGCTTATGTTCGATGAAATGCATGTGGGGAAGGTCAAGGATGTTATAGCCTGTGCGTAAAACAATTATACAGTTATTTCTAAAATAAATTTTTTATCAATTACAATTAATTTACTAAGTATGCCAAAATATTCAAAATAAATAAAAAACTATTTAAATTATGCAAAATATATAATTGATCAGTTATAACATTTCATTCATTAAGTACATTGAAATTCGTTAATAATAATACAAGACATAAAATTTATAATATTATTTTAATAATTTACATTTTTTTTTCTTTATTTATTTAATAGCCCGTGACATTTTAGACTGAAACTAAGCACTGGATATAAAGTTATACTCTTCAGCAGTATCTTAAGAGCCTACTTAATTATTTGATAATTTTGTGTTTAATGTCTATATTTTCAATAATAACTTAACACCTTTTCGGTACCTACATAATTTTAAACTCAACACTATTTTTTAGTACCTACATAAATTAAATCTGAGCACTATTTTCTAGTGTCTAAATTTTTATCTTTTTATTGTCATGTTAACTTATCCTAATTTATAGTTCTCAACTATATGTTATAGGACTTTATCATATTTGTTATTTTAATTATTATTTACATCAATTTTATATGTAATGCTAATATAATTTCATATAAATGAAATAATCTTTATTAAATATATTAAAACATCATACTAAATCATTAAATCCTTATAAAAATAAGAAAAGTCAAATAAAATATTTTTCTATCATAAAACTCAACAATATACTCATATACACAAGCTGCCCTATTATGGGTAGAATTTATGTCTTATATTGTCCTGAATTTTTTATTCATTTTTAAATGGAATTCAGACAAGTGATCACCTAACAAAATATAAATAAATGTCTTATTTTTAATTACCAACTTAAATCACATCAAATTGAATTTTTTAGCAAAAGTTATGGATTTTAAAATCAGCTATATTCATGTTCATTATGTCCAGTATTTTACTGGACAGATTTCTAGTCCGAACTTTGAGTCAATTTTAAACATAAATGCAGTCATATTTAGATCTAATAGTCTAAATGAAAGTTGAAGATCTATGTCTTAATTTCTGATCCAATAAGAAACACTCAAAAATCATATCCATAACTCAAGTTATGCCCTAAAATGTAGATACAGTTTATAAGATGAATTTCCAACAACTTCATTAAATCACACAATTTCCTATCTTCATGCATCATCAACATAATCTAAATTTTATTTTCACATTCATGACATCACTTAATCACCATTTCATCACTCAATCAAAATATCAATAATTACTTACACAATTATGCATAATATTATACTCAACATAATAATACAATCAACAATTAACATTTTTACCATATTAAATTTTTGCCAAATGTACTTACCACAAAAATCCCTTTTAGTTCACCCTTCTCTACTTCTTAATTGACTTTCTCTTTGCCCTTATTTCCTTTTTGATTATGGCCTAAAGATTGCTCACCTCCTTGGCCTAACAACAATTTCACACATATACTTCAATTTATATCTTATACTTTAATGTTACATATGCACTTAAAGCTCACTTAAACGATTAATCACCTCTACCCCATCTTATGTCCATAAGGTACTCTTCTAATCCATCATTAACCTTTAACTCACACTAATCAAGTACTAAATACACTAAACAACCCTTAATCACCATTAACATACTAATAACCCCAAATTACCAACCTTAATGGTAACTAACCTCAAAATGAAAGTAAAGAGGAGAAGAAAAGTAAAAAAGATGAAGAATCTAACCTCACCTTTATAGATCTTCAAGATGGCCAAAATCTTTCCTCTTTTTCTCTTCTTTTCTTCCTTACTCTTTCTTTGTTTGGCTCACTTTGCTTCACTTTCTTGTTAATTTTGCCTTAATCCATCTTTTTTTTACCTAAATCTTAGCTTTAATTGAAGAAAAAAAAGAAGAATGGTGAAGTTGAGGTCACGACAAAAAGGGAGACAAAGAAGAGGATTTTTTTGTTTAAGATGAGGAAGAAGAAATTAAGACAAAAAAGTGAAATTTTGACTTTTATAGTTAGATTAGGTGGGTGGTTAGGATTAATTAGATAATCTTGTCTCTCATTAGTCCATTAATTTAAATCAATCTTATTTTATTTTAATCCAAATAATATTACTTTTCTTAGATAAATAATATTCCATTTTTATTCATTCTTAAAATATCTATGTCAAAAACATCATAAATTCAAATTATGTTTAGTGAAAAAAATATTATTTTCTAAATTTTAGCTCCGTATCTCAAAATTCTCAATTAATAATATCAAAAATATTTTTGTAATATTTTATTATCATTTTATCTTTTTATTTCATGTCTAAATTTAGATCATAATCGGTTCGACACGCTGGATTTTGGTCACCCATGACCGTGGCCTAAATTATTGGGCATTACATATAAGAGGAACTTAAATCCTAACATTATACCATTATGTTATAATTTCAAATAAAATATCATTTATAAGGATATACTTCTTCCTAAGCACAACGTAAACTACTCAACATGCCAAAATCATCACATATTCATCAGAATGGCATTTAATGCATTAAACCATATTTATGACATGCATAAATCATAAATGCATACTTTAACACTTTCACTTTATCACCCTTCATCAATTCAAGCATTAACTCAAACCAATCATCATACACTTAGCATATAAAACACACAAATTCAACAATTACATTTGATATGGAGTTATGCACAAACCTCACCCAAAAGGGAGCTTCAACAACCTGTTATCTCTTCATTCCAACCCTTTCCCTCTCTTGAGGGGGAGCTTTTTCACCAACCACTAATACTAATACATAACAACAACCAAAAATGGAGAATAACAAAGAGTTGTTCACTTTTATATTATGCAATTCACTACTATGACTGATCATTCACAGACATGAATCATCGATCATGGGCATAAAAAAAGTCGTTACTCAAACTTGCAAGATGTAAACACCCAATTCACGACTGTGACCAAATGTTCACAGGCGTGAATCACCTAAAGATACATTTTTTTTTCTCTTATTTCCTATTTTTTCTCCATAGTAATAACTCCTAAATTCAAATACTTGTTAAATAACAACTTTACATCCATATAACATCTAGAACCTAATTTACGGGCATGACAATTCTTCATCTCTTAAGAAATTTTCGTTCTCAAAATTTTACCTAATGGTTTGTTAGAAAACAATTGTGGATATTGAGCTCATATGAGTTTTTCACTCTCCTAAGTGACTCATTCCTTAGTGCGATTGCTCCATAGCACTTTCACCAAAGCCACTCTTTTATTTCTCAATTCTTTTTGTTCTTATGCTAAGATCTTTACCGATTCTTCCTCATATGTCATATCAGGATGTATCTTAATTGTGTTCCTCGCAATCACATGTGCAGGATTCGATCTATATCTCTAAAGCATTGATACATGAAATACACTATATATCTTTGACAACTTTAGGGGTAAGGCAAGCCTATATGCATCTGACTCGACCCTTTCAAGAATCTTATATGGTCTAATAAACCAATGACTTAGTTTCTCTTTCCTGCCAAAATAAAGGACCTTTTGCCATAGAGATACCTTGAGGAAGACTCTATCATCCACACTATACTCAATATCCCTTCTCTTTAAATTTGCATAAGACTTTTATCTATTCGATATAGCTTTTATCCTATTTCTGATGATTTTGACCTTTTATTCTATATCCTGCACTAACTTAGGCCCCATAATTTTTCTCTCACCGAGCTCCATCTAATGGAGAGTTATTTGACATTTTCTACTATAAAGTGCCTCATATGGCACCATGTCAATGCTTGACCAATGACTGTTATCCATAAACTCCATAAGAGGTAAGTACTTCTCCTAACTTCCCTCAAATTCTAGAACACAACATCTAATCATGTCCTCCATAATCTTTATGACTCTCTTCAATTGACCATATGTTCGAGGATGAAAGGTCATACTAAAATTAAGTTTGGTACCTAAGGCCTTCAAGAGGCTACCCCAAAACTGCGAGGTAAACTTATGATCTCTGTCAGATATGATAGAAAGGGGTACCTCGTGCATCCTAACTATTTCACTCATGTATAGCTTTGCCAACTCACTTAAGGAGTAATCTTTCCTAATAGGTAGAAAGTGAGCCTATTTGGTTAACTGATCCACAATAACCATATGGCATCACACTTCTTGGAAGTCAAAGAAAACCCAATTACAAAATCCATTGTAATCCTTTCCCATTTCAACTCTGGGATGGTATTTGGCTGTAATAGACCCAAGTGCACTTGATGCTCTGCCTTAATTTGCTGACAAATTAAAAATCTAGTAGTAAACTTTGTGATGTCCCTCTTCATTCCTAGTCACTAGTACATCTCCCTCAAATCTTGATACATTTTGTTGCTTTTTGGATGCATGGCATACTTGGAGTCATGGGTCTCCCTCATCATTCTCTATCTCAACTCTCCTATATAGGCATATATAATCTATCCCGAAAATGTAAGCTTCCATTTGTCTCAACATGAAAATCATTTCTTTCTCTTAGAAGCCATTTCTATAATCTCTATCATCTTCGAGTCATACTGCTGCACATTCATCAATTCTTGTTTCAAAGTTGGCTGAATGTGAAACTCTACTAAAGACTTTCTACTCAAAGCATCTACTACTACATTAGCTTTGCTTGGATGATAGTTGATGATGCAATTATAATCCTTAATCAATTCTAGCCATCTCCATTGCCTGAGATTCATCTCTATATGTAGGGGAGATATTTTAAGCTCTTGCTGGTCAGTGAAAATGTATCACTTCTCCCTATAAAGATAGTGTTTCCATATTTCCAAGGTAAACACAATTGCTGCTAGCTCCAAGTTAAGGGTAGGATAATTGTTCTCATGCAGTTTAAGTTGCCTAGAAGCATATGCCACCATATTTCCTTCTAGCATCAAAACAAAACCTAGCCTATTGTGTGAGGCATCACTATAGATGACATAATCTCTATCAGATATTAGTTGTGTTAGAATTGCAGCCTCTATCAAGATTCATTTTAGCCTATCAAAACTCACTTGACACTTGTCATCCTATTCATACTTCACATCTTTTCTCAATAACTATGTCAATAGAGAGAGATGATGTAAAAACCTTTCACAAACCTCCTATAATACCTTGCTAAGCCTAGAAAACTTTTAATTTATGTAGCATTTCTAGGTGGTTGCCAACTTATGATCGCCTCTATCTTATTAGGATCCATTCTAATGTCCTTGGCTGACACTATAGGCCCAAGGAAAACCATGTCATTATGCTAGAATTCACACTTAGAGAGTTTGACATACAACTGATGCTCCTGAAAAGTATGTAAAACAATCTTCAAATGTTGATGGTGTTCCTCTTTACCCTTGGAATATACCAATATGTCATCAATAAACATTATCATAAAATAATCTAAAAACAATTTGAAAATATAATTCATTAAATCCATAAATGTTGCAGGAGCATTGGTTAGCCCAAAGGGCATAATTAAAAATACAAAATGGCCATTTCGGGTTCTGAAAGCAGTATTGGCAACATATTTTCACTTGATCCTCAATTGATGATATCTTGACTGTGATATCCCACCTATATAATAGGAATAATCCCATTATATAAGTGGAATGACACATACAAGCTAAATGAAACTAGCCTGAGTTTAAAATTTTCATTTAATAACTTAATTGACTTTTTTTAATATTCAAATATACATACAAATTTAATTATCAAAATACACCATCCTATTACATAAATATTATACTTCATTATAACTATCAAAATTAACGGTTTTTACCTCACATCTAACTATATAGATATAATACCAAAATACAAGACATGTTCTTAACTATATACAAGACATGCCTCTCAAACCCATATGCATGATAATGAACAAAATGCAAAAATAACATGCATCCGACCCTTAATCAGTTCTGACGCGTCTCCTCTAGTATCGGCTTGTACTTTCTCTATCAACTTCACATTTTACTATTTACAAGCTCCAATTCATGTGCGGAAAAAATCTACGCTAAGCCATTTCTAGCTTAGCTGTACATATAAGCATTTAAGTTTTCCTATGCAGTCACACAAACATGAGTCATAAAAATCATGATATAATTTAAATAAATTACTGCATAAAATTTAGAAAATATTATAATAAAATAAAATTTATTTTCCATTATATTATCATTATATTTGCATCAAGACATGAATTGCACATATTCAACCATATGTAATATATAAATTATTAAACATTATACTTCCTCTCGTGTTCCATATTTTATTACCTTTCTTACCATGTCCTTCAAATCATTTATTAAATTTTCACATATAGACTTAATTTAAATAATTTTTTTACATATTATTTTAATTTTATTAAGTTCCCATAACTCATTTTAATTTAATTGATTTTCCTAAAATTATTTTAGTTTAGCTAAGTCAAATCTCAATCCATATAAGCCTAAATATTTTAACATACAATGTAAGACCATATCTTATGCAATTAAGTATAACCTATCCTTGTATCAAATAATCACACATAATATGCTGGAAAGACAAAATATCATGTTAATATTGATAGTAAATTTTTTTTTTATGTCCTGTAATATCATTCAATGACTTTGCAAGTCTCATATACTGTAATATCATTCAATAACTTTGCAAGTCTCATATCCTGTAATATCATTCAATGACTTTGCAAGTCTCATATCCTGTAATATCATTCAATGACTTTGCAAGTCTCATATCCTGTAATATCATTCAATGACTTTGTAAGTCAACACTGAGGCTTTCGCCACAATACGATATATCACATATATTAAAACATAAACTTTGCACATAAGTATTTACGAATTGCTTTCATTTATACATTTTTAAAACTCATTCCAAAATGACTATACATATTCAAACACGTAAATACAAAATGCAGATGACATATTTTCATGCTTGTGTGGAATGCAAGGAGAGAGAGTGATGAGGCTCGACCGGTGACTTATGCTCCATATCTTCTATATGCTACTCAAAATGGGCTATCACTTTTCTTTACCTGAAAAATGATGCAAATTGATGAGTTGCGGCTTAGTGAGAATAACCATTAAATGAGCTCTAAAGTACCAAACAACTCATAATAATAAATCACAAATCCAATACATACCATGTATTCCATTCCATTCATCAGTATCATATAAATATCAATAAACTTGAAACATATAATCATTACTCCTTACGTATGCAAATGCTTTGCTTATTTTATTTTGTTGTGACCAAGTTAAACAGACATTGCCCCGGGTTTCTATATGAACATTTGCCATATAAACATTTGTATTTGCTAGCTAGCTTGATCATTTGTTTCATTTGCACATTTATTGGGCCATAGGCCTCTTCTTTTGCTTTACAATATCGATTAACTAGTCACAACACCTTTTAGGTCCATATGCATATGCACTTGTACTTAAGCATTCATCAACCATTGTATCTTACCACATATAACATACATATACTGCATATATGCTTCATATGCCATGCATATACCTTGTATATACTATACATATACCATGTATGTATATCATATATGTCAAACATATACATCAAATATACCACAAGTATACCATTTATATGTACCACAATGTCACAAATTATCCATCCCCATATTATCAAGGACCAATCATGACAATCATATGAATCACATAGCAAGCAACATTCATTTACACTAAAGAATTCAATTGATAATTAGACTCACCTTTCTCCTTTGATTCCGACCCTTAACTTATTGTCTATCCAATCCTTGTGGGTCTCCAATATGTTGTGAGCCTAATATGAAAACATAATCGATTAAATCATGATTAGGGAGACTTAATGTGGCTTAAACAAACTAATATTCATTGTTCATATCAATAGTTAAGATTTTTCTTATGAGGTAGTATGACCTTATGGGACTGTTTAGCCTATAATCTGATTCTTATTTCTAATTAAAACTAACATAAAATATGTAACATATTAAAATGTCAGACCAATTGGATCATTGTACAATATTTGGTGGAATTTCTAAATGTGTTCTATTTTCTGCCTTTAGGCAGTTTCAGGGTACCCACTTTGGTTCATCATAACTTATAATCTTTAAGTCCTATTTTGATGAAACTTTACATACACTATGGGTTCAAATGGAACATTTTTCAGGTTTACAACTTTTATCAATTATGTCTCTAAAGTCTTCAAATTATAAGAAACATTTCACTGGTCCAGAATAGAATTGGCTTCCGGACCAGTATGACTTTCAAAGGCCATAACTTAGTCTATACATAACATATTAAGCTAAAATGAGTACCAAACATTAACTTTCAGGTTGTAAGAATTTAATAATCTAGCTCTAACGAGCTCAAATTAGCCAAACAAGTTGCTAGATCTACCCAGGGCACTTAGTTGGTAGTTTAAACCATGGAACAGTCATGGTTCCATTCACCATAACTCAAACTTTACAAGACATATGAACCTGCCATTTGGTATACAGATACATAACACATATATATACAACTTTTATGTTTTGAGATACTTCAAATAATGGCTTTAACATATTCAAAACCAAAGAACACAATAGCTATCTTGGTTAGGGTTCACACCCTGATCAATTTCAGTAGAGAGAGGATATCTCTTCCTATACAAAAAGTCTTGAAAAACAGTTTACATATCCATAAATCTAAGACATAAAGGAACAACTTTTGTGTTTCAATCTTTTGCAGAATCAATTTCTATTGATATCACAATTGGGGTGCAAGTCAGTGTCTATTAATAAACCTTAGCAACTCAAATCAACTTTATAGCAATAAGAATTGATTATTTACCAAGAACAAATTGTAAGGGATCAATTTGCCTCAAAAACTAAGTGAAACAAGGAAGAATTGAGTTCTGAAATGGAGGAAGATGAAGAAGAAAACGGGATGGAGTGAGGAGGCAGAAATGGGGGAGGAAGATAAAGCCAACCTTTTTGTTTTTGTCTTTTTATCTTTTTCTCTTCATCTCTTCTCTTTTCTCCTCTCTTTTCTCTTCTCTTTTCTCTTATTTTCCTTTTGTTTCATTTTCATTTTATTTTTTTATATTATTATTATTATTTGCATATATTTATAATTGCACTAATTTACACAATAATACAACTTAATCATTTGGCCCGATTTAACTAAATTAACAATGTAAATGTTTACTAATCTTAATCTAGTCATTTTGCTTACTTTAATTTAATTACCTTATTCAATTTATTTCTAATGCTTTGTTATCCTCATTTAGGTTATAAGTACACACGTGCGACTCGATACAATTGCCAACTACTAAGACACATAGCTAGTGCGTGCCATGAACTTGTTCCTAAGAAAATATATATGAAATGCATGTGTTCAATTGGATTGTATGGAAGATGCATATGTTCAAATGAAATGAATGTTGATATGCATGTGGGGAAGGTCAAGGATGTTACATACAATTGCCAAAACTGCATAGTAGATAATTCATAATTCAATTCACAATAATCCAACATACATTATACAAGAATAAATACATAACTGTACAATATTACCAAATTCATTAATAATATATATATATATATAACTCAATTATAAATTTAACTTACCTAAATAAATATTTATAATTCATGCTATCTCACACATTTATCTCTCAATGTGTACATGTATGTCTTTTAATTAATTTCTATATAATGTTTTAATATAAATATCCTAAATCTCATTCCCGGACTGTCCGGATATAGGGCGTGTAGTAGGGCAGCTCGGGGAGCTTAAGCACCCTACTCACTATAGTCTCAAGTTAAGAGTGCTCACAGAGCTTAAGTCTCATGACCGTGTATAACCATATCATCTGTGTACAATTAGGACAAGTGTGCTCTAGGAGCTAACACCACCCTGTTCCTAAACCATATCAATATCGATATTGTAATACCCCTGCAATGGTGCACCATCTATCCCTAATTAGTCCACAGGTTGAGAACTGGGCAATTAAGGTTACTATTTATTTATTTTCTTTATATATTAATTTGCTGGAATCAATGTTCCCTTTATATTTATAATAAAAATATGATTATAAAATTTTAAAATCATATAATCATATGATATTCTATTATATATAACCATTTAAGTAATATTGGCATACGTTAATTAGTTTTCTACACAATCAAAGCCAACATATCTTTTAATACATAACAAAAATTTATAATATCTTTATGAGTCCAAGTATGCTATATAACCTCTCTTTTCATACTAAATACATAGGTCATACATGAGTTTCTAACTTCACTCTTCATTGTCATAATTATTCAATAATCATCATTAATAATTATCACATTTTTAATCAATCATATACTAATCCATATTGAAAAATATATTATATTACTTATTCCACATTCACACCCCTTAACACACATTTACAATCTTAAAACAAATGTTCTTACATTTTATCAATCAATTATTCAGCCATATGTCTACATCCATTAACATGAAATTTCATTAATCAAACACTCAATTCATTTCATTTAGTCCTCAACCTAAGTCACATGTTATGATAATCACACAACATTTTATCAATAATTCAATGTTCATATATAGATTTTACAAACCTTCTATCACAACAACCATATATATATACATATATTCTTTAACATCTTATTTATCATATTTTATATACCACCTACATTTTTTTTCCTCATTTTTATTTCCTAGCAGGTCTTCTTATACCTTGTCAGCCATTTCATATTTACACATTTTAATACATTATTCAAATATGTCTTGCATAGCAATCACCCAACTTTCATCATTAAGAACCTCATCAATATTTTTAAGCTCAATTTGAGAGACAAAAGCAAGATTAGAATCTAAGAGTTTGAGATGAGATCTAGTACTTACACCCTTAGTAGATCACCAATGATTTGTTCCTTGGGGTGATTCTTTATCATTTTCCATTCCTTTGGAAGTTCTTAGTTGTCTTGCTCTTGAGCTTGAGGTAGAGATACATCTTGTTGGTGTTTCTCTTGATAATAATAATCTTTCTCATGATCAAGATCAAGCTTCTCAATTGTACCTATAATATCCATCAAGAACACTACCTTTCACAAGATTAAGCTTACTAGATTCTTCAAAAATAACATGCATAGACTCTTCAACAACTAAATACCTTTTATTAAAGACTCTATAAGCTTTGCTAGTTGCAGAGTATCCTAAGAAGATACCTTCATTGGATTTAAAGGTAAATTTTCCAAGGTTGTCCTTGGTGTTTAATATAAAACACTTGCATCTAAATACTCTAAAGTAAGATATCATAGGTTTTCTCCAATTCCATAGCTCAAAAGAAGCTTTGTTTAAAAGTAGTGTTTTGAAAACTCGATTTCAAATATAACATGCAGTATTAGTGGCTTAGGCCTAAAAGTAGATTGGTAAACCATACTCATTGAGCATTGTTCGAGCCATTTCAATTAAAGTTCAATTTTTCCTTTCTATTACCCCATTTTGTTGAGGTGTCCTAGGATTTGAAAAATTGTGTGAAATACTATATTCTAAACAAAAGTTTTCAAATTTTTCATTTTCAAATTCTTTGCTATGATCGTTTTTTATTTTGGAAATAAAATAACCTTTTACATTTTGAACTCTTTTAGCAAAATTTTTGAAAGATTCAAAAGGATCATTCTTTTGAGCTAAGAAAATTACCCAAGTGAATATAGAGTAATCATTAACAATGATAAAAGCATAGTGTTTACCTCATAAAGTAGCAACTCTAGTAGGTCTAAAAAGATCTAAATGCAAAAGTTGTAGAGGTTTAAAGGTACTTACTACATTTGAATGATAACTTTTGTTGTTTTCCTCTTTGGCAAGGTTCACATGTCTTATCTTTTTTCAAATTTGATTTTTGGAAGTCCACTCACTAGCTCTCTTTTGCTAAGGCTTTGAATTAATTCCATGCTTGTATGACCAGGCCTTTTATGCCATAGCCAAGATTCATCACTAATAGACATAAGACACTTAGAGGAAAGGTTACATATTTTCTGTAAGTCTATTATGTAAGTATTGACATCTCTATCTCCTTTGAATATCTCTTGCCCACTTAAAGAGGTTACAAGACATTCATTTGAGATAAAGATAACTTGGTTTCCCTTATCACCTAATTGACTTACACCTAACAAATTATATTTCAAACCATTAACAAGCAAAACATCTTTAATAAAAGTTGTATTATTAATACCAATAGTGTTGGGTTTTGAAGAATGAAACATATTTATAAACGCAATGGAAAAATAAAATTTTTTAAACTCGAAACAAAAGATCATACTTGTGCCATTAAAACTAATTTATATAAATATAAAGGTTAGAAATTATACCTTGTAATTTCTTATTTGTTCTTCAAATCTTCACTTTGTTGGGTTGTAGCAAACCACAACAATCCACACTAGGATGTCTCTAGTGATAATCAATGCAAAAAATGAAGAAGAAACTATCAAGAGAAATGGTTTGAACAAATTCAAAGTGCTAGCTTTGAAAGTGTTTTTGAGAGAATTTTTGTTGTGTCTTAAAAATAATTTTTTCACAAAAAAAATATTTTCATGTCTATTTTCTGCCATTTGATGTCTTTTCTATTTGAATCAAATTCAAAGAAAAGATGAAAAGTAAAAAATGGAGAAAATGGAAATGAATGAATAGTAATTGGCCATAATTGGCCTAATTAAGGCCAAAATCTGTCTGTTGACCAATGGGTGGGAGGCAGTAGCGTCTGGGCCTGCTGGGGTTACTGCTGGGCAGCCCAGCTGGCCCATTAGGGCCCGTACTTTTTTCTTATGTTTATTGAGCTTTGGACATTCTGGTTTGATATGTCATTTCTTCCCGCATTCATAACACTTTTTCTCTTCTTTATTTCTTTGAGAATCATTTGAGAAGTGTTTGAAGGTTCTTTGTTTGAAGTTTCGAGAATTCCCAAGTCTCTTTTCAATCATTCTTTTTATTCTTCTTGAAAGCATGGCAATGTCCTCATTCTCATCATCACTCTTCTCTTTATCATCTTCAATTACCTCTTGAGATTTTGAAGTATAAGCTTTGAGTGCTAGAGGCTTTCTCTTTTCTAGTTTGGCTTCAATTTCTCTATCTCTTTTTACAGTCATCTCATGCATTAGAAGTTTGCCAATAAGCACATCGGTAGGTATGATGCTTATATCTTCATTGGCCTCTTTTATACCCGCAACTCTTGAACCATAGTATTTGACAGGAAGGCTTCTTAGAATTTTGTTGTTCATATCTTCTAAGCTCAAGTGCTTTCCAATCTTTCTTATACCATTGATGATGGCTAGAAAATGGTTCGTCATATCGATGATGGATTCATTGGATTTCATTTTGAAGAGTTCATATTCCGAAGTAAGAAATGTAATCTTCTTAGGTTTTACTTGTTTGGTTCCTTCATGATAATTCTCCAATGTTTTCCACATGCTATATGCGGTAGGACAATGTTGGATTCTACCACATTCTTTAATAAATAAAGAGCTTGCAAGGATTGTCATTGCCGTTTTGTTTTTGAAACTAGCTCTTCGTTGAGGCTCCATCCAATCATCTTTTGAAAGAATTTCTTTTCACCATCAATTCCTTTTCTTAGTTGCTGGTGTCCATTCTTTCCGAACTCTATCCCAAACTTTAATTCCTTCACTATCAAGATATGGTTCCATCCAAAATTTTCAATAAGCATAGTTCGCTCCATCAAAGTAAGGATTGAGACTTTGAAATCCTTCATTGGCCATTTCTTGATTTTTGCTAGCACTTATTAGGCTTTGTTGCTAGACAAGCTTTGATACCAATTGTTGCCTAGACAATGACCAAGAAGGGGATTGAATTGGTTAGCAAATAAAAATTTGCTTCATTAAAAGTGTGGAATAAATAAAATAGAGGAAGGAAGGAGAGATCACACACAAGATTTATAGAGGTTTGGGTATTAACAAACCCTACTCCTCTTCCCAATCACAATTGGGTGTTTCACTAACACACTAAGTGTTACAATGATCAATGGCTCACTCCCAACTATGGTGTTTTATGGCTCACACAATAAACCCTTAAAAGTGCTTCACTCTTAACCCAATATACCCAAACTCACTTTTAAGTAATTGATTACAATGAAAAAAACTCACCAACCTACAATGTTAAGAAGTTATGAGCAATTAGGTTTTCACAAAAAGTAGAGGATTGTTGAAAAATAATTAATGCACAAGGCTACAACAAGATTAAATATGAAAATAATTGTTGTTTTTCTTCTTGTTCTTCTTGTTCTACTTCTTGGGATTCATAAATGACTTGCATTTATACTCCTTATGTGAATTATAGTTGTTTGGGTGCATTTAATGCAAAAGTAGTTGTTCAACCAACTCTTAAATACTGCCTAACATGTTTCTCTGTCATAGTTCATGGGTGTGACTATATGTGTCACGGGCATTAATGTTCTTTCAAGTCATACTCTAAGTAGTGACTCTGGCTGTGACACTCTCTGGAAGAATTAGAAATGTTTGGTCACGGGCATGAGTGTTCTTCCAAGCTGTGGTCCAAATAGTGGCTCTAGCCGTGACACTCTCTAGAAGAATTGGAAATATTTGGTCACAGGCGTGACTTATTTGATCATTCACAGTTGGTTTGATCCTCATGGTGAAAAATTGGCACTATATTCATGGGTGGACATTAGTAGTCACAGGCGTGGCTCTTTGCTATTTCTTTGATTTTTATCTTCAAAAGTTGTCTTTCAATCTTTTTTCATCTTCTAATCAAAGTATATCATGTTTAAAACACTTAGAACACAAACATTGTTAAATATATTATTGTTATTTTATTTGTTATCATCAAAATGATAAAAATACCCCTCAAGGTTCAACACCATCTATTTTCGCCCAAAACTCTAAGCCAGACTATATGGATGCAGGTCATAGAATAAATGGACTCTCAGAGCTTCAGCGACTCTACCACTAACTCTAAAAGTTCACTTGAGCTCCTCAAGTCGAGGGCACTCTCTAAGCTTCAGTCACCTTTGCTGAGTATAAACCGGATAAAGGGTGCTCTAACCTAAGCTTTAGCCACCTTGTCCTTAAAATCGCATGGAACCAAGGACCAATGACGCTTTAACATGAGCTTCAGCTACCAAGGCCTCATATAAAAAATGTTATATGATACTGTAACCCCCTCAATGATATGTCATCCATCCAAGGCCAAGTCCTGGATTAGGAAAATAACATTTTCGGCTCTTATAACTTATTTCTTTATCAATTACCTCATTTCTATTTTAATACCATATACACATAGAACCATTCTCATAACATCATCATATTACTTCTCATGCATCATCACATTTATCTTTTATTTCACTTTCACATTAGCTACATGCATTTAGAAGCAAAACAACCACATCTTGATTAAAAGCATACATTGCATATGTAAAATAATAGACAATTCACGGTCGTGAACTACATGTACATGGGCATGAAAAGACATTCACAGGTATTCCCTTACCTGTGAACCAAACTATGACTATTCACATGAAAGCTTCTGTCTCTATGCACACTTCATTCATGGCCATGACTATATGTTCACAAGCATGAAACTAAGAATTCATAACTGTGGTTCAAACTGTGAAAACTGAGGGTGAAAACTGGAAATAGATGTTCATGGTTGTGACTACCTATTCACGGGTGTGAACCTATGCATTCACAACTTCTTTAGCCATGACACAAGGCGTGAAATCTTATGCCCATTCTGGGCATTTTTTGGTTCATATTTCACGGGTGTGACTCCCTTTGTCCCAGGCATGAAACGTGTCTGTGTGCTATATTCACAGGTGTGATAACCTTATCACGGGCGAAATTTCTGGATTTTCCATAAACAAAATAGAGCATAATACAACTACATGCAATGGTTTCTAAGATTTACCAATTTCAATCACTTATATCAATATTCAACCATATATCAAGCTAGCAACATGCCTTTAACATAAAAAGGAACATTCTTAACACATTTCACGCTAAAATCTCTCTTAAGCAGTATAACCTATTTTCATGGCATTTCTAACAATTATACCATACCATTAACATGTAAAAAATGTTACAAAAACACATTAATCACATTCTCATAGCATATAACACAACAACATGCAAAATAGGGGAATTAATATTCATATATGTACTAACCTTAATAATGGAGCCTAAACCCTTCAAGCTCTTCAAGTTTGCCTAGCTCTTGGTTAATCCTTGCCTTTGCCTCTAGCTCTTATCAATAAGAAAAATTTCCTATAAGCTCCTTAATCTCCAAAAAAATGAACACCAACCTTTTTAACCCAAATCTTAGGTTTTACCTCTCCTTTTCACTTACTTACCCCTTTGTGATCTTTGAAAACTTAGTGAAAAGAGAGAAAATAAGAAGAAAATGATGAAAGAAAAAGGTCCAATTTGAGAATAAGCATTTTGGGGAACATAAGGTGGCCATAGGTAGCAGAAGAATGTATGAGAGAGAGAAAATCATGGGATCAGCACACCAACTCTGTTAACCATTGTTCATGGGCATGAAGAGATCTTTAGAGGCATGAACACCCTTCAAGACTAAGTCATTTAAACACAACACTCTCACAAGCATGAATAATCCATTTAGAGGTGTGAAGGCATCCTTCTAGCTATTTTTAACCTCACAAACTACCTACACTCACTCACAATAGCCCATCTAACTATCGATCTTAATAACTGAATGTTACATTGCCCTCCTATTTCTCATATTTCCTGAATTCTTTTCCCAAATATTACACCAAAAATAGACTCAAGACATCGAAAAACCTTGGACTGCACAATTTGCACTCTGGGCACCACCATTTAAAAGCTTATTGGAGACAGTGTCTCTAGCCAGAGCCACTATAGAATCTTGTAAATCTAGACATTTTTAGCCACTTCCAAGACATGAACCTTATATGTTTGGACTTTTCACACCTCATGCTTTATTTTGGTACCATCTGATTGTCAAATCCATTGGCATCACAAAATTTTCATTCACCGGAGTCTAGCGACTACTGATCGAATGATTTTAGATAGAATCTTCAGCTCATTGAATTGAGTCATCCTATACCAACCACACCTTCTAGTTGTTTGTAGACAATGAGATATTAATTTATTTGTGAAAGTTTAGATATATTATTTTAATTAAGGTGATTAATTAATTTAATTGCGTTAAATGATCAATTGCATAATTATTGGAGATTATTAGTGAATAATTGGATTTTAAATTAGTAAATGGAGGATATTATTAGTTAAGTTGGATTAGTAATAAATTAAGTAATTAAATTAATGAATGGAGGGTTATTAATTATTGAGTTATTTTATATGTTGGTCAGATGTATTATATAATTGCAGACCCGAATAGTATTGGATTATATTAAGATGATGATAAAGTGGTTTATAGGATTTTGACCCTTGGTAAGGGAGGTTATGCCTAGTTTAAGGAGAGGTTCTACTGAATATTTTTCGATAGGATTTACTTTAATAGTAAATAAAGGTTTGCTTAGGTGATTCTTAAAAGAGTCTAAACATAAGATTTATTCTTGAGATTAAGTTAATTTTCATTCTATTTTTCTAGATTCTCCAAAGGCTCCACTAGCTATATCAAAGTTTTAAAAACAACAATTAAGGAATCTACATATGTGTGAGTTAATATCATATTATTTTATAACATACTGCCTTCTACCCTATATTTTCTTTGGCATGCTATATAATGTTATTATTGTTGTTATAATATTATTTTATATGTAAATATATTTATGTTTGATTTTTACTAGAAATGTGATTGGGTGAGATTGTGTTGTGATGTGATGTGTTGTGATGATGTGATTGTGGATTGAGAACTATAATGGAACGTGCCACCTAATAGGTCATATTAGAACCATGTGTACACCAGTGGTGATCATACGACTATGAATGAATTGAAGTGATAACCCCAGTGGAGCTTGCTCTAAGGGCACCAACAGTTATGGTATATGGTTGCCCAGGTGATAACACTGGTATAGCATGCTCTCAGGGCACCAGCACTAGCACCATTTGGATAAATGACCGACTGGATAAAGGACCCCAGTTGATGCATTGCTCGTAGGGTGTTGATCCATTGGAATTAAAAGAGCCTATTGGCTAGTATCATTGAGGTTAAGGGTTCTGGTTAAGTTTCTCACCTATCTACTGTAATGATTGATGATGTATGATGTAGACTCCTTTACATATATAAATATGGTACCATTATATTATTGTGTGATTGTATGTTATAAAATTATATGATGTTAATTCACTCAACGCAAGCTAACCCCCCTTTTTCAACCATTTTTCCAAGTAGTAGATATGTCATATCCGCTAATTTAGACATGTAATCATGCGAGTTGTTAAATCGACTCGACGGTTCGACTAGAGTCTAAATTTGAATTTTTACTGAAAAATAATTAAAATAGTAGCTAATAATTATGGAAAATATCTAATAAAGTATTTAAAATATTTTAAGATGTTAAATTATGGTAAAGGACTAAATTATAAATTTTAAAAAGTTTAGGGATCAATTTGCAATTTATCCAAAATTAGAGGATTAATTAGGATAATCATCAATTAAATGCATGATTGGGACATTAAACACATGGAGTGGGTTGGCCACACCAAGTGGAAAATTTTAAGAAGCCAATTGACATGCATGAATCCATTAATTAGTCATTAGATGCATATAACTTAGGTGTCCCTCTTTATTGATTAAATTTGTCATTATACCATTAATTACTCCTTCTTCCTTATCACTTAGCATCTAGAATACTCTATTCTCTACACCAGCCCCACATTTCCTCAAGTTCCTCCATAGCCAAAGCTTAATTCTATTGAAAGAAAGTGTGAAAAAGAGAGAGAAAGGCATGAGAAAATTCATTTTCATGTTCAAGGAAGCTTAATAGAGCAAAGAGAAAGAGAGAGATTAGGGTTTATGAAGTTTTAATAATCTCTTTTATGAATTTTAGGAACTCAAATTGATAAAGATTTATCTCAAAGGAGCAAAGGAAAAGAGAAAGAAAAGTAAAGAGAAAGAAAATAGAGGTTTGTGCATAACCTAAGGCAATAGACTATTTTTTTTTATTTGCATGATTTGATTATTTGGCATGTTAATGATTCTAAATTAATATTATTTTGTGATAAAAATCTTGGGATGCATGTTTGCTAAACTTAAGATTAATTTTGGTAAAAATTGAAGATAGTTCATATATGTGTTCTTTGTTGGAAATGGATGAGCAGTGAGTACTTAAACTATTATAACTTAATTTATGAAATTCAGTTTTGTATATTCTTTGTTGGGTTTGAAAGATAAGACATAGGTCTATAACTACACCATAAAACTTGAATATGTCTGTAATTGCCCAGAAAAATTCATAAAGTTCGGACTTAGAATCTGTTCAGAAAATTCTAGGCAGAATTGTTAATGACCGGTTAGTGTTTATTTTATCATATCTTTTGATACAGAACTCAGAATTAAGTGATTCAAGTTGAATATTAAAACTAAGATCCAGAACTAAAATTGTTACGAAGACTATGTAACTAAATTTGGATTTTAATAGGACTAAAATTAAGTTCCAAAACAAAGAATGGAATCTGCCGGTGACAGGGCAACATATGAGTTGTGGAATTAAAAGAGTAAAATGATATGAACCTTGTTATATTATATAAATATTATTTTAATTGAATGATTATGTGATTATTTTAAGTCTTTAAATGCATGAAAAGTGTGAATTTAATTGCTATGAATTTTAAAGAGATTGTGTAAGCCCTATAACACCTAACTAGAACTAGACTTAGGATAGTTTAGCATACCAAGCGACGGGGGGGGGGGGGGGGGTATGATGAAAATGAAAATTATTAATGGTATGATTTATGAAGCCGGTAATGGCACAATTATTGAAACCGGTAATGACACTATTATTGAAGCCATTAATGACACTATTATTGAAGCCGGTAATGATACTATTATTGAAATTGGTAATGACACTTATGTGCGCACATCATATTACCCGGGTGGCACTCCTAAGTGCCTAGATGACAATTTCATTATCCTAGTCAGTGGTTCATAGATGTTTTGGGCTTAAATAAAGAAGTTACGGAAAATAAATAGATTATTGAAAAGAAAAAAGAAATAATGAATTATGACATGGATAAAAAGATGATTGAGTGTTGTGGGTTATAAATAAGGATTGAAAATAAAATAAATAGTAAATAAAGAAAAAAATATACGAGTGATTTTGATTTATACATAATTTAAGAATGATATTTTAATCGATGAAGTCAGCATAGCACTCTCTTATACGGACACGTGTTTCTGGAGTGAGAAGGTGTGACAAGATACATGCTATCAGCTTATTTGATTATCCTGCATCTTCCACTCCATGACGGTTTTGATGTAAAATTTCTATATTGTATTCAGATTGTATTTAATATTTCAAACTTTCGCAGTACTATTTTTAGTAGTGTTAGAATAATATATTTTTACAGATATAAAGGGATGAGGATATTTCCCCATGATGATTTTATGCATATTCAGTAAGGTATATGTATGGTAATGGAGTTAGACATATACAATTAATATTTAGAGAATGATAGTTATGAGATGATTTGATATTAAATTTTTATTATTAAATTATATGGTTGGGATATAAGTTATATAACGAGTTTAGGCTTGCTATGGGTTTCTGTGGCCTTAAACCTACCCATTCCCTAGCGCCAATCACGGTTTCAGGATTGGCTCATGACAATGAGATGGTTGTTTCTAATTAGTGAGTTGACGATGTTGCTAGTGGTGCTAGGACTTAAGTGTGGAGTGTAGGCATAGGGTGTTCAGTGATGGTGTAATCCATGAGTTTAGAGGCAAAGAAGAAACTATGAGAGGCTTAAAAGCAAAAAAGAGAAAAGGGAAACACGGCGGTTTTGAAAGAAATTGATTTAAGAAAAGCATTTGAAAGAAAAAAAAAAGATATTACATTTTTGGCAAATGCGATGTGTTTAAATTTATGACTAGTTTTTTTTTTTTTTTTTTTTGCTATTTTAAGTCTTTAACCTAATTGAATTGAAAATTGAAATTAGCCTAATTTCTACTCGATCACTAAATCGTTTTATGCTTCATAATGGTAGATTAACCGAAAACTTTAATTGGGTTAACTTATCAATTAAATTGGTGAAAATTGAATTATACTCACCCTAGCCATGCCCATGGTTCCGAGACTACTAGTTCTAAAGTCTCAGAAATCAAGAATCAGCCTGGAAATGTCCACGGGATGATTCGAGGCCCAGTTGGGACCAAGCCAATTCAAGAATTGGCCGATTCCAATGACTAATTTATTTTTTTTAAAGTTAATATATTAAATTCTTAATTATTTTAATAAAATTATACAATTCACAAAATAAATTTTGAAATTGAAATTATAAAAGTTCACTTATAATTTTTTATTCATAGAAATTGAACTTAAATATAAATAATTTTAAAAATAAAAAATTAATTCACCTTATTACTTTGTTTATAAAGTAAGAAAAGATATTAAGTTAGAAAGAAAGTGAGAAATATGTATAATAGGTTAGAAAGAAAGTGAAATTTTTGAGAAAAAAAATTAAATTATCAAATATTAATTTATTTCATAAGTTACAAAAAGTGAAAATTTTGTGTAATAAGTTAGAAAATAATATGAAAGTTAGAAATTTGTGAAATTTTAAGTTAAAATTTATAAAGAAGTATTTTTATTTTATAATGTAAAAAATTATAAAAATTATAATTAGATTTGAACTTAATTTTTTTACTATTAATTAAGTTATCTACGTATTATCTTGGGGTTTAAAGAAATAATAGTCCACGTAGTTTTATTATCATTCAATTATTGACTCATTTTACCTTTTTATTTTAATTAAAACTGCTAGATGTACCAACCATTCTTTTGGTTATGAACTCATATATGTCCTCCTCTCCTTATTTGTTAATTTTTTTTATTGCCTTAATTTCGATTTAGTCCAATTATCAATACATTTTGAGCTTCTAATAATTTATGAGCTAAGCTAGATTGTGTTTCATCTAAAATATTTCCTCCCACACTAAAAACTTGTTTAATGACAACAGTTGAGAGTTGATTTGTAAAACTTTACTTTGCAATTTGTGAGATGACCGAAAAAATATTTTAATATTGACTCAACTATTCAAGGACTAAAATTTTTTACATGTCTCACTATCACCAAACTCAAAGGAAATTATTAGATAAATATTAAATTCGGGTGAACTAACGGGTGATCTTGGTTTTTTTTTTTTGCATTATCATATGATTACCCCCTCTAATTTTACTCAGTTCACATTGAACTTGACTAATAGTAGTGGAAATATTTGTAGATGTAGCAATAATAAAAATAATACTAAATTTTATAAATAAATTACAAGTTATATTTTTTCATGTCATTAATAATTGCATCAACACTAATTAAATCATCATCATAATCAAAATTTATGTATGAATAATAAAAATTCAAATAATTATACAAACCATCTAATTTACATCTAGGATAAAAAAAACACATGAAATAAGATTAATCATAGGAATACTTTTAAAATAATTCAACAATTTCATTTTCATCATATAAATAAAATCATGTAAAATAAGATCATTAATATATTCTTAAAATACATTAATAATATTAGTACATTCAACTAATAATAAATGACATATAAGATAATAAATATCACTTAGAATATATGTTGCATCATTAAAATTTTTTAAAAAATCTAAAAATTTTTACAAACATCCTAATATTATGGATATAAATTAATTTGTGATATTATTGGAAATAAATGTACACAATAATTCTTTATATCCATATAACTCATTAAGTAATTTATAAGTTGAATTCCAATGAGTTGAAATATTCTTTGAAAATGTTTTGGATCTTTTGCCATTTTCTCAATAAAATCGACTCAATTTTCGTAGATGTGCCCATAAATATGAAATTGTCCATTTAATTGGAGTAATTGTGACATTCAAAAATCTTAAACAATCTTGAATATATAAATTAATACAAGACATCTACATCTAATATGAAAAAAATTTACCTCTCAATGTTAGGCTAACAAATCACTTGAAGTTCATTAATTGAGATGGTGTTTGTTTTCCCATTATTAAAAAAATGAAAAAAATTTATTAACTAAATTATATTATTTCAAAATATTTTTATCATTTTAAAAATATTATCAGCGATATGACGATTATAAAAAACTTTAATTACCCCCAAGTGCATATTATTTTATAGATTATATTGTTAAATGATTTACATGTATGTGATACATCTAATTGTAACATTTACTATGCAACGAGTTTTTTTTTTTATTGTATTCTTTTTCTTCTCATTCTTCTTCAAAAAGAGAAAAGAAAAAATAAAAATTTATGTCTATTCAATATTTATTTTAGTAAAAAAAATTTAATTTAATTTAATTTTTAGTATTTTTTAATATTTTAATTATAGTTATTATTATTTAAGATGAAAAATTATTATTATTGCTATATTTGTGGAAGAAAATGGTTGGAAATAAATGTATTCAAATTAAAAATAAATTATATAAAATGAAAAAATTGAGTTGATGTAAATTGAATATAATGAATTTGATAGAAATTTGATGAATCAATTATTTTATAAATCTATTAGTTATAATTAATAATTTATAAGTTATAATTAATAAATTTATAAATTATAATTAATAAATTTAAAATTATAAATAATAAATTTGTAAATTAAAATTGATAAATTTGTTAGATATTGAAAGAAAGTGCATTTGACTTTTTGTGTTATTTTGCATGTATAAAATACGAAAATTTATAATAAAAAATGAACCGATATAAGAATTCATCCCGATCTTGGTGCCACCAAGTTAAAAAATAAAAAGTTAAAAAATGCTGCAAATGAAATTAATCCTAACATTCTTAACAGCCCTCAAATAAAATTCTTAACCGCCCACACGTGTGAAGTGGACGGTATTAAATGGAGACCCAACAGGAAGCGATCACCTTCTCAACGAGAGATCATTTCACCTGCCTAATTATTAGAAAAGAAAATTGTTGTTCCGTTCCCATCAGTCCTTAATACCGAATAATATTTGCCTTGATTCACCATCCTTGCACCAAAACAAGCCTTCATCTCTTGATTCTTCCCCAACTTATATTTTCAATTCCATCACAAAAACGATGGAAGCTTCCTCCACCCTCTATTTCTCCTTCCTCGAAGATCTTGTCATGACGTGAGATCGTGGTTTTCCTTTTCACGGTATTTTACAGGCACTTGAAATTATGTTAGGAGGTATTCAATTGGGCTTATTAGCTGCTTGCATTGTGCTGTTTGTACCCATGGGAATGGCTGGTTGGCATTTGAGCCGAAACAGGATGCTCTTCTTTAGCGGTGCCCTTTTTATCACTCTTGCGGTAGGTGTTCATTTAACTCCTTATTTTCCTTCAGTTTCTGATTTTGTTACCTCTGTTCAATCCGTTGTTGTATTTGATAATCGTGAGGATTCTTGCATTAATTTGGTTAATGAAGTGATTTGGAACGTTAAGCCTAGCCGTGGGTTTGTTCAATCCAATGATAGTAGTAGTGTTAGTAATGGTAAGAATGGTTCTATTATCTATGATAAAGTTTGGGATTGGACCAAAACAGGGAAAGTGAAGGCTTGTGAGTTTCAGAGACTGGATAGGTCTGACGCTTCGGATTTGCTTAATGGGTCTTGGGTGGTTGTTGCTGGTGATTCACAAGCTCGGTTAATTGTTCAATCTTTGCTAAGTTTGATTTTAGATTCGAAGCGAATGGAATCAATTAAAGATGATTTGTTTAAAAGGCATAGTGATTATCGTGTTGTTATCAAAGAAATAGATATGAAATTGGATTTTATTTGGGCTCCTTACGTTGTTAATTTAACGGATTTGATGATGGGTTTTAAGCAAAACAGAAGTTACCCTGATGTTTTGGTGATGGGAGCAGGACTATGGCATATGCTTCGCATCACGAATGCATCTCATTATGGTGTTACTTTGCAATCTTTAAGGAGTTCTGTGGCATCTTTGCTACCATTTTCTCCGGAGTTGGGCACTGATGGACCTGTTACCGGCTCTGTATCTGTCAGATCGCCAAATTTATTTTGGCTTGGCATGCCAATGTTGATCAGTGGGATGTTGAATACAGAGGAAAAGAGGGAGAAGATGAGTGACGAAATGTGGCATGCTTATGATAGAGCACTCCGTAATAGTAGGCTTTTGCGCAGATATGGTGGCCCATTTCTATTGCTGGATATTCAATCGATGAGTTGGAACTGTGGACCTCGATGTACTGATGACGGGATGCATTATGATAAAACTGTTTATGAAGCTGCGGTCCATATTTTGCTAAATGCGTTGCTCATTGAATCTCATCAAAAGCTTGGTTCTACGTAGTTCTCGCATTCTATTAATTTCAGTAACTTACATTCAGAAGACAGGAAAGTTTATCCAACCATTTTAGAGCTTGTGACTCACAATGAGATTGATTTTCTTCTCATCTTTGATATTTTTCCGGTTTTGTTTCTCTTGCATTTAGATTAACTCGGAGTAAATTTTTGTATCAATATTTACAAAGTGACATTCATTTATTTCTTGTTTCGTCTTCCATTTGAATGAATATTGTATACTTACAACACTTGTATTATATGGTAACCAAGACGTAAGATTTGTACCTCTAGTAAATAGATGCTTTTTGGAAACCTATAGCATCCAATGAAATTCTTTCCATCAAAATCTTCTTTGATGTAAAACTGTTTCTTCAAGAGTTCATTTTGGATATTTTGTACGCAAATTCTAAACTTAACTTTCTAAATGGATGGCTGTTTAACGATTCCGTTGTTTTCCATTAATTAGTTGTGTTTGGGATGCAATCTTTCAGCATATTCTTAAATGCTATTATATTGCTTCTTTCTATAGAAGGTTTTTAGAATTGGAACACAGAGAGGGTTACTCTCTGTTGCAAGAATTCATTTCTAGACTCTCAATCTGTAATTATTTATGTTTTGTTTACGCTATCCTGGAAATAAGTAGATATTTGTCAGTGTTAAGCATGCTTATTTATTTTCTTTAATTTATCCTTCCACATATGACATAATTGTTGATGAAAATGTCAAATCTGATAGGGGGCTGACTTGAAACAATTTGCCAAGTCACTTGCTAAATAGTAGAAATTCGATATATGAAGTTCAGTTAAATTTATTGATATTTTTGTCATTTACAATTGATTTTGTATTTAGCCAGCCAAGTTTGTGTATTTACTAACATTAACAATCTTTGGACTACAACACATCTGCTTAGATCTTTTTTGGGCTCAAAAGCCTAACATGTCCAAACAAAAAGGTGCTATTTCTTTCTTGGTGTCATTTTGCAGATATCATGCATATGCTGTTCTCCACAGTATGTGGTGATAGCATGTGGTCTTAGATCTTTTTGTTTCAAATATAGATAAAGGAACAACCATGTTGATTACAAGAAATGAGGAAATAATAAGATCATCAATGCCTTTGGATGATGGACATGTGAATAAAAGATAGGAAGAGGGAAAGTACTCCCTATGTCTCTTCCCAAAAAATAGCACTTCTTCTTTTCTTTAAAAATGTAGTATTTTGTTAATTCTCTATTTTTTTCCCCTTATTTAATGTGTTTGATGAGATTATCTACATATATCTCTTAAAAATTTCAATTTCAATTGATCTTCAAATGTTAAGTCTAAATCACATTCATTCTGCATGTACTTGATTCTCCGGATCTTATTCTTTTTTCCTTTTTATAAGAGTTATTTTAATATTATTCATTTTCATTTGTTTGACCTTTACATTTTTTTTAATTTTCAAAATAATCTAAATTTATTCTTATATCATCATAAAAAAATAATTTAATAATTTTTTTAGCAATACTTTATATTTTTATCCATAGCAGTAACATTTCAACAATTTTTTATTCAAAAGACAAAGGGAAAGTACGATTTTTTTTTTATACAATAACCAATTTTGCGATTTTTTTAAATAAAACTATTTATAAACAAATGCATAAACAGCCAGACATTTTTTTTAGTTTTTAAATAATTGAAAAATAATCTATTGCTAAAATATAATTGAATGTAATATAAATTGAACTCTGTTATATTTTTAATTGTCAAAAAACTATCAAAAAAAAAAAAGAAAAGAAAAACAAAAGTTGGGAATAAAATAAATAAATAATAACATAAGAGCTTAAATCATCAAAACAATTGAAAAGTACGAGCATGAATTTTACTCTTATGTTCCCATCATTTGACACATTCACAACCTCAAAATATGCAGCAATTTGATGTTTTGACATTTTTGGTTTCACCTTTCAACGTTTTACTATGATCTCAATCAATAACGAACAATCTTTTTTCTTCTTTGTCGTTCATTTATCCAACTTTTGCAGCCCACTGCTCTCATACACATTCCATCCCACCCAACAAAACCCCTCACTTCATACACAAGCAAAACAATCATGGAGGACTGAAAAAGCAAAGAATATAATTTAAATTTATACTTTTTGTTCCATTAGGTCTCAAATTGCTTGCCTTCAAAAGTCTGCCCAAAGTTCCAATTCTTAGGAGAAACATTGTACGACGTAATCGTGCTCCCATCGCTGGCAGTCACCTCAAATGAGAGAGGCTGATTCTTTAAATCCGCATTAACATGCCAATTCTGGCCCCAGTTCCTACCCATTGGAAGCCAGCCTGTTCTCGAACCCTTGGTCTTCACTGCTGCAACATCACCAGCACCTGCAACATTGCTGATTAGCACCGAAATGAATATACTCGATCCTGTGATAGTAAATCGGATTCCCCCTTCCTTTCTGCATTTGATCCTGATTACACAAATTCATTTCAGCACATCGAGGCTAATGTCAATAGAACTTCCAATACAAACACCATCTTGTAAAGAAGTTACATCCCTGAATAAATCTCCAAATCGACATAATTCCACAGCAATTGAAGGACCTTCCATTTCTAGAGAAAAATGCCAGACCTCGCAGTTGCTCAAATGAACAGCAAGCTTAGCAAATGGCTTGGTCAAAGAAATAAAACTGCAACTGTCAAAAAAAGTTTCCTAAACCATAATAGGCAAAACCTATCATGTGGCCTATGTACTTTTCAACTTTTCTTGATTTGGCCTATGTACTTTTATTTAGATTATTTGAGCCCATGTACTATTATTTTACTAAAAATTGAGTCATTTTTTAATAATCTTTTGAAAATTAAACTAATGTCGTTAGTATGATAATATAAAATTGTCTTTTTTTCTAACTTAAATATACTATAATATAAATTGAAGCATGCAATTTACATAGTACTCTTAATTGAATTGCAAACATAATTCAATTATATACTTTAATTCACATCACATTCAATCTAAAACTAGGCAAAAATGATAATTTTATATTTAGCATACTAATGACATTAACTAAAACTCTTGAAAAAGCTGATAAAAAAAGACTTAATTATTAAAAAAATAACAATACAGGAGCTCAAACCATCAAAATAAAAGTATAGGGTCTAAATAAAAAGTCAAAAAGTACAGGGGCCAAATGATAATAGTGTTACCAACTAGAATACTCCAATGATGCAAAGCAAACAGAGGCACTTCCTATGTAATTGTTATATTCTAGAGGTGCTTTGCACAATGTCATAAGCCTGCCAAATAGAAAAGGACAGAAAACAAGTTCCAGAAGACAGTGGTTTAAACTAATAAATCATGTTTAAGAAGGGCCTGGCAATTAAACCAGTTGAAAACGAATATTCTCCAAGGTGAAAGGGAAAGGTTAGAAATGGGCATGAATTTAGGACTCGGGTAACTGAAAAAACATTGAATGATCCATACTCAATGTCAGATATGACCATAAAATTCCAATAATCCTTGGATAATTGTAAAAAAAAAAAAAATCCATACTTGAACGTCAGAAATGGCCATAAAATTCGTACTTCAATTTTGTTCTCTCTCTCTCTCGTTTACTTCCCCACAATGTCCACTCATACTTCAACCATTTGATGCCTACTTTGTTACTTAAAACGAGCTAAAATGCTATTCGCATGACTTGATCCCTAGTTTTTTACATAGCTGACCTAATAATGAATTAGGTTGAAGGTTACTTGACAACTCTTACAAGTCAACTTTTCTAGATGATTTTGATGATCACGTTTATGTTAATTGGACCACTAACTAATTATTGAGCGGCAGGCATTGAGGGCAATAGTTTTACAAGTGCAAGAATTTTTATTCTAGGTGCTACTCAAGGTTATTTCATTGAGAAATAAATTCATGAATTCGAATCACAAGAAGAGCATTCCCACACAGCAAGGAGAAGATTGGGGGAAGCCCATGTTAATAGTTCAAGCAATATATCAATAAATCAACTTAAAAATGAAAACATGAGAGAATTTTTTATTGTCATTTAACCAAAAATTGGTAACAGATAGAAATTTAACATAAATCAGTATAACGCCACATTTTGGGACACAAAATAGACACACGAGAACACATTTAACTTGCTTTTAGATTTAGATAGTAATTACAATTTAATTAAAAATATTTCGAATTGCATATTAAAATGTGTAGATTATTTGAGTTTTATTTATGCGGCTTCTAAAAGTAAAATAAAACAATTTATTAACACAGAGAAAGCTAATATATAAACGTAAACAGATAATCACAATCAGAACTTGTTCTTTTAAAGCAAGGATTCGGACAGCTTCGTGGGGTGTCCCCCACTTTGTATTTATCTTATATTTTTGGCAAAACTTTTCTCATTAAAAAAATATGCCTCTAATATGAAAATTTGGATCCGAAATACTAAGAACCCCGCATAAACAGAAATAGTCTTATACCGTCCACGCAGTGGTGAAGCCTGAACAGTTGGATCCGAATCTTCTAGTCAAACCCAGGTTGACATCAAGTGTACAGTATACACAAAGTTGACCCTCAGGTTCATTATATCATTCCAATTGAAAGGAAGGGAAGGAAGACTAATTCATTCTTAGCAAGCAATGGTTGCTAGCAGAAATTTATATATGATTATAATTAAGCTTTTATTTATTTGAATGTAATTGAAAATAATAAAGAAAAAAGAAATAAATATAATTTCTTCTCTTTTTATTGTTAAGATTAAAAAAAAATTGAGGAAATAAATTTTCTTTCTTTATTTAAAAAAACAAATTGAATATTTCAAAATTAATTTAAAATACCACAATTATTTTCCTCCAAATTGATGAAATCTGAGAGTAAATAAGAAAACAATTGTACACAAAAGTGATGTCTTTTTTTCTAAGATAATTAAATAATAAAAAAGAAAATTAAAGTAAATCAAAATTTGTTTTTCAATCAAATTTCTCTCGCAAGATTCATTTGGCATCTAATCAAACAATTTCACAAAGAAAATTAGCCAAAGAGATGAAGAAATGAATACCTTCGGTACTGGACGGGCATATTACCGGCCTTCCAGATGGCGATTTTCTCATAGGACTCAATAGGAAGAACAAAATGTTGATTAGGAGGGTTACAATGGCCACCGCCATCAGCTGGAAACCCATAATTAGGAGCACAAAAATTAGTAGCAGTGACAATGACGGAAGTACCAGGGATGCACCACCGCAAATCCTCCACACACCGCAACTCAAAACACGCCCCGCAGATCTGGCCTCGCTCGAACAAGGCCTCGCTCAGCCCCACCGTCGCCATTCCATACCCTGCTTTACCTAAGTCTCCATAGCCGCAGGCTCCGCCGACGGAGTCACGGGGGTCGGAGGCTGCGTAGTAGGTGGCGTGTGCAGATCGCCACTCGGACTGAGAAGAAGAAGAAGAAGAGGGCGGAGGAGGAGATGAGAAGGTGGAGGTGTGAGCAGTGACTGGTAGTGATAATGTGAAGAAGAAGAAGAAATAAAAGGGGGATAGTGATGGAGTGCGAAAGGGTTTTAGAGGTGGCGGTGGTGGTGACATTTCTTGAGGGTGGAGAATACGTTTGCTTAGTGAAAAGGAGGGAGCACATATGTGATTGTTTCTTTAAGCATTTTGTTTTCTTGCTTGTAAACAATAATCATCTAGGACTTTTCGTTCATTTTTTTCTCTACTAGCTTTCACTTTACCGTTATTGATGTGACGCAGGATAATTGTGTATTGGTTTCAAATGTGATCCATTATCACGACCGAGTAGAAAATATATTTATCAATATTTTAAGTTTAGTAAGTATTGAATATTTAATGAAATAATTTTATATTTAAATTTTTTTTGAATTCACGGTGCCTTGTCTTCGTCCCTGTCCATGATAATTAAAAAGCTTCACAAATATTTTTTTTGTGCTCCCGTGAAAGGAAAATACTAAAAAATTTTAGGAAATCAAAATAGAATTGCATAGGAATTATGGTTGAAGACTGGGAAGAAAAAAAAGAGCTAAAAAACAGAGAAATTTCTAGAGTTGCTGGAAAGAAGTCCAGTAGGATACCTTTCTTTAAGTTTGGTACGACATATAGAAGTTGGACTGAACATTGATAAGGGGAATGAAGTTCGGGCGAACTTGTAAAAAATTTAGATTTCTTTCACGCCCGATTGGACATTTTTATATTTTCTGGACGTATTTTCAATAGTATGATTTTTTTTCCTATTTTGGACTCAATTTCGATTTAAATTTTTAAAAAAAGATTCTAATCAAATAAAAATCATAAAACTGCAATTCTAGAAGTTTTTAAGTCAAAAAATGAGGTTTTTGATAAAATTGGAAGTATTTTAAAAATTAAACTTGCTATAATTCAAATCCTTTACATTATTGAGCTAGGATCTTCAACTATAAAAGATTAGGAGGCGTTCTCTATTCATTCAAGACAGGAATTCATTGACAAAATATTGGCAAAAGAATCGGCCATAAAGAATCGAAGTTAAAAAAAGTCATGAGCATTGACTTGTATACAAACAAACTTGTTACATGTTATTTTCATTCTAATCATAGCTTATGAAACTCCAAAAGAAACTTAGGATAAGTTCGAGGAGATTGGCGGGAGTAATAGGGTGAAAACTGTCAAGCATCTCACTCTTAAGAGAGAGTTTAAAATGCTTAGAATGAGAGAAGATGAAATTGTGAAGGAGTATATTGCAAAGTTGATGGAGTTAGTAAATAAGATCAAGTTATTTGGGGAGCAACTTCAAGACTAGAAGATGGTGGAGAAAATCTTAATTAGTTTGCCATTGAGATGTAAGACAAAGGTATCTATTATTGAAAAATCTTGTGATCTTACAAGGCAATCATTATTGCATTTTACAAAATTGTTCTAGATCAACAATTAGCAAACGAAAAATCTATTGTAACAACAAAGGAAGGAGGAAAATGTAAGTTTTTGCCTTATTTCTATTGTCCAAAAACTAATCATTTGGTGAAGAATTGCTAGCAAAAGACAAGTCTAAGGTTAAATGTAGATTTTACAAGAAATGTGGCCATTTCGCAATATATTGCAAAGCTAAGCAAAATGGAAACACCAACCAAATAAAATATCAGAATTCTAATGTAACGCTCTCCCACATGATTAGGATAATCCTAGCTCTATAAGAGAAAATACTACAGAACATTTTGCAGAAAAACCGATTAAATTAAAACTTTTCCATTTTATAAAATTTGTGATAACATTAGCTTACTTTAAACCCTTTTTATATCAAAAATCAATTTAAAACATGACCAACCACTTTAAAAGTATACTTCATAATATATCATGATTATCATGCATCATTCGTTTCATAACCATATATTATATATATTGGATTAATGAACCATGTCCATATGACAAAAATCATGTTTGGGTTTTCACTAGCCCGATGGTTACAAAATATATCCATAATTATCAACATAATACAAATTACATGTTCTTAAAACAATAAGACATAACTTTAAAACGGCTAACTATACTCATATCCAATGACATATACAAAAAAGAAATCAACAGATACCATGAATGTATCACCAATTCAAAAGTGGGTTTGCTTTGACTGATATTTGTACATGTTTATTACTCTTCACATCAACCACTACTATTAACTAGGCTCCAAAACCTACTTGCAATAAAACACCTACACGTTAAGCAATCTAATGTTTAGTGATACATATGTCCACAAAAATTCTACATACACTCATGTAATACCATACCATAAAATATGGTGCTCATATCATTAAGTTTGTGTTCATGCATAGGATTATATTTTCTAGATGTTATATACCATTTTGCCATATTAACATACATGTACCATGGATCACAAAATAATATAAACATGCATCTATATTCATTTCCATAATCAATATGCCAAAATCCTATAAAACCAAACAATATTATTTTTCAACATTTTTCCATGTAACTGGTTTTTCTTATCTTTTATTATCCAATTTCACATATAAAACCATCATAAATAATAATTCATATATCATAATCATTTCATAATAACATCCATAACCAATTCATCATATTCCTTTTCATTTCTCCCAAGACTTAACAAAAGTCATATGTTGAACCTTGAGGGGTATTTCTGTCATTTTGATGCTAACAAATAAAATAGTGATAATGTATTTAACATAATTTTTTATAAGTCTATTGAACAGGGTATGAAATATGATAGTAAGAATGGAGAATAGAAGATTAATCTTAAAAAGATAAAATTGAAGAAATAGCATGCTAACGCCCGTGACCTTATGTGTCACGCCCGTGATGAAGCTAAGCGCCAACAAACCAACATTTAAAGTTCACGGCTATGAAAGAAGATAGCAACCGTGAATGAACATTTCAGTCACACCCATGAATAAATGTCACGCCTGTGAGAAGACATGACAAATTCTTCCAGAGAGCTTCACGACCAAAGACACCACTTGGACCACAACTTGGAAGGATGTCACGCCCGTGAAAATAAAATGTCACGCCCGTGAACAAATACCTCAAAACCTTCCAGAATGCTTCATGGCCAAGGTCACCACTCAAGTCACGACTTGAAAGAACAGTCACGACTGTGAAACATGAAAGAGAAACATGTCAGGCGCAATTGTTAGGGTTGGTGCAACAACTAGTTTTATATTTAATACACTCTATCGGCTATAGTTTGCTATGGAAGTATAAATGCAAGTCATTTATGCATCCAGAACTAACAAAGGAATAAAAGTGAACAAGGAGAGCAAAAGAACAAGAGAATAACAAATATTTTGAATCAAAACCTTGTTGTAAGCCATTTTGTGCATTTGATATTTATTCTCTATGAAAATATTTTTGCTCATCATTTATTGAGCAATATAGATTTGCAAGTGTTTCTCTCTGTAATCATCTACTCAAGTGAGTTTTGGGTATTTCTGGGTTAAGAGTAGAATATTTGTAAGGGTTAGTTGTGTGAGCATTTAAAATATAAGGAAATGTTATTTGTGTGAGCTTGTAAAACACAAGGTAAAGGTTATTTGTGTGAGCTTGTAAAACACAAGGAATTGGTTATTGTGTGAGCCATCAAAACACAAGGGATTTTTGGGTTAGGTGTGAGCCATTGTGAGAAACACTATAGTTGGGAGTGAGCTTGTAAAACTCCATTGTAACACTTAGTGTGTTAGTGAAACTCCCAATTGAGATTGGGGAGAGGAGTAGGGTTTGTTAACACCCGAACCTCTATTAAAATCCTGTGTCATATTTTTTCTATCCCTACTAAACTTAACTTTTTATTTCTGCACTTAAAAGTTAAATTTTTAATATCCAATTCAACCCCCCTTCTTGGCTCAATACATGTGCAACAATTGGTATCAAAGCTAAGTCTAGCATCGAAGCCTAAACAGCGCTAGTAAAGATCAAGATATGGCCAATGAAGGATTCCAAAGTCTCAAGCCTTACTTTGATGGAGTAAATTATGCTTATTGGAAGTTTCAGATGGAGACATATTTGGATAATGAAGGAATTGAAGTCTGGGATAGTATTCGAAAAGAATGGACACCACCAACTAGAAGAGGAGTTTATGGTGAAGAAGAAATCCTATCAAGAGATGATTGGATAGAGCCTTAAAGAAGAGCAAATTTTAAAAACAAGAAGGCAATGACAATTCTCTCAAGCTCATTATCCATTGAAGAATGTGACAGAATCAACACTGTTCAACTGCATATAACATGTGGAAAACATTGGAAAACTATCATAAAGGCCACAAAGCCACATGGGATGACGAAAGCTCTTAAAGTGAAAAAGATGATAATGAAAGCGAAGGGGTCAACCTATGCTTCATGGCTATAGAGGATCACATATTGGATAAGGTAAGATCACTACACTCATACTCTTTCAATAATGATAGCAGTGATAATGATAGTAATAGTGATGATGATGATGATGAGCAAAGCCTTATAGAAGAATTAAATCTAGAACTAGAGAAATATAGGAGTAAATTCAGTACTTATAAGAATAACATTTCTAATTTAAAAATCAAAATGGATGTTTTAGAAAAGGAGAAGTTTAAGCTTAAATCCTCTAATGAATCTCTTCAAAGTTATTAGTGAATACTCTTCAGACCCTCAACAAAATCCTTGCTTAAAGAGAATAATACTTTAAAAAATGAAGTTGAAGAACTTAGAAATTTCATTTCAAAATTTTACAAAGGAAAAGAGAGTTTAGATACTCTCATTGTGTCTCAAAGACCATCTTTAATTAGACACGGTCTAGGATTTAAGGACACATCATCATCTTCTCACAAAACTATTTTTGTTAAGTCAAGGGAATCTCACATCTCCACACTTGCTGGAACAACACCAAGGAATAAGTACATTAAACCTTCTATATATAAAAGGAATAATCAAGGATTGGTAAGTCTAAGAAAGAAACCTCAAAAGACTAATCATGCCTTTATGTATAAGAAGCATGCATATAGAAAAACACCAATTAATCATGATTGTGCATGCCATTGTTCTCAAAATCAGTCTAATAGAATTATGGCATTCACATACATTGTAACCAAAAATTAATTTTAGATCTAAACAATGTAATTATTGTATGAAAATTGGTCACATAAATAAACATTGTTGGATAAGGAAGGCTCATTGGGAACCTTCATGTGCTAACCCCTAAGGACCCAAGCTCATTTGGGTACCTAAAAATCATACTTGAATTGTTATTCTATAGGTATGCCTCAAGTCCATAATAAACAAAAATGCTTGGCTAGTGGACAGTGGATGCTCAAGGCATATGACAGGAGACAAAGAACTCTTCAATGAAATCAAAAGTATTGATGGAGGTAAAGTTACCTTTGGAAACAATGCTAAGGGTAAGGTAATTGAAATTGACTCTATTGGTATTAATGGTACTACTTTTATTAAAGATGTCTTACTTGTTGATGGTTTGAAATATAACTTGTTAAGTGTTAGTCAATTATGTGGTAAAGGAAACAAAGTAACCTTTACTTCCAACGAATGTCTTGTAACCTCTATTGATGGTCAAAAGATATTTAAAGGAAATAGAGATGTCAACACCTATATAATAGACTTACACGAAATATCTAACCATTCCTCTAAGTGTCTTGTAACTACTAGTGATGAATCTTGCTGTGACATAGAAGGGTTGGTCAAGCGAACATGGACTTAATTCAAAGCTTCAGCACATGAGAACTAGTAAAGGGACTGCTAAAAGTCAAATTCGAAAAAGACGAGACATGTGAACCTTGCCAAAGAGGAAAGCAACACAAGTCATGTAACATCCTTGACCTTTCCCACATGCATACCCACATACATTTCATTTGAACATATGCATCTTCCATATAATCTAATTGAACACGTGCATTTCATACATATTTTCTTAGAAACAAGTTCATGGCATGCACTAGCTACGTGTCCTAGTATTTGGCAATTGTATCGAGTTGTACATGTGTATTTATAATCTAAATGAGGATAAAAAGTATTAAAAATAAATAAAATAAGGAGACCAAATTAAAGTATGCAAAATGACTAGATTAAGATTAAATTGCATATTGTGTTGAATTGTGTAATAATAATAAGAATAATTAGAATAAAATAAAATAAAATAAAATAAAATAAAATAAATAAAAATAAAAAGTCAGAAAAAGAAAAAAAAAGGGAAGTGGATGGGTGAAACAAATGAAATGGTGGTGCCTTTTAACTTATTAGGCAGCCACCATATTCATTTCCTTTCTCACCTTCTTCTTCTTCTTCTTCTTTGCTTCATTTCTTCGACCTGTTTTCTTTCAAGTTCCAACCACCATTTCTTCCCTCTTTCACTCCAAATATTGCAGCAACAAGATTAGCCAAGAGTGATTATAGGTGAGTAAACATTTATTTTTGTGTTAAGCTTGATTATGGTGTTTAGGGTTCATTAATAGGCAGTATTTTGTGCCATGGTTTCGATGATCTTAGAGATCGAATAGGAAACATATTAAAACACAACAGTTGTTCCTTGATGTCTTAGATTTATGGATATGTAAATATTTTTGCAAGATTTGGTGTATAGAATGAGATATCCTCTTTGTACTGAAACTGGTCCGGATGAGAACCCTAAGTAAGTTAGTTACTGTGTTTGGAAGTTTTGAATATGATAAAGCTAATATTTGAAGCACCTCAAAACATAAACATTGTATATATATGTGTTATGTATCTGTATACCAAATATGAGGTTCATAGGTCTTGTAAATTGTGAGTTATGGTGAATGGAACCATGACTATTCCATGGTTTGAACTGCCAATTGAGTGCCTTGGGCAGATCTAGCAATGTTTTGGGCCAATTTGAGGTCATTAGAGCTAGATTCTGTATATTTTTAAAGCATACAAGTTATAGGTATATGGCTTAGCTAAATTTGGGTACTAATTTTAGCTTAATTGGTTATGTATAGACTAAGTTATGGCCTTTGGAAGTCATACTGGTTCGGAAGCCAATTCTATTATGGACCAGTAAAATTTTTGTTATAATTTTAAGACCTTAGAGACATAATTGATAAAAGTTGAAAACATAAAAAATGTTCCATATGGAGGTAAAGATAAAAGTTTCTGTAAATTTTCATTAAAATAGGACTTATATAGTATAAGCTATGATGAACCAAAGTGGGTACCCTGAAACTGCCTAAAGGCAGAAAACAAGGCAGAAAACATAACACACTTAGAAATTCCACCAAAAATTGTATAATGATCCAATTGGTTTGAAATTTGAATATGTTCTATAATTATATGTTAGTTTAGATTAGGAATAAGAATCAGATTAATTGGTCAAGTATGAGAAACGTTATAGGCTAAACAGTCCCATAAGATCACACTGCCTCACAGGAAAAATCTTAACTATTCATATGAACAATGCATATTAATTTGTTTAAGCCACATTAAGTCTCCCTAATCATGAGTTAATCGATTATGTTTTCATATTAGGCTCGCAACATATTGGAGACCCATAAGGAGCAGATAGACAATAAGTAAGGTTCAAAATCAAAGGAGAATGGTGAGTCTAATTATCAATTGAATTCTTTAGTGCAAATGAATGTTGCTTGCTTTGTGATTCATATGATTGTCATGATTGGTCCTTGATAATATGATGATGGATAATTTGTGACATTGTGGTACCTATAAATGGTATACTTGTGGTATATTTGAGGTATATGTTTGACATATGTGATATATGTACATGGTATATGTATAGTATATATAAGGTATATGCATGGCACATGAGGCATATATGCGGTATATGTATGTTATATGTGATAAGATACAATGGTTGATGAATGCTTAAGTACAAGTGCATATGCATTTGGACTTAAAAGGCATTGTGACTAGTTAATCGATATTGTAAAGAAAAAGAAGAGGCTTATGGCCCAACAAATATGCAAATGAAACAAATGATCAAGCTAGCTAGCAAATGCAAATGTTCACATGGAAACCCAGGGCAATGTCTGTTTAACTTGGTCACAACAAAATGAAATAAGCAAAGCATTTGCATCTGTAAAGAGTAATGATTATATGTTTCAACTTTATTGATATTTATATGATTCGGATGAATGGAATGGAATACATGGTATGTGTTGGATTTGTGATTTATTACTATGAGTTGTTCGGTACTTTAGAGCTCATTTGATGGTTATTCTCACTGAACCGCAACTCATCAATTTGCATCATTTTTCAAGTAAAGAAAAGTGATAGCTCATTTTGAGTAGCGTATAGAAGACGTGGAGCATAGGTCACTAGCCGAGCCTCATCACTCTCTCTCCTTGCATTCCACACAAGCATAAAAAAATATGTCATCTGCATTTTGTATTTATATGGTTGAATATGTACAGTCAGTTTGGAATGGGTTTTAAAAATGTATAAATGAAATCAATTCGTAAATACTTATGTGTAAAGTTTATGTTTTAATATATGTGATATATTGTATTGTGATGAAAGCCTCAGTGTTGACTTGCAGAGTCATTGAATGATATTATAGGATATGAAAAAAAAATTTTTACTACCATTGTTAACAGGATATTTTGTCTTTCCAGTATGCTATATGTGATTAATTGATACATGGATAGGTTGAACTCAAATGTATAAGATGTAGTGTTACAAATCATCCTTCAAATCCAAAAACATAGTAAGTACCTCAAAACCTCTACAACTTCTGCATCTAGATTTATTTGGACCTACTAGAATTGCAAGCTTAGGAGGTAAACATTATGCCTTTGTCATCGTAGATGATTACTCTAAATTTACTTGGATAATTTTCTTAGCTCAAAAGAGTGATGCTTTTGAAAATTTCAAAAACTTTGCTAAAAAGTTCAAAATGAAAAAGGATATTGCATTTTAAAAATAAAAAGTGACCATGGCAAAGAATTTGAAAATGAAAACTTTGAAAGTTTTTGTATTGAACATGGAATTTCGCAGAATTTTTCATCTCCTAGGACACCTCAACAAAATGGGGTAGTTGAAAGGAAAAATCGAACTTTAATTGAAATGACTAGAACAATGCTTAATGAGTATGGTTTACCAACATATTTTTGGGCAGAAGCCACAAATACCGCTTGTTATATTTCAAATCGAGTTTTCAAAAGACCTATGCTAAACAAAACTTCATTTGAGCTATGGAATGGAAGAAGTCCCTTGATATCATACTTTAGAGTATTTGGATGCAAGTGCTTCATATTGAATACCAAGGACAACCTTGGAAATTTTGCCTTTAAATCTGTTGAAGGTATCTTTTTAGGATACTCTACAACTAGCAAAACATATAAAGTATTTAATAAAAAGTCATTAACTGTTGAAGAATCTATGCATGTTGTTTTTAATTAATGAGCATTATTTTTGAAGTGTTTGTTCACGGGCGTGACATCCTTCCAAGCCGTGGTCCAAGTGGTGACTTTGGTCGTGAAGCTTTCTGGAAGAATTTGTCATGTCTTCTCACGGGCGTGACATTTATTCACGGGCATGACTGAAATGTTCATTCACATTTGCTATCATTTTTCATGACCGTGAACTTTAAATGTTGGATTGTTGGCGCTAAGCTTCATCACGGACGTGACATATAAGGTCACGGGCGTGAACATGCTATTTTTTCAATTTTATCTTTTTAAGATTAATCTTCTATTCTCCATTCTTGCTATCATATTCCATACACTGTTCAATAGACTTAGAAAACAAGTATATTAAATACATTATTGCTATTTTATTTGTTAGTATCAAAATGATGTAAATACCCCTCAAGGTTCAACATGGGAGTCATGAAATAGGGCCACTCATAATTTGACCTTAAGTTACCTTGTTCACTAACTATATATGCTCATTTGAGCCTTTCATGTCAAAAGCACTCACAACCCAAGCTTAAGCTACATTGACTGAGTATAAATAAGAGGATCAAGGGTGCGTACAACCTGAGCTTAAGTCACCTTATCCATATATATAAATCAATGCTAACATCTAGGATCAAGGGCACTCACAACCTAAGCTTAAGTCACCTTGTCCATATATATTAATCAATGCTAGCATTTAGGATCAAGGGCACTTACAACCTGAGCTTAAGCAACCTTATCTTAGTAATCCATATCATAATATCCTATAGTTTTGTAACCCCCTCAATAATATACCATTTATCCTATATGAAGTCTTAGATTAGAGAAATGGGGAATTAGAAACATATCCTTTATCTTTTTTATTTTGTTATCATATACATGCTCATAACATTCAACACATGCATATTACCTCATATTGAATCATCACACTTATAAATATATATATTGATATATCACATCATCCACATGTGAGTATTCATACATTCATACTGTAACACCACATCTTATGCATTTTAGTATAACCTATCCAAACATCAAGTAATCATACATGGCGTACTGGAAAGATAAAATACCCTGTTAACAATAACAGTAAAATTGTTTTTCATATCCTGTAATATAATTCCATGATTTTGCAAAGTTAACACTGAGGTTTTCGCCACAATATAATATATCACATATATCAAAACAAAATACTTTTCACATAAGTATTTTCGAGTTGATTTCATTCATACATATTTAGACTCATTCCAAAATGACTATACCTATTCAAGCATGTAAATACAAAAAAACACATATGACATATTTTCATGCTTGTGTGGAATGCAAGGAGAGAGAGAGTGATGAGGCTCGGCCAGTGACCTGTTCTCCATGTCTTCTATACGCTACTCAAAATGAGCTATCACTTCTCTTTACCTGAAAAATGATGCAAATTGATGAGTTGCGGCTCAGTGAGAATAACCATCCAATGAGCTCTAAAGTACCAAACAACTCATTGTCATAAATCACAATTCCAATATATACCATGTATTCCATCCCATTCATCAGTCAATAACATATAAATATAGATAAAATCAAGTATTCAATAATTGTTATTTACTTATGCTTTGCTTGTACATTTTATTTTGTTGTGACCAGATTAAACGAACATTGCCCCGGGTTTCCATGTGAACATTTGCATTTGCATTTGCTAGCTAGCTTGATCATTTGTTTCATTTGCACATTTGTTGGGCCATAGGCCTCTTCTTTTGCTTTGCACATTTGTTGGGCCATAGGCCTCTTCTTTTGCTTTGCAATGTCGATTAACTAGTCACAACGCCTTTTTAGCCCATATGCATATGCACTTGTATTTAAGCTTTCATCAACCATTGCATCTTTATCATATACAACATACATATATTCCCTATATACCTCATATGTCAAGCATACACCTTGTATATACTATACATGTACCATGTATATATATCACATTTGTCAAACATATACCTCAAATATACCACAAGTATACCATTTATATGTACCACAATGTCACAAATTATCCATCATTACATTATCAAGGACCAATCAAGACAATCACATGAATCACATAGCAAGCAACATTCATTTGCACTAAAGAATTCAATCGATAATTAGACTCACCGTTCTCCTTTGATTCCGACCCCTAACTTATTGTCTATCCGCTCCTTGTGGTTCTCCAATATGTTACGAGCCTAATATGAAAACATAATCGATTAACTCATGATTAGAGAGACTTAATGTGGCTTAAATAAATTAATATGCATTGTTCATGTCAATAGTTAAGATTTTTCCTATGAGGCAGTGTGACCTTATGGGACTGTTTAGCCTATAACTTTTTCTATAATTGACCAATTACTCTGATTCTTATTCCTAATTAACAATAACACATATATATAGTACATATTCAAATTTCAGACCAATTGGATCATTGTATAATATTTGGTGGAATTTCTAAGAGTGTTCTGTTTTCTGCCTTGTTTTCTTCCTTTAGGCAGTTTCAGGGTACTCATTTGGGTTCATCATAACTTACACTCTATAAGTCCTATTTTAATGAAAATTTACAGAAACTTATATGGGTTCATATGGAACATGTTTCATGTTTACAAATTTTACCAATTATGTCTCTAAGGTCTTCTAATTATACCAAACATATTACTGTTCCAGAATAGAATTGGCTTCCGGACTAGTATGACTTCCAAAGGCCATAACTTAGTCTATAGATAACAAATTAAGCTAAAATTAGTACCAAAATTTATATATGACATATAACTATAACTTTCAAGTTTTGATAATTTACAGAATGTAGCTCTAACAAGTTCAAATTATCCAACCAATGTACTGGATCTGCCTAGGGCACTCAGTAGGCAGTTCAAACCATTGAACAGTCATGGTTCCATTCACCATAACTCCCAATTTACAAGACCTATGAACCTTAAATTTGGTATAAAGATAAAAAAACACATATATCTACAACTTTTATGTTTTGAGAGACTTCAAATACGGGCTTTAACATATTCTAAATCAAACCACACAGTAGGTAACTTGGTTAGGGTTTATACCCTGACCAGTTTCAGTACGAAGGGCATATCTCTCCCTATACGTAACATCTTGCAAAAATGTTTACTTATCCACAAATATAAGATATAAAGGAACAACTTTTTTGTTTTACACATTTCCAGAATCAATTCCTATTAATATCAAAATCGGGGTGCAATTCAGTGCCTAATATTAAACCTAAGCAACTCAAATTAACCCTATAGCAATAAGAATTGATTACTTACCAAGAACAACCTTGAATGGGATAAATTAGCTTCAAAAACTAGGTGAAACAAGGAAGAATTTAATTCTGAAATGGAGGAAATTGAAGAAGAAAACGGGGCTGAAGTGAGGAGGCAGAAATGGGGAAGAAAGATGAAGATAAAGCCAACTTGTTTTTTGTCCTTTTCTCTTTTTCTCTTTTTCTCTTCTCTTTTCTCTTCTCATTTCTCATTTCTCTTCTCTTATATTTCTCTTTTGTTTCATTTTCATTTTATTTTATATTGTTATTATTATTATTTACATATATTTATAATTCCATTAATTCACACAATAATACAACTTAATCATTTGACCCGATTTAACTAAATTAACAATGTAATTGTTTACTAATCTTAATCTAATCATTTTTCTTACTTTAATTTAGACACCTTATTCAATTCATTTCTAATACTTTGTTATCCTCATTTAGGTTATAATTACACATGTGCGACTCGATACAAGTGCCAAATATTAGGACACATAGCTAGTGCATGCCATGAACTTGTTCCTATAGAAATACGTATGAAATGCATGTGTTCAATTGAATTGTATGCAAGATTCTTATGTTCGATGAAATGCATATGGGGAAGGTCAAGGATGTTACACATACAACTCACAACATGTGATTAGTGCCACATCCATTAATTTAAGCCCTAAGTCATGCATGTCGTAGAATCGGTGCGTTGGACAGACCAGAATCTAAATTGAAATTTTAACTAGAGAAAAGATAAAATAATGATAAATAGTTTATGATAGAGTTTTATATAGTGAATAATATGTGAAATAGTGATAGAATATGACAAGGGAATTGATGCAAAAGATAGGAATTTTAGAGCAAAAGTGTAAAATTAGCAAAATTAGAGGACCAAAATGGATATTTTCAATTAACCAAAATTTAACACATTTTCCTTAAGTGTTGGTCGGCCATGAGAGGGAAAAAAATATCCCTTAATTTTTATCACATTAATATTATGATTAAGCTAAAAATCTTACATTAAGGTCAAAATGTGGGTCCCACACTACATTTTCTAGAATTCTCTTCATCTTTCTTCATTTTTGTACCACTTCTTCTCCAATTGGTAACAACTTTCATGCCTTATCCTTTTCCATTTCTAAACTTTATTCAAGCTTCAATTTTTAGAGAGAGAAATTGAGAGAAGTGAGAGAAAACCTAACAAGGTCACTTTTATGCTTAGAAAAGAGTTAGAAGAATAAGGAAAGGAAAGAAAGAATGGAAGAAATAAAAAATTTCCCAAGTGGTGTCTCAGCCAAAAAAAAGGGAAGGCCTAACCCTGATGGATCAACAAAAGAAGAAACATTATTAAGGAAAGATATGAAATTTAAGTGAACAAATAAATGTCAGGATAATTTTGATAGACTTAAGAAGATGTTAATAGAGGCTCCCATTTTGACACAACTAGTCCCTGATAAAGAATATGTCATCTACAGTGATGTTTCTCACAATGGACTATTATATGAACTGATGTAAGAATGCAAGGTTGTAGCATAAGCTTCCAAACAACTGAAGACACATGAGAAGTTCAACAAATTATAATTTTCCATTGTGTCATATATGAGATGCATCTTAAGAATCCAACAGTGGTATCAGACCCACCCTATGTAAATTAATTTTGGATTAAAATGAAGTATCAATGAGATTGATTCAAAAGGAACAACTTAGATTTCTCATTTTGTTAAAAACAAATTTAATTATGGTTGGCCTCAAAATTTAATTTTAATTTAATGACATGTTAATATGATGATAGTAGATATTTTTTTATTATAATTAAAAGGTTTTAATTTGATTTAAACATGAAATTCAAAGTTATGCATAGCTGCTGAATTTCTAGGGTTTGTGAAACCTAGTATTGCCAATAGAGTTGTTTATGGGGTTGTTCAAAATTTTTTTGTTAATTTGATTAATCAAACATATTTATGACATATTTATAATTTTTGTTTAGCTTTTTTACAACACCTATAATGATGAAAAAATTGTTTTGATCATGGAATAGATAAGACAAGTAACTAGGTCAAAATCCTTACAATGTGATGAGACTGTTTTGTATTGTTTGATTTAATGGGATGTAACTTGAAGACCAAAACCTTAATTCATATCTATGAGATATTCATGATGTTATTTTGATGTCAATTTCATGCTAAAGTCAAATTAAATTCGTGGTTAAGTTCCTAAAGAATCCTAATTCATGGATGATTCAATTTAGGAATTTTTTGAGTAATTGGTTTGCTAGTTGAATGATGAATGATTTAGATTATCTCAAGAAATAATTTAATTAATTTAAAATGATTATAAGTTTCTTAATTAATGAGTAGAATGAATTCTGAAAATTTTGAAAATTTTTAAATGGAATTTGATTTGAATTTGAAAAGTGTTTTCAAAGTCCTAATTTGACTAGGATTCTAATATGCAATTATAACTAGGATTGTTTAATTCTATTTGGCATCAAACTAATAGCTAATTAAGGTAATTTAATTATGAATTAATTAGTAGTCATATTTAATTTAATATTTAATTTAATTTAATTATTAATTCAGATTTAATATTGCATGCATTAAATTGGAAGTAACCTAGTTGGCAAAGTAGGCAATTTTAGGAAACTTTTTGATATGATCAAATGTATGCCTAATTTGCATGATTTCCTTTTAGAAATTATTTCTAAATGTTCATATGATTATTTAATGACATTAAATAATGAATTTATGATGAATTTCATTGAAGGCCAAACAATCAAATTACTGTTTTAAGAGTTAAAACAAAGGGGACCCAAATTGTTACTTTTATAGATTATCTTTATTTATGCATTAGAGAATACATACTAGGGGTGTATGGAATGACATGATGATATGATTATGGACTTGACCAATGTGATTGATCATGTGTGGAATTTTATTTTTGGTAAATAGGGCATGCGAGTCCCTACCTTCTCTATTATTTCTATTGTATTTTTCTTATCATCTTATTCCCCTCAAATGAAACTTGAGGTTTTCTTATGAAGAATTTATGTAATTAGATTACATAGGATTATAATAGAATTGAAGTACAAAGGAGCAGGAAGCTAAGGAGATGGCACTAAAAGCAAAGGAGCATTAGAATAGGAAATTGTTTTATATTTTGGTATTGCAATTTTATGTATCTACCTAAGTGAGACCTAGTCAATCCTTTCATGGCCTGAAGGATATGTTAGATTATATCCATAATCATAACCATATAACTAGTGTAATTATCTTATATATCTATATGTGATGAATGGATATATTATGCATGCCAAATTGCCATGATGAGACCTAAAATTAAAGAAATCACTCATTAATAATATTAAGGCTAATGCCTTCCATTAATATGGCAAGAACCAAAGTTCTTTTAGAGTTTGGATTGTTGGAAACACCTATGCTCACTCTGCACGAATATATTCAAACCATCGAGTTGGATTGAACTAGTTACATTAGCTTGTTGGGCACACCCAAAGTCAATGTGAATTAGAGGAAGTATTGGGTAAGTATATATGAGATGTGCATATATCAAGAGTTAATAGCCCAATGATTTAGTAGTTGCATGATATGATGCACTTGGTATGAGATGCCTGCCAATTGACCTAAAGGGGCTTGTTGGGCACACGTAAGGTCATTCTTAGTGATGTTGGATATTGACTCATTAGGAGGGCTTCCAACGGGTTCTCTCAGATTTATTGTGAGTGCTATGGGTTCATAATAAAATAGTGGGAGTTATAATGTGTATTTATTAAAGACCTAATAATCATGCAATAAGTACATTCTCTAACATGATCTTTCTTTACATCTAGGTTATTAGAATCATGTCATCAAACGCGAACTTATACTCAATTCTCAAATCTGACAAATTGACTAGCCTGAACTTCCTAGATTGGCTAAGAAATTTGACAATAGTTCTCAAATCTAAAAATATAGCCTATGTCTTGGAAGAGCCATTTCCCTCCCCCCTATTGATAATGCATTTGTTGATGAATAGTTGGCATACAAGAAGCAAGTGGATGATAGTGAGTTGGCAGGTTACATTATGCTCACCTTTTTGTCTTCCGAGCTTTAAAAGCAACATGAGAATATGGATACCATTCTGTATCATCTTAGGGAGCTTTTCGATGAGCAAGCTCAAACCGAGAGATAAGAGATATCCAAGTTGCTCTTTCACTCTAAGATGATAAAGGGGACTTTTCTAGTGCAACATGCATTGAAATTGAATGGGTACATTGAGTGATTGCCTACTTTGGGGTTTGTAATGGATCATGAGTTAAGTATAGACTTAATTCTTCAAATTTTGCCTGATAGTTATGCACACTTTGTGCAAAACTATCATATGAACAAGATATCCACTTCGATCCCCGAATTTATTAATATGCTCAAGATAACTGAGTTTTCTATCAAGAAAGAGCAAAAGGCTGTGATGCTGGTGGACACTTCTGGTTCTTCTATGAAAAAGAAGGACAAGAAAAGGAAGAAGAAGTCCACAAAGACCCAATGAGGTATGAAGAAGAAGGACAAAGAGATTGCTTTAAAAGAGACTTACTTCAATTGTGGCAAGACTGGCCATTAAAAGAGGAACTGCAAGACTTATCTAATGTAACACCACATCTTATACATTTGAGTTCAACCTATCCCTGTATCAAAGAATCACACATAGCATACTGGAAAGGTAAAATACCCTGTTAACAATGGTTGTAAATTTTTTTTTTCATATCCTATAATATCATTCAATGACTTTGCAAGTCAACTTTGAGGCTTTCGCCACAATATGGTATATCACATATATTAAAACATAAACTTTGCACATCAATATTTATGAGTTACTTTCATTTATACATTTTTAAAACCCATTCCAAAATGACTATACATATTATTCAAACACGTAAATACAAAATGCAGATGACATATTGTCGTGCTCGTGTGGAATGCAAGGAGAGAGAGTGATGAGGCTCGGCCAGTGACCTGTGCTCTATGTCTTCTATACGCTACTCAAAATGAGCTATCACTTTTCTTTACCTGAAAAAGGATGCAAATTGATGAGTTGCGGCTCAGTGAGAATAATTATCCAATGAGCTCTAAAGTACCAAACAACTCATAGTAATAAATCACAAATCCAACACATAACATGTATTCCATTCCATTCATCCGAATCATATAAATATCAATAAAGTTGAAACATATAATCATTACTCTTTACGTATGCAAATGCTTTGCTTATTTTATTTTGTTGTGTCCAAGTTAAACAGACATTGCCCCGGGTTTCCATGTGAACATTTGCCATGTGAACATTTGCATTTGCTAGCTAGCTTGATCATTTGTTTCATTTGTACATTTATTGGGCCATAGGCCTCTTCTTTTGCTTTACAATATCGATTAACTAGTCACAACGCCTTTTTAGTCCATATGCATATGCACTTGTACTTAAGCATTCATCAACCATTGCATCTTATCACATATAATATACATATACCGCATATATGCCTCATATCCACACATATACCTCGCATATACTATACATATACCCTCTATATATATCACATATGTCAAACATATACCTCAAATATATCACAAGTATACCACTTATATGTACCACAATGTCACAAATTATCCATCATCATATTATCAGGGGCAAATCATGACAATCATATGAATCACATAACAATCAACATTCATATGCACTAAAGAATTCAATCGATAATTAGACTCACCTTTCTCCTTTGATTCCGACTCCTAACTTATTGTCTATGTGGCGCCCCACTTATATAGTAGGAATAATGTCACATATATAAGAGGGATGTCACAAGCTTAACTTGATAAATCTGCTCGGATTAAATTTTTTTTTTCATTTTAAATAACTTAATCTATTTATTTATTTATATTGGTTTAGGCAGGTCATTCTAATTAATAATATATATATCATTATATTGTACACACATATTGCACCCGATTATATTACTTAATTATTTACATACACAATATGAACATATGAGTCAAGTCCACCACAAACCATATACATAGTCAACCAAGAAAAGAAAAGAAAAAAACTATTAAATAACCAACTCTCTAACTATATCTCTTGTGTCTCTACTGATATGGGCTTGGATTTCCTTCCTAACCACTTCACTTCTTACCGTCTATAGTTCCAATTCCTGCGTGAGAAAAACCCACGCTAAGCTATCTCTAGCTTAGTGGTACATATAGGCATTAAGTTTTTCCCAAGCAGTCACACAAATGCATGTCTCAAATAATTCATGACACACTGAAATTTTATTGCATATTTGTCATATAAAAGAATTAACCACATCACATAGCAGTATAAGCATAATAATCATATTTAATAATTAAGTTCTCACTACCTCATATAAGCATTTCATTTCTTAATCACTTATGTCAATAATATAATTCCCACATTTCATTCCAAAGTCTTTAATTAGTATCAGCCCAAATCTCATTCCCGGACTGTCCGGATATGGGGTGTGAAATAGGGGCGCTCGCGGAGCTTAAGCCACCCTACTCACCATAATCTCAAGTCAAGGGCGCTCGCGGAGCTTAAGCCACCCTACTCACCATAATCGCAAGTCAAGGGCGCTCGCGGAGCTTAAGCCACCTTGACCGAATATAATCATGTCATCTGTGTGTAATCAGGATCAGGGGCGCTCCCAGAGCTTAAGCCACCCTGTCCTTAAATCATATCCATAGCGGTACCGTAACTTCCCCATAATGGTGCACCATCTATCCTATGTTAGTCCTCAGGTAGAGAAATGTGCAATTAACACCATTAATTTCTTGTTTCTATAACCAATACTCAATTCACATTAAAACAATCATATACTCACCATTTATTTTAAAACCAAGTGATAGCATGATATTTTATCAAATATTAGCATAATGTTAAATTCATAGTCAATAACATTTCTATAATTTTAAAACATGTCATAATATACAATTTCATCATTGTGACAAATAATTCATGTCATGCACACACAATCATGCATAAGGGAAAAATATAATACATATATGTACAAACCTTGACAGTATTTTCCTTTTCCAAAATATAAGTTCAGAGCTTGTTCACTTTTGTTGGTCTTCTTCTTGTTGAAATCCTAATTTAAAAATATAATTAATTAATAGCTTGATAAATTATTTATTCTTAATATAATTTAAATAAATAACTAGAATTTCTATTAAGCTAGAACAAGACCTCTAACGACTGTTGTATTAATAACTTTTTCTATACTTATACAATTTAAATGATTCTTGATCCTAATTAAATATAACATGTAAAACTAAAATATACTAAAATTTCAGAATTTTTGAACCTTTACATAATTTGTGGTATAATTTTAAATATTTCCCTGTTTTCTGCCCTTAGGCAGTTTCGAGGTACCCAATTCAAAAATTCATAGCTTCCCAGTTTTAGCTTCAATTATTCTGAAACTGTTTATACGGTTATATAGGTTAATTTGGAACATTTTTCATGTTTAACTCAGTTCCAAATTCGGTGTCTAAGATTCTCAAATATTGACGGATCTATAACTGGTTCAACATAAAGTATCAACCCGACCAGTTTAATTGTTCAGCTCATAACTCACAAAATACATGATATTTTAAGGTGAAACTTTCACAGACATTTAGATAAGACATAGGAGTAAAACTTTTATGTTTTTAACTTTGGCTAATTCGATCTAAATATAGGTGAAATATAAGGACGAAATTACTGGAACTGAACAGCTATATGAAACTAGCTCAATCAAGGAACAAGCATAGATCATTTCAGCATAACTCAACCTACACAAGCACAAATTATACGAAATTGTTTAGAGACCTCAATAACATATATACCTACAACTTTAATGTTTTTCAAAACCTCAAATTAAGCCACTAAGATAATCAATTTGTACAAGAACTGTAGGTCATTTAGTTGATATGTCTCCCTGAAATAGTTTAATTCCAATAACCATATCTCTTCATATACTCAAAATACTTCAATCAAATTTGGCAGAGAGATACAAAAGACATAGATGAACAACTTTTATGTTTTATACTTCTTCAAATTTGGTTAATAACTCACTCGAAAATCAAGTGCCAAATACTGATAATATACAATCCTAATACTCTAAAAATACAAGAATAATTGAGAGATGATCACTTACCAAGAACAAATCTATTTGGAGTGAACTTCTTGAAAATCATGGAGGCTGGTGGTTGGAGGAAGAAGAAGAGTGGAGATAAGGTTGATGTTATTATGACATTAAATGCATTTAACTCAAATACACTCCCCCCTCCCACAAAACCACATTCGACCCCCCTTTCCTCTTTTTTTTTTTTTTTTTTTTTTAACTTGTTCTATTTTAATTAATTATTTATTTATTTTCTTTTTTACATGTATTAAATTCCACTAGATTTTATTAAACTGTAATTTTACTATGATATGCCTAACCAAATTAAATTTTATCAATCTATTTAGTTCATTTTTCTTTCTTATTTAATAATTTACTCAATTTATTTTAATATCTAATGTCAATCATATAGTTTCTATGCATATCAAATACTTATTCTAACTATATGCTAATTAGTGACCATTACAGTCTATCCGCTCCATGTGGGTCTCCAATATGTTGCGAGCCTAATATGAATACATAATCAGTTAACTCATGATTAGGGAGACTTAATGTGGCTTAAACAAATTAATATGCATTGTTCATATCAATTGTTAAGATTTTTCCTATGAGGCAGTATGCCCTTATAGCACTACTTAGCCTATAACTTTTTCTATACTTGACCAATTAATCTAATTCTTATTACTAATTAAAATTAACATATAAGTATATAACATATTAAAATTTCAGACCAATTGGATCATTGTACAATTTTTGGTGGAATTTCGAAGTGTGTTTTGTTTTCTGCCTTGTTTTTTGCCTTTAGACAGTTTCAGGATACCCACTTTGGTTCATCATAACTTATAATCTATATGTCATATTTTAATGAAACTTTATAGCAACTTATATGGGTGCAAATGGAACATGTTTTATGTACAACATTTATCAATTATGTCTCTATGGTCTTCAAATTATAACAAATATTTCACTGGTCCAGAATAGAATTGACTTATGGACCAGTATGACTTCCAAAGGCCATAACTTGTCTATACATAACATATAAAGCTGAAATTAGTGCGAAACTTTAACTACGATATATACCTATAACTTTCATATTTTGTTTCTTTACATAATCGAGCTCTAACGAGCTCCAATTAGGCAAACAAGTTGCTAGATCTGCCCAGGGCACTCAGTTGGCAGTTCAAACCATGGAACAATCATGGTTCCATTCACCATAACTCACAATTTACAAGACATATGAACCTGAAATTTGGTATATAGATACATACCACATATATCTACAATGTTCATGTTTTGAGAAACTTCCAATAATGGCTTTAGCATATTCAAAACTAACAAACATAGTGGCTAACTCACTTAGAGTTCACATCTAGACCAGTTTCAGTAGAGAGAGGAATTATCATTCTATACCCCAAATCTTACAAACATGTTTACATATACATACATACAAGACATAAAGGAACAATGTTTGTGTTTTACACTTTTCTAGAATCAATTTCTATTAATATCAAAATTGGGGTGCAATTTAGTGCCTATTAATGAACCTTAACAACTCAACTCAACCTTATAGCAATAAGAATTGATTACTTACCAAGCACAAACTTGCAAGGAATCAATTTACCTCAAAAACTAAGTGAAACAAAGAAGAATTGAGTTCTAGAATGGAGGAAGATGAAGAAGAAAACGGGATGGAGTGAGGCGGCAGAAATGGGGGAGTAAGATAAAGCTAACTTTTTTGTTTTTGTCTTTTTATCTTTTTCTCTTCATCTCTTCACTTTTCTCTTCTCTTTTCTCTTTTCTTTTATCTTCTCTTTTCTCTTCTCCTTTCTTTTTATTTTCATTTTGTTTCATTTTCATTTTATTTTATCTATATTATTATTATTATTATTATTATTATTATTATTATTATTATTATTTATAATTCCACTAATTCACACAATAATACAGCTTAATCATTTGACCCGATTTAACTAAATTAGCAATGTAAATGTTTATTAATCTTAATCTAGTCATTTTTCTTAATTTAATTTAGTCACCTTATTCAATTTATTTCTAATGCTTTGTTATCCTCATTTAGGTTATAAGTACACACGTGCGACTCGATACAATTGCAATGTACTAGGACACGTAACTAGTGCATGTCTTAGACTTGTTCCTATGAAAATACGTATGAAATGCACGTGTTCAATTAAATTATATGCAAGATGCATATGTTCAAATGAAATGCATGTGGGGAAGATTGAGGATGTTACAATTCTCCCGTCCTTTTAAAAATTTCATCCTCGAAATTTAATACCTGGAAACAGGTGTGGATATTGCTTTTTCATATTTTTTTTCTGTTTCCCATGTTGCCTCTTCTAGTAAATGGTTATGCCATAATACCTTAACTAAAGGTATTTCTCGATTTCTTAGCTGTTTAGTCTTGTATCCGATGATTTGCACTGGTTCCTCAATATAACTCATGTCCTCTGCAATCTCAATGGCTTGATCTTTAAGTACATGTGTAGGATCTGACATGTATCTTCTAAGCATGCTCACATGAAATACGTTATGAATCTGAGCCATCTCTGGTGGTAAGGCCAACCTATAAGCCAATGGACCAACCTTCTCAAGAATATCATAAGGCCCTATGTATCTTGGGCTCAATTTACCCTTCTTGCCAAATCGGATTATCCCTTTCCATAGAGATACATGAAGAAACACCTTTTCACCTAACTCGTATTCCATCTTTCTTCTATGCTGATCAGCATAACTTTTCTGTCTATCCTATGCTGCCTTTAGCTTGTTTTTGACAACCTTGATTTTATCCACTGTGTTTTGTACTATCTCTGGCTCTTCTAATGCATGTGCACCTGCTTCATCCCATATGATAGGGCTTTGGCACTTTCTGCCATACAATGCCTCATATGGTGCCATCTGTATATTGCTATGATACTGGTTGTTGTAAGCAAATTCAATCAATGTTATATATTCATCCCAAACACCTCTCAATTCTATAGAACATGCTCTAAGAATTTCTTCCCATGTCTGTATAGTCCTTTCATATTGTCCATCAGTCTGTGGGTGGAATGCGGTGTTGAAGTTCAATTTTGTTCCCAATGCATCTTGTAAACTCACCCAAAAACGTGAAGTAAATCGTGGATCTCTATCAGACACAATGGACACTGGAATTCCATGCAATCTGACTATCTCATTCACATATAATTTTTCCAAACTCTCGAGTGTACACCCCCATCTGATAGGTAGAAAATATGCTGACTTGGTTAATCTATCAACAATTACCCATATTGCATCATTTTTCCATGGAGTTCTTCGCAATCCATAAACAAAATCCATCGTTATTCTTTCCCATTTCCATTCTAGTATTGGCAATGGATGTAGTTTTCCAATTGGTGTCTGATGTTCAATTTAAATTTATTGACATGCCAAGCATTTGGAAATATATTCTGCTATGTCTTTCTTCATTCTTAGCCACCAGTAATAAGACCTTAAACTGTGATACATCTTTGTCATCCCTCGGTGCATTGCATATGGTGCATTGTGTGCCTCTTCCATTATTTCCTGATGCAAGTTCTCAGTGTTTGGAACACATATGCGTGACTTTAACATCAGTGTATCATTCTGCAAATGAAACTCTATACTATTTTCCTGCCTTATCATATCAACTTTCTCACATAATTGAGGATTTTTGTTTTGTGCTTCTTTGATCCTCTCCTTTAGTATAGGTCTGACTTGAAGAGTAGCAATCAGTGATCTTTCATCATGTGTATTTAATTCAACATTCATAGATCGTAATTAAACCAAATATGGGAAAGAGGATACTTGCAAGTGAGCTACACTGCTACTAGCCTTCCTACTCAATGCATCTGCTACCACATTGGCTTTCCCTGGATGGTATTCAATTGTACAATCATAATTTTTCAATAGCTTTAACCACTGTAACACCCCTTCACCCAAACCGCACGTACCCGGATGCGGAGGCGCTACTGTCTGTCTTCTTTACTTCTTTAAATCGCTATATATATTTTTTTCTATTTAATAATTAATGTACATTTTATTTACATAACATAGTATTTATAAATACCAATTTAGTATTTAACAAACTTTGAAATCTAATATACAATTTATAAGTATATATAATGCGGAAAACAAATTACAAGAGTTCAAAATTTTGTGACCCACTATTTCGAGATCGGCTGCTTTAGTTTGAATAGGATCACAGCTTGCTTTATCTACCACCTTCAACTACCTTTCTATATCTACGCGGAAGGAAACTCCCACGCTAAGCTCTAGGCTTAGTGGTGCATATAAATAAGGCAATATACTATATCATGCAATAAGCATTAATATGTATCATTTTATGCATTAAAATATTTGCATGCTATTTCTATCAACATGTTCCTATATCATACAAGTATAAATATCATGCTCACATATACAATGTTATTTTCATTTATCTTTGATGGTAAGTTACTCTGTCAATCTCTTTATTATTATGTCTCAATCTCATATCATAGTCATTTTCTTTTTCTTTTCTTTTCTTATTTCCGACATATCTTCATTATCTTGCCCACATCACTCTAAATTTGGACTGACTGGATACGGGTTATGGATCAGGAGCGCTCCTAGAGCTATAGCCACCCTGTCCACTATCTGGCTCGAGAATTGTAACATCCTTGACCTTCCCCACATGCATTTCATTGAACATAAGCATCTTGCATACAATTCAATTGAACACATGCATTTCATACGTATTTTCGTAGGGACAAGTTTATGACACGCACTAGCTACGTGTCCTAGTATTTGGCACTTGTATCGAGTCGCACGTGTGTAATTTTAACCTAAATGAGGATAACAAAGTATTAGAAATGAATTGAATAAGGTGTATAAATTAAAGTAAGCAAAGTGATTAGATTAAGATTAGTAAACAATTACATTGTTAATTTAGTTAAATCAGGTTAAATGATTAAGTTGTATTATTGTGTGAATTAATGGAATTATAACTATATGTAAATAATAATAAAATAAAATATAAAATAAAATGAAAATGAAACAAAAGAGAAATATAGGAGAAGAGAAATGAGAAATGAGAAGAGAAAAGAGAAGAGAAAAAGAGAAAAAGAGAAAAAGAGAAAAGGACAAAAAACAAGTTGGCTTTATCTTTATCTTTCTTCCCCATTTCTGCCTCCTCACTTCAGCCCCGTTTTCTTCTTCAATTTCCTCCATTTCAGACTTAAATTCTTCCTTGTTTCACCTAGTTTTTGAAGCTAATTGATCCCTTTCAAGGTTGTTCTTGGTAAGTAATCAATTCTTATTGCTATAGGGTTGATTTGAGTTGCTTAGGTTCAATATTAGGCACTGAATTGCACCCCAATTTTGATATTAATAGGAATTGATTCTGGAAATGTGTAAAACACAAAAGTTGTTCCTTTATATCTTATATTTGTGGATATGTAAAAATATTTGCAAGATGTTATGTATAGGGAGAGATATGCCCTTCGTACTGAAACTGGTCAGGGTATAAACCCTAACCAAGTTAGCTACTGTGTGGTTTGATTTAGAATATGTTAAAGCCCTTATTTAAAGTCTCTAAAAACATAAAATTTGTAGATATATGTGTGTTTTATCTGTATACCAAATTTCAGGTTCATAGGTCTTGTAAATTGGGAGTTATGGTGAATGGAACCATGACTATTTCATGGTTTGAACTGCCTACTGAGTGCCCTGGGCAGATCCAGTACATTGGTTGGCTAATTTGAGCTTGTTAGAGCTAATTCTGTAAATTATAAAAACATGAAAGTTATATATATATGTCTTATCTAAATGTTGGTACTAATTTTAGCTTAATATGTTATCTATAGACTAAGTTATGACCTTTGTAAGTCATACTGGTCCAGAAGCCAATTCTATTCTGGAACAGTAATATGTTTGGTATAATTAGAAGACCTTAGAGACATAATTGGTAAAAGTTGTAAACATGAAACATGTTCCATATGAACCCATATAAGTTTCTGTAAATTTTCATTAAAATAGGACTTATAGAGGGTAAGTTATGATGAACCCAAATGAGTACCCTGAAACTGCCTAAAGGAAGAAAACAAGGCAGAAAACATAACACTCTTAGAAATTCCACCAAATATTATAAAATGATCCAATTGGTCTAAAATTTGAATATGTACTATATATATGTGTTATTGTTAATTAGGAACAAGAATCAGAGTAATTGGTCAATTATAGAAAAAGTTATAGGCTAAACAGTCCCATAAGGTCACACTGCCTCATAGGAAAAATCTTAACTATTGACATGAACAATGCATATTAATTTATTTAAGCCACATTAAGTCTCTCTAATCATGAGTTAATCGATTATGTTTTCATATTAGGCTCGCAACATATTGGAGAACCACAAGGAGCGGATAGACAATAAGTTAGGGGTCAGAATCAAAGGAGAACTGTGAGTCTAATTATCGATTGAATTCTTTAGTGCAAATGAATGTTGCTTGCTATGTGATTCATGTGATTGTCATGATTGGTCCTTGATAATGTAATGATGGATAATTTGTGACATTGTGGTACATATAAATGGTATACTTGTGGTATATTTGAGGTATATGTTTGACAAATGTGATATATATACATGGTAGATGTATAGTATATACAAGGTGTATGCTTGACATATGAGGTATATAGGGAATATATGTATGTTGTATATGATAAAGATGCAATGGTTGATGAAAGCTTAAATACAAGTGCATATGCATATGGGCTAAAAAGGCGTTGTGACTAGTTAATCAACATTGCAAAGCAAAAGAAGAGGCCTATGGCCCAACAAATGTGCAAAGCAAAAGAAGAGGCCTATGGCCCAACAAATGTGCAAATGAAACAAATGATCAAGCTAGCTAGCAAATGCAAATGCAAATGTTCACATGGAAACCCGGGGCAATGTTCGTTTAATCTGGTCACAACAAAATAAAATGTACAAGCAAAGCATAAGTAAATAACAATTATTGAATACTTGATTTTATCTATATTTATATGTTATTGACTGATGAACGGAATGGAATACATGGTATATATTGGAATTGTGATTTTTGACTATGAGTTGTTTGGTACTTTAGAGCTCATTGGATGGTTATTCTCGCTGAGCCGCAACTCATCAATTTGCATCATTTTTCAGGTAAAGAGAAGTGATAGCTTATTTTGAGTAGCGTATAGAAGACATGGAGCACAGGTCACTGGCCGAGCCTCATCACTCTCTCTCTCCTTGCATTCCACACAAGCATGAAAATATGTCATATGTGTTTTTTTGTATTTACGTGCTTGAATAGGTATAGTCATTTTGGAATGAGTCTAAATATGTATAAATGAAATCAACTTGAAAATACTTATGTGAAAAGTTTATGTTTTGATATATGTGATATATTATATTGTGGTGAAAACCTCAGTGTTAACTTTGCAAAGTCAGTGAATAATATTACAGGATATGAGACTTGCAAGTCATTGAATGAAATTATAGGATATGAGACTTGCAAAGTCATCGAATTATATTACAGGATATGAAAAAAAATTTTACTACTATTGTTAACAGGGTATTTTACCTTTCCAGTACGCCATGTATGATTACTTGATGTTTGGATAGGTTATACTAAAATGCATAAGATGTGGTGTTACATTTTTGGTATCAGAGCAGGGGTAGGTTCCATGGGAACATGCATAAGCATAAGAGCATGATAACATATGCATCCTTTGTGTTGAACATTATGTAGTGACATACTTTCATTTATTTTAGGGACATCATAAGACATAATTCACCAAGGAGGGAGAGGCTGGCCGAAATGCATTCTCATGAGGCATCACCTCATTTACATAGAGAGCAACCAGCACTAGGAGCTACTGTTCCAGTACATGCATCACAGTCATCTCATGCAGAAGTACCCCATGAAAACCTAGAACAAGAAGTATATGGTCCTGAAATGTACAAGGAAAGACGGTATGACAAGCTGAGGAAACATGGTGCAACTGATTTCAGTGGCACAACAGACCCAGCAGAAGCTGAGACATGGCTGAAAAGGACACAGAGGGTACTGAATATGATGAGATGTACTCCAGAAGAGAAATTCGATTATGCAGTATCCTTACTGCAAGGAAATGCTTATGAATGGTGGGAGACAGTCCCTGACAGTGATGCACAACCACCGGTGTTGACATGGAATGATTTTCTCCTGGAATTTCAAAACAATTACATGCCTGAAGCATATAAAGATGAGAAGAGGAAGGAATTCCTGAATCTGAAACAGGGGAATATGTCTATTGCGGAGTATGAAGTACAATTTAACAAGCTTTCCCATTATGCCACTTTCATGGTCTCTACTGAAAGAGACAAATGCAGGAAGTTTGAAGAGGGCCTCAAATATGAGATCAGAAACAGAATCACGACTACTGATCTTGATGGTTATGCTAGGCTCAGAGCTGCTGCAATCAGAGCTGAACGGTTAATGAAAGAAGCTGGGGAACAACAAATAAAAAGGCCATCACGTGAATTCTTTGGTGAGTCTAGCAGAAGGTTGGGGAAAAGAGGTAGATATATGCCTGCACAATCTGGTAACAGAAGTGGGTACTCCAGTTCTAGAGGTCGAGGAATGACTTTCTCTTACCCAGGCAGAGGGCAAAGCCAATATGTTGAACAGAGGCCCACATGTAGTCATCGTGGCAGACAACATACGGGCGAATGTAGAAGGCTCACAGGAGCATGTTATTTCTGTGGATCGATGGAGAACATGTATAGAGACTGTCCAAATAGAGCCAAACTAGCAGAGACTAGCAGAGACAGAGGAGTATCTGAGACTACTGTTGAGGCACCGAGGGTCTACCCTACTAGTGGGACACAAGGCAGAGGAATAGGCAGGGGCAAGACTGGTACATTGGGCAGAGGAGTGACCAGATCTGAAGGTCAGAGTTCTAGACCTCCTACTCAGGCCAGGGTGTTTGCTATGACTAGACAAGAGGCAGTGGATGCTCCCGAAGTAGTCACTGGTAATATTTATATTTTTGAAATATTAGCCTATGCATTGATTGACCCAGGCTCCACTCATTCATTTATATCATTGCATATGGCATCTGAATTGCATCAAACGCATGAGCCTTTGGGGATTGACATAAATGTGAGTACGCCATTAGGAACCGTGGTAGTTGTGAATAAGGTCTGTCGTGATTGCCTGATATGCATTGACAGAGCTGAGTTAATAGCTGATCTGATTTTATTGCCAATATATGAATTTGATGTGATACTGGGAATGGACTGGTTAACTAGACATCATGCAATAGTGAATTTCTTTACTAAGGAAGTAATTTTGGAATCACCAAACCAGCCAAGGGTAGTATTTCTAGGTGAAAGAAAACTTGTGCCTACATGTCTAGTTTCAGCTGTAAAGACATTTCGAATGATCAAAGGGGGATGTGAAGCATATCTGGCATATGTGACTGATACTAGAACCACTGATAGCTTGCTTGAAAATATACCAATGGTAAGGGAATTTGCTGATGTATTCCCAGATGATCTACCTGGTTTACCACCAGATAGAGAGATAGAATTTACTATTGAACTAGTACCAGGAACTGCACCAATATCAAGGTCACCCTACAGAATGGCCCCAGTTGAGTTGAAAGAACTAAATGCCCAATTGCAGGAGTTACTTGACAAAGGGTATATTAGACCTAGTGTATCACCATGGGGAGCTCCAGTGTTATTTGTTAAAAATAAAGATGGAACTATGAGATTGTGCATCGATTACAGGCAACTGAATAAAATGACAGTGAAGAACAAATATCCGTTACCCAGAATAGATGATTTGTTTGACCAGTTGCAAGGAGCCCAAATATTCTCCAAGATCGATTTGAAATCAGGCTATTACCAGCTGAAGGTAGCAAAAGCAGATGTTCCAAAGACTGCCTTTCGAACCAGGTATGGGCATTATGAATTTTTAGTAATGCCATTTGGATTGACTAATGCTCCAGCTGCATTTATGGCTTTAATGAATAAGGTGTTTCAACCATGTTTGGATAGGTTTGTGATAGTATTTATTGATGACATATTGGTGTACTCGAAGAATAGGGGAGAACATGAACAACATTTAAAAATTGTGTTGCAAACTTTGAGGGAGAAACAATTATATGCCAAATTGAGTAAATGTGAATTCTGGTTAGATCATTTGGTGTTTCTTGGACATGTGGTGTCGTGTAAGGGCATAGAGGTTGAACCAAAGAAAATTGAGGCTATGGTAAATTGGGAAGCTCCTAAAAATATTTCAGAAATGCGTAGTTTTTTGGGTTTAGCCGGATATTATCGTAGATTTGTTGATGGATTCTCCTTAATTGCTAGCCCTTTGACTAAATTGTTGAGAAAGAATGTGCCTTTCAAGTGGACTCCAGAATGTCAGAGGAGTTTCGATGAACTAAAACACAGGCTAACCTCAGCACCAGTGTTAACCATCCCTACAGGTACAAGTGGGTTTACAGTATATAGTGATGCTTCTCACCAAGGCTTGGGATGTGTGTTGATGCAACATGGTAAGGTGATAGCTTATGCATCCAGACAACTGAGACCACATGAGATCTCATATCCAGTGCATGATTTAGAACTGGTTGCAGTCGTATTTGCATTGAAGATTTGGAGGCATTATCTGTATGGTGAGACATTCCAAATCTTCACAGACCATAAAAGCTTGGGTTATTTGCTGACACAGAAAGAATTAAACATGAGGCAGAGACGGTGGTTAGAGCTATTGAAAGATTATGACTGTACAATTGAATACCATCCAGGGAAAGCCAATGTGGTAGCAGATGCATTGAGTAGGAAGGCTAGTGGCAGTGTAGCTCACTTGCAAGTATCCTCTTTTCCATATTTGATTCAATTACGATCTATGAATGTTGAATTAAATATACATGATGAAGGATCACTTATTGCTACTCTTTGAGTCAGACCTATACTAAAGGAGAGGATCAAAGAAGCACAAAGCAAAGATCCTAAATTGTGTGAGAAAATTGAATCAGTAAGGCAGGAAAACAGTAAAGATTTTCAATTGCAGGATGATGTACTGATGTTAAAGTCACGCATATATGTTCCAGACACTGAGAACTTGCATCAAGAAATAATGGAAGAGGCACACAATGCACCCTATGCAATGCACCCATGGATGACAAAGATGTATCACAGTTTAAGGCCTCATTACTGGTGGCCAAGAATGAAGAAAGATATAGCAGAATATGTTTCCAAATGCTTGACATGTCAGCAGATTAAAATTGAACATCAGGCACCAATTGGTAAGTTACATCCATTGCCAGTGCCAGAATGGAAATGGGAAAGAATAACGATGGATTTTGTCTATGGATTGCCAAGAACTCCACGGAAAAATGATGCAGTATGGGTAATTATTGACAGATTAACCAAGTCAGCACATTTTCTACCTATCAGATGGGGTTGTACACTTGAGAGTTTGGCCAAATTATATGTGAATGAGATAGTCAGATTGCATGGCATTCCAGTGTCCATTGTGTCTAATAGAGATCCACGGTTTACTTGACATTTTTGGGTGAGTTTACAGAATGCATTGGGAACAAAATTGAACTTTAGCACTGCATTCCACCCACAGACTGACGGACAATCAGAAAGGACTATACAGACATTGGAAGAAATGCTTAGGGCATGTTCTATGGAATTCAGAGGTGCTTGGGATGAATATATAGCATTGATTGAATTTGCTTACAACAACCAGTATCATAGCAGTATCCAGATGGCACCATATGAAGCATTGCATGGCAGAAAGTGTCGAAGCCCTATCATTTGGGATGAAGAAGGAGCACGTGCATTAGAAGGGCCAGAGCTAGTGCAAGACACAGTGGATAAGATCAAGGTTGTCAAGAACAAGCTAAAGGCAGCACAAGATAGGCAGAAAAGTTATGTTGATCAGCATAGAAGGGAGATGGAATACGAGTTAGGTGAAAAGGTGTTTCTTCGTGTATCTCCATGGAAAGGGATAATTCGATTTGGCAAAAAGGGTAAATTGAGCCCAAGGTATATAGGGCCATATGAAATTCTTGAGAAGATTGGTCCACTGGCATATAGATTGGCGTTACCACCAGAGATGGCTCAGATACATAATGTGTTTCATGTGAGCATGCTTAGAAGATACAGGTCAGATCCTACACATGTACTTAAAGATCAAACCATTGAGATTGCAGAGGACATGAGTTATGTTGAGGAACCAGTGCAAATCATTGGATACAAGACTAAACAGCTAAGAAATCGCGAAATACCTTTGGTTAAGGTATTATGGCGTAACCATTTACAAGAAGAGGCAACATGGGAAACAAAAGAAAATATGAAAAAGCAATATCCACACCTGTTTTCAGGTATTAATTTCGAGGACGAAATTTTTAAAAGGAGGGGAGAATTGTAACATCCTTGACCTTCCCCACATGCATTTCATTGAACATAAGCATCTTGCATACAATTCAATTGAACACATGCATTTCATACGTATTTTCGTAGGGACAAGTTTATGACACGCACTAGCTACGTGTCCTAGTATTTGGCACTTGTATCGAGTCGCACGTGTGTAATTTTAACCTAAATGAGGATAACAAAGTATTAGAAATGAATTGAATAAGGTGTATAAATTAAAGTAAACAAAGTGATTAGATTAAGATTAGTAAACAATTACATTGTTAATTTAGTTAAATCAGGTTAAATGATTAAGTTGTATTATTGTGTGAATTAATGGAATTATAACTATATGTAAATAATAATAAAATAAAATATAAAATAAAATGAAAATGAAACAAAAGAGAAATATAGGAGAAGAGAAATGAGAAATGAGAAGAGAAAAGAGAAGAGAAAAAGAGAAAAAGAGAAAAAGAGAAAAGGACAAAAAACAAGTTGGCTTTATCTTTATCTTTCTTCCCCATTTCTGCCTCCTCACTTCAGCCCCGTTTTCTTCTTCAATTTCCTCCATTTCAGACTTAAATTCTTCCTTGTTTCACCTAGTTTTTGAAGCTAATTGATCCCTTTCAAGGTTGTTCTTGGTAAGTAATCAATTCTTATTGCTATAGGGTTGATTTGAGTTGCTTAGGTTCAATATTAGGCACTGAATTGCACCCCGATTTTGATATTAATAGGAATTGATTCTGGAAATGTGTAAAACACAAAGGTTGTTCCTTTATATCTTATATTTGTGGATATGTAAACATTTTTGCAAGATGTTATGTATAGGGAGAGATATGCCCTTCGTACTGAAACTGGTCAGGGTATAAACCCTAACCAAGTTAGCTACTGTGTGGTTTGATTTAGAATATGTTAAAGCCCTTATTTGAAGTCTCTAAAAAGATAAAAGTTGTAGATATATGTGTGTTTTATCTGTATACCAAATTTTAGGTTCATAGGTCTTGTAAATTGGGAGTTATGGTGAATGGAACCATGACTGTTCCATGGTTTGAACTGCCTACTGAGTGCCTTGGGCAGATCCAGTACATTGGTTGGCTACTTTGAGCTTGTTAGAGCTACATTCTGTAAATTATAAAAACATGAAAGTTATATATATATGTCTTATCTAAATGTTGGTACTAATTTTAGCTTAATATGTTATCTATAGACTAAGTTATGGCCTTAGTAAGTCATACTGGTCCGGAAGCCAATTCTATTCTGGAACAGTAATATGTTTGGTATAATTAGAAGACCTTAGAGACATAATTGGTAAAATTTGTAAACATGAAACATGTTCCATATGAACCCATATAAGTTTCTGTAAATTTTCATTAAAATAGGACTTATAGAGTGTAAGTTATGATGAACCCAAATGAGTACCCTGAAACTGCCTAAAGGAAGAAAACAAGGCAGAAAACATAACACTCTTAGAAATTCCACCAAATATTATACAATGATCCAATTGGTCTACAATTTGAATATGTACTATATATATGTGTTATTGTTAATTAGGAACAAGAATCAGAGTAATTGGTCAATTATAGAAAAAGTTATAGGCTAAACAGTCCCATAAGGTCACACTGCCTCATAGGAAAAATCTTATCTATTGACATGAACAATGCATATTAATTTATTTAAGCCACATTAAGTCTCTCTAATCATGAGTTAATCGATTATGTTTTCATATTAGCCTCGCAACATATTGGAGAACCACAAGGAGCGGATAGACAATAAGTTAGGGGTCAGAATCAAAGGAGAACTGTGAGTCTAATTATCGATTGAATTCTTTAGTGCAAATGAATGTTGCTTGCTATGTGATTCATGTGATTGTCATGATTGGTCCTTGATAATGTAATGATGGATAATTTATGACATTGTGGTACATATAAATGGTATACTTGTGGTATATTTGAGGTATATGTTTGACAAATGTGATATATATACATGGTAGATGTATAGTATATACAAGGTGTATGCTTGACATATGAGGTATATAGGGAATATATGTATGTTGTATATGATAAAGATGCAATGGTTGATGAAAGCTTAAATACAAGTGCATATGCATATGGGCTAAAAAGGCGTTGTGACTAGTTAATCGACATTACAAAGCAAAAGAAGAGGCCTATGGCCCAACAAATGTGCAAAGCAAAAGAAGAGGCCTATGGCCCAACAAATGTGCAAATGAAACAAATGATCAAGCTAGCTAGCAAATGCAAATGCAAATGTTCACATGGAAACCCGGGGCAATGTTCGTTTAATCTGGTCACAACAAAATAAAATGTACAAGCAAAGCATAAGTAAATAACAATTATTGAATACTTGATTTTATCTATATTTATATGTTATTGACTGATGAACGGAATGGAATACATGGTATATATTGGAATTGTGATTTTTGACTATGAGTTGTTTGGTACTTTAGAGCTCATTGGATGGTTATTCTCGCTGAGCCGTAACTCATCAATTTGCATCATTTTTCAGGTAAAGAGAAGTGATAGCTTATTTTGAGTAGCGTATAGAAGACATGGAGCACAGGTCACTGGCCGAGCCTCATCACTCTCTCTCTCCTTGCATTCCACACAAGCATGAAAATATGTCATATGTGTTTTTTTGTATTTACGTGCTTGAATAGGTATAGTCATTTTGGAATGAGTCTAAATATGTATAAATGAAATCAACTCGAAAATACTTATGTGAAAAGTTTATGTTTTGATATATGTGATATATTATATTGTGGTGAAAACCTCAGTGTTAACTTTGCAAAGTCAGTGAATAATATTACAGGATATGTGACTTGCAAGTCATTGAATGAAATTATAGGATATGAGACTTGCAAAGTCATCGAATTATATTACAGGATATGAAAAAAAATTTTACTACTATTGTTAACAGGGTATTTTACCTTTCCAGTACGCCATGTATGATTACTTGATGTTTGGATAGGTTATACTAAAATGCATAAGATGTGGTGTTACAAAAGAGATTCTCAATTTAATGGCGCTCTCCGAGCTTAAGCCACATTGATTGAGTATAATTTCATCATAGATGAATAACCGGACCAAGGGCGCTCTCCGAGCTTAATCCACCTTGTCCTCATTTTATATGTGCTTATCAGAGCTTCTCAAGTCAATGGCACTCTCCAAGCTTAAGCCACATTGACTGAGCATCTCAGATCAATGGCGCTCTCCGAGCTTAAGCCATATTGATCGAGGAATATCTCATATAGTACGGTACCGTGCGCCCCCTTAATGACATGTCATCTATCCTGATTCTAGTCCACAGGTAGAGTAATGGGCATCTTTATATTTTCACATCAATCATATATCTTTATTAAATTTTTATTTTACATCCATTTCATCATCCTCATATTATACATCACATCATTATCATTCTCAATTTCGACACCTCAATATTCTCATGTATCAACATCTCAATTTTCTTGTTTTGCAAACATCTTATCATGCTCATACATACTGGATAACATATTTTTCATTTATTTAACTAGATACATCAATATTCTCATGTATCAACATCTCAATTCTCTTATTTTGCAAACATATCGTCATGCTCATACATACTAGATAACATCTTTTTCATTTGTGTAACTAGATACATCAATAGAAAATCATATTCATAATTTATTTGAAAACAGAGCATTCACGGCTGTGACTACCAATTCATGCCCATGATTCCAAGCCGTGAACGCTACTAGAATGAATCGGCCAAAAGCATTCACGGTCGTGAATACTCATTCGTGCCCGTGAAT